>CM051828.1:10165000-11656666 GCA_028451465.1 Erethizon dorsatum | reverse complement strand
GATTAAAAGGTGCTACATAAAAGACAGTAAAATAAGGAAAATGTACTGTATGATATTTAGAAAATATTCTTTCTTAGAACAGAAATATTAAGCATCTAACTCTATGAGTTGAAAATTTACATTTATTTTTAAAATGCAAATAAGTGTATAGGGTAACAATTGAAAACCATCTAGGGAGAAAATGGAATATTTTGAAAAATGTTTGGAGAGTTTAAGTTCATTGCATGCTTTGTTTCTATGTAAGCATCCATTTCTTCAACCTTTGTCACTGAATATCTTTGACAGGCACCTTCCCTTTCAAGTAAGGGACCGTTTTATGTCAGAAATTCAAAATTTATTCATCTGATGATAAATGGCTTGAATAAGACCAAAAGAAAAAGAGAGACTTGGTTCTCTTGAAGTTTATTATTAACAGTTTATACTGATATAGTCCATTTAATTTCAGACTTGCTTTATTCACATTATATTTCAGTTGTGTCCACAATTGTCAAAGCAGAACTAATTGCCGGTGAGGCCTGGGCCAAAAGACGGGAAGAACCAGGAGAGACTGGAACAGCACAGTCAAGTAGGTCACAAATAAGTGAGGCTTCTGGCTGCAGAATGGCCTCTGGGGTTTGTAGAGCAATAGTTTATCATCTCATTTTCAGCACCTGTCTTAGGGACAGGGATTTGGCATCTTGAGGAAGGCTTGGGAGTTTGTGGCCTAAGAAGGACTGATTGAAAAATAGCAGAGAAAGTGATATGTTCACAAGAACAGAGATGAGGAAAGGGAAGTGTTGGCAGGGGTTGAGGAGGAAATAAGTTTAGCTTTGATTTGGCCTCTAACTGAGGAGGCTGCTGAGGGAGGTTGGTGTGAGAAACAAACTTTCTCCATGAAGTACCAGGGTGGGTAACTAAATGATGCACAGGCGAGACAGTGTGCCAGGGTGGGAGCAGCAACAAAAGCACTGGAAAACCACTGTAGATACTGAACCCAAATGCAAAATTAGAGCTCTTATATGCAGACTACAGAGCTCGATGCTACTGATAGGCACATCAAGATCAACTCTTAAAAGCCCTCTCGAAGTCTCCTAGCAATAACATCAAGAATGAAGAAACTTGAATTCAAAAGCCAGAAAATAGCACTAAACAATATTATTGCCACTTGGAGTCATGTCTGGTCCCCTTACCCAGGCTAATGCTTAAAGAAGACTGTGTTGCACATGAGGCATGTAACACCTCCCTCTTTGAGGCCTTACCACTATTCATTATAGTCAAGACCACAGTGGCTTTGGAGCTAATGCTATAACCTTTAAGAGGTCTGATTTTCTGCCCTCTGCGTAGACGTGTTTGCTATGAGCCACCTTCATCAGGGACTCTATCCATGTCCTCAAGGTTGAGTTCTTAGAGCCTTTGATCAGACACAGCAAATGGGTGGACCTGGAGCCTAGACAACCCCAAGAGGTCGCAAGTGAGTTTATCCTTTGTCACACCATCTGTCCTAACCCCACTCATTAAACTCTTCCTCAAAGTAATCTTGAAACTCTGCTCTAATACAGTGGTACCTTGGTTCCCAAACTTAATTCTGTCCATGATTGTGGCTGCAAAGCAAATTGGATACAAACCAAATGAAATTCAATGGTTACATTCAATGTTGACCTTATGGGGAAATTTGATTCAGTTCTCATCCGATTTGGTTGGTGATCATAATCGTGGAAATAATTAAGTTCATGAACCAAGGTACCACTGTATTTGATAAAAGGAGGGTAGTATTTGTTCCAAATACCTATCCAGATACATATGAGTCCTGGCATTTCCCACAGAACAATGTATATCTTTCTTCTTGAGGTACCCGATACTCAATCAGATTGCCATCTGCCCTGCACTTAAAAGCAGACATACATATTTTTTCAAAATTATCAGGGAACAATGTTTTCAAATATTCTCAGGAGTAGAGAAAATTTCTTCTTGCTTTCCTTCTTCCCCAGTCCCTTGGATGTTTAAAATGTCTATGCACACTCGTGCAAAAAAGAAAACTGACAAGTGCCTTAGTGATATGATTAAGGCTTGCTACCTACTAGTTCCTTCTCACTGCCAGTCTCTAATACTGTATGTTGATTACCTTCTATGCTTCCAGTTTTCAGTGGAAAACCTTGGACTGATATCATTTCTGTTATTTCTCTGCATTCTGGAATCACACCACTTCCCAAAGTCCACATCCTCTTTGTAAGAGCAGATTTTCATGTTCACTTGGCTTGAAAATAACCAAATGCTTTATGGCCTAGTTGAGAATTGGCCATTCAGAATGACAGATCCTATTCACAAGGAAAACAGAAGGAGAGGGTGAAGCTTTGTTCTGCTTCTTTATTATCCTCTTAGATTCCTGATAATCTCCATTCCCCATTGCCTTAGTTTCCATTCTCCTGTGCCCCAGGAGAGAGGCCTAACGCAGGTCACAGCTGGAGGGAGACCTTGACTTTGGCAAAGGGCAGTGCTTTGCTACACATCTATATGTTGAGACCCAAACAGCCTGTTAGGCCGATGTCCCGTTCTGTGCAAGGAGTGGATCTTTGGAATACAATCTTCAGGCAGGTTGGGCACTGCCTGATACTCAAATCAGTGCAGAATTTCTTGAAGATGTGTGATTTTGGTCTCTACATTTTAAATCTGTTTTTCTAGCCTACAGTTGCCTATTTCAGTGCACCAGACAGCATGTATTCGGATTCCCTGCTGCCATTTAGTCTCAGCACATGTTCCTCCCAGCTGTGCCGTGTTTTCAGCAGGCATTCTTTCTAAGCATTAGTCAGAGGTTTCCTGGGTCAGCTACCAGATAACAAAGTCAACCATGAGCTCCCAAGACCGCTGCCATTTAGGTCTCAACCTGGTGTTTCCTATGACCCCTTTTATATGTCACAGAAGAGAAAAGCATAAGGCCTATGTGGAGACTTCGACTCCACATTAATCTATCACATATATGATGTTTTTCTTTGTCAGCTACTGAGAAAAATGCATTTTAGTAGAAATGATGTTGAAATTTTAATTTTCGTGTGGCTAATCAGTCATCAGTTACCAGGAAAATTCAGAACAAATGACTATAGTTTCACATTGAAGGGAAAACTAGAATGGAACAAGAACCAGTATAACATCAAGGAAAATGTTAAATTTCATCTGTTTTCAACCATATTAAAATGTGATCCGTAATAGATGTATTCACTTTTTTACAGGTTATACTCATGAGAATTCACCATCAACGGAGACATCCCAAGGCAAGGTCTGCCTATCTGCAGCAGAGGTGTGTTTGGATTAGAAGGAGCAGAGGGAATACAGAAGAGAAAAGGAACATAAAGTGAATAGCCTTAAAGAATTATTATTTCTCAAATTCAGCCTTAAGAGAGAGAAGTCTGAGTCAAACCAGAAAGCTGAGTCAAAATCTCCAGGGCTTCTAAATGTTTTCTTGTCTTTTAGCAAAATAACTCAAATGTATGGAAACATATTTGGCAGATTTTGGACTTCTGCTAAGAAATGTTGGTTTGTAAGTTCATTATGTCTAATTTTATTTCAAAAGAATTTACTTAATTATATTCTAGAGTGATTTGTATTCAGTTTTCTCAGCTTAATTGTGGAGAACAATATACAAATAAAATTAACTACTGTATATGTTTTCTTTAAAAAAGTAAAATAAGTGCCGGTGAGATGGCTCAGTGGCTTAAGCACCTGCCTGGCAAGCGCGAGGGCCCGAGTTCGACTCCCAGATCCCACATACGAAAAAGGGGCCGGTGATATCGCTCAGCGGCACGGGCGCCTGCTGGCGCGCGAGGTCCTGAAGTCAACCCCCCGGTACCCACACACACACAAAAAAAAGTAAAATAAGTTCTCCTGGGCTTTTTTTCTACTTTTCCTACCCCATAAATACAATGACATGTTTTCATTTATTTAAAATAGAACCGCTACAGTTAATTAATATTTTATATAACTTTAATATAAGTCAATAGAAATATTATATAAATTGAGCCTTTGTTTCTTTTGTTTTATAAAAATTACATTTCCCAACATTTATATTTATAACGTACCTGGTAGTTTTTGCTGTGCTGGGAATAACAATAGATTTGGTATTTGAAAAATTTGGTTCAATTTCCTGCATTGCATTATTATTTTGAACTCTGTCAAATTTTCCACATTTTCCTTTGCAAAATGAAGTTCATTTTGTTTCCTTCACCCAGATTTCCTTTATTTTTTATGTCGAAAAGTCAATTTCAGTGCCATTATTCCCGATTGCAAATACTGTTCAGCTACGAGGGCTGCTCTTTACACCTAAGGTGCTTGAATCAAGTAGAGCACGCAGATAGATTTAGCTATTACTTTGGCAACACTGGATTTAAAGATTTTAGCAAAGAGATTAGACACTTTATTATATTCGTAAGTGTGTTTCTAAACCCACTTACTTAGCCAACAGTTGCAAAGAAGTTTTAGTATTTTATAGGGGCATCTGCTTCAAGGACATCTCCTGTCAAAACTGCCAGGTGGTCAAACATCAGAAGCATCTGTGTACCTGTAAAATGACTATACTTTTGTAATCACTCTATTTATTATGCAGGGAACTTTAAAACTTTTGATTTATTTATGGTGGTGTTTACTTGGTGCTTGAATACTTTGCATACATATTTTATATTGTTGACTTAGCAAGTACAGTTATTTCATATAGTATGGAGGATACTATAATGAGGTCGAAAACTATGATTCTTTGAATCAAGATTTTCAAGTGAATTTTTGATTTCTTGGACTTCTGTAGTTGAAATGTTGAACCAGTAACTGTATTATGTTTAACAGAACATGTGATTCGGAATTTTTGCAATAAGGCCAGGAGCTGCAAACATCTTCTGATATAGGATATTTCTCATTTGATATTGAAGTCATATGTCATAATAAATAATGCCTATCCTTTTCACTTTTTGAAATTCACTTTGGTATAAAACTTAATGTCCTAATCATTTCCAATTCATCATATTAATTCTCAAAGTACTTGATTTTGTTACATGTTAAGAAAACTTTGATAAATAATGTTACTTTCTCAGCATGAGATAAACTTTAGATGAGTAAAAACTTACAATCATAATGATAATTAGTCAATGTATTTTATTTTCTAATATATGCCAGATTATTGTTTACTGAATTTCTTTTGGAATCTTGAGGTG
The DNA here is from genome assembly GCA_028451465.1 of Erethizon dorsatum. NCBI lineage: Eukaryota > Metazoa > Chordata > Mammalia > Rodentia > Erethizontidae > Erethizon > Erethizon dorsatum. The sequence goes on along the minus strand of CM051828.1, from coordinate 11,651,495 downwards.
GTTTATTTTACAGGACTAAGTAACTAATACAATGCCAAATATCAATAAAAATTCATGAATTGGTATTGTTAGCTATAATGAAACTTAAAAACCACACACATACCTAACAGGAGAAAAATATGAAACAGTCGAATTACAGGTTAGAAATGTTTCATGATAATTGAATATCAATGATTTAATGTTATGTGGAAAACAGAATATTTATTGTTGGTGTAATTTAGCAAAATATATGGCAACTTGATCACTTTGACTACCCTTTCTGCTCTTGCCCTCCCTGTCCCACTTTCCCTTGATTCTCTTCTCATCTCTACATCTACCCTGTTTCCTAACATCTCTCTTTTCTTTTGCTCTATAAATTATTTATACTTTGAGTTTCTTGTATGAGAGAAGCCACACAATATTCAGCCTTGTGTGTCTAATTTATTTTATTTAGTGTTATGTACTCAAGTGCTTCCATTTTCTTACAAATGACTCAAATTTATCCTTTATGGCTGTGATAGATATCACATTTTATTTAACCACTAGTTTGTTGATGGGCATATAGGCCAACCCCATAATGTACCTGTTGTGAACAGTGCTGCTAAAAACATGGGATGCATGTATCACTATAATATGATAACTTTAACTCTTTTGGGAAGATACCCAGAAGTGGAATAGTTGGGTGAAATCGTATTTCTGTTTTTGAGGAATTTTTATACTGATTTCCATAGTGGCTGTGCTAGTTTACATTCCTGCCGTAATGTAAAAAGTTTCCTTTTCTCCCAAAAATTCTCCAGGACTTTATTTATTTATTTATTTATTTGAGTTCTTAATGATAGCCATTCTTTCTGGAGTAAAACGGAATCTCAGTGTTGATTTGATTTGCATTTCTCCAATGGCCAAAGATGCTGAACATTTTTCGATGACCTTATTGACCATTTGTATTTCTTTTTTTGATCAATGTCTAATCATTTCAAAAGTTAGGTCTTTAATTTTGAGGTATCTAACTTTTTCGAGTTCTTTATATAGTCTAGATATTAGGCCTCTGTCAGAGGAGTAGCTGGAAAAAAGTTATTTCCAATTTTGTAGTTTCTCTTCCCTCTCTGTCATTGCCTTTGCTGTGCAGAAGATTTTTGATTTGATAGAATTTAATGTATTCATTTCTGGTATTTTTTCTTGTGCAACTGGGATTCTCTTCAGAAAGTCCTTGCCAATGTTTATGTCTTGCAAAGTTTTACCTATTTAGTTTTGCAGCAGATTCAGTGTTTCTGTCTTTATATCTAGGTCTTGATCCATTATGATTTGATTTTAGTGTTGAGTGAGAAATATGGATCTAGGTTAATTCCTCCGCACACAGTTAACCAATTTTCCCGACCATTTATTAGAAAGGCTATCTTTTCTCCAGCATATGCTTTTGGTCCCTTTGTCAAAATTCAGATAACTGAAGGTACATTGGATTGTTCTGTGTCCTCAGTTCTATTCAATTGGTGAACAGGTATACTTTTGTGTCAGCATCACACTATTTTTATTCCAACAACTCTGCAGTGTAACTTGCAATCTGGGATTGTGATGCCTCCCACTTTGCTTTTTTTGCTGAGGATTGCTTTGGAACTTTTTGTCCCTTCTGGTTGTATATAAAGGTTAGGGATGGCTCACTAGTTATGTGAAGAATATTGTTGGTATTTTGATTGGGATTGAATTAAATCTATCTGTCATTTTTAGTAATATGACCATTTTGCCAATATTGGTTTTGCCACTTTGGAAATAGGGCATGTATTTTCATCTTCTCATGTTCTCTTGAATTGCTTTATTTCAGATTATTCTAGTTTTCATTAGAGAGGTCTTTTGTTGTTCTGTATTTGCTCCACCTTCAATCCTCACAATAGCTCTAAATGGTAGCCAATAGTGTTCTCACTGAATAGAAGTTCAAGCTATGTCTAAGAAAGATAATATAAATTGCCTTCTTTCTAGCATTTTTGTGATCCTTCCTATCTCTATGCTTTGGAACTTGCCATCCACTTTGTCTGAAAAGAGTCTTTACCCACTTTCCCATATTCCTCCACAACCCACCAGTGGCTCATTTCTTCTTATCTATTTTGGCTCAACTCAAATTATCATGCAATGTAAATTTTCCTACTCAGAAGACAGGCTACTCTAACTACTCTATCTATAGACACAACAATTGCTTTCTATTCTACTTATGCTTATTTTTAATAGCTATCTCTCACTAACTAAATTTTAACTGTATGTACAATATATATCACCTTTGTGTTTGTATTATATATGTGTTTCAAAGAGCAGTTGCCACCTATTTTGCTTACCAAAACCTATGCAATACCTCATGCAATGCCAAGAATTTAGTAGGGTGTGTCATACATTAGAAAATTCAAAATATATCAATTAATCACAATTATGATTATAGTAAGTTCTTAATGCATGTATTTAGTAAGTACTGAATAAATGAAAGTATAAGTGGTACTGATATGAAAGCTAGAGATGATAGATATATAATTTTGGTAACTTGTTGATAAGAATTTCAATACCTTTGTAAAGGAAGACCTGAAAATAATAGTAAATCCTCATCAGACTGTATCCATATATTATAAATATTCGTGGTGAAATAATTGTCTCCTTATGTCAACATACATTTTAGCAGGTTGACCCTTAATTTTTAGATGTTTCTTCCCCTTCAGACATTTGCCGATTTCTAGAGCAAGAAATTTCTAGAGATTTCTAGAGAAAAAGGAAAGCATCACTTTAGAGGTATTTTCTATGATTCATATTTTCTATAATACATATAAATATATCTTTGTTTTCTCTAGGGTCAGGAAATATCTTTGTCTCCCTTTCTTCTTTTTCATGCCCCAACTTTGCTTTAAATGATCAGTGCTTTTACATGAAATGTCACGATGGTTTGCATCTCTGTCTCACAAGATCTTTTTCAGTAATCATGTGAGGTGATTTCTGCTGTAGTATTCTCTCAGGTGAATTGAATGCACAATGGTTTGGAAAGAAAAATGCAGGCAGTTCACACTTCAAAGTGTTGGACAGGTGGTTATTAAATGGTTAGTAAAGCCTGTAATCAATGAAGTCAAGAAAAAATGGAATGTGGCATAAGATGGGATAGCCTCGCCTCTCCACAGGATTCCCTCTTTTGATTTGCTTGTTATTCTGCTGAATCTCTGTCTCTCTGGTCCCATCTGTTTATTTTCTTCCAGACTTCTCTTCAAATCTGGTCCATAATTGGCATCTTGTCCTGTTGTTTGTGTTGCTACATTTGCAGTCTTCATTTGTGTATATTATGATGGTTTATTGGTAGTTTGGAGGGAATAGGAAGTAATTATGTTTACTCACTCATCCATCCTTTATTGGAAATATCAATCTATCTAATTTAATTTGTCATCAAAGCAAAGAGTTATAAAAGATGATAGTAAGAACAAAGAATATTGATGGAAATGTGCCTTTTGTTTTTATATGCTAGATCAAAATTCAGATCCTAAATGAACCATGAATTGGAAATCAGTCAAGCAAGGACATAAGCAAAAAGTTACACTAAAAGGAAGTAATACATTTTGATCTTCAAAATATAATTTCCTCCTTTTTCAGAGTGTGTAGGGGATAATATTGAGTTCAAAATCTTTCTACATTATGTGCAGTTGCCACGATTTTTAAATGATTGGTTAGGTGGAAAACAGTCTCAACATGGGAATGGCAAAAAAGTAGCCAACAGTGGAAATCCAGCATAGTTCTGCAGTTCTTTCATGGAAAGCAATAACTTCCATTAATCCAGGCAGCATCAGTTTTCCTTTAAAAGTAGTAAAAGCATTTTGTTTGCCAGTGAACTGACAATTTAGAATGTTCAATTTGGAAAATTATCTATGTTGGTCAACAGTGACTTCTTTTTAAAAATGACTCATATATCTGTATATATTTTTAAGTATCTGAGTATAAAGCTGATAAAAATCTACTCTATTGCATTCTTATTATTTTTTTCTTTTAAACTTTACCTCTAGTATATATCTCCTTACCAGCTTATTAAAACTTTCCTTTAATAGCCACATATCTGAGAGTAGATGATTACTACATTGTATTATGATTTGTGTGTCTTTCTTTTTAAAATTTATCAAATTCTAGTCATATTTTTCTTGAAGTGAAAAATTATTGAGCTACTATTTTGTTTGTAAAATCACTGAATCAGTAATCATAAGACAATGAATTTTAAAATGTTGAATTAAAACAATTAAATGTACATTCATATCTATAAATTAAATTGACTAAGAATGTAAGTATGAGCAAAACCGAGACTTTGTTCATCACTGATGTGCATAAAATGATGAAAATTCATTTTGGTTTGCTATTAGTTTAATATATAGTATGCTGTTTTAACAATGATACAAAACTTTCCAATTTCCTTCTTTTATGATGACATGATGAGAGCCAGAAGTCATCTAACACCTTACCGTATATGAGGAATTTCAAAAATATGAACTGGGAGCTTCTAAACACCCTATCTGACTTCCTGGGAGAGGGAGGGAAAACATTTCTTCCTAATGTATGCAAAATTTCCTTGCAGTTAAAAAGGGAAGGATCCTGGGTTTTTTGCCTTTGGAATGTAAATACTTGTCTCTGTGAGAAAATCAGCTGTGTAATACTCAATTTTCAACCCAGGGCTTTGTACTCCTCGAAACTTAAACATCAAAAAGGAGTAAATCCTTCCAACACTGTCACTATCTAAATTTCTAACTCGGGGCTTAGGTTTAAGTAAAATTTACTCAGAAATATCTGACACTGCAGAAATTTAAATGCTTTCTGTCCTCTCTCGTCTCTGTCTCTGTCTGTCTGTTTGTCTCTCTCTCCGTCTCTCTCTGTCTCTGTCCCTCTCTCTCCTTTTACTTAAGAAAGAAGATACTGGAACATTTGCTGGAAAAGCCCTGGGAAAAGAGACAAAATCATTACTCAAGTGAGTGTTGGTTCAGTTCCCAAAGCAGCAAATTCCTTGAGGTTCCAGGAGGTAATGTGTCACAGATCCCAAGTGGAGGAAAAGAACATTAGTTAGAGCAAGAGATAGTTTTCCTTCAACTGTGTGAGAATAGAAGGCAGACAATCAGACACATATACTGGCCACTTAGTAGGGAAAGTGAGGGTGTTCCTTTATAATTCATGAAGCTTCTTGAATGGTTATCAGTTGGAAGTGAAGGTGTGGTTAAATTTATGTTGATAAAGAGCAGCAATATTTCTATACTATGTACTACAGACCCAAATCATATGTGATGGTTAATTTCATGTGTCAACTTGCCTAGGCTAAGAAACGTCTAAATAGTCAGTGAAATATTATTTCTAGGTGCTTCTGAAAGGGATCAGTGTTTGAATGAGTACAATGAGTAAATATCTGCCTTCATCAATAGGGGTGGGCTTCACTTAATTTGTTTAGAGCCTTCCTGAAGAGAAGGAAAACGCCTAGGAAGGGGAAATTCTCCTAATCTTTTAGAGCTGGAACATCCATCTTTTCCTGCACCCACATCAAAGATCCTGTTTTTCAGACTTTCAGACTCAGAATCATTTACACGTCAGCTTTCTTGGTTCTCTGGCTTGAAGAAGGCATATCTTAGGACTTCTCAGCCATTCTAATTGAATGAATCTGTTTCAGTAATAAATCTCTTCTCATGTATATAGGAGTTACATATCCACATCAATATATTTGTATACCTAATACAGATAAATCTGTATCTTCCTCTCCTATTGGTTCTACTTCTTCTGAGAAACCTGACTAGCACAGCACTATTCAAAGCACTTCCCATATATTACGCATTTATTCTACTCTGCAAACCTATTAATTAGGGTAAAATAACTATCCACAGTTTACAGATGAGAAACAACCTTTGCAAGGTGACACAGTAAGACCTTAAATAAAGATTACTTATTTCTTTCCATGAGTTATAACATCTCTATTCTAGAGATAAATAAATTGGCGCGGTGGATAGAGACGCGAGCGCTAAATACGCTTACATTGCTTTATCGAAGTAACTGGCCTGGCTAGACCTCACGACCAATGTTAGAGACAGGGAAATCAATATGCACTGATAGGAATTTGATCTTATAATATAGCTAATAAATGAGATCTTGTCCAAATATGGCAATGCTTTTTACGTACGAACACCCATATTCTACTGTTAAAACAGTCATAGTCTTTAGGAGAAACAGCGCACCATATATAGGTAACTGAAAATAATTTAATTAATGGAAAACACTATTGTTTACCAAGTTGTTGGCAGAGTTAAGGGGAAAAAAATGAGACAGAGAAACCCATCTTTAGGAAAGAGCATGTAGCTGCTATTGTTACTGAACCGAGCCCTGCTACTCATAGGGTGATGAGCTGACTAAATTGGGAGACATGATGTTGAGACAAGAAAGGAGGATTTTCTTTAAAAGTTTGCTTGAGAAGAAGTTGATATTCCATCTTACTCTTTGGGATCAGAGAGGGTTTGAAGAGTTCTAAGAAAGTGGAAAAAAGCATGCAAATAAAATCAAGAAGCTATTTTTAAATTTCAGGCTGCAAGTGTCATGGGGGTTAGCTGTCTCTGCTTGATGCTTCCAGATCCTCTGAGGTTTCTTCAACTTTTTAGTATAGAGTAGGTGATGGTTTTAAACTGCACATTAGCTGACCAAAAGCTTCCTACTGCTTACGCGCAAGAATGTAAGTTGCTGGAAGGCTGATTGTGTCTGTTCTGTGTTGCATGATATTGCTGATGAGCTGTTAAATTTTAGCAAGCATGTATATTCCAGGGCTGAGAAATGCTTTTAGAATGGAATGAATGCTGTTACGTTATTACCTCAAAGCCCAAAGAAGAAAAGACAGGGAGCAATTATGACAATTCAGTGACAGTAGCTCTAGTAGAGTGCTATTCTGCAGGAGTTGTGACTTCCTAGAGGGAAGCAGTCAGCCTGTGCTTTCCACCATTCCCTTCCACAGCAGCGCAGTCTTCTGATGGTTGCACCTAGAGCTGGAATCAAATAGGAAGACAGAGAGTAAAGGAGTTCACTGATGTGGCCCACAGAGATCAGCTTCCCAGAGCCACAAAGCAGGGAAGGAAAGAATAGAGAGTGGTTTGAAGAAGGAAGCAGGGAATCTAGCATCTGCAAGTCCAACCCAAACCAACAGTGAAAATATCTATCGACAGAGAAACTTCCTGTTGCCATGCTTTTAATTCCTGAAGTCGTTTATATTGGAAATACACCAGAATATTCTGACAAACCGATGGAAAACTACATGAGTGTTTGTTCTCTTTTGACTATATAATAACCACCTTTATCTGCCTTAAGACTTTATACTGTACAAAGCACTTTCAATAAAATGAACATGAAAACTGAGACAAAGAAGTTGGAGATAGTTACAGAGTTATACTCATGAAGTGACTTAGGGAAGATGCAAGACATCTTTGTGATTCCAAGGGAAATGATCTTCAGTCACAAGAGCATGCTTCCACCTGAAGAATATTATATGTGTGCGGGTGACCTCTGTTCCCACCAGTCTTTGGCTCCTCGCAGTGAGTTAATCTAACCTGAGGCATTCTATGTTTTCCTGTCTACAAAGAGTATCTTTCTTATCCTTTTTTCTCCTGAATTCTTTACTCTTAGGTTATTTTAATCTTTTTTTCTTCCTCCTTCTCTCCTTGTTCTTCTTCTTCCTCCTCCTCCTCCTCTTTTTCCTCCTCCTTCTTCTCTTCCTCTTTCTCCACTTCTTCCTCTTCTTCCTCCTTCATATTTTCTCTTTTTCTCTCTCTCATACTATATCTTTCTTATTAGTGATTTTCTTTTTACCAGTGTGTGCATTCAGATCTTAACCTATCTACCAGTTATTTTTTCCTAACCTGTAACCTCCAGGTTCTGTTTTATGTATTTAACTATCAGCTCAATATTTTGATTATTCCCCCAATATATTACTTATTTTCCTACCTCCTTTCAATCTGAATCCTAGATTCAGGTTTATCCGAAGCTTTTCTTTAAATAACCATAGGCTTATAAAAATTAATCTAGAAGCTTAATTTTGAAGTTGATGATCATCAACCTATTTATGGTATTTAGTTTGTTGCCAAGAGAATCTTATTCAATTATATTTTCTCTTTTCTTTCAGTAATACCACACTGTTCTGAATTCCTTAGTTGTCTGATTTCAATTTTCCCGTACTGCCCGATGTGTTTTACTCCTGCTTCTCTCTATAATGTAAGAGTTACCCATATCGGTTGTGCAGTCTACTGAGAATGGACGTTTTCTCTTGTTCTTATGATTCCCCACATTCAACTCTCATCCTTAAAATCTAAATATCTTCAACCATTGTCTCTTTCCTAATCACAATTCTTCTATTATAAAGGCCTTTTGGGTGATATTTCATCTGTATTTTCTAAAATATGTTCTTTTCAAAAAGTATGGTTGGAAAAATTGTGCAGTCAGAGAGGCTCATCCTCCTCTTTACCATGGCACTCATTATACTGTGAAAGGCACTACATGTCCTACCCAGACCACTAAAATCACTGTAATCATGTCAAATATTTAATGATTACTTTAGGACAAAATTCATTTTCCCATTCTTTCTTATACAAATATGGTCATTGCCATCACAACTTTGGTTTCACAAAAAATACACCTTAAGATGCTATTCCACTGTAAATTTCCCATTTAAAATTGACACTGGCAATGTTACAATAGAAGTCCCAAAGTCACAAGTCCCAAAAAGAGTTCATCTGTGCTTGCCTAATAGCAGTTCTGTGGAGTTATCTCTCCTTTTGTTCTCAGTAGTCCGTATCTTTTAATCACTCAAAACACCGGTTACTTATATTGTGAAAATACCCTACACATGTTTTCTTTCCATTCCTATGGGTATTACTCAATACTGTAGACTCTATATTTCAAACAAAAATTCAAAGCAGAGTTTCTATTTATTTTCTCATTTTCCTAAGTGTTAACCACGACATTGTAATTTTCCCATTGAAAATCATCACTGGTAATGTTCCAAGAGATATATACACATTTCTCATTTTGACATTTAAATAAACTCTTCACTGCACGATTCTAATCACTTGAGTAAGAAGGAATTCATTTGACATGGGAAAGCTATACCAGCTTGCTAATTAAGGCATTAAGAACTACAGAGTATTTTATCCTTATTTATTTATTTGTTTGTTTATGACATTTCCTGTTGTTCAGTGTGTATCTGGCTGTGTAACACTACATGTGAACACACAAACATAGCATATATCAGTGTCACGTCATTCGTGTGGGTACAGGTGTGTTCTCAGCATGTCATATCATCTTTCTGAGACCTCTGGGGGATAAACTACACAGTGCAAGTTACACACACAATTTTTAACAATATAAAATCTCATACAACAGGTTCCCTTCCAGCATAGCATAACATAAATAGGTGAGTAGCATTCTAAATTATTTAAGACCTGAACTAACATGCTTATGCAAGACAAATATGTTGTTTTAACTGCTCCTATTCTTAGGAATAATTCCTCCACTCCACTAATCTATGTGCAAATTCATTGCCTGGTTTGTGTTACTCATTTTTCAGTCACAGGATGATATTCTTTTATTTTTTTAGTTTAAGCCTCATTCATCTGTGCTCTGTGATGACAATGGTAAGAGTGGCTGAGTGACATGGACTCGGTATGTCTCTTTGAAGACACTGAAGGCAGGGGTTTGCGTTATGATTTGTGGTGCTGCTTAGAGAGATCCAGGTTGATTTAAAGAGAACATCATTTTACTTGTAGAATATTGAAAGTTTTGTGGAATTAACTTTAAAAAGATACTTTTAAATTCATGATGGCTTAACAGATTATGCTTAATAAAGCTATGTGCATAGATGTTCATTCTATATAGATTGTACTGTTCATTATATATAAAAATGCTGCTTTAAGCTCCAATGAAAGAGCTTTTCTTTTGAATGTATTTTTTGTGCAAACTGCTCAAAGCTGTTATTCAATATTCAGTGTTTAAGGTTTCACAAAGCTCAGTGGAAGTTAGCTCATCCATTTAAACTTTAATCATGGCAAAGCAGTAGTAGATAATGATTTATTGCCTCAAAATAGGACCTTGAAATGACATGAAAAATATTCATATTTTGATGGAACTATGATCACTTACAAGGTTATTATATATAATTCACCTCATGTCAGCAGCACCAATAGAGTTTTCAGTGCTATGATGCCGTATTTATTCACAATACACTCTCAGCCTGAAGGTTTTTGGCTTCATCAGCCACACTGGTGCAGGCAGAAGAGTCTGCATATGATATTCTTGTCACCCATTTTCATTTTTTTTTTTTTGTGAGTACCGGGGGGTCGACCTCAGGACCTCACGCGCCAACAGGCACCCGTGCCGCTGAGCGATATCACTGGCCCCATTTTCCATATGTGGGATCCGGGAGTCGAACTCGGGCCCTCGCGCTTGCAAGGCAGAAGCTTACGCCGCTGAGCCATCTCACCGGCCCCACCCATTTTTCTTTAGAGACAAATTTCAAACTTTAAAATTTTGTAATCAGTGATATTTATTTGTTTAAAGGAATACTCTTTATATCATATTATTAGTTTGATATTTCCTAACAGACTTGAAATACATAAGAGGTATCTTAATAAAAGTTTTACTGACATTCAAATCAACCTAGAGAATGCTTTTATTTGGAACGTGGACATTTGGAGAGAAAAACCACCAAAATGTATAATCAAAAGAAAAATACTGATAGATACAGTTACCCCAGGAGGTTTTGCTTTTTCTTTGCTCGTGCTTACTGAAAAGAGTCATAGAAGTGGAGACCCAGGGGCTGATTCTCACATAAATTCCTAAGACAAGAAAAAAAAAAAAAAGGCTGTTAAAATATTGTGGAGGTTGCCCTAAGGGGGAACATACTGAGCACTACCACTATTTCAGAACAAGAAATAAGAACCTGAAAGGCAAACAAAAAACTCTTTTATTTAGTTCAGGTCAAATTTAATAGAGTGACCAAACATCACAGCTATGTCTCTACGGTCCGAGTTTACACCTGTTTCCCCATGTAATTATTACTAACCTTTCCTGATCTGTTCAAAAGTGCCCCAGTTAGGGTTATAAATTCTATGTCCACATAAAACTTACAGGCCTAATGTTTTAGATACTAAAGTACCTTTTCCTAGTGAGAAGAAATAGTTCCCCAAACTGAAAAAAGTGCTAGAATGTGAGGAACTTTTGTTATTGCATTAAGATACTGTGAGGTTTGAAGACCAGACTTCGAGAGCTGGTGTGTTTGATGTGTATATCGTTCAGTCTAGTCTTTGACAGTTTCATTAACTTGGTGTAATATTCTTTGGCAGGAAAGCGATTGTATCTAATTTCACAGCTAAATCTCTTGAGAACCTTAAACTAACAATCCAAATATGAGAAGCTTACCAACTATTTAAATTTTGTGTTAAGGATTTGGTGTGCTTAATGGAATTTTTTTCAGGATTTCAAAATTCTAGACCAGGCCAAATTAGGAGACATTAGCTTATAAATTAGTGTTCTAAAGGAACATTAGAAACCTCAGTATTAAAATGATGATAGACTTGTGTTTGCTTACCATTAATGCTTCTGGCTTGACACGCTTATTATCATTTAGTAATATGTAAAATTCATTATGAAACCACCTTGCTGACTTAATAACAATCAATTAAAAGGCAAGTATCCACTGTTTTTATTTTATATCTGCATTGTTTTTCAAGAGTTCTGTCAGTACTGAGAAAAAATGGCAGTGGAAGATAATATTTTGCCCCTACAGAAATCACTGGGTCATCAACAATTCCAATCATGATTGCCACTTTCATCATCATAACTGTACTCGCCAAAGTCTTGGCAGGAAATAGAATCAACATTCAAATGAGATATTTTGAAAACATTTTAACAAAAAAAGCTCTTTTTAAAAGGAGGAAAACTGCCCTTAGATGTAGAAAATCTATGTGGATAAAGTAACCCCCTTAGTCTATGAACAGAAAGGTGGTCGTGGCCTACGGACACTCCAAGGGGACACTAGGGGAATAAATAGGTAGATGTCACTTTTCCTTCTCATTCTCATCTCTTGCTGGTGCCCCTATTGGGCACTGATTTAGTCCACACAGATGCTCATCTCCCAGAGTGGAGAACATCGTGGAAAATGATGCAGAGCAGCTCACCTGGACAGCGTGTGAGACAGACATCCAGTGTGACTCATCACAGTCATCATGACTCACTTCTGTGAACACTTACAAGCTACACAGCAAAGATGAATTTCACATTATCTAATTTAATAAGAAAGGGATATGAAATGGTCAGTTTCACTTCATTTATAGACAAAATTCAAGGAATTTAAGTAAATCACTCAGAGCTGTAATGGACTAAAGGGTACAATTTTCATGAAATCTAAATCTGTTTAAGATCCTAATCGTGCTCTTTATCATAATATTCTTCTAATGTTTGCTCTTGCTATTTCCACTATAAAACAGAGGATGAAAGATTACTGATATATAGGAAATAATAGGCAATCCTAAACAAGTATCAACAATACCAGTGTATGTAGAACAGGAAAGCTAGTTTAGCTACAAGAAAAAGACACATACCAAGTTTTTTTTTTTTTTTTTTAAAGAGAAGAAAAAAAACAAAACAAATCAAAAGAAGAACAAATTTTCAAAACAACATAATAGGAGGGTAACAATGGTTAATACATTACGTATTACTATCTTTAAGTTAGTTATTCAGGACACCAGACATTAGCATTCAATTGTCCAAACATTATTGGCACAAACCTTACTCTTCAATGAACTGAGTAAAAATGGTAGTGTATCTATCTTAACCATCTTATATACATATATACAATTTTTTTCCCTTTCCCTTCTTTCTTTTCCCTATTCCAGTCTCTCTTTCCTTTTGACCAGTTTCTTTTTGATTCACCATATCTATTGTACATTTTGGATCTTATTTACTCTTTCAGTTTCTCATACTAGAGAGATAATACGATGCTTACACATGTGCTTCTGGTTTATTTCACTCATGAGTATTTTCTCGAGTTGCATCCATTTACCTATAAAAGTCTCCAGTTTATCCTTCTTTATGGCTGAATAGTACTCCATGGAAAGATGTGGTATTTTTATACATACCAAGTTTTTAATCAGCTTTGAGTTTATATTCTTCTGACATTGGCTTTCCCACAGAAGTGAATTGAAGACAATGAGGGCACTGTAGGGTCTGGCCACTCCTTCCTTTAACACCATGCCGTATGAGGTCCTTGGAGAGCTAGTATTCTCTGCATTTGTTTCCCTAGAACTTCATTTCAAACAAACAAACTTCACCTCGCTCTAAAGACATTTTGCCCTTTGTGCTCAATAGAAGCATATTTATATGTTGGGAATGTAAAAGCCAACACTTCAATTCTTCCTAAATAAGTGGAATTTATATACATTAACCTTTATATGTATTACAGCAGCCACAAGTATCCTTAGCTTATAAATGAGGAATGATTCAAAACGGTCATGGTAAAATAAGTTGTTGAAAATTATCCCTTCAGTAATTATGAGATGTGAGATTCAAACCCATTTCTTCTGGCTTCAGAAATATTTTGCTTAACATACTACATTGCTTTTTTAAATTATACTTACATATTATTGACTAAATATACGTATTTGCAATTATATAATTTACAGTGTAAAACATGTAAATGCCAAAATTTCAAAGGAATAAGAAAAATAATATTTAATATCTTCTCAGTTCTCATATCTTACCTATTTTTCACAGTTCTTTTCTTTCCGGGAGGCAGCCAGCTGGTGCTGGTGGACATGACTGGTGGAACTCTCTATCTGTCCAACACGTGTGTTGGAAGTTTTGTCATGGTGGTCCATGGGGGCTTATTGTAGGTGGGTCAGACGTCTGCACTGATGTAGTTGGCTTTTAACTGGGGATACCAGCTCAAGGGCTTTCACACTTCAGAGAACGTTCACCTTTGTTATTTAGGATTGACAAAATGAAGGGCTTTACCTAAAGAAGTGTTGTTCAACCTTGACACTGTTGACTTTTGGAGCTGGGGAATGTTTCTCAGCCCTATAGGATGTTTAGCAGCATTCTTGACCTCTACCCACTAGATGTCAGTAGTGACTTCCCTTCAATTTGACAACCAAAATGTCCCCAAGTATTGACAAGTGTCCCTAAGGACCAAAATAGCTCTCCACTGAGAATGACTAACATTCAGGTAGTTTTGGGGTGTATTACTTAAATCCTTCTTTTTTTTTTTTTTGTGGGTACCGGGGGTCGACCTCAGGACCTCGCGCGCCAGCAGGGGCCTGTGCCACTGAGCGATATCACTGGCCATTTTTTCATATGTGGGTTCCGGGAGTCGAACTCGGGCCCTCGTGCTTGCCAGGCATACTTCATAGCTTTATATAGTTCATCTCAAATTCAATTCTACATCTAAGCTCAAAGAAGAAACTATGGAAAAGATAGTTAACTGTGCATTCATGAGACATATCCATAGGCTTTTAGGTATCATTATCCACTATTTTGGTCCAAATTGACCTTGGATTTTTAAATGACATATGTTCTGGCCAGGGATTAATTTTGTGTGATTCAATATATGGAGTTCACTGTTAACAATGTTATTAGTGATTACAAAGTAATGATAAGTAATATCCTATATATTAAAATTACTCCACTTTTGTGACTTATAAAAGAGGAACAACTTGAAGAAATTATTGCAAACTAATAAAGCAGCATTAAAGTTCTGAGTCTGAAGTATTTTTGAATCTTGGAGTCAGATTTTGCTTAGAAACTGAAAAGAAGCTAGATTGATCTGAGAAGAGTGCTCCTGCCTGATGATCAAAATAGAAGTGGTTCAGAAATAAAAACAAAAGAAAACAAGTGAGGCTGATTGAATTGGTGGAAGAGAGATATTCCTGAGGAAAAGGTTGAGATCTTAGATGACAGATTAGAAATAACTAAGAGGAAAATGAGATCTTAAAGGTCAGGCTGAGCTGATAAGCACTGCATCTAACTGCTCTTTAAAAGGCCATTAAAAGTAAGTATTTTAAATGTAATTGAGAAACAGTGACTGAGGCTCAAAGACATTTAATGGGAAAAAGATCCCAGAGTAGATTGAAATTGCTCATCAAATGGGAACCACTGAGGAACACCTCTGAAAGCTATGGTTTGAGCATTTGTAAAATAAAGATGGGGCACCTACCGAATAATGATTTTTACAAACATTCCGAAAGGTTAAAACCTGGAGGTATTTGAGAGTGAAAGGCCTAGAAGGTCAAAATGAAGTCACTGAAATCCTAACATTACAAGTCCTTTGGTGGTCCACGCCCATGCAAAGTTAAAACACAGTAGAGATGTCAATGAGAGATGATGGGCAAATTTAAAATACCTCCCAGATTGAATTCAGAAAAGTGAAGGTAAACTCCGTTAGGTGTGCTTGACACTGAATGCGGGTAACTTCTGAAGCTCTGAAGGAAGCATACACATTTCAGTGAGAGACTTTAGGGACAGCACCTGAAATCATTCTCGCTCTACCCAGCCACTGAGATATGCTCTGAGATGTGTGGCATACAGGGATGTAGAAGGATGCTCTGACCTTCCACCACCACGCTTCCCAAGATGCACCACGCTTCCCAAGATGCACAGACAACTCACTCTTCCAAAACACCTAACTCTGGGGCTTCCTAAATTGTACCTTTTCAGTGAGGCACAAACTGGTTGCTTATTTAAAACTCATCTATGACCACCTGCTCCAAACTCACTAACCCCTTTCCTCTGTGTGTGTGTGTGTGCGTGTGTGTGTGTGTGTAATATCACTTTCTAAGACTTTAAATCATTTATGTTATTTAATGCATTCATGGTCATTTTATGCCATGCTTTCTAAAAAATTCATGAAAGCATGGATATTTTGATGTGTTTTAATGAGCATTAAATAAGTTATTTTTTCCTTACTGTAAGAACGTACTCTTTAAGACTCTTGGAAATAAACTAATACAACTCTTAGGGCTTCAGGAATTGGACAACTCCTGAGAAGGAAGTCCTAGCTCCTACCAGGCATTAAGAATCCCTCCAACAAATAATTGATAGACTAGGAGAATTGGGAAAATAGCTTTAGGATTTAAATCAAGGCTTAAGTTAGTTTAATGAGTATAATATTTTTCATTGATTTCAAAAACTTATGAGTGGAAAAAAATCTAAATATTGATGTTCTTAGGAGTTTGCTCAGTGGAATCTTTGCTTTTTTTTGATACAGGAACTGTGAAAGACAGATGTAGTACAATTTAAATAAACTGCCAATCATCAGGGCCAGGGGAACACACACAGCTCTTTGCCATGGGCCCCCTTGTTATCACAATGAGTGAAGGTGGGAGGGGTGTAGGGAAGCACAAGGAAGCTTCTCCATCCTTGATATTTTCTTTCTTTAATGGGAACCCAGGTATTTCTCTACACTTGAACGTTCTTCCACAAGATGTGTAGCATATTTCCTTTTGGAAAACTTGAGAATAATAACTAGACACTCTTAGTGCAGTTCCTTCCTTCTCCTTTGCAAACTCGCCAGCACACAGAGAGAATAATCCCTCTTTGCTCTCCAGCAAGGGAGGATTTCTCAGGTACACATGACTATTATTGGTTGGGTGATTTCCTCTCTTTGGAGATTTACTTGGAAGCCTTATCTTTGTCTTAACTTAAGGTACACCCTCCACATTAGCCTTCACTAACAACAAAATTGATGTGCTAGTCTAGCCTGTGCCTTTACTTCTGTTGTTCAGAAATGGGTGGGTGAAGAGGCTTGCTACTTATCCCCATCCTCTTAATGAATCCCACAAATATTTTCTTGCAGATTACCTAGTTGGGTGAGAATTCTTCATTTTGAGACTTATGGTGGTGCAGAAAAGATTTCTTCTGCTAATTCATCTTGTCCAATATGTTCAGCAAACATCTTGGGTTTTTCTTCTTTCCTCTGCCACAGTCATTTGAATTTGACCACATCAAGCATAGTCAGTTTGCTGGGCTGAGGCCTGTCCATACTAGGGCTGGTAAAAAGATCTGAGATGGATTACTTCAGCCTCACTCGTGTCATTTGATATGGCACTGAAGGTCTAAGTAAATTAAAAAAAAAAAAAAACTTAACAGTTGCATCATTAACTCCAATGCAAGAGAGACAAGTTTTAAAATGTTTACATTCTAAAATAGTTAGAATGCATTTAAATTTTTCTTCCTGAAATTCTTTAAAATTCCTCAGAGAAAAGCCCCACTCTAACTCACTGAAAGGATCCTCAATCTCTGAGTATATTCGCACCATGCCTTCCCCCACCTACATATGCTAGTAATGAAACTGAATATTGGATGTGCCTCTGCAGAACATTAGTACCGGATTTCCTAAATGGTTGTAGAAAATGTACAGCCCATTAGTAGTGCATCAGTGTTTCAGTACAGTAGTCCAACATTCTTGCTTCCAATGGATATTTCCTTTTTAAAAAAAGATTTTTGGGTTTAGCTTTTTTTGGGGGGAAGGTGGTTTTATTCTGGTTTTAGTTTGATTTATTTTATGCATACTGTGGTTAAACAAATTTTCTTATGGTTTGAATGATTTGCTTCAAACATTTTTTTATATTTCCATTTAAATTTCTTTTCTCACTTTATATCATTCCTTTTTACTCTTTAAATGCTTTCACTTAATGGAGTAAAGTTTAACAATACGCCCATTTTAAAATCATGGTCATTATAATGCTGACTATATTATTAAAAGGTAATTATCCCACATTCTAAAATACCTAGCCCTAAGTGCATATTTGGAGATAAATACCCATGTAGATATAAATATAACAAAAAGTGTTGCATAATATGATGGAGTTTTTTCTATAAACATATCCAGTTTACCTACATCCATTTGCTAAAACAACAACAACAACAACAACAAAATTTTTGTCTCAGTATTCTGCAGGGTTAGCTTGGAGAACTTTTATAGAATCCCTAATTATTCTGATTCCATTGATACATCTGTTTTTCTTTGGACAAACACAGTCTCTTAATTATGTTAAACTTTATTAATAAGCTTTTAAATCTGACTGACTAAGTATTATAAAATTTGAAGGCCACTTTAATTTTCATTGTATCTTTCTAAGGTATGAAATTAAAACATGATATTTTCACAGGGCCATACATAGTGAAATGATTAGTACAGACAAAACTATTAACATATTATCTCACGCATTTATCTTTTTGGGTGTTGGGGAAAAGTGCATCCAAGAGCTGCTTTCTTAGTAAAGTTCCACTATACAATACAATACAATATTATTGACATGCCATGTTATAGCTTACATTTCTAAACTTGTTCATCTTATAAAACTGCAACTATTTATCCTTTGACATATTTATCTCCATCCCTCCCATACCTATTCTTGGCCACTGGTAACCATTATTCCAATGTCAAGAATATTTTTAGAAAAAATAAACCTTTAAACAGATGATTTTTAGATATTTAGAAAGGTATTGGATGGTCTGTAAGAGTTAATAAGACTAAAAGATACTACTAATTATCTTTTGGTAGACAAATAGATGAGGCACATTCATTTCTTGATTCCAACATGCAGATTTTATTCAATAATAATTCAATAATAATAGAATGCTGTGAACTCTTCTAAGTACAAGGGGGTGTTATGGAAAATACCTTCTTTTCTTGGTAAGACATAAAAACATGATAAAAACACTACTGTCCAAATATCTATATCTGTATCCAAATATCTATATCTTTGTATACCTTCATACTAAGATACATGACACACAATGTCAGATAGTAGCAAAATTTCATGAAACACAAAAAGTAGTACGTACAAGGAGACACAAAGTGATGTGAGAAGGGAGACTCCATCCTGACTGACTAGAGGCAGTGGTGCACAAGGGAAGCTCAGGGGAAGTCTGCTAGGAAGCACAAGTACTCAGAAATTGGGGAGGCAAACAAAACTAGATGCAGAGAATCAACCTTATGGAAAAACCCACGAGATAAAGTCCAGTGTCAGGGAGGTTTGAAAGGGAAGCAGAGCAGCCTCAACACTGCAGCTCACCTAACACTCCAGGTCCACCAAACATGCCGTCTTGGGAGGGATCTAACATCCTGAAGGGAGAATTCAGTTCTACAGCATCAGCCAGCCCTCTGGGATAGACCCCAACCTATTCTTCCTTCCACTCTGGGAGAAGAAGCGCAGTGAGCAAGATATGTGGAGATTAGGACATCAGAGAAAATGAAAGCCAGAGAAGTATCCAGAGAATGGAGAGTGAGCTAGCACCAGTGGGCCCTTAGACAAGTAAACAACAAGGGCACAGCACGGATTAGGGTCCTGGAGCTGGGCACTGGGAAAACCATGGTTCAAGGGTCACAGACTGCAGCCAGCACAGTATGAGGGAGAAAAGCATTTGGAGTAGTGCCAGAGCACTTCATTGTTCTCCAAAACAGTGGGGAATTCCGTGTACCTGTGACTTCTTGACCACCACTTGGTGCTCAGAAGAGTCTAACTGCTTCCAGTAAAGGCTATTAATACCTGGGAATCCTGGGAAAACAGACTTTCAAAGTGGAAAAGTTTGTGGAGTACAGAGAGGGAAATAAAGATGAAGAGCCAGATGGATGTGAAGAGAGTACAGAGGCATGGGGATTATCCAGGAGGGAAGGGAGCAGAGATCAAGAAAACCATTTTAGAAATCAATTAAGAACTGGGTGCTGGCCAAACCACACTGCATACTCTCCACTCAGTCTCTATTGGAAGTGTGTGAGCATACGACAAAAGCAAAAGTCTCCAGCTAGCTGTGGGCACAGGCATGAAACTGAAGCACTGAGATATGTTCTGAGGTCCATCTGGATCCACACATCCCTCACTCATTGGCAGTCAAGAGAACATATCAAAGGAAGGGGTAAGCTGAGGGAATCGCAGAAGGTGGACAGAGAAGGGGAAGGAGAAAACGTTCCTCTTGAACCTTTGTGAACCCAGTGATGTATGGAGTTCAGAGGTGCAGGAAGGAGCCAGACTTCTCTCCATAAGTCCAGCCTTCTCCATTTGTGAACGTGTGGGGAAAAGCTTTCTGTTTACATTTACAGTGCAATTTAAGTAAAACTGAGAGGATGCTTTACTTTTCTGTTTTAGTGACTATGTGGGTTTTTATTTCTCTCTCTTTTTGTTCTTTCTTATTTATTTCTCTCCTCTCTTTTCCAATTCTCCTTTCATCTAGTATATATACAGGAAGTATCTATATATGTGAAAGGGAGAATATGTGCTAACCAGTGATGTAATGTAGATAACACTTTTCATGACCAAGTCAAAGTAACCCAACCAAAACTGTGTATAGAGGATTCAAACACATGGCTTACTAGATATCAACATACTAATAGGTTCCAGCCTTCTTGTAGCATCCCTCAATCTCCCATTGCGCTTTCCTCTTGCTGAGCCCCTTCTTCCATTCCCAAGAATATTCTCTTATACCTCCTGTTCTCCAGCTCTCTACTTCAGTTACAAAGCAAGAACAAAATCAACATATTCAATCTTTTTTCTTTTGATATTGTATCTTTTTTCTCCTTGTCTTCTTCTTGGTCTATTGCTGTCCTTTTCCTTTTGCTTTTCTTTCTTTCACCCACCACATCCTAGCATACCTGTCATTATTAGTATATCACAGTCTTCATGGGTTATTGAAAACAGTGAAATTACTAAAACAAGTTTTAAAAAACATGATTGATATATAGTTGGTTCTGTAGATACTAATATGACTGGTAAGATTTCTCCCCTTGCAACACAGTGACCAGAGCTGATTCTATTATGCTGAGTAGTTTGAAGTGTATAAATACCAAAAACAAAAAACAAAGCCAAGATAGCATCATTGGGAAGCAGGCACTAACTAAAGAAATTTCCATAGTAGCAACTGAGTCAGTCCACTCTAATTTTTCCTCAACCATCAGTGCTAAAAAGGAATAGAACATAAGAAAACAAGGCAACAAGATGCACCCAAAACTCTTTATTTCCCCAAAGCTGATACTGTCAGTTACAGGAGTTAAAGAAAATTCAGAAGTCTGACAAAAGGTCTAAAAATTTATTTACCAAAATTATAGAAGAAAAATTTCCAAGCTTAAGGAAAAATTCAACATCTAGATAAGAGAGGTTGACAGAACTCCAAATATCAATGATCAGAAAATAAGTTCTCCATCACAAATCAAAGTTAACATTCCAGAAGGCCAATACAGGGCAGAATTTTAAAAGCTATTAGAGATAAAGGCGTGGGGTGAAGTGGTTCAACTTGTAAAGAACAACTTTCAATTGTTAATTGAAATGTTAATATATTATTCTTAACTATCTTTCAAAATTGATGAAGAAATAAGTTTTTTCTATGATAAAGAGCACCTTTAACAAACCCATGACCACCAAACCAGCACTACAGAAAGTATTCAGAGACACAATGAGTCCAATAACACCAAAGAGCCTAAAGGAATGAATTCCTCAAGCAGGGTGAGCAACAGAAAAGTAATACAATGACAGGAATCAACCAAAATTCTTTCATTAATAACTTTCAAAGTACATGGTCTTAACTGTCCAATCAAAATACACAAATTGGGGCCGGTGAGATGGCTCAGCGGCTTAAGCGCCTGCCCGGCAAGCGCGAGGGCCCGAGTTTGACTCCCGGATCCCACATACGAAAAAGGGGCCGGTGATATCACTCAGCGGCACGGGCGCCTGTTGGCACACGAGGTCCTGAGGTCGACCCCCCGGTACCCACAAAAAAAAAAAAAAGACACAAATTGGCAAATTAGAATAAAAAAGCAAAACTCCACTGTATCTTGTGTACAAGTGACACAGGTCATGCACAAAGAAACATATAGAATCAAAAGATGGAAAAAGATATTCCATGCAACAAAAGCCCATAAACAAGCAAGAGTGGTAGGTACCATATATTCAGACGAAGTGGACTTCAAGACTGACCAGAAGAAACAAAGAATCTTACTATTTTTTGGTAAAATGAACAGTTCAACAGGAAGAGATAACAATTATAAGTATATATGCACTGAAAGCCGGCACAGCCAACTTTATAAAACAAATACTTCTGCACATAAAAGATTGGATAAACATCAACACAGTCATATTAGGGACCTCTATATCACAAATATACAAGTCAAATAGAATATCCAAAAAGAAATACCAGTTGTGAACCACGTCTTCAAACAAATGGATTTAATGGGTATCTACAGAGTGTTCCATCCAACAGCAGAATACATGTTCTTCTCAGCAACACGTGGAACTTTCTCCAAAATAAACCACATCTCATGCCACAGAGAATGTCTTAATAAATACCAAAGGATCAAAATAGTGTCATAAATATTATCAGATCATGACTGAATAAAATCCAAAGTCAATGGAAAAGAAACCACATAAATTATGCAAACATATGGTTATTAAGTACTACACTCGAATAATCAATAGGTCATGGAAGAAATCAAGGAGGAAATTAAAAATTCCAATATTTAAATGAAACTGGCAGTATAACATATCATAACCTATGATATACAATGAAAGCAGTCCAAGATGGGAGTTTACTGCTGTGAACGCCCACATTAGAAAAACAGATAAATATGCTAGCCGTACCCTACAACATACTAGGAAAAAAAAGTGCAATCCAAATCCCAGACTGGCACAAGAAAATAAATTAGAAATATCAGAGTGGAAATCCTGAAATTGAGACTAAAAAAATACAAGGAATCCACGAATTAAAGATTTGGTTCTTTGAAAGTATACACAAAATGGGCAAAACCTTATCCAAACTTACCAAAAGAAAGAAAGAAGATGCATATCAATGCATGTAGAAATGAAAAAAAAAGGCAAAATCACAACTGATATCAATGAAATCCAGAGTATTATAAGTGACTGTATTGAAAACTTGTACTCTAATAAATTGGGGAATCAAGAAGAAATAGATTCTTAGACACATATGAACTACCATAACTGAAAAAGAAGACACAAAAACCCTGAACAATCCAATAACAGGCAAAGAAATTGAGGCAGTAATAATAGTTCAACCAACTCAGAAAGCCCAGGACTAAATGGATTTGCTACAGTGTTTTACAAAAACTTCAGGGAAAAATTAATGCCAGTACTCATCAAACTCTTCCATTAAATTGAAAGAAACACTACTAATCAGATTTCTTAAAGCTAGAATTACCCTGATACCAAAACCAAACAAGGACTTAACAAAATAGAAAGCTATACACCAACTTCATTATGGAACATACACGCAAAAAAATTTCAACAAGATATGTGCTAAGAGAACACAACAAATCACTAAAACGATCATAATCATGACCAAATTGATTTCATCCCAGTGATGCAAAGGTGGTTCAACATACATACATCAATGAATGTAACCTTGATGGAAATTCACGTAAAAGGACCTTACTTTAAAATAATAAAAGCCATCTCTCCTGTCCCCGCTAAAATCACATTATACGGGGAAAAACTGAAAATATTCCCACTAAAACCAGGAACAAATCAAGGGTGTCCACTTTCACTACTTCCATATAGCACTAAAAAATTTAACAGGAAGAATTGGGCAAGAGAAAGAAATAAAAATGATTCAAATAGGAAATGAGGAAGTAAATAAAATCCTTATTTGTAGATAACATCCTTTACATGGAACATTCAAAACACTCCACCCGAGGATTCTTAGAACACATAATTCAGCAAAATGGCAGGATACAAGATAAACATAAAATCAGTAGCATTCTTATACAACAAGAATAAACCCATTGAGGAAGAAATAAGGGAAAAATAGTCATTCATAGTAACTTCAAAAAAATTCAATATTTTAGAAGTAACCTAACCAAAGAAGTGAAAGGCCTCCATAATTAAAACTATACTGCACTTAAAAAATTGAAGAAGATATTAGAAAATGGAAATACATCCCATGTTCATGGATAGACAGAACTAGTACTACCATAAGGCCTAAATTACCAAAAATAATATATAGATTTAATGTAATCCTCATAAAATACTTTCAGTCTTTTTCACAGAGCTATGAAAATAACCCTAAAATTTATGTGGAACCAGAAGAAATCCAGAATAGTCAAAGCAATCCTGGGAAACAGGAGTAAGGCAGGAGACGTTACAATCCCAGACTTCAAGTTATACTACGAGGTAGTAACAGTGGTGTGGCACTGGCTCCAAAGCAGACATATTGACAAATGGAAAAGAATAGAGGATGCAGAAATGACCCTAAGTACCTTCAGCTATCTGATTTTTGACAAAAGGGCCAATAATATATGCTGGAGGAAAGATAGCTTGTTTAACAAATGGTATTGGGAAAACTGCTCATGCACATACAGAAGAATGAATCTACATCCAAGTTTCTCACTCTGTACTAAAATCAAATCAAATTGTAACTAAGACCTATGTATTAAAGCAGAAACACTGAATCTGCTGGAAGAAAATATTAGTAAAACTCATGAAGACAGTTTTAGGCAGACTTCTTAATGGAACCGCAATTACATAAGAAAAAAAGTAACAAGTGGAATTATATCAAATTAAAAACTTCCACACAAAAAAGGAAGTAACCAACAGAGTGAAGAGATAACCTACAAAATGGGAAAAAATATTACCAGCAACTCCTCTGACAGAAAATTAATATCTGGAATATATAAAGAATTCTAAAATTAGCCCTCCAAAATAAAAGGTCCATTCAAAAAGCAGGCAATTCAAATGAAATGAAAAAAATAAAAATAGCCAATAAATACATTTTAAAATATTCAGCATCTTTGGCTATTGGCGGTATGTAAATCAAAAAAAAATTGAGATTTGATCTCGCTCTAGTAAGAATGGCCAATCGAGAACTCCAAAAAAAAAAAAATTGCTGGCGAGAATGTGGGGAATACAGACCACTTCTACGTTGTTGGTGGAAATGTAAACTGGTACAAGCACTTTTGAAGGCAATATGGAGATTGCTTAAAAACCTAAAAAATAGAAATTTCATTTTGCCTAGGTATGCCTTTCCTGGACAACTACTTGAAAGAGTTAAAGTCACCATGCTACACTGATACATGCATACCATTTGTACAGTAGCATGACTTACAATAGCTAAATCATCAAAGCCACCTATATGACCATCAATAAATGAATGGATAAAGCAAATGTGGTACATATTATAATATATTAGATAGATAACAGATAGATACTACTCAGCCATAAATAGGGATAAATTTGAGTCACCTGTAGGAAAATGGGTGGATTCTGAGAACCTAATACCAATTAAAATAAGTCAGCTGCAAAAAGTTAAGTATCACATTGTTTCTGTAACATATGAATATGTAAATAATATAAAGAGAAAAATAAATGAGTCATGTCAAAAAACATGGAATTAGACTCACTAGAGATGGGAAGGGAATCTGAAGGAGGAGTGAGAAGGGAGGACTGGGAACTAAGGAATTAAGATTACCAATATTTGACGTGTGTTTGTATTGGCACCCAGAGCTGAAAGTAACCACTGTATCACAAACATATACTAATAAAAAAATTTCCCAAGTGATGTAGGGGAAATTTTCTTTGTGATGCAGTAATTAGAGATGATGTCTATGTGGACATCATTGTTGAGAAGAAACTAAGTGCCAATAAATATTAAAGAACTCTTCTCTATACAAGAGAATTTGGTATAAGAAAATAAGCAATTGCAAAACTTCTGTGGAAAGAAAATATTTTATATTCCTGGAGGTGGTAGCAGAAGGGCCAATCCTGTGGGGCTCATAAGAAATACACTGATGGGTGTAGTAGTCAGGTTTTCCTTTGCTGAAACACAGTACCTGACACCCACGCTTAATGGAAGAAAGCTTTAATTTGTTTCATAGTTTCAGGATATTCAGTATATATTTGGCAGGCTCGAGGGTAGAAACATCAGGCAGAAAGTCACGGCAGACCTAAGCTGCTTAGTTCATTGTGGCCAGGAAGCAGAGCAGGACACAGCGGCAGTGAGGCATGGGTGGGGGACCATGTATCATAAACCCTTCACCCACAAAGACACACCCGGGAGCGCGCTTCACTAATCCAGCAGATGTTCCTTTACCCAATCCCATTGATATATCAAGATTAACAGTCACAGTGTGTTCAGGTCAGGGGAATATCTTAATCACACAGAAGGGATTAGCTTGGTTTCTGTGTAGAGAACAGCCAGAATCATGGCAGTATAATCAGGGAGAAGATATGAAATGCTATATTTATAGTAAATAAACATTAGCATGACTATGATGGATCATTTCTTTGTATTTCTGAGAAAGAGAATTCTGGACTACTTGATAGCACATTTCACTACACTTAATAACTTCTGAGTGAGAATATCAAGAGAATATTGACTACTGACTCCGTGTCAACTTGGAATGAACTGAGACATAGAACTTGGTTCTTAATAATATCTTGTTGAGCGTTTTGTCAATGATTTGGTTGGGTGCATGGAAAGCATACTGAGGAAATTTGAAGATGAAGCTGGCAGGAATATACTGAAACACAAATGCCAGCTATAAAATTGTTAGAATGAAAAATGTCTCGTTTTCACATAAACCACACTTTGATTCAGAAAAAGAAATCTAGAACATAAGAAAAATATTCTAGCCAAAGTCCAATCACCAACCACACAAACCCCAAATCCCATGAGAAGTTTAAGTAACAACATAGACAACAGATTGTACCTGTAAAAGGAGAAAAATGCAAAAAAGAGTCTCGTCAGTGATCAGAAGTTTGTGTCAGTAATGGACACAGTTTAAGATGAGTTATAGAAGAAAAATCAAGGAAAACAGTTGAAATCAATAGTAGTAGGAATATTTTAAGGGAAGTCTAAGCCCAGACTAAAGAGAAAGGTGATTAACTTCTGGCACTCACTAGAATTATTACGTGGAAAGTGAGTGTGTGAGTTGGCTGACCGGTCGGTGAGAGCAATGAAAAATAAAGAAAATGTTTCAGGGCGCTAGTCCCATCTGCAGAGTCCCACCTCTTCCATTCACTCGACAGAATGCAATAAACTGAACAAACCCTGATCAACAAGTATCATACGTTTAAAAATATGTGAAAACAACCAAATTAAAAACTAAACCATAGGGGCCGGTGAGATGGCTCAGCGGCGTAAGCGCCTGCCTTGCAAGTGCAATGGCCCGAGTTCGACTCCCGGAAACCACATACGAAAAAAAAAAAGGGCTGGTGATATCGCTCGGCAGCACGGGTGCCTGTTGGCGCGTGAGGTCCTGAGGTCGACCCCCCGGTACCCACAAAAAAAAAAAAAAAAAAACTAAACCATAAGAGAAAGCCAACAAATTAAAAACAACAAAAAATAAATATTTAACCTCCTGTGAATCTCATTAACAGAACAAAGTGAAGCAGCCTTTGAAAAAATATATACTTTTTTTTTTTGGTACTGGGAATGGAACTCAGGGTCTTGCGCTTGCCAGGCAGGTGCTATGCCACTGAGCTACATTCCTGGCCCTAAAAAGTACACTTTTATTTTAAGCATGATTATGAAAAAATTTTGCTTCCAAGAAACAGAATGAGCTGAGCACTGTGGTGAATTTACAATCTCAGCTATTCGGGAAGCTAAAGTAGGAGGATGGCCAATTCCAGGCTTGCCCGGGCAAATTAGTGAGAACCTGTCTCAAAAATCAATCCATCCATCAATCAATAAATGGACCAGGGTTGTAACTTATTGGTAGAGCACTTGTCCAGCACCCACAAATATCTGGGTTTAATCCCTAGTAGTATAAACAAAAAATAAAAGCAGAACCAATTAGAAATCTCCAAATGAAGATATTTCATTAACCAAAATTAGTGAAACAGAACATAGAAAAATATAAAAAAGTTAGGAAAAATACAAAGGGAAAGGATAAACAAAAAGTTGAAACACGCAGAACATATTTCTAGAAGTTCTAAAATTTACTTGAAAAAAGAAAAAGATAGAATGGAAATTAAAGATTAATAAAAATAATTAAAATTGAAGAAAAAAGTGTATGGGTGATATGAAAAAAATAAGTTGTCTTGTAAATATACTCACGAAAAGGTAGGTTATATTGCAATAAGACACAAGGACCTACTATGACTGGTAATTAAAAAAACTAAACAAAGGTTTATTCTTTTTTTGTGGTACGTGTCCACCTTGGGTTAGAAGAGCATTCCTGTCAATTTTATGCTCAGACAGAAACTCAGGGGGATGAATTATGCCCTGATTTTCAGAGAAACAAAATACCAAACGTGTGTGTGGTATTTTAGAAAAACTTTCTTTCATACTTAGAAGTAGCACACAGTACTTCTGCTTTTTCTTTTTTTTTTTTTTTTTTGTGGGTACCGGGGGTCGACCTCATTACCTTGTGCTTGCCAGCAAGCACTTGTGCCGCTGAATGGTATCACTGGCCCTTTTTCTCCTTTATGTGGGTACCAGGAGTCAAACTCGGGACCTCGCGTTTGCCGAGCAGGTGTTTATGCCGCTGAGCTATCTCACCGGCCCTACTTCTGCTTATTTTGTTAGCCAAAGAAATTTGTAAGGTTGAGGCCTCACTTCAAAATTGAAAACAAATCAAGACAACTAAAGAGACTATGCAAAAAGAATAGGGAAGATCATTATTGCAAAGGCAAAGAAGAACCGAACTACACTCACTTGGTAGTTGAGAAACAAAGATTCATGGAAATAAAACATGTACATTTATATGCACATATATATATATATGCATCAGCATAAAATTATATATAAACAGTATAATTATATTTTAATGAGAATATATTAATACCCTTAAAATAGACTTAAATCTATAGAATGAATGTTCATAATTCATCGCTGAATAATTTTTAATGTAAATTATCATCAGCAACAAATGTGTGAAGTGGATATATGTCTACTGAGAAAAGAAATTTCTGTACTAAAAGAAAATTACTCTGTATTCATATATTTTAATTAAATAATATTTTGAAGAAAGTAAATGAAACTTAATAATTTTATGATCAACAAAGTATTGATTCAGCCATGTATTAGGAATTGTCATACATATAAAAGTATGCTTAAGCACTTATAGAGAGAAAACTACTGGAATTTATCATATCTAGACAAAAAGTAGATCTCTAAAATTAATAATAGAGGAATATGGAGACATACAGCCTAAAAATAATTGCAAGGAACATTAACTGTATTCAATAGGGTAAAGTAATCTTTTAAATTACAATTTCATAACAGAAAGTAAATGTTACATTATATGAGTAATTAAAAATAATAATTCCACTGAAAAAATCAAGTTATGGGAGGAAGGATGGAAGGGAGAAAGTGAGCATCAATAGATATAATAAAAATTTTAAAGGTGTATAAAATTATTTTAATTCATTTTATTTACTATAAAATAAATATCACTCAATCATCACCATGTCCTAAATTAATATTTTACATAAATACAGTGATATTTTTTAGGTAGCAAGATGTTTTCACAAAAAAAACTATAATATGAAAGCTGATCAAATATGATCTATCTGGGCCAGTGAGATGGCTCAACAGCATAAGTGCCTTCTTGGCAAGCGCAGGGTCCTGAGTTTGACTCCCGGAACCCACATACAAAAAAAGGGCCAGTGATATCACTCAGCGGCACGGGCGCCTGCGGGCGCGCGAGGTCCTGAGGTCGACCCCCGGTACCCACAAAAAAAAAATAAATATATGACTTATCTATACATATATATATATCTCCAAATGAATGAAATTATATAACACAAATATATATTAATAAAGCAATAAATAAGTAAAAGAAGAAATAAATAAATGGAGAATAATCCATTCAGTTGAAAATAATATAAGGAAGCACTAACTTAAGAAATCATCTCTGGTAAGAATGAATCTCAACAATTTAAAAATGTTAAGTTTCATGTACACACATTTTAGTTTTCTCTCATATGGGTGGAAATTAATCAGTGATGTAGTTTCTACAAGTTGCTTCCTAGATTTCCAGTGAAGTCTTTTTAGAATGTGGCTTTCTCCACACAGTCAGGTGTTTACTTAAACCCATGTAATTTTTTTTTTTTCTTTTTTGAAACAGGGTGTCACTATACAGTTCAGGTGGCCTTGAACTCACTATGTTGCCCAGGCTGGCCTCAAACTGGGGGTGATCTGCCTCAGCCTCCTGAGTGCTGCGATTACACGTGTGTGCCACCATAGCTGGCAAGCCCATGTATTTACAACCAAATCCCAAGAACATGAAGAAGAAACCGATTTGCAAGGAAGAAAGTAGAGGAAGGCAAAAAGATGGGAACATCTCTGTCTTTCAAGACAGCTCCTGACTTTTACACAGACTACCTTTTACATTAGTCATTTATCTATATAGAGCTGCACTAGAGGGAGCAAGGCTGTCTTTCTTCTGTGCTGCCATAAAGAATTCATAGGAAAAGTATTTGAGATGAACAGTTTTCTCACCAGGAGAAAACAAGATATGCTAGGCCTGACACCTGTATTAACATAGCATGATGACCAGTACTTTTTTGTCAATCTACATGGCTAACACTTATGTTTATAAGAATTTTTGAGGAAGTATCAGAATAAATTCAGAAAGAAAATACAGAAACAACCCCTTTCACAATAGCATCAAAACAAAATGAAATACTTTGGAATCAATCTAAGAAAGGAAGTAAAAGATCTCTACACTGAAAACGACAGTACTCTGAAAAAGGAGATCAAAGAGGATATCACAAAATGGAAAGATATCCCTTGGTCTTGGGTAGGAAGAACCAACAGTGAAAATGGCCTTATTTCCAAAATTGATATACAGATTTAATGTAATCCCAATCAAAATACCATTAGCATACCACGCAGAACTAGAGAAAACATTCATAAAATTCACTTAGAACCAAAAGAGACCTAGAATGGCAAAAACAATTCTAGGCAACAAAGGCAAGGTAGAGCATCACAATCCCTGATTTGAAATTATACTACAGAGCTACTGTGATAAAATCAGCGTGGTACTGGCAAAAAAAAAAACAGACTTGAGGATTAGTGGAAGAGATTAAAAGATGCAGAAACAACTCCAAACACACTCAGCCACCTTATCTTTGACAAAGGGGCCAAGTACATTCACTGGAAGAAAGATAGCTTCTTTAATAAACTGGCTTTCCACATGCTGAAGACTAAAACTAGAACCAATCTATCACCATGCAGTAACCTAAAACCAAAATGGATTAAAGATGTAAATAATAAAACAGAAACACTAAATCTGCTGGAAGAGAAAATAGGTAGAACCCTTGAAGACACAGGTGCAGGCAAAGAATGAACAAAACCCAACTGCATGGAAAATACTACAAAGAGTCAACAACTGGGATCTCATCTTATTAAAATCTTCTGCACAACAAAATAAATCACCAACAGAGTGAAAAAACAGCTTACAGTGTGGGAAAAAAATTTTAGCCAGATGTTCCTCAGACAAAGGACTAATATCTAGAACATATAAATAACTGAAAAAAATCAGACCCCCCCCAATTTAAAGACCCATTCCAAAAATGGGCATCTGAGATGAATACACACTTCTCTGATGAAGAAGTAGAAACAGCAAATAAATACATGAAAAAATGTTCAACATCACCAATCACTTGAGATATGCAAATTAAAACAACGCTGAGAATCCATCACACTCCAGAAAGAGTGGCTGTTATCAAGAAATTAACCAACAACAAATGCTGGAGGGGCTGTGGGGAAAAAGGAACCCTTCTCCACTGTTGGTAGGAGTGTAGACTGGTGCAACCACTGTGGAAAACAGTGTGGAGATTACTCGGAAAACTAGGACTAGAGGTTCTGTTTGACCCAGTTATTCCCCTTCTTGGTATCTTCCCGAAAGAATTAAAAGCATCATACCACAGTGATATATGCACACCCATGTTTATTGCAGCAGTTTATAATAGCTAAATCTTGGAAACAGCCCAAAAGCTCATCAACCGATGAATGGATACAGAAGATTTTTTTTATACAATGGAGTACTACTCTGCTATGAAGAAGGATAAATTAGAGACATTTATAGCTAAATGGATGGACCTTGAGACCACACTCTTAAGTGAAATAAATCAGACACACATCTGTAAATATCGTATTGTCTCTCTGGTGTGAGAAACTCAATGTGTAAGTAAGAACCAAAATATATAATAGATATTGTGAAGTAAGAAGAAATTTTTCAAAAGGAAAGGGTAACTATGCAGGGGAGAGGGGGAAAAGGAAGGAAGGGGAAAGAAAAAAATGAGAAAAGAATAAAATGGAAACAAAGCTTTGTAAATAAGGAGGGAAAGGGTTTGAAGGGAGGAGAGGAGAATGGGAAAAAAAGAGCAATCAAGACATCATGTACAGGTACAAATGCTCTATATTGAATGTGATCATTACATATATCTAAATGGTACCAATTGACCTTAATAATAATAAAAAGTATAAACTCAAGAGAATGTGAACATATATGTATTAGTCTGGAAAGAAAATTAATATTCCTCTATTCTGTAGAACCAAGAATATTAGTGATGTTCAAACAGGCAGTGCCATATATTGAATGAACTAATTTCTAAAATCCATTTCTCTTTTGAAATTATTATATTAATAAAACAGGAAATGAGTATTAGGTATATTTTAATAGAAAAATTAATGATTATGCATTTACTAATTTTGAAGCATTTCTCTTAACTATTTTTTGTTATTTTTCCTTGCTTTTAGGAAAGATAAATACATACATTTTGTTTCTTATGCTGCTGGCACTTTTTTGTACATTAATAAATAAATGCACCTGAGATAAACATGCCTCCTTAAAGTGAGCATGAAAATATGCTAGGAAGATAAAAAACTAATAAATAAAATTATGGAAGAAAAGTATGAAGTAATTTCTGCTAATTAAGTTCAAATTATGCAAGAGAAACAATGATAATTACTAAAGTTATCACAGAGTACAGTTTATAATAAGTTGTGTTTTCAGGTTTTTATTTCTTTTTTGGGGATTATTTTATGTCTTTTCCAGTCTATTCAAGAATATTCCCAATCGATTTACCAATTTGCAAATTAAATATTCAGACTTTCATCCAAGTTTAGATGACACCCTTATTTTATTATGAACCCTGAAATAAAAGTTACAATGTTTTGGATTCCTTACTCCTTTTATTTTTTTTTATGTGGGTACGAGGAGTCGAACTCAGGACCTCGCACTTGCCAGGCAGGCACTTATGCCGCTGAGCCATCTCACCGGCCCTCTTACTCTTTTTTTTTTTCCCCAGCACAAACCTTTTTCTGATTATGGTTTTTTGGAAGGAGATTAGAAATTTTTTCCTCAGACTCTGGACAAGGATAATGTCTAGGGATGGAGATGTCCAAGAACCAACATTTAAACTGAGTGTTTGAGCTTAAATGTAGCTATTCTCAGAGAGTAAGCTTATTTTTTTTTTTTTGCAAATAAACTAAACATTTAGAAAAAATGAAGCCTCATATCCAGTATAAAAGATAAATGTGCATTATCTTGAACATATTTTGAAATAGTGTCCAGTTTTCCTTATTTTAAGCCATTCTCCAGCTGACTCCATGTTTAGTGTGTTATATGAACAAAAATTTGTATGTCACAGATTTGGCAGCAAAGTGGAGTTAACTGTCTATTTTTTATTTCTTCTTCTTATTATTAAGTTATTTAGTACCATTTAGTTCATAAAGATCACATTCATCATAGGGAATTTATACGTAAGCATGATATGTCTCTATTCCTCTTTTTTCCCTGCTGGCATTATTGAAAAGGTAATAAATGCCAGACACTGCCAATGGTGAGTGCCTATACTATCTCTGGTGCATTATTCGAATTTAAACACACACTTGCAGTTCACTCAAATATTTTACTTTTTTGTGACCTTTTACCAATTTCCTCCTTTAATTTCCTATTGCCCTTTGTTGCTAAAAGTTACTGTTTAAAACTTACTGTTTTCTTTATAATTTCATATTGCGTTTGTATTAATCAATTTCCCACGACTGAAACAAAATATCAGACTTAGGCATTTATTTAAAAAAATAAAAAAAAAAAGAGATCTCTTTTACTCTTAGTTTGGAGGTCCAAGGGCTTGATGCCGGCCTCAGCTCTGGTGAGGACCCAGGAAGGGCGGCAGCATAATTACAGAAGCATAAACAAAAGAGGGCGACCACGCTGCCAGGCAGGAAGTCAGCGGAGGGTCAGTAGTGGCCTCCCTGCGAGGCGCCACCTTTGAAAGATTGACTACGTTCCAACCTCATCACACTGAAAAGCATGGTCCCAACGCTTGAGTCCTCAAATCACATCCAACCTTAGCTCCTTCCATGCTGAAACTAACACTTGTTTCTTCTTGACACAGTTGATAAGTGGCAGCTCTTGGAACTTTCCTAAAGAGGCACTGAATGGCATCTGGATCCCATTCCTTTTTGATTATTTTTCTGAGTGGTTGCCTAAAGAACAAATGCTCTCTGGAATGTCATCAAAGCGAGGTTCAGACCCTGTGTAAGTCTAAGTAGTAAACTGAGTTCCTGAAAAAACACATTTTTACAAAGCCCACCATGAAAGCCCCAGACTGTGTTCTTCTAGATGTTTATATCACAAAAAAGTAATCTTTTCTTTTTGGTTATTTATACCCATGTAATTTCAGGTTTTTCTATTACTCACAAGCAAATCTATATCTAAATTACATATACAGTGTTCCCCCTTAGAATCCACTTTATAATTTAAACTGCTCTGCCTTAATGCGTAGATATTATAGCTTACTCTAAAAATGAGTTCTTATTTCATATAGAGTCAATTTGTGACTGGCTAAGTCAAGGAGAAAATCAGTAGTGTTCTCATAAAACCAAAAGACTTTCTTTACTAGAAACACAAATGTCAATTTCAGGTATGAGAAGGCCTTGTTTGGTCTCAAGAGTTTGGTAATATAGTTCTTTATATTTCTCTCTAAATTATTTTCCAAGATGATCTTAACCATAATGATATATTTTAATAACATTTATACATTAATGATGCTTGGAATTATAAGCCCAGCACCTTCCTTTCCCTAAATGGGAATGCACGTATATCTATCATGTAATCACTTATTTTCCCATAATTATTGTAAATAATGCATCAAAAATAATGATTGATTTCTATACCTATATTCAGGGAATTGCTCAAGAATTATCTTTTTCCCTTCTTTCCGCATTGTTCTGTATTCAGCCTATTTGCAAATTTGAATAACTTTGTTTACAAAACATATCATGGTTCTCCTTCCTTTTCACTATTACCATATTATTGAATTCATTCATTAGCTTTTATACAGGTTAATTAAGAAAAACTTTATCCTAGGTTCCTTCTTCAAAATTTACTCTCAGTTTTCTCATTTTATCCATTCATTTCTTATATTTTATCCACAATGATCTTTCCATAATTAGATTCTAGATATATTTTGTTTAAACCTTTGATGGTTTCTCAATGTTAGAATAGAATTCAAATTTCATATAGATGTCCACAAAACCCAACATTAATTAAAGCCCTTTTTGCTGACTTCATTTTCTGAAATGCTCTTTTGTACTCGCCAGCGTTTAATCACATTGGCCTACTTTCCAGTTCTTCAACTACTTGGTTTCAGTTTCTGTGGCCCTCATATAAGCTGCTCACTCTTTCTGGTCTGGTTATGTCTGCGGTCATCAGATGTCTCGGTGCTTCTTGTCATTCAGGTATCATATTGCTTATCATCCCAGAGAGGTTTTCTTGGAAATTCACCTGGATGTGGCTCTCCATGCTTTCTCTCAATTGACATATCTTATCTTTATTATGTAATACACCACTATGATGCAATCTTGACACCATTCTACTTGTTTTCTATTTCTTTTTACTAGAAGGTAAGTTTCATGAATGTAGTTATCTTTTTTTCTTACTCATCTCAATTCCCAAAGAACCCAGAACAGTGCTTAGCATGCAATAATCACTGGATAATTAAAATAGATAAAAGAGTAAATTACTTGGATATATGTCACCTATTTTTCTGAAGTCCAAACTCTTAACTAAGAATGTTGCTCCAAGTATGCAATCCTAATTTTTACCATTATAGTAATAAAATAGGCAATAATGGTTTCCTAACTTTTGTGTTCGTGATAGATTCACATTTACATTTTTTGATAGAACATTTTCAAATTTCTAGATACAGAGTCAGTAGATTGATGCATAAGCGAGCCAATGACAAATTTATTTCTTCCTAATTTCTTCAAAGGCAGAGGTAATTTTGCACTGAATGGCTGAGAGTGAGGATTAAATTCAAAATCTCAGTTTCTACTGGCTGCAGTTCCACCTGCTAAACTTTACTTTTGCCCAATCGTTCCCGATGCAACCTGGTCCCACAGTTCAGTTTTGTTCTTTAAATCCTGGGGCAACAGGGCCGGTGAGATGGCTCAGTGGCGTAAGCGCCTGCTTTGCAAGCACGAAGGGCGGAGTTCGACTCCCGGAACCCACATACGAAAAAGGGGCCGGTGATATCGCTCAGTGGCACGGGTGCCTGTTGGCGCGCGAGGTCCTGAGGTCGTCCCCCCGGTACCCACAAAAAAAAAAAAAAAAATCCTGGGGCAACTAACAACTATCAGTATTTACATCTACACTGGTATGTAAACATTTGCATTTACAGAGCTGAGCATATATTAGGTCCCAAATCCTGGATTCCAGTTCTGCACATGCTTTTCTGATGTAAATCTCATTAATTATAATTCTAAGCTATCTGTAGTAATACTACTGCTCTCATTAATTCAAAATTGACGTCAGTGTAATAAATGCTTATTAGTGAAAACATAAAATTTTGCTTTCTAATATACAATTTAAAAAGAGAGGGGCCAGTGGGATGGCTCAGCGGCTTAAGCGCCTGCCCGGCAAGCGCGAGGGCCCGAGTTCGACTCCCGGAACCCACATACGAAAAAGGGGCCGGTGATATCGCTCAGTGGCACGGGCGCCTGCTGGCACGCGAGGTCCTGAGGTCGACACCCCGGTACCCACAAAAAAAAAAAAAAAAAAAGAGAAAAAACACTGAATAGATAAAATTAAGATCAAGTTTTAAACTTTAATTCCCCCCAAATCTAATCTTCTATCCTACCTTTTTCCTCAGTCTCTTGGACCATATTTTAAATATTTGATAGTTACATTTTATCTAACTCCAGTTAGTACTATTAAAATGTAAATTATATTTTATTTTTATATTTTCTATGTTTTGTCAGTGTTTGGAATATTATACACATAACTCACATTTCAAAACATGAAGTTACTTTTATTTCATTCATAACTTCATTCTTTTCATATAAATTTTAATTGATTTGTAATTTTTTTTTTTTTGTGTGGGTACCGGTGGTCGACCTCAGGACCTCGCGCGCCAGCAGGCGCCCGTGCCGCTGAGCGATATCACCGGCCCCTTTTTCGTATGTGGGATCCGGGAGTCAAACTCGGGCCCTCGCGCTTGCAAGGCAGGCGCTTGAGCCGCTGAGCCATCTCACCGGCCCCAATTGATTTGTAATTGTCTTGTCCAGAATTCTGCCTGTTACTATATTTGTGTTTTGTGTTACTGTGTTTGTGTTTGTCCTTCCCTGGGGGCTTTATTCTGTCTGAATGTTCCTTTTGCATAATGTTACAAATGTAGTAGTGTATAATAATAATACTATGGAATAAATTTATTAAATACAGAGTAAGTATCCAATAGTGTACTCAAAACTATAATTCCTACAATAACTATATTTTTGATGTATTTACTATCATTATTGCCATTAGGTAAATAAAAAGTGCTGAAACTTGAGATTCTAGGAAACTCAATCTCAATTGCATACAATTTAATTTTTCATATCCCACTCATAGCTACGGTGTTATGGTTGAACACTTTTCTCAGAAAAAACACAACAAAACAAAACAAAACAATTACCAAGCTTCTTGGTTTCCATGAGGTAGACACATGTTAGTTTCCCTTCAGTTTGGACCAGTAGGGTCAGAAAAGTTTTCATAGCTAGGATACAGGAGGAAATGCCAATAAAGGTAAAAAATGACTTTCAAAAGTTATTTTCAAAAATGAAGGTAACACCTTCTGCCATACCATAAAAATATTTAATTAATGCGTATATCTAATCCTAAGAATAGCCTCTTCTTTTTATAATGCATTGTCTTGAAATAACTGGAGAAAGTCCAATTTACCTTACTGAGGGAGATTTTAACTCATTATATTGCCTAACTTCATTTTTTCAGTGAGATGGCTTTTTGATAAATAGACTTAATGTTAAAACATCCTGTTTAAACAGACAATTATTAAAAATTATTGACATTAATTGTCCTTGATGTTAAAGCTAAAGAAAACAGTGCTACTGAGATCAAAGTCCCCATCTTTCACTTATTTTATAACAACCCTTAGATGATCCGAGTGTATATATAAACATAGAGTGATTCTCAAAAAGATAAAGAGATGCAACCAATTGAATCATTGGGAGAAACATAAGCACGAAGGAAGATCTTTGTAGCTATATAATGTGTCTCTACAATCATCGTGTTGACTCTCAATGTCTCATTGTCAAGACTGGTCACTGGAATACACACCAGGCTCTATAAATGAGACTTCACTTAACTAGGAATATGACAAGCTCTGATGTATTTGCATAATCAAGACATGCTCAGATTGTTGTCTTCATCCAACTCGCAATGTTATAGTTACTGAGGACAAAAGACTTGGATTTAATTACTGTCTTAAAAATAAATTATTTGGTTTGACAGTGAAAGTGGAATCATAACCTTGCATTGTATGATGATGCCTAAGCTGTGGAAAACACGTTATGGTTTTCAGAGGTGGTGTAAGTCAATTTAAAGATGCACAGAAGAAAAAGCCATTCAGAATACTGAGAAGTGACTTCTAATTATCTGCTCTTTGTTATACATCACAGTACAGTTGCTTTCAGAGGCTAATTAATCACAATTCAGCCTTGGATTAGTGCTTTATCTCTGGGACACAATCTTGGAGGCACTGTTTATGATTTTGAAATGCAAAGGGAAATGTGGCTCAGCATTAAGTATTATGTCCCCTTCCTTAAATAAACAGTAATCTTTATTAGGCAGAAAAAGTATTGTGCCTCAAGGACTACTTATGTTTGTACTTTCCTAGATAATTAAATAGGTTTCTTTGTGAAGTTATCTATAACTTTCATTTATCCAATCCCAAATTAAACTCAATGAATTTTCCACTGATTATATATTCAAGTTCCATATGGGCAACATTTTATTAAAAAGTTATTCAGTCTTTCAAAGTGAAATAAAACAATCCAGATTCAGTTGTTGCACTCAATGGCAGGATGCCTACGTAGCATTGTAGAATGGCTTGACTGAAAAGGTACTACTTTTGTTTAATTGAAACATCATATTTTAATATTGAACATATGAATATGTATCATTCAGAAATGATAACTATTGACTGAAACATCATATTTTAATATTGAACCTATGAGTATGTATGGTTCAGAAATGATAATTTGCACGTTATAAAATTTGCTAAAATCCATTGCCTACTTTACAGACTAGTGGTGAGTACGAATTTGGCTCAGAATATTGAGAAACAAACCTTGTATTTCTTTTTTGAGGGGGTACTGGGAATCGAACTCAGGACCTCATACTTGCCAGGCAGGCTCTGTGCCAATAAGCTAAATCCCCAGCCCCAAATCTTGTATTCCTTTGTCTCTTCACTACTTCCTTCTTCTCCGTCTCGTGATCAAATAAAGCGCCATGACATGAGATGTGTGGGATATAGCTTCCTGAACAATGGCAGAGATTCTGAACATTGAAACTGCAAGTTCAGTGGAATTTGTTCACCATGAATTGAAAGTTAACTAAGAGAAATGGCAGTCAGAAGAGGTCCAGCATATAAATTCCTTGCAGCTGTTCGGGGAAAGTCCCCCATGCTCAGTAACAGACCTGCCTAGAAACCTGCGCGAGTATGCTCCTGGGCACTTGTAAAGCAGGTGCCGGCAGGGAAGTAAATGATCATGATGCTTTACATCTTGGGCCCTCTCAGTTCCCGTCTATCACCTTAAGCTCAAACCTTCCAAATAACCTTTGTAGAGGACACAAGCTAAGACGCATGATATCTAGCAGTAGTCAGTTATTTATATTTATTAGGAATTGTTATTACTTTTATGATTTTTATATTCTGAATTTAAAGACATATTCTAAAGAGTTTTAAATTATATAATATTTTTCCATTAGTATAAAATTAACATTATGAAAAATTAATGTAGTCTTAAGGTTATGATATCCAAATAACCTGGGTTGAGGTAGCTTTAAGCATTAATTACATCTTCTGTTTGAGTTTCACTGCAATTTAGTGAGATAATAAAATTCAATGTTAGTTCCTGTTTAGACATTACATGACATGATAGATGCAATTTATTTGACCACTTTTCTTTTTGGAATTTCAGTTTTTGCCCAGCTGTGTGGAGGATAAAAGATTCCTCAAAGCCTTTGGCAGCAGTTTCTTTATGAACACAAAGTGAAAATTATACAATTGGGATTGAGAAGATAGACATCTCCTTCAGAAATTTTAGGTCTTAAAACATATTTTAAATTTAAGTTTCTTTCTTATTTCTAAATTCTTATTTCTACTCCTATTCCAGTGGATACCTGTATGCTGACTTCTTTCTTCTAAAGAATGATAGCAAAATAATACCAAAACTGAAGTATTAAAAATCACTGGGGGCCGGTGATATAGCTCAGCAGCATAAGCGCCTGCCTGGCAAGCGCGAGGTCCTGAGTTCGACACCCAGTACCCGCATTAAAAAAAAAAAATAAAGTCACTGGGAATGGCAAATTGTCAAATTACAAATGTATACTGACAATACAAAACAATAAATTAGTATGTTATGTTATTTAAATATACATAGAAATAAGATCAATGAAAACAATAACATAATATAAAAAAGAGTAAATATATTTTCAGTGTTCTCTAACAATATTGGCAGCAGAAAGATAATAACAGGCATTCAGTGTAGTAAGTCAAAGGTCATAACTGGAATGTCTAGTAGAACCACCAAAAGAATAGTAAGAGAATATTAATAATAAACAATAATTCAGTGTTGACATTATTTTCAGTCTGTTCTTAGACTACTACCATGAATTAAAGTTAGAAATATTAATGAAAGAATAACCAGAAAAATTTCATATTTCTAAATTATTTTTAAATACACTTCAAACAAGTTAAAATAAGAAAATAAATTAATCAAGTTAAAATTTCACATCAACAATATTTTAAACTGTTTCTTGATAGAGAAATGTTCACTAAGCCGTTAATCATTTGTTGATTTGAGTGGATTAAGAGAGGCCTACCAAGTTAGTAAAACAGAGTTCTGGGTGAGTCTGGCTGAC
The DNA here is from genome assembly GCA_028451465.1 of Erethizon dorsatum. Taxonomy (NCBI): domain Eukaryota; kingdom Metazoa; phylum Chordata; class Mammalia; order Rodentia; family Erethizontidae; genus Erethizon; species Erethizon dorsatum. Next base: position 11,610,139 of record CM051828.1, on the reverse strand, counting down.
TAATACATAGGCCAGCAAGCTGAAGGGCAAAGACTCAGCCTGGTTGTGGGCAACACCAACCAATAGGCTTGTAGCCTGGATGGAATAAAAAGGGAAAGGAAGAATGGAGGGTGCCCCTTTAGAAAAGCTCCATCTTTAGACATGGGTGTCCAGGTCTCCTGTTTTGTCAGCCTTCCAACACAGACCCTGAAATGACCCTCCAATAGGCTTCCAAGGCCTTTATCCTTGGACCGGCACTGTGTTCTCGGTCCCTCTCCTTCTGTGGCTTCCATCTTCTTGGCTGAGCAACTACGAAATCTCCACGTCTCGGGGAGAAAGACAGCCACTGTCCCACCTCTCATCCTACAGGTGCACATTGCGGACTCTCCAGCCTCTGGTCTGACAAACCTACCTAGTAAATCTTCTTGCATAATTATTCCTGTATTTCCATTGATTTTGTTTCTCTACAGACCCAAACTAAAACATCCGCTCTTACACTGTAAGTAAAGAAGTTCTCCAAGAAATATTTATAACTTTAATGTGAATATTAGAAACTAACAAGATTGGACATTAACAGAGCTAAATGCTTCCATGTCAGAAAATGAAAAAAGGGCCGGCGAGATGGCTCAGTGGCCTATGCGCCTGCCTGGCAAGCGCAAGGACCCGAGTTCGACTCCCAGATCCGACATTCGAAAAAAGGGCCGGTGATATCGCTCAGCGGCACAGGCACCTGCTGGCACACGAGGTCCTGAGGTCGACCCCCATACCCCCCCAAAAAAAAGAAAAGAAAATGAGAAAACAAATAGCACATCCCACTCCCATAAAGTAAATAGAATGCAAAAAATAATGGAAGAGAAGAAATTAAGGGGCCGGTGAGATAGCTCAGCGTCATAAGCGCCTGCCTGGCAAATGTGAGGTCCTGAGTTTGACTCCCAATACCCACATACGAAAAAAGGGCTGGTGATATCGCTCAGCAGCATGGGTGCTTGCTGTGGCGGGAGGTCCTGAGTTCGACCCCCGGTACCCACAAAAAAAAAGAAAAAGAAAAAAGAAATTAATTAAATGGCCAAAAATAGAGGGAATTGACAATTCCAGCATTTGACGTTTTAAGAAGTTTAATGCACAACAAAGAAAAAAGAATGAGAAAAATGCAATACTCCAAAGCCAGGGATGATAAAGGAAAAATTGCTAAGAGTTCCAGCAACAAAAAAATGTTAAGGTGATAGTAGGGGCAACTATATGCCAAGATATTTCATAACTTAAAAGAAATTAACTAATTGCTTGAGAAAATAATGATCTGAAACAAGGTAAAATACAAAATTTGAATATCCTAATATCTATTAAGGAAATTGAATCTATTTCCTATAAAAGGAACTTCTATTTCAATTAGATTTTCTTGTTGCTGCTTCCAGTATAAGAAGAAATAACACATCTTGGACAAGCTTTTCCAAGCAAAAGGAAGACATCTCATAACAATTGTTATAAGACTAACATAATCTAGATGCCAAAAGCTGACAAACATATTATGATAAATGAAAATTATAAATCAATTTTTCATATATATGTAAATTACTAATATTTAATGTATTTAATGTAGTGGCACACCACACCCAGACATACAGTTATCTCTAATCAAATATTACTTCTATACTATTTATACTTTTTTAAAATTAATTTATTTTTTTTTTAAGACAACAAGTAAACATTCTCATGTATTAACAAACTCAAGAGTTAGAGAATATACAAATACCTTTTGGAGAAAAACATTAACTATTTCTACTTTATGCAAATTATTTTTTGAAGTCTTTTTTGTAATTAAAAGATATTTTTCTGTATTACCAATGAGGAAATGTTGAGACATCTATTTTACAATATGTATCACATTGTGTTATTATTATGTCTTCTCTGTTTTTATTTTTTTTCCAGTTAAAAGGACTTGGATTTAGAGTAATAAGCTATTTTAAGCAATTGATGTTTGTCTAGATTTCCCTTCTTGTAATTTCTTCTTTAGAAATATTACTGATGTGTTATTTGCTGAGTAGATATTTAAAACTGCTCTATAAGCTTTGAAATTTCTAACACTTAAATCTCTAAATCTACCTCATTTAATGCTTTAGTGGTTAAATACTATACTACTTGTTAAACCATTATTTAATTTTTGTTTGCATTTTGTATATGTTTGTCGATCATTTTATTTTACTCTTCCTGATTCAGTTTATTTTGGTTTTATTTTCTGCATAAGCATATAAATCTAACAGAGAAAAAACTCAGTGAATATACAGTTCATATAGAATGAAACCAAGCAGCAACAAAAATAGAGTATTAAATCATTTCAGCAGATTAAAACACTTCCCTCTAAAAAGCTCAAGATCAAGGCATTTTATATACCACTCTTAGTATAAATACTATGTAAATGTCATAAAATATCATCAAGAAATTGCTTACATGAAAGAAAATAAGCAGAATAAAAATGAAGAAAATTCAACCAAATATTAAACTTGAGTTGACTGAAATCAGAAAAGACATCGACGAAGTTCTTTGCTTTGGGTGGTTGTCCCCCAGAGGTCTGTGTGTAAGGGTTTGGTGTGTAGGGTGATGATACTGGGAAGGGTAATGGTCATTCGAGAGCTAGAACGTGCTTCTTGGCTGCCGTTGGATTAGCAGCTGTCCTCCGCCCGGCCCTCTGACACACCGTTTCTGCTTTGCAGCCAGCTGACTTTGAACTAAGCCTATTTAAAAACCGTGAGCCAAATAAACCTCTCCTTATTTTTAAGGTGTGGACATTGGATATTTTCTTTCAGTAAAGGGAAAGTGACTATGATAGACACATATAATAGAAAGGAAAATCCAAATAATAAGACAGAAGTAGATACAGGAAATGAACTAACATGTTTCAAAATACTCGAAACTAGAGACTCTGAAGGAGAAAATGAATAAGATGAAATATATACAATTTCCACAAGAAAAATATAAACATACATTCTAATACTCTATAATCAAGTAATAAAAACACAAATGGTGTTATTGCTGTTTATATTTGTCATTCATCAAATGACTTTTTAAAATGTAGAAATAATCAAATCATACTATTCACTCAAGTTTTCTTTGAAAGTTTACACTATCATGGAAGATATTGAGAATCAGGAAATTTTATTCAACACAAGTATATGAAACCTGTCCCATGTTACAAGCAATGAGTTAACATTGGAGACTGAAGATAGATAAGACACTCTGAAAAGTTCGCCTTATGTTTTAATTCACTTAAATTCTAATTATTTCTATCAATCAGTTCCATTTTATTAATTTCCCAATATGCATCATAATTATATAAGTTGATTTATTTTAAGCATAACTGTTTTGTTTAGCAGCACTTATTTTTGTAGTTGTTTTCAAGAAAAAATTAGTGAGCTGAATAAAAGTCTCATATTAATCAAATAAAGACAATTGAATGAGAACAAGATATGACTTGGAAAGTCTGTGAAATCATACTGCCCACTTGAAATGTCAGATGTTTGTAAGTTTCCCTGGGAGAAGGAACACAATAAAATAAAAGCAAGGATGCTGGAGGAATATGGGATGGCAGAAATAACAGAATCCTTTGTTTCTAAATGGTAAATGAAAGGAATGGATGACTTTTTGAAGAAAGTATTTCTAATTCCTTCTCCAGAAATTACTGGCAAATTATAACCATAGAGAAGTGTATTTTGTTCTAACTTTAGAAGTCAGATATATATATATAAGGATGTAACTGAATATAAGATTAAATTATTACATATTATCATGTTAGTTAAGACATAACTGAATATACAAACAGAAAACAGTTCCTAGTTCAACTTTTGTCATTAAGTTAAAAAAGCTTTTGTGCATATTTCAGTTTTATGTTATTCTACTTTGAATGGAAAGGAAAACAAAAATATTTTGAGGAAACAGGGACGAAAATATTTTTTTTTATCTTTGTATTATTTTTAGAAGGTTCTATTTTAGTAATCCCCAAATATGTTTTTCTTTGCTCTATGACCTCATTAATAGTAGCATTATATCTTTAACATCTCATAGATCTGAGAGCTCTTCAATCTATGAATCTATGAACATGATAATTTAATATAATAAAAAATCAAATAATGCTAAAATCAGCTAGTACTCTGTGCTTCTGAGTAATGTGAGATCACAGATAAACACACGGGAGGTAGGAAGTGATCCCATTAATTCAGCCATCTGTTCCTTAAATATTAAGACTTATGCACAGTTTCAACATCTGTTTATGCACATAGATTTTATACAGTGCTGGTAAAATGCTGACAAAAGTGGAAAACAAAACAAAAAAATGAACCAATGGAATTTCAAAGGACTTTGCTTTTTTGAATTTGTGTGTATTTATCTCCTGCTTCTAAACAACATCTGTGGTATTTACTGAAATTGTAAAACTAATCAAAATCCTCTTGGGAACAAAAATGCTTTTAAATTAAATTTCAAAACCTTTGTAGGTTTATAATTTTGTTTCCAAACAGATAGACTCCATTGAACCAGAGTTTTGACTGTCAGTAGGATGGTTTGCTACCGGCAATACATAGCTATCTACTTACTAAAAAATATCACGACTAATGTACCTTAGAGAATTCAGGCAGTCACCTACTTTGAGTATATTTTTATAATCAAGAAAATATTGGACACTATTTTGTAATACTCAGCTAAAGAACAAATATAATTTTCTCTCTTCTTTCTCCTTCCTGTCTCTTTGGTGGTACCCTATCATTCAGCTACATCCTCAGTCCTTGTTATTTATTCATTTATTTTTAGACAGGATCATGCTAAATTGCCTAAATGGGACTCACATTTTCAATCCTCCTGCCTCGGCCCCCCACTTCGGTGCCTGGACTGCATTTGGGAAGCCCTAGACTGACTTTCAAGATCAAGTACTGCTGATGAGCCTAATAAGACATACAAAATGCTCTAGACAGCTGATAATTAAGAGAAAAATATCAAGGAAAGATAAGAAAGGGAGAGAAGAAAAGTGAAAGGAAGATGGACACAAGAAAAGACAGAAGCAAAAGATGAAGAGAAAAAATAGAAAAAAGGAGGAGGTAAGGGAAAGCTGAGTAAAAGGGTAAAAACGAAGAAGAAGAAAAAAGAGGGAAAGAGAACATTAGAAGAAATACAAAAGAATAGACAGAATGAATTAATAAGAATGAAAATAATTAAATAATTCTTACCAGAGAAATGTATTTAGCATTAAAAAATGCTAGCACACTATGCAAAAATATGTGTGCCTTAAGCATGTTGGAAATAGCCATATTGTGCTGCTTTTATGTATGGAAACAATCTTAATCTTAGAGCAGAAGGAAAATGAAAAATTTGTATTTTCTTTAAAGAAATGTCACATTATAATTTTGAGTCATACTAAGCACAGAATAAACGTCCTTTAAATCTTAGCCAGGTTAGATTATCATGTACCTGATAAGGAATAGCACAGATAGATTCCATGAAGTGTCCATGTACTTTAAAGGGAAAAAATGAAAACAAAATTATAGAACATTATCTGAGATTATTATCATTACTATCATTTGAATATACAGTATATGATTTCCTTGAAAGTGGAAAAATCTCTGAAATAATATTAAAAGCCTATGCATATAACTGTACACTGTAATATCCATTCTTTAGTTGCTTGTAATTAAGGTAATACCTTGGGAACCACAGGGTAGATGGTGATATTGCACTATAAACAGCAGTTAAACAATAATCTCACTTCAAAGCATGCAAAGCCTTTTTGAATATTTGAACTGTGAAACAAGGTTTTAGCCATTCCAAGTAAATAAACCCCATTATGATCCTTTAGGAAAGTTTATTTATTTATTTCGTACCGGGAATCAAACTCAGGACCTCACTCTTGCCAGGCAGGCGCTGCACCACTGAGCTTAATCCCCAGCCCAGGAAAGTTTATTTTTAATCACTGATTATAAAATAATTGTATATGGTTGGCCAGAGTTTTAACAAGGTGAGGTTATCATAATACAGTACTTGAACTTGTTACTACATAAAAATATCAAGAAATCGCAGGTGCCTTAGAAACTTTGCCTCAAGATTCTTAGGAAAAATGAATTTACTCCTGGGAGAATTGGAGAATTTTGTGTTTCTGGAATAAGAATCCCGGCATCTCCAGAACTTTGATTTTTCTTCAATAGTCTTACAACATGCTTCGGTTTCTTTTTCTTTTTTTAAGAAATAGCTCACGTGATCCTGGAGGTTTTGGGAATCTGCATTTCCTGACAGAGTGAAGAAAGGCACATCCAAGAAGGGATGATGTGGGGTATCTCTTTCATCTAACCAGTTTCATGGGGCGAGCCTTTTTAGGATTTCATAAGGAAAAGGTAGAGGATTTTTTTTCAGTTTAGGTCCATATGCCTTTTATTTTAGATTAGGTTATCTCTGTCTTAGTTGATGCAATATGGTGCTATTTTATAGTTTTCTGGGCTTTCATATCTATAATTATGTGACATTGAAGCCTTCAATGATAACTGAAAATTGTGTCACTCAAAAAGTCCCCATACAAACTTCTGTCATTAAAAATCCTTCCTAATGCAAGGTTGGCTAGAAGCCCCGGAGATGGCTTCTCTTTTCACATCTTAACTCCTCCCCAAACCCAGCCTCTCGATCCCCAGAGTCACGGTGGAAAGTGCTTTCTTCCTGTGAATATTTCTGATTTATTCTGGGCCTGTGAATTTGCCTGCTGTCTGATCTTTAGGACTAGTATTAGTCTAAATAAAAATATTGTTTCCTGTTGATTTTTTTTCTGTCTTAGCTAGTAATCACAGTATTACTCATTTACAAAGGCAAGTGTTTTCAAATAAAAGCTTAGTTTGATTTTACACATCGTCAAGACTATATATATATATCCTTTAAATGTCGATTTAACGACATAAGGGAAATACAGTAGTCAGACGTTAATACTAAATGTGATGTCCGAGACAGCCTGGGCCCTGACTACGGGAGCTATTTTTTTTTTTTTTGTGGGTACCGGGGGGTCGACCTCAGGACCCCGCGCGCCAGCAGGCGCCCATGCCACTGAGCGATATCACCGGCCCCCTTTTCGTATGTGGGTTCCGGGAGTCGAACACGGGCCCTCACGCTTGCCGGGCAGGCGCTTAAGCCGCTGAGCCATCTCACCGGCCCACGGGAGCTATTTTTACTTAACATCAACCTAGCACAGGAAGCCAGGAGCTCTGATGTGAAGTCTAAGTACCATCTCTTTATTTTTCTTCACAACTTATGTACTAATCTTTTAAAAATAGCTGGGTGAATATACATCCACAAAAACAAACCACAAACAAAAAACAAGAATGCAAATTTACCATCTATACCACTATTATACAGAATGTAAATTACTTTTTTACAAGGAGACTGTTTTAGAAAAAGAAATTTCTCTTAGAAAAGTTATTAGACACAAATATAGAATATCTCTATGATAATATTTGGTGTTATAAAAATAGAATGGTACACAATGCATCGTTATGGTAAAATAAAGATCAATTAACATAGGTGAACTCTTTTATTTGTGTACTTTTTGTCGAGTTAGACAAACATGAAAATAATTATTTCTCTTCACCTTATTTTTTTGAATTTACCTATGTGAATAGATTCACTAGACACTCCAATCCTAGAAAGGCACAGATAAATGATAAACAAGAGCTCATCAAAAAAGTAATATGAGAAATTAAGTGGGCGAATCTAATGGAAGGGATTAAAATATTTTAAATTTTATGAGCTGGAGTGGGCAAATATATCAAGGGGGAAACAAAATCTACCTAAATATCAAGTGCAGTAAACATGGATTAAGAAAATAATCTTTAACTCAAGAGCAAATATAAGAGAACACCTGAAAAAAAATATACTGGACATTTAAGAAACATCAACATTGCTTTATAACGATCGTATGGTCTTGGTTCGATTCTTTGGAAACAGCTTCACCGAGAACTGTGGAATATAAAGGCAGCAGAGTGGCCTAGATTAGGGCCATTGAGGAATACACTGTAAAAACTATAGAAAAAAATTAATTTAAACAAGTAGCATTCTGTCACACTTTTTTTGTAGACACTTCCCCCAATTTTTTATATATGATGCACACAGTAAATAAGATATATTTTTCTATCATTATTCCTATGATTATGTGAACTCCATAGTAAATGAAATACTTTGACTTTAGTTTTTTTTTTTTTTTTTTTGTGGGTACCGGGGGGTCGACCTCAGGACCTCGCGCGCCAGCAGGCGCCCGTGCCGCTGAGCGATATCACCGGCCCCTTTTTTGTATGTGGGTTCCGGGAGTCGAACTCGGGCCCTCGCGCTTGCAAGGCAGGTGCTTACGCCGCTGAGCCATCTCACCGGCCCCTGACTTTAGTTTTTTAATGATAGGAAAATGGAGACATTTACAGGCATGAGTAATTGAATACCATGACTTTCTAATGTCTACATCTGAAAATCCGGGAACCCATATCAGATGTTATATCACAGCTATTCATAAATGAGGCTGACTGAGCACAGCCACTCCTGAGGAGACCTGCACACTTCCTGATGCTGGGCATCTTCTGGCCCTCACACCTCCTTTCCCCCTTCCTTCTTACTTCTCTGGGTCCTGACTTTGGCAAGTGGTTTCTTCATTTTGCACCTTTCTGATGCCAGATTCTGAAGCCAACCTGAAGAACCAATTCCTGCCTCCCAGGTTGATCACACCTGGGAAAGGTCAGGTTTTCCAAAGAAGAGCACAAGGAAGTAGCAGCACCAATTTTCTGAGACAATTTCTGCCCCTCTTCTTGAAAAGTGCCATGGACCCCTCTGTACCAATTGGATGTACTCCAACTTACAGCTGAGTAGTCCTTCTCTTACCTAAGCTGCTATCTGTCCCAATGCAATGGTTTTCCCAAAACAGGTACATCTCAAGGAGCATAAGGGTCTTATACCCGGCCATCGCGGTGTGCTCTGTGTGTGCGTTCATCCCAAGCAGACAGGGGCAGTGAGGCTTCCGGCTCCTCAAGTCCACTCATTGCCTTTGCTGATAACAGACACAGAGGCAATGTGTGGCTGTCCCCATGCTTCCTGTGGGAAGGAGAGAAACATGTTTAGAGAACACATGCTTGCAGGTGGCCTGTAGGCTCTTCTACCAGAGATCTGCCAGAAGGGAGAAGAAATTGCCCCAGATATTGCTGCTGCTACTTCCTTGGGTCCTTCATCACAAGGCCCACTCTAGAGAGCTCTGTGCTGTCCTGACCTTGTCCAAGTGCGATCACCCTATGAGTTGGGAGCTGGCCTCTCAGCCTGTACTTTGCATGGGACTGTTCTCTTCTTATTAATACAGTGGGGTAGAAGGGCGTGGGTGGGAGGTGAATGTGCACCTAGTGGGAGATGAGGTGGATGCAGGGCCTGGAGCCCTGGGATAGTAGGAAACTAGAAGGTCTTAGAGCCTGGGGCTGCTCTTCGGGATTCAGGAGGCAGGTAGTAAGGGCTGGGGCTGGAATACCTCTTCAAGCTGCCACCCCAAGGTGCCAAAGAAGAAGGTGGCCCAGCACAATGCACTGCACACTACCCCAGAAGAATGACCTAGTCTATAGTGGAGTTGATTAGGGCACGAGGGCTCCTCCCTCGCGGATGGGGTTAATGCCCTAAAAATAAGCTTCAAAAAATTGCTCCTTTCACCCTTCCACCATGTGAGGATGCAGTAACAAGCACCATCTATGAACCACCAGACACCAGATCTGATCTTGAACTTCCCAGGCTCCAGAACCATACAAAATAAATTTGTGTTGTTTATAGATTACTGAATCTAAGGTATTTTGTTAAAGCAGCTCACTTGACTAAGGCTTGCAACTTTCCACTGCTGGATATCTCCCAAAAGACATGAAAGTGCCTGTACAAAGGCTGTACTTGAATATTCAGAAGGCTTTATTTTTAATAATCTGAATCTTTTTTTTTTTTGTACCAGGAATCGAACTCACGACCTCGTGCTTGCCAGGCAGGCACTGTGTCACTAAGCTATAGCACCCCATAACCTAATCTTGAAACAATCTAAGTGTCAATAAATGGTGAATCAATAAATTGTAGTGCATCCTTGTAATGTTATACTCCTCGGTAATAAAAAATAAAGGGAGCAACTACATCAATGGAACAAAATAAAAATATAGATGATTTTAAAAATACTTATGCTGAGTTGAGGAGGCAATAAATAAATACTTTGTTTACATTTCTAAAACCTGCAATTTAATCTGTAAGTACAGAAAGTAGATCAGTGGTTATTTACAGATGGTACTGAGAAGGAAATTGAATTAAAACGTAGTAATAGGAAGCATTTGGGGCTAGAAGAAATGTTGATTACATTGGTAGTCAACCAAATGTTGATTATGTTGGTGTGGTGACAGTTTCTAAGATCTACAGATTTACCATATCTCATTATATTGTTTATTCTAATTCTGTACAATTTTTTGTATATACATTCTGTCTAAATAAAATGTATTTTAGGCAGCTTCAATCACTCATTAATTCCAATCTAAGCCTTCTCTAGATAAATGAGTAGAAAAGTAATTGGCTTAGGATTTATACTTTGTTCAGTTAAAAAATAAGCAATAATATTAAAATATCAAAAGTTATTTATTCCTAACCTGTAGTCATTATATTATGAATATAATACAAGGAGACATTTTACTCATGGTGTTTTAAAAATACAGAGTAGGAAAATTTCTTAGTCAAATATTTTGTTGTTTAAAAATAGCAAGAAATTTAGTAAATTTTAAAAGTATTTCCAAATTTCCAAATTTTATTTGATGTATCATGTTTAAAAACATCCAAGAAAAACAAACAAGAATAGTTTATTTGTTTTTCTTTTAGTCCTTAGACTTGCAAAGACTCCTCTGTATCAAAAGGAGAATATGTTATCTATAGACATAAAAATAAATGCAAAATATTATCAAATTTAAATCCATAAATTTAACATGATTTCAAATCTTATCTCAGACAAAAAAGAAAAGAAAAGCCCAGTTAGGGGCAAGAAAACCTATGTGTAGTGGGTAGAAATATTTGTGTATGAGAGAAAAAGTAGTAATAATATTCACTTATAAATAATCTAAAGTATACAACCAAATCTATTTAATGTATCAGAATTAACATGCAGTGTACTCATTTTAAATGTTTTTCTAATATATATTTTACCTGAATTCAACATTATCTTCTATTGTTCCCATGTGTGTCATTATTTTATAAAATCTCAATACTCACGTTGTTACAATCCCAGTATCTTTATATATGTAATTGTTTTTAAATTATGTTAGTCTTTAATCTTCCTCTTATAATTATTACATAACTGATTGAATTTAGAAAATCTTTACTCCTAACTTCGTTATTTTTAAATGTTTGCCCTGAGCTACTTAGGCAATACTCTCTCCACATTATTTTCATTTCTTTCACAGTAACAATCTTTACTTTCTTACACCCTTAGCGATGATTCCCTCCCTCTCCCCTTTACCTTACCTTTAGGATTTAAATAAAGGCCCTGATTTTACTACTATATTGTCACTCCTGGTATGAATTTCTTACATGTTTTTCTAAATCTTTGTCAAAGTTGTTTTATGAGTAGTTGAAAAATATTCTAGATGTTCTTACCTTGGTTTTAATAGCTACTGGAAAAGTAACTCACTGTAACCCTCTTTCCAAGAACATCCAATTTTTTCTTTTTTTTTGAGACCCACTAGCCAGGGAAAATAATTCAGTGTTTACTGCTGGCCTACACGGATCCTTACAAAATGGCTCTGTTTTGCATTTGCCTAAGAAATAGAATCACACTCATTGCATCATCTGGACTCCTGATTACATCCTCCAACTTGACAATAATGATATTTACAGGTTTATCATAAAGGCCATGGTGAACACTTTACCTCCCTGTGGGTCTGAAGAATAACATCAAGTGTCATTTACTAGCATTTTCCTTCTCTAAAATTGTTGTCTAATTACTGAACTTATGATAAAGTCATTTTGCTATTGACTATATCTTGCTAGAGTTGTGTGCATAAGATGGAGAAAAGCAAAGAACAAGAGGAAGGAAGACAGGAATTTCTGATTATTTTAACCAGTAAAACAGTGTAATGGAAGGCTATTAGGCAGCTTAAAGAGTAAAAAGCCATGAATGCATTGAATTTTGCTGCCTGTGTCAGTCCCAGCCCTGTGCACTCCACGGTACTGTGAACACGACAGACGAACAGCTTCTGTGGAGTAGTGTTTGACAAAGAGGAACAGCCATTGGTAAGAAAATTGGAAGGTCAATCCAAAATTTAGTAAAAATTTATTTGGTGAAGTTTAAGCAATTTACTGTATCCTCCAACTTGAAGATAATTATTTTTAGTCAAAAATTACTTGGTGCAGCTTAAACAATGTATTACATCAAATTTTCTTTTAACCCTTTTTGACATACTTGTTGCTCACTGATTTTATTCAAGTGCACCTGAGGTCTGTATTTAAATGCTGTCTGGTGTTTTGAAAACACTGAATTTAGCAAAAAGCATTTGTATTGTGATCTCATAATAAAGAACAAGTGTTCTATAATTTCTAGATCTGAGTGAAGACTATATTTTACAAGTAGTGAGAGACAAAGGAGATTTCTGGAAAGACTGGGAAAGCACTAAAATTGGAATAAACTATATTAAGTATCAAATGAGAAACCAAACCAGACTTTCTTTTTTGTGGGTACCGGGGGTCGACCTCAGGACCTCGTGCGCCAGCAGGTGCCTGTGCCACTCAGCGATATCACCGGCCCTTTTTTCATATGTGGGTTCCGGGAGTTGAACTCTGGCCCTCGCGCTTGCCAGGCAGGCTCTTATGCCACTGAGCCATCTCACCAGCCCCCAAACCAGACTTTTAAAGAAGAGACTTCATTCAGAATGATGGCAAAAAAAAGGGAAAGGCACTATCTCAACAGAAGAGGGACTTTTAAACGAGGGCAAGTGTTCCAGACCGAAATATGTACAAGTGTTTACAGGTTAGCTAAAATAGTCTCTCTTTTATAGGGAGGAGTAGAGAGGGGTACAAAGAATATAGTGGCTTTTTGGAATAGCAGATCAGAGAATGATCTTTCCGCCAGCTTTTGCTCAGGAGAGACTCTCAAGGAAGGGCAATTTTTTTTGAGCCAGTGTCCCCCTCTGTAGCCCAGGCTGGCCTCAAACTCATGGCGATCCTCCTTCCGCTGCCTCCCTAGTGCTGGGACTGCAGGCGTGCACCAGCAAGTCTGGCCAAGGAGGGGCACTGTGATTTGGATCAGGCTGAGTGTGCTACAAAGTTCAGAGACCTAAGGTTAGAAGAGGACCTTGACCAAAGTTTGATTAACATACATTTTATTTGATTGATCCATGAAAACGAGTGCAGCTAATCTTATAGGAGGCAAAGAATGGCTGTTCAGTGGGTCTGCACCTGCCTTAACATAGGAAACAAGACATCATTCATGAGTCTTAGGTAATTTATGTGGGAGGAGCTGGTTCTATGCAGTAAGCCCTTTTGTAGCACATGAAAGGTTGGGGAAATTTCTTAAATTTTCTGCTTTCCACAATCACAGGTGGCCAAGACAGTGTTAATAGTCTCAGTGTGACTCAACTTTAGACAGGCGTCTCTCTAGCTGTAAGCACTTCATCTCTCTTTTCTCAAATAATTTACTGGAGAAAACTTGGTATTACAAATGTCTCCTCTGCTCCTTTGAGATGTAAATCTTCTCCCAGCTGCTTGCCAATTTTAGAACCCAGGAATGTCTTTCTCCAGGACCCGATCATTGCCATTCCTTTGAAATATAATCACTAAGAGAGAGCCTTTTTCTCCCACTCACTGTAGGATAGGCACCTAAGTTCATTGAGAGCCAATTAGCTAACATTTAATGTCCTCTAGTACTTTTCCATGGACTCACCCAGCATTTAAAATTTCCCTGGCTTTCACTTCAGAAGAGTCCAGTTTGATCTTTCTTGTCTATTTTAATAGTCTTTGAATCTATCATAATATTCTTACATAAAACCTTTCTTGACTGTTTAATGTGTCCAGCGCAATTTTTCCTTGATTCAGGGCTTAAGTATCAACACCATCATAAATAAGAGGATTCTTCAGTATTTAATTTTTTGTGCGTGTGTGTGTGTGTGGGTACCGGGGGTCGACCATCAGGACCTCGCGCACCAGGAGGCGCCCGTGCCGCTGAGCGATATCACCGGCCCTTTTTTCGTATGTGGGTTCCGGGAGTCGAACTTGGGCCCTCGCGCTTGCCAGGCAGGCGCTTATGCCGCTGAGCCATCTCACCGGCCCCCAGTATTTAATTTTTTGAGCCTTCAGGTTTTGACTTCCTATTTGATTTTGTTATTAGAAACAATTTCAAATATCTGTTTTCATATCAGCAATGATCTTGGGTCAGCACTAATGCTCTTACTCAACATCAAGTTAGTTTAGCTTTAAGTAAGAAGATGAAGACACCCAAAACAACAAAGCTTGTATGAAAGTAGCACAGCGAAGATCAAGTGACTTCTAGGTAGAGTTGCTATCGCCTCACTTTGAATGTCCAAAATCTCAAGCACTGGGGCTGAGAGTTCATGGAGAAGCTCTGCAAAGGGAAACTATCAGCTCTGCTCACCTTACGCTTTTACATGAGGCAAGTACAGAGAATTTGGTCAGCTACGCCCACAGATTGACCTCAAAAATCACAGGCTTGGTCAGCTACTGTCTACAGCCAGCCTGGTACTACATTCCCTTCTGTAGATTTCTTGAATAAATATTTCTAGCAAAACTGACCAAGACCATAAGATTCTCAGGTATCACTAAGCAAGTAAAGGCTAAAGAATCAGCAGATAACAATCCTTTCTAAAACAGCTATTTGAAATCAAAGGATGTATACTACATTGTCATTATTACTATTTTTTACAGAGAACAATAAAAACAATGATACAGAATTTCAAAACAAGGTAATAGGAAATTAACAACGGTTGATATATTGCGTATTGTTTTCTTCGAAGTAGTTGCTCAGATTACAAGAAATAGGCATGAAAAACTGATCAAACAGTATAAGCACAAACCGTTCTTTTCAAAGAACTAAACGAAATTAGTAGTATAATTGTCTTAGCTGTCTTGTGAATACACATAGGGAAACACATTGTCGTTATTGTGACTTTGTTTTCCTTTTCTGCTTGAGGGATTTACTTAAGGTTTTTAACATTTTCTATTTACTTTAGTGATTTATTTCTGAGTTTAGAACATCAATCAACATGTAAAGGATAGACTATATTAGATTAACAGTTTGAATAACAAATAGAATTTACAATAAAATATGTGTTTGCCCTTATACATGTAGGTCATATATTTATGAATTTATTATTAGAATAATGTTTTCTTAAAATGTAATTCTCAATTTTTATGAAATGACTTGTTTTGTATAAGTTCTCTTTATCAATTCTCATTGTAAGAAAAAAATAGAGAGAGATAGATAGAGTAAAATGTCAAAAAAGAGTTTAATCCCCAGAGGTCATCAAAATTAATACTTTGAAATACGTTTCAGTGCTTTTCTGGAGATAAATATGTATATTCATATATATGGCTGTGTGTATATACATGTATGCATACATAATCTCTCATATATATAACACATCCATAAAATAATATTGCACATACATTTTCTTCCAGCAAGAATTGCTTTTTTTGCCCCCTTAATAACATGTCTTAGTAACAATACATATAAACTGGCCATTATTCACTTTGGTTACACTATTTATCTTCTCCTATGGCTTCTCTACATGGTCCATATTCTGTATATTGTCCATACATGTCTGAACATCTACTTTGGAATTGTAGTTTTAACATATAGTGCCTCTTTGACTTAAGCTAACTTCATCTCTCTCAATTTTGCCGTCTTTAAAATGTAGATAATGCTTGTACTTAACTTCTCTAAGATTTTCAAAGAAAACATGAATTATTGCATTTAAGTAACTTGGTTTCATTCTTGACATTTAGTAACTGCTCCAGGAAGCTATATAATATGCCTACTATTTATTATTTAATGTAATAAATATTATTTCCTATATTTGAGTATTTTTCTTAGATGTGTTTTCTAAGAGGGTAATTGCTCAATAAGCATATATTAAATTTAAGACACTTCAAAGTAATTGCCCACTCCAAAGTGTACCCTAATACATGCACTCCACCAGCAGAAACATCAGTGCTTACCTTTCCACACTCTTGGCAATACTTGATATTATTACCCTTCAAACTTACTAATAAAGTAGTGAGAAATTAATGTTATACCTATTGTTTATTTTCTAAATATCAGATTAATTACACATAATTTTGTACATTTACTGGCAATTTTATTTCTAGTTTTCTGGATTGACTGTACTCAATCCATTTTTTCCTATGAATTAATTTGCTAAATTAATTAGGTTTTGATTTTCAGAGTTCTCAAAGAAGTGCTCTATGGTTCTGTCCACGTTTTGCAGTTGTGTTCAGTTGGAAAATGCGGTAAAATGCGTTTAATCTTCTCAGGAACTAGGATGAAAAAAATGATTTCATTGTTTATTATTTTTTAAGTTTGATTTATTTACCTTAAGTGTGACTTGTATGAAGCCCTATTATGACATAAAATACACAACCTGCTGATTATTAGGAAAATATATCACCAATATTATGCATTCAATTTCAAAAACATAAATGTATTTACTTTATACTTTTATTTATAAAACAGTTTTATTTTAAAATGTTTTTTGAATACATACCAATTATATTCTTTAATTTTCATGATTTGAAGTTATTTTGTATGACATACTTTAATTTTTAAAAACATATGTAATGAAATTTCTTTGAAAGTCTTCATTTACTAGAAACCAAGGATTTATATATTGCTGTTAGTAGTATTTGAATAGAATCTCTATTGATT
The DNA here is from genome assembly GCA_028451465.1 of Erethizon dorsatum. Classification (NCBI taxonomy): domain Eukaryota; kingdom Metazoa; phylum Chordata; class Mammalia; order Rodentia; family Erethizontidae; genus Erethizon; species Erethizon dorsatum. The sequence goes on along the minus strand of CM051828.1, from coordinate 11,593,242 downwards.
TTTAAGAATGTGTTCCTCAATCTATTCAATAACACACTAGCATAGAATAAATATTGTTTGGCCAAATCCATGCAAAAAATATAAAATCTACTTTGGCACCAGTGAGGGAGCCAGCTATTGACATCGTAAGGGATGTTGAGCTGAATTGGACGTGCTACGTGATTCGTGACTTGTACTACTGCTGCTAAATGGATACAGACTGAATGTTTGTGTTTCCCTGAACTTCATGTGTTAAAACCTAATCCTCCGTAGAATAGTATTAATACATAAGGATTTGGGGAGGGGAGTAGCTTATGCAGGTAAAGCTTTCATGAATGGTATTCCTGCCCTCATAAATAGTGTTCAGAGAGCGTGTTTAAATCTACCACATGAAGATGTAGAGAGAAGATGGCAGCACAGAATGAGTGCTCATCAGTCACCAAGTGTGTGACACTGGATATGATACTTCCCAACTTCTAGAAGAAATAAATTCTGCTCTTTATGAGCCACCCAGTTCAGTGTATTTTATTATAACATTCTAAACAGACTGGCACTGTCTTGGTCAATGCTAAGACAATGTGGCTGGGACACAATACCTGCCACACACAATTTAAAGGAGGATAAGTTTATTTTGTTTCACTATTGTTGTCCATGGTTAAGCTGGCCAAAAGGCAGGCTGGCATGGCAGAGGGGCATAGCGAAGGAAAAGCTGCTCACATCATGCCAGCCAGGAAGCAAAGAGCTAAGGGGAAAATGGAGGAGGGCGGTATAACCTAAGAGGTCACACTCCAGTGATCCTCCTCTCTGACCAGACCCCACCTCATAATGCAGTCATGTTCCAAAGGCCCCGCCTATGAACACATGAGGCTTTGGGAAGGGTGGCATTTACATATAAACCATAATACAAATACATATATGAAATACAGGATAAAGATGAGACTATGCCAAAGATAATCATATATACACTGCGTTATTAAAATTACTTTGCTTCTTCATTATAAAGGAGAACATATCTAGTTAGCAAGCAGACTTAGTCAATCAGACATACTTAAATAGTGAATAAGAAAACAATGCAATAACAGTAAACATAAGCTTTTAAGTGCATTGCTAAAAGTTCCAGTGGTCAGTAGTATTCCAGCAATCTAAAAGTATATAAACTGTCTATAGGAAAACTGGAAATACCTCCTTGCAATACTAAAAACAGGAGTGTTAAGTTTGTAACAGGAACCTTGCAATACTAAAAACAGGAGTGTTAAGTTTGTAACAGGAACCAAAGAATATTTTTAAAATCTCTTTGGGAAGCGGGAAGAGAAAAGACTCATGACAGCACATTGCTTCAGAGTTGGGAGGTAATTCCAAGCATGTATTTCTTTTATTTTCTCTGGACAAGGATGTGAGCTATTTAGGATTTTATAGAACCACATGAATGTAAGTTAACACAGGGATTTTGCTGTTCATTTCTATTATTTATTGGAGAAGAAATGTTTCCAAATAGTACTTTTGGAAACTTTACCATGTAAACATAATATGGTACTATATAAAGTATATTAACCTTGTCCTTTAACCCCAGTTAGTGAAGCTTACAGTTACCTGCAGATTTGTAACTATTATGTAGAAAACTGAGCAATTTCCAAATACAATGGACAAGAGGAAAATAGACTCTGTAGCCTGATAACTAATAGCTTTTCAGACTTACATACCAACTATCTAAAATCTCTACTACATTTAATAAAATCACTGAAATGCTTGCAAATCAAGTAATGCGTATCCACTTGAAAAATATAACCAGTATCAATCTATTTCATACTTGTCCCCATTTTAATTTACTGGCTTACAAGCAAAACACCCCACAGACACACCCAGAGTTGTGATTTACTAGTCAGTTAGGCATTCCTTAATATAGGTAAACTGATGTGTCACAATTAATGGTCACAGTATGATAAGGGAAACATATTGACCATACTAAAAGAACCAAATTAAACTTCTAGAAGTACAAATACAGTGCCTGAAAAAATGCATTCGATGGCATTAATAAAAGATTAGGTACAGAAGAAATTATTAATGAACTTGGAGTTACCATAAAAGCAAAAGGATCTCTCCCAACACATTTTGCTTTATTTACTTCTAAAGCTTTATAGATTTAGCCCTTGAATTTAAGTCTATTGTCCATTGTGCATTAATTTTATATATGGTGTGAGGAAAGGTGGAAAATTGATTTTGCATAGTGATTATTCATTAGTTCCAGCACGATTTCTTCAGGAGACCATTTGAATTGTCCTGGCTGTTTCATTAAAAATTGATTGAGGATATACGGCAGATATATTTTTACACCATCTAATTTGTTTTAGTGATCTTTATGCCTATGTTTTCTTTATTATCACACTGTCCTGTTTAGAGAAAACCTTGAAATCAGGTATTGTGTATCTTCCAACTTCATTCTTTTCTTTAAAAATTTGACGTTTCTGATTCCTTTTCGTTTTCATATGAAGTCAAGAATTAACAAGCATAATTCTTTAAAAAACTAAATGTTGCAATATTGGTTAGATTAGTACATTAAATTAGCAGAATAATTAACAGATATCTGATACCATAAAAATACTGAATCTGGGCTGGTGATATAGCTCAGTGGCATAAGCGGCTGCCTGGCAAGCGCGAGGTCCTGAGTTTGACTACCCGCATACAGAAAAAGAAAACAAAACAAAACTGAATCTCCCACTCCATAAGTATTGTACCTCTCTCCATTTTTTAAAAGAAATTCTCTAATATTTTGAGTAAACTGTGCAGCTTTTGTGACACAGAAAATCATTGTTTCTTCTGAATAATGTATTGAAATTACTTTTAAGCATTGCAAATTTTTACTGCCATGGTAAGTAGCTTTTCCTTTTTTGAAATTTCCATGACCAGTGGCTTATTGCCAGTATATAGAAATATAAATTATTATTGTAGAGGTAGTCATGTGTTGTTAGTGTGGCAACATAAAATGACTGTGCAAGCTGCACTTTGCAAGGTAGTCTTAATAATGAATGATGAAAATTACAATTGTTAAATTCTCATAAAAGACATATTCCTGGGTACCAGCCATGGCCTTTGGAATGCAGCAGATGAGTTCATCTGTGCTGCACTGGGACATATAGCTTCCTTTGAAATAAAGTCATCTGCAAAGCCTGGGATCCTGGTCAGTGGGACCATGTTGAATATGAAAGACATAACCCTTGGGAATAAGGACAGGTACAAAAATAGGCACATTTCTGCCCAAGGGACCCCTCTGGAGTTACTACACTAGGACATAGGGAGGGGCAGTTGTCCAGTTACTGCTCTGTTTGCTTGCAATCCACCACTTGCCCTGAGTGGATGTAATGCACAGGTGATAAGATCAGGAATCTTACATTGTGGATTCAACTTGCAGTGAGAACCTGGAACAAAGGTGCTAGTAACCACCATCTCTCTATTAATGGATGTTTCTGAAGGAATAGCAACTGCACCAGCTGAGCCAAAATTACAACCTCTGTTATTAGAGAGATCAGCCTGTCTGTAACGCAGCCATTGACACCCTCTCATGGGTCATTAGCTTTTTATAACCTCTAAGGATAAGAATAAGGGGGAAAAATTGAGTTTTAAGAAAAGCTCACTAGAGTATGGTGGGGAGCTGAGGAATCCTATTTAGAAACCACCCAGGATCTTTTAGAAAATATATCACACATATAACAAAATCTGAAAAGACACAGATCCTCTTCAAAAATCAGATCTATGAAGTCTGGAGAATTTTTAGATACTTAAATGTTGATTTCTGCTTTTGAATTCCAGCAGATAGTACGATAGGGTTACATGGGGGCCGCGCTTGCAACTGCAATGCTAGTCTGATCCGTCAGAAGGGAACAAGAGAGCCACTGAACTGGAGTAGCAAAAAGGCTCCCTTACACTCTAATTCCATTTGAGCACAGCCTGCTGTATGAGAAAAGCTCCCCACACAGACTGCAGGATATCTGAGAGATTAATGTTTGCAGGCTCTGGGCCAAGGTCCTGGGAATTTTGCCAAAAGCGGAAGCTCTGAGGCTGAGGCAAAACTCAGACTGGATATGAAAGAAATGACAAGGAGAAAATTTTCAGGGCTGGGGCAATCCGGATAATGATAAGAAACCTAAAATGATTCTAGTTGAGAAAACATCTGGAAGATAAAGGAGGAGGGGGGAATAACATGAGGAATACATTGCATGAGGAAGTCCTCTGTTTAGGAGAATATTATACCTTTCATGATCTGGGTAATTCATTCTCACCTCACAGCACACAGCATCTGCATCATAAACCTATATGGTGAAGGGGGATTTTTTACCTTGTCTCAAAATTAAGAAAACAAACATTTCTATTACTTTGCTACTCTGCCATTAGTCTTCTAGGAGATGACTCAGATCAGAAAAGATCTAATCCTAGAGTCCAGCAATCCTTCCTTAAACAATTGCGATATTGAAAGAGGAAGGGACTCCTTAGGATGGTACTCAGCAACAGCACTCACTATATTTTAGATCACATCTCAGACAAGGGATTGGACTGGAAAACAATGAGCAGAATTGTCAAGAAGACCTCAAAAAATCTCTGGATATTTGGTATGCAGTTAGTGCTCTAGCAAAAGTTTTCCAAACTTGTTTTGAGAAAAACACGTCAAAGCATTTCTTTCGTGTGAGGTGGACTTCGGTCCACACTTGGTCTTGCTTCAGATCTGCAGTCTTGCTTCTGTTCTCACAGCAGAGTCCACAAGGGTGTAAATCCTGGCATTTCATAGAACATCATGCTATACTAATGGCATCAAGTTGATAGAACCTAATAAACAGAAATAATAAGTAATCTGAATGCCTTCCTAAGACGTGCATATGCCAAGCACGTGAGATTAAGTTTACATAGTGCTGAGGGCTCTGAAATATTAGGGAAGGTGTTAAATGTTCAGTAGTATGGGCTGCCTGAGACATCTTGACCAAATAGAAAAATAAAGTATAGCTCTCCTTTAGCATTCATTTAATTTTCTGCAATGAAGAATTACTATATTTTATAAATGAAAATACCACTACTCATCCAGAACACTATAAATAGGATGATACCTTTTGTCTCTACGGACTGCTGATATAGATAGAAAGAGCAACGTGAACATACTAACAAAAGTGACACATTCTTTGGGGGAAACCTTGAAGGTAAGGCTAGGGCTGTAATCCCTAGTCCTAGGGAAAGCAAATGCTGAAGCCTCAAGTTCTTCGGGGAGTAGCGTCAGGGCAAACAGGAAGTGGGTTAAAGGGAAAGCATGGCTTTTGTCCTTCTTGTGTCCTCATACTGAGGAAACAGGTTGGAATTTCCAGGAACAACTTAGTGGACATCTGCAGATGTGGGATGGATCTCTGAGAAAGTTCACTACGGGAGCCTGCTAGGGAGAAATCCAAATTTACCTCTTGCGAAACAGCCTTCCCTTGGGTGTGGCTAGAACCTGTGAATACGATGACTCATCACTCCTTTGATTATGTTAGATGTGAAAAGATATTTTGCTAAATTAATTAAGGTCCCAAACAAGTTTACCTTAAGATGAGATTTGTCTCCATAAGTCAGACCTAATCAGGTGAGTCTTTAAAAGTAATGAGGGTTTTCCTGGAGGAAGAGATTGAAAATGTGATAGGAATTCAGTAAGAGGGAGATTTTCTGTGTTTGACTTTGCAGATGGAATGTGCGAGGCAGCAAGGAATACAGGCAAACTTTAGGAGCTAAGAACAGAAATCAGGCTGATAGGGTTTCAAAAAGAAAACTTCAGTCCTACAACCAGAGGAGTTGGGTTCTACTAGCAATTTCAATGAGCTTGGAAGCAGACACTTCTCCAGGTTCTTCAAACAAAAATTCAGTTTGGGAAATACCTTTATTTTAGCCTTAGACCCAGAGCATCCCTGGACTTATGATTTAAATAAAGTGAGATAGTAAATATATTGAGCAAGAACAACATCCAGGCTTTAATATGATACTATCTTTGAAAAAGAGCTTTGTGGAACATTGATTATAGTGAATCTCTTCCACTCCAGAAGAGTCAAAATTATTACCTTTGTTTTTAATACTAAGGTTTGTTTTTGCTAACTGAAATTTGTCTCCCAGTACAACACACTTTTAACATCCCACAGAGTATCAACCCAGAACAAAGTATAACTTTCATAGTAAAAAAAAGCTTCTATTGAGGGCTGGTGAGATGGCTCAGTAGCTTAAGCACCTACCCGGCAAGCGCGAGGGTCCAAGTTCGACTCCCGGATCCCACATACGAAAAAGGGGCCGGTGATATCGCTCAGCGGCACAGGCGCCTGCTGGCGTGTGAGGTCCTGAGGTCAACCCCCCGGTACCCACACACACAAAAAAAAGCTTCTATTGAACCTTGAAGTATGAGTCTCATTCAGTCATTTCAAGTTTATCATTTTAGTGGCTCAGCAGCCAGGGAAATAACATATTTGGTATATTGCTAGAATTTCAGCAGCCCAGTTAGACAGAAATACATCTAGAATTCAGGATATTCACTAGGGCAATTCTTGATGATCTAGACCCTATGCACATTTATAAGAACATTACCTGACAAGTGCAGTCACTGAAGGCTCTTTACCCTCAGGGATTTCATTCATCAAGTAAATGAGAATAGCTGAAGTATTGCTGAGGGTGTAAGTCATCTAGAAGGTATGTTAAAAGAGAGAGAGAAAGAGAGATGACAAATATCAGTGAAGTCCTGGGGACCAGTTGCAACTCTTGAGTGTTTTAACTTGTTTAATTACAACTCAAATTAACATTTTTGTAGAGTTTGAGGCTGGTCACTAATTCTATAGGATATTGGACTTAATGAGAGCCCGGGAGCTCTTAAGGGGTGTAGAGGGACGGGGGCTTCTCTCTGACCCTTCTGTCACAACTTTACCATATGTTTTTATGCCAGCAAGACAGCTCCTTGTCATGATGCAAAAAACACTTTTTTCTTTCTGAAAGGAGTTTTTCTGCCTCATTGGTTATAATTCAGTTCTACTATTGTAGCATGTTTTCATTCTGTGTAAACCTACATTAATATTTTGGCATATGAATTCCCTCATGTTTGAACAGAAGTTACTTTTGGTAGGTGCCATGCTATTTAAACAAACATAATTTTAATGAAAACTTCTATAAGCATGTTTCACCCTCAGAAAATTAATATCTTAAGAAAACTTAGTATTAACTTACATTTATTATAAGAACAATAAGAAATATCACTTGAAAATTTTAAAACGTGAAACAAATTCTCATTTTCTTCATTTTTTATTTAATTTTACTTATTTCACCTTGTCTCTAGTGATCAAATTAAGACAGAATTGCACGTACTTTAGAGCTTATATAAAGTAAATAACTAAAAAGAATGAATGCACACTAATTTTGATTTTTCTCTAAAATAATGTGCTGCAATTCTTTGATCACCTGCCCAGATATAATCATTACTCAAATTTTAAAATGCAGACTATATTGTAAGATGTGTATATATTCCTATTTATTCACAAATAGAAAAGACTATCAAAAATGAGCACTTGATGTGCTATGAATAAATTATGACTCGTCACCTCATTGAGCACAGATAGGAAGCAGGACCCTGCATTCCAAGAGTGGCAGGCATCGTCTCAGGGTCCTGTAAAGGACAAACTTCCATTGCAAAAGTGTGTGTGTTGAGAGAGCAACTTGCCTTCAGCAGAAACCTATCAGAAAACTGCCACAAATGCTAAGCTCATTCTGACTTTCAGCATTTCCAGAGTGAATGACACACCCCAAAGTAGAGGAAGACCTCCTATTTCAAAAGGATCAATCAAATAAACATTTTGCTTCCACTGGTTGTCATAGTATTTTCTGGTGATCAAACTTGATAGCATCAAGAGTCAAGTCAAATATATATATTATTATACAGAAACCGAGTAAGTCTCAAGATTCTTTCAGTAGAAATTTTGAAAAGAAATTTGAAAGATATAGTATTTTCTAAATAATTTCATAGTAAATCTATTTTATTCCTTTAATTATTTTTGGTATATTTGATTTTCAATAGTATTTCTCATTAAGAGAACTGAAATTAATTTGTTTTTCTAGTACTGCATAATGAATCAAGGGCCTTTGCACTGAACTACATTCCCAGCCTATTTTTGCAATTTCTTATCTTTTTTTATTTCTTATTTTGACACAAAGTCTCACTAATTTGCTATGTTGTCTGGGCTGTGCTGAAACTTGAGATCATTCTGCCTCAGTGTCTTAGTGCTGGGATTACAGGCATGCACCACCATGCCTGACTAAAATTAACATTTATTCACAAATATTGCTTTCCTATTAGTAATAATCATAGTAGCTATGTTAATGAACTTTACTATTTGTTCCATTGTCAAGTATTTAGAAGCCCCAGTACTAGCCAATGCATTTTAGCCAAGAATTTAGGTTTCTCATTTGGGAAGTGAAGAAAATATTTGTATAAAACCTTCCCCTGCAGTAGAGTGTACTGGGTGAAAAAAGCTCATGCACATGGTCACACATCTAGTGCTTGTTACCTGCAGGGCACTTCTGATGATGGCTGTGTCCAGGTGGTCCCCCAGACCCTCCTGCAGTCACAGGTGGGGCTTTTTCAGAGGTGGCCGGATGGAGAGTGTGTGAGGCTGGGATTAGCAGCGGTGATTAGTAAATTACTCCACTGACTGGTTTGGCATAGTTCTGAGTGTGGATAATGGGAAGGCCCCCACCCTGGGTGTGAGTGCTACACTCAGGAGTTAACCCCTAAATGTGATGTTAGGAGGTGAAGCCTGGTGAGAGGAGTTGGGCCACTGACAAAGATCTGTCTCCCTGCCCCTCTCTTGATCTCTGGATGCTTCCTGTCTACCACGCTATGTGCGGTTCTCCTCTGCCATGCTCCCTGCCCTCGAGCCAAACAACTATGGACTGAAACCTCTACAAACTGAGCCAAAATAAGCCTTTTCTCCTTACACTCATTGGTGTCTGGTATTGTGTCTCAACAATGGGAACGTAATCAAGGCAACAATAGATATGTTCTGCCCAATTCTACCTCCAAGAAAGGCTTGCTGCAGCAGCAGCAGTGTCCAGCAGACAGCCCTCCGCTGTCCGTGCCTCGCAGCCTCTGTGCAGGGAGCCTGCTCGCCGCAGTCCTGCCCTCCTAGGGCGGTCGCAGGAACTGAGTCAGGTGCGGGTCGGTGGTCGTTTCGTAGGATGTAGAACATTCTACCAGGAAAAACACGCCCCCAGACTGTCCTGTTGGCTGAGGCTTTGTCATCCCTGTACCAGTACTGAGTTCTTTTACCAATCTGACCTCTTCCATTCTCCAGTGTTGATTCTCAGTCCAGACCCTTCTCAGTTTCTGCTTCGGAGAATATACTCTGTGACACTAAAGCAGAGGAAGAAAAGTGTTTTCTAAGTGACAACTGGAATAGCAAATCAATGTACTTGTTTTCTCTAAAGCTAATATGAAATATGGGAAGTAGGTGTAAAGATTAAAACAATTTGGCACTCTTCACAATTTCTGACAATAAAATCAAGATAAGTGATCTGAAATGGATAGAAAGCTGACCCATTATTATTTTACTGAGAAAATTAGAAATTCTTAAATGTAGAATCCTAAATGTCAATATTATGGAGGATTCATACGATAGAATAGTACGTAGACATTATTTAGTGCAAAACTATTGTCTGTATTAATTAGTTTCATCATCAAAAATGCAAAGTATTACAGGACATAAAGATTTTTAAAAATCTGATAATTAGTTATGTGTGCTTAATAATTAAGTTCAGGGGAAAAAATCCAACGTGATTTTATTTAAGTTGAAAAGCATTAAAAAAAAAAAAAAGAAAAGAAAAGCATTATGCATTCAAGATATGCAGAAATTTAAAACACAACTATTTTTTATTGATTGTGTAATTTTAGGTAATTTTTGCTTTCTTTATGGCATGTTTATTGTGTTTACTTTAAAAAAATAACCATCTAAACATTAGGAGTTTGCTATTAAGGAACTAGTTTTTTGACCTTAAATTGCTCAAAGTTCTCTTCTCTGAAGCCACAGTTTCTCTAAACGCACTTTGTTGGAGCAAGATTTTTTTTTTTTTTTTTTTTTTGTGGGTACCGGGGGGTCGACCTTAGGACCTCGTGCGCCAGCAGGCGCCCGTGCTGCTGAGCGATATCACCGGCCCCTTTTTCGTATGTGGGATCCGGGAGTCGAACTCGGGCCCTTGCACTTGCCAGGCAGGTGCTTACGCTGCTGAGCCATCTCAACGGCCCTGAAATAATTTAATTCTTCATTTACATATACACAGATTATTTTCAATTGCAACTGAATAAATCCGGTTAAAATTAAAGGAAAAATGACAATGACAAGGTATATACTGATTTTCCTTCATTTACACATTCATTGGCCCCCTGGAGCAAGATTTTGAAACAAAGGGTAGAATGTGTTCTGCATTCCTATCAAATTTCACCTTTTAGAGTCAGGACTAGTCAACATTTTATGAAAATCTTTTTGGATCTTGATTCATTTTCCATTTGTCAAAGCTATATGTCATCTGAAATTAAATCACTTTCCATCAATACGTACTCTAAATTTTTGACATAAACAGATTCTCTCAGGTATAGCATGGTTCATTACATTGTACTATCTGAATTAGGTTATTCAATATGTAAGGAACCCACCCAAATATAAACTTTCTACTTCATACTTTTTAAACTTGTCCCACAATACAGTGTGAGACAAAAGAACAAAAAAGGAAACATTTGTTGAGTGAAGTAATAATATATCAGGGAGTTCAGTGGGTGAATGATATAATTGTACTTTGAAATATAATAGATGATGTATTTCATTTATAACACCCCTATTGACACATAAATGCTGGATGAACGAATGAATGTGTGAATGAACTTACTATTTATTTGTTGACTAATTGATTCATACAAATAAATGTAAATTTATTTTTTAAAAAGATGTTTTTCAGAAAGCATTTCCTTTTGTTTTTCTTAGACTTTTGAGCCAGATTTTTGAGATAATAAAATTTAACTTTTATTTTAGTGTACACAGAGGTTTCTTGTCTCCTCATTATTTATTTCAGTTTTTGACGCTTAAGCACTTCCATGTTTCCCAGTCTTTAAAAATTTGGATTACTAAAATCATCTGAGTATCATTTTTCCTGAATTTAGAAACATGATCAAATTCTATGAATTCTCCTAACAGTGTCTGATTCATTATAGAGGCAAATGCTTTCTCATTTTTATTAGTAATCATAGATTTTATGCATGGACAAGCACCAAAGTAACTTTTTTTTTTTAATGTGGGTACCGGCAGTCAAACTCAGGACCTCACGCTTGCCAGCAGGCACTTGTGCCGCTGAGCAATATCACCAGCCCTTTTTTTCCTTTATGTGCGTTCCGGGAATCGAACTCAGGATCTTGAGCTTGCCAGGCAGGCAGTTATGCCTGCTGAACCATCTCACCAGCCCAGTAACTTTTACTTTATGCTCTTGTTTGACTTGCTTTCCTCCTCCCCTTGTTCCTAGGGTTCCACTGGTCTCTGCTTTTAACATAATCATAGAAGACAGTAGATCTTTTTTTATCTGTTGTATAAAATAGTCTTAGCACTGTTCCACGCTTATAGATTCTTACTCTTTTAAAAAATCAGTTTTTTGACAGTGATATATTCTTAATTTGAGTACTAAAAATAAATTTCCTACTTCAATTTTATTTTCTTTCACTTGGTTTCAACTTAATGACCTGAAAATTTTGAAAAGAACCTTTTCTATGAGCTATTTTCTTAATGAGTTCCATTTTATTTAAATTATAGCACAAATATTACAGCTAAATCTAAGCTATATGTGGTATGGTATTTCCTGTGTTTTGAGTTCAAAGGATATTGTCTAAACTTTCAAGGTTTTTGGCCTACAGATTTTTTTTTTCCTTTCTACTCAAATATTTCCTAAACACACAGCCCTAGTTATTTCTTTGTGGATTAACTTTGTGAATTCCCATTTCCTAAGTTTTTTCTTTGATTATGTCAACATGTCTCTGGAATGGTTTTTCCTCTACTTTTTCTCATACTTTCTCATTCAGATATTTTAAATACCACTTCAAATTTCTAGCCTACTATCATGATTATCTATATCTACTTTTTCTAATTTTTTGTGTGCTATTTAAATACAGTTCTTGGTGGAGTGATTTGAATATATTCATATGTTTCATTTGCTATCATTATTTTTGTGTTTTCCTGTGCTCATAATAAAAATTTCCTCTTCTCTGATATAAAATGAAATATTTTCTATTTTATTAAGCATTCCTATTTCCTTAACCATAGTCTAACAAGCTTTCCTACTTTCAGCAAGCAAAATTATTTGATCTTCAGGTTCACTAAATGACTATTTTGCACAATGGGAGCATTTTAGCTGCTATTTAATACTTAGATAAGATTTTTTTTACCTTCAAAAACTAGTAAATTATTCACAAAATAATAATATTCAATAAACACTTTCTGAATTAATTTCATCAAATAAAATTGAAATATTGGTCACCATTTAGTAGTCACAGGAAAAGTAATTTCAAGGAATAGATAAAATACACAGTGTATTAAACGCCAAGCTCCTAAGAAAATTTTAAAAATGAAATATAGAATTCGGATGGTTTGTTTAAATACAATCAAATACTTATTAAATAAATAAATAATATTTATTTATTTTCTGTATGTTTCGTTTTATTTTTCTTCCGTTGTTTCCCTTTCATCTGCTTTCTTTTTATTTAAATCTTTTAGTAATTATTTTGATTTATCTTTTTAAATTATTACATTCTCTTTCTACAGGGTTTTGGTGATTGCTCTAGAGTCCGATTTGCTGTAAAGAATCTGATAGTTGAAAACCTATGCTTTATGGCTATATATTCTCTTGTGTACCTAGGCCACCCTGCAAATGTAACAAAAACAGAAAACAAACACGAAAAATTAAACCACCAAAGCCAATACATGAAGAACTGAATGTGGTTGTGGAACTACAAAATTTTACTTCCAAAAAATAGAGGATGAGTCTTATATCCAGGGAAGTAATTTACTAATTATTGCCATCCCAGAGATTACAGTCTATACATGCAATTCTTTTTTCTTTCTTCTTTCTTTATTTTCTTGGTACCGGGAATCAAACTCACAACCTTGCACTTGCCAGGCAGGCACCGTGCCACTGAGCTATATCCCCGGCCCTACAGTATCACTCTTCTTACAGTATAACAGTATCACTACCACTTACAAAGCAAAGTCATATCTGACATATTTTAGCCCCTTTATTTTCTCCTCTTTACGATGTGGTTGTCCTAACAATTACATGCACTTTTTAAAGAATATTAGCTTATTTTTGCCTTCAGTCCTAAACATAATTTTAAAAATTCAAGAGGAGTTATTGATTTCCATGAGATTTTTAAAATATGAAATCAAATATGTGTGGTACAAGTGGAAGACTATTTTAGACAATGGAGTTCAAAACAGGTCTATTGGTTTTGGTGATTATGTTTAAAGCACAGAACTTAAGGTGAAACAGGAGGCAGAAGAGAAGAGAGATTCAAATAAGAGCAATAAAACAAAGTTAGTATTGTTACTGTCCCCAAAGGGGCTCCGTGCATTCCCCATATTCTCTGTTCCTCACACTTCATAATCTCTGTCGATTTACCTTTAAATTCACTGTTATTTGCTCTTTCACTTCCATTCTGTTATTTTCTCAATCTGGTGATTTTTAAAGTTCTGATTATTGTATTTATTTTCACATGGAACTTTCATTTAATTCTGTCTTTTATCTTCTATTTTATTCCTGATATTTGTTTTTTTTTTATTTGTTTAAAGAGTGTTTATAACTACTTAGAATATCTTTGTTATAGTTATTTTTAAATTTGGCAGATAACTCCAACATCTGTATCATTCATTAACGGTATATATTAATTGCTGTTTTCAGCACAATTGAGATTTTCTTGATTATGGGTTGATGAATAATTTAGGGTTTCATCCTGAACTGTTGAGTATGTGAAGTATATGCTTCCTTTTTAAATCTCTAGATGTTTTCCAGGCACTCAGTATGTTCAGTATCAGAACACACATCCTGGCTCATATTGAGGAATGTAGATAAAAGGTTAACTTAGTTTTCACTGCCTATGCACTACTGTGCTTGTCTGCCCTACTTGTATGCTACCTACAAGGCCAAACTGGAACCCATGGTATTCAGCTAGAACATTTTATTGTTTTGTTGGTTACATGAATGGACTACTCTGAGGTCCCAGTAATTCACATACTTAAAATATATTTGTCTCTAATTCCTTACCATTTGAAAATTTTTCCCACTTCACAGTTTGTTGGGAGGAAATACATTCTGCTTTATTTTTCCCAAAATAAAAACAGAGCTCTGACCACCTTCTCCATGGCTGCAGAGTTAGATCAGGAGAGAGAAGAATGCCTCCTGGTTACTGGAGGGGTGAATGGGTGACTGGTCCCTTCCTCCATCCGGCCTCTGTGGTTTGAGCAGTGAGGCCCCACCCTACTGCAGGGCATAGGTGCAGGCCGAGCCTCCATCTCTAACACATGTGTTCAGGTTAGAAATGTCATCTCACTGCAGAAGGACAAGAAAGACAGAAGTGGACTTCTTCATGCGAACTTTACCAATGCCAAAAAGAAATTGTTCTCAGACTCAGGTAAAATTAGAATGCAGAAGGGATGAAAAAAGAAAACTCAAGAGTGCATGTATGAGAGGTATACTGTTTCAAGGACTTTCTAGATGCCCCACAAGAAATGCCTTCACATTCTACTTGTATTCCCTGTTTTGCACACTCTTGAGAGTATGCACAGGTTTCTGTAACAGAATTTATCTTTAATGTGTTTAAGACCGCAGTCATTTAGGTAAGATGCTTTGACCAGAATAGTTGGCTAGCAAAGGCATTAGCAAAGGCAGTTTATATAAAAGTCTATCTTGTTTGCTAGTAAAAGTTTCCAGTCTCTCAGCCTCCTAGAATATACCCATAGTTCATTATGCGTGTGTGTTCCCATTGTAATGCTCTGTTATTCTCAAATAAACACCATTATTCTTTGCAGAATTTTTCTTTGGTATTTGTTCAGGTTGATGTGCAGTATCTAAACCAGAAGACACATGAAAACAACAACATTGAAAAAATTAGAAATTTGCTGTGAGTCATTGCTCAATTCTTGTGCTTCTCAGCAACTCCATTCTCTTTCCTCCAACTTATGGAATTTATAACAATTTCTTAACAAATTTTCTTATTTTTGACATTTAAATTTTTATTTTAGCTAAATTCTCAAGATGGAAGCCAGACAAGAATAGAGTGACAGGAGAGAGGCAGATGAAAGGAGAGTATGAACACAGTCGTATAACAGATCCAAAACAAAGTTGAAGTAGGGGGACATATAAGTATTTGGAAGCAGAGTCAAAACCATTTTTAAAATTTTTTTTTTATTTTAAAGAGAAGAAAAAACAAAACAAAATAAATCAAAAAAGAACAAATTTTCAAAACAACACAATAGGAGGGTAACAATGGTTAATGCATTACGTATTGTTATCTTTAAGGTAGTTATTCAGGGTACCAGATATTAGCATTCAATTGTCCAAACATTATTGGCACAAACCTTACTCTTCAATGAACTAAGTAAAATTAGTAGGGTATCTATCTTAACCATTTTATATATATATACAATTTTTTTTCCTTTCCCTTCTTTCTTTTAGCTATTCCCCCATCCCAGTCTCTCTTTCCTTTTGACCAGGTTCTTTTTGATTCTCCATGTCTATTGTACATTTTGGATCTTATTTACTCTTTCATTTTCTCATACTAGGGAGACAATACGATGCTTACACATGTGCGTCCGGTTTATTTCACTTATGAGTATTTTCTCGAGTTGCATCCATTTACCTATAAAAGTCTCCAGTTTATCCTTCTTTATGGCTGAATAGTACTCCATTGTATAAAAATACCACATCTTTCTTATCCATTCCTGAGTTGATGGGCATTTGGGTTGTTTCCAAGATCTGGCTATTACAAATTGTGCATGCTATAATCATGGGTGCACATATATCACTGTGGTATGATAAAACCACCATTTTTAAGCAGTTATGGGAATTAGTTTGTATAGACATATGGAATAATTAAAACTTGTCACTGGAGAGGGTCTGAAGAAGTTCAATTTTTTTTTCTTTTGCTACAATAGGAGTCAGTGAATTTATTCTTTGGACAGGGTGAGTTGAAGTTCTTTATATTATTGGGGCAATCTCATTGGACCCTATGTGACTCACCTAATCTACAGTTTGCTGACTCCTGTCTCCGAAGAATTTTCAGGACTAGTCAGTAAGAGGCTTAAAGAATTTTTATTTAGAAAAAAATAACTTACTCAAATGGAGTACAGGCATTCAGAACGAGATACATTTTCTCATTAGTCTGAAGTAGGGTATATTTATGGGGACTTAGGGTTGGAAATCTGTGGAACCTGCAAATCTGTGGAAAGAGGGGATTCAATTTACACGTGAAAGCAGAAGGCTTTTTCTACAAGGGAAGAATGATGGGCTACTCATATGTGATAGCCATTACAGGTAATACAGGATAACTAATCCATAAGGGAAAGTCCCCTTTCATAGGTACAAAGGATGGTCCATTTATAGATGAGAAGGTCCATTTTCAGGTAAAAGGAATGTCTAAGGCTCATTATGTCTTTAAGCATCTAAGAATTTTTTTTCCCGGTTGTGTCCTGAAGCTGAAACTTTTGTAAAAAGTATAATTTTAAAATTTAAAATATCCTTGTCTCTTTTCTACTTATCTCAGACCCACACAGAGGAACTTCAGATAGGAAAAGTGTCATACCTTCTCTTTTAAGGAGAGAGCATACAAAAACATAAACGTCAATGATTTAGTATATTTGGTTACAAGTACATGATTCAAATTTATAGCTCTTCTTGGGGGAGGTGAAGTAAAATTGAAAACTTTAACACTACAGGAAGGACTTTGATATCTTCCACAGAGAATTGCAGAAAGTTATGGAGCTGACAATGATAGTTCAAACTGCATAATTTAGAGACAGTTTCAAAATATTCCTTGCAGTAGTGGTATGTGGAATCTAGGAAAAATAGTAAAGTAACTGGTGATGGAATGATTAATAGATTGAAGTTGGATAGTAAAGGTGTTCAATGATGGAGGTCACTGTAAGACTGGAAAACTGATTGCAGTCATAGAACGATGGGGTTAAATTTACAAATTAATAGGTTAAATAGCTAGGAAATGCAACAAGATATACAGATTGAACAAAGAAGTAACCAAATAAGAATGCAGCGCAGTAATGAGACAGAAGCCAATAAGACAAGTGTGTAGGATGTTATACAGATTAATGTTGTCGATATTCTTTACCTTGGATGGAGCCAACAATTAGGATGGGAAACCTAGTTTATTTTAATTTCAATATCCTGATGAGAGGAGTGGAGAGAGAATGGAGGTATTTAGATGTGAGGTAGATCTATAGATAACAGTCTTGAGAGAGTTTAGGAAGCAGTAGAATTGAAAATAACAGTCTTCCAAAAACAAATCCCAAAAAACCACACCAAACAACAACCATAAAATTTAGGATTATATAAGTAATTTTCTTTTTCTTTTTCTTTTTCTTTTTTGTGGGTACCAGGGATTGAACTCAGGACCTCGTGTGCCAGCAGGTGCCTGTGCCACTGAGCGATATCACCTGCCCTTTTTTCATATGTGGGTACTGAGAGTCGAACTCAGGACCTTGCGCTTGCCAGGTAGGTGTTCATCCTGCTGAGCTATCTCACCGGCCCCTATATAAGTAATTTTCTGGAAAAGAAATTGACTAGAAAGTAAATTCTCTGGATAAAGTGATTTGGCCCATGAGGAAAATCTTGGATATCTTCAGTAAATTGTGTCTTCAAAGTATCTGAGATGTAGATGTTTGTAATATAGAGGTGATGAAAATAGTAATTAAAGGCATAGTCTTGGTAAAAATGGCAATCCTATTTTTGATTTTCTGAGACTGTCACATTGCTTTTTGTAGTGGCAGTGCCAATTTACATTGCCAGCAATAGTGTAAACGTGGACTCTGGTCTCCATACACTGGACAACTTCTCTTTTGCCTTTTTGATAATGTTCAGCCTAACAGGTATGAAGTGATGTCTCACTGTGGTTTTAATTTGCATTTCTCTAATGATTTCTGATGCTGAGCATTTTGCAAATACTTGTTTACCATATATGTCTGATTTGGGTAAATGCTGAATAAGCATGCTCTCACTTACATGTGGAATCTAAAGTAGTCAAACTCATAGAATCAGCAAGTAGAATGGTGACTGCCAGGGGCTGGATATAGCAAAGGGAAATGGGGGGATATTGGACAAATAGTACACAGATTTAGTTACACAGGCAAATAAATCCTAGAGATATACTGTATAGCAATGTGACTATAATTAACATTACTGTATTGTATGTTTGAAATTTGCTAAGATGATAGACATTAAGTGTTCTTACAAGAGTAAAAAGGATAATATGAGTTGATATACTATATTTTGGTGATATTTTTATAATACACACATATATATGAAGATATCTAGCTATATTCCTTAAATATATGCTATTTTTATTTGTCAGTTTTACTTCAGTAATGCTGTTAAAAGCAAAAGTAAATAAAACAGGCTGGAAAGCAGACTTTATGTGCTCAAATCCTGGTTACACACATGAAAATTAAGTAAACTTTATGAACTTTAGACCACTTCTCTGTAAAATACAGGCTTAGTGTCACCTATGCTAGACTATTACACATGATAATGTATGTATGTCCATTATTAAACTTTTGTCTTTCATCTTGAACTACTCTCCTCCATGCTATATAGTAGCAGTTGGTTCTACCAGCAGCTATAGATTTCAATTTGCAGATTTTTGGGGGGAGAATCCTTATAATACACTTCATAGCTCTATCAGAGATACCAGCACCAGCTGCCTGGGTCCTCTGTCTTAGAACTGTGACCTTCATTTTTGTATGGTCATCTCAACAATCCTGAAGATGTGCCTCCCTGTCAGGAAGTATTCTTTCTCCTAATGTTTAGGTCTCACTTTGTAGGATCCCTCCTCACAAGTTCTAAACTAAGCAGTTTCAAATATTTTGATTTGTTTTCCTAAAACTTGCATTATAACTATACCAAGGGATAGCTTTGGTCTTTTTTCTTTTTTCAAGAATTGCTTAAACAATTATTTATATTCAATTATTTCTGTTATAACTTCAGTGCTGTTTACGATCTTCTGCATGTATTTTTTATACTGCATAGAAAATTGGAACACATGATTCTTAAATGTGTTAGTTATTCCTTTGATTTTATTACAGCAGAAAAATCTTGGAAACATGAGGAGAACAGGTGGTTGTGTTAAGGAAGCACTGATGATTAGGCTAATACACAGGAGAACACAAGGTGTGATCAAGATATACAGTGAATGGTTAAGTTTTAAAAAGTTGTTACAGTAAAAGACACATTGCCATTAATCCTCCTCAGAATTCTTCCCACTTTCTGAAGCAGTTTCGGAAATCCTTTTTCATGTCTTTATGAGGAGTGATAAAAAATACAAATGCTACTGAGTGCCATCCAACGGAAAGGCATTCCGGTAAAGCCAGCGTCACTTAACACTTGCATTACACCAAGGTCTGATCCCTGGTGAAGTAGTAGCTGGACCTCTTTGCATCATGCCTCCAGTGGCTTCTGAGAATCTGGATGGCTGAACTATAGGAAATTTTAAGTTAGTTCTTTAAATTCTGCATCACACAAAGTCTTAAGACTTACTCAAAACATAGACAATTTCATTGCCAAAGTAAAACATGGTCTCTAGGAAACTTTCTGGTAGAGTTCTTTTCCTATTCTGACAGCTCCTGACCATGCTGTTTACTGTCCACATTCCTATTAGTTTCTGATTTTCTGATCTCTGATCAGAAATGAACACTAATCTCTGCTTATGGCATTCTAGAGCTTCTACAATTCTCTTTTTTTTTTTTTGTGGGTACTGGGGGGTCGACCTCAGGACCTCGTGCGCCAACAGGCACCCGTGCCGCTGAGTGATATCACCGGCCCCTTTTTCGTATGTGGGTTTCGGGAGTCGAACTCGGGCCCTCGCGCTTGCAAGGCAGGCGCTTACACTGCTGAGCCATCTCACCGGCCCTACAATTCTCATTTTAAAACATTTGCAAATTCCTCCTGCAAACTAGTTCCTGAGACTTTTAAATGACATGTCAGTTATAGTCACATTGACAACCCCACTCTTGGTACCAATTTTCTATATTAGTAGCTTGCCCATTGCTAGGACAAAATCCCTAAGGGCCACAATTTAAAGGGTTGGAGGCTTATTTTGGTTCATGGTTTCAGGATTCAGTCCATCATTGGCTGGTTTTAAGGCAGAAATGGAATGGTGGAATGTCCCGGAGGAAGAAAGTTCCTTAATCCATGGCAGCTACCATTGTAAACAGAAAGAAATGAAGAGTAGTTGGGGACAAGAATACAAATTTCCAAGTCTTGCTCCCCATGCCCCCATCCAACCTCCTAGCAGAACATTCAGCTATGAACTCATCAATATATTAATCCACCCTTGAATATATCGCCTTCATGATCCAGTCACTGGATCATCATAAACACATGAAACTGAACACATGAAACTTTTGGGTGATATTTAGGTCTATAGTACAATAACAGTCTTCTTCAGCTTGGATCCTGAGATGATAACAAACAGAAGCTAGCAGGACATGTCTACAGTTCCCATAAAATAAAAAGAAGGTGCAATGCAGTATTTGCATAAACCATTGTCACTGTTGAGTTAGTTGCTACAAAATTTTACATCGTTACACAATAATTCATAAATATATATGGATAGTACAAATAATAGAAAAGAGAGGTATAAAACACAATACTGGGGCTGGTGAGATAGCTCAGTGCCTGCCTGGCAAGCGCGAGGTCCTGAGCTTGACTCCCAGAACCCACATAAAGGTAAAAAAGGGCTGGTGATATTGCTCAGTGACAAAAGTGCTTGCTGGCCAGTTAGAGGTTCTGAGGTTGACTTCCAGTACCCACATAAAAACAAAACAAAACAAAACCCCCCCAAAAACCACAATACTATATATTTTGACTGATACAATATTTGGGTTAAGAAGTAATAGATTATGCATTAATAAAGGAACAAAGACATGCTAAGAAAGTGAGGAGCTATCAAGAGGCCATGAAGTTATTTTAAATAATGCCATTATTCCTTGGCTTAAAGAGACAGCTATTTTTAAGTTCTTTGTTAAAAAATAAAAAAAAAATAGGAGTTGATTCTACAATCTGGCATTAAAAATGTTTCACTTCTTTTAAAAAAAGATACTGGGTTACTCTTTAATTAAAGATTAGGCGATAAATCTATATAACCCTATCATGGCTGTCTTATGAGTATTTAATAAAGGAATATGAGATTAAGAACAGATAGGATTAAAAATACAGAGAATTATTATGCAAGACTGATCACATTTGTTTTGAATTGGAGCTATTCAATTTGTCAATTCAAAATCCCTGAAGTGTATATAATTTTAACAAAGCATTTGACAAGGATTTTGGATATGTAAATACATATTGACTATTGTTGTGATTTAGTGATTTTTAAGTACGTAATAACACTGAAGATCTGATTAGTGTATTTGTATATTGCCATTTATGTTATAGCACAGTTCTTACTTTATTATAGAGATCTTCTATAACTATCCAGTCCCAACTGGCCTCCCCCTTTATTTGCCACAATAAATAGTTTACATATTTGTTCCAGGTCTTTTCTTCTACAGAGTGAGCTATAAAATAGTAGACACCGTGTCTATTGTATTTAACAGCACTTCATCTACGTCAAAGAGAGTGTTAAGGAAATGGATGTTTGCTCAGGACATATTGAAGAGAAGGAAAGGAAATAAAACGCACCTTCGAGAATCACACACACTGTAGGTATAGGAGATACAGATTTTAAAAAAGTAAAAAAAAGTGTTAATTGACCTCGAACATAATTAGAAAAATAGTCTCTTCCACATTTGTGGAAGAATGTAGGAAGTTTACAGTTTAGTAACTGAACACAAATAAAGGCAAAGAATTATAAATACACTGTTTCTGCACTCAAACTCTGTCTGAGGTCACTGCTGCAGAAACTGTCTATCCCAAAGTTCAAAGACTAAACCTTGTTATTTTCTAAAGCATTTTTTTATTCATTGCGATACCTATTAAATTCTTTCTAACATTGAAGATATGTAATAATATTCACTTTCTGTAAAAGTAATATTGAATGTTTGACAAAATCATTAACCATAGGTTGTTTTATAACTTAGAATGCTTAATTTGTCCATGCTACACATATGTGCCTTCTAGAAAAATTGTGTAATCACAACTAAGTTCATGCCTTTGACTAACTATGGTATTAAATTTAGAAAAACATTTATTATATTTAACTTTGCTTTGAAAATGAAATATTGCATCCCTGTCATGAAGTAAACTATTTCATTATGCTTATCCTTTCCAAATTATCAAATATGTGTTAAATATGGAATATTTGGTATTTAATTCATGTTTACTTTGAAGTACATGGGAAAGCAGATATCCAATGAATCATCATTCTAGTAAAATGCAAATTTATGCATTTTCTATTTCTAATTAATACTTACATAAGGTCTAATAGCTACAGAGCATGTTGTAATTTAGAAGTAGATCTGAATGGAGTAGAAAACACACACTAAAAAATCAGAGAAAGGAAAAGAAAAAAGATAAAAAACTAACAGTATGTATAAACACAACATATTTAAAATAATTAGTTCCATCTAAAACAAAGATATTTTATCAGTGTCTCTAATTGAAAGAAATGAGGTTTGCAACCACTCCAATAAAATACAGTGTTTTATGTCAGAGTGTTAGAAAACATATTCCTTTAAAGAGCAGAGGGGGGAAAAGAATGAAAAACACGATGGGCCTTGAATAACAGCTCAACAGTAATGCTGTATAATTGCTTTTCATCCTTTCTATCAGCAGTGAAGCTTTAAAACATTGATCAAAGATGATGACTATCACAAAGTGCTTAAAGTGCAGCACATTGTTAAATTTCCTCAGCTTCTGAAATAATTATAGCATGAGCAAGCATAAAAATGATTCCCCCACCTTCATTACCTTCCTCAAATGATTTTCCAGTCAAGGTAGATGGGATTAAAGAAATCTGACATGAATGAGCTATATTAGAACATCAGTGTCAAAAGATATAACACAGGCACTTGCCTCAAAAGGATAAAAATACCATGAACAGTTCACATTAATGCGCACCAGAATTCAATCACCCTCTTTCCTAACAAACACACTACCGAAATAAAGGATGCAAAGCATTACCGAAGGGTGAGACGTGCAACCCAGAGAAAGAAGAGTTTATTGGTGAGGTAAAGGAGATAGAGCTTGGCTGCTAAAACTTGCAGCTAAAGAAATGATTGAAAGAGAAAAGCTTTTTATCCATTTATGGGAATAATAGAAGAATGACTTTTTAAAAATTGTACATTTGTTAAATTAATATTTCAAGTATATGGGTTCATTAGACTCACTGTATTAATATATCTATAGTTTGATAAATTAAAAAATAATTATGAAAATCCTACTAAATGCCAGGCATTGTGCAGGACCATGGCGTAGGTGCAATGATTTTACACTGGTTGCTCTTGAGGCTTTCTTCCACAATCTTCTTGCTCATAGGATTTCAGTGCATCTAGGATGAATAATTATACATCTTTGCCAGATTCCTACATCAAGTTGTCTCTCTGATATCTCTCCAATATTGAACATCACTGAATCAATTTAGAGAAATTGGGATGTGAGGGGAATTTAATGCCCTGTGAGGGATTTTCAGCCAGTGGTATCAGAGGGTGGATGTTTCATTCCCCATCTTCTCTGGAAGGACAATTTTGAGATATATTCTACATACTTTGCTACATGGTGCCCTGAGAGTGGATCAAGATCTTGTTTCTCATGGCAGTAATTGGCTCATTGGTGCTCAATCACTGGATTTTTTTTTCACAGCTGCTACATTTTCCAACTCCATTTTATCATCACTCCCCAAAACTAAACAATTCTATATATTTGCTTCAGAATTAGCTTTCGGGGAGAAACCTAAATCAAGAGCACTGGTTCTGAGAACAACCCCTCAAGATGGAATTCTAAAATTGCTTCCCTCATAGGTCAAACACAAGGATCTCATTGGCTGCGATAAATGAAGCTCTGATAAACCCTGGTTTGGTTCGCCACATTTTTAAAGACTCAGCTGTGGAGAACTAAATGAGACTCAGGTGGAAGGAGATGTCGAGGTGGAGGTAACAGCTCTGTCATGTGAATGCTATTGGGTAAGTTAGTTAAGGCCTTGTGGAGAAGGTTCACCCTCTGAACTGTCTTAGAAGTCTTGAGGGAACATCAGAATCAATTCAGCCACCAATTAGTTCAGTCCAAAGCCTTCCTTGCAGTGTTTATTACCTGCACCTGGATGAAAAGCAGCACTAAAAAGCAAACCTGGGATTTTATTATGAAAGTTGCAAAAAAGTAAAAGATACTGAATGCTGAGCTTTTGAAAATTTCCTACTATCAGATATATGGTAGTGAATTAGTGGGACCCCGAGAACTTGCATGAATCATTAGGAGTTAAACTTGAAAATCTATCATCCTGAGTTATTTTTGATCCCTCTGAGCCTTTGAGAAACAGCTAGATACCAACCTCTGCATGTCTGAGTAAAATCCACAAAAGTATCGGAGTTTCTTACTATATTTTCATTTCTTAAATATCATCCACATCTTCAGTATTTGACACAGATTTATAAATATGCTGAACTAGAAACATTGCTCAAGAAGGGAGTATACTCTCTAGCATGAGATCTCAGGAAAATTTTCAGAACTGTTGTAATAGCTAAATATGTGCCAGCATATATAGGAAACACATAATAGGGTTGTTATATTTTATAATGTTATTAATATACTTGAAGGACTCCTTAATGCTTGAATGTAGTAGACAATAGTAAATGATGTGCCATACCGGAACTTCCTTAGTAGAGTACCACAGAAGATGTCACAGGAGTGGACCTGAGAAAATGAGTTTATTATTTGAAAATGGAGTGCTCTTAACCTGATATGTCTTTTGGAAGGCCCAGAATACCCTAAAGCAATGCATAAAACACTGGAAAGAGGGACATCAAGGTATTTGAGAAGGTTAATGTTGGCTGTTTTCTGCAGGCTGAGGTTGACCCTCAGTGATTCTTTCACGGGGCTTAAACTGACAGAATCCTGCGCAGCTGAAGACAGGGGCTGGCACGTACAGGCAAGGTGGGCATACTGATGACAATGGAGTAAAACAGAGCATTAATAGGACAGCTTTAACCAAATAAATCCGTGGCTATGTCTATCAGACCAGGGTGGTCTGATAGAGGTGAGAGATGGACAAAAGAGAGTACGCTTTTGCTTGACATGCTCCGCCAGAATAAATTGACAATTGTTGAACGGCTGCTACCTAAGCCTTCTATTAAAGTCTCAGTTCAATCTGATATACTGCCAATAAATCCTTTTTGTTTTAAGCTTGTTAGACTCACTTTCTGGCAGTATCTCTTTAGTTTATTACCACATCTTTAGGGAGCAGAAAACACATTTTATTCATCATTTCATTATCAATATCACATTATAAAATACTACCTAATGCATATATTAAACTCAACAAACATTTGATGGATGTAAACATGAAGAAGGTAACATTGGCATGCAAGTAACATTTTTGTGGATCTACAAGCTGTCTGCATTGTTTGTACTACGAGATTGTTAAAGGAAATGATAAAATATAAAATTGGATTTATGGGTAATAGTGATGCTATATATAGATTCAAAAACCAGAATGAAATGTTTGTGTTTACTTTGTTGACAAGGCAAATATTGTGAAAAAATTGTTATTTTGTAAGAAATATATCAGAGGAAGAATATGGGGTAGATGCGAGACGGGTTTTGGGGGGCAGAATAAATGATATAATTTAGATTAATATTTTTCAATCAATTAAGTATTTCAAGGTAACACAATGACAGTTATGTATTTGTTAAAAAAAGATAACAAATACATAACAAATAGAACTCAGACACCTGAATGTGGATACTTATGATGTAACCTAGAGTCTGGTGTAAGAAACCATCAAATCAAAAAATATCCATGAGGGCATCTTTTATAGTGTGTATCTCAACAGGAAAAAAGATCGACTATCGTGAGAAGTAGTAAGACAGACCTTGGATGTATTTCTAAACTCCATGTTCGATCATGTCAGTAAATACCGAGTATTTTTTCAATAGACAGGAGTTGAATTCAACTGTCTTGGCATTACCTATTCATTTACTTAAATTTCTGTACATTTGCATTTCCTAGTCCTTCAAAATCTATGAACTTTTACCAATAAACTTTTTTTGTTTCCTTGAGAGTAAACTGATTACTGGGTGTGTCCAACCTATAACCCACTTGCTCTTTTTTTAATGCTATAATAAAAATATTAAAATCAATAAGCTCTCGGAAATGGAAAGGGATGGGGGAGGGAGGAGGAAAGGAAGAGGGTTTTAAGAGACTGAAAATAATCAAGGTATATTATATGCATGCACTAGTTCCCCAAATGAATATCACTGATCTGTGTTACAAATATGCACTAATAAAAAATGTTTTGTTACATACAGTGTCCACCAAAAAATGTATATGCACTTCGGTAAAATAAAAACTTGTATAAATATTTTAATACTAAATTTATTGAGACATCATGAGATTAAGACTAGTTACTTTTGGCCTCTACAACTAAAAGAGGTGCTCAAAGTGGTGACCACTAGCTTCCAGACATTTATTAGTATGGCAAACTGCTGCTTGAATAATCTTGGTATGTGTCTAAGTAACCAAAAAGTCCTGCACACTGGAGACAAAGAGTCCCCTGAATTAACACCTGCAGACTTTTATCTATGGGAAAACTTACAAGATGTAATATATCACAGAAAACCCACTACATTGCTAGCCCTTAGAGAAGATGCATGTCCATGGAAATGCATGTCCAGCAATCTCACTGGACACTTTAACCAAGGTTATTCAAGCGGCAGTTCACCATACTAATAAATGTCTGGAAGTTCATGGCCACTGCTTTGAGCACATCTTGTAATTGTAGAGACCAAAGGTAACTTGCATTAATCTCATGATGTCTCAATAAAATTAGTATTAAAATATTTATATAAGTTTTTCTTTTCCTGAGGGCATATACTTTTTCTGGTGGACTTTGGCTATACATTAACTCTGTTAAATATTTTACATGTGGGCCAAGACAATTTCTCTTCAGTTATTGAGGCCAGGCAAGGCAAATGTTGGAAACCTATGTTTTACACTTAGACTATTTCTTCTTAAATGGGTGTCCTGGTGTATTTCATCTAAATTGTTGAATTTCTGACAATAGATTTGCCCATGATGTTTACTTGTCATACCATAATAGCACTAGAATTAGCCAAAGTCTGATAAAGTCACTGTGGGAACAAGAGTAATGTCCCGTTTTCCTTTGTGATAATTTATATTTCCTCTGACACTCAGTTCTTTGATTCATGCGTTACTTTGAGCTGTTTTGATATTTTGGGATTTTACATATTTTTCTATTATTGACTCATACTTTAGATGTATTATGTTCTGAACAAGTATTGTATGAGTTCTATTCTTTTTAATTAAAAAAAATGCTTTATGACCCCTGGCTATGTTCTACGTGTTCAGAGGTTGGGTTTTTGGAAGGAGGTTGAGTCATGGAGCCCTTTCCACCTTAGTGGAGTAATCCACAGAAGAATTCAGAGCTGATTGTGCAACTAGGAGGGGGATCTGTCCAGAAAAGCCAGGTCACTGGGGTGTAAGTAGAAATAGTATAGGTGCCATCTCCCTCCCTGGCAGCTCCTCCCTTCTCCCTTTGCTTCCTTCTTGCCACAACGGGAGCAGTTTTCCTCTACCAGACCTTTGCACGATGCCTTTCCTGTCTTTGAGCCAGGTGCTTATGGACTGAATCACCTAAAACCGTGAGTTACAATAAACCTCTACCCCTTCATGTTGTATCAGGTATTGTGTCCAGTGCAGGGAAACTAAGGGAACGTGTCTTGTTGATATTTTTTGAAATAATAATCACATTCTTAAGTCATTTCTTTTAATTTATAGCTTTTACTTCCATTTTTAATTTCTTTCTTGCAATTTCTTTGTAGAAAAAAAAGTGGTTTTTAAAAAATAGTTTCCCACATTTTGTCTTTCACTAATTCCAATGCTATTGTGCTATTTGATATATTTCTTTTTTTTTAATATTGGGGGCTAAATTTACTTGTTTGACTTGATTCAATCTTGATATTTTTTAAGTGATCAGGAAAAGCTACTTTAGAGATAGTAATATTCGGTAAGTAAAATTTCTTTTTTTAATAGATTAATGTTTGTCTTTGAGTTCTCATTCGTCAAGTTAGGTAGAATTTAATTTAGGGGTAAGCAAGGGATAATCACATTTTTTCTTACAAAATTTCATTGTTACTTCATTTTTGTTTTGGCAAAAATTTTGGGTGAAAACTTTATCTGTTTTATTTATGAGGAATATATCAATTATACTTTACAAGATTTTTATCTTCATCTATGAAAATTTAAAAGAATTTTTTTTGTTCTTATTTATTTTTCTAGAGAGAAAATAGGAAATACTGTTGCCAGAAAAGCTTTCTTGGGATATTTCTTGATCCTCTTAGTGTCTGCTGGGGCTCCAGAAGGTAAAGCCAACAAAAGGGAATCAATCTATATATCTGTGTATCGCCTCTGGGCTTCACATGCTCACGCTACCCTGCACTTGACCATTAGCAACTTGGTAAAAATTTGTAAGCTGAAGTTGAGAGGAGAATGGTGGTTATCAAAGACAGCGGAGACTATGAGGGAGAAAGGAAGGGGAGAGTTATTCGGTGGATAATAAGGTATAGTTTGATAGGAACTGTAAGTTTTGAAGTGCTGCTGCATGGTATGGTGAGTCTACATTGCAGTAATGTATGGTTCTGAGCAGTTCAAAATAGCTACAAGAAAGTATATTGAAAGTTTTTGCCATAAAAAAATTTTGTAGTTTTCCGGCTCTTTTTCTTATGGCAGTGTAGAAGAAACACTTTCTAGTCCTTAACATCTCTCAGTTGAAACTAAGTTTCTTTTGGAACCACTTTAAACATAAATTTTGCAGGATGCTGGATGGTAGAGTTGAATGTGTTTACAGTTAGAATCCACAGAGTTGCTTCAAGTTCCAACTTTCTTTTCTTTACATATTCATGTAAAGCCTCTTAGAGCTATTATGAAACTTAAATGAAAACAAAGAATCTGGCACACAAAAAAGTATCCATTAGGCATTGGATTCTTTCTCTTGCAATGGCAAACTTTTGACTTTCAATCGTTGGTATGTAAATCTGTAAGTCAGAAATAAATTCTGAATTCTTTGAAAGTAGAATCATTTTCCTGTTTATACTAGAATCAACAGCACCTTGCATAGAAGTTGGAACAAAATAGTTTTTGCTGAAAATATTTTATGCAGACAGATGTATTTAAACCTAATCAGTAAGTACTATTTAGGAGAAAATTTACCTGATATATTTTAGGTATGAAAATATCCTGCAAGAAAGCTATAATATTAAATAGTAAAGAAAATTATGCAGAGAAGGGAGAATTGTCACCTCTCAGAGGTAAATTTTTCCTGCATTCAGCTTTTGCAGTTTGGCTTTGGTTTTTATGCTGATTTCTCTTAATTATGTGCACATAGGGATATTACTTAGCCTCTATAATACTTCAAATTTTCTTGCTCTTACCTTCCAGATTTCTGAGAATTAGAAATAATTTATCTGAAGGTTCAGGAACACACCGATGCTTAATGAATATAAGCTAAAAGTTATTTTAACATAAGATCTCTTTCCGTGTGAATTGTATCATGTTAGTAAAGAAGAATTTTCATAGCATAAAAAAGATACTTTATGCATAAAAATGGACTTTCCATATTCAGAAACTAGGAAAACAACATATATTGATCCATAGAAAATAAATTTTGTGAGGAATGTGAATTTTTTTCAAATCATAATATTTCCTGGCCACACTGTTAAGACACTAGAAATAAGCTGAAAAATTTATAATTCAGCTAATTAAAAATATAAACAAGTACAATTGTGCTCATCTTTCAAATTTTTACATAATGATTAGTGTTAATATTAGAATCATATGTAGCACCTTTTCCCAACAAATGCATTGACATAAGTACTCTGCATCTAGGAGGTAAAGTTTTGTGTCAAATAATTTCTCAACATTCTTTCCAGTTTTCCAATGACTAATTAGAAATTGTACTAGCGGGTCGGGGATATAGCTCAGCAGTGCAACACCTGCCTGGCAAGTGGGAGGTCCTGAGTTCAATTCCTGGTATCAAAAAAAAAAAGTGTACTAGCTTCATTTTTGTTGTTATTTTCTGTTTGTTTTGTGCAAATAATATTATTAAGGATTAGAACTGTATGAAGAAATTGAGCAATGTCTTATTTCTATTTCTATTGTATTTATTTTTACCAGAATTTTTAAACTTAATTTTTTAAAGTTTTTTTAAACTCTTCTAAACTATTTGTGGACATGGTAGTTTAAATTACAATTAAATTATTCATTCAGATTTTATCATATGCTTCTGAATTTTAAAACTCAATTCAGTTAATCCAGAGATACAAATTGGAATTTATTAACTAGAATTTTGTCACCTAAAGGACATGAAAAAAAATCTATCAAAATAATATCCTTCCAAATCAGGAGCGAAAAAAAAAATCTTTTGATGTAATGACATCTTTATGATCACAGATTATGAAAGAGGCTTCAGAAAATATTGGGGTTGATCCCATCCATGTCATTAGACAAACAATGTTAGTATTTCTGGGAAAATGCATTTCTATTATGTATGATACTCATTTATCCAATGCCTGACCATTAAAGTTTATAGATTGTTTTAAAAAATATGCTTTAATTTGATCAACTTCCTTTTGAATAGAGAAAAAATTCTTTTTTCCTCATTAATATATTCACTTTTCTTATAGTGAATTATGATGTAAATTCTAAGACTTGTCTTTAGTAAAGTTCAAAATAATTTAATAAAATATTTTTTCAACTTAAATATTTGCCATTGTTTTTGAATAGTGTCCAGTTCCTAGCCATCCGTTTTTATTTATTTGAATAGTAGAACATATATATTTGAAAAGGAAACATCAGATCAAATTCATTGAAAAGGAGAAAAATAATTATTAAACTCCCTTTGCTTAAACAACTATAATTTGTGGAACGCTTTTTCCTTAGTGGTTGTGTATGATTTCCAAGGCATTTGTTATCCAAGACTGTGTAACTAATAAATGGTAGAACCATGACTGATTTCAGGGCTGAATTCAAATCTTGTGCTTTATCCAATAAATATATCTAAACTGCCTAAATGTCATAAGTTTTCCATTCTTCTGTATTGTCTTAGTCTAAACCATTTAAAATCACATTAATGACAAATACACTTACTTCACTTCTAGTATTTCTACATACTCTTTGAAAGTATCTTATTGAACTGGCACAATATCAATGCATTTTGCACTGTATTTTCTTTTCAAATTATCATGGTAACTTAAAACAGACTTCTGAAATACTTGAATAGACTTTTGCTGATAAAACTTTTGCTTTTTAAAATTCCGATTCATGTAGAACATGGATTGTAATGTAGCCACTTTTAATGTGAAATTCCTGCTGCAAAATCCTTTAGTCAGTTTTGTATTCTTACAATTTATGGCATGCAAATACAGTCTCTGCCCCCTTTTTTCTTTCCCTTCCCCCCTCTTTTGGTCAAATAATATATAATATAATGCCATTGCTTTCATGCAGTTTGATTTGAAAACCATATTCCCCAGAATAGGTACCTAATAGTCCAATTACAAGAGATGTCACATTAGTAAGAGCTCTAGGATCTAGAATTCCACTCTGCGACAAAAAAAGTAAGTTCTGTGAGAAGATGGTAGTTCCTCAGTTGCAAATTATGTATGATACACAAATACTTATTTTTGAAAGCCCTCATCCTGTATGCTGCAAATGTTGCTGAAATGTAAATTTGACCATTTTCTGTCTTAAAAAAAATAATGAAACATGGCCAACTTGATTCTTTTACACAGCTTCAAAAACAAAGATGACCAGACAGTACTGACAGTTACATAATCCCAGTGTTGTCTTATTTTTTACATTTTCCATGGGGCTACAAGTAAATATAAAACTTAACTTTAATTGATGACAATGGCAGCAGAAATTTTGTTAAGTTTATGGAAAACTCCCAATTTTACCTCATGTTATTATGCACAATGCTGTCATGGGCTTATCTTAGAAGATATCTGGCATGGATTCAGGGTGTAATTTGAAAATCTAATGGCGTATGCTCATTTAACACATGAGTGCATTGTTCTCGTTCTCAGAAATGAATAAAAGAAACATATGTTCAACATTTCTTTTAGCCCAGGATGATAGTTAAACGTCTGAAGAAGGAGAGAGTGAATCGAAGTGGAGAGGAAATAGAGATGGATGTGCTCAGTTGTTAAATAAGAGGCTCAGTCATAAAATTTACTTGGAAAGCTCTCAAGGATAGAAAGTCTAAAGAGGAGTTAATTAAAATAAATGTAAGCATCACTGCCTAATTGTGATCATTTTCCTCCTGTACCTACTTGATCTCACTTTAATCCTCACAGTCTAAATATAAAATAATGGTCAGCTTTAGCAATTACTTTGCTCAAGCTAATCCATCAATGACATTTAAAAAAACCAAGAGATCTGAAGGATTTTGTTTTTGTAAAATTGAGGTTGCTTCGTTTCCTTTAACCCTAAGCATGCACTGGACATTGGCTCAACTAGTTTTCTAGTTGGGAGATGAATTTTCATATTCCTGCAGTGTTACCTAGGATACAGAGCCCTTGCTACATTTAGACACCTGTATAATTGTGCCATGCATGTTATATCAGGTCACTTGTGAAGCAAATGCAAGAAAATCATTTCACCAAGTAAGACTAATAAAATGAAGTTTGCAAAATTATGCTTTGGCTTCATATTTATTTTCAAACTACTTAGAAACAGAAAAACTGCCTTTCTTTAGCATAAATTTTTAAATCAATTAATTTTGCACAGAATAATGTTTACCAGTTCTACTTTGTAACTTAGCCCTGTTTCCAAAACACTGACAGACACTTGTTAGTTTCTATGGTTGATGTTAATGAATATTCAAAAAGAAATCTATTGGTTTCAAATGGAATGTTGAAGTCTATAGTGATTTCTCAATGAAGCCTTTGGAATAAGATTTGAATACTTATATGAGCAAACAAGTGGACCAAATCTTTACCAAAATAGTAATTATAGAGAAATATAAATTTTATATCATAGTCATTGCATAATGCTATTTAGCATTCGCTTAGTCATATGATTGCTGTTTCTTCTCCAGAAAGCCATATTTTATTGACTCTTACCACGTACTGTCCAGTTATAGAGTAAGTCTTGTAAATACCATGCCAGACTTGTTCCTACTTTGCAAAATACACTAAAATGTCAAATTCACATTACAGACAACTCCTGTTTCTGACTCTTCCAATCAACTATTATCAGACCTTAGTGCTTCTATTTTCTATTTAAAAATTTGCATGAGTACATGTTGACAATCCATACTGCATACATTCCTTGTGTGGAGTAGGTACATGTGCATAATACAACTAAATTCCTTTTTTATCCTTTCTCCTTTTCCCCCTCCATCTGTCTCTTGATTCCTTTCCCATTTGAGAAACATGTATCTATATTCTATTTTGATTTTTATTTGTAATTTATGTTTCACATATAAGATGAACCATGTAATATTTAGGCTTGTGTGTCTGATTTATTTCACTTAACATTGTGGTCTCAAGGTGGTTCCATTTTCCCACAAATGACCCAAGTTTATCCTTCCTTATGGAAGAATACCATTTCACTGTTTGTAAATACTACATTTTCTTTATCTATTCATCTGCTGATGGACATATAGGACACTTCCAAGATTTAGCTATTATGAATTGTGCTGCTAAAAATAAGGGTATGCATGTATCACTGTGCTATGGGGTCTTTAACTCTTCAGGGAAGATACTTTGAAGGGAAATAGCTCTGTGAAATGGAATTTCTAGTTTTTTGTTTTTTTTTTTGTGGGTACCGGGGGGTCGACCTCAGGACCTCATGCGCCAGCAGGCGCCCGTGCCGCTGAGTGATATCACCGGCCCCTTTTTTGTATGTGGGATCCAGGAGTCGAACTCGGGCCCTCACGCTTGCCAGGCAGGCGCTTAAGCCACTGAGCCATCTCACCGGCCCCAGGAATTTCTAGTTTTATTTTTAAGGAATCTCCATACTGATTTCCATAGTGGTTGCACTAGTTTACATTCTCATGAACAATGTAGAAGGATCCCTTTTTCCCACAGCCTCACTGACATTTGTTACTATTTGATTTCTTGATGATAGTCATTCTTTCCAGGGTTTTTTTTTTGTTTTTTTGTTTTTTGTTTGTTTTGTTTTGTTTTACTTACTTTGAATTTCTTCCTGTATTTATTGGCCATTTGTACTTCTGCTGAGAAGTCTCTACTCATTTTACCTGGCCATTTTTCGAAAGAGTCTTTTATTTTGGGGGATCTAACTATTTGATTTCTTTATGTATTCTAGATATTAATCCTTTCTCTGAGAAATAGCTGATAAAATGTTTTCTCCCATTCTGTAAATTGTTTTCTCACTCCGTTAGTTGTTTACTTTGTTGTGCAAAAGCTTTTTTTTATATGATCCATTTTCTTATCTTCTATTTCTCTGTAGTAGCCAGTGATCTTTTCAAGAGGGAAAGGAGACTATATCACTCACCTAATTGAAGTCCTATACATGATCCTAATTGCGTTTAGTATAAAACCTAACCGTCCTTATTGATTTAGTCCTATACATCTGTCTGAATGTATCTCTGACCACAGTTTATTTCATCCACAATCTTTTAGTCACTCTGGCTATTGTACAGTTCACACAACAGCCAAATTTCATCAAATTTCTAATTATTTCCAGTCGACATAGATCTGTCTGGAATGTTTTTGCTCAGATAATTTATAGCTAACTCTGTATTAGTAATCTGTCTCTTCATGAAAATTTACTCCAAAATTTAGGATAAAGAAACACACATTGCTTATGTCACAGATGCTGTGGGCCCTGGCTCTCTCATAAGGTTACAAATGAAATGTTCTCCAGATGTCTTGTGTCATTTACTGGCCTGACTGGAGAAAGTTTTGCTTCCAAGTTTATAGGGTTGTTGGCAGGACTCAGCTCCTGGAAGCTTGTTGCCTAAGGGTCTCACTTTCTTGCTAGTGTTGTCTCAGGCTGGCCTCAGTTTCTTGCTGCATGGGTCTTTTCAACGTGGCAGTGTACTCTCAAACCATAGTATGAAGGCAACACAAAGATGCTTCTAACAAGTTGAAAATCAGTTCTTGCAATCCAGTCGTGGACATGATGGATCTCGTTTATGTTCTAAGGACTTGAAGCATGACATTCACCCTTCAAGGAAGGGGTAATTACACAAAGGTGTGAACACCAGCATGTGGGCATAAATGGCTGTTGTCTTAGAAGTTGGATTACCACATTCCATGGTGCCATTCAGAATCCAGTTTTACATTTACCTACTCTCCATCCTTTCCTGTATATCCTCTCAGTCAAAGTTGCTTCTGGGTCATATAAAATTTGACTTAGAGAAAAATTCCCCTCTTTTAATGTTGGGTAAAACACTGAGAATATTTTCATGTTTTTATGTCTTTTGTTTTCTGTGTTATAGGACTTTACATGAAAGTATGAAACTTGTCTGTTATCTCTCCTGGTATTTTTCCAGTATATGTACAGTGCTTGTTGTATATATTTTGCACTAAATAAATATTTGTTGAATGGAATTAATGCACTAAGAGATGCTATACAGAATTGTAAGAGGATGTGTTTACAGTCTTTTTTATTCTCTCATTTTTTAAAATTAAGTTTATTGGTACAACTTAGATATACATAATGATCACATCCATCATAGTGAACTTCTACCTGTATATGACATATCTTAGTTCTTTTTTCCACCCATTAACCCTCCACTCCCTTCAACCCCTCTTACCCTCCTTATTTACAAAGCTTTGTTTCAGTTTTATCATTTTTTTTTCTCATTTTTTCTTTTCCTTCCCTCCCTCCCCCCTCACTGTTCCCCTTGCCTTTTGAACAATTTCTTCCTATTTCACAATATGTATTGTAGGGCCGGTGAGATGGCTTAGCGGTGTAAGTGCCTGCCCAGCAAGTACGTGGGCCCGAGTTTCACTCTCGGTACCCACATACAAAAAATGGACCGGTGATATCGCTCAGTGGCACGGGTGCCTGCTAGCGCGCAAGGTCCTGAGCTTGACCCCCGGTACCCACACACACACAAAAAAATGTACATTTTCATGCTTATTTATAATTCCAGTTTCTCATACCAGAGAGACAATGTGATACTTACACATGTGTGTCTGATTTATTTCACTTAGGAGTATGATCTCAAGGCTCATTCATGTAACAATAAATGTCTCAAGTTTATCCTTCTTTATGGCTGAGTAATACTCCATTGTATTTAAAAAAAAACATGTTTTTTATCCATTCATTGGTTGATGGGCATTTGGGTTTTTTCCAGGATTTAGCTTTTTCAAATTGTGTTGCTATAAAAATGGGTGTGCATATATTGCTGTGGTATGATGCTTTTAATTCTTTTTTTTTTTTTTTAATTTTATTTTAAAGAGAAGAATAAACAAAACAAATCAAAAGAGGAACAAATTTTCAAAACAACATAATAGGAGGGTAACAATGGTTAATACATTGCGTATTACTATCTTTAAGTTAGTTATTCAGGACACCAGACATTAGCATTTAATTATCCAAACATTATTGGCACAAACCTTACTCTTCAATGAACTAAGTAAAAATCATACTGTATCTATCTTAACCATCTTATATATATATATACAAATTTTTTTCCTTTCCCTTCTTTCTTTTCCCTATTCCAGTCTCTCTTTCCTTTTGACCAGTTTCTTTTTGATTCACCATGTCTATTGTACATTTTGGATCTTATTTACTCTTTCAGTTTCTCATACTAGAGAGACAATACGATGCTTACACATGTGCTTCTGGTTTATTTCACTTATGAGTATTTTCTCGAGTTGCATCCATTTACCTATAAAAGTCTCCAGTTTATCCTTCTTAATGGCTGAATAGTACTCCATTGTATAAAAATACCACATCTTTCTTATCCATTCCTCAGTTGATGGGCATTTGGGTTGTTTCCAAGATCTGGCTATTACAAATTGTGCTGCTATAAACATGGGTGCACATATATCGCTGTGGTATGATGTTTTTAATTCTTCTGGGAAGATGCCCAGAAGGGGAATAGCTGGGTCAAATGGGACCTCCAACCCTAGCTTTTTGAGGAATCTCCACACTGACTTCCACAGTGGCTGTACCAGTCGACACTCCCACCAACAGTGGAGAAGGGTTCCTTTTTCCCCACAGCCCCTCCAGCATTTGTTATTAGTTGATTTCTTTATAGTAGCCATTCTTTCTGGGGTGAGATGGTATCTCAGTGTTGTTTTAATTTGCATCTCTCGAATGACTAGTGATGTTGCACATTTTTTTGTATATTTATTTGCCATTAGTATTTCTTCATCTGAGAAATGTGTATTCATCTCAGATGCCCATTTTTGGAGTGGGTCTTTAAATTTGGGAGGTCTGATTTTTTTGAGTTCTTTATATGTTCTCGATAGTAATCCTTTGTCTGAGGAACAGCTGGCAAACATTTTTTCCCACATTGTGGGTTGTCTCTTCACTCTGTTGGTGGTTTCTCTTGCTGTGCAAAAGCTTTTTAATAAGATGAGATCCCAGTTATTGATTCTTTGGGATAGTTCCCGTGCGGTTGAGTTTTTATTCATAAAGTCTTTGCCTACACCAATGTCTCCAAGGGTTTTACCTATCCTACCTTCCAGCAGATTTAATGTTTCTGTTTTAATATTTAGATCTCTGATCCATTTTGAATTTAGTTTAGTGCATGGAGAAAGATATGGGTCTAGTTTTAATCTTCGGCATGTGTAGAGCCAGTTTTTCCAGCACCATTTATTAAAGAGGCTATCTTTCTTCCAGCGAATGTGTTTGGAACCTTTGTCAAAGATAAGGTGGCTTAGTATGTCTGGGGTTGTTTCAGCATCTTCTAATCTATTCCATTGATCTTCAGGTCTGTTTTTTTTGCCAGTACCACACTGTTTTTATCACAGTAGCTTTATAGTATAATTTCAAGTCGGGGATTGTGATGCCCCCTGCCTTGCCTTTGTTGCCCAGAATTGCCTTTGCTATTCTAGGTCTCTTCTGATTCCAAATGAATTTTAGGATTGTTTTCTCTAATTCTGTGAGATATGCTGTTGGAATTTTGATTGGAATTGCATTAAATCTGTATAACAATTTTGGAAGTATGGCCATTTTCACTATATTGGTTCTTCCTATCCAGGAGCAAGGGATATCTTTCCATTTTCTGATATCCTCTTCAATCTCCTTTTTCAGAGTACTGTAGTTTTCAGTATAGAGGTCTTTTACATCCTTCATGAGGTTGATTCCTAGGTATTTCATTTTTTTGGATGTTATTGTGAAAGGTATTGTTTCCCTAATTTCTCTTTCAGTAAGTTTGTTATTTGTGTACAGGAAGGCTATTGACTTTTGAGTATTGACTTTGTATCCAGCTACACTACTGAATTTGCTTATCAAATCTAGCAGTTTTTTAGTGGAGTTTTTGGGGTCTTCTGTGTAGAGTATCATGTCATCTGCAAATAATGATAATTTAACTTCTTCCTTTCCAATCATTATTCCTTTTATTTCTTTCTCTTGTCTAATCGCTCTGGCTAAAGTTTCCAGAACTATGTTGAATAAGAGTGGGGACAGTGGACATCCTTGTCTTGTTCCTGATTTTAGAGGGAAGGCTTTCAGTTTTTGGCCATTTAGTATGATATTGGCTGTTGGTTTGTCATAGATAGCTTTTACCAGATTGAGATAAAGACCCTCTATTCCAATTTTCTGTAGGGTTTTTATCATGAAAAGGTGCTGGACTTTGTCAAAAGCTTTTTCTGCATCTATTGAGATGATCATGTGATTTTTGTCTTTGGTTCTGTTAATATGCTGTATTACATTTATTGATTTACGTATGTTGAACCATCCCTGCATCCCTGGGATGAATCCAACTTGGTCATGGTGTATAATCTTCTTGATGATTTGTTGGATTCTGTTTGCCAGTATCTTATTAAGGATTTTTGCATCTATGTTCATTAGGGAGATTGGCCTGTAGTTCTCTTTCTTAGTTGGGTCCTTCTCTGGTTTTGGTATCAGGGTAATGCTTGCTTCCAGGAATGAATTTGGGAGTATTGCTTCCCTTTCAATTTCATTGAAAAGTTTGAGAAGTAGGGGCATTAGGTCTTCTCTAAATTTCTTGTAGAATTCGGCAGTGAATCCATCAGGGCCTGGACTTTTCTTTGTTGGGAGGTTTTTAATTACATCTTCAATTTCATTGGTTGATATTGGTTTATTTAGGATTTTTAAATCTTCTTGATTTAGCTTTGGTAATTCATACGAATCTAGGAATCTGTCCATTTCTTCTGCATTTTCCATCTTAGTAGAATATAAATTTTCAAAATAGGTATAGATGATCTTCTGGATTTCTGCAGGGTCCGTTGTGATATCACCCTTTTCATTTTCAATTGCATGGATTTGAGTCTTTTCTTTTCTTTTTTTAATAAGGTTGGATAAGGGTTTGTCAATCTTATTTATTCTTCAAAGAACCAACTTTTTGCTTCATTGATTCTTTGTATTGTTTTTTTATTCTCCAATACGTTAATTTCTGCTCTGATCTTTATAATTTCCTCCCTTGTATGGGCTTTTGGCTTAACCTGCTCTTCTTTTTCTAGAAGCTCGAGGTTCACCCTTAAGTTGTTTATTTGCGCTTGCTCTATTTTCCTGATATAAGTATTTAATGCTATAAATTTCCCTCTTAGGACTGCTTTCATTGTATCCCATAAGTTCCGGTATGTTGTACTGTCATTATCATTCAGTTGTAGAAAGTGACTAATTTCTTCTTTAATTTCATCTGTGACCCATTGGTTGTTCAGGAGGATGCTGTTTAATTTCCATGTGTTTAGGGAGTTTTTGTGGGATCTTTTGCCATTGATTTCCAATTTCATTGCACTATGGTCTGATAATATGCATGGGATAATTTCAATTCCTTTGCATTTATTTAAGCAGGTTTTATGAGCTAGTATGTGGTCTATTTTGGAGAACGTCCCATGTGTAGCTGAGAAGAATGTGTATTCTGATGTTGTGGGGTGGAACACTCTGTAGACATCTACTAAGTCCATTTGTTCAAAAGTTTGGTTCAGTTCTACTATTTCATTATTGATTTTCTGTCCAGTTGATCTATCTTTTTGTGACAGTGGAGTATTGAGATCTCCCAATATAATTGTATTAGTGCTTATTTGATTTTTCATGTCCTTTAGTACTTGTTTTATATAGCTGGGTGCATTGGTATTTGACGCATATATATTTATGATCGTTATCTCTTCCTCTTGGATTGTTCCCTTTACCAGGATGTAATGACCGTCTTTATCTCTCTGAATCCTTCTTGGCTTGAAGTTCACTTTGTCTGCAAAAAGAATAGCTACCCCTGCTTTTTTCTGGGTTCCTGTGGCATGGAGTATTGTTTTCCATCCTTTGACTTTCAGTCTATGAATTTCTTTCTGAATTAAATGTGTTTCTTGTATACAGCATATTGTTGGATCTTGCTTCTTGATCCATTTCGCCAGTCTGTGCCTTTTGATTGGTGAATTGAGACCGTTAACATTGATGGTTAAAACTGATATGTATTGACTTGTCATGATATTTTCCTGTTGTTGGTTCCCACTCTTTGTTTTTCCGCTTTCCGGCTATTTAATTATTTGCCCTGCCTGGTGGATTCCTTCTGTTGGGGTTCCTATCTCTTTCTAGAATGTCCTTCAGAACGTTTTGGAGTGCTGGTTTGGTGGTCATAAATTTTCTCAGATGTTCTTTGTCATGAAAGTATTTTATTTCTCCATCAATTTTGAAAGATAGTTTTGCAGGGTACATCAATCTGGGCTGAAAATTATTTTCCTTTAGAGCTTGCAATACATCATTCCAAGCTCTTCTTGAATTGAGGGTTTGTGCTGAAAAGTCAGCTGTGATTCTGATGGGTTTTCCTTCATAGGTGATTTGTCTCTTCTCCCTAACAGCTTTTAAGATTCTGCCCTTCTGTTGAATTTCTGGGATCTTGACTATAATATGTCTGGCTGAAGTTTTTTTTTGATCATGTCTAGTTGGTGTTCTGAAAGCTTCACTTATAGAGGTGTCAAATTCCTTTTCTCTTCCAGGAAAGTTCTCCCTGATTATGTCTTTGAACAAGGTTTTAATGTCGTTGATGTTATCTCCTGCTTTTTCATTTATTCCAATTATTCTTAAGTTGTTTATCTTTGAGTCATCTAGCAGCTGTTGAATTGATTTTTCATGGTCCCTTGCTATTTTTAAGAATTTTTCCATTTCATGATCACTAATTGCAAGCCTATCTTCTATATCTGAGATCCTGTCCTCGCATTGGCTTATTCTGCTACAAATACTTTCAATGGAATTTTTTATCTCTTGGATATCTGCTTGAATCTGCCTTATGGATTCCATTTCTTTCCTATGCTGAGCATTCATGGTTTCTATAGTTTTCTTAAGTTCATCTATTTTTTTGTCTGTATCTGATGCTTTTAATTCTTTTGGGAAGATACAAAGAATGAGAATAGCTGGGTCAGGTGGAACCTCTAGTCCTAGTTTTTTGAGGAATCTCCACACTCATTTCCATAGTGGTTGCACCAGTCTACACTCCCTCCAACAGAGGAGAAGGGTTCCCTTCTCCCCACAGCCAGTATTTGTTATTGGTTGCTTTCTTGATAATAGCCATTCTTTCTGGAGTGAGATGGAATCTCAGCATTGTTTTAATTTGCATCTCTTGAATGACCAGTGATGTTGAACATTCTTTCATATATTTATTTGCCATTTGTACTTCCGAGAAGTGTGTTTTCATTTCAGATGCCCATTTATGGAATAGGGTCTTTTAAATTTCAAGGGTCCGATTTTTTTCAGTTCATTATGTGTTCTAGATATAAGTCTTTGGTCTAAAGGACAACTGGCTAAAATTTTTTCCCACTCTGTTGATTGTCTTTTCACTCTGTTGGTGATTTCTTTTGCTGTGCTAAAGCTTTTTAATATAATGAGAACCCAGCTGTTGACTCTTTGTAGTATTTCCTGTGCAGTTGACATTTTCTTCATGAAATCTTGACCTACACCTGTGTTAAAAGGTTCTACCTATTTTCTCTTCCTCAGATTTAGTGTTTCTGTTTTAATATTTAGATTTTTGATTCATTTTGATTTTAGTTTAGTGCATGATGATAGACATGGGTCTAGTTTTAGTCTTTAGCATGTGGAAAGCCAGTTTTTCCAACACCATTTGATAAGGTCTTCGGGTGAAAATGTTTGGCCCCTTGTAAAAGATAAGGTGGCTGAGTGTGTTTGAAGTTATTTGTTCATCTTCTAATCTGTTCCACTGATCCTCAGTTCTGTTTTACTTTTCCTTTTTTTTTGCCAGTATCATCCTGGTTTTGTTGTTTGCTTGTTTGTTTGTTTGTTTTTTTTATCACAGTAGCTCTGTAGTATAATTTCAAGTCAGGGATTGTGATGCCCCCTGCCTTTCCTTTGTTGCCTAGAACTCTTTCTACCATTCTAGATCTCTTGTGGCTCCAAATGAATTTTAGGAATGTTCTTTCTAGCTCTCTGAGGTATGCTAACAGTATTTTGATTGAGAATGCATAAAATCTGTATAACAATTTTGGGAGCATGTACATTTTTACTCTGTTGGTTATTCCTTCCTAGGAGCAAGGGATATCTTTCCATTTTCTGATGTCCTCTTTGATCTCCTTTTTCAGAGTACTATAGTTTTCAATTTAGAAATCATTTACTTCCCTTGTTAGATTGCTGTCATAAGTATTTCATTTATTTTGGTGCCATTATGAAAGTGTAGTTTCCCTAATTTCTCTCTCAGGGAGTTTGTTGTTTTTGTACAGGAATGTTATTGATTTTTGTGTATTGAATATATGATCCTCTCAATAGATGCAGAAAAAGCATTTCACAAAGTCCAACACCCATTCTTGACAAAAACCTTACACAAAATTTGAATAGATTGTTCTTATCTCTCTCTGATAAAAGCCATCTATGTCAAACCAACAGCTAACATCATATTGAATGGTCAGAAATTGAAAGCTGTCACTCTAAAATCAGAAACAAGACAAGGATATCCACTATCACCACTCCTATTCAATATAGTTCTGGAACCATTAGCCAGAGCAATTAGACAAGAGAAAGAAATAAAAGGAATAAAGATAGGAAGGGAAGAAGTTAAACTATCATTATTTGCAGATGATGTGATACTCTACATAGAAGACCCCAAAAACTCCATGAAGAGATTTCTAGATTTAATAACCAGATTCAGAAGTACAGCTGGATATAAAGTGTTTACAGTCTAATATCAAGTCAGTGACATTTTTATTTGTAAGATATTTAGAAATAATGAATCATATAAAACAGAGGGTTTTTTTCTGCAATCATACTTCTCTGTAATCATTGAGAATGCTGCTTTCTGTTCTATTCATCCCTCCAATCTTCTATTCATGTATTCACCAAAATTTGAGAGACTGCCAACCTAGGCAATCTGCTATGTGATGTGCATATGATGGTTCTTATCTGTTTGGAGCTTATACTCCAATTGCAGTGGGACAAATAATTATCCAAATTATCATAAAAGTAAATAACATACTAGGGTAAATTCTAAAAAAGGAAACTAGAATGCAAGGAGAAAGTTACAATAGTGGTATTTGTCCTGATCTGAGGACACGGCATTTTATGTGTGATTTGAAATATGATTAGAGCTAATATATGAAGAGGTAGGGAATTTTAGGACTTCAAAACAAAGTCTTCAGAAGCCCTGAGATAAAGGAGTTTTGTTTCTTAGAAGAACTGAGGGAAGGCCAACGTGGCTAGATCACAGGCAGGAAAGAGGGAGGATTTGACAAGAGCAAATTGGAAAGACGTTCATGTATCAAAACTTATAGGATTTTTCCTGGAAATATTAAGGTTATTAGCCTTTATTTTGTTAGTGAAAGATGTCAGTGAATGGTATTATTGCTGTAATTATACAGTTGGATATAAATTTGGAAAAAAAATCACAATCTGGAAAACATGGAAAAAATAATAGGACAGAGGTGGGTTATAAAAATATATTTTTGGATAT
Organism: Erethizon dorsatum; assembly: GCA_028451465.1. Classification (NCBI taxonomy): domain Eukaryota; kingdom Metazoa; phylum Chordata; class Mammalia; order Rodentia; family Erethizontidae; genus Erethizon; species Erethizon dorsatum. The sequence goes on along the minus strand of CM051828.1, from coordinate 11,548,753 downwards.
CAATTCATTATTTTACAAGAAAGTTTTAAAAGTATCTTATGGGAGGGTAGCAATGGTTATGGAAAGCAATAGATGCAGTTATAAGACAAAATTGGATGCCTATTATTTTTAAGCACTTATAATACAATCAGGAGAATTGAAGCATGATATAAGTATTTATTTATCTTCACAAAAATCTCATGAGGTTATTATTATCATCCTATTATCACAGAGAAAACTGACTTGGAAAGATTAAGTGAATTGTCTGAAGTTTTAAAAAGCTTGTGTAATGTAAATGACAAGAACATGCATACACAAAAATGCATGCATTACATGATGAAATCATAAGTTCTGTTTAAAGAAAAGTCATAAGATGTGTATATGTGTTTTGCAGCTACACCTTTGCCAAGCCCACTGTCATATTGTGAAGAATCATGGTGGCTGTACTATTAAAAAGTTTTCAGAAGAATCTCAAACTTTTAATTACATTAAATTGGCTACAAGATGTCTTGGGAAATGTCACAAATCAGCAAACAAAAAGTAAAAGGCCCTCTCTACAGCCCCAACAATGGAAATTCCAAATGTAAATGAAATTCAACTTATTTGTTGGTAAATGATGACATGTGGTCTCAAAGATGCTTACTCAGACTGTCAGCCCCTGGGTGTGCCCAGGAACCTACCTGTGCAAGCACTTGGATCTAGTCACTAAGGGCTGCCTCCCCCCTTTGCCTTCATACTCTAATAACCACTGTCCTTCTGATCAAGGAAGATGAGAAGCTCACCTTAGGCCAAGACCTAACTGTCCAGGTGCCACATGCTGCACTGGACCTCCTGAATAACTGAGGGCCACTCAATCCTGCCATGTACCTGCCCACCAATCTGGGCCCACCAGAGCATGACTGCCTGGTTCTGACTAATTACCAGACTTAAAAATGAACCCCCTGACAGATGCTGAGTACACTCTGTTTACGGATGGAGGTAGCTTTGTTAGGAATGGAGTCCAACAGGCTAGATATGCTGTGGTCACCTTGGACAAAGTTATTTTGGCTGAAGCTCTCCTGCAGGGATGGTCTGCACAACAAACTAAACTATGGGCCCTCACAGGCCCTCAATTGATCTGAAAACATAAAGGTCTACTGCTTCCTGCTGCTGTCTGGAAACCCACCAAAACAATAAAACATCCTGATCTATGAAGAAAAAGGCCATCACATCCCATGCCTGGCCAGCATCTGCTCCACTGTCTGTCCATTTGTCAATGATGCCAAACCTGTGCTTAAAACAATCCAGTCCAGAGGCCGCTCTGGGGATGTGATCAACAGAAACATATATGTAAATAGACTTCAAGCTGGCCCGAGGCATTCCCTACCGGAGCTGACAGGGCAACACAAGTTTGTGCCTTTTCAGGTGGTTTACCCCAGTCCTTGCTTCCATTTCAGCTTGTGTATATATTTGTTGCCCCCTGCTTTCCTGCTAGATATAGATTTTGCCTTAGCTCTATGGACAGTTGCCCCAAGAGAATAGAAAACAACCAGTATGGCCCTTCCCCTCATTCTACAATTAGTCAAACACTTGACCAAGGGCATCCAAGGCACATTGGACACTCTCCTAGACCAGATTAACTCCTTCACTTCCTTGCCAGTGTAGTGTTCAGAACAGACAATCCTAAAAAATGTCTCTTCCTCAAAGCAACTTAGGGAGAAACCCTATAATAAGGTAAACAAACCACAAACTCCAGGTGGAAACTTTCCAATCTTGGGGACCATTGCTAGGGCCCATCCTAGGGCCACTGACTGCCCTAATGTTACTGCTTCTATTTGGGCCTTGTATAATTAATTGGCTTACCCAGTTCATCTCAGAAGATCACATACAACATACCCAGCAAAGATTTGCCAAGAAACTAAAAGAGCGGGGGAATGTACCAGAAAATGCCAGTATACTTCAATTTCTGTTAGTTGCCCAGGTAACAATTCCTATTACAGTTCCTGCTACTTCTGTTTCCTAGAAACAGCTGGCCACTGTGATGCAGTTTGTAAGAACCAATCAATAACCACCAATACTCTGCTTCTGTACTTCCTGTTTGCTTATCACACATAAGCCCCAAACTACCAAGGATCAGGCCCTGACATTTTTTTTTAATAATGGGCATTCTGGGAGTCGAACTCAGGACCTCACGCTTGCCAGGCAGGTGCTTACACCGCTGAGCCATCTCACTGGCCCCCTGACATTTTTATAAGGATGGATTCCTTGTCAGTGCCCATCAACATAAATAAATCTTCCTCCAAATCATGGGTGATGTTTCAGTGTTTCTGTTTGCTGTAGCAATGTGATATTGTACACATGTAAAAGCAAAGTGTGGGTAGAAGACTGAAGATATTGAATAAGGAACTGGCATTGTAAGTTTAGAGTAAAATGTACTTAAAATAATTTATGTGCCATGGTGCTAACATCACCTAGTCAGGTATCATTGAAAAATACAATGATTGTTTAAATTTAAAAAAATAGGGCTGGTGAGATGGCTCAGCTGCATAAGCGCCTGCTTGGCAAGCGCGAGGGCCCGAGTTCGACTCCAGGATCCCACATACAAAAAAAGGGCCGGTGATGTCGCTCAGCAGCACGGGTGCCTGCTGGCGCATGAGGTCATGAGGTCGACCCCCGGTACCCACACACACAAAAAAAAATATTATAGTAAGTGGCACGTTTTCACTATTACCCCTCCAAATACTTCCCCTTGCTTCAAGCACAGTTATTCTATCATTCTTGCCACATTCTTAAACAGTTCTGGAAGTCCAATTTCATGAGTGTCATTAATTGCATCACTATGGCTATCTCAAATTCTGAATCAATTCAAAATGTTTACTTTTCACAGTTATGTTGACATTTTGGAAGACCAGAAGTTGCACAGTGCCAGATTTGGGGGATAAAAGTAGATGAGGACTCGCTGCAATGCTTTTATAAGCCTGCCTCTCCCTTGGATGGCACTGGGCAGCAGGCTTTTCACCCATTTCTTTTATCACACTTCATAAAGACACCCATGAAAGGATTTCCAGAGATGCTTCAGAAAGTGGCAATGATAAATGAGACAAGTGTGTTCAAAGGGGGAAAGAATATTTTGGGAGGGATTAATGACAATCTGTTTTTAGTGTAATCAACTTTTAAAAACTAAACATTTACTGTAAATTTTTATCCCACCTCATAATTTTATTTTCATTTGATAAATGTACTCTGTCTTGCAAAGCAAACTCTGTCAAACCACGAAAAGGGAGGAGGGAAGGTGCTGCTGTAAGTTTGTTCCTCCTCAATAGCGGAGTCAGGATGGGACCCCATTACCTTGTCTCTGGCACTCCCCCTGTTTTTCCTTTCTTCTGCCGTATATGCAGGAGACCATGATGGGAGGCAATTAGCAGAGATGACTGCCTCACCATGGCTTTCTTGTCAGTGATTTCTAGTTTCTCTCTTGAGATAAGAGGTTATAGCTCTTCATATCCTTCTGCACACTAAGTTTGGAAATAAAGGAAAAGACACAGGAGTCAGGCCTTTGGTGGAAAGACACCAACTACACTGCTTATAGCCCTGAATTGGATAATATACCTGAGGCCTGTCATCTGTCTGCTAAATAAGGAAGGGTCTTAGATGAAGATTTACCTGCAAGTAGTTTCCTAGGATGCTGATGAAATGAAGGCAGAGGAGAAGGAGCAGTGCTACTGAGTTCTCATGCAGTTCCTCGGGGAGCTCTGAAACCCAGGCCTTCAACCTGTGTCTTACTGATCAAAGAAGCTTTCAAACATCTCCAGATTAATCCTTGGGTGCAGGACTCTCCCTGAAGACAGGCTAGAAAATTGAGCAAGTTACATCTGTTTATCCAAGTACCAAATATTGTCAGCAAATAGTATTTTCAGTTGGTGGGAGAAAGATCTTTTTTATAAATTGGACTTATTGCTAAGTCCTGGTTTTTTTTGGGTATAAGTTGATTTGGCTTCTCCTTGGTCTCTTCCTTTTGGAGAAACCTTGTAAGGGGTGGATTGCAATCTCACAATGCTTCAGCTGATGTCTCCTTCCTCACCCCTCTACTTGCTAGGTTCTTTTTGCCCTGTTTACCCCTGAAAATCAGGCCAATATAGTGATTCCTGTTCTGGTCCTATAAAACATAAACTGAAAAATGTCAGTCAGCAGATGAGGCTTCACATTTTGCTTGTTATTGTTCATTAATATTTTATGTTTACTTGGTAGAATTATATCACAGGTAACCGATCTCTACAAAATCTACTGTTGTGTAGAAAACAAAAACAAAACCAAAGCAAAATATTCCAACTGAGACCCAAATAAAGACAATGAAGGAGGCTTCTTCTATGGTCCTTTATTCCCTGACCCCACCTGGATATTGTATACACAGAACTGTACACTTTCCACGGAATTGAAGTGTATACTTCTCTCCAAAGAATATCTTGCCATTCTTATGATGCACCATTTCCATAATGAAGTCGTAGCCCAACTTCAAAAGCCTATTCCATTTCCCTATCAGAGAAGCGGTTGCTGAGTGTGTGGTGAGTGACAGAATAAGCGGATGTTGTGATAATCCATTCACTGATGCAGATCCTCTGCTTCATCCAATGTGATGCGATGGGGGATCTTATGTCAGTGGATCAACGCAAAAATATTTAGATAGAAATACTGGCTGAGGTCCTATAAGAAAGAAAAGCCAGCCTATGCCTAGAACAAGTCAGTCAATATGAAAAGAGTACAGTCATGAAAACAATTGAGAGTAGCACACTTCTCACCAAGTCGATCATTATTCTCTACTTGGATGTCTCCATGACAGGTTCAACACTGGATTTTGTTGAATATTTAGAGGTATCGTGAGTAGCCAGATTAACCTTGGTGCGTGTGCATCCCTCCAGCACCGTTATCATGGCCCACTTGAACCAGGACTGTCGTTACTGAGGCCTTACGTGGAAGCTCTGAATAACCTAAACTTATCAAATCAGAGCTCTGCAAATGAGAAGATTTCTCCCTACTGTTGGCTTTCAGGGTTTGCCTGACTGTGGTCATTACACGGAAGCCGTGCACGGTGAGTTTGCATCCTGTTTACACAAGCTGATTTATGTATGAATCATGCTCAGATTTGTTGTTCCATTAACTGTTATGACCTCCCATCGGCATGGGTCACTATTGTAACTAATCACACTGCTGTAGCTTACAAATGTGTATTTGAGAATACTGGGGGAGATGAGAATGTGGATCATTTGCTCGTGGAACTTATTTTGCAGTGTAGATCTACTGGTACCCAAAATATTACATAACTCTTCTGTTTAATGATACACTGCTGCTGATTCCGTCCAGCATCTTGACTTGGTCGGTCTGACTGGGCCTGCTCATGGTGGATATTAATAATTGAAGACCATTTAATGGGTCTTAATCAAGATTTCAGCCTTTACTCATGTCATTAGCACAGCAGACGCTGTTTTCACATGATAAATAATTCTCTACTTTCAATGTCAGGGCCTTGTTTAGAAAATGAAAAAGCTTTCATTCTGATACTTCTACCATGTAACTGGTAGGATTTCTATAGGATCAAATTTCCCAGGTAGAAGTGCTGCTGGTATCACATTTCTGTCTGTTGCCAAGACATTTTCCGATCTAGGTTTCATTTCACTTGAAGCTGTCAACTTTCAAATCACCTGGCAAATATGTCGGAGCAGCAATACCACACCTGGAATATGCTGCATTCACAATACAAAAATGTCAAGCAGCTTCTGTGTTACCTGTGTGTATAGGATTGGTACAAAACACTTTCTGCTGTCATTTACTTTTAAGGAAAGCCTACCCCAAGTTGTTTGATCTCTGAAAACTTCATGATACTTTAGCTACAAATGCTTTAATATATCTGCTAGTGTATGTTTTCAGTAATAATGTTAACATTTCTTAGGGGGAGTTGGTGTACACCTTGATTCCTTTTTTCATCCCCTTTCCTTCCCCTCCCTCCATGTTTTCATCCCCTACTTCTTGTTCTATCTATCTCCCTACTTCTTGTTCTCAATCCTTTATTTTACTCATCATTTCTTTGGTTTTCTCATATAAGAGAAACTATGTGATATTGAAGGTTCTATGTCTGATTTATTTCACTTAACATTATGGTCTCGAGGTGCCTCCAATTTTCCTACCAGTGACTCAAGTTCAGAGCTACTTTTGATCCTGTGGAACACATGGGTCTTACCAAGACTTCCAGCATACTTCCATTGTGTTTGTCATCCTTCCCTCACTTTGGCAAAATACCTGAAATAGTCAACTTATAAAGAGGAAAAACATTTTATCGCATGGTTTTGGTTTCACAAGTTTCAGTCTATGGTCCCTTATTCCCATCGCTTTGGGCAAGTGTGATGGAAATATGTTGTACCGCAATCATATATAAGAGAGAGAAAGAGAGAGAAAGTAGAGAGAGGAAAGAGGGAGAGGAGGGAGAGAGGAGAGAAGAGAGAGAAAGAAGAGAGATAGAGCAAGAGAGAGAGTGAGAGAGAGAGAGAAGAGAGAAGCTGGGATGAGCACACGAGCATATGCCTTCCCAAGAAATACTTCTAGCGACCTTCCTCCCAACAAACCCCACTTCCTAATTGCACACTCAGCACTGAACTCATGAATTAATTGACCGATGAGCATAGCATCCTCATGATCCAATTACCTTCCATGTCTAAACACGTGGGAATTTTGAGGGACATTTTTTTACATAAACCATATCAACTTGAATGTTCACATTTATTATTCTACTTTACCAATATCAACACTTGTTCCTTTGTCTATCCATTTGGAATGACTAGAAGACAGTTTTATTTTCTCCTCTTAATGGACTGTGACACGGATCAAGGATATGCTGTTCCTTAAGTAAAGAAATGTCCTCACGATTCTATCTTGAATTGTTCCCAAACAGAGATGATACAGTGAGTCTAAATGTAATGATAAAAATTCTAGAAATATTTTAAGATTTACAATGTTGAAGGGTAATGAGATCACTGAGTCCTTTAAAAGCATTAAAATTCTATAAAGAAATTGGAGTTCAAAAATTAATTGCATATTTTTTGTAAGTTAAAGAAGTAGAAAGTCTATATATATTAAATAAACATTCAAATAAATTTCAGCCTATATAATCTCACAAAGATACTTGAGTGGTTTTGAGGTTTCTTCTCTCTCTCATTGCAATAAATGTGACTTTGTAATATATCTGAAAATGGTCTTATCTTCAAATCTCTAATTTGTTCCACATTTTAAAATAAGAAAATCTGTTAGAAAATTTAAAATGAAAATAGAATGGCCCTCAAACAGATAATCTTGAAAATATACATTTCTAATTCCTTCATGTAATCACCTTTCTAGTATGACTATATTTCCCCTCAAAGTAGAGAATTAGTCATTTCAGACTGAATGAGATAGAAAAAGAAAGAAAACAATTCTTGGTTTTAGCCTCGTCTAGGTGAGTACCTATGTACAAGTTGTTCAGAATCTACAATTCATGAATTTAGAATAGCAATAATGCTTTGAGGTGTGGGGACCAGCAATCTGTCTCTTAATAATTTCTCCACATTATGTTGAGAATCACTGCATTAAAGTATGGGTTTTCTTTGTATTTAACACCTTTCTTGATGCATAATTAATATAAAATACAGATAAAGTGCACTCTTTGATTTATTTTAAAACTATCAATTCAATCAAAATAATGAATATGTCCATTTTGCCTCAAAACTTTCCACTCTCCCTTGTTAATTCCTCTTGCCCTACTTCCCCCAACCCTCGGTACCTCCTTGCTTTCTTGGCCACACAAGAATCTGTCCTACTTCTGGTTATTATAGATAAAATTCCATATACATAGTTTTATACCACAAAACTTTATATTCACCCATAAAGACTGTGCAATCATTTTATCTGCCTTCTTCCCATGAGCATAATTATTTTGTGATTTATCCTTGGTGTGATTATGTGTCAGTAGTCGACATTTAAATTTTAATATGTGAGTGTTCAATAGGATAAACAACTGCATTGTTTCTAGCTCTTGGCCAATTACAAATACAATGAATATGTGTGTATAGCAATTTCTGTATGGACATACACTTTCTTTTCTTTTGGCTAAATACCTCCATATGGAATTCTTGGGTCACGTGGAAGTCATATGTCTAAGTTTTCAAGAAAGAGACAAATTATGTTCTAAAATGATCATATCAGTTTACATTCTTACCAACAATTTTACTCCATCCTCTCCAATAACAAGATATGGTCTTCCTTTTACTTTTACATGTTCTAATTAAACTCATACCTCATTAGAGTCTTAATTTGTACTTATCTAACAGTTGATAAAGTAGTATGTTTTCTCATGAGCTTATTTTTCTATTCATGGAAACCTTATTCTGGTGAACTGTATATTTAAATATTTTGGCATTTATCCAGTTGTTTGTTTATTCTGAGTTTGTAGAGATTTTTTCCAGTTTTTTAAATTATTGTATATTCTGCATGCAAGTCTCTTTTTATCAGATGTATGCCTTTCAAATAGTTTTGCTTAGTCTGAAGTCTGTTTACTTTTTAGTTTTCCTAAAGGTACTTTAGAAGAGCAGAAGTTTTAAAATTTGATAAAGTTTCGTTGATCATATGGATCATGGCATCGCAGGCTGGAACCAAGGAAGAGTTAGTGCAGATATAAGGAAGAACTATTATAGATCAAAGTCTCCAAAATAAAGATTGTGTATAAATCTGATTATATTTTTGTGTGAATATTCCATTACTAACATAAAGATGCAAAGTGATCATAGATAATATATCATGAAAAGCAGAGAATTTCACATTTTAAAGTTTTGCAAAAAAAAAAAATCTATTATTTTCAGTTACCACACTAAAAGTATAGGTTAATTAAAAAGAAAAATCTAGTATCTCAATTCATCCTTAAAACCTAACAATGATAGAGAACTTTATCTTATCAGAATATTCACTAAATATCAATGTTAAATGTTACAGTGTGCCTCATGTCATTAATTATGTTCATTGTTTTATAGAATCTATAGCAGTGCAAATAGGAAAATAGAATAGAATACAGATTATTTAGATTTACAGAAAGAATACTATTTTCATTATACATAGACATTATAGTTTTGTGCATAGAAAACTCAAAAATTTGCCTAATGACATTTAGAATTAGATGTAAATTAATAAGCTTTTTGAATAAAAAAATCAAAAACTAATTTTATTTTTATATAAAGCAATAGAGCATTAAAGATAAAATTTGAAGAAAATATGTATTTTACTATGGCATAAAAATATAAAACAAATTAAGTCTATGCCTTTTGAAATACATACAAGGCATCTCTAGTAGAAACTGTAAACACTGCTGACAAAAACTAATATAAATTAGTATAAATCTAAACTAAAGATTTTTAGTTATTTATGGAAAATAAACTCTGTGCATAGACTACAAGATATATTTTATTATGTCAGTTCTCTCTAAATCAACTTATATGCTAAGAACCAAGTTTCCTTAAATTGGCATCATTATTCTGAAATTTTATAGAATTTCAAAATATCTAGAGTAGCCAAGAAAATATCCAGTACACATAGTATGTTGGAAGTCTTGTTAACCAGATATAAAAAGTAACTATGATGTTATAATACTTGATGGTGTATTATCTGGGCAAACAGATATACATAAACCAATAGAACAGAAAAGAGATTCCATAAATAGTGCTGCTGGACTAGCTGAATTTTGTAAAAGAAGTCATAAACCTTGATCACCTAACATATACTTTATATGCAAATTAACTTGAGATGAAGTAGGACAAAAAATAGGTGAAACAATAATGCATTTAGGAGAAAACATAGAAGAACAATTGCTTATCCTTTGGGTTGGCAACATTTTCTGAACCAGAACCTTATAAGCACTACCATCGAATCAGAGTGTAATTAGCTGGAATATATTGAAATTTTGAAATTACTGATATGAAATGCACTGCAACAAAAATGAAAAGGCAAGACACGGTCTAGGAGATTTTTACTGTACAACATGTAACAAAAGACCAGTTTCTGAAATATATACAGATTTTCAACTTTAACATAACTTGATTGATAGCAAATAGAAAAAAATGAGAAATCACTTTGTAGAATCCAAGTGGAAATACTGATTTTTCTTATTTACTTTGAGTTATTAGGATTTGTTAACTTTTATTTTTTAGGGTGAGTGATTTCTTCTTTTATGGGGGAAGTCATAAGAGGGATTACACCCAGGACCTTCACACTGAGCTACATTTCCAGCCCTATTTTATATTTTGCTTTGAGAGAGTGTCTCACTAAGTCACTAAATTGCCCAGGCTGGGCTCAAACTGGAGATCATCCTGCCTTACCCTCCTAGTATGCAAGTGATTTTTGAGGTAATTTTTTTCTTTTTCTCTTTCAGTTTATGAAGAATTCTCTTGTATTCTTATATGTGGTTATTTTTTCATAGTGTACATCCTGTATAAAATTGTTGAGGTTATAAAATTTTCTTTCCGTGGAAGAATGTGTAGATGGATATCAAGGGATCTACTTATATTATTCTAAGGATCTTTGGTCAAATTTATATTTTGTAGAGTTGGTATGTTATTTTAAGAATTTGGATTACTTTTCCAAATACAATTATACATATTTACATTTCTTCTTGTATTGCCATCACTTTTAGATTTTTCTCTCTTTATATATTGAAGCATTTTGTTTATGTACACTCAATTTCATAGCTCTTTTTATTGTTTGTGGGTTATAGTTGCGTGAATACAAAATATTCCTTTATTCTAAGTCCTCTTTATAGTCTAGGTTCTCCAGGAAGCAAATATTAAGACAAAAGCAAATATGCAAGGGTCATGTTAGGAGGCATGTCAGCATTATAGGAAATAAAAAGCCAGAAGAGGCATGCTTGAGGGACAGATAATGATTCAGTTCTAATTCTGAGTGAAGAAAGGAGGTGAATGTTATGAAGAAGGCTGTAGAGAAGACCCTGCAAACCCACTGAAATGTCCTTGAAAGCCACTTGACAAAGGGTTTTGTCTCTCCCAGGAACTGGCAAGATTTGCTACATGCAATGGACTCCCGTAAGAAAATAGGTTAAATGATGGATTTCAAAATTTGAGTCAATTTTGGGCATATATGTTCCCTGTAATAGAATGTCAACAAGAAATTCTCATGACTGCTACATCCTAGCTTAATGATGATGGAACAAAATTTTACACAATATGATAACATTGCCGTAATTGTGTTCACTAGTATTTTTCTGTTAGTTTTCATGCCTCCATTTTAGTTTAGGTATATTTCTTTTTTTTTTTACTTAAAAAAAAAAGGAACAAAATTTCAAAATGTAATAGGAGGGTAACAATGGTTAATACATTGCGTATGTTGTCTTTAAATTAGTTACTCAGAGTACAAGATATCAGCGTTCAATTGTCCAAACAATATTAGCACAAAACTTTCTTTTCAATAAACTAAGAGAAATTAGTAGTTTATCTATCTTAACTATCTCATATATATATATTTTTTTCTTTTCCCTTCCTTCTTTTCTCCATTCCTCCATCCCAGTTTCTCTTTCCTTTTGAACAGTTTCTTCCCGTTTTACAGTATCTATTGTACATTTTGGATCTTATTTACTCTTTCAGCTTCTCACACTAGGGAAACAATACGATGTTTACACATGTGAATCTGGTTTATTTCACTTCTGAATATGGTCTCGAGTTGCATCCATTTACCTATAAAAATCTCCAGTTTATCCTGCTTTATGGCTGAGTAGTACTCCATTGCATAAAAATATCATATGTTTTTCATCCATTCCTCAGTTGATGGGCATTTGCGTTGTTTCCAAGATCTGGCTATTACAAATTGTGCTGCTATAAACATGGGTGCACATATATCGCTGTGGTACGATGTTTTTAATTCTTTTGGGAAGATGCCCAGAAGGGGAATAGCTGGGTCAAATGGGACCTCCAATGCTAGGATTTTGAGGAATCTCCACACTGATTTCAACGATGGTTGCACCAGTCGACACTCCCACCAATAGTGGAGAAGGGTTCCTTTTTCCCCACAGCCCCTCCAGCATTTGTTATTTGTTGATTTCTTGATAATAGCCATTCTTTCTGGGATAAGATAGAATCTCAGTGTTGTTTTAATTTGCATCTCTCCAATGACCAGTGATGTTGAACATTTTTTCATATATTTATTTGCTGTTTGTATTTCTTCATCTGAGAAGTGTGTATTCATCTCAGATGCCCATTTTTGGAATGGGTCTTTAAATTTGGGAGGTCTGATTTTTTTGAGTTCTTTATTTGTTCTCAATAGTAATCCTTTGTCTGAGGAACAGCTGGCAAACATTTTTTCCCACATTGTGGGTTGTCTCTTCACTCTGTTGGTGATTTCTCTTGCTGTGTAAAAGCTTTTTAATATATTTATTATAAGATACATCTGTAAACAATTTTACACCCTTTTTGGCAGCAAAATATGTTCTGATTCATGGGGATTATTAATGAGCTTTATTTACTATTTCTGCCAGCTTTCATATTATTACATTGTACGAATTTTTATCTCCCCATTTCTATCTAATGTATTTAGTCATTTTCAATGAATCAATACAGCTTTTATTTTCCTTGTTTTTTTTGGTGATCTCATGTGTTAATTTCAGTCTAATTTTCTAGTATTTTCAGTAGTTGAAAAGACATATTTATATTTATTTTTTCAGTCACTGATGTGGCATAATCTTTTAACATTCAGCATAGAACTTGATTTGAAGATATTTTGTAGCTCCTAACAACCAATTACTTGATTGTTATTTAAAGAAATTATGAAAATTAAAACCTTGACTAGAAATTGAATTTTTAGGGCTGGGGATGTGGCTCAGTGGGAGTCTATAGGAAGTCTTTTGTTTTTTATGAGTTTAGCATAACTCACATAATGTAGGTGTATGATCATATCAGGTTGAGAAATAATTATTTTGCAATCTCATAACTTAAATAGAATGGAAAACAGAATGATTATTTTAAATTTACCTCTAAATAGATATATTTTCAGTCTAAAATAATATAACTCATTTTAAAAACTAACACAGCTTTAGAAATATTTGCAAGTAATTGTATCTACATTACATAAAATTCATTAGTATTCTTGAAAATATACTTAATACTCTAAAAAGTGAAAAGAAATTATTCAGATTAAGCAGATGCATGACCTTTTGGTTTATGGTGTGACATTTTACTGTAGTTTTCTTCTATTCTAAACAACTGGATAACATTGATGTCAGGTTGCCAGTTTGAAAATTGTAGCAATAAAACTACTACCATATGGGCTGTTGAGATAGCTCAGCGGCATAAGCACCTGCCTGGCAAGTGCGAGGTCCTGAGTTCAACTCCCGGTACCCACATACAAAAAAAGGGCCGGTGATATCGCTCAGTGGCACGGGTCCTGCTGGCATGCAAGGTCCTGAGTTCGACTCCCGGTGCTCACAAAAAAAAAAAAAAAACTACTATCATAATAATGAAAAGGATTGCAGTCACATTTTGGGGGCTATATATTCTGTGTTGGAGGTCTCTGAGCATGAGATCTTTTGTCAACATTTTGTACCAATAATAACTTCATTTTTTGAATATGTTCTCCTAATTCTATTATTGGTTTTCTCCATTTTGATTTTTCTCACTTTCTATTTATTTCCACTTGCCTTCTAGCAAAGCACAGGTGTACATTTCAGTATATTCTGTTGATTCTTCATATTTTATTTGCGAAAGAGAGGAGACTACAATTAGCAAACTATATTTATGGTTTTTAAAGGGTGGAATACTTTCAGTCTAACACAATTATTACATCTGAAGACCTGTATTTCAGAACAAGTTTTCTATCCATTAACTAATTCAACAGAATACTTCAGGTACCTACTACATGCAATGCCATACATAATTATTGTGAATTTAAAATGACTATTAAATTTACCTCTGATATACAAAAGTAGTTGCAAAGTGGGACACTGACTATATTTGCAATGTAATGGAAAACAGAGATAGAAAAAAGTAGGCACATAAACATACATCGGCAGAGATGATTTTATTAATTAGTGGAGGAAAATAGACTCATTCTATATTAAAATTTCTAGTACTACATGCATAGAGAGTCACCTAGGAGCGAAATGCTTGTGTGTTGGGAAAATATTTGGATGAAGTCAATTGATAGTTTAACAGTTTCTTGCTGAAAAATATAACTTATCATATAATATTTTCCTTCTATTTATCAAAACTGGCTTTGTGATGGTTTTTTACTTTCACTATTTTTTTGAACATTTTATTTTCTGTTCTCACAATATCCTCAGATGTTGGAAGTCTATTTTCTTTTTCACTTGTAATATTTCAAGTTGTCAATGGAGAAAAATGAAAACATAAAAAATAACATTTTCTCTAGTGAACCTAAAAAGCTGAATGTGAAATTTATTTTCTTTTTCCACTGAATTTTGGCAAAGCAACCTTACCTACATAAATTTATTAAATAATTAACTTCATGGATATATTTTGAAACATTAATCTTACAATCTTCTAAGGTCCCTAATCATTTTATGACTTGTTCTAACAGATAAAAATGACAACTCTCATTTTAGTTTTATTAAGTGAAATCATTTGTATATTGCTTGTGCTACCAGTTTGGTCATTTATTTTTTATGACTTTAATACAAATTTGAAAGTTACAGCCTCAAATTCTTTGTAATTTATTGTGAACACAGTCATATGAAGCCACATTATTTCATTATGACTCTTATCCTCTTTAAGAGGTCCTGGAAAAATTTAATTATTCATGACTGGAGATTGGGAGGGTGAGTTACTTTCAGTTTATTTATTTACTTATTAGCATTTGACATACAGTTACGTTAAACTGATCACTCAAGGTACTTTAGCTCCATTTTATTTCCTTTAAAATAAAAAAAAAGTAAAGCTCATGCCTATATATGTGTGTGTGTTAAAGAAAGGTTGAGTGTTAATATCAATGTCAATATTCTTCCTATGTGGTCTTTCTAGAAAATATGATTTCTATTTGTACATAGTTTTTAACAAATTTATATTCCTTTATTTGGATATATCATGATTAATATTCATAACAGTGTTGTGACTTATCAATTGCTTTCCATATTTTCTTGGATAATATATTAGTTTATTTTAGATAAAGATATTAAATATTAACTTTGAGCTCTGAATTCCTGTTTAATTACTTTATTTTCTAAACAATATTAAATAAGGTAAGCATAAACATATATATTTAGCTCACTGTATAACTCTTTGTGTTTCTTTTATTTGTATATTTTTTTTACATTAACTGTGTGTAATCCTGAGATAGCACGGCAGAATGGAAAAGGTGTTAGTTACAAAACCTATATTTAAGTCTTGATCTTATCTCCTCAGGCTGTTACTATCACTGGGATATATAAACAAGGTTCATGACAGTTATTTAGCTGTGATGACTTCTTTCTTTTTGTGTACCAGATACATTGATAGAGTTGTAATAATTAGGTAAATCATAAAATAGTGCACATTTGTTCATATTGCTGTTGTCAACGAAGTCCTCCAAACAAATCCTATATTCAGCAGTTACAGAAAGGAGGCCAGGTTGTATGGCCAGAAGATTTAGGGAGTTACTATTAGCTTATAAAATAACAGAGAATATATAGAGATTAATGTACTTCAGAGTTTAATCTAGAAGGCATAAACAGTGTTTGGTAAGAGAGTTAATAGTAAGAGGAGTGCAGACTAAATCTTACAGTTCTATGCTTGGACAACTTAAAATATCTGTACTGAAACTAATCAACTGTGATTGGAAAAAATTCACAATGAAATACTATAAGCATACTTCTTGATGTTTAGCACATGGTTTAATTGGATTAGATAATAGCAAATAGGAGTCTGTATACTTATAAATTATAAACACATAATTGAAAAAAGGCAACAACAAAGCCAGATACCTTCCATTAAGGCAAATATTGAAGCAGGACAAACAAATGTAGCAATGAACAAATGAAGATCTGGTGATGTTAAACAACATTTTTCACTTGGTTGTTTTTAAAATTTCAAGAGTATTATTACTTTACCCTCTTATTCCTCAGAATTTTAATTACCATTGTCTAATTATATACTGCTCATAGACTATTATTCTCTACCACAAGACCCCTTTCATTTCCTTTATATTTGAATTTTTATGTATGCATTCTGCCTTATTTTTATAGTTCAACTCAGCTGTACATTTTTAAAGGAAAGATTATTATAGTTGACATAAAAAATGCTACCCCAGAGCTTCATGTGTTTGGAGGGTGACTGTCATGGGGCACTGGGTTTATCAGGGGATTTGGCTGTTGATAAGCTAGTGGCTGAATGTGCTGATGGTTTGGGGCCTGATCATAAGAGCAGGTCACTGGGGTATGATCTGGAAGGCATCTCTCCCTTCCCAGCTTCCCCCTTTCCTCTCTGCTTCTTGGTAGCTGTGATGTGAGTAGCTTTCCTCTGCCAGACACTTCCACCATGGATTTTCTGCCTTGGAGCCAGACGACCATGAACTGAATCCTCTAAACACCTGAGTCAAAATCAACCTTTCCTCCTCTAAATTGTAGGTGCTGGTATTGTGTCTAAGTGATTAGAAAGTAACTAAGAGAAGGATTTCATCTGGATAAAGAATACTTACCATTTACTTTATTGCTTTGCAGGTATCCAAGTACTATTTGTGAATAAATTAATCTACTGCTCTATACACTTTTCAATTCTCTACCCTATTAATAATATGGTTGCAAGTCTTATCAATAATCTAAACATACTTTTACAGCAACACATTTTATTTTTTTTAAACAAACTAATGAAGAGGTAAAAATAATAAAACTTTGCCTAGCTATTAACCCAGCAGAGATCTGACTAAAGATTTAGGAGCTGTAGATTTTTCATAATACTTATATACTATTTGTTGTACTATTTCAATTTTATACTCTCCTACATTTTAGTACAAAGGTGAATTATTAAAACTAACATTGATTATAATTCTGTAGCTATTTTGGCACATTAAATGCCAAATATCTGTAGGTGTCTCCATTACAAAGGATGGATAGAGTTTACTGCATTAGCTAAAAGAAATTAGCATCCGTAATACACTAAATTAACATAATGAGTATTGATTTACTGTGCTAAATTTAACAACCACTCTTTCTTGAGTTTTAAGTCTTATTTTCATAAAAAATAAATGAAGAAGTGACCCAGTACATAGTATTTAATAACCATAAATGTTACATGGTACTAATCTAACAGTCCTAGAGAGTGCCTTTTAAAACTAAAGATGTTTTCCTAGAATGTGCCTTTTACAAAGAATAATATAGCTGATATTAACATGCAGCCAAATCAGACAATATGACCACTGCCTCTTATTTTATGTCTTCAAATTTAAATAAACAGCTATGCATTTAACTATAGCATTTTATCTAAAAATTGCCTCATTTATAGTGGGTTTGGATAATAAAATGGCTTTTTCTCATGTTCTGATGTAAAGTATGAATAAAGAGAAACTAATTTTTGTAACCATCACTCAGTAAGTACATTGCCCTTCACTTATATCCATGATTCTGACATTGTAGATATCAGATACTGCTCAAAAATACTGGAGAACGAATTTTTATCCCCCACTAAAACTCTGCATAGAATTTTGAATTTATTTTAAAACAATCAAGACAATCTTACTGTCCTCAATTTGCTTTGCAATAGTCTTTGTAGTAGTTTCTCAAGCTCATGGATTTATATAGGTGGAGCCATTGTCACTTTTTACTGTAGACAAACTGCAGTTCATAGTAATTTATTCAAGTGTTTTACTCAGATTTTTCACAGTGATTTACTAAAACATAGTCAGGGACTCTGAGTAAGAACCATCTCAACCTCGGCTCTTACCCTTTTCAACAAACTTTGAAAGTCTTTCAAAAGTAAATGTTAGATGCTGGTTTGTTTAAAACACATCATAACTTGTAAATTTAACAGTAATAGTATCATGATATCTAAATGATTTCAGAGAACATGTAAGTTAAGGGATTGAAAGGTACTTACATCAAATTTGTCCTTGTAGCTGAAGAGAAAAGCAGGGAAATTTGAGTTTTCTAGTGATACTCTTGGCAGTACTTTGTCTAGTAGAAAATATTGGAGCATCTTGCCAGCTCCTTGAACTGAGAACCTAGCTTACTGGTAATAATTGCATGAAGCCAAAATGAAAGGCCAATATAGGAAGATAAGCAAAGAGAATGTCCTACAACCCATTTAATCACATTTTTAGGCACTTACAGTTTATTTATTTATTTTTTTGTAGTAGTAGGAAATCCCCACTTAACTTTGTTTCTCTCCATGGTAGGCATTCAACAAATAATCTTATGAATAAATTAACAGGACAAAAATTAGTTGTTTGACCAATACATTGCTTTACTGACTCTCTATTTGGAGAACACATATTTCAGTATGTTCAGAATTAAGATGTGATGCATCAGATTTTAAATGAGAAAATAAGTCAGAAAGTTCTAAAAATGCTCCAAAACAGAATTCTGACATTATAGCTATAAAGTCAAATTATTAACAAAAGAGAGAAATATCTAAATAAAATCCATATGGCACAGGGAGATTTCTGAGAAATTTCTATTTAAAACTACATAAAAATTTTAAAATGTGTCATTATTCATAAATGAAAATAGTATAAGATCCATTTATGAGTCTTGATCATCAAAAGTTCCAGGTGTGGTTTCAAAATTGGTAACAAGTTTAGAGCAGGAGTGAAAATCTTTTAATTCATTTAGGGTATTGACTTGGCTACCCTGAGTGAATAAGGGGACCTCTGACTATAGAAAAATCTAAATCCAAGCTTAAAGATAGGTAAAGTCTAGGAAGACTTTTGTAAAGACAAATGATAGATGGGTAATTAAAATTGCTTGTTTAAGATTAAGGTCAATTTCAGATTTCTTTAACTTTCTCAGGGAAAACTGTGTTGGAAAAAGCCCAAGCATCGGAAAGTGAATATATTTTCATGAGAGAGAATATAAGCAGTCTACTTTAGCTATAATATCAATTTTTAAAATGTATCCTCATGCATATATTTATTATGAGCTCAAAATGGATTTCTGTTTACTTTCTTTTTGACTATTCTGTCTGTGATATCGAAATAGCATTGGCAAAGCAAAGTGGCCAATTATGCAAACTTGTGATCTCTTCCTACAATTAGGATTAAATGTCTAAAGGGTTTTACAAAAGCCAAATAAAATAATTTTTACAAACTGCTAAGGGGTAGTATGCCAAAGGAAATTGCAGTGAGTTTTCACTGTTAACCCAAAAGATCACTATATACATATATTTACAATAAATAAACACATATATTTGTGTGTGCATGTGTGTGTACAAATCACAAAATATTTATAAAATATATACAATAAGTGGAGTGGTAAAGCATTCAAATAATTCAGATAAAATTATGTAACAGTATTAAAGCCCTGAGCAAGAAAAGTGATACAAAATATATATAACACATTTAGAAAATAGATGTTTGATTAAATGCTACAAGAAGACATTTTAGTTTTTTTTTAATGAAACTGAGTTTAGATGTTGCAGAATGTTTTAACCTATCAATTACTTCATAATACAAAATAATACCAAAGTAATTCATAACAGAATCTATAATCAGTAGCAAAATTCCAACTTTAAGATTTAGCTTTTCCCTTCATAAATTCTAGTACTATACCAATACTAATATTTATTTAGAACTTTACTATTGTAATATTCTATGTTACTTTCTTAACACATAATGCATAACTGACAGGCATTATTGACCCAATTTTATTAAAAAATGAGGTTCAGAAGAAATAAGTAATTTTTCTAGGGTAAATTGTTTAATCAAAGGCAGAATCAAAATATGAATACAAGAATTTTTGGTTTCAAATTTAAGGACATTTCCTTTCTACCAAAGAGCTTTCTATTCAATACCATATGTGACTATTTTCATTCATAACTCACTTTTCTCTTGTGCATATAACTCATTAGTTTCTGAGCTAATGTATCTATAAACTAATACAAATTTTAGCTCCCTGCACTATAAACACCCTATAGGTTCTTTCCTATCCACTGACATTCTTCTCAGCAGAACCATTCACTCCCCATTTAACTTCTGGAACTGTTTGTTCTTTGTATCATATACACATTTTTTCTCTAACTTACATGTTCCTTGTGCCCTAAGCTCTACTTCTTTGTATTTCTAATTTGTTAGTTTATTCAGAATTCATGTATGTTATCCTGTATTTGAATTTTCAGAGTCTAGAATATTTTCTGGTAATGATATATGCTGAATAAATGTTGGACCACAATAATAGGCTTTAGTTTTTGGGCCAACATTATTTAAAAGGGGAAAAAGCCAAATCTAGTTCAGATTATGAAGAGAATATCATTGATTCTTTTTTTTTTTTGGGTACAGGAAATAGAAATCAGGACCTTGCGTTTGCCAGGCAGGCGCTGTGCCACTGAGCTATATCCCCAGCCCTATATTGATTTTTGACCATAGATGAATAGGAATTGTGGATAGAATTTTTGCAAGGGGAATATTTAGTAAAAATATATTTATCTTGAAATTAGAAGACCTACATTTTTTTATATACAGATGGTGAGAATTTAAGCATTATATTTATCTATAACAATTAGTCTTTTACTAATACAATGTGGCTTACATATTACTTTACAATTATTTGATTATTTTGGAGAATCAAATGAAAATGGAATGTTGCACATTAAAAAAATCTTAGAATTGCAATCTGTTATTTGTCATTTCCATTGTTAATATATGGTCATTCCTATTAATGCAAGCAGAGAAACTAATTTAAAGTAGGTTATTTCCTTAATAACCTAAGAAAGATTAGAAAAATACACTGTAAGGACTAGCCTAGTAACTTAGAAAAATCAGGTACAGGGTGGGTGATATAGTCAGCGGCATGGGCGCCTGCTGGCTTGCGAGGTCCTGAGTTCGACCCCCAGTACCCACAAAAAAAAAAAAAAAAGAAAAGAAAAATCAGGTACAATACACAGACGTCTTAACTGAAAAGTCTGCCAAAGAGTCCAGGGAGAAATTCGCTAATGGTTAATCCAAGGTGAAGCTGTTAGTGACCTGCTACAAGACTGAATTTAGAAATCATATCTGCGTTTACAATGTGCTGTAGAAAATGTGAATGTTAAGATGTTTGTTCCTCCATTTCCAGAATGTTTTCCACTTCATGATGAAATTTAAGAAAATGAAAAACAGAAAAAATGTGGTTTGAATAATTTATGGTCACCCCATAGCTATCTTCTTCTGGTGACTCATAATAAATGTATCCAAGTTATTTACTTTTAAAGTTGGGCAAGTTTCAGAAACAGTTTTAAGTAGTTCTTTTTTTTTTTTTTTTTTTTTTTTTGTGGGTACCGGGGGGTCGACCTCAGGACCTCGCGCGCCAGCAGGCGCCCGTGCCACTGAGCGATATCACCGGCCCCTTTTTCGTATGTGGGATCCGGGAGTCGAACTCGGGCCCTCGCGCTTGCCGGGCAGGCGCTTAAGCCGCTGAGCCATCTCACCGGCCCAGTTTTAAGTAGTTCTAACCCAAGGTACAATCTTTGAAGGAAGAGTTGGAGAAAATTGGTTCTAGATACATTTTAACAAATGAATAAAAGAGGAAAGATATAAGAAATAAAGTTAAAGCGTAACTGGAAATTTATCTACCAATATTCAAATGAAGGATGAAATAGTAAGATCCCTGCATACAATTGTTTCATTGACAGTCCATCTTCAATTTGGGAGTAACAAAAGTGCTGCCAACCAGTTATAGTTAGCAGAGTCGTATCAAATTCTGGGCAATTCAAGAGCCATATATTTTGCGAATATATTTTTCTATTGGTTACTGCTTTCCTAGTAGATGACAACTGGCAGGGTGTTGGGATATAATAGTAGCTTAAGAATGTGTTAATTGGGCTGGTGAGATAGCTCAGAGGCATAAGCACCTGCCTGGCAAGCGCAAGGTCCTGAGTTCGACTCCTGGTACTCACATACGACGAAAGGGCCAGTGATATCGCTCAGCGGCATGGGTGCCTGTTGGCGCGCAAGGTTCTGAGGTCGACCCCGATACCCACAAAAAAAAAAGAATGTTTTAATCATTTTAGGCTGGTATAACAAAATATCAAAGACGGGATAGTGTAAAAAGCAGAAATTTATTTCCCACACTTCTGTATGCTTGAAATTCAAGATTGAAGTCTCAACAAAAGAAGCTTCATCTCTGCTGTCTTCTCTTGTCTGATTGCTCACATAACCTCTCTTATGTAGAGAGAGAGAGTGAGAAACAGACAGACAGACAGAGACTCTCTGATGTGTCTCTTTATGATAACACTAATCCTTTTGAATCAAGGACCAACCCTTATAACCTCAGGCCTTAATTACTTTCTTCCTCTAAATACTGTATGGTTACACTGGTGTGCAGTGCTACAACATACATATTTTGAGGGACATGGACATTTAGTCTATAACAAAGGCATGAGTGAAAACACATTATTTTGTAGTGAGTGGATAAGTATATTTGCCATTAAGAAGTGGTTATATATTAATCCACAGGTAAGCACTGAGCAAATTAACATTGTTTTAAAAGCAGAATCCATGAGTAGTAAAAGGTAGAATTTTCCATCGTTGATTATATATAAGAAAATTCCATTTATAAGTCTTCTTCTTAGTACCCACCCCCCAAAAGAAAAGAAAAAGAAAAAAGGTAGTTAATATTAAAATAAGCCAATTCATTAAATTTCATAAGGGCTTGTATTATAAAGATGTAGACCAAATTGTAAGTCTTTAGGTCAAATGTGAAATCATTTTAATTAATTTTGAAGATTAAACTCAAATGATTTTATACAGTTATTTTTTACTTTCATTTGCAATGGTTCTTGAACTTTAATTTCTAAAATGTTACATGGCAAGCTTCTTAATATGCATTTATAGTAAATGCACGCTCTATTTTAGCATTTTAAATATCTTAAAAAGCCTTTCCCTTTTATGTAGAATTTCACCTTCTGAATGTTAATATTATTTGTGATTATAGAAAAGAATATATTGAAACATCTTTGTCTATTAATGTTTGTTTAAAATTTTTAATATTCATAAATTAAGATTCTATGCCTACAATAATGTTAGAAGATTGAAATTTCATTAGGCAAAGTAAAATGACATTGGGTATTCTCGCAAAATCCATTTACCATCTTCTGTTTTGGTATTTTATATTATTTATAATCATAGTATAAACAAAAACAGTGAAAAGGTATTTCAATTTAGAGTTGCACATGACTATAATAATGTTATAACAAACTATTTGGAAAGAAGTAAAGACTGAGAGTAGAAGTTATAAAATAAATATTTAAACTGATTTTAAACTCTGAGGAAATTCTAGAGTCTTTAAGAAAAGGCTTTTCATTGTAACAGATTTTTATTAAACTGCATAAAATCAATATATTATATAAAACATTATGGTAGTGCAGTATACTTTTTATTTAAAATATTGTAATTAATAAAATGAATGTATATGCCCATCTACAAATATTCCTTAGTGTTGATTATTTTCTAGACTTTCTTCAATGTTGTGGACCTAGTATTTAAAAATAAATGAGCAAATTAAATTGTCTTTGCGGAGATTCTAAGGAGAGGAAGAGTGATAAATAATTTAATATGTAAAATGTAAAAATGAAGAAAGATAAAGTAGAATGTACCAGTGAGTTCTGGGCGTAATAGAAGTTACAAATTAACTAAGATAACTATGGAGGCACTTAATGTAAAGACAATATGTAAGCAGACAGGAAAGGAGAAAAATTGAGACAAATGTCTAGGAGAAAACTAATACAAAAGTACTCATATGCATATTTTACCTTGATTTTGGTGATAGTTAGAATCAAGTCTCAGAAAATTTAGATGATTACTACGGTAAAATGGCCATAACTAAAAATGCAAAAATACATTTTCAAAGTGTTCACTAATTAACTGATGTAAATCTCTAGTGAGTTGACGTGCCAAAGATTCTGATTCCAAACGACACTCTTCAACATTTTAGTCAATAATTACAAGTCAAAATCTTCACATTTGGCTGGTGAGATGGCTCACTGGCGTAAGCGCCTGCCTGGCAAGCGCGAGGTCCTGAGGTCGACCCCTGCTACCCACAAAAAAAAAAAAAAATCTTCACATTTTCACGTCTGTAGATAATAAAAATGGCAATATTAATCAATGCTGTGTGGATGAAATAAACTTCTGAAAAATACTGTACATAAGCTTGATATGTATGAATACAAGACCTTGTACTTATTGAGAAAATAATTTTATTCATGAAGAATTATTGAGACCTAGCTAAACACAAATTTTAGCTAAGGTAATTGAAATTTTAGTTAACTAGAAGATCAATATTCTATAGATATTATAATTACATGAAATTAGGCCACAGCACAATGAAGAAAATATAGCAATCGCTGTTTATTTTATATAATTATTTATTACAACAGATGTAATATGTTCAAATTTTGGTTACAACAGAGACAGTATTTTAATGGACAGTAAAATAATAAAATTTATATAGGAAAAAATAATTACCTAAGATCTACTATTTTTTATATAATCTCCCATGTCCATTTAAAACAGGTAATATTCTCTACTTAGAATTACAGAAAAATATTCATTTTCTCAATGGTTGGTTTAGGCTGTTCAGAGGATATTTATGCCAGTCACCTCTGGACAGTGATTTTTTTTTTTTTTTTTTTGTGGGTACCGGGGGGTCGACCTCAGGACCTCGCGCGCCAGCAGGCGCCCGTGCCACTGAGCGATATCACCGGCCCCTTTTTCGTATGTGGGATCCGGGAGTCGAACTCGGGCCCTCGCGCTTGCCGGGCAGGCGCTTAAGCCGCTGAGCCATCTCACCGGCTGGACAGTGATTTTGATCAGGAGATTGTTGCTTGTTGGGTAATCCCAGTAGAAACAAGGTGGTGAAGATTCATTTTTACAAATGACGCATTGAATTTAGAAAAGACACCAATGCAAGAGAAAGATGATTACTCAGAAAGGATATTAGAGTGAGCATCCAAAAAAGAAGGAAAACCAGTAAATCTGAGTGAAAACAAAGGAACACCTTTATTTTTAAATCAAAGATTTTAACTGCATATGTAATGAAATGAGAAATTAGTGCAAACTTTAAGGAATGGCTTTGCATCAAACAAGTACCGTAGTGAATTAGATCAAAGCAACCAAAACGCCTTTGCAGAATTTGAAGAAATATCTGTTACCTTGTGAGACAGCCACATGCTTCGGGGGACAGTCAGTCTCTAGGGGCTGATTTGCTTCCAGGGAGAAAACAAAAACGAAAGTCCTATGACCACAAGGAAATGAATTTTGCTAACAGCCCAGGGAACTCAGAGGCCGAAGCTGTCTCAGTCTCACCTTCCTATGAAAACTCAGCCCAAAGAATCTTTGAGTCCCTGAGCAGAGGACTCAGCTCAACTGTTCCTGGTATTGGACCCCAGGAATTGAGAAAATAACTGTGTGTTGTTTTAAGTTTCTATGTTTGTGGTACTTGTTACTCAACAGTAGAAAATAAAATGAACTATTCAGATAGTTTTGACAGCAGGGTGAAGTAGTAGTGGTGGTTACATAACCAATGCAAACCAAATGGAAATCTATTCTCTTAGCCAGAAAAAAGTTATTTAATGATAGTAGTGTCAATCAAGCTGAGCCAATCAAAATACTCTTTAAGACACTTCTGCCAGGGCCAATAAAATGTTTTTAGTTAATTTTTTTTTTTTAAGCTGGACATCATGCTACTTGGAGAAATGGAAAAGACTCAGAATATTATTTCTGCTATATAGTTTTATCTAATGAGCCTGTAACAGTTGTATACATGAACACCATATCACTTGCCAATCAAAGACTCATGACAAATGTGAGAATAAAGATTTGAGTCTACTTTGATCCTGTGTGGTCATTTGGAAATAGGTCGTTTCCATAACCCACCAATTACCCTTTTGTATCTTCACTACAATGTTTCTTTTGCAATGCACTCCTTAGCAGACTCTCTTTGACCTCTGACATTCAATTCCTAGCTGTCCTATAATGATCTAAATTGAGTTTTTTTGTCACCACAGTATCTCTATTTCAAATTTTAAAATAAATTCCTAGAATAATTTTACCATGGTCATGAAAAATAATTCATATTTTAAAATTTAATTGAAGTGTCTCTGTAGCTTAACTTATAATATTTTAATAAATTTCCAAGCTTATTTGAAGTAAATGTATATTCCCTGTTTATGGATTTTAAATTCTGAGGTACACATGGTTATTTTAATTTAAGTTTTTTTTTTTTTTTTTTTAATGTGGGTACTGGGAGTTGACCTCAGGACCTCGCACTTGCCAGCTAGCACTTGTGCCACTGAACGATATCACCGGCCCTTTTTTTTTCCTTTATGTGGGTTCTGGGAGTCGAACTCAGGACCTCGCACTTGCCAGGCAGGCGCTTATGCTGCTGAGCGATATCACCGGCCCTTTAATTTAAAATTTACATATCATTTCAATTGATATTCTTGAAGGGATTAAATTTGGAGTATGGAGAAATACGTGATTATAAAGATAATTTTAATTAAGCAAAATGCTATCATCTTGACTTTTCGGAATGGATAATCTTCCACACACCGTGTTACTGGAGTAACATGTGGAACACCTCATGTTGGCCTATTCACTAGACTTTTTGCTCTGAGTATTCTAATATTGACTATAATCCTGGGACACTAGCGTTTTATTCCTAGTATGAGATTTTCAAATAAAACTTTGACATAGAGATAATAGTCTATATATTTCTTTGCAGATCCTAATTAATATATATATATATATTTTTTTTTTGTTGGGCACTTGGGGTCGAACTCAGGACCTTGTGCGCCAGCAGGCACCCATGCCGCTGAGCGATATCACTGGCCTTCTTTTCGTATGTGGGTTCCGGGAGTTGAACTTGGGCCCTTGCGCTTGCCAGGCATGCGCTTATGCTGCTGAGCCATCTCACCAGCCCAATATTTTCATTCTTGTATAAATTTCTGCTACTTTTTCTAGATAGTAAAATTTCTCTGACAGAATATCATCAGATGTATCTTGTTATATGAGTGATTAGCATTTAGTTTTACTCAGCACATCTTTGGTACATAAGTGAAAAATAAGGAAGCAGTATGAACTTCTTAGCATTGCATAGCCTAGTAAAAGTGTTTCAAATTGATGGCAGTATATGGGACATGTTGTGAAGTTAGTAACAGTATATTAATCTATTGAGAAATGAGGAAAATATGTGATGATGGCTTTGCAATATGTGTATATGTATATACTGATAAATTTCAATTAAACTTTATGACTTTACTTGATTGATATTTATTTATTCATACTATGATGTATGTTTCATAAAGACAGAAAATTGTAGACAGTATTTACCTATTTACCTTTAGCATCTAATGTTAGTATTCATTAGGTCCTTGATAAATATCAAATTGATTAAAGGATCAATTACTACATCAATAATTAGAAATATAAAGGAGAAGATAATTTGCTAAAGAAATATCCTTTGCTACTTGAATTTCTGGGTATGTATGAATGCTACAAAATCCAGTACTGACTTTGAAGATCTTATACTTTTACTTATTTGCAACAACTTTGGGGTTATATTTAGAGAGGTTCACTTCTCCTTTCTGAATTCTGAAGTTTTAATATTTATGTTCCATTTAGTCTTCAAGCATAATATTTCTCATCCTAATGTCATCATCTTTCATTTAAAATGAACTGTTCTCTTGCCTTTTCATTATATTAGAGGTGCTGCACTCTTCCTATAAATTTAATCCTGCAAACTTCTGATAATTTTGGAATGCCTTTTTGCCCCATTATATATAGTTGTTTTAGACTTCGAAGTCATCTGTTAATAACATTTTTTATAATAATCTCACTGGATATGGTAGAACTCAGCATACTCAACATACTCTGGCAAGGAAGATTTAAACATCATTTAAATCCAGATTTATT
The DNA here is from genome assembly GCA_028451465.1 of Erethizon dorsatum. Lineage (NCBI taxonomy): Eukaryota > Metazoa > Chordata > Mammalia > Rodentia > Erethizontidae > Erethizon > Erethizon dorsatum. The sequence continues at coordinate 11,520,700 of CM051828.1, read as the reverse complement.
TTCCATTTCCCCATCAATCCCTTTTAAAGTATTCCCTCTCATATTCTTCCTTCTTGATATCCAACAATGTATTTAATATCCTGTTTTTTTAATTCCACAAGTCTTGTGTTGTAGTTGACTTGTTTCACTTACGGTCATGTTTCCTCAGAGGCATGGTAAGCTCTTTAAAGTTTCAAACTAAGGCCCTTCCTGCCCTTTCTGTGATTACCTGCAGAATTGCCTATGTACTACATTGCTTCCTGATGCTGCTTTTCCAAAAAGTTACTGTCTTCATTTTTAAACAGCTTTAAGATATAGAAAAACCCGTAGTAGGCATCAACAAGCTTCTATTTTGTTTTTCCAGTACAACAGATTTGTATGCCAAGGGTAATTCTAACTGTTAGGGTGACAAGCATTATGACCAACACCATTAAATTCACAGTCCAGATGAGAAAACACACAAGGAAATGGCAATTTCAAGATAATTTCCTAGAATCTTAGAAGTAGATTGTTATTTGTGTCTAAGTGCAATGTTTGTGCTTTCTCGAAGATAGATTGCATTTTTTTCTTCATTCATCATGCTTTCTTGTTTATTTATATAGATCATGTTTTTTTGTTAAAAACTGAAGCATTTTGATATATTGTGGTAACTCTGGAAGCGAGAGTCTCTCCCCTCCTCAGCTTATTGCTGGTCCTTCCTGTAGTTATTTATTTTGTGAACTTCCTGAGCTAATTTTTGTCATGTCTGTGTTTTTTCTCATGTGTGGCCTTGGTGTTCTATTCTTTTTCTAGTCAGCTAGATGCTAGATAGAGATTTATGTAAATATCTCAAAGGTGAACTCAGCCAGGTCATTCAGGTCTCCAACAGCCTTTGCTTTCTGGTTGTGTAGAGCCTGATGGTCAGGGAGACACCAAACCTTAAGGGACAGCTGCTCTTTCCTGAGTGAGTTCACTGCTTTGTACATGTGTGTGACCTTCAAGAGTCTCAAGAATATGTTGGAGCTTTTCAGACCATTTATTCCTCGAAACATCTTCTTCCCCAGAATTTCCTCCTAAAAGGAAGGAAGAGCCATTTGGTTAGTCAATCATGCTCCAATTTTACCCACAGTCCCAGGCAGCCAAGGCTAATGGATCTCTCTGTAAATGTTTTTGGCAAATATTCCACATAGCTGTCATGACCTGGAAAAATTCCTAGTTAGTCAAGGTGAAGAAAGCCTTTTGAGCTCGTGCTTCAGGCAGCTATCAGATAGGTCAAAACACATGACCAAAATTATTCAAAATGGGGACTCTTCTGCTCTCTCTAATCCTGATACATGTACCAGTATTAGAGGTAGGTAGCTGCCATCAAAGGTAACTACAGTATAACTGAAGACTTAGGATGGGCAACAGGGTGAGTTAAAATGACACAGAGCTCTCTGCTACTACTCAAATTGAAGATTTTTCTTACTTAAGCCCTGTACTATTTACTGCAAACATTGAGCACTTAAAATTCCAAAACATTGATTTTACCAGTTTTTTTGAACTTTTTGCATTGTTTTTATGGGATGATAAAATTTTGGATTACTTTACTCTGATGTTTTCACTAATAACATTGGAAAGAGTTAGTATGTTGCTGCAGCTAAACTGAATCTGAAAGAATCGACAGTAGTTAGTAAGGAAGCTAAGAGGACAATCCAGGCAGGAAAATTATGCATGAAAAGCCTGGAGACTAGGAATACGACATGTGGTGGGAAACATCCTCAGTGCAGCAGGGCTGGATTATATGGTGCAACTGAAAACAAAAGACAATAAAACATTTTGTGGTAGATGGGAGAGATACTCAGAACCTTGATGCCATAATACTTGGATTTATTTTGGGCAACGAAGGCCTAATAATTTAAAGCAAATATGTTTAATCATTTCTGTAAACTATGGAAAAATGAATGGCTTGAGAATAAATTTTGGGAAGAAACGTGGCAAAGAAAATATAAATGTCAAAAACATAAGAGAGATGATGAATGAAACTGAGGAAGTAGCTATTGAAAAGGATAGAGTACAGCTGTTGAAATGGGATGATAATTAGCAGGAGAACTTGTAAGTCTTGATCTCCAATAATTTCAGTGTAGAGGGGAGGAAAGGCATACTGAAAAGAGGAAGAGTGGGGGAAATATTTAAATTTATGCTGGTATTTGGCTTCAGAAAATCAAGGGGACACGGATGTCATTCACTGAGGTGAACCGTATTGGACATGAAGTATATTTGGAGAAGTGAAACAGCCAGATGAGTTCATGTTTGGACCTTAAGGGATTGAAGTTGACCATGAGGTGTACAGCAGAGATGTTCAGCAGATCCTTGGAGACACAGGTTTAGTTCTCAAGAGGAAATTTAGAGCTGACGACACAGGTTTTGGATGACCAGATGTACATATAAGTGATAAAAGACCTCTAGGTATAAAGGCTTTAGAAATTGAAAAAAGGAACACAGAAAGATGATTAGAGATACCATAGAAAACACTAATAATTAAATAGCCAAATTATTAGTGGTATTCCTACATAAATTACATCATATAATTAGTCAGTGAAAGATATTTACACCAGTTCATGAAGAGTATACTTCGCACTTTCTTTGGTGCGAACTTAAATTCAGAACTGATGAAATTTTCATATGGGCAATGCAGAAAATTTTCTGACGAAGTTCCAGATCTGAGGGAGAGAATTGCTCTCATGGTACAGGAACCAGCTGTCATTTGTAGTGTAGAGTAATAGCTTAAGAAAACCTATTGTTTTTAGATAGATCATCAATATGAATTTGATCTTTAATGATGTCAGCTGTAAGAAAACTGAACTCTCCAAAGCAAATAAGCTAAGAGAGTTATCCAGTATTAACTTTGTTCCCAAATTTAATATATTCCAACACTGGAGATAAAAAAAATAGACTCAAAGACATAATAGGTTACGTTTTGAGAAATAATTATTACTTCCTATATAAATGTTGAAGTAGTTGGGCATAAGCACTCATTTTACTTTTTTTGACATTATTGTTAAATAAGTGGCTATACATATATAAGAAAATATTATACATGAAAACTAACACCTTACTTATTATTATCATCATCATTTTTATTGTCGCTGTTGTTTTTGTTATTTTTTTTTTTTTTGAGACAGGGTCTTGCTCTATAGTCCAAGTTGTCCTAGAACTCACACTGCAGCTCTGGTTGGACTCAAACTAGGGTGATCCTCCTTCCTCAGCCTTCTGAGTGCTGGGATTACGGGTGTGCACCACCATACCCAGCACACTTACATTATTTTTAAATAAAGATTGTGATAATTTCCTACTGTCACTGTTCCAAATGAGCATCATCTGAATTTATAATTCAGAGGAGCTAATGAAACTTTTCCAAAATAATTATTTTAATAGAAACAATTCCATTCATATTGAAAAACACACTTCCTCATAAAAGTCTCAACCAATAGTATATATGGATAGCGACTTTTCTCTGTAAAGGCACAGATAGCGACTATTTCAGGCTCTCAGTTCACACCATCTTTCATAGCCAGTAATATCTTTCCTTTATAGTTCAAACATTGCTACCAACAATGCAAAAAGGAATCAGCATGGTCATGTTTTACAAAAATTCTTCCGTATGGACGCTGAATGTTTATTTCTAATAATTTTCATTTGCCATGAAGTGTTATACTTTTGATAATTTTTCAATATTTTAAAAGCAATTCCTTAGCTCACCAAACATGCTGAACAGAGAGAAGGCCATTTTAATTCTTTGGGTCGAAGTTTCCTGACCCCTGGTGTGGATCCTAGGAGCTACGTACTCATTTTCTCAAAATTGTGTATGTTAGCAACACAAGCAAAGGGTAAGATCAGTCCTCTGGATCCCAAAGCCCTTAAGTTGGAGCACTGAGCTTTATCACACAACTTTCATTCCTCTTACTTGGCGCAGATGATAGATTTTTATTTGTTCTGATTTACAGTGGTTCTCAGGTGAGAACAGTTTGTGGCATGACTGGATGCATGTGTGCATGGATGAAAATATTGACACCATTTCTACTGGAGCAGAACACTAAAAAATAAAACTAAACATGACACAATTCTTTCCTAACAGCATTTTTATAACAGTACATTGCAAGAACCTTAGTTAATTCATTGCTATTAATTTAACTCACACTGTTTAAGTATAACTAATTTTGACCTCCACACCAACTTTAATGGTTCACAAAGGAACATGATTTAACACGTAAATGTAGATAAAAATTTTATTAATAAAAATAATATATTTTATTAATAAAATGAAAATAATTCATAATAGTGTTACAAAATTTTGAAAATTATCTTTCCTGCATCGCATATTTCCTTGTGCTAGTTTTCAAACATATCTAAGTCTTCAACAGATTTTTCTTTTATTCTTAAGTAGATCTTGATATTATGCTGTAACAGTTAAGAGGATAGGCTCTGCAGTTAACCAAAATAGCTACAGAATTCAGGTAGACCCCCTTACTATGTGACCTTGACAGTTTGCAAGTCTGTGAATTATTTTCCTTTTCTTTGCGTAGCATTAACTGTTGCTAGCCCATAAGGTATTGTTAATTAGAATAATTAATGTGTATAAATTATTTACAACTGTTTAAGTACATTTAAGTCACATTTGAAGAACTCAGTATATGTAAACTTTCAGCATATATTTTAATTAGTGAATTAAAACATTATTAGCATCTGTATTTTTATTGTCTATTTTATCTAACCAATGAATAGATTATGGGAGAAATAATTGGGACTTAATAAAAAGATTCCAGATAAATTGGTTAATGCATTACAAAAGTATTTTTTTCATCATACAAGTAACTTGCATTGCAAATCAGATCATAAAAGATACTTCTATGTGCAGAAATTAACTAACATTACAGTTGGAATCGTATTCTAAATTATATATTTAAAAAATAGGCATCACTTTTCCTGTTAGAAAGGCATACTCATATCCATCCACAGAAAGGCACTTATCTGTACTGAGTTTCTTTTACCTTTGCATATGCTATGTTAGAAAGCACATCTGTCTTCTTTTGATGTGAATATATCTCTTTGGGGGAAATGAGAAGTTTACCCCTAAAAACATAAACTTACATCATGGTCCCCTTTCATAGAATATATAGTGATTTCAAAAGTAGAAATAATAAACTATTAAAATAAAATTAAATGGAAAATGAGGTTTTCTTCAGAAATAATTGCACTATATCTAATCTATTAGTTAAATTTGCAGTTTTTAGAAGCTTATGGAATAGATGTTTAGATAAATCACCCACAAGATGGGTGCATCCGGATGGGTTTCGATGTTATTCCACAGGTTTCTGCTGTGGTTGTCGTTGCCACCGTGGCTATTTTCAAGCAGTTTTGTCTCCCATTGAATAAAAAGTGGGCAAGTCCATGGTTTCCAGTGTCTGATATAAATACCGTCTTGAAGATAAAATCTTTCCCAGTAGCCTAAAATTAATCTCTATTTTATAATTTTGAGAATGCCAACCCCACATTACAAAAGTATACAATAATTTTATATTAAGGGCATTATTGAATTGTATCCATCACTACTTTTTCTCATCATACAGATTTTGACAAAAAGTTAAATTTTTAGTGAGAATATACCAACTCTCTTCCCAACCTGAAAACTAGTTACTTGACCATAGCTTTCCTCTACTTAGGTCATTGATAAAGATGCAGCGTCTATTACTTGCCTTTCTCTTTCACTTAAATAACCATTATTATTACATAGCATCTTTTTATATTTTCTATATATACGTAAAGTTATCATTTAGTGTCACACAGTGGTATTTCAGTTCAGAAACTTAATTCGTTGAACGATTCTGGAAAAGATGGCCACATTAGTGTTTGTCACCCTACGCAGAATTCACAAACAATAAACAAAATTTTACCAAACACTTCTGTTTTCAAACCAAATTATTCGCAAACAAAAGTGTTCTAGAACTGAGACACCACTATAGTTAATTTTGAAATTTAAAAATACCATAATGTACATTGTCTTCTTTTTGGTAATTTTACTCATTCTATTGCCCATCTTAGCTATATTATACCTGTATTAAGCATATGTATCCATGAAAATATTATTTACTCTGTTTGGTTTTAAAATGTGTTAGTTGGTTTTGTTCATTTGATCAGTTTTGTTAAGGGTTACCATAGCTTAATAAAAGAACATCCAAAATAAGAACTTATATATAATATATACAATATATTATATATATATATATATATATATACTCCTTGTGATGTTTGTTTATCCAGTATTTCTATGAAAAATGTACTAGTAAGTAGACCTCTTCCTTTTACATATTCATAAGTGCAGCAAGGTTCAATATTTCTAATTTTTTTTTTTTGTGGGTACCGGGGGGTCGACCTCAGGACCTTGCGCGCCAGCAGGCGCCCGTGCCGCTGAGCGATATCACCGGCCCCTTTTTCGTATGTGGGTTCCGGGAGTCAAACTCGGGCCTTCACGCTTGCCGGGCAGGCGCTTAAACCGCTGAGCCATCTCACTGGCCCCCTCAATATTTCCAATTTAATTATGGAGATGGTTGTATGTTTTATAAATAAACGGAAAAAATCTTAAGATTAGTTTAATAAATATTTTTTTCTCAAATCAATTTTTTTCTCTAGTGAATGAGATATAAATACCCATTATTGTAGATGATGAAAGTTTCTCTTGGTGGATTTAGTCAATATTTTCAGAGGGAAAAGAGTATGTACCCAAATGTAAAAATGCCCTTTCACTAAATCAGAGACAAGTCCAATAATATTCACAGCAAAGAATTTAATAATTATTACATAAAATGTTAAGACAATGACTATCCTAATTATATCTGATATTATGACATAAATTAGTAAAATTTGGAATGTTGGCTCAGACACATGGTCCTTTTAATAAAGTAGGCTTTTGCCAAAGTAGTCCAATAACAGATTTTTATATGAAATAATTCTTTTAAAAATTTGGGGTGCATAGGTAAAACTTGGCAAATTGCTTTTAAAAAGCGAATATTCGTGATCCTCATTCTCAGGTATTTATTTTTCTGTGGGTTTGCATTAGAACAGGAGTTGGACTTTTCGTGAGAACTCAAGAAACTTAAATGCAGTTTGTTCTCTGGGTTTACTTTGAAACACAGTGTTTCTATTCCCTTCTCCGGTCATTTACAGTTCACCTGCATTTTTGATGAAGAGTGAATATGCAGTTTTATTATTTCAAACTGTGTTCCTGGTAATAAGACCACATGATCTTTTGATGTTTAGAAAAAGATTTATATTGTTTTTATACTTTGATATTGAAATTGATTCTGTGAGCAAATTATCAAAGAAATAAATTTTAAGAATGACTCAAATAGTTTGCTTTCTCTAGTTTGTCAAAATGTGTTCCGAAGTCTTCATGTATGGCCTATTTTTAAATTGGTTACTTGTATTTGTTCACTCGTGTGTTGTTTCTGTATAAATTGTTCACAATTATTCAAGTTCTTTATTGAAAAAATAATTACTGTGTACATACAACATACCAATACATTTATTGAGTTACTGGGATTAGAACAATAAATGAAGTTCTCTTAAGTGAGCTCTTGTAGAGTACATATACTATATCATGAGAGAAGAAGACAGGCTATAAACATATAAATTAAACATGTAAACATTTTAGAAAAAAATGAGGAAGTTGGTTGGTGCACAAGTGGTGTGAGGGAAAACCATTTCAGTGACAGTGGTGTCCTCGTAAGTCATTTAAAATTTTGGGCTTATTGTGTGTGAGAGGAAAATGCTTGACTCTTTAGAATAGACAAGATGGCTGAAGCCTTGGCTTGCTGGATGGAGAATCAAAGTTTGGGGACAAGGAAGGAAGCAGGAAAACTGGTTTGAAAGCTACTGTGATGACTGAATGAGAACTGAGAATGTTTTGGACCAGGGGAGCTGTGGCAGTGATTGGAAATGGTTGGATTCTGGATGGATTAGATAGTAAGTACAGAAAGATATAAGACAGAAATAATTGAAAAGTATGCATAGAGAAGTTGAAAGAATAGATTTTTATTTACTAATATAGCAGTAGAAGTGTGTTAAAGGTAGAGAAATGAAAATTATTTTATACAAGTTGAGGTACCTATAGATATATTAAATATCCATGTAGACGTGGCTGTGAGAGTTCCTTACCATGTATGACAATATAATTCATAGTACTAAACCTAAGCTTATTGTCTTATATAACCTTGAATATAAAAATATGTATTAGCTATAAGTGGTAATTTATAAAACTAATAAATACTTGTTCTTAAGACTGGATGTTCAGGTAATCACCTTTTAAAATTCTGTATTCAGGGCTGGAGATATAGCTCAGCAGCACAAGTGCCTGCCTGCAAGCACAAGGTCCTGAGTTCGATTCCCGGTACCAAAAAAAAATTGTGTATCCAAATAAATCCATATTAGCTTCCACCTTTTGTTTTTGACTAATCTCTATACCAATTAAAGAACAAAATTTTCACCCTTCATTCTTCCTTTTCCATTTTTCCTAAAATAAACAGACACACACAATTATTATTCATCATTGATTAATCTATTTTTAAGTAACATTTTCTTTTTGTTTTCACAATTAACATCCCTTTTTAAATATTTTACTCTATTAAATCATAATTAGCTAGATATACAGTATAACATAAAATAAATCTTTAAATTATGTTTGTGTTTATAGATAACTATTATTGAGAAGAAAAGAAGAAAAATCTATCTACCTAAATTGATAGTATGGATTTATTTTTTTCCATTCCCACCTACTGGCCTAGGGTTCAGAGAACAGTTGTAATACTTTCATTTATCTGTGAAAGAGTAGAGACTTTTGTATGTTAGTGCAATAGGGTTATAGAAATATTTTGCTTGAAGGAAAGCAAAATCTTTTTAAACTGGTCCGCAACAGCTAATATTTTCTGAAGTGTACTGCACACTAGGCATTTTGGTAAGAGCTTCATGTGAATTATCTCATAAAATCCTCACAAAATCCTATGAGCCTTATTTTATGATCATTCATTTTCTAAATGATAAGGTAATGGAGGCATTGAGAAGATATTGGAACATAGTAACACAGAATAGGTGTACCCTGTTGTCTTAATCTATTTTCTATTGCTGTAACATAATATTTCAGACTATATAATTTATAAAGAAGAGATGTTTATTTAGGCTCATGATTGTGGAAACTGAAAAGTCCAAGATGGGGCAGCAACATGTGGTGAAGTTTACATGCCGTATCAACTCATGGTGAAAAATGGAAGGGGAAGTGGTTCACATGGGAAAGAGACAGAACAAAATTGGCACCCTTGCTGTTCTAGTTACTTTTCTCATTTCTAAGAAAAAATGCCTGACACCCAAAGTTAAAGGAGGAAAGGTTCATTTGGCTTAGTTTGTAGAGGTTTCAGACCCTAGTAGTCTGTCTCTAAGGCAGGGTGGCATGGTAGAGGGGCATCTCAGAGAAGAAACATTCCACAGCAAGCAGGCAAGTGAGAGCACAGTAGTCTTCTTTTTGTCTCTTATAGTTTATGCAATCTATCCGCCCTAGCGTGTGTATAGTGCTCATACCCACAATCCTAGCCAGAACTATGCCAAACCAATCAATGGACTAATTTAGTAGTCACACACCTTGATCCCAGCACCACACACTCCAGTTCCAGCCACCTCTGAACCTGACCCAGAATTGACTGCATAAGGCTTTGGCAGATCTAGACACAAGCCATAAAATAACACTTGCTGTGTACTGATTTAGTCTTCTGGTAACTAACCCAGTTTCTTGCAAATCCTGCAAGGAAGACATTAGTCCATCTTAAGTATCCAATCGTCTGTTAAAAGTCCCATCCCTTGCTATACTATTTACCTTGAGAACCAAATTTCTGCATGAGTGTCAGTGGGAGAAATCTATATTTAAACCATAGTGCAAGCATTGTACAGCTGCAGTACTCCAAACAAGACGCTTTGGGACCAATGTACGAATAACAGAGTTTTAAACCACTTGAGGCTTAAAATAGCATTATCCCCTCCTGGTTTTTACTCAAATACTAAAGAATCTACCAGGTTTCCTGCCTCAGGTCTTTACATGTTTGGTCTCTCTCAAATTCTATATAGATGACACGTAGATTAGCTTTCTAAGCTTAGCGGTCACATTTTCAAAGAGGGATTTCCTGACACAGTAACCAAGAGTCTTTTCTTCATGCCCCATGTATGCAGGTGGTATTATTTTTATCATCCCTTTACATTCATTTCCTTCATTCGTCATTTATAAATATATTTATTGACTTTATGTCTCCCTTTCCAAAACGTTTCAATTTTCAATGTTTAATAGTTTTGTATCACACCATCCTACAAATCATGGATAATCAATAATTGTTTAATTAATTCATCAATAGTACCATTATTCTCTTGTTATCATTCTTGTACATCCAACAAATAAGATTTTGACTTCTTCTTCAGTGCCTGGTGATAAAAAAGAAAAACTCTATCTGATTGACAGATGTGTACCAGAATGCAAGAAATAAAACAGACTTTCTATAAACTAAGTTCAGTGCATCCTTGCTTCAAACAGATTTGTAGTTCTCACTGAAATTAGCTGAAATTGCCAGTTAAAAGTCTTTCCTAAAAGCCTCATCATCACCTCACATTCATAATAATTAAAACCATATGGAACCTAATAGATTTCTCCAGCCAAAGAACCTGTTTCTTTCTCTAATTTGCTGGATCTGAAGCTCCATTTCTGCATTCTCTGTTATTCCTTTTCCTATCAGTCCACTCATTTGCCTCTAAACCTCTTATCTAGTAATAAATACATACAAACAAATCAAACTTTATCTCTGAGCATGAACACATTTTAACATCTCTGAGGCTAAGATTTCTGATCTATATAAAAGGCATGATATTGTCTTATTCAAATAGGCATTATACATACACAATGATGCAAAGTAGAGTATGCCATGTGAAAGTCTCTAGTTAGAGTCCATCTCCTTCTACTTAACTATTTCCATGAACAGTATTACAACTTATAATTTGAAGTAGAAATATCATCTACTCAGTACGTTGTGGTATATATTTAATGCACCTAGAAGGAAATGAGGACTCCTGGACACAGAGCCACCATTAAATAAACGATGGCTACAAAAAGGTGACTAGAAGTGACTAGAAAGGAAAGCTGAGAATACAAATAAGAATACAATAAAATGGTTATATGTGGGATAGTGACTTATTTTCATAGAGTGATACCAAAGAAGGGAGTAGCCAAATTTTCCAAAGGAGGGCTTTATTACAGGTGATCATGTTGAACTGAATTTTGGAAAGTTTAAGCATTTTATTAATGGACAAGATAGAAATGTATTTTGTGAAGTGGAAGTATGTTATAGAATGTGAAACATCAAGTGGTATAACTATCTTAGAGTGAGTTCAAGTCTAAACTGAACTTGAGTGGAGTGTAGGGAGTTAGAAAGAGGAAGAGGAAATAATATGTTTTAGACATAAATAGGAAAAAACTATGAATATGGAATATGGTTTGATTTTTACTGAGATGGAAAACTGTAGGAGAGTTTGAAAATAGGAATTATCCAATCACTGAAAAAACTTTTAAGCAACCAATTAGTTCCCAAGCACTGATCCCAAGGAAACTTCTAGAAGGGGTCATTGTCATTTCAGAGATTATTCTGGTAAGAAGTCCATAAATTCAAGTGATTTCACATAGTACAATAGCTAGTATGAGCTGCTTATTTGTGTCATTTCTTTTAGTGTCCCAAGTCCCTTGGGAGGAATCCAGAGGTGGCCTAAGTGAATGCTGCACAATGACCTGTGTTACAGCTGAGGAATCCTTAACTTCAGGAGAAATTTCGTATCTTATGAAGTAACTTCTAGGAAACTTGTCCACTTTCCCATCCACAGGAGGGAGGATGTGCATTATCATTATTACGCCAGAACATAAACCAATTTTTTCTGTGGAGAGAAGATATCAATCTTTATAGTGTTGGAATATATTTGGAAAGGAGGCTTTCTCTAAATTATCTGAGGAAATGTAATGTAAATGCCAAAAAATGAAGAAATATAAGAGATTCATTGAGTTTTTCTCTCCCATCTGAAACAGCAACCATGAGATTTTAAGAATGGTGAGGAAACTAGTATCGATGTTCCTAGAAATGGGGCAAGACATTTAAAGTTCTTGAGTCACAGTAGATGACATAGTTTAAGGATAATGAGATTTCATGTTTGACAAAAGCAAAGTAAATAAAGCTTATAGTGGAAGGGAGTTAACTTTGAACGGTACACATGGGTTAAATTATGTAGAATATATACTGTAGATCGAAATTCAAATTTTACACTGGATATGTTGAGACGCTATGGAATAGGGATCTTCATTTAGATTTTAGTAACTTCACTTTTTGTGTTATGTGGCTGTAAAATTGAAGCAAGGGGGATCTGTAGGTAATATGATGTGTTAGAAATTAAAGAGATTATGACATGCAATCATAAGGTAGATTTAGTGTTATGACATTATTCATGATATGTTAACTTGATTAGATTAAATAATTCTTAGTAGAGTAGTAAAGCACATTTCTGGGTGTGTCTTTGTGGGTCATAGAGGTGTGACATTGGGTACCATATATGGTCCCTAGCCTTTTAGTCTGTGTCACTATTCTGCTGCTGTGATTTGTGGCCACCACAAAGTAAAAATTTTTGCTCTGTCACATCTTTCTAATGTGAGGTTTCTGCCTCAGAGTCAGCTGATCATGGATTGAATCCCAAGAAACCATAAGCCAAGTTAAATCTCTTCTCCTTTAAATTGTGGCTACTGGGCGTTATCACCCAAAGGCAGGAAATCTGACTACCACAAAAAAATCAGTACCAGAGACATAGGGCCGTGGCTGTGACTATACACGACCATCTGATTCAGAAGTCCTTGGAACTGGCTTGCAGAAGTTGTCCGGAAACATTTAGAGAAGCAGGCTGGAGAAGCTCTAGAATGCTACAAGCTGAGCTATATGGCTTGAAGTTGGAGCTTAGAATGATAGAATTGGAGTTCAGCATTCCAGCTGGAGCTCAGAATGACTGAATGCTGGTACGAATGCAGATAGTAAAAGCCAGGCTCAGGAGGTTTCAGTTAGGAACAAGTACTTAATTGGCAATGAAACTAAAGGCCACATGTGTTATATTTTCGCAAAAAAAAAATTGTCTGAAATTTGCCTATATCTTCAGAATTTTCCAGAGACTGGGATTAATGATGGTGGATTAACTGATTTGGTTGAGAAAATATCAAGGAAGCCACATTCAGCATGTGGCATGATCACTGTAAGCTTCTTTTAGTCACATTTGTATTGAGAGTCATGGACAAAGATGTAGAACGGAACAATTTGAAAAATTCAATTTTGTCCCTAAATCAACCACTTGTAAATTTTGGGTCAAAAGATAAGTGGTTGCTGAAGAGATTAGCACTGTTGAAAAGAAGCTAAGTACTTCACAAGGAAAGAAAGGAAGATGCCTTAGAAATCAGCATGACCCTACCCACCACAGGCTCAAGGTCAGAAAAGTGTTAACCTTACAACTGAGAAGAGATGCCTCCTCAAGAGGGGTCACTTAGGGAATTGGATCCCCAGGATTCATTTTCATGTGTTCTGCCATCCAGGCACTCAGAGTCTGCTGAAGCCATGGCCCAAGGGGGCCTGGCTCCTGCTCCCACTGGCAGCAGAGTTTGTCATCATTCAGGTGCTATTGGTTTTATTAGCATGCAGAATGAAAGAGTTATGGAGTCAGGGAGGCTTCATCAAGATTTAAAAGGAATGCCTAGGAGGCAAGGAACCTCTGTTATGGTAGTTTGGGAAGGTGTGGGAATGAAGCCAAGTGCCAGTGGAGACTTCAGGAAATTGAAGATGCTAGGCATGTGGAATGTCTGCCAAGAATGGGAATGTTTAGACTGTGCCATTATAAATTGGAATTATGTAACCCCTTTTTGATTTTTACAGATGCTCACAACTAAGAATTTACCTGGAGTTTCAAAAGAGATTTTGTATTGGACTTTTGAAGAATGCTAGAACTTTCGAGGCATTGAGGAAGGGATTATTGCACTTTTGGTTTCATACAAGGTAGTTGTATCATATTAGGTAGACTCATTAACTTGTGCTTTAGAGAATAAATATGATTTAAGAGATGTTTAGGGGTATCAGGTTCCCAAGGGTGAATTGTAACTGTTACTAGTGATATATCAACTTGGCTGGATTGAAACACCTAGCAGATTATGAAAGCACATTTTTGGTATACCTGAGTGGGTCATGGAGGTGTGACATTGGGTACCATGTATAATTTTCAGCTCCTTCCTGTCTAACATTGTTTCCCTGTTTTCTTCCTAGCTACCAAGAATTAAGCATGATTGGCTGTCCTCCCCTTCTGCCATGATGCTATAGGATATTGTGTTTCACCTATGGGAAAACTACCTATACAGTTGGTTTATAGTTATATAGTTTATAGTTAAAATATACTATAATAGTTATATAGTTATATAGTTTATAACTAAATATAGTTATATAGTTTATAGTTATGTAGTTTATAGTTTATATAGTTTATAGTTATATAGTTATATAGCTCATAGTTAAAATATATATATTTTCAAATCATATAGGAGAGATTTTTGGCAAAACAAGTATAAGAAAATAATAATAGCTAGAAATAAAACATTATTTTACACTGAGTGTTTGGGTAAATTGATTTGCCAGTATCATGGTGGGTGAAATTGGATGGGGAAGTGAATCAATAGAACTATTTGGATAGAATGTTCATGTTTATAATCTAAATCTAGATCTATTTGAAGTTGAATAGGAACATCATTTGATAATTATATTGACAATAAATGTAAATGAAGTTTTCTTTGGGTAAACTGGAAGTCTTTTCACTCTAGTTTTAGATACCTGAGTGACTTACTAAATATTCACTTGCACAAATCCAGTTAGAAGTTAGAGAGAGTCTATCACTGTGGGTCAGGAGTCAGATGAAGCTATATTTTGGAAGTCCTCTCTGAACGGGTATAGTATAAAACCATGAGGTCGGTTACATCACCAAGATGACACAGAAAGGAGACCTAAGAAAGAGCTCTGAATAAGTCTAACTCTTAGAGTTTGAGAAGAGAAAGAGAAAGTGTAAAGGACATTATACTATGCAAAGAAAAATGGAAGCTTGTGCTTTATAGGAACAGAGAGTTTTGACTGTTTGGTATACTTATATATGATGCTTTCAAAAATATTTGGCACTTAGTAGCAGTCAATATATATTTGCCACATTAAACATTCTGTATAAAAATATTAGCTTTAGAGGAATTATTTAATTTGTTTGCAAAAAATCATGAAATGGATGAAACATCAATAAAAGCCCATTTTAGAGTTTGGCTGACACTATACTTTTATCAAGGTTACTTAAATATGCATTAGTTACTCCAGAAGGAAGACAGTAAACCATTAATCAGTGCCATGATTCATGTTAGTACAAGACCAGCAAACCCACAACAAATATGCCCATTTAATTGGCTGTTTCAGAACCCAGCCATAAAAATAAAATACTACAGGATGATCTAATAGGTTTCTTTAATATTTCTGGATGTAATTTATGTGTGCTAAAATCCAGAGTTCTTATATTTTTATTTTGATGAGTTTTGAAATTGTGTATACTTATCCAAAATCAGATATAGGATGATTTCATCATCACAGAAATTTCCCTTATGTTTTATTCCAGTCAATTCCCAGTCTCTCTGTATGCCTCTCCAGGCTTCTGAGTAAATCACATTCTGATTTATATTACTCTTGTTTATTTCTCTTATGGTTGGGTTTCATATAAATAATAGAGTATGAGTAAATACATTTTAAGTTTGATTTATTTTGTGCAGCTTAATGCTTTTTAAGTGTATGGTAAGATTTTTCACTGTTTAAATTTTTTTTTATTTTTCACTTTTTAAAAAGAGTTCTTTGATCAAACTTAGGAAGTAGGTGCTTAATACTAAATTACACATGTTTTATTACAAGTACATCTTTTATGTTATCAAGAGTCCTTCTGTGTCTACTGGTACGACACATATTTTTCTCTTTTATATTGTTAATGCAGTTAAGTAAATTAATTTTCAGATGTAAAGTCAGTTCTATTAATGAGATCACTCATTCAGTGACGTAATTTTCTCTTTATATGTTACTGGAAACCTATCGTAAGGAGTTCTGCATCTATACTAATGAGATGCTATTGTGTGATTTTATGTTTTATATGATTTTTTTCACCCTATATTTTAGAGAAATGGTGAGGTTTATTAAGCAGAATGTAAAGCACACAGTCAAAGAAAATAGTGTTGGGTCTTCAAAGAGAGATGCATTATAGCCTGGAGCTGGGAATATTTATGTGTTTCTGTTGCTAGTCATTAGATTCTTTATGTAAATTTATAGAAATCTCATAAAGGGTCTCTGGCATTATTCCATTCACATGAATTTATTGAAAGAGTTGTAAAAGTTTTTTTTTTTAAATACTTAATGAAATTTACTAATGAAGCCATTACATGGTATTTTTTGAAGGTCTTAATTTTAATTATTTATTCAATCCTCTTGACTGATATGGAGCTATTTATATTTCTTATTTTGTTTTAAATAACTTGTTACTTAATTTCTTTTTCTTACAAAGTTTTGTGTTGGTCTATGTTTTCAAATGTATTGGCTTAATATTGCTTATTATATTTCCTTATTTCCCTAACAGCTGTAATATCTGTACTGGTGTCACTTTTTGAATGTTGATACTATTGTTTCTCTCTATTCTTGATTAGTCTTGCAAGAAGATTACTAGTGATATTTATTTTAAGAAACAAACAAACAAAAACAATATCTGTGTCCTGTCCCTGAAGTTAGTTCAAATATTCTGCAAAAACAACTAGTAGAATCATAAAGAGAAGCAATGAGGTGAAGATCTTACCATGACTCTTTTAGCAGATATAGTTTATTTTTCCAGTTTAAAAGTCAGATTTTGTTGACATGAAATTACAGATACTATCTCTCTCTTAGGCAGATAGTGAACAGATTTTCTTGCAATCCTTCTATCACACATAATTTTATAAGCTTGGGGTCCCTCAGCTGTGATTAAAAGCCACTGTTTGTGCACTATCTACCTGGATTGCTCCACATGCACCTGAATGGGACTTAGAGAACAGAAGGACCTCATGGAAACATTACAGATCTTGTAAAAAATAAGAATCTGGAACATGACATTTGAATACTATCATCCTAAGCAAATAGTAATTTCAGACACTGCACTAAATGGTATATCTGTATTAGAGAGAGTTAACAGGATCTCAGACATAATTATGAGTTCATAGATTTATCAAATCCATTTGATTATATCTCTATTACAACAGAGAATCAGAATGAGTTCCCTTTTTCCTGAAAGCAATGAGAGTATATAATTACAATTTTTGTAAGGGCTATATTAATACTTCTGCTTTTATAACATCCAAAGATGTTCAGACAGTCTGCAAATCCCAGAGACTGTCTGGAAACCTCCCATAATATCATTATTACACTGAAGTAATGATCTCACAAAAAGAAAACATGGGATGGGAAAGAAGTGGTGAGTTCATTAGAGAACTTGGTTTGACATGTGCTACAGAGGGAGGGAAACAAAGACTCATATTTCTGCTTATATTCTTAAAATAGTAAGTTGCCAATACTCGGCCAGATGGTCAAAAAGAAAACAGTATTTCATCTTGTATTTCTAAAATGAAGATTTTTAAAAGATATTCATGTGCGTATTACGTTCTAGTGGTTATTTTAGAAAAAATAAAGTTTTGCTTGGGTTTTGCTTATTTCTGAGGTGCTCTCAAGCCATTTTTTTGTTTGTTTGATCTGATGCATAGTATTTGGCTTTTTTTTTTAAATGCTAATCTATTCGACATTCTCCTTTCCATAGCCTCAACTTTGTAGGTGCTTCCTTTCTGGCCAAGCTTCACGTCCTTTGGTTTTGCTTTTTCCTTCTGATTCTCACTACAAATCTGTTTGAAAGCTGCCAGAAGTACCCTGGCTAAATCCTGAACATATGGATGTCTTGATATTTCCCCCATCAAACTTAATAATCTGCTACCCTTAATCTCAGCTTCCAGCAAAGTCCTAGGACTTGCAGAAAATGTAAACAAATTTTCTGCCAGAGCATAACACACATGGTTTTGAGTCCAGCTGGCAGTGGAATTCTTGTTTCCAACTGAAACCTACTGCACCTGGCCTTTACTGTCTGCATTTCACTCAGCATTGTAGTCTTCTGAATTCTGACCAGAATTTACTATCAAGCTTGGCTTACAACATTCTGGAATTCCTCTGGGCAGCATCTCTGGGAGTTTTCCAACTCCTCTTGTGAACCACTCTGAAAGGCTTCTGAACCGCATGGTTCCAAAATGATCTCACTGGCTGGTGATACAGCTCAGTGCTATAAGCTCCTGCCTGGCAAGCGTGAGGTCCTGAGTTTGACTCCCAGAACTCGCATATAAAAAAAAAGAAAATGATCCCACTTATCTGGTACCCAAATCTGTCTTAGTAACTTTCCGTATTGCTGGGACACAATACCACACACCCATAATTTAAAGGAGAGGCTTTTATTGGCTCAGAGGCTTTTAGAGGTATTAGTCCTAGATCTAAATAATAACAGTATCTTAATCCTTTTTTAAGACTGTCATAACAAGGTATTTCGATCTACTACTTGCTCTTTTCCTTAGTTCACACATTCTTGTTTTGGGCTTGAATCATTTTATTTTATTCTCAACACTCTATGTCAAAGCTCAACAGAGAGTTAAGTAAACAATTACCATGCATAAGGATTCATGTTTTCTTTTGTCAGGCTGTTGCAGGGCAACTGAATCAATGCACTTTATTTTTTATCTGGGTCTGGGACTATGTTCCAAATTCAGTTAGAAGCAGTTCAACACTGGCTCCATTTTTTTTTTTTTTTTTTTTAAATCGTGATTTGGGACTTGTTCTCCTGCAGGGCTTGGAATCTGAGGAATAAGAAGTCCTTGATCTTGTTATACTTTATACAAAAATAAAGCCTTCAGTTTCTCAAAATACATTATAGTTCTTCCTACTGCCAGCTTTTAGATGCCTTCACTTTTCTTCTTTCTCTCCAGAATCAATCTTCCCACACTTGCCTTTTTTGTTGTCAGTCTGTCTAGTCTGTCTTTTAGCATCAAATCTTTGGCGTGGAGTGTCTTAAATTTTTGTAAACTTTCCTGAACAGTAGACTTCAATAGATTGCTACCTTTTAGTTGCAGATATTAAACCTTCCATATTTTCCTCCAAATGACCTTATCTCCTGCTATTTATGCCTTGTGGTAGTTCCTCTGATTCAGTGAGTGATTTCATCAGACACCTGGATGTGACAAATGTGACTAAAATATCGGACCTATCTCTAGGATCACTTCCTTTTTCTTATTCTTTCTCTTCTGCTTTTCTTTCTCTTCCCTCTCTTCTTACCAAAGCCAGATGCTATAAATTCTACAGGCACAGAAAATGAGATGTAGCAATGAATGGAGAGAGCTTAAATGTGGATTATTTCTTAGTTAAGCCTTTGAATGGATCCCTGAACGATGGAAGCCTTAATTGAAGGAGAGTCACATAAGCAATTCCTTCTATGAGACAGTAAATGCGATTGTCTTAAGTCACCAAGTTGGAAGTAGTTTGTTACGTAACATAGACATTTGGGGGTGGGGGGCTAGTGTGTCATAAAGGATATCTTCCTTGGTTTTCTTGCCTTGTGTCTATGTATCATCTCCAGGCACTTGATGAAGACTTCTTAAAGACTCGCTGGGGAAGGAGGACATTTTCTGTATCTTGGAGTCCTCTTGATTTAAGATTTTAATGACTCATACCAGCCAAAACATGAGTGATAAAGAGTACATATTTAGTAATTTGGTTGACATTTCCTTCCTATTCTCCGTGGTATATCCTTACCCCTTCCACTAATTCACTTAAGTGGAGAGAGAGGTACTGATACCTCCCCTGCTAGGAGGACTTCTCATATTTTGGAATTTAGTTCATTTAGCATTGATGCCACATTTTGCACAGTAGGAGGCAGAAGTACTTTGGTGACATAGTGTATAGTAGTCTACATTAATTTTTCAGAATGTGTAATAGATACCATTAACATTTCTGACTTCAGAGTTCTCCTTCAGTGTACTGTTATCTGAGAAAGCGGGAATAGATTTGTGCAGGCCTGGTAAAATAATTGTGGCATGATTTTCATGGCATCACATGGTTCTTCCCACTAAAGTCTTAATGAAAGGGAATAGGAATGGACAGAGAAATTTCTGAGAATAATAACAAAATATCTTATACTTCTGAAAGGAGAGGAGGAAGGAAGGAAGCTTGGCTAGGAAAACTTTCAGTAGGAAATACAATATCAGCAAACAAGTAGTCCCCAAGCAAAGATTTCTTACTGGAGGATCCCTCATTTGGTCATAATGGCATAGGCATAGCTGAGAACAGCCTGGGATGCAGAAACTCAGTGTGAATATTGGAGTAGATCCAGATGTGTGTAGCCGATGGCCATCACTCACATTCACTCCTCACAATGTTTTCTCTGGAGGAGATATCCGAGTGGCACATGTCCATGGACACTATGGAGAGAAAATGGGTGGACAATGGTGATAACGAGTTAGGAGGACAACATGTTATCCACAAAGAAACATAGCACAGCTTCAGAATGTTACTAGAAAAATGGATACAAGAGTAGTTTCAAAGACCTGATTATTAAAACTTCACACTAGATTAGATAGTGGGTTTTTAAAAACCTGGAAAAATCAATGGATACAAGACTAATGGAAGTCTTCCCTCCAAAATCAACAATATATCACTGCCTAAAATGATAGAGGTGCTTAATCTTTCTAATGTTTGTCACAATTTATTTTCAGAGTGATGGGTAGGTAAGTATGTTAAGCAAATGACAAGACTAAAGACCACAAGGAGAGGCCATATTTACATCAGAAGTGTGATCAGATTTCTCTTAAGCCTGCATTATGAGGCCCACTTTGTAGCAGGAAGGTTGGGAACCTGAATTTCTGTTTCATTTTCAGGTCACTGTAGCAGGTTAATGGAAGAGAAAGTGTTTTCAGAGACAAACTACAGCATCTAGTTTTTGATATTTATAATATGACATCAAAGACAAAAATCATCATTGAAAGTTATAATTTAATCATTGTACTATAATGAATGCATTTTATTGTAATGCTTTGTTTTATAGGCTAAAAAGGTGATACTAATTTCTTGTCATGTTACATTTTGGAAAAATGCCTTTTGTGGATGCACCTGTGTTTGTGGGTAGTGCCACCATGTATTGGAAAGAAATAGAACCACACTTGGCAAATTCTAGTAATGTAACTTTGCATTTAAATTTATATGTTAGAGTATAGGAATTCGGTAATAATCATAAATTGTCCTTGATGAAAATTGAAACAGAAATTTATAGAAGTGAAGAAAATATTCTGTGTCTTCCTTCTATAGGATCCATGTTATCTGATCAAGTCACCATTTATTTAGAATAAAAATGGTGCTATGAAAATGATGGCCTTAATAGTCAGAATGGAAAGAGTCACTTTAGATACAGCATATACAGAAATAAAGAAGGCAGAGATAATAAAGTAGATTATGATCAAGAATAATAATTTAGAATTATTCTTGAAGCTATATACCATGAGGTTTCACAAAAGCTAGGTATTAAAATGAAATTTTAAGATGTCTTATAAAAGAAATACATTTTATTTGAATTGGATGTTATAATGAGGAATTAATATTCAGTTAAGATTCGCTTTAACCCATGTCAAAAATTTTAGATTATTTTATTTATATATGTGTATAGATGTTTATTTGCATTTGAAACATGTTTCAGAAAAGTCTTTACTGAGCTGTATATCTAAATATACTTTAATAGATTTTTATTCAACATTTTTGGTAAATAAATGACTCACAGGCTGGATTTAGATATTACATGTCCCTAAGTCATCCTTCAGTCTTTCTTGATCCATAACAATAAAATCATATAAAACTCTTGTCAAAGTCAGTAAAAAAATAAAGATACATAAGTCAGAAAATAATGCATTTTTGAACTATTGTGTTGGAACTTATCAAAAATAATTTTAAACATAATGATATGCATATGCTACTTTCTGAAGTGAGGAAGATTTCCTTTTTACAACAGAAGGATTGGAAACCAGTTTTCAATCTTATAAAAAATCCAAACCATGAAAATTGTACTGTGCAGAATTTCAGATTTGCCTAAGGTTGCAATGCAGTTTGGATTTTACCTATTTTGAAGGATAAACTTAAGTATCAACTTTTTAGCAACAATTTATATAAAGTATACTGAGAGCTGAAAATTGTTCTCCAGTATTTTAGGATAGATTTACCTACTAAAATAGTCTCTTCACTGCACATTTTATTTTTTTTCATTTTTTAATTTTTTTGTGGGTACCGGGGGTTGACCTCAGGACCTCACGCACCAGCAGGCGCCCGTGCCGCTGAGCGATATCACCGGCTCTTTTTTCGTATGTGGGATCCGGGAGTTGAACTCGGGCCCTTGCGCTTGCAAGGCAGGCGCTTACGCCGCTGAGCCATCTCACCGGCCCCATTGTTGCACATTTTAAACACTGGCTTTTAGAGGTAGTTTTCCTGTGATCCTTACACTTTTGTGTGATAGAACATTACAATATCTAAGTAGAAATGGTCTTGAAAACTCTCAAACTTCAGTTTTATCGTTCTTAGTTAGAAAATTATGTGGATTTACCACACACAGAATACTCTATGTATATCAGCATTTCTGATTTTCACATATGCTTAGACTATTCTTCTTTTCAGTCAGGAAATTTAAAAAAAAGCTCTTCCTGCAATTCTATTACTTTCATTGTTTACACATAAATGAAAAATACTAGTAGGAAAGAAGAAGAAACATATAAAATACTTTGGATTGTGGATATATAGATAGTGTGGATACTAAATGAATTTTCATGACATATTCTATTAAGCAAATCTGTCTTCCAGATTTGTGTAGTAACATCCTTTAGAAATTCCTTCCTTTTTAAGCAGAAAAACACTCCATCCTGTGTTCAAATAACATTTCGTTCACCTATTCTGTGTTCACTCTGACAAAATCTTGACATTCCTTTCTTTTCTTTTTATGTAGGTACCTGGAACCGAACTCAGGACCTCGTGCTTGCCAGGCAGGTGCTTGTGCTGCTGAGTTATCTCACTGGCCCAACATTATTTTCTGTATCAGACATGCCAAAGCTTGTGTCTTGTGTATCTGAATTACTTTAATCCTTTTGTTCATATTTGGCCATGAGAGTTTTGATTAAGATGCCCGTTAACAAAAGTCTTGAGTACCCAATATAAGCTATATCATCTTCAAACTGTCCATGTCTTCAAGTTGATTAAACAGAAGTTCCTTGACTAGGAACACTAAGAAAGCTTTGAAAATTCAGCATGTCTGGACCTTGAAAATAGGACTAGAGTTTAACATTTTAAATTAAGACTTGCACGTTATATCTTAGGTTGAGAATTGTATTCCATTAACTCTCAAACTTTTCCTTCCTTGCTCAAGAGTCCCATAGTTCCAAAACCTCTCTTAGCTTTAGCTCTACATCTTTTAATTTTTCTAAATTTCTCTTTACACGTTAACTCAACTGCTCTCCTTGTAGGCCCCCAAACTCTCTCCTGACATTTAAATCTTTGCCAGCCCTGCAGTCTTGTACTATCCTTATGCTCACGGGCATGGCCTAAGAAAACAATAAGTGCAAATCACACACATATATCCACATATATGGACTCTTGAATTCTCACAATTTACGGGGGCGGGGTGCAAAGAAGAAAGAAAGAGAAAGGGAAGGAAAGCGAAGGGAAGACAGGAGAGGAGAGGAGAGAGATGAGAGGAGAGGGGGAAAGGAACAAAGACTGATTGTTTAAACCTTTCTGGGAACATAAACACATAAACAGGATATTATCTCTGAAACCCAGCATTTGTTTTCTAGTCTTTATTGTTTTTTATTCAATTTTCTGAACTTATTCAAGCTACCAGTTTCTCTTTTCTCATAGAAATTATAGTATCACCCCAATTAACATAACACACTATTTCAAGTCTTTTCAATGAATATAATCAAAAGTTCTCCAAAACTATAAAGAATTTTACAAGGAACAGATCAAGCACATATATATTTTAACTATTTATTGCAAGTCCCTGTGCTGTTTTTTCACATCTCAACACTATAAAATGATCGATTTCTTGCATGTATTTTATTGACTCTATACTTTGTGAAATTCAATAGATTTATAAAGAAGAAATGATTATAATTCTTTCTCACTACATTTTTTATTCCAGTATGGTTAATATATTACTCAAATATGCTAAGTCTGGGATCTCAGTACTGTTTTCAGATTGAATTCTTTTGCTAAATAAAATGCTTTCTCCCAAATTCGACTTCTTTCCTCCTCTACAGTAACAATTTCTGTGCCACCTGGGAGTGTGATGTGCTGTTTACACGCCAGAATGTTAAGCCACTGATTTATAGCTGGATGCTGCAGGGAAATTCCAACTTCCAATCTCTTGATCAGTAAAACGAATACTCATGCTTCTATTGTGCCTTGCTTTCTCACTTAGTAACAGGCTAGACAGAAAAGCAAAATGGACTGGGAAAACATAAATGATTGGCTAGGATAGGTTACATAGCACTTCAGGATACAGAGAATCCAGCAGTGTGCAATTTGAAACTCACAGTAACGGACATCTCACTTTGTGAGACCTTGCTATTGTGGAAGAGACATGCTGTACAGAGAATGGAGAAGGAGAGCTAAAAATAATTCATTGCATTGTGCTGGTATCTATGCAGCAGTTCTGCTGTTTAAAACTTCTGCCACTTTGTGCGTGGAAACCAATTAGTTATAGGAAGCTTTTTGGATGATACACAGAATCTGGCTAGCCCTGTTTCTTTTCAAGAGGCATGACAAGAAGAAAGGAGTGAAGAGAAATCTGGAATTTTTGTGTGGGTGACAGGTACCCCAGAGGCTAGGAAAAATGATCCAATTTCTACCAATTATCCTTGTTGAAATGTAATGGGTGTGAGTGCGTTGTTAACACATTTATTTCAGTAGCTTTTGAATCTAAGAGCATGTTTTAAGGAAAATGAGCCAAACCAAATGTATTATATAAAAACAATCATTAAAGTTCCCTTCACTTAAAAAACACAAGGATAATGTATGAAATATATATATATATACATATATATATATATTCAAATGGCTGATATATAATTTAAAAATAATTGTAGGCATTGTAAATGCAATCAAAAGGTTGATAACAGGGGTATAAAAATCAGTACTAAGCTCAATTTTTGCATAGTGTGTTCCAAGTGGCGGGTATTGACATTTCAAACATAAATTATTATTATTATATCTTAGACATTTAAATATAGTGTCTAATTTATTATCAGAACAATTTAGTCAGCCCCCTCAAACATTCAACCCACCTGCCCTTTATAAAAATACTTGACTCATGTAAACCTGCCAATATCTCAGAGTTCTAGATTTGAGGAGCTCAGAAAAATCTTAGCACAGCATAGAGAACATAAGAGTATCTTATTTCTGAAAAGTTATTAGTTCACTGAGCTAAATTATTGTCTTGCATTGGGGGTGCAGAGATTTTCAGGAAAGAAAACCATCTTTGAGAAGCCTGAGAAAATTTCTTTTGGTACTGTGAAACAAATGTTACATTTCATAATTTTCAAGTGAACTTATGTCAGATAAAATGATTTAAAAAATGGAAAATACTGATAAATGTGCAAAATTCAATTCTCTATGCTCCAGTTAAAGGACAAGTCATTAAAGGACAAAAGGAAAACAAAATGGGCAATGAGGAGGAAAAACATCGTGGCATGATAACAACAGGAGGAATTTATGAGAAATCAACAGATGGGGATTTGAGTTATTAAACCATAACTTAGCAACAAAAATCAAACTTTCTCCTTTCTTTAGACCATCTTGTCAACAACTGTGTCCAAATGAGTTCATCACTAAATCCAGTCTGAAATATAATTATTCAATTCTAACAAATATCTATTTTGATTTTTTTCCTCTGTAAAAATGCTAGCTTAAGTTTCTTTTGGTTTATAACCAATTAAGAAGTGTATGTTTTTTAAATAAACTCTTAGAACCTCAAAATTTAATTTTATCTGTTATCCTACAATTTCCTATTTCTGATCATATGAAATTATATTATGAGCTGAGATGAATGATGAGCTTTCTATAATATTAAGAAGCAGTATACATCATAAATCAATGTGCAATTTAAAAAATATATGCAATTAAAGTTTTTTCACTATCTTTCAGGATGATATAAATGTTATTTTCTTATAAAATCAAATGTTCTGGAGTCTTGGGACATTTGAGATTTTTTTAAATTTAGAGAGCTGGGCCATTCAGTCCTATGATTGTTTTTGGCTGTATTTTTTGCTTCATCCATAATATTTCACGGTTAATATTATAAGATTTTACTATTGGGTCAATTGAATGTATTTTGAGAATCTTATTTGTCTCAATTTATTTTTATTAAGAATACTATAGATTTTCTAATAAGAATTTAATTTAATTTTAATGTCTGAATACTGCATTAGGTCAATTTGTAGAGTAGACCTACCCTTATAATTCTGTTTTCCTTAACACTGCCTCAGAGTCCCCAAATGTCTGCCTTTTACAGATGAAATTACTGGAACAAGCCAAAAGGTGAAATTTTGCCTTTCGTTGGGTTTTATGTGGTTTCTTCAGGGAAAGCCATTTTCTGTGAGGGTTTTTTTTTTTTTTATTGCTTTGTCAATATTTATTTTCTGAATGGGTTATATATCTCTTCCATATATATGTGTATGTATGTAAAAAGACATATAATTGTTACATATTATATTCCTATATGACATACATAGTCAAATAAAGTTTGAAGAAAAACAAACCATCTAAAAAGAGAGTTATAGACATAATATCACAAAACATATTTTTGTCTTCTCACGACACTGACTAGTTACTTAGTAGCAAGCCTGTCAATCTGCTGTTCCAAATAATTTCTGCCTTCGGCAAAATGGATTGAAGTAGCAGAGCCTGTGTTGTGCTTTCTTGCAGTTTTGGAAATGGGCCCACAAATCTAAATGTAATAAAAAGAGAATATATAACTCATCATGTAAAACCAAGGAAAGTGTTACATTGCAGATGGCAGAGGCTTAAGGACTTATTGAATTGGTATGCAAATAAAAATTTTAAGAAGTAGATGGATCGCTTTGGTGGTCATACCTCTGCCAACTTGGCACTGTCTATTGAGTTATATTAATTTTGTGGCAAGTGGTGAATATGAAAATGAAAAGAAATCACAGGCAAGGGAATGGTATATAGTATGGATTTTTTTACTGAATTTAAAAGTGGAAACTTTATGGCTATATACTTAATAAAAATAAGAAGATAAGCTAAAGCTTATTGAACACATTTGTAAAAACTTATAGTGATTATAGTAGTCTTGTTCTTCCATATGCAGAGTGAAACAAATCAATATTTTCATAATACTTTTGAAATATTTTACTATATAATTAAAAATAGATATGGTCAGAAAAGTAAAGAACTTGGGTGTTTTCTTACCTGTACTTATAATAGGAAAAGTCCAGGCAAAGTAAAAATGTGTAGCTTTTCTCCAGCCCATCAGACAACAAACGCCACAAAGCATACAGTCAACCCAAATTCCAAAAGAAGCATCTAGAGAATTAGATCTGAGATCTAATTACCAATACCAATAGTGTGTGCTTGGCCTGTAAACCAGTCAGAGTACTTATACGTGGTGATATTGATGGACTTCTGGAAGCTGAGTGCAAATTATGACACTGAGAAACACTAGGGGCAAGGTGTTTTAAGGGTGTTTTAGGGGAGCTCCTATGGTTTCCTAGACCTACCTCCATGAAAGTGATTTGATTCTCATGTGTAGGTTTGAGAAAGACTGCTGTAAAGTGGAAGGGAAGGTCGGTATGAATCAGCCCAACAAAGACCCACTGTGAGGGAACTGACTGATTGTCTTAGACAGGGAACAGACATTTTCCCCAGCCCAACTTTTTCTGGCCTCTTTTTCTCAGGTTTGCAGAGATAATGCAGCCAATAGGAATACAACAGTTAGGAAGGTGACACAGAGGACAAACCAGCACTATACCACTAGAGATACACCTGTGAGTATCTCACCTCAGTAACATACGAGAGAGAGAGAGAACACAGAAGGGAGCGAAGCATTTCTAAATAACCAAGGGTTTTGTGACACAGTGTCCAGATGCTTTTAAAAATATGACTAAAATGAAAATGAAAATATAGCTTTACATAGTTTATGAGATACAGCAAAACCACTGCTTCGAGAGAAATTTATAGAATTAAATGTCTACATTAAAAAGAAGCAAAATTTAAATAAATAACCAAAATTTCTGAAAAGTAGAAGAAGAATAATTCAAACCTAAAGAAAATAATAAAAAAGAACAAAATTAAATAAAGTTGGATGGACAAAATAAAGACATCGATTAAATAAAAAACTGTTTTTTAAAGACTAATAAAATTGATAAATCTCTCTGGTAAGAATATCTAAGAAAAAAGATATGACATAAAACACCAATATCAAAAATCTAAGAGGGGCTATTCATACTGACTCTATGAACAACAACCAAAAGAATATTATGAAACAACCTACATGCACTACTTGATAAATCAAATGATATGGGAAAAGGTGTGTTACACATATACCAACTCCCCATGATGAATATAATTATTATGTACTACAGCATGTACTAGTAAAAAACAGGGTATCAAAACTCACAGTGAAATGAATATTAAAATCAAAATTTAAAAACTACAGTTTAAAATACCACCCCCCAAAAAATAAATGCTAACAAAAGGATAGATAATTTACCAAAGTAATTGAATTAAGATTTTAAACTTACGTTACTGATTAACAAATACCTCATGCTTATTGTCTTAAAACTACACATGTGTGCGCGCACACACACACACACACACACAAATGGTTGTGTAGGTTGCAAGTCCAGAAGGATCTCACAGATATGATGCTTAAACTACTTAAATTTTTTCAGAGCTGGTCAAACTAAGTGCAATAGAAGTATCTAATAGATAGAAGTGTCTAATTCAAAAGTAGACTGACAACTGTAAGATTTTAAAATTGAGGTCAATGAGGTTAGGATACTGTAGTTAGTTGATACAGGTTTATTAACAGTGAATTTAAGAATTCGGTAGGACAATTTAAAAAAAATATTTGTAAGTGATGAAATTTTCTCTTTTAGGATGTTATGAAATTGTTTTGTTCTACTTTATCTTAGCCAACAGAAATGATTGCTTGAAGTAAAATCACAATTAAGCGTACAGTTGACTCTATGATACTACCTTGAATTCTCATTTCTTTTGTTCTTGTTGGGATAACCTGAAGGTTATTTACTTCACTCAAAAAGAGTACACACCCATACTAATTGCACACAACAAACATATAATTTACTACCAAATGACAATCCATGAATAAAATAATTTGAACTGTTTTGCATAGACATTTGAAATATTACTACAAGAAAAGAACATACTTCTCTCAACTGTGCATGGTGTGGATAAAATCAGGAGTGGACACGACATTAAAAACAGCAACTATAAATTTGTTAAGGGAAATGGAAGAGCAACTCTTCTCATATAAATTGAATAACACACTTAATTCTTGGAGTTTTTAGGCTCAACAAGAAAAACTAGAGTAAGTGGCTATCTTCAGTTAACACTTTCAAAGTAGTTGCATGTATTTTCTCTGCCAATATATATCTACTGGAAGTTTTATTAGCCCCAGGAAAAAAAATATAAATTTTGAGGCTTTTAGAAAATATATTGCTATCATGCCCATATTTCTGGATATAATACTGACTTTTCAGTTATTTCTTATTATTCCATATGCCCTTGCCATGCATGTACCCAGTCTACAGCGGCTTCATGTTCTTCAGTGCATTTCAGTTCACGTCCTTCCCACATCTCTCTGTAGGGTGTATTAAGCCAGGAGTTAAAGCTGGTCTAATTAGAATGCCTTTTTATTAACAGTTTACAGAAAATAATCATAATGATGTGACTGCTAAAAGTATTTATCTAAACAGAGATGTACACAAAATAAATGCTCAATTTTAGACATATTTAACTTACAATATGTATCATAAGGGGGATTTCATCTTAAGATGGATTCCTTTATGTAATGTTCCTGGATTCTAGGGAACAGGTATTCATTTTTCTCGTATTCATTGCACCTTTCATTCAACAAGCCTTTTTTCTGTTCTTTAAGCATGGATGGTTCTTTCTTCCATTGAGGAAATTTAGTATGCAGCTTCCTTTTCCTAAATGCTAATCTCAAATACTGTGGTATTTCCCCTATATAGTATTTCTATTATAGTATTCAAATACACATTTAAATTTATATGAATGGATTTGTCTTATCTCTTTCATTAGATATAGTTTCATGAGAACAAGAACACACATGTCTTGCTCACTAAAGTAATTTCAAAAATTAGAGTAAGTGCATACCTTTACAAGTTCCATATAAACATGTTCATTGAGTGAGTTAATAAATACATTTAAAAAACCTTTAATCAATTCTATAATTAATATGGCTTAATATGTTAACACTTTCATTTTGCCTTATCAGAAAAAGCAGCCATGAAAAGCAAGCATGAGGAGGGAGAACAGGAGAAGTGTAGAGCTTTAAGAATTTCTTTGAGTCACACACAGACATGAAAAATTGCTTCACCTCATCCCGAGCAGCAATCTCAAATCCAGGTATAATGTTGGTATGAATTAAGCCTACATTATGTAGTGAAAGAAAGATTCTTGGTTCTTTGTTCTCAAAGGACTCTTAGCAAAGACACAAAGGAGAAGCAGCAGCCCACTGAACATAACTGCTGTTAACCGTAGAGCTAGTGACTTACAACAAAGGAACTCGTGAAGAGACGTGACATTAAATTGAGGTTTCCAACTCTGTGGTATAAGCAAATGCAGAAGGAATATTCCACTTCTATTAGCCTTGCATGCTTTGGGAATTCAATGGATGCTTGCAATGTGGTTACCGCAATGGAGGGGAAGTCAGGTCAGCTTTCTAGCTATTATCACCAACTCAGAATCTAAGTAACCGTGACAGCATTCATCCTCAAAGCTTTTAAGAGGATTTGAGCTTAGGGCTGAGGAGAAAACCCAAATATTCTTCTAGAAGTTACAGTTACACAAGGAAGTAAAAAAGACTTATTTGTAACAGGGACTATGTTTTTGCTGAAATGAAGCGAACTCTATATTCATGAGAATTAATATAGTTGGACAGTTTTCAATAAACTTCATTCTAATTAATACTTCAGAGGTTTTCTAGTAATCAGTGTTTGCTGACTGTAAGGAATAAGTGCTGAAATATTAGCACTTGCCTGGAGAGCATCAGAGTTGCTGAGGAAAACATCAGTGTAATTAATAGTAAGCAAAAGAGTCACTGTGTTCAGGAAAGTGGGAGATGATACAAGATTTTCTTACAGCCTGGGCACACTAGAGATATCATGAAGGACTCTACCAGCATGAAATAATAATTTGAGGCTTCAAAATCTAACATTTTACTTTGTATACTAGATATATTTAATATTTTAATATTTAAATTCACCTAGCCAAAAATGACACATTAGCCAAGATTAATTTAAAATATTTCAAACTAGTGATGATTTTCTCTGGAAACAAAAAAATTAGGGATCTTTGCCAATACTCCCATTCTGTGAAATATATAGCATTTTGTAAGTGCTCCATCAATATTTAGTATGAGTATTAATGAATAACATAAATTAATTGTCATTTGCTTTTGTCCCAAATGACTGTCTTCCTTGTATTTCTAATTCTATACCACAGTTCGTACCTGGCATGATGGAAAATGTTTTGCAATACCACCTATTGCTATCATGGTATTTTCTAGCTATCAGGAAACACTGAAATCAACAGTATCATTTACATTCCTCCCACCAGGAATCATTCAGTCTTGATTCTATGGCAAAAATTTCAAAATAAATGTAAGTGTAATGAATGTAAAACTCATATTCTCTATTGTATGGGGCATGATAAAAAACTATGGTGAACGTCTAATTTCAAAAAATTATTATCTATCAATGCACATTGCCATTAATCCTCTTCAAAATACACCCTGTTACTTCACAAACTGAATACTCCCTGTTACTTCTCCAATTTTTCTTGCCACTTTCTAAAGCAATTCTGTAAGTTCTCTTTGGTGAGTGTCTTTAGTTGTGCTGTCCTGGCTGCCTCAATGACCTGAATCAATTCGAAACATTTACCTTACATACTCATTTTTACTGTGGGAAAGAGCCAGAATTTGCAGTGTCAGATTTGGTAAATGAAGTGGATGAGGACACACCATAAGGTTTTTATTTCACAGAAATAACCATCTGATCAACTCGGGGTAATCAAAAACTATGGTGAATATTTAAATTTAAAAATGTAGTGCAGTAAAAGACATATTCCCTTCAATTGTCCTCAAAATACTCTCCCCATTTTGAGCACACATGGTTCTTGAAAATATGCCTATTACTGTAATGTTTTTAAAAACTTAAGTATTTTATTGTATGTTGACTATTCCTTATAAATAAAGAACACATTAAATGTTGCTTTAAGAACTTATTGCATTAAGTTTTGCTAAGAACCTAAATATTAAAAAATGGAGCAGTGTATTATGATGACTGATCAAAAATATAAATTCTTCCATTTTGTCATAATTCAGAAACATGAGTATAACAAGACAAAATCATAAGCATTTCAACAGAATGCATAGATGGTTTTTAATTAAACCAAGACAAATAATATGTTTTTAAACACGATTATTGTTTCAAAATACTCACTTTATCCGTCAATCACAGAGGTAAAGTAACTTTTCCAACTTATGATGTGCTTGGCTGTGTGACTTGCTTTGGCTTATTCATTGTTGGCAGATATGACATAAGTTGAGGACTACTGTCTTACATCTATGATACAACCAGGAGAAGATTATGTCCAGTCTAGAGTGTTGTCCCAGCAGAAGAGAGTAAACTCTAGAGCAGAATTAATTGCTCCCATCATTGCCCAACCAAGATCAGTGGTTTTTTTTTTTTTTTTTTTTTTGGTGGGTACCGGGCGTCGACCTCAGGACCTCACGCGCCAGTAGGCGCCCGTGCCGCTGAGCGATACCACCGGCCCTTTTTCGTATGTGGGTTCCGGGAGTCGAACTTGGGCCCTCGTGCATGCTGGGCAGGCACTTATGCTGCTGAGCCATCTCACCGCCCCCCCCCCAAGATCAGTTTTGAGAGTAAATGATAGTGAACTTTAACACGACTTTGAGGAATTTTTTTATAGACTTTTTATGACTATAGCTAACTACTCTAAACTCAAGATATACTGAACTATTCAAATTTTTACAATAGTCTTGACACAAAAGTTTTTCTTAGCCTGAGATTAGCCAGTTTTTCATCATTCTCATCAAATACCACATTTCCCTGAAAGTGACTGTCTATTAGAATCAATTGACAATTAATATCTATCTTTTACAATAAATTTTGTTTGGTTTTGTAACAATGTTAGATTATGCATTAATGCTGTGTTCTTCTGTGTATTTTATATTTCAGCCACTGCAGTATACCTGTGAAATATAGCTTGTGTTACATTTACCTCATAATTTTCAGTTTTAAGAACCTGGACATTTATATTATGTGCATTTAAGAAATGGAATTTGGAATGAAGGAATAAATTAAATAATATACTTTGGAGTTTAAATCAAAAATAAGAATCAGATGTTTTATCAGAGATAGTGAATATATATCAATTATTAACACTAAAATAATTAGTATAACACCCATATTGGTAACCAGTCTTGGAATCATTGGTTTGCAGGGTTGAGGTTTGCTTAGTCGTTTTTTATTTTGTTTGTTTGTTTGTTTCTTTCTTTTCTTTTCCTCCTTCATGGTTTTGGAGATTTTTACCAGAATGGGCAAGCATTCTACCACAGAGCTGTATCCTCAGCCCTGCTTAATTGTTCCCATCACCATCAATCATTTTCTTTTCCCTTACTGTGCTTAGAAAAGCTCTGCTTTAATTGCACTGTTCCTGTGATATTCCCCAATTCTTACAAAATCAATAGAAAATGTTTGCTTAAATCACTGATGTTCTTATACAAATAAACAAAACTGAACATTTTTGAGTTATAATATTAAAATATCTTTAAGAATTTTTCCTGCTGCAATCCCAGAATCCACAAAGAACCTGAGTACATCGTATTGGAGAAATGAATTTAGGAAACAAGCTCTGGGCCGTGGATGTTCGTTCACATTACTACAGGGGTAGCTTTGCTCACAGGTACTCTCGGTGTACAGATATAGGGAATGTGAGTATGTACAGTACACACAGACATAGTCTACATTTTTATCCCAAACAATAAGTGTTTATGTGTATGTATATATATATTCAGAATATGTACATATATCTCATAATTTGTAATAATACTATTCATTTGAATTCTAATATGCCACAAAATTTGCTTTAGTTTTTTCCCCTTTATTTCTGAAGTCTTTCTTCAACAGTGAGAACCCTTGTTCTTGTTATTTATAATATATTTAATTGTTTAGTTCTAGGGTACATTTAAGGTAATTTCAAAATTGATATCCATAACCCTGGGAGGAGCAAATCTATTTCATTTATATACTTTTTAATTTTAATTCTTCCAGTATTCCACCAAGATACTGTCCTTCGCAGTTCCTTAGAAAGGTTGTTTTCTTCCCTGAGCTCTGTTCAGTGTGTTTAGAGTTAATTTTTTATTCCTCATATTATGTTTTTTATTTTTTCTTCATCATGTTTGATTTTATTTATTCATTATTTTTGGAGGAGGGCACGTAATGGATGTGGGAAATCTTACTCTAGTTCTAAGAGTCTGAACTATATAAATTATGTTCTCCATGAAATGACATTCTTAGGCTCTGTTATATCATTACCAATATCTAATTCTTTC
Organism: Erethizon dorsatum; assembly: GCA_028451465.1. Lineage (NCBI taxonomy): Eukaryota > Metazoa > Chordata > Mammalia > Rodentia > Erethizontidae > Erethizon > Erethizon dorsatum. Next base: position 11,485,612 of record CM051828.1, on the reverse strand, counting down.
CACTGGTTTTCATACCACCTCGATAGGTGGTTTCTGATTTGTCCTTTATTTACTGCTAAAATAACTACATGTTCAAAATAAGATGCACCTGTTTTGGAAAACACAAGAAGGCAATCTAAGACAGTGAACCAGTAAAACTCTGTGTGTGTGTGTCTGTGTGTGTGTATGTGTGTGTGTGTGTGTACCATAAAGGGAAATAATAAATGTACAATGGAAAAAATCTAGTGGGTCAATATTATTTTAATAATACATATGCACATCCTGACACTGTTATATGATTTACTCAGGAAAAAGCTTAACGTCAACTGTGTGACAGCCTTTATAAAAATATATGACTCTAGTTCAGTCACAAAAAATATGAGACCCATCCAAAGTGACTGACACTAGACAAAATACATGATCAGTATTCTTTGATAGGATCAAGATCATGAAAGAAAACAGAAGCTTAAAGATTTGTTTACAGACTACAGGAGACTTAGGGGAAAAATTAAATGCAATATGGAATCCTGAGTTCTACCCTGGAACAAAAAGCGACAGTGAAAAAAAAACTGGTAAAAATTGAAAAAAAACAAATCAAGGTGATATTGACCATTGTGCTATGTAGTTATATATGATGGTAATACTAGAAGCAGCTAGGGGAGAAATACATAACTCTTTGTAGAATTTTGTATCTATTCTCTAAATCTAATTTTTTTTCAAAAAAAGGAACTTTAAAATGACTTTTATTTGTCTTCAGACTCAACTATTTTATTAAAACTTATAAAAACCATGGATGGCTTTAAATATTTTTTATGCTAAATTTTGGAATAGAATCCTGCTCTTCTGATTTCAAGTTCTATAACCTTTGCAATACTCTTGGTTCTGCCAAATCTTTTGGTGATATTTTTACTCAGAATACATTTGATTTGGTAATTCACTAAACATAAAGTTGATTGTTTGACATTTTAAAATATAAAAGTCATTTAAAAAATATTTGTATATTCTTATTCTTGGCTTCCTTACAAAAATCCTATAAGATTATCCATTTAATTTTGTGGTTACTCAACTAGGTATCTTCTATAAAAGAGAAGATAAATTCAAGATTTACTTGTAAGAAGAAAAGCCCAGGCCCTGATGGATTCACTGCCGAATTCTACAAGAAATTTAGAGAAGACCTAACGCCACTACTCCTCAAACTTTTTAATGAAATTGAAAGGGAAGCAATACTCCCAAATTCATTCCTGGAAGCAAGCATTACCCTGATACCAAAACCAGAGAAGGACCCAACTAAGAAAGAGAACTACAGGCCAATCTCCCTAATGAACATAGATGCAAAAATCCTTAATAAGATACTGGCAAACAGAATGCAGCAAATCATCAAGAAGATTATACACCATGACCAAGTTGGATTCATCCCAGGGATGCAGGGATGGTTCAACATACGTAAATCAATAAACATAATACACCATATTAACAGAACCAAAGACAAAAATCACATGATCATCTCAATAGATGCAGAAAAAGCTTTTGACAAAGTCCAGCACCTTTTCATGATAAAAACCCTACAGAAAATTGGAATAGAGAGTCTTTATCTCAACCTGGTAAAAGCTATCTATGACAAACCAACAGCCAATATTATACTAAATGGCCAAAAACTGAAAGCCTTCCCTCTAAAATCAGGAACAAGACAAGGATGTCCACTGTCCCCACTCTTATTCAACATAGTTCTGGAAACTTTAGCCAGAGCAATTAGACAAGAGAAAGAAATAAAGGGAATAATGATTGGAAAGGAAGAAGTTAAATTATCATTATTTGCAGACGACATGATACTCTACACAGAAGACCCCAAAAACTCCACTAAAAAACTGCTAGATTTAATAAGCAAATTCAGTAGTGTAGCTGGATACAAAGTCAATACTCAGAAGTCAATAGCTTTCCTGTACACAAATAACAAACTTACTGAAAGAGAAATTAGGGAAACAATACCTTTCACAATAACATCCAAAAAAATGAAATGCCTAGGAATCAACCTCACAAAGGATGTAAAAGACCTATACACTGAAAACTACAGTACTCTGAAAAAGGAGATTGAAGAGGATATCAGAAAATGGAAAGATATCCCTTGCTCCTGGATAGGAAGAACCAATATAGTGAAAATGGCCATACTTCCAAAATTGTTATACAGATTTAATGCAATTCCAATCAAAATTCCAACAGCATGTCTCACAGAATTAGAGAAAACAATCCTAAAATTCATTTGGAATCAGAAGAGACCTAGAATAGCAAAGGCAATTCTGGGCAACAAAGGCAAGGCAGGGGCATCACAATCCCTAACTTGAAATTATACTATAAAGCTACTGTGATAAAAACAGTGTGGTACTGGCAAAAAAACAGACCTGAAGATCAATGGAACAGATTAGAAGATGCTGAAACAACCCCAGACATACTAAGCCACCTTATCTTTGACAAAGGTGCCAAACACATTCGCTAGAAGAAAGATAGCCTCTTTAATAAATGGTGCTGGAAAAACTGGCTCTACACATGCCGAAGATTAAAACTAGACCCATATCTTTCACCATGCACTAAACTAAATTCAAAATGGATCAGAGATCTAAATATTAAAACAGAAACATTAAATCTGCTGGAAGGCAGGATAGGTAAAACCCTTGGAGACATTGGTGTAGGCAAAGACTTTATGAATAAAAACTCAACCACACGGGAACTATCCCAAAGAATCAATAACTGGGATCTCATCTTATTGAAAAGCTTTTGAACAGCAAGAGAAACCACCAACAGAGTGAAAAGACAACCCACAACGTGGGAAAAAATGTTTGCCAGCTGTTCCTCAGACAAAGGATTACTATCGAGAACATATAAAGAACTCAAAAAAATCAGACCTCCCAAATTTAAAGACCCACTCCAAAAATGGGCATCTGAGATGAATACACATTTCTCAGATGAAGAAATACTAATGGCAAATAAATATACAAAAAAATGTGCAACATCACTAGTCATTTGAGAGATGCAAATTAAAACAACACTGAGATACCATCTCACCCCAGAAAGAATGGCTACTATAAAGAAATCAACTAATAACAAATGCTGGAGGGGCTGTGGGGAAAAAGGAACCCTTCTTCACTGTTGGTGGGAGTGTCGACTGGTACAGCCACTGTGGAAGTCAGTGCAGAGATTCCTCAGAAAACTAGGATTGGAGGTCCCATTTGACCCAGCTATTCCCCTTCTTGGCATCTTCCCAGAAGAATTAAAAACATTGTACCACAGTGATATATGTGCACCCATGTTTATAGCAGCACAATTTGTAATAGCCAGATCTTGGAAACAACCCAAATGTCCATCAACTGAGGAATGGATAAGAAAGATGTGGTATTTTTATACAATGGAGTACTATTCAGCCATGAAGAAGAATAAACTGGAGACTTTTATAGGTAAATGGATGCAACTCGAGAAAATACTCATAAGTGAAATAAACCAGACGCACATGTGTAAGCATCATATTGTCTCTCTAGTATGAGAAACTGAAAGAGTAAATAAGATCCAAAATGTACAATAGACACGGTGAATCAAAAAGAAACTGGTCAATAAGAAAGAGAGACTGGAATAGGGAAAAGAAAGAAGGGAAAGGAAAAAAAAATTGTATATATATATAAGATGGTTAAGATAGATACACTACCAATTTTACTTAGTTCATTGAAGAGTAAGGTTTGAGCCAATAATGTTTGGACAATTGAATGCTAATGTCTGGTATCCTGAATAACTAACTTAAAGATAATAATACGTAATGCATTGACCATTGTTACCCTCATATTATGTTGTTTTGAAAATTTGTTCTTTTTTTGATTTATTTTGTTTTTTCTTCTCTTTAAAATAAAAAAAAAGAAATCTAAAAAAAAAGATTTACTTGTAAGAAGACATTAGTTTGTCTTTTTATTTTTTATTTTGTAGGTCTTAGAACTGGAGGGTAACTGGAGAAAAGCATTTAGAATACTATTCTATTTCATTTTCCTAACCTAAGTTTCTTTCAAAAATTAGTTGCTTCAAATTGTCCTTGCCATTTTATAACGCCCTTTGTGCTTCTTTGGCAGTTTTTAAAACTTCTCATTAAAAAAGCCATCTTTTTGAAAAATAGTATCCATAGACAACAAATTTTGAATATCAGTATACAAATAAATATTTCTCTTTTATCTCCAACATTAACATTGTCATTCTGTAAACACATAATTAAATTAATCTTCTTAATGCTAAATTATTAAAGAGTCTTTTAGAAATAACTAGGTATTATTGATGTGATTTTATGATTTGACTGTAATGTCCTACTAAAATATGCACAAAATTAAGCTCACCATTACTTGGCGAATTTTTATAGATGATTCTACAGTGCCATTGCTGTTAGTATTGAACTATTGAAGTTTCACAACTGTCAATAAAAATATTGCTTTGCTATTAGTATTCAGGGATAAATCATGGCACCAAAAGTGGAAGCACTGTGACTTTGAGAATTGTTGGTAGCATACAGATTTCATTAATCTACCATTCTATGTTCTGCCATATTAGAAATCTATTACACTCTTCTATGTTTTCTGACCTTACAAAATTAATTCATGTCTATAATTCCAAACTTACTTCCTTTCATCTTGCATTGTAACAATTTTACTATTCAGATATTTGATTTTGAATAAGCTTTATCCTCATTACAATTAGCTAATTGGTAAGATTATAATTGTCATTTTGATTTAGAACTTAAAGTGCATTTACTGCTAGAAAGATCCTGGATCAAAACACATAGAGACAAATCCCTTTAAACAGCACATTGCTTTGAGGGTCCCACAGAGCCTGGCTTGACGGGAGCTGTTGGTAATGCAAACCCTGGGGACATCCTTATTAGTCCACCCACTGAGTGGGCTGTGTGTGTGTTGTGAACTCCGTGGGCTACCTATAGCTAATAATTTAAAGCTGATAGAAGAGTCACTTCAGACATTTAAAATGCAATCAGGCTACCCTTTGCTGGCATTTAAAATAAAATGTACCAGGGTAAAGTTTATGAAGTTAACTTGAGCCTCTCCAAAATGTCCATACAGTTGTGATGTGGTTTTGTATTCTGGTTTTAGTTGAATAGTCACCCTTTAGGGCATCAAGACATTTCCTCTTTTTTGAGGTAAAAGGGAGGAGGATATACTAGTTCACCAAGCGCTGGTCAGGTACCGGTAGTTCCCAAAAGCTAGATGCAGAAAGTAAAGAAGGCATTCATTTGAAAAGATAAAATTGCTAAATGGAAGGTGATGATGAAAAAATACGTCATATTTGAATATCCAAAGAAACATAAGCAACAGAAGGCATAAATTCTGATAGGGGTATGGTTACAAGTTCAGAATAGGTGTCCTCCAAAAATCCGTGCCGTCATTTGTGCCCCAAATTTCTCTTTATTCTTTTTTCCTCCGAGTTAGGATCTGTTAACAGTGAATAGTCGCTTCCATTAACTTACAGAGACTAATGAGAGGTGAAGGCCAGGCTCAGCTTCCTTTCAATTTGTTCCTGTTTGAACTGCAGATAGCAGTTTCTTTAAAAAATGAAAGAAAAAAACAGCATGCAATTTAAACTTACACTGCTTTAGGTACCAACCCTAAATTCACTTCCTTTTTATTCTCTAAGTATTTTCACTGGGAATCTTAGAAAATGTAAGGAAATCTAAGTTTTTCATATTACTTATTACTTGAAAGTCTGTACATCAAATTTATCTATCTTTGACCATTTATAGTCTACTGAATCTCACAAAATGAAAGTCACATATGATCTGTTAGTTCAACTTGCATAAAATCTGTATCTCTTAATTGAAAATGATTAAGAAAAGTCTGATAACAGCACTATTGGAAGAGACAAGGCAGAAGCTCAGAAAACCCAGCTTCATTTCAAAGAGGGGCACAGAGATGTCTAGGATCACACGGGTTTTGTCCCATGTTGGTATCGTTTTATATATTGCGCAGTTAGGGATTCAAGATTGGTTACTTGTATGATATATTTTTCTTTACCATCCCCCCAAAAATAAAATGCATCTTTTTATTTTTGAGCTTTAGTGGTTTTAAAAGGGAAAAAAGCAAAATCAAACATTGATTTTGCTTTTATTTGGCACTGTAAGAATTATTATATATTTTATGTCTGTTCCTTGTATTCGTCCTTTGGTTATCATGCATAATATGCTTTTCATAAATATACCCATGAAGACTTACTATGTGTCAGGATCTGGGAGAGGTACTTTATTATTGAATTAAGTCCTTTTAATAGCTCTTTTGTGTTAGGAATAATGAAACACAAATTGAAGACGCAATGCCACACCACAGTACAGGCAGGAGATTTAACCCTGATCTGAGACTCTTAACCCTCTGTTTTTCAATATTTTGTTGTAGTTTGCAATATTATGAGAAATTGGATAAACAATTAGATTCACATTCATGAGCCCTACTTTTGGATCTCAAAGACTCAAAGGAAATGTTTATCGGTGAGGTGTATATTTTTTCCTCTCCCTTCTTGAGAAAACACAGCATTTTACTTGAACTACTGCCTGCTGGACCTTTTATTTGCAGCCTTGTGTTGACCAGCAGGTAGGGAATTTAAGTGTTTTTTCTTTACAAGAAAATTGTAGTTTCTAAGACTAGCATTTCCATAGTTCCACAGAAATCCCGGGGTAGTGATTACAATGTATATTGCCCAGAAAATCTGAGGAATTCCTCTCTAGCTAAAAGAAAAGTTTGACTTAGCTTCTAGTTGGATATGAAATGAAACTATTAAAGAAACTGTGCATTTGAAATGACTATGGCTTTAAATTATTAGCCTATAAAAAGCCTTTCTTTTTCAACTGCACTTGGCAAATAGATGCTTCTTTGATCAGCTCTGTTTTTTATTTTTATTTTTTTCCTCCCAGTGCTGGAGAGAGAACCCAGGGTCTATAGTATGCTGGACTCCTTTAAACATTGGCTTCACATCTATCATTTTATTATGATTCATCACCATTGTAACCCCAGTCCTACAATAATATCCAACAGACTAATCAACTCCTACTTTGCCAAAAGATCTCTCTACCTTCTTTGATTATTTCTAAAATATCAATTAAGAGACTAAGTTGTTTGATTTCTCCCATACAAACAATTCTCCAAAGGTTAAAATATAATAAAATTTCCAGTAATCTCAACATTCTTTAGTGAGAAATAATTTAAGCATTAACAAGATAGTTTTACTAGATTTTGTGTAATGCACATTGCAGAGAAGGGGCCTGAAAACTAATTATTTTAACACATTTTATGCTAGGACGCCTTTAAGAAATGTTTCAAGGGCTGGTGAGATAGCTCAGTGGCATAAGCACCTGCCTGGCAAGCACGAGGTCCTGAGTTCAACTCCCAGTACCCACATACGAAAAAAGGGCCGATGATATCGCTCAGTGGCAGAGGTGCCTGCTGGCGCGCGAGGTCCTGAGTTCGACCCCCAGTACCCACAAAAAAAAAAAAAAAAAAAAAAGAAATGTTTCAAAGTTTACTGTAGGATCCAGTCAAGGAAGAATGATACCAATTTAAATAGCTAGCATATTGAGGGAAGAAATTCAAGTGAAATTAGATTGTGATTTCAATAATATACATATTCTGATTTCTTCTCTTTCACTCTTTCTTTGTTTTATATTTTATTTTATTTTATTTTATTTATTTATTGTTTTGGAAAGGATCTTGCTGTGTGCTTCAAGCTGGCCTGAACTTAATAGATAGTCCAGACTGGCCAGGAACTTGAAGCAATCCTCCTGCCTCAGTCCCTTGAATGCCAAAATTACAGTAGTACATCACCACACCCAGCTCTGATTTACTCTTTGAAAAATTTAATGAATTGGCATTGTTGTTGTGAATGTGGCTGTTAGGGTTTTTATATAGGTGTTCCTCTAAAGATTCATGTTGTCAGAGTTGGGGGTTTGGGGAATTGGTTGGAACATGGGGGTATGGTAACGTCAGCGTATTAGTCCACTGATGAGTTTATAGCTAAATGTGATGTTGGGAGCTGAAGCCTGGTGGGAGAAGGTGGGTCACTGGGGCATGGCCTGGAAGGGTTTACCTCCCGCCTCCTTACTTCCATCCCTCTCTGCTTCCTGTCTGTCATGCCCTTCTGCCATAACACCCTGCCTTGTAGCCAGCTGATTATGGGCTGCAATCTCTACAAACTGTGAGCCAAACTAAAGCATTCCTTCTACAGCTCATGGGTGTTGGGTATTTTGTCCCAACAATGAGAAAATCCCTAAGTGGCCTATATGACAACTGGAAGTGACAGTATTTCAGTATGCAATCATCAGGAAAAATATGCCTTAGGGAGAGCCATATGAATTTAATCAAGAAATAAATTTGGGTGGGTGCTTTAGCACAGAAAACCTTCCCAGAGGACTCAGTGTGCAGAGTTTATTCTTGTGCCTGGTTTGATGTGGAAGGGACATGCTATAAATCTTTCCTGAACTGAAATGAATACACTGCTTGTCTCTTACCAAACTAGCTATCTGCTCAATTGTCATCATTCATCATTTTTCCTAGTCTACTTTTCCACTTAGCATCTCCTTTTAGTAACAGGAATTCCATCTTTCTTTTGAGGCATTACCAATTCAGTTTTAGAAAATGTTGATTTTCTTTGCTTTGCTTTGTTTTCTATCAATCATGATGTCCTTTTGCTGATTTTATATCCAGTGTTCAGTTTCAGAGATCAGAAAAAATGACAAGTAGAATTTGGCTTTAAATTACATTCAATCTGGTTTACTCTTTGATCACCAAAAATACAGTGCAACAATTAAAATTTCAAAGAGGTAATTGAGTAGACTACATTCTGTTTTTTACTGCTTTACTAAAATTTTGTTCATGGACCACTTTTGAGTGAGAGGTGAATATTTGGTCCAAATTGTTTAAAATAACAGTATAGTGTTTAGGTAGATGTCTTTTTTTTTTTTTTTTTTTTTTTTTTTGGTATTAGGAATCAAACTCAGGACCTCATGCTTGCCAGACAAGCGCTGTGCCACTGAGCCAATTCCCCAGCCCTAGGTAGATATCTTAACAGATGTATTTGTTTTCAAGGGAAGAAGTGGATAAGTTTGAGGTTAAATTTGTTATAAACATGCCTACAATCTCAAAAATACATCTATGTTTACATATAATTTCCATTTATAAAGCCCAGAGCTCCTACTTCTGTGCTACAGTAGTTTTCTGACCGTGTAGTTTTTATGCTTCTGTTCTTTAATTGTATTTTTAAATACATTCTGGGATCTTAAAGAAAGGGATTATAAAATATTAATTTTGAATCTTAGTTTTTAAATCGAGTAATGTAGGAAATGGGCACTCAGTATAAATTTAGAGATTAAATCAATTAACAATGATAAATCTTGCTTCATAATCCTGTCATATCACAAATCTTTAGTGGCATAATGCTGTCTAAAACCTATCCTATATAAATTATTGATGCGTACTTAAATAGCAATTGTATTACCGCCAAAACACAACTCCTATGTTTATTCATTAAGCACGTTATATTTATTGACTGTTCTTCAGCTTCCTCCTCACTCCTCAGGCTGCCTTCTTAATATTCATTCGTAAGTTTGGCATTATTTCCTAAACCAGGGCACTGAATATCTTGCTTCCAAATTATTCGTTTTTAAAATCTTCTTTGAAGAGAAATATTACACTTGTCCCAGAAGAGTTCCCTTATGTAAACTTTTCACACCTTTCTAAGTTATTCGTTGACTCCAACTCAATTTCTTAACCATATCATTTTTTGCTGATCCCAGAGACCGGTTTTGTGCGCTAGGGGGTCTGCTGCTGAAGCTCTTCGTGTTAACATGCAGGTTTAGTTCGTATTCAGATATCGCGAAGGCAACGTAGTAAGAGACATCTGCTACTAAAAAGCTCGTTGTATGCACAGATCCACAGAAAGGGCGTGGCACTGTGCCGCAGGGAACCCCACGGGGGAGCGCCCAGGTCCCTGGAGAGCACAGGGAAATACCTAGGAGAGCGCTTCTACTGTGGTTTCCTCTGGAAGGAATTTGCAAGCATATTTTGGCTTCCCCGGGTGAAAAATTCAGTGGGCTTTGGGGAATAGAGGCTGCTCCCACTTGTCTGATACCTGATCCTGACATCATTGAGGTAGGAAATAGCCTTGTCATGACAACCTGGTAGAGAAGGTGGCTGGTGAAGTGGGCTCAGGCTCAGGACTGGCAGAGTCGGATGTAAAAGTCACATTTGTAGACACGTCTTTTACAATAAAAGCCTGGCTAAACTTGGAAGGGGAAGTTCCTCCAGGGCCTCCAAGGCCACAGATATGAAAGCATTGAATATGCAGATAATAAGCCAGACATGCTATCGCATGCCTGCAATCCCAGCACTCTGCCATGCTGAGGCATGAGGAGCGCCGGTTTGAGCCCAGCCTAGGGAATTTAGTGACTTAGCAAGACCCTGTCTCAAAATAAAACAAAATAAATTACATAAAAATACAAAAGGGCTGAGGATGTAGCCCAGTGTGAAGACCCTGGTTCAATCCCTAGAAAAGCAACAACAACAACAAATATATATATAATGTTGTTTGTATATTGTATATATAATATATATATATACATATGCACACAAAGAGGGGTGTAATAAAAGGACTTGTTTAATACATACTTTCATTATTCTTTTAAAAATGATACAAATCTTTAATTGATTTTGACCCAATGCTTCATTATTTATCAGTTGAAGTAAACAAGAGCTGTTAGGCACCCTTAACTTTCAGAAATCTTGTTGAGTTTTTCCTGTAACAGCAGTTCATATTTGTATTGATTCTAAGAGGCTGCCAATTACAGACTTTCACAGCTGTTTGTAGATCCCTGAGTATTTTCTAGACCTTATACAGTGAAAAGTATCATGTGGTGGAAAAATCATCTAATTACAAGTTAGTAGTAGAAATCCGTATATTTTGAATGATATTTTTTCTTTGTCTGTATTTTATATATAGTGCATTCACCTTAGTTTTTTATTACTAACTTTTACTTGACAGGCAAAAACATGTATATATTTACGGGGTGTAACATTTTCTTTTGAAAGATGTATACCTTATGTGATGGGAAATCTAGCTAATTAACCGATGCATTACCTCACATAATTATTAATAGTGAAAACACAAAAATCTCTTCTCTTTGTGATTTTCAAGTGTCTAATACATAGTTGTTAACTGTAGTCACTATGTTGTACAACAAGTCCCTTGGAGTCGTTACTCCTGACTAACATATTTCTACGCTTTGGCCAAACTTTAGCCCTCCTTCTAAATCTCTCCATTTCCCCCAGCCCTTGGTAACCACAGTTTGATTTTCTCTAAGTTCAACTTCTTTATGTTGCACACATTACTGATACTGTCTCACATTTTTCTTTGTTGGTCTAGCCTATTTCACTGAACATAATAGCCTCAAGATTCATCCATGTTTTCACAAGTAATAACATTTCTGTCTTTTAAGGCTAGATAGTGCTGTGTGTGTGTGTCTGCTGCATTTTCTTGATCCATTCATTCGTTGGTGAATGATTGTATTGTCTTCATTACCTGACTTCAATTAATAATGCTGCAAGGAACACAGGAGTGCAGGAAACTTTTCCATTCACTGCAGTTCCTTTCCACGTGTACTCCAAAGTAGGATCGCTGACTATTTAGTAGTTCTTTTTTCTAATTCTTGAGGAACCGCTATCTTCTTTTCCATATTGGCTATTCTAATTTATGTTTATGTCAACATTGTATAAATGTGTCTACTCTCCAAATCCTTGCTAAAATTTGTCTTTCATCATCTCTTCCCACAGTTCAAAGTGCACACAGTTTTCTGGAACAGAGACTAAATGAAGCAAGTTTCTTTCATTTTAAAAAGAAAAAGTTATTAAAATACCTACATTATCAAGATTCTAGGCCTTATAAATATTTAATATTAAATGTAATATTCTTAAATTTTTAATAGACAAATATTTTAAAAGAACCATTAAGTTGATTACTGCCCAGCTGAGAAGGGCATCATCTCTCCACATCTCACAAACATCCCCTTGCTTTCCTGGCCATCTTGGCCCTCCTTGCTAAGAATAGGCCAGACTCTACTGTAAGAGGTGACTTTTCACTGTTGTTTTCATTTGCATTTTCCTCATGGTAAGTGATATTGGGAATTTTACATATACCTAGTGGCAATTTGTATGATTTCTTTTGAAGAATATTTAGGTCCATTGCCCATTTTAATTAATAGGTTATTTCATTTCATTATTAATGAATTTTTTGGATATATTTGGGATGTGAACCTCTCTGTAAATGCATGGTCTTCAAATAATTTTTCCTGTTCTGTAGGCTGTCTTTTTATTGATTGTTTCTTTTGTAGTAGAGAAGGTTTTATGTCTGATATAATCCTATTTGTCCATTTTTGTTTCTGTTGTCTGTGCTTCTGGGATGATATCCAGAAAATCATTACTCAAATCAATGTGATAGAACTTTTCCACTATTTTTAGTTTTAGTAGTATTACAGTTTCTGTGATATGTGTAAGTCTTTCATCTATTTTTTTGTACACGATATTTGAAAAGGTCTAATTTCATTGTTCTGCATGTGAATAGCACCTTATTTAATGGAATACTCAAATTCACTGTTTTGGGTTTTGTAAAATTTAAACTATGCTTGAGTTTCAACATTTTTTCTAATAGACATAAAAATTCTGTTAATTCAGATTATATTTTAAGATAATCCAGATATTTCCCTTAGTTTATTTTTCTTCATCAATAATTTTTTATAAAATAAAACAAAGTAAATGTAAATTAGGTAATAGTTCTTATAAAATTCATCAAATATCTTCTTTAGAACTTTGTATTCTTCTCATTTAGGACAAATTTTGAAAGGAATTCCATCTTTCTAAATTATAAAATTATTTAATCTGGCTTTCTTCCAACTCTTGGTTCCTTCTCATAATTTCAATGTATATCTTTAATTGATCTACAGTTTGATTGGTTTTGAGGTATCCTTTTACTTATATTGTGAATTATACTATGTATTTGAGCTATAACTTTAATCATACAGGAATTTTTCTTATTTATTTGAGACCATTTACTGACCCCTTTCTCTCTTGTAACCAAATTTTTTGTTGGCAGTTCCTTTCTCTTTTTTTATTCTGAATATTTCTTGATCCTTCTTACATAATTCAATTGTGATAAAATAGTATAATTTTTCAATTCCCAAGAAAAAAATAAAGGTTATTGGAATTGGTAATTTTAGAAGAATCTTAATTGTTTAGTATTTTAATCCAAAAATGGTAATTAAATATTATTTGTTAAATTCAACTGGGAATGATAAAATGTCTCTCTTAGTAGTGTCTATATTCTGTTCTTGTAATCTATTCCCTTTTAACATGGATGGTATTAGTAGCTTGCTTCTAACTAATAAAATATGTAATAGGTGATTGAATGGTACATTCATGGTGATGCTACATAAGATTGCAACTTCCATCTTACTAGGTAGAATGTGTTCTCATTTACTTTATCAGATTAAGCCACTTGTATGATACATATCTGGTTCGTAGCCAAAAGAAAACAAAATCCTTAATCTAACGCCAATACCAAATGATCTTCAAAGACCCTTCTCCAATCAGACCTTAAAATACGTCTGTAACCCAGGCCAGTGAATTTGTGGCAGTCTTGTCTAATACAGGATCTATGTCATTCTGGGACTCTAGATCCATGGAAACTTTGATATAATAAATGTGCACTACTATGATGACTAAGTCTGTGGTAATTCGTTATGTAATAGCTGGCCACAAATAAAGCAAATTATACATGTTTCTTCCTATGTATAGTAAATGTTGTATGTTGTTTTTCAATTTAAAAGTAATTTGTTGCCTGAAATAAGATGGAATCTCAGTGTTGTACTCATGTATTTATTAGCCATTTGAACTTGTTTTGAGAAGTGTCTGTTTATTTCAATTGCCCACTTTTTGACTGGGCCTTTTATTTTGGGGTGTCTAAATTTTTGAGTCTTTTTATATATTCTAGACATTAGTCCTCTGAGAAACAGCTAGGAAAAAAAAAAAAGAAAAACTTCCATTCTGTAGGTTGTCTCATTACTTTGTTGATTGTTTCTTTTGTTAAGCAATAGTTGTTTAATTTGATATGATCTCTCTGGTTGATTCTTTGCATTATCATTGAAAACTCAAATAATAACCAGTACTGGCAAGGATAAGGAAAAAAGAAACCCTTTTACATTGTTGGAATGAATGGAAACACAACCACCATGGAAATCAATATGGCAATTCCTCAAAACACTAATACTAGAAATTCCATTCAATTCAGGTATTTATATCTAAGTATCTTCCTGAAAGATGCAAAGTCATTGTATTATTGTGATAATATATACCCTTGTTTATACCAGCACAATTCATAATAGCTAAATCATGGAAGTGGCTTATGTGTCCATCAAGAGATGAATGGATAAAGAAAATACAGCATTTACACACAATAGAGAACTAATCTTCCATAAACAAAGACAAATGAGCCATTAGTAGAAAAATGGAGGCACCTGGAGACCATAATGTTAAGTGAAATAAATCAGAAATTCAAACTTAAATATCACATGGTTTCGCTTACATGAGCAACTCAACATATAAATAAAGAGAAAATAGAGAATAGGAGATAGGGAGATAGATCTTTCAGAACTAGGAAAGGGATCAAGAGATGGACTGAAGGGGGTACAGGGGGAAAGGAATGAGATGAAAAAAAATTAATGTAAGTTATGTACATGTACCAAATCCCCACAAGCAATGTAATTATTATGTCCTGTGAACATGTAGTAATACAAATAAATAAATAATTTACTACGCTATTTTAAATGAAGCATATATTTCCTTTATATTTTCTTTTTTGTTTCATTTTTATTGACATATCCTAAGAACCAATATTGTACCACCTTTACTCATAGAAAAGAAATCTATAATTATAGTATAACACTAAGAGAAACCAAATGGTGGCATACAGTAAATATCTACTGAATGCAACAACTGTACTTTCACTAACAATAGAATAATATTGAACAATAGTAGCGTAGTACTATCTAAATATTCATAAACTTAACGATTATACTAATAAAGATAAAAAGCATGGAAAACTGGCAAATGAAAAAAAGTAGAATTTGAAAAATTAATCAATAGAAGACCAGAAGGTAGAGAGAAAAGTGTAATAAAAGATTTTCTTGAGGAACAAAAGGAAATTAATAGCATTAGATAACAGTAACAGAAAAAAACATGACTATGAAGAAAAAAGAAATATCAGAGAGTAAAATAAAAGAAAAAATGAACATAGAAAGAAAAAAGAGCTGAAAGAGAAAAGAACAGAAAGAAGACAAGAAAAAGAAAATAGGATTAAAAAACTCAACCTTCTAAAAAACAATGATGAGGGGCCGGTGAGACAGCTCAGCGGCTTAAGCGCCTGCCTTGCAAGCACGAAGGCCCGAGTTCGACTCCCAGAACCCACATACGAAAAAGGGGCCGGTGATATTGCTCAGCGGCACGGGTGCCTGTTGGCGCGTGAGGTCCTGAGGTCGTCCCCCCGTACCCACAAAAAAAAAAAAAAAAAAAAACAATGATGAAAAAATAGGAAAAACAAATGAGCTGAATTTTTTTTTTCCTCTCTTATTTCAAATGTGTGGTTTCTTTCTAGGATTTGCAGTATTTGAATCCAGCAGGTCATGCTTTTCTTCACCTAGGTTTATGGTCTGTGGATTTGTGAGGTGCCCCACTCCTGCTCCAGTGATCCTTGTGTCCATGCACCCCGGACTGTGGCAACCATCCAAATCAACTTACATCCTTTGCTCACGTTTGCACGTGGGGAAAACAATTAAACCACCAGTTTCTCTAGACGTAGACAGCAGCCTGGCAGTTCAAGTAGACTGTTGGACTTGATGCCAATACTTTCAGATCCAGCCATTTCTGAAAGCCACACTCGCAGTGCCTGTTTTCTAAACCACAGAGGCCAGGGCCCGTGCCCTTCTTGGCCAGAGCTTAAAATTCTCAGGGGTCCACGTCCAGTCCCCACCTTCACTGAGGCTGCTTCCTGTGGCCGTCTCTCAGCCAGTCACTGTGGGAAGGTAACACTGGAAACCCTGAAAGTATCGCATGACCTACTCAGTTGCTCAGTGGAATCTAAAATAGTTGATTTCATGAAAGCTGAGGGTAGAATCGTGTTTACCAGAGAGTGGAGAGAGACGGTGAGAGAAGGGTGAAGAGAGGTTGATGAGTGGCGCTAAGTTATAATTAGAGATGGGTAAGTAGTTCTAATGTGCTATTGTACAGCAGGGTGACTATAAGGCAATATTGTACTGCCGACTTCGAAAGCTAGAAGAAAGAATTTTTGAATGTGTTCCCCATAAACAAGTAATAGATGATTAAGGAGAAATACGTTTAACCTGATTTAAACATTAACAGTGTATAAATTCATCAAAACGTCATATTCCACCATCAGTATGTCCAATTTTATTATATCCTTTAAAATAACGCAATTTTTAAAAAATGTGATTGTTTCATTAAAATATAAAAGACTACAAATAGACTTTTATTTGCTCTCTCTGGTCTTTATTCAAAATTTGTGGAAGAAGAAATGTAAGGTTGCTTAGGTAATAGATGAACCTGAGACAGAAACCACTTTTATGATCAAGAGTCTATGATGCGCTAGAGATGCATAACCCGAATAAGCATTTGTGTGATTGTTTGACCTAAAAATGGCTGAACGAGCCTGGCCCAGTGCTTACCTGTACTTAATTTTCGTGAGTCATGTGCACATGAAGTTTTATTTCTACTCTCTTGGGTCAACTGTGGGTACTCATTTCCTTCAGATATTTTCTGCTTGGACACATTTCTGAGAGGTGGAGAAAGTGATAAATGCAAATTAAATCGCTTTTTTTGTGTTCAGTAATTGATCTAATGTTTGATTTGTGGGGTTTCTCAGGCCTTATTCATGGTCCACTGATTTCCCCTAATGGGTTTAGTAAACTCTCCAAATAAAGTCAGATTATGACCCAGAATCCCAATGTAGGCAGTCTTCCATGAATCCTTTATTGCTTAAGATTATTTTTGTGAAATTTGTCCACATTGTGTATAAATATGACATTTTTTTATCTATTCTTGTTTAAACAATTTGTTATGGCTTACTTTTTATAAATGTATTTAGTCTATTTTCTTTTTAATGTATTTTTATTAGTATATGTTTGCAGTGGTACATAATATTTGTATTCCTTGCGTGGAATTGTTACATGTACTTACCACATGGAAATTTTTTTATTCCCTTCCCCTTTCTTCTCTCTCTCCTCCCTCCCTCTCTTGATCCACTTTCTATTTGAAAAGATCTGTCTCCCTACTTCTTATTATCTCTCTTTATTTTGCTTTTTATTTATATTTTGGTTTTTTCATATAAGATAAACCATGTGATATTTAAGGCTGTGTGTCTGATTTATTTCACTTAACATTATGGTCTCAAGTGCACCCATTTTCCTACAAATGACTCATTCATTATTCTTTATGGCACAGTAGTACATAGTCCTAGCGTATATAGTATTTTAATGTTGGTTTATACCTTAATTTAGATACACTTTTTTGGATGGAGTTTTAGATTGTTCACACTTTGGTTATGGAAAACAATATTTCAGTGAACACTTTTCCCAGTGAACATGAAAAATAATTTCTCTATGGTGTCTACATAGACAGGAATTTCTGGACTACAGAACTTGTGCTTATGTAAGTATGACATAGATATCGTATGACACCAGGTCATGTAGCGCGGCACTCTGATATGATAATCGTTTATATTTGAGCCTTTTGGCCTAAATCAACCTCAGATTGGAATGCTAACTTAGAATATATACTAGTCATTATTTTGATAAACATCAGTAAGATTGAGCAATTCTACTTTAATAAAAATAACAGCTAAATTGGCCATTCATAACACATACAATATTCTTATTTTTCCAATTATCATTCTTAAGTCCTTCTTCCCTCTTTTTTTTTTTTTTTCTCCTTTGAGACAAGGTCTTGCTCTGCAGTTCAGTCTGACCCTCAACTAGCTTATGGAGCCCAGGCCAGGTTTGAATTCACGGCGATCCTCCTGCCTCAGCCTCCAGAGCGAGTGCTGTGATTACAGGAGTGTGGCAGCATGCCTGGATCGTAAATCTTTTAAAATGACTTCCAATCTTGGATCTGAACTGATTGTCAGTTGTTTTATATACATATACTACATCTGGCAATTTTTAGGAGTTTAGATAGGGTCAATATTCCTATATGTATAGGGAAAGGAAATAAGATTCAAATATAAGAAAGCCTGAAATTTGGTTCGATGTAATTTTAACTTATTCAAAAGTACTTTGCTTATATCTAAGGTCTTGTGCAAATATGTATAAAAGACACAATGTTACGACAACACATCTCTGCCCTTAAATGTGACAAACTAGAAAGGTAAAAGGACAATAATCACAGGGGAAAGTATAACATGTTTTTATTAAGAGAGTGCTTCAGGAATATAGCACTTCTGGAATGGAGTTTTTGTATTTTTGTTCTCTGTTCTTATGTAGATTCATATGCTATAATGAAACTGTGGGAACCTGAGTTAGATCCTAAAAAATGGATATATATTTTATGTAAAACAGATGAGGATAATTGGATAATTTTTCTGCTAAAGCATAAAATAAATGTAAACACACAGATTGTTAAGTATTTACTCAGAATTACGGAGTGCCATCTATATCTTAGAGGAGCAAGAAAAGGCAGTAAGAGTAGGGTCATATCAAGATTGGGGACATCACTTTGGCATGCAGTTTGGCTTGTGTTTGGAAGAAATCAACATATTTTTAATATTAGAGTCTTGATGGAATATTTATTGTGAAAAGATATTCCTTTCAAAATAGCTGGAGAAAGTGTTTTACAATATTTATATTGTAGAATTTAAAGATTTAAATATTTTAAAAATTGCAGCGATATTAAAGTGGTCAGGTTTACTTTCTTTATAATAAACATCTTGATTTTAACTGGTTTTATTTAGAAGACAGAAAAAAGAAATTAAGAACAAAATAACATAGCCAATTCTTTCCCATCATTCAAGTATAACCACTATTAACATTTTGTTTTATTTCATTTCAAACTTATGCTGTGTATGGTGGCACATATTTGTAATCCTGCCATTTGGGGAGGCTAAGGCAGAAAGATTGTCACTTCAATCCTAGCCTGGGACATTTAGTGAGTTAGAGAGACCCTGTCTCAAGATTTAAATAAGTAAATAAATAAGTGCCAGGGATATAGATCATTACAAAGACTCTGGGCTCAATCCCCAGTAGCACTAACTAACTAACTAACTAACTAACTAAATAAATAAATAAATAAATATTGACGTATGTGACTGTAGTGGAGGCTGGCCTTGAACTCACTATGTAGCCCAGGCTAGCCTCGAACTCGTGGCAATCCTTCTGCCTCAGCCTCCTGAGTGCTGGGATTTCAGGGGTGTGCCACCACGCCCAGCTGCATATTTCTTCTTTATTTTAGTTATTTTCTATATTTATCCAAATTAGAGGCTGCTCTGAATATGGATTTTTTTTTATCATGCTTTATTTGGATAGATTTTTTTGTGTGCCAAATGAAATATTTTAAATGCATTTTCAGGTCTATTAAATTTTTTATTATGTAGACTGGCTATAATCTGTTCAACTATTACTCTAATATTAGATAGGAACATTATTTTATTGTTGTGGGGAGTTGGGGTTTTGCGGCATTTTTTTGAGGAGGCGCTGACAGTTTAACCCAGGGCTTTACCCATGCTAAGCATAGGATGCGCTGCGCTGAATCCTAACCACATGAACAAAATTTGAATGTCATTATTGCAAAAAATACTACATTCTTTGTATATATTTATGATTATGTTTTTAAAATAAATTATCAAATGCAGAAGACAGCTCCACTACAAAGAAAACATAAACCTATGTTACAAATATACATAACTATTTACATATACTTAAGGTGCTCTGTCAATTGATAGACAAAAACAGCAAAGAACCTTTTACACTTCACTCTTAACCAACAGTGTTTTCAAGTGTTTTACGTATTTGAATAATGTTGCAGGTAATTTTCTCAACAAGCCAAGTTAAGTTAAAATGCATATGGCAAAAATTTGCATAATTCTGTTCATAGCCACTTAGTATTTGTGAATAATCCTCCTTCAGAAAATAAGCACAATTCTGAAACATTAAAACAAAACTCACTTAAGCATTGAAATATTAACAGGGTTGTGTGGAATTAATGATTCAGAAGATGGCAAGAACCTACATAGTGATTTTGACAGCAGGGTTGCTTTTTTACCCTATTGTATTTGTGTGTAATTCAAAAGAGAAGGCTGAGGGCCAGTGAGACGGCTCAGCGACGTAAGCACCGCCTGGCAAGCGCCAGGGCCCAAGTTCGACTCCCGGATCCCACATACCAAAAAAAGGGCCGGTGATATCGCTCAGCGGCAGGGCGCCTGCTGGCGCGCGAGGTCCTGAGGTTGACCCCTGGTACCCACAAAAAAAAAAAAAAAAAAAAAAAGGCTGAAACTCTAAAAGAGGAATATTATATAAAATATAGTTAAGAAATAGATCTGACTAACCTTGGAAATTTATTAGGTTTGTATACATGAAAATAAAAAATGCTTGCTTTTGTGAGGCTTGCAGTAAAAATAAGGAATACTACATAAATATTTGAAGTAATTTATTCTAAGAAAGATAATGTTCTAAATTTTGAGTAAATATTGAAGAAAACTACATAAATATTTCATCTCTCTATATATGTTTTATATACATTTTAAAAATATTTTAGATATATTTATTTTATATATGTATGTGTTTTTGTGAGCCATATTGAGTACATTTAATCCTCCAGAAATACTAAGATGTGAATTGTATCAATTGAAATATAATGAATTGGCTTTCAAAAAGTTTTAATTTTGTGTGGACTTTCATAGGTGCAAGCATAAGGTGTATTAGTATATTTATCCCACACAATTACAATGTGTTGCTCAGGAATAAAACCAACTTAAACTAGAACATTATTCTTTTGAGAGACCGAATACCTTCTTGCTGCTAATGTACTCATTTTTTTTACATTATGTTTGACATCGAAGGATTCACAGTGTTCACTAATTTAGGCACTTCCAAATCATGGTTATAAAAATAATGAACTAAAACTGCCTCTTTTTATTAGCAGGGAGTTAAAAATAAATCAAAGTTCCAATGAAACTCTGAACTGTGAGACTCTAATAAAAAATGTTTTACTTGTTCTTTAAGTTAATAGAATTACTTGAGTGATGTGGAATATCATAGACTATCAAAATCACTCGTGGATCTAAGTCAGTTATATCTTTAACAGTGCATCATTTTTGAGTAGATATCAATGCATCCATTGTTAAATGTTATATAGAAATGTCTATAGCAAGAGTATTACTTTAATCCGTGCTAACAGGTTTACCTCTTTGTTGATATCTTTTTCTACTCAAAGAACAAATTGAGAATATAGCATAAGTCTTTCATTTCACTGATAAGTGCAACAATGATAATAACAAAATTTATAAATACCACGTTGTATGCATCAGTCCAAACACTTCACTAGTAAGAATTCACTTTAAATGCATGAAGACCACATGAATAAGTGCTATTATAAAACCTGGATTCAATTTCAGTGTCTGAATTAAGTTTGTGGTCTTACCCACAATATTATGAAATTTTTACTAATAATTTTTGTCAGTCAACAAATTGAGTCTTCCAAAAGTCTTATAAAAATTAGCTTTTAAAAAATAAATGAATAAATTTACCTAAATAAATACAGAAGAGACAAATACGCTTTCTCTTCTACAAGGCCTCACAATATAGAATTAAGAATGTAGGTACATGTATCCTTGATTAAGTTAGTAAATGTTTAAGTTAACAATTTTCAGTGGTGCATTTTTTCACATTTTTAAAAATCCAAACTGTGTTTTTGTTTTGGTGAGCAATAGATAGCATATTTCAAAGACTAATTCATTCTTACTCTGGGACTAATATTTTTAAATTTCTTTGATTCAAAGTAGTCCTTATTTGAGGTTTAAGAACTGCAGTAATACTATTTAAGCATAAAAATTTTTATATTCCTTATACATTCAAAAATTAGAAAAACAGTTTTATCTGCATAATGACCACATTTCCTAGCATAAAATTTGAATTGTCATTTTTAGGCAATCAGCTGTTTATCTTTTAATAAGGGCACATATTGTCTGGAATGTCTTCTATACTAATAATTACTTTAAAAAATACAAGTTAGAGAATTTAAAACTGCCTGTATGAGCACATAAACTAGAAATATTGCTTTATAATTTTACATTTAATTTTTAAAATCATTGAATTAATGTAACATGATATCGTTTACTGGGTGGTTTTTATTTTCTTCATAAATTTGTTCAACACAGTTTCAAGAATTTAAATATAGATTTGCCATGCTTTTCTAAAGAGTACTATTTTTTACATAGTCATACATTTCTTTTTACTTGTCATTTCTTTTCTCTTATTTCCCTTTCTTTCCAAAAAGGATTTTTATTAGTTTCGTGTAATAACACATGCCCTATGTATAATGAATTTAGTTATTTCTATGGAGATGTGTGCCTGGAACTTCTATGTGACAGGGTGACTACGTAAGTTTTTACCTAAACTCTTGAGAACCATAAAGAATGCTATTAATGATAAGCAAATGTCCTGCAGAAAAAATGGTGAGATTACCAGTTCTGAGTGCCAGTGGCAATACTGATAAAATAGCAAAGCAAATATGGTGAACTTGGCTATCTCCCCAAAGTCTGCCTAGTACTGAGAGCTATCAAACATTTTAATCTCCACTAGTTTTATGGGTGATCAGATGACTTCTTCTCAATTATGACTATTTACTTTTGAAAATTTGAGGGTTAGATAAATTTAAATTTTTTCTGAAACACCAAATATTCATTTTTGTTTTTGTTTACTTATTTCTTCACCCTTTTCAAAAATTTCCTCATATATTAAAATCTTAGAAAATAGTTTATATAATGACTACAAGATCTCGTTGTAAAATTTAAACTGTGACCACATTTCCCAGTCCACTCAGGACAGTCCTAGTTTATGCTTGCTTGCTTTCTTTAGTTTTTTTTAAATAAAATAGAATGACTGGGAGATATGTTCACAATAAAGTTAGGTTTTCCAATTTTATGCAAGGCTACTTATGGCAGAGGAAAGAAAAGGCATTCACAGCAGTCTCATATTCCTAATAAAGGGTTTTACCTGATTTAATGTCACACCTTTTCCAGGTATCTAATGAGAACAATTTACAAAGAAAAAGCAAGTTTGGCCCCTAGAGACATACTGACCTAACTACCTACCTATTTATAAATTCATCAAATCTGTCAGTGTAGTCATGTAGTCAATAAATATTTATGAAATACAGTCAGTCTAGTACTACTACTCTAGTACTTAGGAATTCACTACTGAACAAGCTAGAATGTGATTTTAAATGAAGTTGTTAGTCTAATTTAATTGTAGTGCTCCTTAAGTGATCTCTGTAATACTATGGATTGGTGTCTGATGCTGAAGCTTATAGTGCACAATGCATGGATTTGTAAAGGAAAGAGGTGTGGAAAGAGGGAGAGAAGAAGAGCAAGCTGAAACCCACAAGAGCAGGCTGGAGCCAGTGAGGACGCATTGCAAACATATCAGTTTGGAACACTCCAATATGCAGCTAAACACACGCTCGGCCGGTAGTTAAAGAACCTGAAAGAAACAGGATCAATTATTCTAAATGTAGTGCAGCTCCTCGCTCAGACCAATGGTGTGAGCCAGCAGATTTACAAAGATGTGAATGAGCTGCACGGTGGCTGCTCCCTCCCGGTCTCCAAAGAGTCTCCCTTGTGGTCCAGCCTGAGTAGAAACATAGAGGAATGGACATTCTAAATAATGAGCTTGACATTATTAGCCAAGGGAAGCATTATAAAGCCACCACACTTTGTATTATAAATTGATGTATCTTGACTTTGAACATTATCTATTGATTTTTTAACCTATTAATAAATAATGAATTAGCTAACTTAAAACTCCTACTCTTCCCACTCCTCCTTCTTTTTTTGAATTTGGTCTCTATTATTTATCTTTAAATTTCTACATAATAAGTTTAAGTCTAGTTCCACATTCCATAAAGTATAGCAATGATATCTTGAATATTGAATATAATTATAACAATCACGCTTTCTCTCTTTGCTACCTACTTATCTTATATTCCATCATCAATCTCCTGTATTTTACTATGGACAATTTACATGACAATTGTCTTGGTTTTCAGGTGCAAATCCAAAGATGATTTCCTTTTCATAAGCAGTAAATACTTTTGGTATAGTGAATATGTAAATATTCATTATGAAGTAGCCAAAAGTATGTTATAGCTCTTCTTTCTTGAATATATTTTTCCATGGTGTTTTCAATTCCCATTATTGTTTTGTTTCTTGATTTCTCTGTATTTATCATGCCCGTATATTCATCTACCTTCTGTTTTCTGTAATGAGCTCTTATCCCTGCTACCTCCTTCCTGGACCACCACTGGCTTGTTTCATTCAGCATAAATTGCTTATAAGCAGGCTACATACACCTCATGGGACGGATGCAGCGTCCCACGTCTTTTGTCTTCCTCCTTTGCCTATTCTTAAATAGAAAAGGGAAACGTTATATCCTAAGAAAAGAAATTGCAGGTTGTTAAAACTGTGAGATTTTAAATTGCAGACATACACACTCACGTACACACAAATATGTAGATCTTTATACTTTGTTAGCATTTGTCTGATAATCTGACTGTGTAGCATCCTAAGTTCAATATTATTATCTGTAGGAACTTTTAAGTCTCTGCACCATTGAATTCCTTTATCAGATGCCACTGATTGAAATATTCCCTCTCTCCTTTAGCATCTCTTACACACTTCTCTTTATTCTTACTGTTTTAAAATATCACAAGGTTGTGACTGGGAGGGCACCTCTTCACTGCCTCATGCGTATGCGGTCCTACGTTCACACCACATCACCTCAAGCTTCAGGAGGGCTTTGGTTGTTTTTTCATCCTGTAAGCACCTCGTGCTTCACATACGAAGAATTACTGTTCTGTTTATTCCTCTTCAATTTCTTTCCATTGGTAATTATTGTTTATTTTTTTCTTGAAAACTCCTGTTAGATGATTGTATGTTACAATGATTCTCTTTATAAATTTTATGTCATTGCCTCATATTTTAAATCTCAGAAGACGGAATTTACAATTTTAGCATTTAACTTCGGCCCTTGAGTAATCTTTATTTCTGTCTGCTCCAAGTTTGTTATTCATTGGCTACTGCTGTCTGTTATGTTGTGGACATTCTGCATATGCATGTGGATCTTAGGCTGTCCTTTGAAAGCAAGCACTCAGCTCCCAAAATCTCTATGAACAGGGCTACGTTCATTGATATCAGGCTTGTTATTAGGTCAATGGATAAAAATCTGGCCACTCTTTCAGGGAGATCTACAAATTCATTATGACAAGGAATTTCTGTTGGTTGTAAACATTTCCAGTCTTTATTGTATTCCATCTGTTCAAATCTCATGAGTCAAGGGAAAAAATGTCTTCCTCTTTCTATTTTGGTTTTATTTTCTGTGTTGTCTGGGGAGTATACACCTGGTAGCGGACTTATTTATTCAGTGGCTTTTGAGGATAGGAGAAAGATGTCCATCACCCTTATATACATAGTTTTTATCATCGTCCTAGTTTTAACCATTGCTCACTCTTTTTCATACATATTTTGAATCTCTTCATGTTTTTTTCATGAGTTATAGGCTCGCATAGGTTGCTCAGTGTTCTGCTTTGATTTACCAACTGACCCACAGATTTCTATATGACAGGGGTGATGGTTAATTTTATGTATCAACTCAGAATGCGGTTTTGAGGGAAATCAGACATTACAGTAGTGAATTATGGGTAAGACAGACTGCCCTCCATAATGTACATAGGCATTAGAAACATACAGGGAACAAAAAGACCAGCTTCCCTGATCAAAAAGGAATTCACGGGGCCGGTGAGATGGCTCAGCGGCTTAAGTGCCTGCCCGGCAAGCGCAAGGGCCCGAGTTCAACTCCCGGAACCCACATACGAAAAAGGGGCCGGTGATATCGCTCAGTGGCACAGGCGCCTGCTGGCGCGCGAGGTCCTGAGGTCGACCCCCCGGTACCCACAAAAAAAAAAAAAAAAAACGAATTCACCAGTAGACTCTTTGATTTAGAACTAATTATTTTTGGGTCTATATTTCATATGTGTTGTTCTGGAGATTAGTCTTATATTTTATCAATTTGGTTTAAACTTACGGATGCTTAGAAAGGCTTTGACTCAGTTAACTCCTGCGACTGCTACCACTTAAGTATATCTTTGTTTTACCAAATTTTGGCTAATTTGGAGAGAATCCATTGCCCTATGTAATCAGGCTACAATCTTAGCCTGGCCTTTCTTTACCCTATATGAAGTGTGAATCAGGTAATAAAACCTGTGAAGAAAGGATCCCAAATAGATCTGTTTCTGTTAAGTTCTCCACCTCAATGCACATAATCATTTTTTAAGGCTTTGTCTTATATTCATGATCCTTATTCTGTTCAATTACTTATTTCAAACTCTATCATCTAAATACAGACAACGAAACTCAAACCAAAATTATCTATCAGGCTGTTACACCCATTGTCAACTAATATTATTAAAAATAAATGGAATATCAATGGTGTCAGGTACTCTAAAGCAGTTTACATTTGCAATTTTAGCACAGTTTAACATATGAGAAATCTTCATCATGGTGAAAATAAATTACTAAGCCAGGATTATTTGTCAGTGCTACCTAATTTAGATATTATTAGAAAATGGATCATATGCCTATTGCCAGTTTCGACATTGGGAAGTATATCTTAAGCTTACACTGAGTTAAAAATCAACTCCCAAAATCTCATTACATTAAAACCACATAGGCTTTGCTTCTCCGTTCTGTGATGTGTTCAGTGCATTTCTCCACAAAGTTCTGATTCACACAATCATTCAGATGCCCAAGCTGACAGAGGATCTGCCTTCTTAAACTGTAGCTTCAAAATTCACCCCGAAGGGAAAAAGCCAGAGTGGATAGCTTGTATTTGCTACTCTGTGTTATATATCAAATAGCTTCAGAGCTTCAGAAACACTAGGGGTTTTTATGCATAGAAGTAAGAATAGATATTGAAGACCAATGTTTAATCTGATAGAAATTCTAGAACCGAGGGATGTCTGACTCTTAAACATCGAATTCTTTTTTTTTTTTTTTTTTGTGGGTACCGGGGGTCGACCTCAGGAACTCGTGCGCCAGCGCTGCTGAGCTACATCACCGGCCCTTTTTCGTATGTGGGTTCCAGGAGTCGAACTCGGACCCTCGCACTTGCCAGGCAGGTGCTTACGCCGCTGAGCCATCTCACCAGGCCACACATCAAATTCTTAACCAGAAGCTTATCCTTTCTTCTCCTAGGTCTGACAACTGAATTTGACAAAAAAAAGTTTACTAATTTAAAATAATTTAAGAAGATAGAAAATTAATCTCTGTGATTATTCTTGCAATAAACACATGGAAGTATTTATTTTTCATATAATTTCAATATGTAAAATTTTAATAAATAGTTGAGAAAACTTAAAATTTTTGAGCTATATTTTTCAACTATTGATATTTTTCCTATTTAAAATTTGTGAAAAAATTATACTTCAAATTTTAACAGTGCTAGAGACATTTTATTAAACTAATCTACTATGTTGGATAATTTGTTTCAGTGGTATAGTATTATTTAACTTTATACCACTAAACAGATTGAGTTAATATACATTGATCTAGAGACATTTTATTAAACTAATCTACTATGTTGGATAATTTGTTTCAGTGGTATAGTATTATTTAACTTTATACCACTAAACAGATTGAGTTAATATACATTGATCAGTATAGAACTGCTCACTTTCGTGACTTATTATAATTTCATATTTTTAATAAAATAAGGTTGCACTTAATTTCCTGCAAAACCACTGACTTTACTGTTGTAAATTCATCAGACAGTTCTTAAAGTTTTAAAGCAACAAACTAATATTGAAAGGAGAGATTTGCAGGAACTCTTTGCAGCTGCCTAAAATTAGATTTTAGGTAATAGAGCCTTCTCCAAAAACTTTTCAGGGAATATTTTTCTTTTCCTAATTCAAAGCAAATTGTTTTCCACACATTATCTACTTTAATGGTCACTCTTCCTATTAGTAGAACCCTGTGTGGTTTATCTTTCTGCACTTTCCCTCCTCTTGGGGCTTTTCTGGTAATTCTGAGAAGGAAGATCATATTTCCCACAACTATTTTTGTAGAAAATTGTAACCTGCTGAATAGCTCTGAGCTAAAACAAATGGGATTTATGTCTGACGGAACCAGAGAATTCATAAAATTTTCGGTATTACAAGTTAAATGAGCTCCTATATTTTAGCAGTTCAGAAGTTCCAATATTATACAATTTCATCTCAAATATTCTATGGATATACCTTTTAGGATATGGTTATTTACACAACAGGAGGTATTTGGTGCCAGCAGGAGTTTATAAATCAGTTTTCAATGACAAAGTTGTGAAGTTATACCTATGTTTTTGAACTATGTTATTAGTATTGAAATGATTACACTTATCTGAAGAATACTCATTTTTAAATATTGGATTTGTCGTATTTATTTTTGTACTGGTTTTGAACTACATTTTCCCTAAGAAGCAATTTTCAACAATAAAATTTGTCAAACAGGCCTATGTTTTTCTACTACACTTTCTCTATATGTGGCCACATGTATTTATTTTCTCCTTTTAATGTTGTTCTTGAAATGTTTAAATAAATGTATCCTCTTGCATCTGTAATCTTTCACCTAGCAGGCTATAATTACATGAACACTGTAGTCTGTGGATGTTCTAGTTAGCAGAAAAAAATTTCTTTCTCTTGAAGGTATTTAAGATGTAGAATAGACATATAGACAGCTAACATTTATGCAGGAAAAGAAATGCCAGTCTTTCCTCCAAATTAGTAAGTTGTTTTGATAACTTCTTAAATATGAAGATATTTTATAACGAATTGAGAAAAATGTGATTGTTTAAGGATGATGGATGTAATATTATGCTTCATATGTTGTCCTAAAAATAAATCATACTTTTATGGACTTAAAAGCTCAGCTTTCAAAAGATGCACAGAACTCATTTTTAAGCGGGGCCCATGCTACAGTAAAAACAAGTATTTAAAAGAATTTTGGAAATATTTTCCTTTCATTATACTATAGTCTGTCCAACTTAATGCCAGTATTTGTGCCATAAGAATAAAGGGGAAAAAGAATAATGTGAAACTTAGTTCTTTTTTTTGTACCGGGGGGTCGACCTCAGGACGTCGTGCGCCAGCAGGCGCCCGTGCCGCCCGTGCCGCTGAGCGATATCACCGGCCCCTTTTTCGTATGTGGGATCCGGGAGTCAAACTCGGGCCCTCGCGCTTGCCGGGCAGGCGCTTAAGCCGCTGAGCCATCTCACTGGCCCGAAACTTAGTTCTTAAAATACTATTAACAGAATAAACGTAAGTGATAAAAATGACAATCTCATAATCATGTTTTAATCTTTTAAAATTGTGTCAATAATACCTTTACATCCCCATTGCACAAGTTTTATTTGAGGAAAATCCTACCAAAGTTTACAGCAAAATATCTCATTTAGGCTTCATAGGTCCCTGCCTAATGCTTTACAATCGTCCATTATTTATCCAGCAACTTGACCTGACTACACTTTGGTCAGGTTTTTCTCTTCACAAAGCCTTATAAACTTTGCTTGCTCTGAAATTTAAATCTACACTCATGTGTAGAATATCCCCCCCAAAAACAACACACTCCATAAATTTTAGACTACAGAGAGAAACATTTCCTACCCGGACACCTCACTCTTGCCTTCTGCACACCCCACTGCTTGTTTTCCTCCCCAGGAGCAGTTATGGTATCCCCACTTATCCCCCCACAAAAATGACCTTTTCTAATTTTCAGATGATTATGGATCTTATGGTCAGAACAAGGATTTGAAATATAATCATTTCTTATCTAAGTCCAGGTTGCTATTACTTTGCATATCCAATATAGTTATCATCATTTTCCTCATTTCTACCAGTTAGAAAACTGTATATAAAAGAAAGGTAGCAAAGATTATACACTAATAATGAGGATAGTAGAATTTTAAGAGTCCTGTATCAGAGTCACACTCACTTATTACACAGTCTTATATGACATTGCCTCAAATGTGTTAGTGCACATGAGAAAGATATATGACTTCTAAAACAATGAGAGAGTTTAATGGGAGGCTTTTAATGGACTGTATACCCTTCTTTAATTGTGGGAATGGATCTTCCCAAGCCACCATTAAGTAAAACTTTCAGATGTGTGTACTTTTTTGGCACTTGACCATGTGTTTGACCTCATGATGCAGCTGCACAAACTCTGTGTCCCTGATTTTCAGTGGACCGATATCTTGGCCATCTGAGGGACTTCTCCGTGATACCCTTCCCTCAGCAGGTGGGGTGATTTGAATCTAGCTCTTCATCTGGGCTCTGCTGCCCTCAAAGCTCTAAACTGTGAACTAAAAATCATATTCCATGAGTTGATTGAAACTAATAGGAGACTTAAAGAGACACAATACCTAAACTCCATTAGAAAGCCGGTATCTCACTGTATGGAATTTTAGGAATTTGAACAATTGGAGTTTCTTAGAAAGAGGCATCCTTAGTTATTTGTGCTCAATGAGTACCATACAGGAACTTTTAAAAGTCAAATTACCTATTGTCTTCACTAAAACATCTGTGTTAATCTTACTAATTTTTACTTTAACTGCAGGATAACTGAATAAGTGCTTCTTAACTTTTCAACTGTACATAGAAACCAACAAAGATGAATTCTCCAAATTCCCATTTCTGCAATTTTAGGGTCAGGTATGATTATTATTCTTCAATGAATTTGCTTACAAATGGAGTTAGAATAAGTCATAGAACCTTTATAGAATAGCTTAGAGTATGCTGTTGATGAAATTGTTTATCAGGCCCTACCATATGGCTCTCTGAGAGTGTTATTTTCATGAGGTAACCAGTGTAATTTGTGGACTGAGCTTTCTTTAGAATAATTAGAAGCTATGGGCACCAAATGAAGGAGATGAACCCTGACAACAAAATGAAAAATAATTCTGCAGTCCTGTGGTTAAGGTGTTAACTATGATTATTGGACCTTTCCACAAATAAGAAAAGTGAAAATCTTCTTTTACCCTGGGACAGAGACAGCCATTAATGCATGGCTATGTACGAAGTTTAGCAATGGGAAATTACTTGTTCAGGCTATGCAGAAAAATCAAGCCTAAACTAATATTCAAGCTGAAACCCAAAACTTGAATCATGTGCTCAGGTGTAGCCACTGTCCTGTGCTCTTTTTCTTTCAAAGCATTTTATTAGTACCCTTGGGAAGTTGTGTGTGGTTAATAAACTGTGGGATTATAAAGTGTCTTCAGTAAGAATAATACTAAAATTAATATGAACAGCTGAAATCCAAAAAAATCCAAGTTAAATGAAGAGAAACAGAAAAATAAAGAGGAAAATGAAGCATTAGTACTGGGATTCCAGTGAGTCAATAGCTTTTTTGACTGATGTATTCCATTTAAACATAAATTTAGCTTAGCTAATTTTTAGAGGAAGTTAGGGTTAAAAATGTGAGTTGATTATATATGTATGTATATATACATACATATATAATATATATATATATATTGCCTGAAAGAAATGATATATATATATGTGTGTCCTATATATATATCCTATATGTACATATTTGTATCTAAGTATCTCCATATGTAGATGTGGAGATATATTAGATTCTAGTTAATAGTATTATAAAATATCAATTTAAATTTGTAAAATTGCTACTATGTAAAGAATATTGAATATACAGATACATATATATTCTTTATAATTTTATTTTAAATTTTCCTCCTTATTTTCAATAAGTTCTTACAGAATTTCTTCTCATACCAACCAAATCTGGAAATCATTATTTCACCAGAATTCTAGAATTAGGCAATATTTACAAAATCACCAACTCCTACTCTAACTGGAACTTGAATAAGATTTTTTTTTTAGAGTAGCTATCTATAGGTTTATTTCTAAATTTTCTGCTGAGTTTTCCTTTTCAGTAACACTCATTTTAAACATCTTGGAACTAAAGTTAGAGACAATGTCTGGGGGCTTAACTCTTTGTGATCAAATACATCATAATTCTTAAAAAATCAGGGAAAAAGTGCAGGGAAAATCTCTGCATTCATGGGAGGTAAGGTTTTGGGTTATGAGATTATCTTTTTAACTGATTATTCTTTTTCTTTCCCGTCCTTCTCAGTTAGGTATCCCAGAGAAACCTTATATCAGTAACTAAAGTAGGAAGTAAATTAATACATGTAACATACGGTGGAGGGGTGACAGAGACCAGCAGGCTTGTGTAAAGGCAACATGGCCTAGAATTTATTGTGCCTGTGTGCAGGCAGAGAGTGTGATAAGTCCATCTGCACTCAACAAAAACAAGTGTATCCTTTTTTATAGAGATGGAGAGAAGGCAGGGGACAGTAGGCTGGAAGATCCCAATAAACATCTGTGGTTATAGTTCTATGGCAAACTTGCATCTCAGTGCGCAGAGTCCTTGAAGTGTCCAGTGTAAATTCTCAGGTGTCTTCAGATGTCCCCAGATGTCCTGGGACCTGCAAAATTCCTTGTCCTATCTTATCTCCTTTCCTGTGCTTGCCGGTGACAACTTCGGTACTGAGCTGAGTTCCCTGCAGAGAATAGTGCTTCTGCTGGCAAGCAGGCTTGGGGTGGGAGAGTTAGGTCTGGTTGGAGCCTTACACTGTAGATAAAAGGATGCAGATATGTACAATGACTTGTACTGTGACTGATTAGGTGTGAGGGTGATACACACTTCAGTAGGTTTGTCCAGAAAGCCACTGAAACAATCATCTTATAGACATAGGACATGAAGTCCTCCCATATATGTAAGATTTGGGAGTTGCATATTTGTTCAATAAGGTTTTATTGAATGTTTACCACTACTCCATATCCTAGAGAGAAAGGTGCACTGAGGTCCTGATTCTAGTGAATTGAAATTGATAAATACAAATGAGTACATAAATACAGCATTGCATATGAGTTAATTAATATTCTATGATTAAATTAAGTAATTTCTCAAAAATGGGAGAGGGTGGGAGACTGGGCAAAGGAGAATTTAGTTGCAGTGGTCAGGAAAATCTTTCTGAGATGACTTTTAAACAGAGATGCCAGTGGTGTGGAGAACCCGGGGAAAATCATATGAGATAAAAATGGTATCATAGGGATAACTTAAATATCACTCTCAATCTCCCTTTCCTCTTATGCACAGGCCCTGTATAATCTTGGGAATATGAATACGATGGATTTTACTGTTTTGGTCAAGTATATTTTATGACTCATTGGATTTAATAAAGGTAGATTATGCAGTGGGCCTGGCCAAATCACATGAGCTTCTAAATCTGAGTCACATTTAAAGGAATTGAGAGATTGAAGCAAGGGAAGGACTTGAGGTACCATATTGGATTTGAAGGTGGTGGAAGTCACGTGATATGGAATACGAGATTTTAGAGTGGCCCAGGGTAACAGCCAACAGGGAAACTGGGTCTCAGACCTATAGCTGCAAACAACGGATTTTTTCAGCAATGTAAGTGAGCCTCCATGTGAATTCTTTCTAATTCAAGCTTCTGAATGGAATGAATGATGCTTTCATTTATCATATCCTGAGAAGAGAACCTAATCCACTAAACCAGACTTCTTACCTATAAATTTGTGAGCTGACACTTGGGTGTTGTAAGATACTATGTATTTGGAAATGTGGGGCATTAGGACAGTATTATAGACAGATAATGGAAAAGCCCTAGGGTAGAACCTGATCCAAGCAAGTTCCATGCATGGACCAGTAGGGGTGGAACTTGGGGAAATCCAATAGGAGAAGAAATGGGAGTTATAAAGACAAAGGTACTAAATAAAGACCTGCTATCAAGTGAGATTCCCTGGGCATTTTATAGAGTGAGAAAGAGAAAGAAAAAAGAGGCTGTATTCTGAATGTACAAAGAAAAATTTTAAAGAAACAAATTTTGGCTTCAAATAGGGCACTCCAATTGAAAATTACCTGGGAAGGTACTAGCAATTTTAACAATTTATTTTTACATAATTATATCACATGCTTCAGGGTCAGTTACA
The DNA here is from genome assembly GCA_028451465.1 of Erethizon dorsatum. Taxonomy (NCBI): domain Eukaryota; kingdom Metazoa; phylum Chordata; class Mammalia; order Rodentia; family Erethizontidae; genus Erethizon; species Erethizon dorsatum. The sequence continues at coordinate 11,451,230 of CM051828.1, read as the reverse complement.
ATAGATGTGTTCATTGTAATCAACGATATGCCTAAATGGACAAAATATTCAATAAACAGCTTATAATCTCTGGAGAGCCTAAGTACTTTTGTGCTTACAATACCGGCCAGTGACCACGAGGAAAAGCTTGTTGCCATGATGGTGCACATTGAAACAGTCTACCTGGGGTCGCTGTACACCCTTATAATCCCAGCATCCAGGGAGTCTGAGGCAAAGGGGTCTCAAGTTTGAACACTCTCTGGGCCATGTAACTACTTAGCGAGACCCTGTCTCAAAATACAAAATACAATAAAAAGAGTGTATGGGCAGGGGATACAGCTCAGTAACAAGGTCTTGTGTTTAATTTCCAATACCACACACACACACACACACACACACACGTCTAGAAGAGATGTTGCAGCTGGTGCTGTGGACTGAGTGCATGTATCTTCCCTAAATTCCCGTGTTGAAACCCATTCTGCAACCTGATGGTCTTCGGTGGTTGAACCTGTGAGTGTAATTCCGTCGTGAGGACGGAGCCCTCACAAATTGGCTGAATACACTTACAAAAAGAAACATGAGAGAGCTCTCTCCTGTCAGTTTTTCTCTCGTTGATGACACAGTGAAGAAATGGACATCAGCAAACCCAAAAGTGGCCTCACCAATCATTGGACATTCTAGAACCTTGGTCATGAATTTGGCTTCAGCACTGTGGTGTTTAAGCCACTCTCTTTATGGTATGTTACTATAGCAGTCCTAATTGATTAAAACAGCTTACTTTATATGCGGAATAACTAACATGTCATATAGAGCTTACTCTATCACTGTATATCACTTACTGGCCTTGTGACCTTGGCGAAGCTTTTTAATTTTTCTCCATCTCAAAGTCCTAATTTGTGAAATGAAGATATCAATATTTAGATCTAATTAAGATTAAATGAATTAATAAGACTAAAAGATATGATGCCTAGAAAATACTTAACTAGTGACCTAATATACATTGGTTTCTCAGTAAATTTGTTATTAATAATATTCATAATTGTACATATTATCTAAATTTCAAACATCATTAGCCATAAGTCCCTATGTTGATGTGAAGTACATTAACGTGTGATAGGTAATATGCAGATATTCTTGTCAAATGGAGTCGGTTAGTGTGGCATCCTGATTTATACTGGCATCTTGTTTCTTTTTAGGTGACTGACCATGCACCAAGGAACACAAATAGAAAACTACTGTCCTATTAACAAGCTATTTTTTAACTGCAAGGCAGCAGAAAATTAAGCATAAGCCCATATCAGTGACTCAAGTCTGTCTCTATAATCCAGATCATTCTTGCTGATTTGCTATTTTATTTGATCTCGTTCTTCCATGTTCTAAAGACCCTGGCACTCTACTCCCTCCAAAAATCTTATGTAAGAGTTAAACGAGTCTATCAAGATGACTTCCAGCTTTTAAAGTAACAAGTTGTGATATCTTCAGACTCAGATCCACGGCGTAGCTCTGAGTAATCTGAATGTTTGCTTAGAGCTCTTTAAATTTGCCTCCAGTATTTCCTTTGGGCTGTAAGGCTTGACTTAGATATATGCCCTAATGATATAGCCTGGAGCTTGTGCAGTGTTTTCTATTAAATGCACCATATCGAATGATGAAGTGTCTTAGGTGAATTCTTATTAGGTTTTAACTTTGGTTGTCTTTTCTTCTAAGGAGAAGGAAAAGAGATTGCAGAAAGCTATTTCTGCATGAGCTTTGTCCCACTCCATGGTATTTCTGGTCCAATGAGAGATTAGTTGCCTACCCGAGTGATTAAGTTACTAATTTGGCAAGTCATATGCTTTTATTTTCCCCTGTGCTTTTTTCTCTGTTCCATTCCCTAGGCCTTTCTTAGGAATGGCTTCATTAACATTGAATTGGTTTTCTTTATGGAGGCTGGAGCTCCCAGCAGCTTTTTAAAAATATTTCACAAGCTGTGCAGCCCTCCGCTAATTGATGCTTTGCCCTTTTCCTAAGCAGGTTTAAATATGTGCATCAAGCAAAAGCTAAAATATCTTGAATCTAATCTTGAATAATTAATTATTTAGGAGTAACAACTGAACACTTTTTACTATGTACAATGTTCAAAATTTAATATAGAAACTACAGTTAATGAGATACAAAATGTAACTCTTGTAAAGCATAGAGTACGTTATTATTTCCTCAAATGCTTTCAACAATTGATCAATTAATGCTTAATGAACAATTCAATATTGATTCTGGAATGTTCTGGATGTATCTTAGTTAAGATTGTAACAGGCCTGACTTCAAGAATCTGAGATTCCTACTGTGGAGATTAAACTAATGCTTATTAACCTATAATAATTGAGATGATCTGAAATACATATTAAATTTTATTTCCTATGGTATAATCCCAAAAAGGGTTCAGAGGATATACATATTAGAAATAAATATATTGTCAAGGTACGTTCCTTTGGTTAGGAGAAGGTAAAAGTTGGTCAAACAAAATGTGAAAGTCAAAGTTAATAATCTAACGTTCAAGTGAAAATCCTGGACTGAGAAGGGCCAAACAGACATAGAGTGGAGACTGAAGAGGGGAAGATGATCAGATGTGCACTTGGCCAGCAGTCCAGTTCCCCTGAGTGGGCAGAAAGCAGAGATTGTTCCTACAAATCTACCACTTTAAGATTCCTAGACTCCCTCTCTGGGCCACTGGATTTTGTGTTTTGTTGCACAGAAAAAGATAACCTGGTTAAATGACTTAATTATAAAACTTGGGGCCAGTGATATCGCTCAGTGGCATAAGTGTCTGCCTGGCAAGCACGAGATTCTGAGTTCGACTCCCGATACCCCCATAAAAAGGAAAAAAAGGGCTGGTGATATCGCGCAGTGGCACAAGTGTCTGCTGGCAAGCATGAGGTTCTGAATTCTACTCCCGGTACCCACATAAAAAAAAATTATAAAACTCACCGAATAATTTTAAGATCAAGGCACAGAAGGGAGGTGGCAAGACCCTTTGTAGGCTTATGGACCCCGTGTGGGGCTGAAAGGAGGCACTGTATGATGGGGGAAAATTAAATAATTTGCTATTTTGTGTTTTTAAGTTATTGTTTATAATTTATTTTTGGAAAAATATGAAATATTTTTAATAGTTTGATTATTTTATCTTTTTAATCTTCAAATTTTTCTGCCATTACACTGGAATGCATGATAGAAATGGCTTCATATTTTCACATGAAACACTTGGATTCATTTTCATTCACAAGTTTTTCTAAAAGCATTTAGTTTCATAATCTCACCCACTTCCAACCATTATCACAGATTTAACTGACCATTAAACAGTAATTGACAGCATGAAAAAAATCTTTAAAGTTGAAATTTTTGATTAGCTAGGACTTCTACGTCATGTTGAATTGAATGGCTAATCCAGAGGTATTTCAACATTGAACACAGTGCTTGGAATTAGTTAGAGGATAGCAAATATGCATTGATGGATAAGGAAAATTCTATGGGTAGTAGTAGCTTTTAAATTTAAGCCAAAGATATAGTCTACTTGTCCAAATTGTAACATATTTAGGTTACATTTTGCACACAAATGTCAATATATAAAGCTACATGTTCCATAATACTACCTAATTTGCTTTCTTTTGGTCTACATCTATAGCTTCATATGTAATGGCAGGTCTGTAGAAATATTTTGTCAGGGGCCATGGAAGTCCATTCAGGCTGCTATAACAAAATATAGATCGGGTAACTTTTTTGTTTTTTTTTTTTTTTGAGACAGGGTCTCTCTGTAGTTCAGGCTGGGCTTGAACTCACTATATAGCCCAAGCTGGCCTCCAACTCAAAGCCATCCTCCTGCCTCAGGCTCCAGAGTGCTGGGATTAAAGGTACGCACCACCTCACCCTGACCAACTGGGTAATTTATAAATAACAGAAATTTATTCCTTAAAGTTCTGCAAATGAGGAAATCTGGGAAGAACTCAACAGCAGATGTACTGTTTGAGGAAGGTTTTTTCCTTTGCATCAAAGGTGTTACTTTTTTAGCCCAGTGAGACCCTGTCTCAAAATTTTAAAAAATAAATAAATAGAAGGGCTGCGGATATAGGTCAGGGCCGAGGCCCTGGGTTCAATCTTTAGTACCACACACACACAAACACAAAAGATGTTACATATTTGCTTCATTCTCAGGGTGAAAGGGAGGGACGGAAGCTCCAGGAAGCCTCCTTCTACTTCTTTTTCAGGGCACTAATCCTGTTCAGGAGGACAGAGCCTGACCAATGTAGCAGTCTCCTCAAGGCTTAGCACTGCTGCATTCCGGTGGGGTAAGGTTTCCATTCATGAACCGTGGGGAGGCATCAGCATGCCGACCATAGCAGTAGCCCCTAACACACATTCCAAATAGTAAATGTGCAATCTCAGCGTACTTGGAACAGACTCACTACGAAATGCATGAAAACAATCTCCTAACATGGAAAACATATACAGGTACTCACGATGACATTATTACTAATGGATTTGTTTATCATTTTGAATAATTACTTTTTAAGAAATTTCTTTTTTTCAAAACCTAAAGTACCGTATATAATACCACATTAAATTTGGATACAGGAATTTTTTTTTGTAATGTGATAAAAATAATATGTACAACATAAGTATCTTTTATCTTATAATGAGCAAAATGAATAAATTTTGAATATATGATAGACCAAATAAAAGTATAAAATACTTATGAATGTAAGGTATTATTTATGTTACGGATGTGTGAGTGGTAGATTTTGGACTTCCTTATATATTTTGCTAATTTAAATTTTTAGAATAATTTAAATAAATACACATTTATTTAAACTGAGGCCTTAAAGAAAGGTTAGTAACAAACCTAAAGCAAACAAACATTATTACTTCTGTGAATTTGAAACCTTATAACTCAATACATTTCATAGCATTAGTATATATTGCTACTGATTTATTAACTTTCAAAAAGAATAACTACACAAAGAACCTTGAGTTGAATCATTAGCTCCATCTCATGCCAAAATGAAACAGTTGTATTTCATATTTTAAATCCCTTTTGTGGGATATTTTAAAATATAAAATTAAGTAACAAATTATAGTTAGATTTTATTTTTTGTCTTATTGTAAGGAAGAGAAGTTATGTTAAAACTTGTGTCATTCTGTACTTAGGAAACTATGTGACCTACTAATTTTCTCTTAAAATAAAATTCAAAGCATGGATCTTTTTATTCAAATCCCCAGGGTTTTAGACCTTAATCTCTCTCATAAAAATATAGCTCGTCCATCCAAAATAGAATGGAAATCATGTGTTCTCTGAAGCCACTTCATATTTGCTTGTTTCACCCATTGAGGTATTTAGTACAAATAAATTTGCCAGATTTTATAACAAAGAATTGAGTTTTATTAATATTTAAATTTTAAATTCTGTATCTTGTTAACTACTGGATAAGTAAGAACCCATGCTGTATATAAACAAATGTCTTTAAAATCATATGATTGGTATTCTCCATTGATCAGTGCAAGATCTGAAGTAAGTACTTGAAAGAAGAAAACATTTCTTTACAAAAGGACAAAAAAGCATTTGATGGATTCTGGCATCTCCACTTCAGTCATTCAATCAATTCACTAAATTAGAAGTTTGTATGGGAATCTTAATTTGATTTACCACTAAAGAGACCAGGGGTACTGAAGAGAGGCAATATCATAGACCCGTAGTCCTTGACACAAGGGCAAATGATGTCTTTAACATTTTAAAATTATGTACAAATACTTAAATTTGGAGCATCTAGCAGTAAATTGCGTTCTTACACATTTTACTTTTAAACTTAGTTCATAGTTCACACTGTTTCTATTTGGAAAATAAATGTTTAAAAATGCCAGAGAAATTCAATGAATTTCTTTTAGTTATACTCATGGTGAGTTACATCAAGAAGAAAAAAGTAAATGTGCTTACTTTTTATGTGCCTCTTACTACATTGCATGAGTTGATTGTTTTCTGATTTTTTTTGTTTCCATAGTTGTTTTTTTTTTACTCTTTTGAATTTGTGCCCCTCACTTCAAATAAATATTATCTTTTCAACCTATTTAAATTTTCTAAAGACCAGTCCCAATGATCTTTATCCTCTCAGTATCATGATACCTTAGGGCTACAGGGTCACATTAAAAACTAAATGAATGAGATTTTATTTGAGTGGCAAGGCATGCTCATATTTGAGTCGTTCCAGCTTGTTAATAGCTCTCACTTATTTGCAAATGTGTTTTCAAAGTACTAGTCTGAAAATCATAAATCATGGCCAGGGGTGGCGGGGGAGACGATGTGTAAAGAGTGCTCAGGGTGACAACTAGTGACTTAACCAGGCCTTTCACTTAGCCAAAATATTAACATTAATAATAAAATAGCTAATAAAACTTTAAAAATCAAGTTATCACCCAAAAAGTCTCTGCCCCTACAATTTTCTGCCAGTGACATCTTTCAGGCTTACTCCACAAATTTCTGTCCTAGAAGTAGAGAAGGTATTTCCTTCTTCCATGCTGTCTTCCTGAATCTTGTCCCTTATCTTCCCTAACATCCTCTGTGTCCTCTGGAAGTTTAGAAGGCGTGACTACAGTTCTTCCAGCCACTGTGTCTCTTTTCGACCATTGCGCTCTTGGTCATTCTCTAACTCTTCTATTTGCGCACCACTGTAATAACTGCACTTCTCTCCACGTCATTTCCAATTGTCATCAGGAGTAGGTTCAATATTTCTAAGGATAACTCATTTGGAACGCCATCCACTCACTCCTCTATGCCTTTCCCTAGGATCACCCAATGTAATCACCCATTCTGCAATTATGCTCTAATTCATTACCTTTAACTGCACTGCTGAAAATCGATGTCAACAGCCTTCTCTTCTAACCTCCACTGCCTAAATTCTAGTACATTTCCTCTCAATATTAAGCAGTCTGTGTTAGACAGGGTTCCCTAGAGGAACATCATCAATATGCGTATAATTATGCAAAGGGATTTACTAGGTGGGCTTACCGGACCAGAAGCAGAAGAGTCCAGAATGGTCATCTGCCTCCTAGGGTACTAAGGAACCCAGTAGCAGTCAAAGGTTGAAGGCATGGAAGCCCGTTGTAGTCACAGGTGCCAGTTGGTGTCAGAAAGCCGAAGTGTCTGCATCGGAAGCTGAAGACCCTGTGCTAGAAGGCTGATGAAACTGGAGATCAATATTCAGAGCCAACGGTGAAGACCAAAGCACCTCAAAAAAAGGGAACACTTAATTCTTCTTTCCCTTTTCCATTCCATCCAAGTTACAAGCCTGTTGGCTGGTGCCAGCTCCATCCAGGGTGGGTCTTCCCTGCTCAGTTCACTGGCCTCCATGTCGCTCATCCACAGACACACCCGGAACTTCACTAAACTGCTAAAAGCTTCTTTATTGAATCAGGTTGACACATCACAAGTATCAATCACACAGTCTGATGAAACCTTGAATCACTGGGGCAGCTAGTTAAGTTGTCCTCCTTCTTCACTGTACATCAACACTCTCCTTCCTTTATATACAACTGAGAGCTCATGACCCTTGGTTATATCCACATCCACGTATAAGAGCCTCCAGAAATTTATTTCCCCTCCCCATACTTTTCTTCAGTGAACTTACTTGAAATTACATGGCAAAATGACATCTGCCTACTTTTTTGTAGATTAAAAAAGCCAATTATGCCAGAACATGAAAGAGGATAAAAACAGGAGTCTGGGATGCGTGCAAAGATGCAGACAAATTCTTTCTGCCTTAAATGTGTGATCTAACTCCCCATGCGATTTCCTGGCCATCTGTCCATAAATTCATGGTGAACCTAATTTATCAATTTTAGATGGCCATTTTTAAACTGTATGCTATTGCAATGATGAAAACCCCCAGCCTCTCTTCTTCTTTACTAGTAACCATTCCTTAAGACAAGTGAACGGTGTTATCTTCACGCCTCCTAATGGGACAACTCATATATGTGTATTGTCTTACATTAGTCTTGCATTCTTTTTTTCTTTCTTTATTTCCATTCATGAACTGTCTCTGCTCATATCTAAGGCAAAACCTCCCCAATGTGCCATAGATTCCATTTTTTCCCATCTGTTTAAGGTTGTTTCTGAAATAATCTCATTTCCCTGTACCATTAAATTGTGATTCTATGCTAAATCTTTATTATTGAATGTATCTATGCTGTGATATCACTCACGTTTAAAGTTTTCTATATAACTGACTAAAATATTTGTTAAATGATTAAATTAGAAGTTTCCTTCAAATGTTTTAATAGTGAAAATGATTACATCTCATTCCCCATACTTTGTTCCTTTTGTCCTCTTTCAGACACCAAGTACTTACTTGGAAAACAAGATATTCTTTTTCTAAACATCCAGGTTCCTATTTGTGGAAAGGCTCCTAACATGATATTAAGCACCTAGTAAAGAGGAAAAGTATGAATTAGTTTCTTGAATAATTCCCTATTATTGAATGCAAGAACCTTGGTTTTCTTGCCCATTAAACACTGACCATTTCTACTAACAAAGACAATTCTTGCTTCCTCCAGTTATTCAGAATAGTACAAAACAAGCTTAAGCTATAAAAATGATCCTAATAATTATTAGGAATTTTTATGGTTTAACATATCCATGTAAAGTCCTATGTAATTGGATGGTGACTGGATCATGGGATGTGACCACAAATAAGTTCCATAGCTGAATACACTGTTAGGAAGTACAGTCTGGTGAGGTTCAGAAGGGAATATTCTTGTTCCCGGCCCCTCCCTTCTCTTCCTGCTTCCTGGCTGTCCTGGCTGGAGCAGCTTTCATCTGCCACACCTTTCCAGTGTGTGTTTCTGCCTCTGCCTCAGAGCCAGCCAACTTGGCACTGAGCCCACTGGAAACTGAGAGCTGAAAAAACCTCTTTTTTTTTAAATTATGGTGTTGGTCTCTGTGTACCCCAGCAGGAAAGTGCCTTAGGCAGAGATATCTATTTTCCTGTGAATTTAAAAAATGTTATCACAAAGTGCAAAAGTTTCTTCCTGTTAACACGTAAGTTTAGAGAAATCAAATATAACAACATCTGTATACTTTTTGTTTCTTATAACTTATAACATTACCAGTATTGAAAATCGTATTTTTCCTTTGCAAAATCTTACAAAGAATATTTTGGAACAAAGCTCCTCTTCAGGTTACAGAACTTACAACATAGTATATCTTCCCCTAGCCTGCTGAATTGTCATACTAGTTTCTAAGATTAGATCAGCTATCAGAATTTTACCCTTAGAGCTTTAAATGCTATGAAATGTCTTCAAAAGTTTCTTAATAGGGAAAATTTTGCTGCTTTAGCAATTTATGAGACATCTTCATCAGTTTTGTCCCAACCGTCTTCCCCCTTCAGGTTGCTAAGTTCACCCTCACTAATTCCTTTAGTGAACACTAGATTCTTCGAGTGTTGGTAGTGTCAAAACGTCCCGCCAGCCATTATTTCCATTATAACTTTTATGTTCTACTCACATTTCTTCTCATCCAGTAATATTTTTATTTCTTTGATGAACTTTTCTTATTATTGCCCTGATACTATCTATCCATTTTTATATTATATTCTATGGATTTATCACGGGGAGACAAAGAAGGAGTATAGCCTGAGTTTTGCTTCTATTTCATGAACTAAATAATCAATGCAGAGGACCCAATTACTGCCAGACTCTAAAAGAAGTGATATAATTGGTCATTGGCCATGATACACATCCATTATATGCATAACGATTTGTAGACAGAAAATCTAGCAGCAAAATTTATCTTTGTGCAATTACTTGCCATTATTACAGTCCAGGAGCTGAAATTTAAACAGTACTGTTGGGGAACTAGTGTTATTTAAACTGCAATAACATGCAAAGGCAAGATTGCCTTGTTCTATTATACTTTAGAACGTGTTTTGTTTTGGGGCAATATTGAATATGTTACTGTTACTTTATTTTATGATACACCTGAGGCATATTGTACTCTTCAAAAATCTCAAACAGTTGTAAGGGGCCATATTGCTTTTTTTTTTTTTGTGGGTACCGGGGGGTTGACCTCAGGACCTCGCACGCCAACAGGCCCCCTTGCCGCTGAGCGATATCACCGGCCCCTTTTTTGTATGTGGGATCCGGGAGTCGAACTCGGGCCCTCGCGCTTGCAAGGCAGGCGCTTATGCCGCTGAGCCATCTCACCGGCCCAAGGGGCCATATTGCTTTTATAGCAAAAGAATCTTAATTTCTCTTTGGATTGCAAGAACAAGTTTTCCTATCATGGTAAACATGTCTCTCCTACTTGAAAAGTAATATATGATGTGCAGTCCTTATGCTTTTTTTTTTTGCAACCCTTATACCCACGCAAAAATCAATAAATAGCCAATAGGGTGGTTGAGACTTAAGACTAGGCAATGAATTTTTTAAACCCTTCAGAGTTTACTTGCAGGGTCACCAGGCAACAGGTTTGTTTATGCACTGACTATCCCAAGCATCACTTGGGCAAGAGTCATTTCAACCAGTTGATTCTTGTATTGAATAAATTTGGTAAAATTGTCATTTTTGTATTTCCTTTTATATTATAAAAATTCACAAAATATGCAATTTTTGGTCATCCTGTATTTAAATAATTGGACTGGTGAGTGGTTAAAAGAGAGTTTAAGCTGATAGACAATCATGAGTTTCTCAGTACACGTAGAGATCGCTGACAGTGTTGTCTTAATAGAAATATTGTAGTGATCATTTATAACTCCAAAATGTGCAGGAATCATTCAGAATATACCACACTGCTGTCAATATTAGTATTTGGAATATTAAGTTATTCATATTCTTTAGTAAATAAGTTTTCTTATTATTGTTATTTCATAACTCATTATTAAATGTCTTTGAGTATTGTTTTTCCTCTTTATGTTTAGTATTGGAGTTTATGTAGTTCTTGTTTAGGAATGAAATAACAATAGTTGTGAGAAGAAATACTAATTATCCTAAGTTTGTGTAAAATTATCTTCTGTGGGCCAGTGAGATGGCTCAGTGGCGAAAGTGCCTGCCTGGCAAGCACGAGGGCCTGAGTTCGACTCCTGGAACACACCAAAAAAAAAAATTGTCTGTATCTACAAAACATTTTATATTAGATTTCATCAACACAAATGTGTTCTGTTTCATTCTGAACCTTAGTATAGAGTTCCTAGAGTTTTTAAATAAGCCATTTATCTACATTATCAGTATCCTTCTTTTAATCTTCTATCATATATTTTATATCTAACCTTCAGAAATGCTCTTTTTTTTGTTATGAAGTCTCTTACACAAATATATATTTTTTGAAAAAGTAATTGTAAATGTGAACAATTATACCTAACATCTGATTTTGAATGGTAGGGTTGCCTTTCCTTGGGAAGATAAGGAGAAATAGAAAAGGAAGTGACAAGACAACAAAAAAGGAGAACAAAGAAAGAGGACTTTAGCATGGTCCGTCTCAGATTATTAATTTTTTTCTTTTAGAAATAGGAAAACCAAACTAAACCTGCCAATGAAAGGTACTTAGACTCTTTCCTTTTTTGTCCACTGAATTCTGGACTGGAAATTTTGGCTATTGTAATGTAAACTGTAAGATATTTGAAAAGGAACTGATAGATAATGAAGGATAATAGGAACTTAGAAAACAGAAGTATTCTTGCTTTATGACTGGTGTTAAACTGTGAATTAAAGGAACAAAAAGTGAGTCTTTCTAAAACATGGTGCTGATTAAATTCTCTATGTCATGGGAAAAGTAATATGAAATTTAATACCTTTTTCACAAAATCCATAAGAATTTTATGGTAGATTGTAAGTGTAAAATACTTAACACACCATACTTTACAGACAAAATATAGGGGGAAAAAAACACTTTGAGATATGGATGTAGTTTTTACTCAGGACATAAAGTATAACTTAAAAATAGAAAGGTTTATCTGAAGATACTGACTTAATAAACTATCATGCAACAGACTGGGTCGAGATATTGTTAACAAATAAAAGAGGTTTTATCTAGTCTATGAAGATATTTCCTATATATTTATAAATGATTGAATTTTTAAAATGAGGAAGAGGTATAAACAGAAGGTACTTCACAGAAGGCCAATAATCACATAAATCATTAGTCAATCTCATTGGTCACCAAGGCAATACAGATTGCAATCTGCAATGAGATGTGTCTCTTAGTCCCTTCAATCATTGCTGGGACAAATTACCCAACACCACAAACTTAAAGAAAAGGTTTATTTTAGCTAATATTTCAGTACATTGTCAACCAGCTCCAAAGAAGTAACAGCATGGTGAAAGGCATGGTGGAAGAAAAGCTGCTCCTCTAATGCTGGCTAGGAAGTGGAGAAACTGAAGGAAGGAACTGGAAAGGAAGCTATACCTTCAAGGTTATTTACCCAATGATGTGACTCTTCCAACAAGACCCCAGTGAATATCAAGCCAGCCATATCGTCCCCATAATTCAGTGACCTTCCAAACACAGGAAAATGTGGGTACCATTTTAGACCTGAACCATAACATTCTGCACCTGGCCCCCTCAAAGTCTCATAAACCTCTCTTTATGAAAAATGCATTTAGTCCATCTCTAAGAGTTACCAAATATTTTAACAGTTCTGGCATTGCTGAAGTCCAAGTCCCAAGTCTCCTTGGAGCTCAAAGCAGAATCTTACCCATGAGCTCCTATAAAAATCAAAACAAAAGTAAAGACATCCAATGTACATATTACAGGATAAACATTCCCATTCCAAAGGGGAAGAATAGGGTAAAAGAAAGCAATGGGACCAAAACAAGGCTAAAATCTGGTACAAAAAAAAAAAAACCCCATAAATCATGTAGCTCTATGTGAGCATCCAGGTGAAGTAGTTATGAGATGCAAACTCCAAATGCCATGCATAGCCTTGCACCTCTACCATTGTCCATGGTTGCAGTCTCCATGGCCTCTGTCTTGGACTGGCTTTGCTTACTCCTGAAGCTTTCCTCAGCCTTTCCATATTCTGGGTTCGTCCAATTTTCTGGGGCCTCCACCACATACTTAGCTTCACTCTCATAGCTTCACACAGTACCACTTTAGGGGCACCTTGCCTGGCCTCCCAGGCCTTCTTCTGAAATTTGGGCAGAAACCTTGTTGACCATACAACTCTTAAATTCTGCAAGCCTGTAAAACCTGCACAGCATGGATTATGTCAAAGTCTGCTGCCAACTCAAGCAGTAGCTGGGCTCCTTTGTATCTTGGCTGCAGAGGTCTTTGAGTACCTGGATAGATGAGCAATAAGAGGGAAATTCCAGGGAACTAATGCAGTAGGCAGCCATTCAACAACACTGTACCATGGAACTTTCTTCTCAAAGCTAATTCTTTCACTTGTGCAATTTTGAGCCTGTAAATGGTAGTGTTTTTCTGGTTTCTCACATGCCCTCAAAGCATCTTTTCTATTATCCTGTTGTAAAATATTTGGCTCTACAAATATTTTCAGCAACCAAGTTCTCCCATATTCCAACTTTCTTGATGCTTCCTTTCTAGGAAAAATAAAAACTTTTCGAATGGGATTTTTGCTCCTGATTTTCAGTGTAAACTTGACTAAAAGCATCAAGTAGTATCAAAGCTACAACCTGAAAGGTAGGCTGCGTTGAAATGCCCGACTAATTAATTGACTGCCTTTAATCTTGGTCTTCCGCAAATGCTCAGGGCATGAGCCAAATGTACACCAATTTTCTGACAGAACGTAAAACATGTCCTAGAGTCCAACTGGCAATGGAATCCTTCCTCCCAAAGGAAATCTCCTGAGCATGGCTTTTACCATGGTCTCTTTTTTATCAATATTCTGGTCTTCTGAGCTTCAACCAGAGTTTCCCATCAATTTCACTTCATAGGATTCTAGGGCCTCATCTCCAACAAGAATCTCCAAAACTTTCCAAAGTCTCCTCCTGGATCAGTTCCAAAGTCATCTAAACCACATAGTCAAGTACAGTGATAACAATGACATCGCTTCTCTGATGCCAGAACATGTTACAGTCACTTCCTCATCCCAATGACAAAATACCACACACCCAAAACTTAAAAGAGGAAGGGTTTGGGCCGGTGAGATGGCTCAGTGGCTTAAGCGCCTGCCCGGCAAGCGCGAGGGCCCGAGTTCAACTCCCGGAACCCACATACGAAAAAGGGGCCGGTGATATCTATCGCTCAGTGGCACGGGCGCCTGCTGGCACGCGAGGTCCTGAGGTCGACCCACCGGTACCCACAAAAAAAAAAAAAAGAGGAAGGGTTTTTTATTTTTATTCATTTATTTTTTTCTGTGGGTACCGGGGGATCGACCTCAGGACCTCGCGTGCCAACAGGCACCCATGCTGCTGAGCGATATCACCGGCCCCTTTTTCGTATGTGGGATCCAGGAGTCGAACTCGGGCCCTCGCGCTTGCCAGGCAGGCGCTTATGCCGCTGAGCCAGCTCACCAGCCCAGAGGAAGGGTTTATTGTGGCTCACATTTCAGTCCACAGTCAGCTGTCTTGAAAGAAGAAACAGCATGGCAGGGTAAATGGTGGAGGAGAAGCTGCTTGCCTCATGGTAGCTGGGAAGCAATAAGAATGAATAAGCTGGGAACATGCAATATGCCCTCTGTGATCCACCTCTTCCAATCAGACTCCATCTAACAGCAAGTCAGCTATAGCACCCCCATAACCCACCCCCACCTTCCCAACACAAGAAACATTGGGGACCATTTTAGATATAAACGGTAGCAAGATGCCACTATACACCCATGGGATAGTTAAAAAGACTGACATTTCCAATAGCTAGACCTAATGTACAGCACCTGAGGTTCTATAATTAGTAATCCATGGTAACACAGAAAAAAAAATCAATATTATTAGCTATTAGAGCAGAATCAATGAAAACTAGAATGATAGTTTAAATCACTATTAATTAAAAAGGTTGATAGGCACAAGTGACATGGGGAATTAAATGAATGAAACTCTCAGGTATTGGTGGGTAGAATGCAAAGCAAAAGACTCATGTTTGATAACTATGTGACAGCTTCTTTAAAATTAAATATACACTACTAGACAACTCCAAAGATTTGCAATTCAATATTGACCTAAGAGAAATGAATGTCTATGTGCCTTGAAGACTTAAGTTAATGTTTCCAGTGGCTTTATTCGTGATGGACTCAAACTAGACATAACCCAACTATTCACCAACTGGAAGTTGCAAAACATTGTGATATAGGTATACATCAAAATACAAAATTATCTCACATGCGGCCAGTGAGATAGCTCAGCGGCATAAGCGCCTGCCGGGCAAGCGCGAGGTCCTGAGTTTGACTCCCAGTACCCACATAAAAAAAAAAAAAAATTTATCTCACAGCATAAATTGATACTTGGGTTTATTTTAAAACCATGCTAATTTAAAGAAGTTTAGAGTTGTTATCTACTCTGTGATTGCTTTTAATTTTTGTATTTTATGAAGAACAAACTAGCATGACAAGGATATAACAAACATACCACATACAAGGAATAATTGCTTCTCCTCAAATCTCTGTAGTGGTTGTTAATAAACACATTGATCTTCAAATTAAAAGAAAAATTATTCTGGAAATTAGGCAAAATGATTAATTTATTTCTTATAGGCCCAAAGCAGAATGGGTAAAGATATTTCTATATTAGTGCTCAGTGCATGAACACACTGGTGAAATTTTTAGGCTAAGACTTTCAGTTTAAGAAACAATTTGCTAAATATTTTGTATCTAACCAAGTTGTTTTTCATATCAAATAGCTACAAAAATGCAACACGAACAAGAAATATTGTTTACCTGCAGATTCTGTTAGGTAACAACTAGAAGGTACCATTTCACCAATGAACAAAAGGCTGAGGAAACTACAGTAGCAAGAGAAATAAGAGTAAGCATGGAGAATAGGAAGTGCAGAAGCCAGTGTAAGCAGCTGATGCTAGAAATTGTGAAAATGATAGTAGGAGAAGGAGAAGAAAAGATCTCATGAGTTATATGTGAATATATCCTAGATGAGAAATTTTCAGCGAGTGTATCATATTAAGTTCAGGGAGTATAGGAAGGCAAAACAAGAAGTAATGGAAAAGATCTTCAAAGTGTACCCTAGAAGATCCCAAAGGATACCATGTTTAAAAATTTACAAAATTTTTATTTCTATTTGTATTTTTGAAGGGATTTTGAGTATAAATTTTAAAACAAAAGACAATTTGTTATCTTACAGAATTATTAATTTCTGAAGCTCACACATGCTTCATTAAAACTCATTTATGTTTTGCTTTGTATTTTCTAATGTATAATGATAATGCATTCAGGCTGGGTGTGGTGGGGTACACCTATAATCCCAGCCCTCAGGAAGCTGAGGCAGAAGGATTGAGTTCCAGGCCAGCCTGGGCTATGTAAGGGAATTCAAGGCCAGCCTGCACTATATAGCAAGAGACCCTGTCTCAAAAAAAAAAAAAAAAGATAATAATGCATTCAATATATATATTTTATAGCAGCTCACAATTTTAGATTATAATAACTCAAACACAATTCCTAAAGAAAAAAAAAAGCAATTCCTGTGGCTTTAGTTTTTGTATTTTTAGAAAGAAAAAAATTAAATCAGTTTTTCTAAAATAAAATCAATTTGGGATAGAAAATATCTCTGCCTATATCTATGGTTCTTTATATTAACATGATAATATTGAATTTTGTATATATCTAATTCCATAATAAAGTCAATCAAATATGCAAGTTTAATACATGGATTATTTTAAAGCAAAATTTAAATTCATACCTTTTTGTTAGCTAAATTATCTTGGAATGATTCTGTTTGGGTAATGTTTACATTCATTAAGCTTGAGTATTACATTATATTGCTTTATTTGGTGTGAATATGTAATTTTATGAAGTCAATATTAGCTTCAGTTCTAATGATGGACAATTATTCTCACTTCTACATTAGGATAGGCAAAAATTAATGCAGACAGATGTGCTTGTGAAAAGTATATTAATTAAATGCTGTCATCTTAATCACTTAATAATGGTGCAATCTAAGTCCCAAACTTTACTCTGAAGTGAAAAAGCATTAAAGTCTCTGAAGTTCTCATCCATAGAGATGCAAAATGTACTTAATTTGTCTTATGGTTCCATCAAAATAAAATGATATTTAACAAATTATTACTGTATGCAGTTTTTGAAAAGATGAAGAATCCCGAATACGTATACTGTGTTGAATGATACTGAGAAATATATTATCTAAGGTCAATACTAAATGCAAAAATTTGTTATTTTTTGTTTTTGATACAATTTAAGTACGGTTCAAAAATATCCTACAGACAACCAAAACAATCTGGCTACATTTATACTCCATTTTAAAAATATTTGATTATATCTCTTTATTTTCTAAGTTGTATTTTCAATACAATTATTCTCAGAAAAGAACAACAAAATGTGCAGATTTTTGAGGCTTTGGCATCATTATTGTCTGACTTCTGAAAGCATGACCTTTGAAGTAGCCTTATAGTTTTCACCTAGGGACTAATTAATTTGTGAATTCTCATCTACAATTGTTTAGATGCAGAATTGTTGTACTTAAAGAGTGGAAATATTTGCAGAGATTTATCATACTATTTTAGATAAGGTCTATGTAATGATGAATGTGTAAACTCTCAAAATACATGTTGACCAGCTTTTCTTTATAGGGAAACAGTACTGTAAATGTATAAGCTGGGACCTGATAATTTCATCATTCAAATGAGATTAAGATAATTCCAGAGAGATTAAACTAAATAAATTCATACTTCATTTCCTGATATATAATTGAATAGATGCTGTTAAACATTTAAAAGTAATAAACAATTATCTTTGCCTTTACACAGAGTTAGAAAAAGAATATTTCAGGTTCGGTCCCATATATGACTAAAGAAGTGTTAAGGAATCAGTTGTGGTCTAACAATATTAAGCAACTGGTTAATATACATGATTTTTGCTTCATAAAACTACAGTTCACAAAGCTAAAGATTAATGAAATGTTCATTAGTGTAACTTTCGCTTTTAGATGGTGAAGTGATGCTCCATGAAAAGGAACAAAATGATAGAATCAAAGAAAATAGAGAACGCACTGGGGGAAAAAACCTGTTTTATGGTGGAAAGTGCCTCCAATTTGAAGTTTTGGCAAAAGTTCAGATTAACTTTTCTTCTCACTACAATGCGAGAATATCTAGAACAGTTGGTAATAATCCAAGGGAGGTTTTCTCTGTTTCTTTTTCCAGTTTTTCAAGGATGATGTAATAATAGAACTGCAATTCTTAGGTTCAAAGAATTTGTGGCTTTCCAGGAAGCTTGTGAGTGGCAGGCTTAGAAGGATTAGGATACAAAGTTAAACAGCGGAAGTCAAAATAATGACTTCGGTATTTCTTTCTACCTCTCCTATTAGAGCAAGAGAAGAGCTCCTCAGTGCGAAAGAGTGAAGGTCATCAAACAGGAGGTGTTTGGCTGCCTCTATTCAACTAATATGCAAATGCTTAAAAACATTCTTTTTATAGCACTTGGGTCAATTACTAAATCTGACATGAAAGGTCTAAGTTTCAGGAAAACTAAGCTTAGGATTCGTGTGCAGCATTACGGAACCAAAAGAGTAGCCAGGTCTCACCGTGGCGCGTGACGTTGCATAAGTAAGAAAATTGAATTACTCTCCTGAACTAGGGATTTATAGTCTGTGCGGAAATGACTTTCAATGTAGAAATTATCAAAGTGAAGTGCTGCTCACTAAGAGGAATAGCAAAACTGGAAGATAAAAACCAGAAAATGTCTTCTAAGAGAGTTGTTTTTCATGATAGAAAAGTATAATGTTTTGCAGGATCAGATTTTTTTTTTTTCGTTTGAAGGTCAGATAACATTAAGGCAAACTCAGATGAAATTAGAAATTATTTATTTGCAAGAAAGAAAATGATTGTTTTTTTTGCCTTATGAAACACAATCTTCCATTAATCCCTAAATTGTTACTAACCAAGAAGTCAGGTATTCTGGGGAGTCCACAAAATGCATTACAAGAAACATGGATTTCGTGATAACCAGAGATCAAGCTTGGCTTTGCCTCGGAAGGAGAACTGTGGGGCAGGTGACATGACAGGCTCTCTAAATCTCAGAGAATAAAAAAAGCAAGATGTATCTTGTTGACATAATTCAAAATAATCGATTTTTAATTACATTTGATTAATTGTATTGAAGTAGAATATATATAAATGTAAACATTAAAAAACATATAGTTTACATTGTGAACTGCCTTTGAAATTAGAGCCCTAATCAAATATGCAAGAAACACTACTAGCGCTTCCTTCTCTTGTCTATTACGTGGCTCCCTCCCCAAGTGGACTCAACCCTGACCAGCACTGTTACTGCTTCTCTTCATCCTTGTTTAACACTGAAGTAAAATTTGCACCCAATGCTCTTTAAGTAATTTCTTTCAGTACTGTTTTGCATTTGTTTGTCTGTAATTCTAACACCCTCAAAGCTGAATTTATTCCAGAGTTGGTATTTTTTCAATATCAACTGGAATTGGAATTTTTTATTTGTTTCATTTTGGGATTTTTCACTACTGCTATAAAGATGTATGACATTTTTGCTTTTATTATTCTTATTTTGTAATTGATATATTTTAAGTATGCATGGTATGAGGTGCAATGTGTTTCAATCTGACATTGTATAATGACCAAGTTAGGATATTAGCAAATCTATTGTTGTAAACTTTTATCATTTCTTTATGGTGAGATTTTTCATAATCTTGTGGCATGTACAAAAGTTGATTTCATAGAAGTTGAGGGTAAAATAGTGGTTCTGAGAGGCTAGGGAGAATAAGGGAGATGAAGAGAAGTTGGTCGATGTGTACAGCGTAACTATTCAGAGTAATGAATGCATTCTGATGTTCTATTGTACAAAAAGTGAATACTTAAAAATATGCATTGTATACACCAAATCAGCAGAAGAGAGGATTTTGAATGTACTAACAGCTGATTTTTGTATTTTGATCTTGTACCAAATCTCATTCTCTGCCAATAAAGACAGTCTTTAATCTTCCTTCCAAATTTGTATGTTGCTTATGTTATTTTTCTTGTCTGTTTGCTCTGGCTAACACCTCCAGTGTGATATCGAAGGATGATTGTGAGACCAGGCATCCTTGAGTCATTGCTGGTCTCAGGGAAAAAGCTTTCTGTCTTCTGCCAGTTAGTATATTGTTAGCTGCGGATAATTCATACACGATCTTTCAAATTAAGGAATTGCCCTTCTTTGCCTTCCTTATTCAATTACACCACTCTGTAGACTATATTATAATGAAAATAGGTTCTAAATTTAAGAGTAATTCAATTTTAATTTCTTTTGCTTTCTTTCTATTGCACGTCATGTGATGATGAAGATAATGTCCTATTTTCCCTTAAAATATCAATAAACAATCATGTTTTGCTTTTCACGGTTCACACAGCAAACATACAGAAAAGACACTGTATGTATATGTGACATTAGATTAAGATTTTAGTTTCGCATATGCTGTCCAATTAACCCAAGGTGATTACTGATTCATCTTTTCCTCATTTCAGTATCTGATTGAGTGACATGAGAAACGAATGAATGAGCTTTCTCATAAGTCAGGTGATGTCTCCATGTGTGTGTATGTCTGTTCTTAGCTTTTTAAATTTTGGTTTCCTGAACTTTTAAGATGATAATGTGCCACTGTTATCGGAGTTTTAAATGAAGACATGCTATTTGGATTGTAAGAGTCCCTATATATATATATATATATATATATATATTTTTTTTTTTTTTTTTTTTTTTTTTTTTTTTTTTGTGGGTACCGGAAACCAAACTCAGGACCTTGCACTTGCCAGGCAAGCACTTATGCCACTGAGCTATATCACTGGCCTAGTGCCCCTATTTTTGTTCTTTGTCAAAATTTACTTGGCTCTTTTTGTGCTTCTGCATTTTCACATGACTTTTAAACTCAGCTTTTCACTTTTGCAAGTGAAAAAAAGCTTCAGGGATTTTTGATTTAAATTACATTGGATCAATAAATAAATTTTAAGAAAATGAAAATTTCATAACTTTACTTCTTCTGATCCACAAATGAGGCATATTGTTCCATTTAGTGTATTGAATGACATAAAATGAATATGCCTGTTGGTGAAACATAACAACATCAGTTATTTCAGAAGGTTTAAATTAATTCTTCTCTAACTGTAATGTGTATATGTTAAGATAGAGTAGTGGCACAAATTTTGGCACTTGATGCTTTGATACTGTTGTAGGTGCTTTGTTTGATCGTTGTTCTTTAAGATAGAGTCTTGCTATGTGTTTTAGGCTGGACTTCAGCTATGTAGTCCAGGCTGGGACAGTCCTCCTGCCTCAGCTGCCTGGCTGAGATAGTTTCCTAGAAACTATCTTTTTTTAAACTTTTATTTTCAAAATTACTTCGTTGTTCATTTTTTGAGTTCATTACTTTTTTATTTTACTTTTTATTTTTGTTCATTTTTTTGATTTATATCTACTAGCCCCCCCCCCCTTCTCTTTTCTTTCATCTTAATTATTTTTTGTTCTGAGATGGGATGTTGCTAAATTACCCAGGCTGGGTTTGAACTTCATCTTCTACCTCGGTCATCCCAGTAGCTGGAATTAGGAGTGTGTGACTCCAAGCTGGCTCTCTTCTACTCTCTTGATGTTTATATACTTTTATTATGTACATTATGTATATTATGTATATTTAACCTAGAAATTATTGACTGGATAATTCATCATAAGCGTAATTTTTCTCACTTCTGTTTGTATGGTTTCCATCAGTTTCAAACGTGTACATATCCTACATGACAAAGTCGTTACTGTTATTGTTCTGCTCAGTCACTGTCCAATCGATATTGATGTTTAATTTACCCTTCGAAAAATTTCAAATATTCATTGCTAAAATGTCCTTTGTCTAGAGTCATTTGCTCTGTTTGTTGCAGTTCTGAAGCATTTTCTTTACTGCATAATTATTAGTAAAAAAATTTCAAGGTTCAAAATCACTTTAGTTTACACTGACTTTTACAAAGTACTTTTTACACTATGTAAAACTTGGAGATTACACCCAGTTTCATCAGAATTTCAATGTTATTCTTCTGAATTCCTTTATTACTATTGAGAAGCCAGGTCTATATATTGTGTAGTTCTTATGAGAGTTTTTCTCTCGATCTTTGGGTTTCAGAATATCTTATTGTGTTGTTCATTGAATTAATGTCACTTAGGTTTCAACAGAACTTCTTGAATATATGAGTTTCAATCTTTCATTTTCATATAAGTCTGTATGTAATAGCCTCTATTTTGTGTCTTGGATTACAAGGATTAGATTATTTATTATTTGATTCTTTATAGAAAAACTCTGTTCTAATGGGTCCTAAATACTAATCACTGTTTTTCACAGATATAAATAATTGATTTCTGGGCCGGTGAGATGGCTCAGCGGCGTAAGCGCCTGCCTTGCAAGCGCGAGGGCCCGAGTTCGACTCCCGGAACCCACATACGAAAAAGGGGCCGGTGATATCGCTCAGTGGCACGGGTGCCTGTTGGCGCGCGAGGTCCTGAGGTCGTCCCCCTGGTACCCACAAAAAAAAAAAAATTGATTTCTGCACTGGTTTTTAGTTGCTTTCCACTTAGATTATAGACTTATTATAGCTCCACATTGGGCAAGTATCCTGTAGCTCTGAGGGCAAAAAGGACAAAAAAGTAGTATCCATAAGAGTTGAGAACAAAATTATGGCCCTTCTTAAAGGAGAGAAATGCTAGATAGTAAACTTGCTACCAAATGGTCACATTGTAGTTCAGTATTGGTTTTAATACCAGCAGGTAAGAGTTGCAGAAATAAATTGATCCTGAGTCATGTTGCTGGGACCAGCTTCACCACATCTCTGTCACATTGGCAGACCCATTTTTACCTGTCCCTTTCATACCTGTCCTATCGATTCTACAGTGATCAGTAACAAAAGCTGTCTGATGACAATGGGTCAAAGCATTTTGATCTGTTTGGTTATTCAGTTCCTCTTCTAAATAAGATGATTTTTGGTGTGAATTAATGTGTAACACAAGGATCATTATGCGTTGCGGCGATTCCCAAACATTCATGCATACATCTCCACCCCAGACCTCTCTGTGTCTGATCTTCCAGTCTTGGTACTCAAGGTATAGGAGTGTGTGTGGGTGTGGGTGTTTGTGTGTGTGTGGTGCAGTGGTGCATGTATATTTTTCCTTGTATATATCTACCTCTCCTGCATACCTTTCTATTCACAACAAAGAACTGATCGATCCCTTGCAATCACCCCTGCCTCTCTTGCCTGTGTTATTGCCATACTCCTATCGAATCTCCACATTTCCCCCACCACCATGCATTCTCATGTTCTCTCAGAATATTCTGCATTACTACTTACTACTTTTTTTCTGGACTGTTTTACACATTTGCAAAGTAAAATAACACCAAGTAAGGGAGTGATTCGCAAAACCTCCAAGACAATTCAATGGGAGAAATTTCTTGGCTAATTTTCTGGACTAAAATAATAGCACCTTCAGAATATTTGACATGTTATGCTATGTTTTAAACATATAATTCATCTAAATGTACTTGGGTTAAAATATAAATCACAGGGCTGGTGAGATGGCTCAGCAGCATAAGCGCCTGCCTGGCAAGCACGAGGTTCTGAGTTCGACTCCCGGTACCCACATATGAAAAAAGGGCCAGTGATATGGCTCCGTGGCACGGGTGCCTACTGGCGTGCGAGGTCCTGAGTTCGACCCCTGGCACCCACAAAAAAAATAAAAATAAAAATAAAAAATATTAATCATAGAACTGTGCATTTTAAACATTCTCTCTTGATTATGACACTTTATTGAATAATTAATAAGTTTATCATTCACCATTGTACTGTATTGCTGAGACACAATACCTGACACCCACAGTTTAAAGGAGGAGATGTTTAATGTAGCTCTCAGTTTTGGTACATTCAACACATGTTCTGCAGGATCCAAGGCAGAAACATACTGGCAAAGAGCATGGTTTGGCAAAGCTTCTTAATCCATAAGCGCCAGGAAGCAGACCAGGGAGCAGTGCCAGAGAGAAAAGGGAAAGCAGCCATACACGGTACCCGAAGTCACGCCTCCATTACCCACCTGGACACACCCAGGCATGTACTCCACAAATCTCCTGGGCCACTCCCAAGGCCAATGGAGTTGACAGTCCACCTTCACTGCCACAGTGTGTCCCATCACTGATCACGTTATTTTTCTAGCAACACTTCCTTCTGTGGGTATCTCTGAAGCCATACAAATGTTCCCTTCCTCTATGGCATTGGTTGTTCCTTTTCAGTCTCATGCTGACACTTCTTTCTCTAGAATTATGGTCACTCAAGCACTAGACAGTTGAACCTTAATGACTTTTCTGCTGCAATCTCTCCCAAAACAATTACCCCCAAACCCATTCCTTCACATATTAGTTATTCCACGATGACTGTCAATTTTTTAATTTCCAGCCCAGACATCCACTCCTATATTTTAACTCAAATATCCATCTGACTTCCAAATATTATCACATGAAAGCCCAAGGAGCTGCTCAATTTTGACAGTCAAAATGCAACTGTAGATTTGTACTTTAAGTACTCCTTATGTCCCTATATAGCTGTTACCCCAAATCCACCCCCAGTTCTCTAAAGAGAACTAATTTACATCAGGTTCTCAGGCCCAAACATGTGCGTCCCAGAAAATCATTCTCTTTACTAAGATTTCACTTTCAGTGTATCAACAGGACACAATGTCCTTTTTATAAAATATAAAGTAGGTTGAACTACATCTTTTCTATCCCTGCTTCAACCCTAGTCCAAATCACCATCATATCTCTCTATCATACCTCAATATCACTCAGAAAGCAGTCACTGAAATAGAAATCAGGTCATAGCATTCCATACCACTTAAGAGTAAATTCAAGTATAATTTGCAGAAAAGCATAATAGTGACGTAAGATGAAAGCTTACTTTTCTCTTGCATAGGCTAGCTAGAAGCGAAAGCAGTTCAAAAATCAATAGAAACTCAGAACTTTTCAAATATGTTGCTCTGTCACTCTTTATAAATAGATTCTACTTCTTGATCTGAGATGATTTTACAAATTCCAAATAAGTCATTGGCCAGAACTGAGCCCTGGGTTATATCTAGCTAAAAAGAAACTGGGCAGAATAAACTAAATTCCAGGCAGTTGTGCACCCTAAAGGAAACTGATAATTCAATTTACAAGGAAGAATGAAAGAATACTTACCAGAAAACAGTTAGCCCTCTCTGCCATGCACTCTGTTTCTTACATCTTTTAATTGCTTTTTATGACACACAGCATAAAATCCAAACTGTTCTGCGTGATATAAAGACCTTAAAGATTGGATTTCTGGTTATCTCCATAACCCCATTTCATTCCACCCTACTTCTGATCTCATATATTACTCCAACAAGCCTGCAAATTTTATTTTCTGTCCTTTGAACAGATAATGATTCTTTCTATTTGGGAGTATTAAACTTATTTTCCTTGTACTTAAAATCTTCTTTACACAGATTTTTCTCTAGTTCATTCATTAACAAAAGTCAGAAGTCTGTCAAGATATTTTCTCACAGAGATCTCCCTCCATATTACATGGATGCATCTTCGTTGTCATTATAACACCAGAAATATATAAAATAACCTCAATTTCTGCCCTATGTCTCTCCAATTAAATGTAAGCTGTTTCGTTAAGGCTAGTATTCTGGGATGGAGATGTAGCTTAGAGTGCTTGCTTAGCATGAGAGATCACTAGCACTCCAAGAAAAGAAAATGTCTAGAATTATATAAGAATTTTTGTTACAATCACTCCTGATAGTAAATGTTTTACATTTAAGGTCTAAGTTAGAGAATAGGTAAATAATTATATTATCGAGACTTCTCTTTTGGCAACATGGCATATCACTAAAATTATTTACCTTTAATTTTGTATTGCCTCATAAAGATTTAGAGTTCTTCTTTCAGAGATTTAAACTCATCTTGCTTAATTTATTCTATATATATAACATATATATGTTGATATTGACCATAAAATATATTTCTAACTGAAACATTGAAAACTATTAAAATTAAAAGTTGTAATTCCTCAGTATGTTAACTGGAAACCTTATTAATTAGTTATCATCCTCTTCACCAATTTTTGGACTTCTAGGTAGATACTGACAAAATTTCAAATAAACATATTTTCCTTCCTTTCAGTAAGGACAATGCTAATTTTTGCTTTGGAATAAACTATATTTTTCATAAAATACAAAACAGTTTATTACTGTATTTTTCTAGACCTCAAGTCATTACATCAAAAATTAATATTCACAGTTATTAAGCTAACATCCATTAAGTCATGAATTTTACCAGAAATATAAATATGTAATTACATATATGATACTGAAGTAAATTTGGACTCAATATATACTGTGTCAAATCCATTTTCCCACTGTTTCAAATCAAGTTGTTAATAATTTTGACAGTGAATTGAGCTATAACTTTTGTCATATTATGGATCTGCTTAAAACTTTTTTATGAGTCTATGAATCAATTCATTTTTCTGAATGACAATCTCTAGACCACTACCATTTACAAATACCTTGATTACTGTAGACTTGTAATGCATTCTAGTACCTAGTAATGAAATTCTGTACTAGCTTTTAGAATTTATCAAATTTTAAAAAGATACCTCCAAGTAAATTTTTCCAAATAGCTTTGCAGTACCTTTGGGAACTGAGTTTATACTGGAAAGACAACTCAGAGAAGACTGGTGAAACATAATGCCAGAAAGTTGCCAGTTTAATTATCTGACTTGATTGACTTGAGAGATGCCTAGGAAATAAGTAAAACACTCTTCCGGGTTTTTTGGGGATCATGGGGCCATGACCTTTGGGACCGTAATTCCTGGCCCCTTCCTCTAGGGCTCTTCCTGGTTGTGAATTGCTTCCTGGCTGCCATGAGGTGGGCAGCTTCCCTCCACTATGACCTCTGCCATGATGGTTTGGTCTTGGAGCAGCTGACTGTGGTTAGAGGCCACGAGTTTGTTATAAACACGTTGTCTTTTCACTCGTGTATTTCAAATATTTTGTTCCAGTTGTGAAACCTCTTAATATAATATTGAAAGTTTCCAGTATATTACTCAAAATATACAGAAAATTAGCATCTAGGAAATCTCAAATAACACAGGGATATGCAAATGAATAGGTGCACACTGAGGTGACGCATATACTGGAATTATATGACAAAGACTTTAAACATTCTAACAAGCAATTATGCAACACTATTGAAACAAACGAAGAGTATAAAAAAATGTGAAGATGTGAAGAAATAGAGAATTAGAACTAAAAATTGTAATAATACAGATAAATTCTATTCAAAATGATGGTTACAGGGCTGGGGATATAGCTCAGTGGTGCAGTGCCTGCCTGGCAAGCACAAGGTCCTGAGTTCGATTCCCTGTAGCCACACACACAAAAAAAAGAAGGTTATAATGATGACTTTAAGTTCATATTTTATTCTAAGAAGATCAAGAAATTCAAGTCATTTAGGACTTTTGTGTTCACTTAACCATGAAACCTTAATACTCCAGAATTAGTATATATAAATATTTTCAGTTTCTTTCCACTAGTTTCTAAAATAATCTGCTATACATACACAAGATCCTGAATTGGAATTGGTCTGGAGTTGGTCAGAAAACTCACTATTTTTTTATTTTTATTTTTTTTTTGTGGGTACCGGGGGGTTGACCTCAGGACCTCGCGCGCCAACAGGCACCCGTGCCGCTGAGCGATATCACCGGCCCCTTTTTTGTATGTGGGATCCGGGAGTCAAACTCGGGCCCTTGCGCTTGCAAGGCAGGCGCTTACACCGCTGAGCCATCTCACCGGCCGAGAAAACTCACTATTTAATAATCACCCAGTATGGTTCTGATGTATGTAGTTTGCCTAAGGACTATACTGCCCTCAAAAATTCCCAGTGTGAAGTTAATTCACTTGTAAATTGTGCTATACTGATTTATGATTTCCATATCTATTACTTATCCAGCTACTTTACTTGCTGTTTTTATACAGCTTATTCAACCCACCCCATATCTATTTTTATGTGTGTGCTAGTTGTAGTTAGAAAGTTGGGATAAGTGAATCAGCAGATTTTTTAAAATATGCATTATACTTTGAAAATATCATTGAGGATTTAAGAATGATAGAATGGAATCAAATCATATTTGGGTCTTATGAATCAACTTAGGTAGAAAAAATGACCATTAGATTGCATGTGCAGTATTATGTCTAATTTAATTTACGTACTTATTTTCAAGTATAGATAGTGCTCTCAAGCAAGTAACGATTGAATATGAGAATAATTAATGGATGACATAATAGAATTGAGATTTGAGGCTTTTACAATAGAAATAGATTGACTCAGGCCACAGTTCTCTGGTTTTTTCAAATATCCTTGTGATGAGATTACTGTGGAAATAAACTGTGTAACTTTGTGTGTTGAAGAAAATGAAGGCAGTTATATTTACTCACTTTATTGAGTACATTTACTGTGTCCTCAGGGTCATGTTACTGAATTAGCAAGAACTAATAATAAACACAAAAGTGTGCATGACTAGCTAATAATAAGGGCTATAATTTTGCTTACTTTTCCTGTATTATGATTTTTGATTCACCATTTTTCATCCTCCCAAAATCCTAGAAGAATATAATTCCCATTTTATCAATTATGCAACATGGATCTATAGGTTAATCAGTTTTTATATTTTTCCTCAAGATCATAGAACTTGTACATGAGTTATCATTTAAAGATTGATGACTGTGAATACAGAAATTGTCATAATGTCTACTTTTTACTGTTTCAGGGATTATGAGAATAGAGTTACTAGCCAATCTCATGAAAAATATCTTATTTTTCTCTACTTATCAAACACATTATTATATTAATCTAATATGTTTGAAAATTGAAATGTGCAAGAAATAATAAACTTCTCTAATTCCCAAACATCAGCTCAACACAAATTATCCCAGCACTGAGGATGCTGAGGCAGGAGAATCATCACAATTTCGAGGCTAGCCCGGGCTACATAGTGAGTTCATAACTAGCCTAACCTCCACAGTGAGACCCTGTCTCAAAAAAAAAAAAAAAAAAAAAGTAGAACCATATAAATGTGTCTGTTGTGGAAACATATAACTTCTAAAATAACATACTTTAGTTTAAAATTATTCGCCCTGTGTTTTCAAAATGTATTGCTATGGCATACTCTTTTAAACTCCATTTTCCCAATAATGTATCATAGGCAGTACTGTACCATCTTTTCTTTAGTGTATGTGCTGCTGAAGTGAGCACCGTACCATCTTTTCTTTTACAGTCTTTGAATAATTAAAAAGCAATCTCTCATTCTCTTTGTTCTGCTCAACATCTATCTCCCCTTTCTTTTTCCACTAGATAAGGCTGCAGGTCTCCTCACTGTTCTCATCTGACGTGCTGGGGCACACCAACTTTACCCATATCTCTTCAGTAATAAGCTGCCAGACACAAATATTCCAGATATGTTAGGCTTAGGATTGCAAGTACATTATTAGAATTTCAGATTTTTTTGTAAGATAAAGTTGAGCACAGTATGGAGTGCCTGTATAAGTATTCTATTGTTATTCAGAAACAATAACAGTACTGATATGGGCACAAAAACTCACTAATTTCTAACTTTATATAGGAAACAGAAGCCAATTTGTATCTTGTATCTTGGATTTGTATCTTGCCTATAATTTCTCTGCACATAGTCAAGTGAGAATTCTAGCCATCTATGTCTAAGGTACATTAATGAAAATAGAATATCTCTTGAGCCTTTCTTCCACCCCTGTGTCTCTTATTCATACTCCTTGGAGCTCAGACATTTAAACATGCGCACATTTTTGTTACAGAAGGCATAAGATGGAAGGGGTTACGTTCACACCAATTTCACCTCCCTGACTGTCACTTTCTAGTAATATTTATTTAGTATAGGCCTTACTGAGCAGACTTATGTTTTAGCTGATAAACCCTAACATAGTAAGATGTTACAGGCTCTCACTTATCGAATGGGAAGAGGTTTTTTTTTCAGGCAAAACTGTTAATTGTGTTATCAACATAGGAACTGATTGTCTTTCACTTTTTTCCTTACTATTGCTACTTTTGTAATATATCCACCCCTTGCCTTTACATTTTTCATTGGCACCTTGAGATTCTCTGTGAGTCTTTCATGTGCCCTTGCTTAAATAAGATTCTCTTATCCTTATTTTGCTGCAGAATTAGAGTTAAGCATCTACTCTTTGGAACTGAGCTCTTTCGGTTTGAATCTGAGCTCTTTTAGTTTGAATCTTTTGGTTTGAATCTAGCTATTTAACTTTGAATATATATGCAATCTCTAAAAGCCCCAGTTTGTTCATCTGTAAAAGGGGGAAAATGTACCCTTTTGACCAAATGCTTAAAAATTACATATGATGCTTTATATACAGTATTATTATAGCAATTTATATTTATATACCACAATTTGTAGGAAGATAGATTTTTAAAACTTTGGTTATTTGTTATTTATTTTAGAAGGGAAGATTGGGTCTTTTAAAAGAATGAAAAATATTAAACTTTTAGAATATAATTGTTGTTATTTATTTTTCTAACAGAATCTAATAAATCTTCACATTAAAAATAAATGCAACTTTAATAATAGCATCAATCAATAGAGAACAAAATCATATTAGCAGTAATTCACTGAATGATGAGTGTTAAAATAAAATTAGTCTCATTAGGGTCTGTGATTTATTAAATGTTTTGTCAAAGTGTTTCACAGTATCTCGAGACCATAAAACAATGCATCCAGAGATTCTTAGAAGAATTGCCATCACAGATAATCGTATTTTGTCTTTTCAGTCTTTATTTATGAAGCATGAAAGCAGGCATTTCATGTTTCTAACAATGGCTGAAACCTTAAGTTCTGTAAGGATGTTTGTCTTTCCTCAAATTCATTTTCCTTCTTGGAAGTTCAACCACAAATTTCCTGGTAATTACAAGGCCTAAAAATATTTTTCCCTTTTTCATTTTTAATTTGAAAATCCTTCAGTCTAATAGCATTATAACTATGTATTAAAAAGTCGCTAGTGAGTTCATCAACTTTTCCTTCAATTATCCTTGGTCAGCAAGCAGCCTAACTCCTAAAGAGCGAGGCAATAAAATGTTCCACTTTCTTCGGTCATAAGATATTGTAGTTCTGTCTTCCTCTTTCTCTTTGAATGAAAATAATTAATTCTTATTTGTTTTCTCTTGGGAAAATCAACAATATACCTAGGCTGTTTTTATCCTAGAGAATTCCAAGGCAATCTCGTATTATTCAGATACCCATATCTACCAAATCCTTAAGAACCTAATATGCCCTGTACTTCTATTTTTACCCAATACCTCTAGAAATCCATGGGTTGCTTTCTAAAAAGGAGAGGTATCTACAGGTAATCTCAGCTATCTACTCTTTTTGTCTAAAGGGCATATTTCTGCCAAGAAACCTAACAATTTCATCAAAGTAAAATATCTTACTTAGGACTTTATACAGAGGAGGTACATCACTTACTCCTGAGGCATTACAAATTAAATGTTAAAAATGTTCTAGCCCTGTAACCAAGAGTAATTAGGACAATTTCAAGGTTGTCTTGGCTATTGCAAAGAATAACTCAACTTTTCTGAAAGTATCATACTGCTACAGGACTTAATCTAGTTTTTCTATAATCTAATCTTTTCTCCAGAAGCCTAAACATTAACACAGTTCTTTGTAATTTAAAATTAGCTCATCAGCAACTTCCGACTTGGGCATAAATCTTTCCATCATTTTATGCATGATAGATTTGGATAAGCCTTTAAATTTCCCATTATACAGAATTATATCAATAGCATACAGTCCCTCTTTGATGCAGAGTTAGTAGGGAAGACTTGGTTATCTATCTGGAGGAAAAATAGGCATAACAGCTGTTCTCTGTTTTGCTTTAACATTTAGAAAAATGAATGATTTCATTCCATAAAATCTTTTTCAGTCACTGAAAATACAGAAATTTCTTTGTAGAAAGGCTTACTTCATACTATGAAATCTTATTACTTTCTCTTCCATGCACTTTAATTTATTGTTGTAATACCTTACTCCCTAGTACGTTTTTTCCCCCATTACCTGAAGAAGCAGGACCAGTGAGTCACTGACCTCTAGTCACAAACTACATATCTCAGATTTATTAAAATCTTTTGTAGAAAAGCTGGATTATATTTTGGGTGATACCCCATATTTCAAGATCAAAAGAAGAAAATATTAGAAAGGGCACACCATTTTCAGCCAACCACTAGGATATTGACTGTTGCTGGAAGAAATATCTACCCGCACAACAGAACTCATTGCCCTTTCCAGAACTTGTCATCCAGGTAGAGAAGAGGGTTAATATGTACACTGATAGTAGATATGTTTTGGGGTAGTCCATATTTAGGGGGTATTTGGAGACAATGAAGATTTCTTCATTTCAGCTCTAAGACTGGGCAGTAATGTAAGGATAATTGAGATTCTTTGATTTGTTATGATGTTTGGGTATTTTAAAGGTAAGAACACATACAAAAAGAGGTAAGAGAGAATCTAATAAAAATTCTCTGACTGAAAATTATGCTGTACAGCCAGATCTACCTTCATTAAGGTCATACTTCTCATAAAACCCTGCGAATTTTACTGATGCTTCACTCTCAGTTTTCAATGAGCTTATTATATAACTTCAGCAAACCAGTAAGAAAATGAATTCTGGGGGAAATATAGTTACAAATTTCATAAGAATAACCTCTTGTGTTCTCAGGATGGCTACTTAATATCACAAGAAGAACTCATATGAAATGTTGCAAGAATTTCACTTGAAATTAGTCACTCAAGGAAGGACAAATTGACTAATAAAACTTAGTAGGAAAATTGCTCAGTGAATGTCATGAGTATATCACATCCATCCCCAGTACAATCCAGGTAGAACTGCAAAGGTGCCACAGAGGCAAGTTTTCACACCCCAGAGTCTACTAAAACACCTGCAAATGGCTGTCACACGCTACCCTGTGGCAGTGGGTTTTGGAAATCTTGTAGGCATTGCCTATTCTTCGAATAGATTGAAGGCTTTTTTGACAGAGAACTGTTTCTAGCACAGAACGCTTGACTGCATTCTTACCTTGAGTAACGCTAATCTCTAGTAACAGTGGTACCCAATTACTTGAGGTTATTTTTGAAGTGTTTTGCAAATTCTTTGGCGTTTATATCTGATTCATTGTAACAATGTCTATATCACCTCCAATACAGGGGAAAGTTAGAAAGAACAAACGGAATTGTGAAATTTAAGTTAAGAAATCTCTCTGAAATCTTATTACTCTAAGATATTGTCATCGGTTTTGTTGGCAATGTTTTCAACTCCTTGTGGGGTTTGAGACATCCTACTCATAATTATAAGAATATCATCTTTGCTTTTGTACTCCTAATTACTGCATTAAAACATAGCTAAATATTAAAAGGAGCTCATAAAATTCATCTTTATTTTAGTAGCTTCCAAAATAAACTTTACATGACATAAAAAAGAGTCGAGGTTTCAGAAGTTGACATCAGTAGAAGATATTTACAACCACAAGATGCTATCCACGATGCTAGTACAGCAGTAAAACTTCAAAAGTTTGGGCCGTGGATTCATCTCTCTGAATTAACGGTTTACCCTTAGTGTCACTCATGCAGCGCATTTGTTTACATACAGACTATCCAGAGCGTCTCTCCGTCAGGTGTCATGTCACCCAGTCCATTCTTATATTGAGTAAATTTAATAAAATTGTCACTTTTATATTTCCTGTTGTATTGCCTTATAAAAATTAATGAAAAAATGCAATGTTTGATTATCCTGTATTTAAAAAATTGGACTGGTAAGTGGTTAAAAAACAAACAACGACAAAATAAACGTAAGCTGAATCTCTGTCTGAGTAACCTGACCAGAAACATTAAGCTGGAAACGTATATGAATATTGAAAAGTAAAAATTCTTCTGAAAGAGACGGCTTCATTTCAAGACCTCTGTACGGAGTACGATGTTATGGAAAAGGGAGTCAGCTGTTGCTTCAGTCTCGGGAGGAAGAGCACAGATACGCTTGTGTTAATCTACAACTTCTATTCATTTCCTGATGTATTTTCTTTCTTATTTTTCAGGATCAAGATTCTCTTTAATATCTTATCTTCAAGAACCGCATTTATGATGTTGTTTTTTTGCATGTTTAACTATACTTAATATGGTTCAATATATGGCTACATTTTCTGGGAAGTTAAACATACAATAAAAATAGTTATTTTTGGGTTTACAACCTTTTCTATTTGGGAGTTATCTAGTTCCTTGTAATGAATTGAGTTCCAAATAATAAAGCTCAGCCATTACACAAGAATCACAGAAAGGGAAACAACAAGCTGATTAAAAATGCCTACCCTCTGAAACCCAGAAGATGTTTTTTACTCCATTAAGGTGATTGTTACAGACCTTTCCTTGCTTCATGGCCACTAGCTTTTGTAACTAATCATTACATAAATAGAACCTGGAAGAAAGTAAATGATAGATGTTTGGAAAAAATTTCATTTCCCACAACTTATAACATGCAAAGAATTAATCTCCTTTGTTTCATATCTACCTAGTGATCTAAGTGATTCTACATTTTTTATTACGTGAACACTGGGCTACTCTTAATCTTCGGGGATGCCATATTGGAAACTTGATTTAGTCTTTTTATTCATGCAGGGTTTACCGCTTTTACCACCTAACTTATACATCAAGTGAAACTCAGCATCCTGTGATATATCTGATATCAAACACTACAAAATTTTTAAAAAAGACTTTCATTTTTGTATTTGAGGATTTTCTTTTAGGTTTCAAATGTTGTGCTTTTTCTGTTCCTGTGAGTTGAACCCAGGGATTCATGCATGCTCACACGTGCAAGTACTCCTAGCCCAGACCTACATCCTCAGGACTCTTTCATTTTTTAATGAAGCTTTATTTTTTTTCTTGAAAAACAATCTACATATTGAAAACAGGTATAAATTGTAAGTAAAGAAAATTTGCTTTGGTTATATTTTCTTTTAATTTCTACATACTGGTAAAAAATTGTCCCAGTCTCTGTTTGTCCGAAAATGTTTATATTTTTCTTTAATTTGTGAATACTATTTTTACTGCATCCAGAATTTTAGATTGGCAATTATTCCATTTCTGAACTTGAAATTTTTCATCTCACTGTCTTATGGTTGCTTCCACAATAAAATCTGTTTTTCCGCTGACCCCTTTTAAAAGCATATCCAACTTTGATTTTCAACAATCATAGTGTGTGTAGGTGGCGTTCAATGTTTTTCTTTTAGCTTTCCTAAGGCATCCTTACAATGTAGCTTGAATTAGATTATGCATCACTGTTCTGAAATCAAATACTGCTCCCTACTCCCCATACCATCATTCTTCTCTATGTTTATTCAACTATGATTTCACATATATTAGAACATTTCATCCTGTTGCATATTTTCTCAGGGTTATCATTCACTCATTTTTTTCTTTCATGTCAAATTGCCTTATTATTTGCTGGAAAACTCTCAGCTTACTAAGCCTCTTTTTACACTTAAATCTGCTGTGACACTTTCAATAAGTTTCTTAACTTTCATTACAGTATTTTGAGGTCTAATAATTTTCATTTGATTCTTTTGCATGAATTCTACATAAAGGTCTCCATATTTGATTGTCCTTATCATATTGTTTAGTTAATTTAAAGTCAACTTCTGTCATTTCTAATAAGGTCATTCATTGTTCTATTCGTGTTGTCTATTTTTTTATCGCCTTTATTTCTCTGTTAGCATAGTATTTCAATTAACATTTTGCCATCATAAATGAGTACTGGATGTTTCCTTTCATCTTCCTCAGTTTTCTAATGCAATGCCAGCTCTTCCTCACATTGATAGAAGTAATAGATTACATTAATTCGGAAAGGATTTCAACTGACTCAACATTGGTTTGCATTTTGTAAGGCTCTATAACCCCCTGGGTTTAAAATCCTCTCCTAGGATGTAGCTCTCCAGGCATTACAAATAAGACTATTTTATAATTAATAGGAGCATCTTCTTTGCAGCGTGAAGCTACATTAAACTCTACTGTGTTTCATGCTTAGCTCTGTAACTTCTTGTTCTATACACTTTAAGAAAAATAAGAGCCAGGAAACGATAAAGTGATGTCTCTCTTCTCTTCTGATTTCCTTGGAATCACAAATTCCAATAGCTTTTCCTTCCCAGAGCTGCAAGTTTGACAAAAGCAGTGCTAGATTATTGGTGTTTAGCCATACTTATTTCTCTTAATTCTTGATTTCTTGCCCCATGTGAAAAATCTGCAAAAGCCTTTAAAGGTGGAGGCTATTCAACTGAAGTCTCCCAGACCTTGTACCCTCAATAACGGTTTTCCGTGTTTATGTTATAATATTTTGAAGTCAGATTTCTGACTTGTCCCCAAACCTACTCCAGCTTAGTTGGAAGAAGAGGCTGAGGTCTTGCATTGATTCTGTATCCATCTCTCAAATAGAAAAGGTCTTCCTTAGATATTTATTGGGCCTCACTTCATTTTATAGAGTTCTGACAATTAATCGCAAAATATAAAGGGCATAGGTGCTCTCTACATCAGCAACATATATTTGAATAACAGTTTATCTACAGAAAGAGATTCTGTAATTATGATTAAACTAATAACTGCATATCTAAATTATAAAATAATAATAATGCAGGTTTTTGTGCTAACCAAGTTAACTCTGTTTAAAGAAATGATTCAATTAATGCAAACTAATGGCCCTAATATGAATGTCTTTGAGTTCCTGTTTATGTCTTTCACAAATAAAATTGCTATTTCAATCATAAGAAAAATTAATGTGGGCCGGTGAGATGGCTCAGCAGCGTAAGCGCCTGCCTTGCAAGCGCGAAGGCCCAAGTTCGACTCCCGGATCCCACATACGAAAAAGGGGCCGGTGATATCGCTCAGCGGCACGGGTGCCTGTTGGCGCGCGAGGTCCTGAGGTCGTCCCCCCGGTACCCACAAAAAAAAAAAAAAAAAAAAAAAAGAAAAATTAATGTAATTATCCAATTATGATATGAGATTTTGAATCTGCTTGTTGTCTTACCTATCAAATAATAAAATCATTTGTATATTTAAACAGACAAACTAAATACTACCATCAAAGTTGAATTGGTTGTAGCCAGGTAATTACAGAAATAAAAATTTGGCCACAGGCATAGAAAGAAGATTGAGGGCTGGTGAGATGGCTCAGCGGCATAAGCGCCTGCCTGGCAAGCACGAGGGCCCGAGTCCGACTCCCGGAACCCACATACGAAAAAGGGGTCGGTGATATCGCTCAGCGGCACGGGCGCCTACTGGCGCGCAAGGTCCTGAGGTCCACCCCCGGTACCCACAAAAAAAAAAAAAAAAAAAAGGAAGAAGAATGAAAAGTTGAATCTCATAGCAATTTGGCAACCCCCACTATGGACCAGAGAAGTAACAGAACCTTTGGTGGGGCAGTGAGCTGGTCATTGACACCAACTCCACAGGCGCTCACTCTACTGGTCTCAAAGGGACAGAACTGAAATAATGCTGTCGGAACCACATCTTAATATGAGCTGCATTGTTCTGGGACAGGAAATGTGGAAACACTTGACAGTCAGTGGAGTTTCTCTAATTATGCAACTGACTCATGAAAGTAAAAGAAAGAAACTTTCGGTTGGCATGAAAAGCAACTTCTTTTATCAATGATCAATATCTTTTTGGAAGTCTTGCTAAAAACACACATTGTTCTCAGATCAGAGGTCAATTTTTCTATGAACTTAATGGTAGTTTTGGTGAAATATATATATCATGAATTTTCAAGCACATCCAATTAACTGTCCTTTGTATATGGCAAGGTGTTTTTCACACTGAGTTCTATTTGTTTATGTAGTATTTTATTAAAATGCATAATTATAACAAAATATGCTGTACAAAACTGATTTCAGAAATTAAAAAAAAAAAGTATCTCTTAAGGATTATTCCCTTAACTTGTGTGAGTGGATACAACATCGAAAACTTAAGTTGTTATTTCCAAGAATTTGTGTACATAGAGATCGATCAATGTTTTTGGGTAATTCACCCAGTTCTGCAGTATCTCTTCATGCAGTGAGATAGAGGGTTGAATCTCTGTGTTCAAAGGAGCAGTTTCATGAGGAAAAGCTATGAGTGGCTAGCATAAGATGCTCACAAATGGAAGAAAAATCAAGGTGAAAAACAGGTTAGGAAAGTCGGAGACATTCACAGTGTAGTATGTTTGCAAATGTATACGTGTTCATAGCCTTCAATTTGTTCCATTCTATGAAATTTTGTTATAATTAGAAATTTTACTCTTATTTTACTACATACAAATGGGTTTAACATGGCCTCTGTATATTGGCCTTATATATCATTTTCTTTGTAACAAGCCACAGCTCATTAGCAGCCAAATTCAATTTTTTACATATGAAATTGTTTTAAATAAGCTGTTTGTAAGCAACTTGGAGTCTGCTGGCTTTGTACACCCTGCAAAACTACACCAATATCTTCTAGACGGAGGTAAGATAAACCTTTGAACTGTAAAAGGGTCCAGATGCAGCCACGATTTGCAGCTCTCTGATGCAACTCATAGAGTCTCCTCACCGTGCCGCTGAGGGACATCATCTAGACACCTAAGTCTCCTCTTAAATTTCCCCTCTCTCCTGGGAGTTCCTTCACCCTCTTCCCTTTCTGAGAGCAGTCGCCTGCCGGCTGACCACCCCCCCTAGATGGTCTCAGGCTGTGCAGGGACTCCTAGCAGACAAACTTATCAGAGAAGCACTGGAAGCTCATTGTCTCCTACTGTCCCCTCAGGGTCCTGTGCTTTTCCTTTTCAAGTCCCCAAATTGAACTTCCCATATTCCATTACACAAATACCTTTCTAAAATTTGAAGTATATTTCACACTGAGTGCAGAGTAGAGCTTGATGAAAAATGAGTTAGTGGTATTTTTATGAGAGAGAACATCTTTATTTCCTATGCTATGAAGGCCACCCTGGATCATCTGAGCAAATAATGGCACAGACTCACCACTGACCACAACAAAGAGTGGAAGAACACTAGAAGCACAAGGCAATAAATAAGAGCCTGGTTAATTCCTACGTGTAAAGAAGCACTCTGGTATGTGAAGTGACACTATTGGAGCCATTGTTCTTTTTCAGAATATTACTAGAGACAACTTGGGTTTCAGTAAATGCAATGCTACTCATAATAAACTGACTCTTAAAGGAAACAATTATAACTTTGGAACCAAATAAATAAACCCACCAATAACAAAAGAAAATAATACACATCTATTGTAAGGAACAAAATATATGTCATTTCACACTTGAAGTATAACATCATTTGATGAAGTCCTTATTTATAACGTTGCTTCCTGATGTCATGTCCCCCATTTCCATAGCAGAAAGGAATTCGAACTCATGCAGAAAGCCTGGTCATAATACTTGGAAAAGTTGCTCAAGAAATTAGGATCCCAGAGCACCTTGTTGAGGAAGAAGAAAAACCTGGAAAAGTAAGCCTCAGAATGAAGGGCCAAAATATGAAAGCAAACACCCTTGCAAATTTAAAATATTGAACACAAAAAATTTAATAAAATCTCAACAGAAAATAAAGAAAAAGACCTTATTACTTAATGTGAAAAAAAGAACAAGAGTAACAGTAAATATAGCAGAAAGAAGGGAGGCTCCAAACAAGAATTAGAATTCTATACTCAGTAAAATGCTATTCAAAGATGAAAGCGAAGTAAATATTTCTGATTAAAGGAAGCAAAGAGAAATTGTCTCCTCTAGGCCTACTCAAATCAAATACTAAAAAAATAATGGCCCAGCCTCATAATGAAGAGGAATGGTGAGAGGCAATACTTCAGATCTTAAGATAGGAAAAAGAAATAGAAAAATTGAGTAAGAATAACACTATTTTTCTCTTTTTCTTACATTCGGTAATGTCAATTGATTGCTAAAATTGAAGATATAATGTAATTTGGGAATATAATATATAGAAAAATACATTTTCCAAAAAATGGCAAGCATGTTATTTTAAGAGTATTGTTCTTGTATACGTATGTGTATATATTCATAATTTACATATGACAATGTACTAATAATTCAAAGCAAAATTTAATAAATTGTGGAAGCATGCTTTCCTTTCTAGATAGAACAAATGTTAAAAATATGTAAAGAAGTAAACCTAGAAATCCAAAAGAACAAGTACTGAGACATATTAAAATAGATGTATATAATCCCAAAGAATAGAGGATAAGAGGAATAAGCAAATAGAATATAAAAAGAAAAATGAATAAAAAGATTATAGACAGCTATCTCTATTGATAACTATAGCCACTAAGTATGAATTGAAAGTAACAATTAAATTTCAATTGCATTTGAATTGAATTCTATTATATAACTGAATGAAGAATCAAGATTGAACTATATACTACCTGAAAGAGATACTATAAGTATAATAAAAGATATACCATACAAATGATAACAAAAAAGCTGCAGACTTCAAGGTGAAAAATAATATCAGAATTAAAGCAGTCCGTTCCCTACATGTGAGTCAATGAGCATATTAAAATTATTAAAAATATAGGAAGCAAAAACTGGCAAAAGGGGAGAGAGAATTAGACAATCTTACAATATTATGGAAAAGTTTTTATTTTCTTCTCCTATTATCCAAAAATATAAATCAGAAAAAACATAACACACTGTCACCTGAATGTTTGCAACCTCCCAAAGTTCATGTATTGAAACCTAGCTCCCGAAGTGTGCTAGTACGAAGTGGATCACTTGGGATGAGATGAAATCATCAGGGCACCCTTACAAAAGAGGCTTCTATCTCCAAATGAAATGTTCTTACTTCAAAAACATCACCTATGGGAAACCACACATCTATTATTTACAGTTTGTTTTAAATGACCTTAATAAATACACATTTTTGTATCATCTAGTAGGGATGGGCTTCATGGATTAAATTTGCCTTAACTGAGAGATGAGAAAATCATTGGGAGAGTTATGAAGATAAAGTGAGGCTATCTACATCAGGGTAGCTTTTGATAGTCAAAGGGATACATTTCCTTTACGTGAAGTTTTAGGAAAGTGAAAGGTGTGTTAAGATGAAGAGATATACGAATAGAAGAACAGACACCCATAAAGAAAATTTCACCAAACAGTCCTTTTGCTGCTTGTCCTGGTGTCTTGCCTGATACAAGATTGCATTTCTATTTTAAGTGCTATAGCAGAGTTCTAGGAAAGACAAGTCTTATCTTTTTGTAAGAATCTGATTTTCTTGTGTCAATCTTGCAAACTGTTAATTGTTAGTTACATCAAAATTATGCACAGCCTGTTTGGCTCCTGATGCTAAAGCAGTCTATTACATGTGTTTTTTTAAGGAAAATGGGAATTGAAAGAAAGTCAAATAATTGCCATATTTACTCTTTTTAATGGTAGTGTAAATAATGATCTGCGGTTGTTTTCTTTGTCATTATTGCCCACACAGCCTCCTACATGCCCAAATTCATGGCACATTGGTGATTGAACACATAGGTGCTTACCAAAATAAATGTGCTGGTGGGACATATGGGCACAGTTTTATTATAGCTAATTTAATATTTTCCTTTAATGTCTACATAATATTTTGATTTTCTAAGTTGTATAACTGGCACTGATAATTACCAGTTTTTCAGGAGTGTCTTTCCTGTCCTCTGTACTCCAGTTATCATCTGCTGTATAGGATGTTCTTTTCTCCTCCTGCATTAGAAAATTCAATATGATATTCAGACTCCAGTCATTGCTGTGCAAAGTCTGAAATAGTTTTTTTCGTCCCATATCTATACCTTTCTTTCTTCAAAAGGGAATCACCCACCTTAGGGCACTAAAAACTTGTCTTGTAGGAAAGAGTTCTTTCTGCTCTAAGTTGTAGGCAAGGACACTATGAAGTTGTAATGCACTTCCCCTGGGTAGAAAATAATGCTTTCTGATTGAGTTTTTTTTAAATATTCAAATGAATGTAATATTCTCATTGCATTACAAAATCACGATTGTTAATGGTTTTCCTAAAATTATGATAACATGATTTTAGCAAAGATAAATAGGTTTTAGTTATGAAGATTCTGTTACTTCTCTCCATGTCAAATATTGAGAGTAGAAGTGTCAGTAGTCACTAGTCTGGGATTGCTCCAAATGGTCACAAAAGAAACTGCACTATACCCTTCTAGGAGACAATGGGTTCGTGTACAGAGCCCAAAAGACTAATTCTTCCCACCAGTTGTGAATCATCTTCCTGTCATTTTCATTATATGTGGTTCAATGTGTGTGTGTGTGTGTGTATATGTGTGTGTGTGTGTGTGTGTGTGTAGTTTTTGTACTTGATGTTAGAAACTGATGTTTAGAAAACAGGATAATAATTTGGGTTTTACACCACCACGCAGGCTTATTGTAGAGCTTCAGAAGGACTGAAGTATTCAAAATATATGGCAAGAGATAAACATTGCTTATGATGCATACGGCTCTTGTCTGTCTTCTTTCGCTGAGTTCTACAACTAATTTTCTTAGCTAATAATTGTTCAAAAACACTCTGACTTTAAGGACAGAATTTTTCTGAATTAATTGTAAGAATGTCTTTATAGGGAATCACAAAACAAAAGCAGATCTGGATTCATTTGAAACACCCTCGTTATTAAAAATAATTTTAAAAACTGACACGTGTGAAAATTATGTTCTCGTTCACTTGTTTTTTAAGTAATTTGTTGACTAAATGAATATACATTTACTAAGAAAGAACTTTAAAACCAGATGATTTGGGTTAAAATTCCGTGTTGGTAATTTAAACTTGGTCAAATTAAATTCTTTAATGGGGCTTCTATTTCATAGGCGTTCATATGTTGGTTTTTTGCATGTTTGGTCTTTTGTATGTTTTTCAAGTATGTTGTGAGAAAAGTATGTTATACAAAAAATGTAAACAATCACAGATCACTATTTACACTAGCATTAAAAGAGAAGAAATATGGTAATTATTTGGCTTTATTTTAATTCCCATTTTCCCTTAAAAAAAAGCATGTAATAGATTATGTTAGCACCAAGAGCCAAACAGGTTGTGCACATTTTTGTAACGAACAGTTAAACACTTGGCAAGATGGACATAAGAAACTGAGATTCTTACAAAAATGACTTACCTTTGCTAGAATTTTGCCTGTAACACTTGAAATAGAAATGCAATCTTGGGTCGGTCAAGTTTAATTCAGTACAATGGCATTAGCCGTGCCCTCCCCCACTGTAACTATTAATCTACGTTGGGTTGAAAGCTTTCTAGGAGATTAGTAAAGCACACTCCGGGTGTATCTGCGTGGTGCTTGGAGGTGCAGCATTGCAGACTACATCTGGCTTTGGGCCCCTTCCTGTCTGATGTTCCTCTTTGCTCTGCTTCCTGGCTGCTCTGCTTTGCTCCACCATACTTTTCTGCCATGTGTCTCTGTTGTGGAGTCTGCAAACCATGGACTGAAACCTCTGACACTGTTAGCTAAAGGAAACTTTTCTGCTTTAAATTGCAATTATCAGGTATCTTGTCTCAGCAAAGGGAAAGCTGATTAATGCATGTGCACATGCACACATACACACACTCACACGCACACACACACACTGTGATCCAGGTAGACTGGATGAGAGTGGATGGTAAAACCAGCCTGGGAATATACTCTCTCACTAGCCATCAGTGAATGAAATTATCTAGGAAGACCCCATGGAGGCCAGAAGGCATAGGGAATCCATGAGAGAAAGAAGAAGGTCAAGAGAATGAATGATAAAAAGTAGGCACTGCTACAAATTCTGAAAAACGTCACTTCTACTAGGGGATTAGAAAAG
Source organism: Erethizon dorsatum (assembly GCA_028451465.1). Classification (NCBI taxonomy): domain Eukaryota; kingdom Metazoa; phylum Chordata; class Mammalia; order Rodentia; family Erethizontidae; genus Erethizon; species Erethizon dorsatum. The sequence continues at coordinate 11,407,185 of CM051828.1, read as the reverse complement.
CAGTGGTGACATAGCAAAAGATTTTCAATGGCACGTTGTGACAGCAGGGTGCAATGATACGGCAAAAATGTTCTACCATTGTCAAAGAATGTTTAAAGCTATATATTAACTGTGCCAAACATTTTTTGTATTTGGTTCTGTTTGTGTTAAAATATTGATGTATGCATGCAGGCAAAGACAAATGACTTTTTAATGTGGAGGTTAACAATGGCTAGTCTTGGGAAAGTTTGGGGGATTTATTATTTCTTTTGAATTTTCTGAGGTGATCACTTTTTATAATACATATTTATTCTTGCAAAAATTAGAAAATGCTATTTACATAGTAGTTGTCACGGAAAAATTTAGCTGAAGCAAAATCAAAAGCCTGAGGAGTTTTATAATGAGTAAAACATAATTATTTTTACTCTATGCTACAGGTAAGGAACCAGGGGAGAGTGAAGCTGAATGTGTGAGAAGGACAAGCCTGGAGAGTAGACACTGCAGAAGGAAGAGCACAGGACACAAAGACAGGATGTTCTGCATGGAAACAGAGATCAGTCTTGGGCAGGAAAGTAATTTCCTCCTCAGTAACAGGAAGGGTGCGAGCTATGTGGTTGATGTCATCTACATGCCATGATAGACACTATTCTCAGTACAAGTAATAGTCACCTAAAATAAATAACAATAAATAAATTAATAAATTGTTTATTGCTATCTAGTTCCAAGGAGTGGAGTGTGGTAACCTACAAGCATTTTTGCCTCAGTTGAGGGAGAAAAGAAAGAGTGGACCATCCACAAACAGGGTAAGGTCATTTTTGTGCAAGTTGAAATTTCTGAGGCAGAAATTAAGAAGGCAGTTCTTTGAAAATTTGGTTTTTTTCTTTTGTCTGATAATAGGTGATGGATAATGTTTATACATTTCTATTTCACTAATGAATTTTAAATGAGCTATTATTTCAGTACTTTGTATAAACAGAGCATTTTTCCTGAGTTTACTCTCTGAAATGAGGTAGTCACAAATTTCCAAGCAGTTTCCAGTAATAACCTAGTAATTTCCTCTCTCCATATCAGAAGTAGACTCTGAAATTAGAAAAAATCATAGAAAATAATTTTATTTTATAGATATCTTAATGAAATTGCATGCTATTAACAATATGATACTTTCTTTTATATTCTACAATAATGAAAATGAGCCCTGAAGTAACAAATAATATCTATGATCCAATTTGTAAGCAATTCTACAGACTATCCTATAACTGGATGCTTAAAATAATAGTAATTGGTAAATTAGACATTTATTTTATATTTGTGAATACTACTATAAATGCATCTTAATTTGATAAAGTACTTGGAAGAATAATTTTGTATTAAAGAATTTATCAAAGTTTGTAAGATGTAAGATCATTACATACAGGTGGTTTCATTAATTTTACTTACTTTAATTAATTTAAGTACTACCTATACTACTTCTGCTGGTACTGTTACTACTCATATTTATACATGTTCTGGTTATTCTGAAGTGTTTAAAATACATTTTGTTATTCAGAGTTTCACTCATTGATTAAATTAAAGCCAAATAGGTATATGGCATTTCTTTAGGATAGCTCATTTCAGGAACATCAGAAGAATACACGATTATAAGATACAGTTATAACTTATTTTGAATGTTAGCTATTTCCTGGATGGAAATTTCATTTATTCATTTAACATCATTAAACGCTAAGATTAGAAATTTATTAATATATATGTGTGTGTGTGTGTGTGTGTGCCTTTCTAAAAAAACAATTTTTCTTTGCTCTGAAATATCCAAGTAGGCTAAATAAATATAATGTCAAAGAAATAAATACCATAAGTTGAGAAAAGAGTTTCATAGCAAATGCAATGTTTATCATATTAAAGTGAGTTAAATTATTTTCACTGTGTTCGAAGTAATGAATTAAGTAAACAACTACACATGATCTTCAACTTATGATAGAGCTGTGTCCAGATAAACTCCTCATAAACTGAAAATACTGCAAGTCAAAAATACATTTACTATACATAACCTACAGAGCATCACAGCTTAGCAACACACTAGAGTAGAGGGTACTGGTCATATATCCTGTTGACCCTGGTGCTGAGTGGGCACCATGGCTCATCTCAGACAATGTCCAGCTTCGTGAGAGAATGCCTTATAGTCAGAGCTATGTGTCAGTAATCTCAGAAAGAGGAAATTAAAAACTTGCACTACTGTTACAACTAACTGCATGTCACTTTGGCATGATCATAAAGTGAAAGCCATTGTAAGTCAGGAACTGTCTGTACATAGATTAGCTATTAGTCCCATTTTTTCCCATGAAGATAATGAGACACTTCCAAGCCCCAGTGTGTGCTAGAGCCAGTGTTTGAACTTGCCTGTCATTGGCATCCCCATTCTTATCGACTGTGTTAGGTCATCAGAAACTGACCCACCCCACCCAGATAGCAAGGACTGTGTTTGCTTATTGGCAAAGGTGAAATCTGTCCTCTATTTGTTCTCTTTATTTCTTAAATTGTACTTATTTCTGCTATTCTGTCAGAAAATTATTTTTTGATATGCATGTGTCTTATGTACCTCTAGTTCTGTTTGTCACATTTTAAAACACTTATCATAGAAACAGCAAGAAGGGGCTGGGGATCTATCTCAGTGGCACAGTGCTTGCCTGGCAAGCATGAGGTCCTGAGTTTGATTCCGGTACCCAAAAAATTAATTAATTAATTAATAAAAACAAAACAAGAAACAGCAAGAAAATTTGAAGTGGAGACAGTATCTATTCATATATCCGCACATATATACTATGCTACATATTATACGTATATATTTCTTATGAAGTATGTACATGTATTTATATATAAACAAAATTTATATGTACACATGCATAAATACATTTTACTTTTTTATTATTGTCTTCAAATAGTTATCTTGCTGGCCAGAATTTCAAATTCTCCTCAGCTTCTTTTGGTTTAGGTTAAGGAACAGAATTTAACATTTATCCACAGCAAGTACAAAATAGTGAACTTCAGGATTTATGTCATTTGCTTGTTTTTATAAAATGTAATTGTTTCCTCATTACATAATAAATGCTTAGCAATATTTTTGTGCTTTGGAAATAATAGTGCATGAATTGAGAAAATCTTTTTTTGTTTAACACAACATTTTATTTTTCCATCATTTGTCATTTAAAATTCTGCCAAATTAAAAATTTTAAAAAGTTAATGGAAAAGGTAAATGAAATAGTCTGTATCCAGTGGCTGCTGATGTAAATTCAGCTTGGGGCATGGGACACTAGAGAGTGGCATGAGAAAATCAATAAAGTATCTAAGCTGTAAGAGTTGAGACATTACAGGAACATTTCAGAGAGTGCATCAGCAGTGATTAACAGAAAAAAAAAATTAGACCAGTGTGCAAGGGAGATTCCAGAAATAGAGTAAAAAGAGCTTGAAACGGAGTCGGAATCAGGAAAACTTGCAGAGCTATGGGGTGAAGAGGAACAGACAAATAACTCGATAATACATATTTTGCTGAATGTGGGGTGAGCTGAAGCTCAGTGGCAGCTTGCTTAGCACGCATCAGGCTTGGGTTTCAATCTCCAGTACGGCAAAACAAACGAACAAACAAAAAAAATATGAAAAAGAAATTGAAAAAAATTTGCCGAACAGCACGTGTTCAGATACACAACTATGTTGAGATACATAACTAGATACACAACTAATAAAATGGCCCAGGTTTTGCATCATTTTTATAAAGATAATAGGTTTTATTTAACCCAAGAAAGATGATACCTTTATGTACGTTGGTCATATGAGTTCTATAATCAAATGGACTTACCCATGCAACTTCCGTACTCATGTGTCCAGATCAATACTCTTAAAACAAGATTTCAGTGTGCAAATATCACACTGAACGCCTTTAATATGTACATTTAAAATGCAGAAATTTTAAAAATTAGTTTTAATGTTTTAAAATCTGAAAGCTTAAAGAAATAAATTAATGACAGTAGCAATAAAGTTCCTTGAATTTGTTAAGAAATTGACAGAGGGCTGGTGATATAGCTCAGCGGCATAAGCGCCTGCCTGGCAAGTGTGAAGTCCTGGTTCGACTCCCAGCACCCACACACACAAAAAAAAAGAACAGAAATTGACAGAGTCTTATTTTTGTATGTAGAGGTCCCCTACTAGAAAACAATCAATTAAAGCAATAGTTAATTCTTACCAAGCATTTATTAACAGGTATGTAATTATTATATATAATAAAAATATTCCTTACATTGTGGCCATAATTCCAAAATTTATCGAACTCCTGCACCTCCTAATTTAGAATAAATAAATAGTAAAGCAGAAAATGGCCTGGAGTTCCCACAGTCTAAACTTTGTGCCAAAATTGAAGAAAATGGGTTCCCAAAATCTGAAGTGACTTATTTTGATCTTCAATACAACAGTTTTATCACAGCATTCTTACTTTGTTCACAAATATTTTTGAATAGCCTTAATGACAACCATGTGAATGTCTCTAAATAAGGATGTTAACTGTTTTAGTTATGAAGTACATAAAATTCTGGATGGATTATTTCATTCACTGGTCATTGCTGTATGGATAACATACTAAGCCATTCTTTTCCACTGTAAAAAAACAAAACTGTTAGATGGTTTAGATCTAAAATGTTCCCCCAAAGTCTTACATATTCAGAGGTAAGGCTATTGAAGGGGAACTGGACCACTGGGACACCTACTCATTAGAGGATTAATTCACTGGTAAGTTCATAGCTGCCTGTGCTGTTGGGAGGTGACACCTGGTCAGAAGCGGTGGTCACTAGAAGGGTACATTCTTGTCCCTGGCTCCTCCCTTCTCTCCCTGCGTCTTGCCTGCCATGGGATAAGGAGCTTCTTCCGCCATGCTCTTTCCTGCCTTGGAGAGAGCTGACATAGTCTGAATCCTCTGAAAACTCTGAGCCAAGTTAAACCACTCCTACTTTAAGTTCTGGATGTTGGGTAACTAGTCCCAGCAATGGTAAATTGACTAATACAGAGACAAATAATAAAAGTCCACAAGGTTGCTATTGTAACATTCTTATCTGGTGTAGGCTTCTGAATATAAGAGATACAGTTCCCGTTTGCTCATCTGAACTTTTCTTTGCCTTTCAGAACTGTTCTTCTGCCTATGGCCTTTTCCCTGCAAGCACACAGGTGAGCTGTGATGCAGGACACCGTAATGACACAGGGAGAGGTAGAACCTATCTTTTCAGTGGGATTATATGCTCTAAAGAACAATGTAGACCTGATTCTGCTCAGGGTGCTTTGAATCATGTGGGGAGAATTTTCATGAGAATAAAGATAAAGATAGAGTTAGGGAATATAAAAAATGCACAGCTTTTGCCAATGTTGAAGCTTCTGATATATTCATATAAATCTAATCCTGCTCTTTGAAATACCTGTTCTATTGATAAATTATCAAATATTTGTGAGCACCTAGTATGTAGCAGGCATATTCAAAGCACTAGGGATAGAGCACTGCATACATCTGTCCTGAGGACCTCACTGTGCAGTGAGAGGAACAATTTCTTGAGGACTACAACAAAACCATCTCAGAAACAAAAGCACAAACAAACAAAAACAAAAGGAAAAAATGAGTGTGGATGGAGTGGAACGAGGTGCAATTTTGAATAAGGTCGTTAGGGAACAAGGCATTATCTGAGGGTGACCTACAGGATTTGATAGATCCAGACAGGTGAAGTAAGAACAAAGAAGTGTCTTTAGTAGAGTAAGACAGTGGACACTGGTTTTATCTGTCACTCTTCCTAAGGATGTGAGCTCCAAGAGAGCATAGGCTTTGATTCTTTAGTTTACTCATATATTCCCAAGCACCACCAAGTTGATACTGGCGCATAGTTGGCAGTATATATATTGGTTGAATAAAAAGGTGAGTGACCATTATACTGATCTCTCTTTCCCTCTCTCTCTCTCTCTCTGACACACACACACACACATTTTATTTGACAACAAAAACATATTAAGAAAGTCAAGTAGAACTACCCAGGAGACTAGGGAGGAGTTTTAGATGTGGATAGCTATATCTAAAACTTGTTTAGTCTCTTGTAACTCCTTGTTCAGTGAAGCTGTGAATTATTTTCAATTTCTTTTTGGTTCAACAGCCTTGACTTGGGTTTCTGTGGCATGACATTGAATGAGACCTGAATAATACACTGGGTATATTTATTCTCATAAATAACACCTTCTTTTGAATTGTACATTAGTTTATAGGATTTAGAAATCTGCTAAGTACTAAAATTGACAATTTCCCATTACTTCTTCTTCAGAATAAAACTTAATGCTCTAACTAGGGATAGAACTCATTCGTTTTAGCTGACAGAAACTATCATTTCTATGCATTCAAATTCCAAAGGGGAAACTTTTTTGACTTCTGGAACTGTGGTAAAACATTTTTATAAACAGACAGATTTATAAGAATTTCTGGTTCTTTTTCTTCTTAAAACTCATGGGTGTGACAGGAGTACAGGGCTCCAGTGACAGACCTTCTCCTGCTACTCATTTATAAGTATAATGTCTTTCTATGTTGTCATTATGAGTTTTAAATGTTTGGCAGAAAAATGGGAGAAATAGAAATAGAAATTAAAAATTGCCTTAAATAAGACTGTACCAAGTATAAAATTGCATGAAAATCTCTTGTCTTGGAAATTCAATGTCTTAGTCAACCATTAAAAAATTGTTAGGAAAGAACACATATATATTCCATATTCTGATATCTTTAGGAAAAGAAAAGATACATTACTCAAAAATATTTTTTTTACCAATTTATGTATTTTGATAACAATAAGGCAGCTCCATATGTTAGAACTGGAGAGTTGTCACAAGTATATACTATACCACTAGTAAGATAATAATATAAAAAGTACTACAGCAAGTGTAAAGATAGTGGCTCAAAATGAGTAGATAAGTATTATTCCAGTAAAATCTCTAAAGGTTCTTGGACATAATATAATAATATTTAAGGAAGAACAGCAATCTATAATAAAATAACATAAACTTTAAAAACAGAATCTAAGAATTGGAAATATAGATGGGCAGCAAGCTGTAGGTGTTAGAAAATCAAGAAAGCTAATCATCCAGTAACTACGATTACTTATAATTTGTTCTCTTAAGTAAATACAATCTTTCTGCAGTCTAACATCTACAATTGCAGTATGCAGCTGTCCTCCTACCCAAAGGCTACTTTTCCCTCCAAAGCTATTGTAGTTGTGGCTCTTTAAAGATCAGTTTTCTACTTCAAAATCTAGAAGCTCTAATTATATCAGAAATGGGGAGGGGGGTAATCTCCACCACTTTTGATTTAAATTCTGGGAAAGTCTGACTCATTAAAAATATTCTCTTCCCCCTTTTTATTTACTGAAATTTATGCTTTGCTGAAATGTTTATTATGTGATTTTTACCATATTTTGTACTCTATTGTGTATTGTATTAATTTTCAGGATAGCCACATGTTGACAATAGGGAGAGAGTGACCTGTAAATTCCAGTGATTTCAATTGATAATAAAATAAATAAATAAACATAAGGAAGAATTCTCTGGCTTTGTGGATGAATGTAAGACATGGAAGACATACTTTCTGGGTCTTTATTTCAGAGGTTCATTGTTCTCTGATTTAAAAAAAAAAAAAAAAGGTTGAGAAGGTCTGCTCCATTTCTCACAAGTAACTAGGAGGTTTTCTTCAGCCTTAGTGCTGGATTGAGCTCTTGGCTTGGGGGTAACCAAAGGTGAGATCCAATTAGTAGAAACCTACAAACAATGCTCCAGAGAGCGTAGAAGGCAACAAATTCAGGCTTGAGAAAAAATAATGGTACAACAAGCAGAAGGGTGTTTAAGCATTTTATACATCCCAGATTCTGGAAACTATATTTTTGGATTGATAAATACATAGATTTATAAGTATTAGACCTGGAATTAAAAAACCAATATGTACGAGAGGAGTTAATGAATTTATAAATATTCAAGTTTTCAAATACAAATGTCAATATTAATATTTGTGACAATTTTTAATGATCTGTATGAAATAGTTTGTGTGCTAGACCCTGCAAACCCTTGATATGACCTCAACTATTGCATGGCAAATATATGTACACATTTTATCTTTTGTTCACATATTAGTCTGTAAGCATTTTGAGCCTAAATTTTTAGTTTATTAATCTTTGAAGTAGGTCATATACTTGCTTACTTTGGGCACTCAACAAAAGAAGATGAATGCATTAACGATAATCAAACCATCTTGGAAGAACATCTGCTTGAGAGGAACATGGCAGAGCAGATATTGAGCATTTTCGCAGAGCCATAAATTGGTCAAGCAGAGAAATCTTAATAAATCACTGTTTTTATTACACATGTTAAAATGGAAGCAGAACTACAAGAATGCAGAAAACAAGAAGAGAATTCTGCAGATCAAATTCACAACTTATGGGCCGGTGAGGTGGCTCAGCAACATAAACGCCTGCCTGGCATGCGTGAGGTCCTGAGTTCGACTCCCGGTACCCACAAAAAAAATTCACAACTTATTAAAGTTTAATTACCATTTACCTAAGAGAAAATGCTTTTATGTGCTAGTATTCAAATAGTGTATGTGAAGCAGACTCATACTAAGAGACTTTAATAAAATGTTCCACAGAATAGCTTTGAATTATTAGGCACTGGTTTGGGGGTAATAACGTATTAATTTATATCATATAAAAAGAGATAGTTAACATTTAAACATATGAGTCTCTCAGGCATTGATTTGAAATCTATGCATACATATAATCATATGTATATTGTCATGCATACATATTTATATATTTATGTAGGTAAGGAGAAAGTTTGAATCAAGAAAAACAGCAATCTTAATAAGATATATTCATCGATATAACAGAATTGCAGTTGAAAACAAGGAACACAACTTCATTATTCATAGGGTATTCAACACAGGCATTAAATCTATTTCTTATGTTTTCTTGAATGTTTGTTATTTGTAACATGTTGATTTGAGAAGATTCTGTACTTTTCCAATATGATTTCCTGTAACCTTTTTGTCTAGGTATTCTTAATTATAGCACTCATATTAACCTTTTGTAACAGCAGCTCTAGTTGTAGAATCATTAGAATAGTAGTAAATAATCTTATTATCTCAAGAGATAGGGCCGGTGAGATAGCTCAGTGGCGTAAGCCTGGCAAGCGTGAGGTCCTGAGTTCAACTCCTGGTACCCACATATGAAAAAGGGGCCGGTGATATTACTCAGTGGCACGGGCACCTGCTGGCGTGTGAGGCCCTGAGGTCGACCCCCGGTACCCACAAAAAAAGAGAGAGAGAGATAAACTATAAATATAATTCTGTGATTAATTATAATCTTGATATTCTTGGGAAATTAATATAATAATTTTTCAGCATGTTACAGATCAAATATGTAGAGTATTATAATTATAAGGCACGTTTTGTGAGAAATGTATTAAATTTATATATGTATGTATGTGAACCTATCAAAATGAATAGTTTTTCAATAAATTGAATTTTAATATTACGTGCTATATTTTTTTCTTTTTTCTCTCATAACTGCAGATTTACTTTTGTCCAGCCAAGCATACATTTAATTAATCAACAGAAGGTTTATGGTTTAAATTCTGGTTCTTATCTTTACTAACAAAATTTTATAATTCATCAGATTAAACCTGTAAAATATGTCTTTAAAATCAATTCCCTGCCCTGTATCTTATGAAAGGAGGGCGTACATTCTTCTGCAGTATACCTAGAGTTCATAAAGGTTAAAGAACAGCAATAAAAACATCGACGAACTTTACTGGCATAGTACTGTGTGATAAATATCTTGGTATTAAGTACAAGGATAATCATATCACAATTAAAAAGTAATTAATGACAATAAAAAATATTTCTGGTCTTTTAAGGTCCTATAATGACAGTCCTTTACAACGTGTTCCAGGTGAAACAAAAAAAGAGAGAAAATTATTGTAACATATTGCATGCAGAGGTAAATGTAGAAGAACATAGAAACAAAGATGATTTGCCATATTTTCTAAATATATATGCGATTTCCGGGTGTGGTGGCACACGCCTGTAATCTCAGCACTCAGGAGGCTGAAGCAGGAGGATCACTGTGAGTTCAAGGCCAGGCAGGACTACATATTGAGTTCAAGCCTGAGCTAATAGTGAGATCTTGTATCAAAAAATAAAATAAAATAAAAATATATATGATGTATGACATAAATGGTCAATTTACATGGTATCAGATTATTATATTATCTTGTTCCATACTATTTGAGCACCATGTTTATCTGAATATGTCAATGTATGTGAATTTTTTTTTTCTGTGAGTACCAGGGGGTCGACCTCAGGACCTCGCGGGCCAGCAGGCGCCCATGCCGCTGAGCGATATCATCGGCCCCTTTTTCGTATGTGGGATCCGGGAGTCGAACTCGGGCCCTCGCGCTTGCCGGGCAGGCACTTACGCCGCTGAGCCATCTCACCGGCCCAGTGAATTTTAATATTAACATATTTATTTAACTGAATTGATGGGTAGGCTCATATTACCCTACTTAGTTTTAATATTTCACAGATGGAGTAGATGTAATATTATAAAAGTAATATTGAAAAGTCTTTAGCTAAGGTTTAAGATGGATTAAAAATGTAAGTTCTTATAAGAAAATACATTTTGAACATAAGAAGTTAAAGAAATATAAATGTATAATTGAACCATCAAATATCTGCTTACCTAAAAATAAGTGATGAATGGGCTAACAGCTTCACAGCTATGTGTGCTCTAACACAAAATGATATTTTAATAAGTGTGGCATTTTCCATTTCAAGTCAATTAGGATTAATAATAGTTATAATTGGTATTAATCAAGCACACTTAGCATTCTTACATATCTGTAAATACGCATCTTAAAGCCATATTATATTTATACTGTAAATCAATTATCCATAACCTTAGCCAAGAACAAGATATTTGAAAAATAGGAGGCCTATATAAAATTTTACTACTTGTCTCCTTTTCCTTCATCATTGGAAGCTTGGCACTTACAGGTATGGCTTTCTTAACAAGTTATTATGCCAAAAAACTTATCATTGAATTTGCAAACACATAGTACATAAATTGCATGAACAGAAGGTTGGAAACAAGAATTATTTATGTACTTGAAATGATAAGGAATGCATCAGCTTGGAATGTATTAAGAAAGATAAACAGATTTCAATGGTAAATGGAGTGTGGGACACAAAATACTGAAATAAATTATTTGTAAGCTATTTAATTATTGAAAGTAAACTGTCCAAGAAAGCCATAGGAATGTAACTCAAGATTGGCATTTGGTGTAGAAAAGGTAAAACTATAAAACAAAATGAAACTGCTCTCATGTACTAGTAGTTAAATAGGCAAAGATACAAATATATTCCTGTGTTTCTATATTTCTTAATCCATGAATTTTAGACTATATCTTTCAGCAAAAGCATTGCATCCTCTCCTCCTATTATTACTATTATTTTTTTGTGTGTGTGTGTGGGTACCGGGGGTCGACCTCAGGACCTCGCGCGCCAACAGGCACCCGTGCCGCTGAGTGATATCACTGGCCACTTTTTCGTATGTGGGATCCGGGAGTCGAACTCAGGCCCTCGCGCTTCCAAGGCAGGCGCTTACGCCACTTAGCCATCTCACCGGCCCTCCTCCTATTATTTTTATTTTCCAATATATTGTAGTTATATCACACTTTCTTGGTTATGTAGTAGTTTGAACACAGGGCCTTGCCTATGCTAGATAAGAATACTTTTTTCCCCATAAATCAATAGCAAATCTGATATTGTGATGCTCTACATGTTAGAATTAAATATTACAATAGTATCACATTCCATGCTTTTGTTCCTAAATTTTGTAAAGGTAATGATTGTCTGCTTTTTGCATTGTATTGGCTTTTATATATCTAACAACAGGTATTTGGCACACTCCTATTTTCAGATATTTCCCAAATGCTAACAACATCAGATATTCACACTGCCTTGTACTTTGGAATTCCATTCTTCCTTCTGCTCTCATACTAGTTTCTCCCTACCTTAGATGAAATAGCTCCTGATTATTCCCTTCAACATTTCTTTACTAAGACTACTTCTTCCTTTTGTTTTTTTTGTTTTCGTTTTTTTTTTTGGTGGGTACCGGGGGTCGACCTCAGGACCTTGTGCACCAGCAGGCGCCCGTGCCACTGAGCGATATCACCGGCCCTTTTTTCGTATGGGGGTACTGGGAGTCGAACTTGGGCCCTCACGCTTGCCAGGCCGCTGAGCCATCTCACCAGCCCCTACTTTTTCCTTTTGTTTGGATTTTTTCTCTTGATTTTTTGTAGAACACCTCCCACTGGTTTCATAGGAAATAGTAAAAAAAAAAAGATGCTTGGGAGACAAAATGTTGACCCTCTATGTTCTTCAAAATGTCTGGTTTCCTCCTTTGCCTATTTAATAAATATATTTCTCTGGAAATTCAAAGTGTTTCATTCTGTCTTCAAGTGTCGCTTTTGAAAGAGCTGATATTGTTTTCAATTTCAGTTCTGTGTGGGTGTTCTATTGTGGTTCTCTCCGCATATTTGATTTTCTTTTTCTTGATGGAAGATTTAAAATACTGTTTTTATCCAGAATTCTAAATTTCCACAATAGTTTGTTTCATTTTGATATTATTTTATTGTAGTTGGGACCCAGGAGGTCCTTTCACTGAGAAAAATTCATGCATTTACATAAAAGTAATTTTTGAGTGTTCATTTATTTTAATTTGCACTTTCTCATTAGAAATGAGCTGAGATCTGATGATCCATATCTAGGCATTAATAATTCATAATGGGATTTTAAAATAGCTGATAAAATATCCTTCATGCTTGTGGTCTAACAAGTCGGTAGACCCAGACGGATGATGTGATGGTGGTCTGACCTACTATTTATGGTGGATGCTGAATTGAAAGGATCTGGAGTACTTTCTTTTCCAATCCTGGTCACTTTTCCCACTGCAAATATTTCAGAGTAGGTTTTGGGGAAATAAGTATATTAGAAATCTGTAATGACTAGTGTTTCTGGATATTCTTTTCTGTAGTTACCTAAGTTATAAATCTATTTTCTGCTGTTAGTACTAATGTTTTGTTTATTTCTTTCTAAAATAAAGGAAACTTTCTTATCCATTATCATCACCTGTTCTGTTTTCTTTGTCCTTTTGAGTTGACAATATGCTGTGTGTCTTTTCTGTAAGGACAAAAGGACCCCATTTGAATGAGGGTAGCACAAGTGGTCAGCTGATGAAACTTCCGTCATCAGTTGGAACAAAGGGCAACTAGGTCCTCATTTTTTTTTACTAATAGCTACATCAGGCTTCTAACTTTAGACATCTGACATCTAAAATGTCTCATGAAATCTAAATTATTTGAGCTACCATATAATATTGTTCCTTTCATAGATAGATGTATACATGTTAGATGGATCATAGTGAAATCTACATTGAAAAAATGAGGTATGACAGATCAATTTAAACTGGGGGCTGTTTTTATGTTTTCAAATCAGTTTTGTTTTTAGCTATATCCTTTCCACGTCTTATCAATAATTGAGTTAAGATGAAACAGTACAATAATAAAAATTTAGTATGACCTGAAGTTTATAATGAAAATTCACATATCAACTTAATGCATAAGATTTTAAAAAGATACATCGTAAAGTAGAATGATTTTTCTAAACCATATAGATGAACTTAAATTGGTTTAAAATATTTCTTAACTTGAGTTAAATACTTGAAGAAGTAAAGCACTAAACATTGATAGCTTGATAACAGATTGTATAAAATGATCTGAGAATTTTAATTAGCCTCCTTAAGTAAATAGTGTGTTTCTATTTTACAATAATGGTAGACGGCAACTTTTATTTCCCACTCAAGATGTTTTTTATTCCAGACATTCCGTTTCACACGCAAAAGAGTTTAAGGAACACTTTTATATTGTTTGCAGAATTGTAAAGTTGTACAATCACTATGGTAATCAATATGCAGATTCCTCAAAAATTTAAAAATAAAAATTCCATTTGGCCCAGCTATGCCTCTTTTTGGTATCTTCACAAAAGAGTGGAAGACATCATATTATAGGGATACATGCACACCCATGTTAATAGCAGCACAATGTTTTACACCTAAATTATGGAAGTGGATGTGCCCATAAACAGATGAATGGCTAAAACAACTGTGATATTTATTTATATGCAAAGGTGTACTATACAGCCACAAAGAAAGATAAATTTGAGTCATTTGTAGGAAACTGGTTGGACCTTAAATCCATATCTCTAAGTGAAATAAATTGGACACAGAAGCTTCAATATTGCATGATCTCTTTAATATGAAAAACTCAAAGTATAAATAATTTAAAAAGAAAATAAAAAAAGATCATAGGAAACAGGAGATAGACTTCGTGGTGATGGGAACAGGATCTGGGGATGGGAGGAGACATTAGAGAGGAGAGGGGAAAAGGAAGTTGAAGAGATCAAGATGCAATATATATATATGAACCAACACCACTGAAAGAACATACTCATTTGCATCACAAACATATACTAATAAAATTGATTTTTACATGAAAGAAAGTGAGACGGGAAAAATATATCAGGCATCTGTTCTCAGGCACCTTACTATAGAAACATAACACTGTATTTTTTGAAAGGAGAGAAACATGGTACAAGGTATTTTCATACTCAACCTACATTTTTACCTGTAAAGTTTTTTGGACCATAGTAGAGGAAGATGAAGGTGACACAAAGTACAGCAGACTTTTTAAAATTTATATTGGTTAGTTATATTTTTATTGACATGATATTCATGCATATTTATGAAGTCTAATGCCACAGATTTTGATTTGTGTATACACTGAATAATAACTCAGGCTAATTAGGTTTTTATAGTTGAGTAGTGAAAGGTCAGAATTTAGCGCTAAAAAAAATCTGGTATCTGTTAGACATTGGGTAAAAATAAATTGTGTGTGGTGATTTGGCTATGGATACTTGTCTAAGACCTTAAACATGCCATGCTGAGCTTATCTCATGTGAGATTTTACAACACACAAAAATTTCCATAGGCATTAGAACTGATCAGATATAGATAAGTAAAACCAAAATCAAGACAGGTAAATACCAACAAATAATAAAATCATTGTGATTGGAAATAGTGAATGTGCAAATAACTAACTGCCTGCCAGAACAAAATTTAACACCCTTTACATAAAAACAACATAATCCAGATGCTTAATAATTTTAAAGAACAATGTCTAGCATACAACAAAACATAACTAGACATATAAAGAAACAAAGCAACATTACCCATAATCAAATAAAACATTACCCGTAATCAAATAATGACCAAGATGACACAGAAGTTGTAGCAGGCAAGAGTATAATACAGACATCGTAAATACATAGATTTACTACACAATATGGGAAAGTGAATTATCAGATGGGAAATTTCACTAGCATCAGAGAAAATGGAATTTTAAAAAAGAAGAAAAACAAAAATCTGCATTAGAAAATTGCAATATCAGAAATGGATACTAAGATGGACATAATTGCAGTTTTCAGATAACAGAAAAATATCAATATATTTGAAGACAGAATAATAACAATGTCTAAATTTAAAGAACCAGGAAAAGGGTTTGAATTTCAAAAAATATGGAGAGAGCCTCAATGTCATGAGGGAAAGGAAGGAAAGAAAAATAGTACATATAATATCTTTAAAAAAATAAATGCGAACAATCTCCCAAATATTATATAACATGAATTTATATGGCTAAGAATCATAGTGAAATCAAAGGATACATTTAAAAAACAAACAAGCAAGTGACACACGAAATTATAACAAACCTAAATATAATATTGTTAAAAATCAAATACTAAAAATGAAATAAAAATATTAAATGCAGGCAGAGAATAAAGGTGTGTCTAGGGTTTGCCAGTCATACAAATACACTGCTCAGGTCTAACTTAAAGGGAATCTACTGCTATGAGCCTTTGACTAACATGTTCTTGAGGCTGTATTTTCAGCCCCACGACGTCATCCCCACCAAAGCCACTCTTCTGGAGGGGATAAGAGTTTCAGGCCACATCACCTGATTTTAAGGGTTAAGAGAAAATCACAGGAATCAAGAAAAAATATGGCATTTTATTAGGATAGAAAAATTACAATAGAGAATTTGACCTATAATATAAAATCATCTTTCTCATCATTAAAAAATAACATGTTCATGTGTAAGCTGGAAAGATGGAATAGATATATGGAAAAATCAGTTTTAAAGTCCTACCTTCCTAGAATGCTCTAGAATTAGAATGAGCCTGGTCATCAACACCAACGTAAAAGCTAAAGCTGTGAAGTTTCTGCAGAAAATGAAGGAGAAAATGTTGCACAAAATAGTTCTTAGGAGGGGATCCAAACAGCACCATTATAATAGAAAAAAAAAAGGGGGTTTTCTTCATCAAAATTAAAACACCTCACAGTTAAAAGACACTGTTATGTAATGAAGAAATAGGTCGCATAGCTTTATAAATCATATGCTTCATTCTACAAATTTATTATAAATTGCATAGTAACAAGGGACTATATGTCAAATGTAGGCAGATTAATGTGTTTTCCATATCTGCTTGTAAGAAGATTTATGAAAGATGACAACAGAATGTGACTTTAGGCTTTAGAAAAAGAAAAATTGAGATCAAAATATGTAGCATCTGAAGACCTCCTAGCGTTAAGAATTCCATATTAGCATGATTTTTTTTTAATATGGGTACCGGGCATTGAACTCAGGACCTCACGCTTGCCAGCAGGCACTTGTGCCGCTGAGCATATCACCAGCCCTTTTTTTCTTTGTATGTGGGTACCGGGAGTCGAACTCAGGACCTCACGCCTGCCAGGCAGGCGCTTATGCCACTGAGCCATCTCACCAGCCCTAGTGTGATTCTTGTAGGGAAAAATATTTTTCTTTAGAATGAAGTTGAGGGTCCATAACTTTCTCCTTATCCTTTGGCAGCAGTGGCAAGAGCAATTTATCTAGGTTTGGCCAATAAGACTCTCTCACTAAGGATTTTATGTTTT
Organism: Erethizon dorsatum; assembly: GCA_028451465.1. Lineage (NCBI taxonomy): Eukaryota > Metazoa > Chordata > Mammalia > Rodentia > Erethizontidae > Erethizon > Erethizon dorsatum. The sequence goes on along the minus strand of CM051828.1, from coordinate 11,390,059 downwards.
AGCAGAAGACTCATGGGAAGGGAGAAGGGAATTAGAAACTCCTTGGTGATGTGCTGAGATGAATGCTTGAGATCAGCAATGCACATATCCAGACAAAGACAGAAATATTTATTAGACACAGCACCTTCTGTTTTCATCCTAGCTAGTTTGAAAATCTCTAATTTGATTTTATTTTTCTGCTATGGTTTCAGCCAGTCTTAGTCTACATCCAAAATCATGTCAGAGTATGCAGAGCACCTGTTGTTCAAGTGCTCTTGGTACAGCCTTGAGTTATTGAAACCCTCACGTTAAACCACTAAATGCTAATGGTCATGCTCTCGAAGTGGGAAGAGAATAGGGCACAGTCCTCTTGACAAAACAAATGCAGTAGGTAGTGGATTGAATGAACATGAAGAGAAAACAGTGTGCCAACCAGAGGTAGAAATGGAATTAGAAAATGGACCTGAATCAAGACACTGAGTACATTTCCCCTACTAAATGCATGGACTAATGATGTGTTACACCTGCCTAATGTGGAAAAAAAAACTATGTAAGCCAATTCCTGAAAAAAACTGACACGTCTACATTATGGTGTTCTTAGCATGATGAAATCTCAGGGGATAGTAGAATGTTTAAATATTTGCAAGTACAAGTCCATTCTGGAAGATTTGAGTAAGAGCAACTATCATGAAATTTCTGAGTAGTAAGAATATTTCATCATTTAAATGCCTTAAAATTTTATGTGATAGTTTTCTTATGTCATCGACTGATTTTAGGTTTTATGAATGCAGGGTTACTTGTCTGGATGGAGGGAGAGGGAGATGCATATGACCTCCATTCTTCTGCTTGAAAGATCAACACATGATTATCAACTTGAATTAAAAATATGTTCTCTTTATTTCAAGCTATCTTTGCTTATAAAGGTGATTACTCTATATGAAGATAATATCATAAAATAATAATATACTTGCATGAAAGTTGAAATTGTGAGAGAAATAAATCGTGATATTTTTAAGAAAACTGGAATGAAGCTTGTAATTTAAAGAATATTTAATTAAAACTGAAAGTATTTGTAGAAAACATATAAGCCAATTCTGTTAAGTACGTGGAAAGGAGAAAATTCACAGTAAATTTATATTTGTTTGAGTTAAAAATCACATAGCATGTACCTCTTTGAGTAACCTCCAAGATTTTTTAAGTAGTTTTGACAACATACCTCCACAAAATCAATCACTTAAACATTGAATTAAAAAGTGATTTATTAATTATGATTATAATGCAGTTGAGTTTACCAAATAATATTGCATTGGAAGGGACACAGCAAATCTCAGAAACAATAGTAAAAGACATCAATATGTTTCAGAGGTAATGAAAACTCTGGTGACGGGCAAATGTCTCATTGCAATTTGTAAGCTTTTGTATATGAAGAGATTTCTTAGCTGTTTGTGCAACATCTGTGTGTAAATAATCCAGTACACATAAAAAATCCAGATACTCTTTCACTAGTACAAGTTAACAAGTTTTGTTCCTTGCCTTTTTCCTGAAGTCTGTCAAATCTGTACAAGAAATTTATAAGACATTTTAATGGCAGTTACAATGCTAAATTATAGACTTTTCTAGAAGATTCTATGCTGAAATTGTAGTATCATAAGTGAACACAGCTACAGATATAAATGAGCACAGTGATTTTAATCACAATTTGAAAAAGAAACAATTTAGCACCTTTCCTAGATTTTGAAATTTATAATGAATAAACATCAATAAATACCATTTATGTAATATTATTTTAATCTATAAAAGAAAAGACAGTTAAATATACATATATATATATATATACATATGTTGGGCTATGAAATATTCACTATTGGTAATTATATTTTTATTTAGTAGAACACGATTTTAGCTGCTTGTGAACTTGGATCAATTTATATTCCTTTAAGAAAATTTAGGTCTATACATATTTTCAATTTCCATGACTTTGCTGACATTGTTTTAAGAGTATTTTATGAAATTTTGAAACAAAGATCTATAAAAATATTTTAAATTAATCATTGCTGGAATTATTTTGCTAATTATTCAATTTTTAAATTTTTAATATTTTAATAACCTTGATATGTTCCAAGGATTATCACTAGAATATTCATCTTTTTGCTCAGGTTTTAAGAATTCTGATTTGTGAACTATTTTCAAAGGTCACCTAATATGTTTGTGGCAGAAATTTTGAGGCTAACAGCCTGACACTGTTTTAAGGCAGGACATGCAGACTGTGCTCGTCTCAGGGTTAGACGGTCAGACTCAGCCATAAAACACCTCCGTGTCTGCAACTCAAAGATAATTGACCCCGCTTTGTCTGACCACATCCAGCTGCACTGCAGCCTACAAACATATCCTGCTTTGCTGGCATGTTTCAAGGACTATCTCCCTGGGGCAGACCAGCCCTGTCAAGAACACATTTAATCTTGCCCACTTGCTCAGCTCCCATCTTGCCTCATGATGAATGGCCTCCTGAAACTAAACTTGCCCAGAGCAGACTGCCTAACAACTATGACCAAATATATGTAACCAATTATAGAATAACTTGCTATCAGCTTTGTACTTCCTGCTCACAAACCCTATATAATTTTCTACTTTACCCTGATGGGGAGCCGGTGCTTTTGGAATTATGAGTTCCCACCAGCACTCTGGCATTAAATAAAAATTGCCTTCCAACTCCTTGGTGCAGAGAGCCTTCCATTCGGTTCGGTATCAATTTCTGCAATATGTTCATTCTTCTACCTTGATCAACACTAGCAAGTGACCCATTCAAAAAATTAATTCTTTCCCTTTATCAAGCTAACTTAGGCAAAAGCAAAAAGGCAAGCAAGAAACAAATAACACCAAAAGAATAATTTCATCCTTTCCTATCCTGTTGAGGGAGCCCACGAAGGTGGCCATCTGCAACCATTTTTTCTAACAAAAGTCACAATCAGATTCTTCCATAAAGCATCACTTGTGCTTCTTCCTTAAGCTCAGTATATTAATCACTGGGCATAAAGATGAACAGGAATATTTATACCCTACACCAGTTTATTATCCAGTTGGGGAAAGAGGTCTGTAACACAAGGAAAAGTGGGATGCAGGCGAATAGAGCTCCATGTCAAACAGGCTGTACTACAAAAGAAAGAGGTTTTAAATATGCTCTGGGATTTAGAGCAGGAGTTGCAGGAGGGCTGGTTTGTACATGGCCTTGAAGGAAGAGTTAATCAGAAAGAAAGGAAAGGGTACTCTTGAGGGAAGGACCACACAGAGGAAATTTGCACATGTGAAACGGCAGGGATCACTGGGTCCAAAGGATTTATACCCTCAGATTTTGTTTCTTTAAGGACTTTGGGGCATTTTATAATTTCCCAAGACATGACTGAAAGATTTTATTAAAAAACACTTACAATAACACTAGAGAGAATTTATAGTAATGTTGAATTTAGAAAAATAGCTATCAGAGATTAAAGTCCTTTATTGAAATACAAAAAATAACACTATGCTTGGTATGGATGATGCACAAACTTCTTGAACAGTTTATAACCATAAACTGGGAGGAACAAGTAAAAGACATCTATCTAGGGTTTTCAAAATTTCTCTAATACTGCTCTACCAACATTCTTCCTTTGGAAACCAACATTTACACTGCAGGACGGAATGGTGAGAAGTGGTATTTCATGGTAACTTAGAAATACTGGGATGGAACTTGACAGCCTCTTATTAGCAAGTTCTAGCTAGCACTGTTCCTCCATACCGCAAAATTGGAGATGGAAAGGGGAAAGAGTATGAAAGTGAGAGAAAGGAAAATAAACAGAATAGAAAATTTTAAATTAATAAAATAAAATAAAATTTGTAGCTAATCTGAAACTTTTGAATCAGAAACATTTTTTTCTGGAGATAAGGTAAGCAGAATGACCTTGTATATTCTATTTTTTTCTAACTTGTATTTTTTCAAAAGCCCAGTTCTTAAACTGTAACACACGTAGTACACACGAAGGACATGCCACTAGGGATTATGATCCTAAATGTTATGGGTCTTTTCAAGATAATGTCTCTCTAGAACAAAATAAAGAGGGAAAATTAATTGGTATTTGTTTTCATTGTTTGTTCCTTAGGGATCATATTTCTCTGCCATCTGTGTCTGCTTGTGATCTGAACTCAGAGATTGGCTCCTCCCCCATCCTTTCCTGTTATAGCAATTGAAGGAAAAATTGAACCATGTATTGAGTGATCTGTTTTGTGAATGTTAGAACTCACTCAAATTTCACCTCTCAAAAATACAATGTCACCCAAATTAAAAAATCTGATCCAAAATTGGGCAAGTGAAATGAATAGACATTTCTCAGAAGAAGTACAAATGGCCCACAAATACATGAATAAATGTTCAACCTTGTTGACCATCACAAAAGTGCAAATTAAAACACAACTGAGATTTCATCTTATGCCAGAAAGAATGCCTTTCAGCAGGAAATCAAATAATAACAAATGCTGACATGGTTGCAGGGAAAAAGGAAGGCTTCTACAATGTTGGTGCAAAAGTAAACTAGTACAACTGCTATGGAAATCAGTATGGAGATTCCTCAAAAAACGAAAACTAGAAATTCCATTCAACCCAGATATTCCCCTTATAGGTATGTTTCCAAAAGAATTAAAGACATCATATTATAGTGACACATGCATACCCATGTTTATAGCAGCACAACTCATAACAGCAAAATTTTGGAAGAAGCCTCCATATCCAGCAGCAGATGAATGGGTAAAGAAAACAGGGTATTTACACACAATGGCATTCACTACTTCTCTGCCATAGAGATGAGTAAATGTGAGTGATATATAGGAAAATGGATGCCCCTTGGGACCTAAAAATGAGTCTTTTGTAGGAAAATTGACACAATTTGAGATCATAATGTTAAGTGAAATGATTCAGAAATACAGGCTTAAATATCACATGGTTTCTTTTATGTAAGAAACCCAAAAGGTAAATGAAGAGTAAAATAAAAAGCAAATAATAGGAAGTATGGATATAGATCTTTTTTTAAATGGGAAGGGGAACAAGAGAAGAAAGGAGGAGGGGACAGGGAAGAGGGATGGAGATGAAAAATGAATTAAGGTGTTATGTGTATGTTGCAATTCTCCGCAAGAAGTGTAATCATTACGTACTGCAAACTTGTACTAATAAAAGAAATAAAATGTGAATAGCTTTTGGCTTATAGGGTTGAGATTGCAAAGGGTGATCAAAATACATGGTGAATGTTTGCACTAAAAATTAGTATAATAAAAGATCCATTGCCATTAATCCTCAAAATACTCAGTTGGCTTTGAACAAACTAATCCCATCATTCTTTCCACTTTCTTTTTTTTATCTTTATATTCTTATTAGTATATATTTATCATACATGTTGATCATATTCATCATAGGGAATTAGTACCTGTACATAATATATCTTGATTCTTTTTTTCCCCATTCCCCCACCCTCCCTTCAACCTTTCTTCCCTTTCCCACTTACCAAAGCTTCGTTTCCGTTTTTTCCTTCTATTATCTTTTTTTCTTTTTTCCTTCCTTCCCTTCCCTCTCCCATCTGCCTTGTTTCCCTTCCCATTTGAACTTTCTGAAGCAGTTCTGTAAGTCCTCATTCATGAGTACTTGTATAAGGTGTGACCAAAACTACAATGAATGATGTTGTCCAATGCCATCCAATGGAAATGCATGTTTGTGAAAATATTATGTTGTTTCCCTTTTTGCCTTATTCCCTGCATCTGCCATCTTGTGCTTCTCCAAAGTCAAAAATGACCATGAAATGTAGAAGTTTTGTAATGATTAAGGACATTGAGACAGCCATAACGGCATAACTAAGATGCTCATGACAGAGGTCTTCCGGAACTGCCTCAGAGAGAGGCAAGGATAGTGAAAGAAATGTCTTTGAAGTGAGGGGGAGTATTCTGAAGGTGATTAATTACAATGTATTTTATACTGTAATAATATTTTAATATAAATATTCACCGTAGTTTTTTATCACACCTTTTGATATAGTAACACGGCCCAAGTTAAAACCTGACATTGTATTTCCTGTTTAAGGCTAACATTAGAAAACATTGCCTTGATTACTGTATTATTGCAGCTGCTCAAGTTCCTTTAATGTGTGCACGTGAACTCTGTAACTAGACCACGCCGTCAGCAGCACTAAAGACCGCTGAAGGAAGACAAAAGGATTGGTGGGAGCCGAGAGTGTGCACATACTCTAACCCGCCATCTATCTTCCTTTCTCAAATTACAGTAAGTCCCCGACCTCCGAACATCCAAGTCTCAAACTTTCACAAGTATGAACATTTGGATTTTTAATGGTTTACATGACATATTTGTCTCAAAGATGTATAAGACTCACTTTGTGCGACTTATGAATGAATCCGACTTAGAGATGTTCTCCCAGAACGGAACTCATTCGTAAATCAGGGACTTATTGTACAAAAATAAAGTGATCTTAAAAATTTGACCCGGAAGGAAATGACCCGGAAGGAAGGAAATGCTTATGATGCAATGGACTGATGCACAGGAAATAGTTTCTCACTGAAACCAATAAAATCATTTGCTATTTTGGTGTCATAATGGTGAATTTATCCATAATTATACTGACTCAAAATATTATTGATGACTTCTGATACATTTATAGCCAGCCTCACAATTTATTCTACTCATTTTACTTACTTCGGCCATAAAATACATTTATTTTCTCCTTTCTTTATGATACTGCTGTGAGATCTTCATCATTACTATGGATTTCCAGTCTTTTTCAGAGAATCCTATTTCTAAGAGTTCTGTGAGAAAGCTGCATAGAATCACTTTGCTGGTAAATGATGTAAAAGACATTAAAACATTAAATAACAATGAGGTTTCACAGCTGTCACTTTTAGTAAATGGGGTAGATGCTGGATGACTTTTTAAATACCCCACTTTTGATATTACTGTCTTGGTAATTTTCTGTCTACTATTGAATCTCCAGGGCACTGCAGTGCTCTTGTGCCCCTTCCTTAACTGCTTGTGAAAGACTTGGCTAACTCTGCATGGCTTGTAGATTATGCTCAGCACACGCAGGGATATACAGTTACCTCCTATTTTATTTGTCTATATGAAAGCCAACACTTGCGCCTTGTTTAACAAGTAACTTGCAGAGTAGGATGAATTAAAGTGATTAAAAAGATGTGTGAGTTTCAATCCACATTGCTTTTACATTCTCATCTTGCTAATAACTCAGATCAATTGATTTTCTTAGCACAACTGATACTCAAATATAATGGAGAACAGAAACTTGCATGTTTTGGTTGTTTCTGCTTCTATTTAGTTTAAATCTGTCTATTTAGTATCCACTATGTTAGATGTTTTCTGTTTTCTTAAAAACGAAGCATTTGGGTACTCTTTCACAGATGAGTAAACTAAATTTGATAGCTATAAAATATTTTGAGTTGATGTATGCACAAAAGTGGTGATGTTCCATTTTGTTTGAATTCCAACTGAATACTCTTTCCATTAGAGCTAAATTTGGTGAATGGGATAGCATACTGTTTCTTATTTGCAGTAGTGCTTGAAGAGGATATTTCTTGAAAATCCATTAATGTTTCTATTGCCAAGAAATACTTTTATTTCCTGAAGAATAAAATTTGAAATATGACTAAAGAGATTTGGGTGTGTGCTTATTAACCATCAAGTATCCTAAACAAGTCACTTTGAGTTACTTATTTCAGTTACCTGTAAATGTAGAATCAATTATAGTTAGGCAATAATTTTAATGATCCAGGGAAATAATGTCTAGTTTTACCACACACACATCTATATGTAATATATATTTAGTATTTTAGTACATATATAGTATTAGTGTATATATGGTATAGCATAAAGTTTACATATATATATATATGTATGTGTGTACAGGGAAGAGTAACCTAATTTATAAACGTATGTGTGGAGCATTTGGTTAACTGTTGTTTTTCCAACAACAGTTCATAACAGATTTTCAAAAGCAGATTCAGTGGAAATAAATACACAAGTAAATAATAAGTATATCACATTCTTGCTTACCAGCTAATTATTCTTCACTAGGGGTGTAATCTTTCTTGCTCCCACACACATAAGAGAGGACAGTTGTGAAAACTTGAATGTTGTTAGAATTCCAACATACTTTAGTAACTTTTTAACTGCAATAATTCTTGTTTTTAATTAGTACATGTTTGCAGCACATAATGATCACATTCACCATATGTACATAACACATCTCAATTCTTTTCCCCGTCCCCTGCCCCCTTACAATCTTTCTCTCCCTTCCCATTTACAAAAGCTCTAATCCAATTTTTTCCTGAAATTTTTTTCTTTAAATCCTTTTTCTCTTTCATCCTTCCCCCATCGCTTGTTGCCCATCCCATTTGAACAAATTCTTTCTACTTCCACATATCTCTCTTCAGTTTTGCTTCTTAAGCCTGTGTTCTGCACTTGGAGTTTTACTTTCATTACCTGCACTCCTTTCCCAAATCATACCAATCCAACGTCTGTCCTCATCCCAATTTCACTGAAATTCACCTCTGTAAGTTTGCTGATTCTTCCTATTTACTTATTTTTATTTTAGATTTATCAGGGATGCCACTTTAAGCCTTTGTAATATGACTAATGGGATTTGGGTGTGTGCCTGCCTGTTAACCATCAAGTATCCTCATTGGTTTTCCCATTGCTCTTTCTTGAGCAATGTGTATCTTTGGGGTAATTCTTTCTTTGTTTTTGTTTCTATATATCCTACTTGCCTCTAAATATGTGGGGCCTCAGGTTCTCATAATGAGTCCTCTCCATAGTCTTTCCTACTCAGTATGCTCTTTTTTTAGCGATTGCATTTGTTGTGTTTGGTGTAGCGCATCCATCTTCTCTGGCTTCTTAGGGGTCATCTCAAGTTTGAGTCAGCTTCTCCCTCCCCTACTGCCTTTAAAAAGTTATTTCCTCCACTTTTGCCACATCTACTTAGAACAAAAGCATATACTCATCCAAATTGAACAATATGACAAAGATTATTTTGTGTGCCCACTCCCTCACTCCTCTCTCCTCCTTTGTCTTCCCCCTCATCCACCTCTCTCCTATAAGAAATCAAACTAAATGTTAAGAAGCAGCAGGATAAGATTGCTTTTGGGCAGACCAGTAACAGGCAAGTTTAGATAATCCTGACAAGGGATAGCGGGAAAGAAAGAGTTGATGAGCAAGTATAGAACAAGTTTAGTACATGCTAAGAAAGAAATGAAAATGAGATAGAGAAATAGATGATGGTTCATAGGTTTTCATATCTTTTCAAGTCTGGATTTCTTTCCTTGAGTTTTGTGATAAACTTTTTTATGAAACTATGCTCACTATGTTTTCTTAAACAGTAGACTGCTTGTTTGTTGCAACTGAGACAATCTTAATCTGAACTCTGATTTTCCTTCAAATCATCTTTAATCTCCAAATACATGATCTACATCTGTGTTTGGTAAATTGTAAACCTGCATTTTCTGTTGTGATGGACTATGATTTTGATATGACTTTTCACTTTCCGTACTACTAAATATATATTGAATAAGTAATTTCACAGGGGAGAGCAATAAGTTATCTTACAGGGCAGCTGAAAATATTTCTAGGGCTTGCTCTGCAGGATCTGACTTAAAACAGATTTTATGTGACATAGATAAAATAAAGTTCGTGCAAAATTTGGGAGCACTTCAAATGTAGGTATTTATCTTCTAATGCAGCAAAAACTCCCTCTGAGAGGGTCTTGTCTAAATATACCACATGCATTAGGTGACTGTGGTTCTGAACTTCAAATATTTATGCATCTGGGCTCCCCCAGACATTGGCAACTGTAGTTAGCACACTGCAGAAGGAACAGTGAGAAAGACCACTGTGGAAAGAACAGTCATTATATTTACTCATTTAATGACAGATAAATATACCATACACTTCACTCACTAGAAATGAGTGTCTTGACTTAGAACTAGTGCTCTATCTCAGAACTAGAATATAGTGGTTATACAGAACTTAACTACTTAGCTATAGCTCTACAGCCACATGCCTATTACTATTTATTTTATTAGTATTTTTTCTTTCTCAAATATTTGAAGACATCTCTGACTAAACTAGAAGAAAGACAAGAGTTTCACAAATTTATTGCAATAACAAACTTATACAGAGTCCACCAAAAATGCACACAATGTCAGGAAAAGAAAAAAAGTATGATATTTTTTCAACAGATGGTATTACCTTTGTATGGGGGCACCTAGAAGATGTTGTATGTAGCTGAAAACCCGTTACACTGCCGGCCCTTACAGGTGAAATTGAAAATGCATGTGCAGCAATCTCAATGACCAAGGTTACCCAAGCAGCATATTGCCATATTAATAAATTCCTGGAAGCTAGTGACCACCACTTTGAGCACCTCTTGTAATTGTAGAGGCCAAAGGTAACTTGTATTGGGGCCGGTGGGATAGCTCAGTGGCATAAGCGCCTGCCTGGCAAGCGCGAGGTCCTGAGTTTGACTCCCGGTACCCACATACAAAAAAAGGGCCGGTGATATAGCTCAGCGGCACGGGCGCCTGCTGGCGTGCGAGGTCCTGAGGTTGACCCCCGGTACCCACCAAAAAAAAAAAGGTAACTTGTATTAATCTCAGGATGTCTCAATTAATTTAGTATTATAGTTATACAACTTTTTCTTTTCCTGAAGTGTGTATACATTTTTTGGTGGACTCTGTATATCATTCAGTCTTTGTTGTATATTCTTTATGAATATACTCATCTTTACTACTTGCACAATAGTCTGGTATATAAAATTCATTTCTCAGTGCTTTTTATTCTCTTAATGAACATCCCTCTTATGGTAACATCCAGATATTAACATAATTACGACTAACAGAGAAAAGTGAACTGGTTGGAACATGCTGAAATGACTATCCAGTGTAAGAATATTTTGTTCTTAAATGTAGCTCATGCTACACATTTTGAGATATGATGATTTGTTAATGGAGTAAAAGCTCATAGAACTTGTTATGCATTTTAGAGTTTATAAACAGGTATTGGAAGGCAGAGATAAAAGTCAATTAAAAAAAACAATTGTTATTTTAGAAAACGTACTCAAACATTTGAAGAATTTTCAGCTAAAATTCTTGCAAAAGTCTATTTTCCAATTAATATTTATTAAACACCTAAATTACATTGACCTTTAAATTAATGATTTTATTAACGGTAGCTCCTTAAAAGCTTTCTGATATGAAGGTGTTTATCTCCTCAGTGATCTAATGAGAAACATCAATTATAAAGAGTAGGTACAAAAATATAATCTCTAAGTGTTACTTTTTCTATATTTTTAAACTTTATCTATCTGCCTATCATTTCGTTATCTGCAGGATCAGTTATGAGGGGTGGTGAGATATATGCTGTAAACAACATTTATAGGTAACCTTAACTATAGGAACATGCCTTAAATTTTTTTTTTTTTTTTTTGTGGATACCGGGGGGTCGACCTCAGGACCTCGCGCGCCAGCAGGCGCCCGTGCCGCTGAGCGATATCACCGGCCCCTTTTTCGTATGTGGGTTCCGGGAGTCGAACTTGGGCCCTCGCGCTTGCCGGGCAGGCGCTTAAGCTGCTGAGCCATCTCACCGGCCCCTTAAATTTTTGAAAGAATAATATTGACTGACATTGATAGTAAGAAACTGTTTACTTTTGCACATAAATGTGGATGTTACCAGTGTAAACACTGACATTTTCAAAGATATGAAACAGTCTTGTAGTTCACAGATGTTAACTTTCCTATTACCTTCACGTTACAGTTAAGTTTTTAGCTATGCGATATCATACTAACCACATCATGCAGTTATCGATAGCATAGACAAGCTCAGAGTTCAACTTTTCTTTCAATTTGTGGATGACAATGAGCAATATAATGATCTGGGGAGAAAAATAAAGCTTGGTCAAAATACTAAGTGGTGGTCCGGTGATAAAGCTCAGCAGCATAAGTGCCTGCCTTGCAAGCATGAGGTCCTGAGTTCGACTCTCGGTACCCGCATACAAAAAAAAAAAAAACTAAGTGGTATTTGCTATTTACATTTTGGGCTGTGCAGTGGTGGAGAATATACTGCTTCGTTTCCAGGTACAGCAAGTAGGATCCTTTTCAAATGATGTAATTAGCTGAAAGTCTTGGCCTATGTATTGGTCAGCCTGTACCCTCATTCTTGCTTTGGAGACGGTTATTTACAAAGAAGGTGCCAATTGTCTACTTACTGTGACGACAAAGTATGGTGAAGCAAAATTGCACAGGATTTACAACTTTAATGGTAGATATACAATTCAGTTTTATAATTTTCTGCAAGAAATCATAATATTGTCAAAGCATACCTGTCGCTTTGATTCTCAAATGAGATACAATATATTACTAAAACCATTTATTTACTTTAAATTATTGTATTTGATCCATACTTACTGAATACATAATATAGGTATTCAGTCCATAGTAACTGAATATCTATATTAGGTCAAGGACCATTTTAGATGTTGGAAAACAGATATCTCCTATTGACTAATCTAGTATTGTTGAATACCATAATTTTTAATAATATTAATCATAAATTATAAGCTGGAAATCTTGCACTTAAGATGGTGGGAAACAAATTCGCTATCATTAGATAGATAAGCATAGTATATATAATATGGCCTGTAAATTTGACCTACTTGTATTTCTCTGACTCTCAATCATTTATCAAATAAAATCATCTGAGTAATGAGTGTAATATTTCATGTCCTGTTATAAAGTGCCAGAGAGTTTAACAAAAAATCTGTGATCACTTGAGATTTTCTTAAACAAATTTCTAACAATTGGGCAGCCATCCCACTAAAAGAAATTGGTACTAATATATAAAAATGGCATTCATCCTTTTTATGGTTTTCTAGATGGGGCATGCATATAAATCTTCTTAAAATTTGACGCCTGCTCATTCCAAAGCCAATATCCTAAAAGGTTACACTGTATATTAGAAATAATAAGGGTGGTATATTATAGCATCATAATGGCGGAGAGAGAAAATGTCTTATTTATTATGGTGATAAGTCAAGCAATAAAATATAACCTATGTTGGAATCAGAGGATTAAAATATATTTTAAATCAATTTAAAGCAGTGAAACACAGACATTTAAAGCTTATGCTAAATTGGGGTAGGAAATTAACCTGACTGGAATAAAAAGACAGCTTGTCAGGAGCGTAGCTGAGCTGCCAGGTGTTGGATTCGCCAGTTAAGCTTTGAATCACACATTGCCATATTGTAAGTGATAATAAAGAAGGCCAAACCTGAGAACCAGGTCCTCTTCCATCCTTATCCACTGTCCCCATACAACAACATAGTAAAGTCAAGTGTCAGATGGGTCAGCACAACGGAAGAGTACCGTGTTGCCAGAGTGGAGGAAAGTATCTCTGGAGTCCTCCCCTGCTCAGGTAAGGAGGTCTCCACAGGGCCTCCGCAGGAAGGTCCTCAGCTGGCAGACGTCTCCAGATGTAGACCTCTGAATGAAATTCCTAGATAGAGACCTCTAAATGCAGGAATGCACAAAATCACAAGCAGCCAAGGCGGCCTACACTGGGATGCATTGGTTTCTATAAAATCTAGTGTCAGGAGGGCAGATGACCTCATGAAGCCTGCCAGGAAAAGCTTCTGAAATTGGCCTGAAACAATTACATTTGTATTTGTGTGTGTGTTTTGACCTGGAAACACACTCCTCAATGCTATTTTGATAAGAGAGGTATGTCTGTGTTGTTGAAACTCTTTACTCGTATGCACCAACCTTGCAATGGTTTGAATGCTTGTGTTTCCTAGACCCTAAATTCATGTGGAAGCTGAAATTCTCGGTACAACTGTATTGATAGGTGGAGCTTAGCTAGGCATTCTTGAGAGAATGCACAGTGATTAGGATATGAGGGCTGCGGTCGTCACAAATTATCTCTTTCTTTTCTACCTGAACAAGCACCCACTGAATTTAGTTTAAAGACCTTAAGGAAGTACAATGAGCCTAGGGACTGACATATTCAGGTTATGGTGTGGCAGCTGACGAAATTATAAATTAGACCTGATTTAGTTGAAACTACTATACTCATCAAGCACTTCTTTTGTCCTTTTCATGAAAATTACCGGATATTTTCATTTTTGAAAAATGTCTATTTTCTCATAAAGACAATAAAAATCTTATAATTTATCATTGACAGTCCAATGTATTTAAATTAGATTCCAAAATTCTTAATACGCCCTACAAAGTAATATGTAATTTGATTCTCATCACCACTCTAACATTTCATACCACACTGCAACCTTTCTCACATCAACACTGGACAATGATCCAGTCGCCTTTGATAAATGTCTATTGAATAAAGGAATAAATAAAGTGTCATTAATTAGTAAAAGAATAATAAGTATTCTGTGTGAGATGTGGGTACATATTGAACTAACTTTTATAAATTTATCAAATTGCAAGTATATTTATTCAATCTCAGTGACCTGCCTTGTCAAAGATAATTTACCTCAGTATTCAGCAAAGACTTCAGTCAATAAATTTGTTATAAAACTAAGTTATAGATATAATTGCAAACTTCAGGTTTTTTGTTAAATAAGTCACTTATTTTGAGGTGATTATAGATTCAAATATAGGTTTAAGAAATAATTCTGCAATATCTTGTGTATATTTTCCCCAGCTTCTCCAAGGTAAAGTCTTAAAAAATTGTAGAATGATATTACAACCAGATTACTGACATCAATACAATCAAAATACAAAACAGTTCTATCATCACAGTTTCTTTCATTGCCCTTTATAGGAATTCCATTTCACTCTGTCACAAGTCCCTTCTTCACCATGGTGACCACTAATGTGTTTGCCATCTCAATATTTTTTTTTTAATTTCAAGAAAGTTATATAAATGGAGCTATGTGGTATGTAAACTTCTGAAACTGTCTTTTTTCTCTCAGCATAATTCTATGGAGATTCATTCAGGATGTTGCGGTCATAAATATTGTGTTCCTTTTTTGTTGTTGAGTTGTATTCCTTGGTGCAAATGTACTGCAGTTTGTTTAACCCTGCACCTGTTGAAGAACATTCAGGTTGTTTCCAGCTTGGTGCTATGAAGTGAGGTTGATAAATACAATAAATATTTAAATTTAAAAATATTACCATCAAACACACACTGCTATTAATCTTCCTCAAAATACCTCCCCTCACTTTGCACCTACTTATCCAACATTCTTGCCACTTTCTCAATCTTACATCTTACATTTATGGCAATTTCTGTTCATAAAAAACATTACTTAATCACTGAATCTGGCACCATGCAACTTCTGGCTTTTCCCCGATGTCAAAATAACCTTGGAAGGTAGACCCTTTGAATGGATTGAGTACAACAGGACAACTAAAGACACTGGCAAAAGAGAACTTCCAGAACTTCCCCAGAAATGGCAAAAATCGTGGAATAAGTGTGCTCAATGTGAGGGAGAGTATTTCAGGGGGCCAGTGCAACTTTTACTGTAATTATTTTTAAATTTTAAATATTTATCAACTGTTTTGATCAGACCTCGTATTATAAATAAATCTGCTATAAACGTGAATAGCTTCTGCGACTTCTCATTTCTTTGTCATTAGTGTATATGAACCCAGGTGTTGGGTTGCATGGTGGATGCATGATTTCAGTGGTCTTTGTTCCTTTGTTTTTAAGAAATGGCCAAACTACTTATCTATATAGTAGATGTATCATTTACATTCCTACCAGAAATATATGACTCATCTACGAGCAGTTTCTCCTTAAACCTTGTGGCATTATGTGTTGCGCTGTTTTTTATTTTCAAAATTCTAATCTATATTTAGTGATTCCTCACCTGTGATTTTAGTTTGTGTTTCCCTAATGGCTACTGGACTGGAATCTCCTTTTGTGTGCTAATTTGCCATCATTATATATATTCTTCGTTAAAATGTTTATTAATGACTTTTGTCCATAGTCAAATTGCCTTGTTTGCACTTACAGTGTTGAGAGTCATTCATGCATTCTAAATACTGGTCCATTGTTGGATCTATGGTTTATAAATATTTTCTTTTACTAGTCATCTTGTCTTCCATCTCTGTAGTTTCTTTCACAGAACAGTTTTTAATTTTGATGCAATCAACTGTATCATTATTTTCTATTATTAACCATAATTTTGATCTGACATCTAAGAACTTGTTGTTCTGCCCTACATCTTGAAAACTTTATTAGTTTTATTAGACTTTATTATTTTTTTCCCCCCTAATCCTTTTTTTTTTTGTGTGTGTGGGTACTGGGGGTCGACCTCAGGACCTCGCGCACCAGCAGGCGCCCGTGCGGCTGAGCGATATCACCGGCCCTTTTTTCGTTTGTGGGTTCCGGGAGTCGAACTCAGGCCCTTGCACTTGCCAGGCAGGCGCTTATGCCGCTGAGCCATCTCACCGGCCCCCCCCAATCCTTTTTAAATGAACATTTCACATATTATTCTGTGCTCTGTTTTAGGTTAAATTTAGCATAAAGTGAGACATTGAGTTTTCTTTATGATCATTTTTGTTGACAGATAAAACTGAATGTAATTATTATAATTATTACATACAATATGATTTTGAAGTATTTGTATGTTGCAAAATGGTTAAATCTGGTTAATTAGGAAATGTATTTCATTTGCTCCAGCCAAATTTGTTGTAACAGTTATCTTGCCTACCTCAAGTAGATTGCTTTTTGCTTTTGTTAAAAACCATTTGGACAATTTGTGTGGGTCTGTTCCTGGAATCCTTAGTAATTGCCACTATTCTATGTGTTTTGACCCCTCTGCCAATACCACACATTTGCTATTATTTTAAATATATAGTAATTCTTAAAATTGAGAGAAAGACACCTTATACTATATTCTATTCCAAAATTGTTTACTTATTCTAATTCATTGTGTTCAATACATTTATAACACTCTTGTTCACATATACAAAATTTATTGTGATTTCATTGGAATTGTGGTGAATCTATAAGCTTATGTAACAACTTTAGAGGAATTACCTTCACCATATTGATTTTCTAATTGAAGAAAATGCTATGACTTCTCCATTATTTCAAACTTTGATTTCTTTCCTTAGCGTGTAGTTTTCAGCATACAATTCCTGCGTGTTTCATACCTATTTTCTTTTTTATTGAGTGAGTATAGATCTTTTTGTGGTTTTTATTTGGATTTTCATGTGTTCAATGCTAACATATCAAAATGTGATTTATTTTTGTATAATTACCTTATGTTTTAACACTAAATTTTTAGTCTTCGGATTTTTTTTTTTGCTTTTTATTTTATTCTATATTGCTTGGGATTGTTTAAATAGATAATTACATCATCTGCAAATAAGGAAAGCCATAGCTTTTGTTCTATTGTGTATGACCTTTCTACTGTGGCCTTAGTGAAATAAAACTTTAAGCACTGAATTGAATAGAGTAGCGAGGTTGTAATCCTTGTCTTGTTGATCTTAACAGATGAATATTTAATTTTTTGAAATTAAAATATGAGCTGCATTATTTATCAAGCTGAGGGAAGGCTCTCTGTTCAAACATGCTGAGAAGTTTTCATTTTTTAAATGTGACTGTGTGATAAATTTTATCAAATTTTTTAGTCAATTGATATGAACACGTAATTTTTCTTTCTTTGCCTGTTGCATGATGGGTTATGTTGGTAGATTTTTGAGTGTTGTTTTAGCCTTTTATCCATGGTATAAACTCCACTTGGCTTATGGCTATTTTTATATATTGCTGTATCTTTCTAACTTATTATTTTTTTTTTTTTTATGTGGGTACCGGGGGTCAAACTCAGGACCTTGCGCTTGCCAGCAGGCGCCTATACTGCTGAACTATCTCACTGGCCCTAACATATTTTTTTTAAGAGTTTCTTTATTGATATTCACAAGGAATATTGTTCTTTAGCTTTCTCTTTGTATTTTTTTTTTTTTTTTTTTTTTTTTTGCTCTTTAGTGAATACACCCTTCAATAAATGAACTGGAAAATGTTTTCAACTCTTCTATTTTTTTGAAGACATTGTATAAAAGTGGTGTTAATTCTTCTTTAACTGTTTAGAAGAAATCTCTGTGAAACCATCTGAGTCTGAAGAGCTCATGTTACAAGTATTTGAATTATAAATTTTATTTCCTTAACACAGATTCATTCGTTATCTTTTTATACTGGGTGAATTGTGGTACTTTGTGTTTTTGAGGAAGTAATGTGTAGTATTTTGTCTAAATTATCAAATTATATAATTATATGTGTAGACTTGTTTGTTATAGTCCCTCATTTTTCTTTCGATATTTTTGAGCATCAGTAACTATAGTCCCTTTTAACATCTTTAGAGATTGCTGATTTATGTCCTCTCACTATTGTAAAATCAGGCTTGCTAGTGGTCTGTCAATTGTATTGATCCATTTCTATTTCATTAGCATTTTCCTTTTATTTTTGTTTCCAATTTCATTGATTTGTTGTTCTTACCTTTATCTTTGTAGTGTCTTTGTTTCTTGATTTGGGTATCATTTGATGTTTTTTATTAGATGACTGTCTAACTTTCTGTGTTTCCTCCTTCAAGTTCCTTTATGAGAGAGAGAGAGAGAGAAACAGACTGACAGAGAGACAGAAAGAGAGAGACAGGGACTGTGAGATGGAGAAAGAAGAGAAAGAGAAAGAGAGAGACAGAGACAGAGAAAAGAAACAGAGAGAGAGAGACAGAGACAGAGAGAGAAGAGAAACAGAGAGAGAGAGGAGAGACAGAGTCAGAGACAAAGACAAAGACTGAGACAGAGAGGAACAGAGAGAGAAAAAAAAGTGAGAAGCCTTTTGTTTTCCTTTTCCTGTTGGAATTCCTAGGTTTCTGACTTTCTTAGTTTTTTTCTCTGGTGCCCTAGGAACTTAGACAACTCTTACTGTGTCGTTATTTGAGCCCTGAGTTCCATGACTAGTCTGTCTTCTTTCCAAATTTCATTGTCTTCTTACATTTGTTTTAATATATAATACAGTATCTAGGTTTTGTTTTTGAATTTAGCAAGAGACAAGGAAAATATGCATTCTGGAAAAAAAAGTGTTTGAAATATGTTTGACACACTTTCTTGAAAGAAGACTCTTCCATGTTTCTACTTAATCACAGAAAATTTAGACTTTGATTAATTTCATGGGGAAAATGTCACACATAAGTGTATTTTCTGTAGGTTAATTTACTGTACAGACAAGAAGTAAATAAGACTTGATTGTCATGTGCAAGACATAAAGTCAGAGGGAACTAAGTTTTCACCTGTAGCTATTCTTTATGTAATAAATGAAATATGTAAGAAATATTGATTTGAGAAAAAATAAAGGAAGCTATTGCCTGGGGAAGTAAACTTACATTTAAGAGTTCAGAGAATGAAAGGACAAATATGTTTACATTCATAGTGTAGTAGTTGGACTGATGGCATCTTTTTGTACAGAAGATGAGAGTTTATAGAGTTATTTATTACCACAGTCTTGTTACCTACTACTCTAAAGATACTTAACTATTCACTTGAGCTCCCGTTCTATCTTGGTGGCTATGTCTAAGTTTTGAAAAGAATGTGAATACATTAATAACCGTTACTATCCATGCAAAAATAGCTTATTTGGCATATATCTACTTTTCCTTATGGACCATTGCCTTTCAAACATTGCATGTATGCACTTATGGTACTAGTTTTAGTTACTAGTAAATTCCCTACAAGATATTAGTTCCTAAAATAGTTTTCCTTTGTATTTTTATTATTTTTATTAATTTTTCTAAAACAAGGTAGGGAAGGTATATGTCAATATCCATAGTACTTGCTGAATAAAATGACAACACATTCATAAGTGAAGCATCTACGCTAACTGAATTAAAACTATACATATGTCTATATACCATTCATATGTCTACATACATATTTAGATTATTTACTTTATTCAGAGTACATTTTGAGAGTGTATGTAATTCAACGTTTTCTAAAATGTTTTTTACTTTTCTTGGCTTTATTCACACTAGAAAATGAAACTCAAAAATGATATTAAAATACAGATAGACAACACTGACCCCCCCCTTAACAATATAATCCCAATATTCATAAAGGATTGGAAATAAAGGTAAATTTTAATTTTTAAAAAAGGTATCTCTTGGGGCCGGTGAGATGGCTGAGCGGCGTAAGCGCCTGCCTGGCAAGCGCGAGGGCCCGAGTTCGACGCCCAGAACCCACATACGAAAAAAGGGCCGGTGATATTGCTCAGTGGCACGAGCGCCTGCTGGGGCACAAGGTCCTGAGGTTAACCCCCGGTACTCACCAAAAAAAAAAAATAATAATAATGTATCTCTTATTTGACAAGGGAATTATAAAAATTTGGATTAGGAAGTTTTTAATGAAAATTTAAATTGGCAAGTTTTTGCAAAGATCTTATCATTGCAATTTTTCTCCTTATTATGGAATGATGGTGTTCTGTAAAAGGACACTTGAAGTACAGTAGAAAGATGCAAATACTTATTATTCTGTCTAGGGAAAAGAAGAGATTGGGTAAATTTAAAAATGCAAAAGATTGCCTGTTATGTAGATGACTATGACTGAACATGGAATCCATACACTCCTCACGAATGGAATAGTAGCATTGCAATGGAATTCTTATATTTTCCCATATTTTCCTTTTATGTTCTCTTTCTCATTCAGTGTGCATTAAATGTCTGTGTATAAAGCTTTCTTTTCAATGAACTAGTAGCAATTAGTAATATATCTATCTTAACTATCTTGTGTGTGTATGTATATATGTATATATACATATTTATTTTTCCCTTTATCACTGTGCCTGTATTGTTTGATCAATTTTTCATGCCTATATCTTGTAATATGAGCAACTACTTTGAAGATAACCATACGCAATGTACTAACCATTGTTACTCTCCTACAATCTTGTTTGAAACTTTGTACCATTGTTTTTACTGTTTTTTTCTCTTTAAAATTAAAAAAAAAAAAGAATAGACACCTAATAAAATTTTGATGACTAAGTGAAAAAATGCTAACTTAAGGATCCAATAAAAAATAACTGGGAAGTGAAAAAAAAATGTCTGTGTAGACAGGGCATAGTTTCAAATGCTTCAGAGGTAAAGGTAAACAAGTTTTTCTGTCCTTGAATAACGTAGGAACTTGGGAACTCTTTGTACCATTTATAAGTACACCTTGGCAAATAGCTGATATTAATAGAAAATATATGAATAAAGTAGGCAAAAAAATCCGAAAGGAAAATGAGCTTTTATCACAGTGAATGCTATTTAAGAAAAGGGACAAAGGGCACTGCATAAAACTGGAATGTATGAAAAGGAGCAGGAAAGCAGTCTAGGTAGTTTCTCACCCTCTGCACTATTGCCATCGTGAAAAATAATTCTTTTTTCTGGAGTTGGCCTCCTTGTCTCTGGACATAAGAGAGTATGTTTTGTAGCAAGCTGTCCTAATTCATACCCTTGGGAATAGAGTTGCCAGACTGAGAAAACAGCATTAAACGCTTTAGCATTAAAAAAAATAAGCAACGAAGATGTACTTATTACAAGTACATCTCATATGTATTGCTCTTTGTCTATAGTTTAAATTCAACTGGACCACCTTTATTTTATCTGGTAATCCTAACCAGAGAACTAATCTTATGGTGTCAGAATCAATTTCATATGTAGAAGTTCATCAGCTGTGTTTGAAGCACGAGTAGAGTAGCCTTCGATGTAACTTTTTTTGTAAGTGCTTGGAATTGAACCAAGGGCTTTGACATAGACCATGTATCTCCTATATGCCTAATACCATTCTAGGTAGAAGGCAGAGAAGTAAGGAATAGAAAATGTGAATTTTCTTTCCTTGTGAAGCATGTGTTCTGATGAGGTAGATAAAGAACTTAAACACATACACGAGTAAATTCTAAGATTAGTTGGTTAGTATAGAATAGGTTTTATTGCTGCCGTACCAAACAAGTTCCTTTCAAAAAAATCTCTGTAACTAATTACCAAAATTCTCCTCCCCGCCCCCTGTGCTCCCTATCCATCATGATTGTTGGTTGCAACCGTGCTGCAAGTCATCATTACATCATTTCCATAGACTTCCCATGCGGACACAGCAGCCCCCATGTGCACCATTTGTGTTAGTCTTTGGTGAGGAAAATGAGATTGCAGCAAGCTTTCATTCAGATTTCTTGAGCAAAACAACCACATTGCTGTAAGCAGAGAGAAATGTACAAAACTTCCACCACTAAGTGTAAACTACAAAACATTAATAAAAATATACTAAGCGTCGTGAAATCTTATATTTGTTTTCCACAAAGAAGAACAAGGTCCTAGACAATTTTTGTAGGATAACCCTGCAGAAAGTTAGAGTAAATCAGAGGGAAGAGTGAGAGAGGGAAAAAGGTGAAAGCTAATATATGGGTGCTCCATAAAGGCTCTGCCCTGCTCTGGGCCACGGAGATTTGTGCCCCTGAGAAGCACCTGTTTTATCTACGTGGATCACATACTTAGAAAGACTGTCTGCTGCAGCTTTTATCTACCAGCTGCATTTTCTCATGAAGGATATCAAATGGGTGAAAGATAATATAGTCCACTATACATGGGAGGACAGATACTGATAAATGCTATTGTGAAGAAAGCAAAAGTAACTAAGTGAACAGAAAACACAGGAGGTATAGATAACAAACCAGAGAGTTTGTTTGATGCTTGTAAGGTGGTTAGGAAAGGTGACATTTGCACAAAATTCTGAAGTCAATGCAGGGGAAGCTTTTGAGTGTCCAGGGAAAGGACTCCAGATGGAGTAACAGAACTACGAATAACATGTCATGACAGACGTGGCTCACTCAGGATCTGGAGGTGGAACACCGCCAGGGAGAAGTGTAGTCATAAAACACAAAATCAGGAAGATGACAGGGCCCAGAAGAGCCTGTAGATCTGAAAAGGAAATTGTAATGACACAGGATCGATGTCAAGTGAGACTGAGAGCCACTGGAGAATTCAAAGCAGAAGAACGGCATTATCTAACTTATATTTAAAAAGATTACCCTCGCTCCTCTGCTGGATTAGACTGAAAGATGGCAAGATCAAATTCAGAGAGACAAACTGAGATGCCATGGCAATAACAGAAGTTAGGACAACAATTAGGCTTTAAATCTGATTCCAATGAAATGATAAAGTGCATAAGGTAATTGTTTTTCCTTGGATTCCTATGGAGAACCAAACCTAAAAATGAGGAACAGAGAATAACATCCAAAGACTCATGGCATTTGACTGTCGTGTCTGCAATCAGGGCTGAAAAGTGACTGCTTCTAGAAATACACAGAATTTGTTCTGTGCCTTATAAATTTTAAACTTGTACAATTATATAACTAAAACCTGCTTCAGAAAGGAAGGAAAGCTAGCCTGTGTGAATTATACCGAAGATTTCTTCACAGAAATCATGGAGTCTGATATTTAAAATGGCATTTTAGTCCATATCCAGAATATAGATATATATTGTGGAGAGACAATTCTATAGTTATTTTTTGAAATTATGCAGATTTTGAATGTACTGCCTTTATTTCAGACTATCTTTTTGAGGATGGATAGCTATATAGCAAATGATCCTGGAATTACTTACATTGTCTCCTTCAGAACAAAGGGCAGGTGTGCTTTACTGCCCATTTAAAAGATTCAGGTTCCCTAAATTCCGTGTTCTTCTCTCATATGATGTAAACTAATTTGGGTCCAGATTGCACTTGACTCATTTTTCATTGCCCTGCACCATTTGGTACTCAGGAAAGTGGTACGAGACAATGATCCTATATTGGCTATTGCCATTACCAAGTAATGAAATCATTTTTCTCTGACCCAGGATACGTGTGTACTCTGTCAGCATCCATGGACTAATAGCAGGCTACTAGGTAGGTTGCATTCAGTCAGTGCCTCATACCATTTGCAATTCTTTTCAGTCGCCCACCTCATGCATACAGCTGAGTATCCTTACTAAAGGGACCCCAGAAAATCTTGTTGCTGTCTTTGTGAGACAGGGTAAAATGAGACTAGGGCAGTCTGCAAGTGTCCAGAGGAGCTTCGGGGACCTGGCCATCCTGACACCATGATTTCAGATTTCCACCTTCCACGATTAGGAGAAATGCACTTCTGCTGTTTATAAATTTGTAGGTGTATGGTGCTCTGTGGTAGTATCCTAAAATGACAAACGTAACCTTCAGAACTATGAGAGAATAAATTTCGTTATCTTAAGCTATCTGGTTTGTTCAAGAAGCCCTAGAATACTAATACACAAACTGGAAAAAAATGCAACCAGGCATTTAGGAAAAGGTATTTATAATTGTCAAAACAATAGATGCGCTAATTGGTAAGTGGTCCACTCATCAGAATTTGGGCATTGAAATCTAGACATAACCGTAGAGTGTTGTCTTCTGTTCTTTAAAACCTGGTCACCGAGGAAAATCTCAATTCTCCCCTTTGCTTTTGCTTTTGAGTTTGCCGCTAGTTTTTTCTTTATTATCACCATCATTGTCGTCATCATCATTGAGTCTGTTATCATCATTTTCAACAAAACTATAAACAAATATCAAACTAAGCACTTCATTTAGCACAATATAATTTTTGTTGTAGAATCCCTGTCATAAAGGACGTAAAAAACAACCAAATATCAAAAAGTACATAAGTAATTAAGAGTGCACTTCCCTCCTTAAACTTATTTTAGCAAACATCATTACAAAGAGATGTTCTTTTTAACTAGGTTATTTCTACCATGGCAGATGGCCAATACTGACTGAACTCCAATAATGTGATTTCATTGAGCCTTTTATAATGAACCAAATCACATTTGGTGTGATTCCTATGGTCTCTATCCCAGCAACAGCCATTTTCAAAAGCAAATATTAAATGCAATTTGCATTACCAGAGTTGCTCAAGTGGGTCCAAACCCAGAAAGGTCCAGACAAATGAATCTGAAACAAAAGTTTCACTATTTTTTTTTTTTTAGTTTGCCATTACTCATTTCCACCTTACTCCCAAATATCAAATATTGTCATCCCATTCCCCAGTGACCTCCTACAACCTTAAACAACTTACTCAAATGAGACCTGCAGGATAACGCTGAGGGGAAGGTAAGCAGTAAGAAGACAAGGGGAAAACAGAACTATATGGAAGGGAACTCAGAGAGAAACTGTGTCCAAAATTTTTAAAATTATTTTTCCAGTTTGTTGCATAGGGTTATAAAAACTACAGTGTGGTTAGCCCTTTTCCTTCTGCTGAGCTCAAAGCTTTCTTTTTTACTTTTTTTTTTTTTTCATAATGAATTAGCAAAACTGGGCATCAACTCAACTTTTACTCTATTCTGCTGACTGGAAATTTGATATCAAATAAAAGACTCATTATAAGATAAGCCTATAACAACAAACAGTGTGGAAGTACTGCACTTCATCATAATGGAATTTTACTTCTCTAAGCTTTCCTATCCTATTAATGAAATTTAAGATAAAAGTAGAAATTTCAAACACAGAACAGTTCTGCTTAAAAATTACAAGTGATCTTAACACATTTGAACCAGAAGCACTCATTTTATTCATAAACTGTCTTGCTTCATTATATAATGTAATCATCCTGTCTTATTTTTGATGTCAAATATACATGTAGTAGCCTAGAGTAATATAACTGTTGGATATTAGCACATTAGGTTAATGAGAAACAAGCATGATTTAGTTTTTAGAAAAAGAAACGAAATACATTTCAGAACACAAAAGTATAGAGAACTTTTAGGAGGTAATTTTACCATAGTGTTTTACACTAAACAACACTGCACAAAATTTGTATTTTACAACAGAGCTTTTAATTTTTCCTGAGGCTTTTTTCCTTCTTGGATGTCTAAGCAAGTCTAGGTTACCAATAATGGCAGACCCAAGGAGTTTTCCTAATATCTTGTTATATTTTGGAGAAAGAAATGGTGTTCTAGGGGGCCGGTGAGATGGCTCAGCAGCGTAAGAGCCTGCCTGGCAAGCGCAAGGGCCTGAGTTCGACTCCCGGAACCCACATACGAAGGGCTGGTGATATTGCTCAGCGTCACGGGCACCTGCCTGCGCGTGAGATCCTGAGGTCGACCCCCGGTACCCACAAAAAAAAAAAAAAAGAAAAGAAAAAAATGGTGTTCTAGATGCCCTAGAAGACCAGCTAAGGCAGACATGTTTAGAAGGAAGGTATGGTCACAGTTCAGTGTCACATGATATAGGCTCCATAGGCACACATTTTCTGTATTTTGTTTTTATTTTAGTTTTTATTTTGTGAGGTTAGAAGTATTTCACAGAAAATTGCAGTTTTACACGTTCTACATCTTATACAAATTTGATGTTCATTCTTTCTGAGCTAGATACACAGGCTCTGGTGTGACTTTATGAAAATAATTTTCAAAATTTATGATTCCTTATTGCAATGTTTAGCTGAAGATAAAGGAGGTGACATTAGATATTGGGGGTTCTAGACATAAAATGGAGAATTTGATTTAAAAAAAATACCTCATAGAATTAGAAATGTCTCTTAGCCTGACCTAAGAAGATACTGCAATAACGATAATAGCCAGGCATAATAATGTAACCTTAAACATGTAACCCAGTGAACTTGCAAAGCCATTTTTCCATTTTTTCAGGGGAGCACCACTATGAAGTATTTTAATCCATATTTTCCTTATGAGAAAATAGATTAAAGTTTTCCTATCTATATAAATAAAATTATTTGCTTGTATTTAGGGATTTAGTTTTTTGCTGTATATAAATAAATAAACAGATCCAAATAAGTAATATGAACTTCCAATCTCATTGTAAATTCTGGACATTTATGTTTCAAAAATGACCCTGAAATATTGAAATAGGAAATAATGAGGTATGATAGAAAGATGCAGTATATGTTTAAACAGAAAAAAAAAAAAACACATGAAGAGACACACTGCTGCTAATCTCCCTCAAAACACTCCACTTGGCTTTGGAGACACATATCCCATCATTGTTGCCACTTTCTGAATGAGTTTAGAAGTCTTCTTTTGTGTCTTTAGCTGTGCTGTTGTGGCTGCCTTGAGGACCTGACTGGATTCAAACATTTACTTACACAATCATTTTAATTTTGGGGAAGAGCCCGAAGTCCCACAGTGCCAGATCTGAAAATAAGGTGGATGAGGACCACCATGACGCTTTTGTGAGCAGGCCTTCCCCTTGCATGGCACTTGACAGCGGCCTACGTGGCATTTTCTATCACACCTTGTAAAGACACTCGTGGAAAAGGACGTCTAGAACTCTTCAGAAAGTGGCAAGAATGATGTGATCAGTGTTTCCAAAGTGAGGGGAAGTATTCTGAGTTTTCATTGGAATGTGTCTGTTACAGTAATAAAGTTTTTAATGTAAACATTCGCCACTTATTTTAATCATATTTCAATGCATAGATGAAAATCTCATGTTATGTCACATATATGTATGCATTTTTTGAAATAAACAAATAAGTGAATAAATAATAAATAAATAAATGGGGTCACTATCTAGAAAGGAGAACAGACAAATATCTGACAGTACAGTGCAATAAGCGTATCACGTAAGCATAAGTCCTAGAGGATCACAGAAAAATGATGGAGCCACATCAGACAAAGCTTTCCAGGGAGGGTGCTGTGATCTGAATGTGTTTCTCCTGTGTGTTGATGTCCTGTACCCATGTGTCGTATGTGCTGACATCGTGATCCGCAATGAGACAGCAATAGGAGGTGGAGCTTTTGGGAGGTGATTCAGAAAAGAGAGCAGAGCCTCCCATGAGTGACATTAGTCCCCTGAAACAAGGAAGCCGGGAGTGCTGTTGCTCTTTCTACCAGGTAAGGATACAGCTGGAAGCCCACAGTCTACTGATCAGGAAACAAGTCCTCATCAGAACCCCTAAAACTGGCATCCTAACATTGGACTTCTAGCTGCCAAAGTTGTGAGAGAAAATTTCCAACATTTTTTAAAAAATAATTTTTAAACACATTCTGCCAATTCAGTGGGATGCCAAAGAAATCAATTTTTGTGGTTCTCTCCTTCATACCGGAAAAGTTTCTCTATTATACCTTGCAATTGCTTGGAGATTTGAAAGCAAGGTCATCAATGTGAAACTATATTAATGTAAAATTTTTAGGACTACCTTACCTCAAAATCTCATTTTCTTTCCTTTCTTTCCCTGGTATGACTTATGTATATATCACCTTTCCAATTGGAATTTCCCAAAACCAGAATCTATGTTATTACTTTAGCATCTTTGCCATAGCACCCACGCTGATAGGAATTTTTAAATTGTCTTCTGATAACTGTAAGCAGACTTTCACTATGAAGTTGCTCTCTCCTTAAGTCTTCATATATAGGGAAAAAAGTGTATATAGATTTTTTTTTCTGTACACAATTTTGGTTGTGGTTCTTTGAACAGTAACAGGAGTTTATATCAGAGAAGATCTTTTGATTACAGAGGTAGAGAAGTTTGTAATATTTCTCCACACCTTCTAGTTACTAAACATTTTCAGGGGCAGACATATGATCAGCAAGTTTAACCCTCGTGGCAATTTTTTAACTTATATTTTCTTACATCCCGTTTCTACATGAAAAAACATATAAAGTTAAAGAAACTCTTGCAAATAATTCACTTTTTCTGTACCAGAGCATAGATTAGCAATCAATAATTCTTTATGTCAACTATTTGCTTTTATCTACCATAGTATGGGATACAAAGTGGTCTTCAGCCCAGAGGCTTCTGGATTCATGAGTATAGTTGTTCTCAGATCACAGCAATTTCTGGAAAGTGAACATATCCTTACAGCAAGAAGAATTTGTACAAGGGAGAGTGGAGCAGCAGTGGGGGTAGGGGTACCAGAGCTGGCGTTGGGGAGAAAGCTGCCTGAGGAATGGGATTAATTTTGGGGGGCTTGGTCTGCATAGGCAATGGGGAGATGTGTGCTCCTGCTGGAGCTGTGTCGTGTGCAGAGGAACAATGCTTTTAACTGTGTGTGGGGACCAAACTAAACAAGCAATGACAAAAACCAAATTTATCATAGTCTTGACGATAGAACATTTTCAAAAAGATTATCGAGGTCAGTGAATATACATCTTGTGTAAAAGTTGAGATACATATTTGAGGAATTCAAAGACATATACAAGAGAAAGCAATGGAACCAAGCCTGTGATAAACACCAGGTCTCACTCTTTTGGAATTTATAATTTGTGTTAGGCTAGGTACACATCAGTGTTATCAGAGGAAGACATAATACTCGTAAGATCTGTGTCTCGTATTTTTAGTTAACTAGGATAAAGAGTACATTAATATTTAAAATGAATAAATATCAATTATGGATATATATTTTAAGATCCTGTGAATTTATATGCATGATACAAGTTTAACAACAGTATAGAAACTGATTTTTCTTTGGTAATTGAAGAACGTTTAGAAAATAAATGCTATGGTGCAGGAAAGTATAAAAAGTAATTTAGATAATGAGTCATTATCAATAATAAACAAATATTAATTTGATCATGTTACTTTAGTATTATTTTTAAGAGAAATACTTTCATGGATTATTTCATTGTTTCTCTTTTCTACTCCTCCATACTATTTTTCATCAGCTTCTATGGGCAGCTCTCAGACTTATGTCATTAATACTGAATATGCATGCATTTTTTTCAGTCTTCTCTTTTTAGTTTTTTAATCTTAATTACAGGGGCCTGGTGAGATGGCTCAGCGGCATAAGCGCCTGCCTAGCAAGAGCGAGATCCTGAGTTCGACTCCCAGTACCTACAAAAAAATAACCTTAATTACATACATGCATTAATAAATTTTATTATTGCATTGGTAGCTTAAAGAATTTATGTAGAGGATAAACAGACTATTTACTTCTACTCATTCCATCACTGAAAGCCCGAAAACTAAAACCTCTCCTTTGACTGTTTTTGGAAGAAGGAAATCAGGGACGAGATTTCCTGGCAGCAAAGAGACTTGCTCAGATGGAGACTTGAGGAAAAAAAAATACAAAAAGAATATTAAAGGGGAAAATGGCCTATAAATTACAGTGCTGTAAGTCAAAAATATTTAGATGATTGGCCAATCATGCAAGTGAGACAGATCAAATTAAAGACACTCCAGTTGCTGAGTCAAGGTGAATCTGTAAGATAATAAACAGATCAAGTAGAGTAAGACCAAAATGAGATTATTTCCTTAAAGTTTACTCAAGGAATTAGTTTATTAAAATATATTAACAGGAACATTATAAAGACCAAGTATCATTCTTTTTGAAAGTACAAAAAGCACTTTTTACCAAGTACTATGGGCATATGCTGTAATTAATAAGAAGCTATAAAATTGAGTAATGTTTTTGTAACCTGACAAGAACCTATTCAAATTGGTTTTTTCTTGTTCAAAAAAAAGCATTTGGCTCCTTCATCCTTTCTTCCTAAGAGTTCCACATTGTTGTTTAAATACCACAGTAAATATGGGCTGAGGAGAATTAATTCTCAGAGCTCTGTAATTCTCAGAGCTCTAGAAGTCTGAACCTTGACCACTTGGGGATGAATTTCAGTGAAACCCTATGTTCTGTCATATGGAACAGCATTTTCAATTAGCTATGAAATTATTAATTAACACTCATTATGCAGCGTATGTTCTCTCTTTTAGGAGTGATTGTCTGCAGAATTAGTTTATTCCACGAATAATCATTGGATGCTTCCTAAGCTTTGGAAACTTTTGAGGTCTTGGTGAAAACATAAAAAGATAATAATGATGACAATAATAACAACAATGATAGCCAACATATTTCTTTTCCTTCTGGGAAGTCTAAAAAGAAGTAAAAATAATAGAACAAAGACTTCATGATGTTAGCACAATTTATTCTTGATTACAACATACGAATATTCCAAGGTCATCTTTTCTTCTTAGAGTGTCTATCATTTCAAGTACATATAAAAAATGTTTTCACTTTTAGATTACTTTCAATTTCATTCTTTTTTTATTTTTCCCATTTCTTGTTGAGCTAATATATTCTTATAAACACAAATATTTTCATACTTTCTTAAAAACTAATGCATACACTAAAATTCTACATAACTAAAACATGACATTGAAGGGTTGGAATGGTAGTGTATCTTCCAATGTGCTAAAGGAAATGAATATCAAGATAAGTAAGTCATTGACATTCAGATACTGTTAGTATTGAATAAGCTATGTGAAAACATTTTGTAATCTTTTCTCCTTTTTTAGAACAACTAAAAATGTTTTTAAATGCGCCTCCAATTTTTTTTTTCTTGAGAGCATGCTGCACACATCACTTCTAGGAAGGTTATAATGCATGTGGTAGATTAATTCCTTAAAGAAATCACACTAGATGTATATTTTTTACTAGTGTTTTCAAACTATCTTACACTAGAATTATTTCCTCGTGTATCAGCAATGAATTTCCCTTACCCAACCAATGACTGTGCTTTATTTTGTAACTAAAACTTCAGATCATTGCACATTTAGTGGCAAACTTTATTTTCATGGACACTACTAACTGGCCACAATAGCTATTCTTACTATTAAAAAACTAATAAAATTCCTTCAGGTTTTTGCCCTGAAGCTTTATTACAGAGCCTGGGACAAAATGTCTCAGAGCTCCATGTCCATTTTATGGTAATATGAATAAAATTGGGTTATGTGACTAAAGTTCAGTCCACAGGATGTAAAGAAATGTGGGCACTTATCATCTGTTTAAAGGTAAATCCACCGCCTAGGCTTTCTCCTTAGTTTTTTCCTGTTTGTCTAAGTAGATTAATATTGCAAGTAAATATATCAGAATGTTAAAATAAAAAATACTGATATTTAAAAACTAAAGATAAATACACTGATATATTTATGTGCAACATTAAACTCTTTAGCAAGAATACATAAAAATGTAATGGCTGACATAATGTTGATGTTTATTTCCCTTTTGCATAATAGTTTCTCAAAGGCAAGCTCCTCTAAAGGATCATCCAGGGATCAGATCTCATTGGACAATGGTTTCCTGCTCCAAGGCAGAAACAACATGGTGAAAGGATGTAATGGAGGGCAGCTGCTCAACTCATGGCCTTTAGAAGCAGAAAGCAGTGAAAAGATCACAACCCTATGATTCACCTCCTCAATTTGGCCCCACCTCAGTGGCCTAACCCAGTGATGTTTAGTCCCATCACAATCTAACCACCTCTCCTGGAGTCTCTTATCTAGTCAAGTTGACAAGATTAACCTGCATGAGGATATAAAATTGGACCCCAAAACTCCCTAGTACAACTCCATTGTGTCTACATGCACCGAGTCTCAAACCCTAAACCCTAGAAAACAACAATCTGCTTATCATTTCTTTAACCTTATATTTCAGGAATATTATATGCACACTTATACAGTGTATATGTATACTTTTAAATTTTTTTAATTGGAGCTTAATTTTTTTGACTTTCATCCAAGTTGCAATGAATATCATTAGTTTGTTCCTGTTAGCGCTGAATAATATTCCATGGTATGGGTATAATACATTTTGTTTGACCATTTGCCATTGAAGATCATTTAGATAGTTTCCAGTTATTGAGTGCTATAAATAAAGGTGCTTAGACTATCCATATACAGACATCTGTGTGAACAGAAGTTCCCATTTCTTCAGGACAAATGCCAAACAGTTCAATTCCCAGGTCATAGTGAAAGGTTATTTTTCAATTTTTAGGAAACTTCCAAACTGTTTCCAGAGTGGCTATAATATTTTGTATTCCTATTAGTCATATATGGATGATAAAGTTTCTTTGGGTCCTTTTTTTTTTTTGGTGGGTACCGGGGGTCGACCTCAGGACCTCGCATGCCAGCAGGTGCCTGTGCCGCTGAGCGATATCACCTGCCCTTTTTTCGCATGTGGGTTCCGGGAGTTGAACTCAGGACCTCGCGCTTGCCAGGCAGGCGCCTATGCTGCTGAGCCATCTCACCAACCCTCTTCAGGTCCTTGACATCACTGGAATTATCCAATTTTCCTGATCCATTTGAATAGACTGAAGTTGTATATTGGCATTTCCGATATTTGAAATTTTAGAGTTCTGATAATACATGGTCTTAATTTGCATAGACGTGGTTTTAGTTAGCATTTCAATAATGACTAATCATGTTGAATATTTTATGTGCTTACTCATCATCTGTGTGTTTATCATTTGTGTTTTTTCAGTAAAATGTTGTATTTTTGCATCTTTTTTCTCATTTTCTTGTTGGACTTTTAGATAGTGGTTTTGGGAGATTTTTTAAAATACTTTAGATACAAGTAAAACAGTGCTTACATAATACTTACATGATAATAGACTTACATAATACTTAATAATACTTACATAATAATGCTTAATAATACTTACATAATAATGCTTAATAATACTTAGATAATAATAGACACATAGATTAACAGAACTGAACAGAGAACTTGGAAAGAGAGTCACATAAGGACACCCCATTAACAAAGCTACAAAAACAATTTAATTGAAGAGATATAAACTTTTCAACAAATTGTTTAAAAATAAACAATAAAAACAAAATTTTAAAAAATAAACAAGGGCTGGTGAGATGGCTCAGGGGCATAAGCACCTGCCTGGCAAGCGCGAGGTCCTGAGTTCGACTCCCAGTACCCACATACGAAAAAAGGGCTGGTGATATCGCTCAGCGGCACAGGCACTTGCTGGCACACGAGGTCCTGAGTTCAACCCCCGGTACCCACAAAAATAAATAAAAATAAATAAAAAATAAATAAATAAACAATAAGAAACTTGATGTAACCTCATATTTTATACAAAAATTAACACAAAATGATTTAGAAACTTACATATAAAAGTAAGCTTTCATAAATTTTAGAAAATAAAAATGAAAAAATCTTTAGGAGTTAGGAGAAAACAAATAAAAATTTTTAGACTTAATATTAAAATTATGACCTTTGAAAGTAAAAGTTGAAGAATTTAATTGCATGTAGATATTTGTTTTTTGTACCCAGAATTGAACTCAGGACTCTGTGCTTGCCAGGCAAGTGTTGTGCTACTGAGCAGTAGTATCCTTGGCCTTTGAATTGCATGTAAATTGGAAAATTTTATCCCTTGAAAAACCTTGTTAGTTAGATAAACAGACAAATGAGAAACTACGAGAAAATATTCATGAATGATTTTTAACTTTTTTAAGGGCAGGAATCTTTTTTTTTTTTTTTCCTCTTCCTCATTCAGAGTCTATAGAAAGTTCCAAAATAGGCATGGTACAAAACAACTCAGAATAACTCTGAGAGAAAACTTGAAATTTGAGTAACAGTTTTATTTTCTTTCTACTTCAGTATCAAGGAGGGCAAATTACTATGGAACACAAGGACAAAAGTCAGATTTGTTATTACATAAATTCATAAAAGAAAATGGAAAACGTTAAGAGCTCTGCTTTTCTCTGGACCTTGTTTAACACAATGATTCTGTGAAAATGATGCGCATTGTTCACCATGAGAGGGTCATAGTCTAATCTCCTTGTTGACATTTGTAATTGATTGGCACGGAACTATTCCCGACAGAGCTCAGTCTGCTGCTTTGCAGAATATGAGTGACCTACCAAAGGGTTGCTTCAAGTCAACAGGAATAAAAGTACCAATCTCCCTGAAAAGTCCTTTTTGGTAGAGGCTAGCTATCAAACGTCAATACAGCTGACAAAGTGTCCAGCAAACTGCTAGTAATAGATATCACAGGGTGATTATATAAATTTACAGCTGTCAGCTAAAATGGGAATGTCTCCCATGGGTGAGAAAGTAAAATGTGAGGATTAGCTGATAAAGCTTTCTGCTGTGGCTCTTTCATGAGCTAAGATCAGAGAGTTGTGAGAATGTCATCCACAAGGTTTAACAAAATGTTCACCAAGATGTAGAGCATAATATTGAAGTTTTTGAAAACAACCTTCCTATACAAGGCAAAAAATGTTAAAGTACTCTGAAAGAAAGGATAAAGGCATTAATTTGCAAGATAAACTCAGAAAAGACTCGAATGCACATTTATTAGCATCATGCATTTCAGGCAAAGCTGTATTTCAAAGTAATAATTAATTATAGCTTAGGTCTTGCTGTGATATTAAAGGTACTCTTAATTTAAAGATGAGTAAGGTCACCAATTCCTCAATCATATCTAAATAAGCCTTATAAACTAAGGATGTTAATGAACTTTGACCAAATATTTGCATCCCTCTAAAAGGAAATATTCTTATGAATCAATATATTCAGACTATTGTTGGAAAATATTCTTTTATGCAGAAATTGGAATGAACTCAATATTTTGTTGTTAGAGATTTACCTGAATACAGGTGGAGTGGTGTTCACTAAAGTAATTAATTTAGCATGCTATTTGGATCAGGCAAAAATATAGAAAATTATTAGAGGTGAAACAGACAAAGGTAAAAATAGACCAGTGACACATGGGATATGTTTCCTGTAGTTCATGTACTACTCTCTGTCTTTCCAATTGCTGTATTTGTGAAGTCGATCTACCTTCTCAGTATACAACCCTCTACTCCAGTCAGAGTCTGTCCCATTTAACACCATATTATCTCTCTTGAGTGTGTGTTACTTATGTCTCTCTGTCCTTAATTTCTTTCTATACATTTCATTAACAGGTAAACCTTTCTGCAGTCTGATTCGGATCACAATATCTACACATTGATAAATTGTCTCAGCTATTCCATCTTGACTATCACATAAAGATATACTAATTAAGTTTAGCATTAGAATTTTAGCAGTTTGACTTCAATTTGCTACCGGAGGAGAACTTCACAATCTATTTGTAAAGTCACTGTGTCACTAGTAGTCCCAGAAGTTAGGCCTTTCTAGGTGTATTCTTTTTTTTTTTTGTGGGTACCGGGGGGGTCGACCTCATGACCTCACACACCAGCAGGTGCCCGTGCCCCTGAGCGATATCACCAGCCCCCTCTAAGTGTATTCTTAAACGAGTGTTTGAATTATTGAAGTAGTTTCCTCTTAGTAGATTTAGAGCAGGATCTGTTTAGTAACTCTGGATATTTTATGTTCTTTATACAATCACATAAATCAGGCACAAGACCAATGTCACCACGACTAAAACTACTTATGAAATTATTCAATTAGAAAAATGTATATCAAGTAAATTGAAGTCTGTATTATTATTTTTTTTAATCTTCCACCCTTGGTTAAAGAATTGTAGAATGACTTCAAATTCTCGGGGCTTAATAATACCTGTGTTAACATTATATGAGAATCAGTAGTCAAAGACAAAATTTTTGTAAAGGAGTGATAAATAGTAGCAAGTACATGTAATTAATCAAAAGTAGCAATGAAAGAAATAACACTCAAATACAAATATTAGATGATTGCCTAAATTTTTCTTTTATTTATGAGTGTATCTTTAAATACTGTCAGTGAAGTACTTTTTTAAACTACAGTTTTCAAAATACTTTGGATACAGGGCCGGTGAGATGGCTCAGCGGCGTAAGTGCCTGCCTGGCAAGCGCGAGGGCCCGAGTTCGACTCCCGGAACCCACATACGAAAAAAGGGCCGGTGATATTGCTCAGTGGCATGGGCGCTTGCTGGCATGTAAGGTCCTGAGGTCAACCCCCTGGCACCCACAAAAAAAAAAATCTTCAAATTCTCAGTGTTTCATCATTCTACATTTCTAAAAAATAAGAAAACAAAGTCCAACAAATTAATATCAAGATTTATCATAGATTTTAAGGCATAATCCATATATTTTAAATGGTACATTTTCTGCATATATTTACAGGGAATCTTTAAGTACCAAAGCACAAAGCTAAATTTCAGATTGGGTTAAGACATGTTCCAGTTGCATATTATGCTTGTGTTGCGTTTAAATAATACTACTCTGGTTTAAAAAATAAATGCTATCTATTTCATATTCATTTTCTTTAGTTTTTTAAACTAAAATATTAAATAATTGATAGCTACAAAATCATAGTAAATTACTCTTGGGGAAGATTAACAGTTAAGTATTCTTTGAACTTTCACTGAGATTTGGAGGATGGGGGCAAAATTACCCTTTTCACTTCTTTTCTTACCTATATCAGAAACCACGGTTTCCAACCAACCTGTATTTTTTCCTCACAGTTTACACGTTATGTTGCAGTAGGTAATGTGCAACCTGCTAATCATTTACTTTGGTTGGCTTTAGTTCAGGAAGGAAAAAAGATGACCTCCATAAAAATAATGGCTGTGGTAGACAGTTTTTTTTTTTTTTTTTTTTTTTTGTGGGTACCGGGGGGTTGACCTCAGGACCTCGCGCGCCAACAGGCACCCGTGCCGCTGAGCGATATCACCGGCCCCTTTTTCGTATGTGGGATCCGGGAGTCCAACTCGGGCCCCCGTGCTTGCAAGGCAGGCGCTTATGCCGCTGAGCCGTCTCACCGGCCCTGGTAGACAGTTTTTACAGTTTTAATGATGATGGTAGGTGATGATGGCTATGTTTGGTGCAAGAATATCAATATTAACAGTTAGAAAGTACATGTATGCCCTTTTGGTCTGAGAAAAATATAAAAAGAACTGAATTATACACAACTGCTTTTTCACATTACTACCAAAGAACAACTTGAAAGGATACTGTGATCTTCAATTCTTTAAATAAATTCAGTTTTGGAGATACGAAGACTATCATACAATTCAAGAACCTTCCTTGGCAATTTTCAAACTCTTGTTTTTGCCAGACAGTTTTGGTGATTGGAACAGAATGTAGAATGGAATATAATCCCTGCCACCATTACTTTGTTATTCTTGGCATGGTATTATCTGGATATCCAAAAATATGTTCACTCTCAAGGACAAGTTCCATAAATAATGTTGCATGGGTAGGTAATCATAACTTAAGCCACTATTTCATTTTTGAAAAAGAAAATTGAACAAGTGCTATAAAATAAGGAAACATAAAATGTTTTTATCTTTAAGCCTGAAAGAGTAAGAAATTTGTTTTAGATAAAATGTAGGTACAATCCAATAGAAGATTTTTAAAACTGATACGACATT
Source organism: Erethizon dorsatum (assembly GCA_028451465.1). Lineage (NCBI taxonomy): Eukaryota > Metazoa > Chordata > Mammalia > Rodentia > Erethizontidae > Erethizon > Erethizon dorsatum. The sequence goes on along the minus strand of CM051828.1, from coordinate 11,351,973 downwards.
ATCTATCTATGTATCTATCTATCTATCTATCTATCTATCTATCTATCTATATATATATATATATTTTTTTTTTTGAGCGGGGTCTTGCTATGTAGCCCAGGTTGTCTGGAAATCTCTGAGATCCTGCTGCATCTGCCTCTTGAGTGGTGGGATTACAGGTATGGAGCACCAACACCAGAAAACATCACCTTATGCTATCAACCAAGAGAGGACAGTGCCTCAACAACATATAGATGACACATTTAACACGCCATTAGTAGAAGTCAGTGAAAGATAGAATGTATCTCAAAACATAACTATGCTGCACATGGAATCATCCTGAAGAGGTCGCCACAAAAATCAGAGAGTTATTTTAGAATAAGCTATATATTTTAGATTGATTGAATGAAAAACCTCACTGTTCATCATCTTAACCATGGTGACTGGCGTAACACAGATACAGAGAAGTATCTACTGAGTATATTCATTGAATAAAATGCACATGAAACAGTATGTCAAAATAGTTTGAAACCAATTTTGCGGAGAATTTTTCAACATGGCAATAGGAGACGGTATCTAAACAAATGATCATAATTGTAAAATAAAATAATGTAGTGTAGAAAAAAATTTTAAATATGAGATAAAAATCAGTATTCTTGTTTTAAACACTGAAATAACACAAATTCCACAGGCCAAAGTGTAAAAATTCATAAGAAAGCTCTCTAAAAATGTCATGGAAAATTAGAAAGGGCTGCAATCATCCACTATCATTATTTATAAGAACACATGTACAGGGATCTAAGCATTTGTACTGGTATTCAAAGAGTTGGAAGGAATAAGAATGCAAAAAAATATTCTTTGTAAATTCTATAGTAAGATAGTGCTCCAATTGAATATCTCGCACAAGGACTGTGAGATCCTGCTTTAAGTAATCCCAGTGAAAATTGAGTGATACTATTGCTGTGATCATTAATCCTGAGATGTCAGCTTCATTCATGAGAAAACGCTTAGCGGATTAGTAAAGCATGCCTCTCAGTGTGTCAGGGTGGGTCATGGAGGCCTCTGTACTGTATTTGGTCCCTGGTCCCTTCCTCTCTGCCACTGTTCCCCTGCTCAGCTTCCTGGCTGCCAAGAACTAAGCAGCTTTGACCCATCACACTCTTCTGCCATAATGTTCCTGCCTTGAAGCCAGCTGATTATGGACTGAACCCCTGAAACCACAAATCAAATTAAACATCTTCTCCTTTACATTGTGTCAGGTATTATATCTCAGCTATCGGAAAGCTGACTAATATGCATGCTCTAAAAATTATATAAATTTACCGGGAGTGGTGGTGTAGACCTGTAATCCTGTCTCTCTGTGGCTCTAAAACAGGAGGACCATAGAAGTCTCAGCCCAGCCTGGGCAATTTAGCACCATAGCTAGACCTCATTTCAACAAGAAAAATAAAAACGTGAGCAAAGGTCCTAAGTTCAATCCCAGTACCACAAATACCTAAATAAATTAACAAATGAAAAGTACATACTGATTTTGGAAAACGATAAAGATAGATTTTCAATTTTAAAAGCATCCTTTATTGTTAATACAGTGACCATTAAAGCAAGTACTAAGTTACTAAGATTTACATTTTATTCATTTTCTTTCTCTGTCCTAGAAAATGATTCCCCATTTCCCTTTTTAAATAATTAAGAAGCTAGCATAAATGCAACTGCTTTTTCAAGTAACTCGAGCCTCTTTAATTTTATGTTTCTTCAATTGTTAAAAAAGAAACAGTAGTTACCCACAGAATAACTGGCAAAATTAACACTTCTTTCATTGCCATTGTGACTTAACCAATGACAACAAAGTGGAAAAGATGAATTCATGAGCTTTTTGATAAATTTATTGATACACATTATGATAACTGGCATAAAATACGTTGAGCTTCTTTTTTTTTTTTAATTTTTTTTGGGTACCAGGGGTCGAACTCAGGAACTAGTGCTTGTGAGCAGGTGCTTGTGCCCCTGAGCGATATCACCGGTCCTTTTTTCCTTTGTATGTGGGTACCAGGAGTCTAACTCAGGACCTCGCATTTGCTAGGCAGGCACTTATGCCGTTGAGCTATCTCACCAGCACCTACGTTGAACTTTTTAAACAAAATATTTCAATCAAACCTTCAATATCCTTTTAGAATTTTTCCAAGAAATCAAAAGAATCTAGCAATGTGGTTATGGGAAAATGAAAAATTATATTCCATTCCAATGGTATTATTCCATACTATTATTTTAAATATTTTAGCTTTTTAAAAATAAACACAGATATTAAGTTTCACAAAAAACAAGAGCATGTATTTCACAAAAGGAAAACAGTTGATAAAATAATGGATATAATGCAATTAAGAGTTCTTCACAGGGAAAAAGTCATTATAAAAATGGCAATGTAAAAATATTAAATGTCACTTTATACTTCTGTGTTTGTTTTATCCAGTCTACTGCAGGATCATTCACTAAATCTTAATATGAGGTACAGCAAATAAATGATCTCTGCCCCTCAGGAAGGGCTTCCATTTAGATGCCTAAGAATGCCAGTGGAACTTTATTACTAAAAGTGAAGCAAGATGTTGCAGTATGGGTTTGGAACTGAGGTCTAAATTTGTATTAAGAGAGCGAAAATCCTAGTGCTATTTATCTAATAAGGAAGATATTAACCTGATTTCATTGCCTTAGATGATTGATGGTACAATCAAAAGTATTTGGGAGATTTTCCCTGTTGTAGCTTATAACCTATTGTTGCTTCCTAAATCTATGTCCAAGGGTGTTGATAGTGAAATACGTATTGAATTATGACAAAAATTTTGTTTTATATTTAAGTGGAAAAAAATCTATTTCACTTTGTTCATTTTTGGAGCTACATAGAGAAAGAACAGTTGCATTTATTTAGATAAACACTGTGACTTTTTGAGCATCAATGTTTCCACTAAGCCACACAAAGGCAAAACAAGCAAATCTATGTGCACAATCACAACTGTCTCATTTGAAAGTGACAGTCTAATGCAGTCAGCCCGGGGCCAATTTGTGAGCAAAGAAATGAAGTTGGACATCAGCTCATCTGCTTCCTCCTGTTTGATTCCCGAATTTAATGTCATCTTTTCTAAATTTTAAGTAATTTATTCATTTATCCGTTCCTTATTATGAGAAAGGCTGAAATATTTATTTTGAAATTGGTGGTAGTTTAATGTTTGAAATAAATGCAATCAATAGAAAATTAATAGAGAAACTGATGATTTCTTAGGTAGCCTAAATTGTACTCTAATTAATAAAACTAATACTTTGTCAAAGACCATCTTGGGAATGAATGGTCATGAGAATGGACTCTAGATAGTTGTAAAATTCGTATGTAGCTGAGATATATATTTTAAGGACTGCGTAGATCTGACTTTTCCTTTTCCTGTTTTCCTACAAATTTCTGTGTGTTGCATCGTATGACAACACTGAAATTTTATTATTGTTACTGCATAAATTAAGTCCCTGTCATAACCATTTTCTTTATCAAACAGGTCCTCAAAGTGTGGAATGCCTATGATCAAGGGTCTTAGAAATAACATCCAGGTATCTTTAATGTTTAAACTATTTTTATACCAATACAAAAGGTTTACTTACCTTTTCCACTATGTTAACCTTTGCTCTTAGCACACAAAAGTATAAAACAATGTTGGATAAAACCGCTGATGTCTTGGTATAAATCATGGCAGTGGTTCTAAACTATACTTGTGTGTCAATGCCAGGCAATTACATTTTATTTTATTTTATTTTATTTATTTTTTTTGTGGGTACCGGGGGTCGACCTCAGGACCTCATGCGATATCACCGGCCATTTTTCCGGGAGTCGAACTCGGGACCTCGCGCTTGCCAGGCATGCACTTACACCTCTGAGCCATCTCACCAGCCCCAATTACATTTTAAAAATTAAACAATAAAAAGCTTTCAAAGATATTTATTTAATAAAGCATTATTTCATAATCATTCTTAATGTACCAATTTTATGCTCAACATAGCATTTTAAAAAACAGGAAAAGTATTATTTGATGATATTTTTAGTTTAATAGCTACTAAAATTATGTTTGGTATTTACCAGTCCTTGACCCACGTTGGTTAAAGATTTTTTAAAACTCTAGATAAATAACTTTAATATTGATGCATTTCAGTTTCTCATTATAAAAACTGCTTCCAATATCCTTATTAAATTATAATGTGTCAGAATAATCAGTTACAAATAATTATCAAATAGTTTTTTACTTCTATAGAGTCCAAAACAATCCTAAAGGATAACTAACAAAATTGACAAAATTCATTATCAACGATATATATGAAACATGGGTAATGAAAATGCTATAAGTCTGTAGAAAAGTAAAATATTCACTATTGCTTAGTTAATTTAAGGATAATAGAGACATACGATTGTGTTCAAAAATAAGTGTGATAATGCACATCAGTTATGAAACTCTGTGCTGGAAATGTATATTATATGGTTAAAATTAAATAAGACAATAATATTTCATATAAAATTTTTCAAGTTTGAAGGATCATTGCACAAGAATAAATTTCCAAGGAAATGTTTTGGGAAGTCTCATTCCATAAATAATGACATGAAATCAATAAGAAAACACCAGGAAGATTTAGAAATTTCTATACATATATACTGCAAAACTTGGAGAGTTTTCATATCTTAAAATTACATTGTAATTAAATTAACTATAGCTCATCTTGAGGGTTCTAACTTAAATACAAGCACAATAGTCTATCTCCTATTTGATTTGTTGAGAGTTATTTTAAAATTTCTTTCATATTTATAGTTATTTGAAGAGCCAGGTGGAAACCCAACATTAATTGAAGGACTTCTTACAGTACTGTAAAATGTTAATATATTTAAGTGATACATTTTTATATATCTGCCTGCAACTACTTGATAAGCTTTTGGGAGGAAAGCCAATAATGATTGTGCCATTTAATATTTGCTAAGGGTTTAGCATGCACAGGCATACTGTCGATTATGTTATCTATTATCTCTAAACTTACAACTATACTAGGATACAGAAATTAAAATAATAATCAGGACACATTCTTTGCTGCAGTTGTATTCCATGGGATAAAGAAAATAAGAATTCAAACAGAAAAAAAAAATAACCCTTCAAATGGCAGACCATTAACTTCACGGTGTTCAATTCTGTGCTCATACCAAAATTGATTTAGACAGTTTTAAAATATTTTTACAATTTCTAAATTTATAATAATTTAACAGGCTTTTGCCCATAGCTGTATCCTTATCTGAAAGCAGCCTCTTAACCACCCACAGACAGATAGAAGAATTGGAGAGAACACCTTATCAGGCCACTCAGCTGGCTGCTGCATCTTTAAGCTCTAATTAGGAGAATCATGACTTCTAATATGTGACATAGGTCACCTTCCTTTCTCCTGTCTAAAGCAAAACAAAACAAAACAAAAAAATCCTACACAATAAAGTTTGCATAACTAGTACAAAAAACATATCCTTACCCCTTTTCTCCTTTACTTTTATTTATCTGATCTCAGGTGCACAAATAATTATAGACTAACCCAATTAGGTCGGCAAAATGAAAATATGCAGAAGTCCTCATGCAAATGATGATGATTTAAGACAAGAACACTTTCTGGGGGTCAGAGAAAAATGAAGAAAGAGAGTAGATTTTCACTTGTTGTACCGTGTGTGTGTGACTTTGTGTAATCGTTTTGTTTTTTGGTCTTTTTGTTTGCATTAATCCACATCACAATTTGGGCTGCTACTACAGGGCAGAAAAATTATGTCAACAACTTCTGCTAAGAAGTAGCTCCTTCACACATTGCAATGTCTCATTTAAATTGTTTATTTTTGATTTTTTAGGCTCATACAGATTTCTCTACAACAAACTCAGAAATATAAAGTAGCTATTTCATCCATCTCCTTCACCCTATGCCACCTAACAGAGAGTAGGTAGAAACAACCAAGATTAGTAAAGAATGTGGGGTATGATTAATTTCTAATGCTCTTTCATTGAGAATGAAATAACAAAATACAAATAATAAATTAGTAAACATCAAGCACTGTCTACCAATAAAGAATACAAAGAGGAAGAGCTTTTGACAAATTTAAAATAGATAGTCAACAAGGGGGAGCAAACTTAATTTTTTCACTTTAGCTTTAGAATTAATTCTAAAATAATAAAAACTCAGATATGTTCCTTCCCTTGTATTTTATTAAACTCTACCATGTTAGATGTTTGGAAGGCAATGATTAAAAGGCCAATAACCTAGAAAGAAGCCATGTATCCCAGCCAGTAAAATGTGTTCAGGTAGCTGTGCATGGGGGTGCATGCCAGGAACCTTAGACCTCTGGGAGGCTGAGGCGGAAGGATCACAAGTTAGAGCCCATCCTGGGCAACTTAGTGACTTCGTGAGACCCTGTCTCAAATAAAAAGTAAAAGAAGACAGGATATAGCTCAGTCCAATCTCCAGTACCAAAAAAAGCATTCAACTAATTGTTTTTTCTTAAAGGGGTGCCCTTTAAACATATATATATGTTATATATATAAATATAACATGTATAATATATCATATATGCATATATATGTAAGCGTGCATGCATATGTTAAGTATGTATACATATACTTAATCTCATTCCTGGTACCAAACTTATGTTCCCACCCTTCATGTGTGGTAATTCTTTATTTTTCTCTTGTATATGCCCGCATCATCTCTTAAGTGGACTCCTGGGCTCTTTCAGGGTTATTTTGTTCATGCTTTCAGTAGTGGGCAAATTGTTCTTGGGGGTGGGGAGAAAGAAGATGCATGCTGCCATCTTGCTGCTGGTGCTCTGCAATTCAATGGCTTTTCCTTGCAAATAGAATCAGAAAGTTTGAACACCCTTTATCACCTGACCCTGTCTGTACTTCTCAGATCATCAGTCACCTTTCTTTACAGATCCAACCACACAGGCCTTCACTCACTTTCCCACTCATAGGAAACTTTTCCATAGGGATTTGCAGTGCTGTGATATTCTTCCCGAGCGCTGGGGCCAGCTGGCTTCTTTCATTCCTGGCTGATTGCAATCGTTGCCTTTGAAATGAAGGTTTCCTAGGTCAGCCAATCTAGAAGCGATCACACCCATTTTTCTTTGTATATCTTTCAGTTATTACATTTGTTTATTGTCTATCTTTGGCACCTACTTGGAAATAAAGGCACTGCTGTGAAGAACAAATTAGTTAGTATAGGCCATGTGCTAAAAGCAACAATAGTATATAGTAAATGTTTAGTAAGTTGCTATTACATTTGTTATTATATCTTCCATGGAAAACAAACATTTCAAGACCAAAAAGCATGTCTTATGTTAGTTTAGAAATTTATTCTATGAACTCTGAATACCTAGCTCATCATAGTCATTAAATATTTGTTGTTGATGAACAAATGTACTTTCAAGTAACAAGAATTTTTTTTTCTTTTAGTTTGGAGGATATTCACAGAAATAATTCAGAGGTCTGAAAAAAAGATTTCAATGGAGACAAGTTTAAGGGAATTTTAATGATTTAACCTAGAAAAACGATGGCCAGAAGGTTGTTGTAAATGGTTAAATAACGAAATAAAAGGAATCCCATTACCAAATTCAGTCACATAACTTCCGTTTATTTATGTTGTAAGAAAGGGCAAACTGGCAATTAAGCATCACAAAACAAGTAATAGTCATTTCACTGAGTTTTCACTTTTTAGCAATTTGAGTTGATGTAGTTAAAATCGAACTGATGGAGGTGACCAGCTGTTTTCTATTTCCACTGATCATGGAAGAAATAAAAAAAAGTCAAGCTAAATTTTGAAGAATAAAGGGTGGCTCGAAGGGGGATATCCCTTACTGTGAAAGTTATTGCAACCATCCCAATGAGTTGTAAAAAGGGGTCATAAAAACATGTTTTAAACTTTTTCTTTACATTAATGTCTTGGAAAATATAGCCACATACATTATATTTAGATGAGAGTATTAAACAGATGCTACCTAAAACCTTTTATATAAATATGCTTCACTGTTAGATTTTTAAATATTCATGATTTCCCAATATTAGTAATTAACATAAGGACATAAAGAAATATTCCTATGCACTGTGGACTACTTTCTAGAGAACATGCACATGCTCTTTCCACAGGCAGATAAAATTTGATTACTACGAGGAAAATTTTATTTTTCAGAGCAGTAGATCAATGTGGGCATTCTTAAAAGTTCAGTCCAGATTTATCATAATAATTGTCTTCATTAAGTAATTTTGATGAACTGTTTCATTTGTGTATAATAAAGTAAGTTTTATTGAAATCATTTGTATTTGTTGCTTTTAAATTTCACTGAATATTTCTGACATTATTTTCTATTTTATTTTATTTCATTTATTTTACTAGCACATGTTAGAAGTACATGAAGTTTATATTCATCTTGGAGAGTAAGAGCATGTACATAATACAGCTTGTTTCTATCTTACTCAACAAATTAAGCAGAAAAGAATAACCTTTTATATCTTTAGATTAAGATGAAAGAAGCAGGCTTTCACTGTGCTTTAATGATGTCTAAACTTATTATCAAATTATACTAAATAATTTGATAATGACATTAAATATAAACAGATTCTCACAGTACTACATCTAGTTTAATTCTTTAGTGTAGGAATTATAATTATTAACTAAAGGGATTTTATTGTCTTCTAGTATATATACAATGGATTTTTTTTTTCTGTACTGGTGATTGAAGCCAGGGTCTTCACACTGACTTACATCCCCAGCCTCTTTTTACTTGTTTACTTTTTACATTGAGACAGGGTCTCACTAAGTCTCTATGTTTCAAGGCTGGGCTCCAACTTGTGATCCTACCTCAGAGTGCTGGGATGTCTGGTGTGCACTACACACCCACCTCACAATGAATATTTTATGGATTACTAAGCATTGCCAATGCTAGGAAGGTAATGCCGGAGGCCAGTAAGGTACTGCTTCAAATATGTTTTAAAAGACACAATTTTTTCTAGGCTTATTTTTTCTGAAAATTAATTATGCTAGTGTTGAATTATATATTTGGCATTTGTAGTTATCAATCATAATGTTTTGAATTATCTAAATAATTACTATATTAAAAATAGTTTAAAAGCCTAGTTAATATAAGTAATTGTAGTAACTCCTTTACGAAAAGGAAATAGAAGAAATGCTAATGCCATAGAACAATGGATGAGAAATAAACTGAACCGTACCATGAAAACAACTTCCTGTGGTAAAGTGACCCAAGAGCTCTTTTTCTTTCCTTTTCCATTTCTTTTTGTTTTTCTCCTCTTCTCCTTTTTTCTCCTCCTCCTCCTTCTTCTTCTTCCTGTTTTGTTTTGTTTTTTTGTAATGACCATTGAAATGATCCTCTAGTACCAAAACACAATCGCGTTTGGTTAGGTTACCTCTACCAATTCAAAGCTAACACTGATATACTGAAAAATATTGAAGTGTATCTGCTTTTTAGGAAACCCGTAGAATTACTCAAAAAACATGGTTTATAAAAGTTAAGGGTGAAATATATACACAGTTTTTGTATTTTCAGTAAGTGCTTTTATTCTACATGCAGATCTCCTCTCTCTCCTCGTTCTCTCCCTTCATAAATGGTACAAATTACCATTTTAGCTCAGACTGAAATGAAACAAAAGGTTTAATTTCCAATACCTTCTTGTTGTTGGTTGTGTTTTTGCATCTGTGTTTCCTTCCCCTACTACAGAATTCAGAATAGGTTTTCAAAAAGTATGAGACATTACTGAAAAAATAGAGCAAGTACTGGTAATGGTTAGGTATGGCTAAGGCAGTTAGATATGATTTTTTTCAGGTAGGTACGCCTTTAATGTATACATCAGTTTTGCAACAAACCAGGTGAGGAGCATCCTATGCAGGTCCCTAATCTAGGTGTGACATTAGATCCTCCAGTCTGTGCCGGTGTTATCACACTTCTCTCGTTTTCTGTAATACGATGTTTTTCAACTGTGGCAAATTTGTTTGAGCAACACCTGTAGACTATTTTGGATATCACTGTTGTAGAGCAAAGTGTTGCTGCTAGTTTCTTTTTTTATTTATTAGTACAAGTTTGTGTTACATAATGAAAGCATTTAGTGTGGGTGTTTGGCCCATGCACATTACACATTTTTACATCCCATTCCCTTCTCTTCTTTCCAGTATTTCTTAGCTTCCTTCCTATCTCCCAAAGATTTATCTTGCTATTCCCTATTCTCTATCTTTTGTTTTGTGCTTTGATTACTTATACTTTGAGTTTTTCATTAAAGAGAAACCATACAATATTTAATCTTTTGAATGATTTAGTTCATTTAATGTTATGGATTGAAGATGTGTCATGTTCCTACAAATGACTCAAATTTACCCTTCTTCACAGCACAGTAGTATTCCATTGTGTGTAAATATATTTTCTTTGTCCACTCATCTGCTGGATGGACATATAGGTCCCTTTCATGATTTAACTATTATGAATTGTACCGCTATAAACATATTTATGCATCTATCACTATAATATGATATCCCTAAGTGTAATGGAAGGAGGCCGTGTTTGCCTTTCGATATCTTACAGTGAATGGGAAAGTTCCTCACAATAAAAATTAACTGGCTGACAAAGTCAATAGTGCTGAGGTTTTAAATCCTCTGTCCTAGTAGAGTTGTCTGTAAAAATTTGAGATATTTCCTTCCCCATCTATAGAGACTAGCACTGTATTGGTCATGTCACATGTATCTGAAAACATGTTAGTTATTGATGTTTCTCTGCAGACTATTTATGGAGAAACCTTGTGTCACATACGAAGCTAGGGAGACTATCCCTATTATTTTCTGAAAACTCTAAGGGAATTGCTTTATTCAAAACTCAATCCCAGATTAAAGTTCTTCAGTATTTTCCATTTGCCTCAAGGTAAAGGATATTCTAATCTATATTTTCTCTCCTGTATCACTGCGTACTATTCTCTACCATTCTACCTAGTCTCCAGGTATAGTACCATCTTATCTCCTCCAAAGTTAGAGTTCCACCTAGAAGTAGCCTGTACACATTTAAAAATGTACACATTTCAATCAATCAGTATGAGGCAATGCTTTAAATACAGCCACTCTTTTATTAACATCTCATTTAATAAGTAAAACAATGTTATATGGCATTACTACTTGTATACCTTCATAACCAAAATAAACAAACAGAATCCCAGCAAATCTAAGTCATTTGCCCCAGGACATCCACAGCATATGTGTGGAGAAGCACTTGAAGCATGAGAGGATTCAATGTATTTCTGGCTGCGAGGTCAGTTCAGAAAAAACAAGATAACACACAACAGAGTTCTCAGAACTGCATCTGGTTTACTACGGTTCAATGAAAATAGAACCCATTAAAGCATGTCTCACATAATGCTAAAATTATATATTTTTTAACTTCATTATAGCCAGTCCTAATGCCCATTTTCTTCTTCATCAAGACTCCAGTGTCTTGCAACAATTGCAACAGCTACATTGCAACTCCAACTATATACACCTACAGCTACATTTTATACATATGAAAGGTCAGACAACTTCATTTACAAATGCATATTCTAAAGTGAGAGCTTGTAGAGAAAACTTCTGGAAAAAAATTTGCTCAAACAGGCAATAGTGAACTAACTGGCATTCTCAGCCATCACTATGGTGCCTACACCGCTATGCCGTCTTCATCTTTCAGGAGTAATGGCAAATTGATGTTTTGGGGTCCAATTCTTTTATAAATGAGGTAATCCCAACAAATAAAATCATCACTAATAGACATTTCTTTTGAGGAGTCTTTTGAGGAATGAGGTAATTTATGTATAAATGAATGCATCAATAATTGAAATCTAAATAATTTTATTATGTCGTTACGATGAGAACACATTTTAAAATTGGTCTACAAAAATATTAGGGTTTAGGATAGGTTGTAAAATGGATTATTTATAGCTAAGAAATGTTATTATATTCCTAATGGAATGAAATTGATGATGTTGCTTAGCACAAGATTATAAGAGTACGCTGTGAAACATACTTATAAACATCATTAGAGGAATAATTCCCAAGTAGTATATTATGCTAGAAAACAATAAATGAAATATAGGTATACTAACAAGAATTTATATATATATTCATCCCAGTCATACATAGTATGACTATAGTATGAAAGAGAGTTCACCTCATACATCACCTCAGTGATGATTGCCCAGTACAAGGCAAATAAGATATCAAAGTGATGATAAATCAGTGCAAGTTAAGCTTTATAGCTAAACCCATAAACTGTTTTCTTATTAACTACTAAAATACAGTAGGTTAGCATTTAGTCTGGTCAATTAATAAACTAATTTTGACCTAAACTTCACAATTCTTGGAACTTAAAAATGGGGTCTATTTTAGTGAGAATACTTAGTAAAAATTCAGAAGATATCACACTACTGTTTTCAAATAATATCTTATTCAGCTTTATTGTCTTTGTTTTTCAGGTATTGACAATTAGCTGAGTACCTACAAGGCATTCATTTCTTCTTTCTATTTATAACTACAAGTGTCCTTTGTTTTTTTGTTTTGTTTTGTTTTGTTTTGTTTTGTTTTTGTGGGTACCGGGTGTAGAACTCAGGACCTCGCGCACCAGCAGGAGCCCGTGCAGCTGAGCGATATCACTGGCCCCCTTTTTTTTTTTTTTTAAAGTGTCCTTTGTTTTCCTTGGTTTTCCATTCCTTCCAAATAATACCATGACCCCAGTTCCAGGGACATGTCTTGATGAATTCAAACTAATTGTTTATTCAAAATTACATCTTTCACTCAGTCAGATTTTCTTGCTCACATGGTATTTCTCTTTTGTGTTTCGTGTGTTTGGTGTTCCTGAATGAAAATATTTTATCAGTATGAAGGAAGGAAACTTAAGAAGACTGGACACTAAAGAGAGAGAGAGGTGGATGAAAAGCAAGTAGTCCATGATCATACATTTTGCTGCTGAAACAAACCAAATTAATTCATGTACTTTTTATTTTCCTTTGCTGATAACCACCCCATATATATTTTCTGACATTTTTGAAGCACAACTTCAGAAATGATATTTTATGATTAAATAGTGCCTGTGATTTTAGGACTTTAGAAGTGGATTTGTATAAAGAAAGATAAATGTGAGACATTTGTAGGAAAGTGGATGCACCTTGGGATAATAATCTTAAGTGAAATAAATCAGACACAAAAGCTTAAATATTCTATGGCTTCTGTTATATGAGAAACCCAAAGTATAAATAAAGAGAAAAATAAGAGATAGATAATAGGAATTAGGGAGACAGATCTTTCTCAAAGGGAAAGCAGATCAAGAGATGGAAGGAGTGGGTCAGTGAGATGGCTCAGTGGCATAAGTGCCTGCCCGGAAAGCTCGAGGTCCTGAGGTCGACTCCCGGTACCCACTTTAAAAAAAAAAAAAAAAAGATGGAGGGAGTGAGAGGAAGAGAAGAGAAAGGGGACAAAAGACAGAATTGAGATATGTTATGTTCATGTACCAACTCCACACATGGAATGTAAACGTTATGTACTATAAACATGTGCAAAGAAAGAAAGGAAGGAGATCAAGAAATGGAGGAAGCGGGGTTAGAGGGGAGAGAGGGGCAAAACAAGGAATGAAGATATGCTATCTACACGGACCATCTCCGCACAAGGAACATAATCGTGGTGCACTACAAACATGTATCAATAAAGAAAATGATCTGAAAAAATGGATTTGTGGCTACTTTGGTGTTGGTTCCCTAGAATAGCATAATTTCAACCACCAGGCTGCTGTAAACTGTACAAGAATCAATGTATGATATTCAATGTGGAAAAACAGAAAAACAGATAAATTCAACTTAGTATGAGATACCGATAGACAATATCAAAATAAAACAACACAGTGAAATTAATCCCTTAGGTTGTTTCAGAATGGTGATTTTAAAGTGGTACATATTGTGTGTAAATGGTCAGATAAATTTACATGCATAGAATATGGCTAAGTGAAGCCTTTGTGGCTTGAATTGTTCCTGTTGTATTTTCAATTAATTTGGATAGCTGAGGCAACAGACAAGCATTTGTTTGGTACATGAAAGAGACAGGCATAGAGAACACACAGTTAGTAAGGTCTCACTTTGATTGCATGTTCAAATGTGTAGAATACATTAAAAATTACTCTGATTATATATTAGTAGGAAAGGATAGAGCAAGACAATGTGCTTTGTTTTCCAATCATGTTATTTTATTGCACCTGTTTTCTCACTAAGTTACATGAAACAAATTAGAAACTGCTTAATGCTTAGGACAATAATGCTAGAAATCTTATCTTAGGCAGTGCAGGAACTTAAAGGTTAAAATTTAGAAGAAAGGCATGTAAGATTGCTCTCTCAGGAAAGATATGTACCACCTAAAAATAAACCAGGCAACTTCTATAACAGTAGTTGCTGTGAGTCTTCTGTTTCTTTTTGAATACTCCTGCTTCATGCTTCAGTGTTTTGAAGAAAAACCAGTTTCATCTCTGTCTTATGTTTCTTCTTCTGAATAAAGAACAACTTTATTAAAATGATTCTTCCTTCTTTTATTTATTCTTTGCCAAATGTAGGAATTAATATGAATACATGTGTGGTTTAATATGTTCAGAATAATGTCATAAATACATAATTTAATGAAAATTTAATATTTATACTACAGAATAATAAAGGTAATTATAAAAATATTTCAGGGAGAATCACATAGGTTTTTCATGGACACTTGTCACTGTGTATTGCTGCATGGGATAGCATTCTGTAGAAAATCTACGCATGTATATATGTAAATAATTTATATTTAAGATGAAAAATAAAACCTGTTATATTGAAATACCTGTAATCTGGTTGTGGTTCTGCTACTTATTAATAGAACCATTTTATTAAATCCTTTAAACTATCTTGAACAAAGTTCAAGTGAAATGTTATATATGACTTCCTTTTCTAGACTTTTGGCCACAAAAGACATAATCAAGATATTTGCTGGGAAATGGGAGAAGAAGAAGAGGAAGAGGAAGTGGAAGATGACAGGGAGGAGGAGGAGGAAGGAGAGGGGAGGGGAGGAGGGGGAGAAGAAGCAACAGCAGCTTGGGAACTGTAAACTGACTGTAGGACTTTTAGTTCATTGTCCGTTTCTAAAATTTCTAAGAAAAATCACGGAGATTGATAAAGAGATGGTATTGGGGATTTTTAGAAAGAATCTACAATATGCAGACTGCATTCAATCTATATATCTTTGTCAGGAAAAAGAGAGAATCCATGTGCCAAAATAAATAAAGTGGGTGCAGGAAATTTTAAGACAATGTTCCACTGATTTAATTTAATTTAGAGGGATCCTTATAAACTGGTTTTTACTCATTTATGGAAAAGTCTAAAGGGACTGGTGGCTTGGCCAGAGCAACCTTTGATCAAGGAGTGAAGGAAGAAGGCGTTAAAGGAGGAGCCCTGAACCAGTATCGTGAGCATAACTGTAGTCCCTATTGGCCAGATATGGAGCTCAAGGATGAGGGCCAACTGGAGTTGTTTGAAAGACCCGTGCCCAAGAGAATGACAGGATGGGGAGGGTGTCAAAATACCAAACAGAAAGTCAGTGTAGGATGCTTGGTCAGGTCCTAAGTGTGAACAGACAGGAGAGAGCAATGAGAGTAATTGGTTGCATGATCTAGAATTACAAGTTTTCCAAAGAAGAGGTCTGTTAACAATTCACAAGAGCTCTTTAGGAGGAGGGAAAACGACTATGTTTGGAAGGCTACCAGACCTGAGGTATTTCCTAAGAGTTTACTGCCGAACATTTAAAAAATATGAATTCCTCCTGTTTCATACCTGTCTATTGTTTGATAGTTTTGAGGAGCCAGAAATACTACAAGAAATAGAGGGGAAAAGGAATATGAAAGAGGGCATTCTTATGTCCTGTCCGTACATCCCCTGTAATCTTTGGAGCCTGAGTTATGCTTGAACTTGCAAAATAAAAAATTAACAAGGGTGACCAATAGACACTTGATTGCACTAGACTTTTAGAACCTGAAAGAGTCGTTAATAATTTCAAGTCATTAGAAAATCTTTAGTTTTCATTTTTTAAATTTGTTTAGTTTATTTTGAGGCAGGGTCTCACTAAGTTGCTAAGTTACCCAGACTGAGCTCAAACTTGTGATCCTCCTGCCTCAGCCTCCCAGAGTTCTGGAACTGCAGGTGTGCACAACCACACCAAACTAGAAAATCTTGCTTATATATAACTAGTAGATGTGGTGAAGAGAAAGACCAATGTTATTTTCTATTTAAAACCTCTAAATTTAATTGAACATTCACTATATTATGTGTGGTAAAATCAATATTTCTCCCACACATAGTATGATGATGAGAGAAATAGTCTTTTGGTTTTGAAAAAAACAATAACAAAACACCCCTGACATTGTTTTCTGTTTCCTATTCATCTAAGTGTTTTATTATATATACACTGATCTCTCAATAATCATAATACGTGGATATGATTAAGATCTCACTGACGGTTGTACAAACTGAGACTTAAAATGATTAAAAAGTATCCCTAAGGGAGAGCAGCCAATATTACGGAATGTCTACATTTTAACTAAGGTCCATCAGGCTCCAAAATATTAAAGCTTGTGCTCTATTAGGTCTTTTAATATACTCTCTCTCCAAATACACTATTAGCCAAACTTTACAACCAGAGTAATTTAGATTACTCTGACCTGACTCTAGGGTAAAATAAAAAGGGGACAAAATCTTCCTGGCATTATTTTTATGCATTTTTTTTCCTCTGGGGCTGTTTTACAGGCTCATTATATGGAAGAGATACAGGGTGCGACACAATAAATGTCAGCTGAGCACCTTTATATCCATGTAACATAAAAATTCTACCCAGTAACTTGTGTAAAAACTGAGCCAGGAGGACAACTGTGTAAATATTTATGTAAATGAGTCAAGGTTTAATAAATTTCAACTCATATGGCTGGTTTGTTAAATTGTATCAGAGCCTTTTTCCATTTGATCCAATATTGCTCTAAATAAGATCTCTTATTTTATGACTAAACTTAGTAAATTATAATTAAGTTTTGAAGCAATTTCCTAGTTTACTCCTTTAAGGAGGGTAATATCCAACCCTGACAGAAAACATATGATGCAGTGAGATTTTCGCCTTTCCAATACACCCTCGCCAAAGATGTCTTCAAACAGAGCTGGGTTTTCACTTCAGGGAAACTGAAGGGAACATTTTTAAATGAAGTAATCAGCTAGTTTTACCCTGATTGTTGTCACAGGTATCCATCAGCATATTGTACAATCAAGCCATATTGTTAAAATAGCAACTGCTGAAAGAAAATTACTAATAGCTTAATTTACAAAACCTATATGATTTTTTTTTGTTAAATTTTCTTTTTTAAGATTTCAGGTGTAGAGAATTGGCTTAATTAAAATACTGTTTGTGAAAGATACCTTCATTTTGGGTGAATGGTGTTATTTTACTTTATTGTGCTTTACTTTGCTACATTTTAAAATAATAGAATGAACACCTATGTACTTTAAACCTGAATATAACTAAAAAATGATATACACCTATATCCTCAATTTTTACCATCTCCTTGCATACCCTCCAATATTGTCATTATCATACATTTTACCTTTATCATTTCCTTGCTTTTTTATATTGATCTACCACATGCATATTTGTATATAATGTATGTGTATATTGATTTCATTTGTTATTGAGTTGGATACAAAGTCTGTATACTGAAATCCTTTATAGAGGGTTTGAATTTTCACTAAACATTAGACTAAGAGAATAATCCATGTTAATGTGTGTAGTTTAAGATTGATTTCCATGGCAGTATAAGAGTTCATTATATACATTGTTATTTTTAATTAAATCTTCTATCAGTGAGAGGCTGTACTTTTTCAGATATTTTTACTATTGCAATAGTAAATAATAAGAATCTTAGTATGTGTGTCCCTTGATAGACATATATAAAGAGATATACACCTAAAAGAGGATATGCTGAGTTATATATTAAGCAAATGCTCAATATTACTCACATAGATTTTCAAAGGTTTCAACAAATTTCTCCCTACACTTTAACACATCTAATTAACCAATGGTTTCTTTTTTTTTTTTTGTGGGTACCGGGGGTCGACCTTAGGACCTCGTGTGCCAGCAGGTGCCCATGCTGCTGAGCAATATCACCAGCCCCTTTTTCATATGTGGGATCCGGGAGTCGAACTCGGGCCCTCGCGCTTGCCAGGCAGGCGCTTAAGCCGCTGAGCCATCTCACCGGCCCTAACCAATGGTTTCTAAGGCACATGATGCACAAACTTTTAAATGTTTTTACATAATGTGTTTTGTAATTTTCCATAAATTCATGTTTTAAAATAATTATCACATATGTGTAATGATTATTACATCATTTCCTTCTTTTACTTATATTTTTATTAGATTTTAAATAATTAGTATAATTCATCTCTTTAAATTAATTTTAGCATTAGTTATGTAATATTTATTATCTAATTCATTTTTTCAAATTTCAAAAATACCTCCCAAATCATAGATTTAATTTTCTCTGATCCATGTACTTGCAATGTTTACTTTGTCAAAAACCAAATTTTATCAAACATTTTATTTTTAGAACCAGTATTCTATTCTTCTGATCAACATACCTATCTGAATTATAATAAAATGTGTCTATACTGATGGCATGTATTCCCTTAAACGATAAATAAGATCATGAAAATAATGGAAGTATTTTATTGGCACAGGAAGTAGCTGGAAAACTAAGTTTTTTTCATTTATCTGAAAACTATTTTATATTTAGTTCTTTACTAACAGTTATCACCTCTATTTAATAAAAATTCATATATTTCAAAAATGTAAGAAGTGCCATTCATTAGGTAGGTAAAGGGGAAAAAAAGGTAATTTCTAAAGA
Source organism: Erethizon dorsatum (assembly GCA_028451465.1). Classification (NCBI taxonomy): domain Eukaryota; kingdom Metazoa; phylum Chordata; class Mammalia; order Rodentia; family Erethizontidae; genus Erethizon; species Erethizon dorsatum. The sequence goes on along the minus strand of CM051828.1, from coordinate 11,332,988 downwards.
AAAAAATTATTCGTACACAAAAATGACACATGATTAATGTTTAGTCATCAATAAATCCAAAGTGAAAAGGAGGTGTGTTTTATCTATAAAAATAGATCACAAAGCAATGAAGGCAAGTGTTAATCAAGCATGTGATTTCTATATTGTTATTGCTGATACCTGTATGGATAACATGAAAGGGAGAGCAGAGAATGAATTTAAATTGGAAACCATATTTGTTTTACAACTTTGACATAGTAACTGTCTTAAGGAAAATTTTATAAGTAAATTGTTAAAAAGGAGTAATTTAATTATCAAACTGGAAGCCACTTAGTCAAACAAGAAAAGAGGATTAAATAAATTAAATGATTCCTTTAGTCAGCAAGTCCTTTTCCCTCTCCAACTGTATAATTTCAGTTGTTTATGGCATCATTTAACTCAGGAATGGGTTTCTAACACCTCAGTCCTTCCTAACCCTCGTTTCAGTCCCCACTTCTCTGTCTTTCCTGCAGGATCCCTTAGCATCCTGTGAATGATTTGTCTTCATTCGAGACTGGATAGAGTTTTCGTGGAAGAAATGCACTCTGAAAGGCCATCTTGCTCTTTTAGATCTAGAAAGAGTTGCTTCAGTTCTTTATTTGGAAATTCAGAGTCATTTTTGAGAGTCACGGAGGAGCTTACAGAACTTCTCACGGTTAGCTCTGGGCCACTGTTTCATGTCAACAGCCTCCGTTGTTACCCAAACACTCTCCATCCAGAGAATATCCTCTCACCAGAGAAAATCCACTCACTGACTAGTATATTTTCCAGTGGGTTTATAAATTTGCATTTCAGGAAAGAAAAATATTAAAGTTGTACATGAGGAATTCCTTCTCTGCTTTTCTGTCCTCCATCATGAGAATTCTCACCAGCTCTACATTCCATCTAGTTTTCTAACTTACTATCTTACTTCTCTTCACATCATTATATGCTTTGCTTAAAATCCTTATTTCATTCATAATTGTTTTATTCTCAAGTCAAGCAATTGTACCATGTGTTTGCTTTGCCTTAGATTCTTATGTATCTATACCCCAGATATTTCATCATTTGTTTCAGGCAGCTTATCAAATCATTTTTCTAAGCACACAAATTCTTTTTTTTTTTTTTTTTTTTTTTTATTAGTTTTATTTTTTATTAGTCATCCAAGAGTCAAAAACAAAAGAGTGCAGGAAATCTGTCCACACACTAAAGCCCCAAAAAAATCCCATGGCTGAGGGCCTGGATCCCATGGCAATGTCCTGCATGAGTCCAGCTGAAGACCTAGAGCCCATGGCAATGCCCTCACGAGTCCAACTGGAGGCCCAGAGCCCACAACAATGTCTCATGCAAGTCGGTTTCATGGAACTGCACTGGGAAGGCCCAAAGGTCAGTGGTGGAAGCTAGAAAATCTGTGCCAGTGGGATGAAGGATCTGTGCCAGCAGGCTGAGGGATCTGCACTGGAGCCAGGAAGTGATGCTCAAGGTAAGGACCAGAGCTCCCCTGAAAAGTACCGCAGCCATTCTCAGTGACGATGAGGTCCTGAGCTCCTCCAACGATGAGAACAGCCAAGCTCCTATCAGGAAAGCCAGTGCGACAAGCTCCTCCAGGAGAACCAACAGCACCACCTCTTTCTCTCCAGTTCTCCTTTTTATGTTGTTGGCAACCATCCTCAGGTGGGCTCTCCACACCCAGCACCACACTGATTCAGTTTAGCTGGGTGTTACAAGTTGACCACCAGTTGTCAACCCACCACAATCCACCCTGGTCAACTTGATAACCAGACACATTTCTGTAAACCATAGTCTCTAGCGGCAGATTTGTGAAAAGTTAACATGTCTTGATCTATTCAGATTTACATTAATGTAACAATTGCATATATACAATTCTTATTGCTATCATTCCTGCACCAAAAGTGAAATGTTCAAAGGGTGATCTAAATTCAAGGTTAAAACCACAATACTTTGACTAATTAACCTGGTTACAAACATATCTAAAAGCTACATTAAAATCATATTAAAAGAACTAATACAATCACAGTCTTTGCTTCCCATTAACTTTTTTTTTTCTTTTTTATTTTAAAGAGAAGAAAAAACAAAACAAATCAAAAGAAGAACAAATTTTCAAACAAACATAATAGGAGGGTAACAATGGTTAATACATTACATATTACTATCTTTAAGTTAGTTATTCAGGACACCAGACATTAGCATTCAATTGTCCAAACATTATTGGCACAAACCTTACTCTTCAATGAACTAAGTAAAAATGGTAGTGTATCTATCTTAACCATCTTATATATATATATATATATATATATATATATATATATATATATATATATACACAATTTTTTTCCCTTTCCCTTCTTTCTTTTCCCTATTCCAGTCTCTCTTTCTTCTTGACCAGTTTCTTTTTGATTCACCATGTCTATTGTACATTTTGGATCTTATTTACTCTTTCAGTTTCTCATACCAGAGAGATAATACGATGCTTACACATGTGCTTCTGGTTTATTTCACTTATGAGTATTTTCTCGAGTTGCATCCATTTACCTATAAAAGTCTCCAGTTTATCCTTCTTTATGGCTGAATAGTACTCCATTGTATAAAAATACCACATCTTTCTTATCCATTCCTCAGTTGATGGGTTGTTTCCAAGATCTGGCTATTACAAATTGTGCTGCTATAAACATGGGTGCACATATATCGCTGTGGTACGATGTTTTTAATTCTTCTGGGAAGATGCCCAGAAGGGGAATAGCTGGGTCAAATGGGACCTCCAACCCTAGATTTCTGAGGAATCTCCACACTGGCTTCCACAGTGGCTGTACCAGTCGACACTCCCACCAACAGTGAAGAAGGGTTCCTTTTTTCCCCACAGCCCCTCCCAGCATTTGTTATTAGTTGATTTCTTAATAGTAGCCATTCTTTCTGGGGTGAGATGGTATCTCAGTGTTGTTTTAATTTGCATCTCTCGAATGACTAGTGATGTTGCACATTTTTTTGTATATTTATTTGCCATTAGTATTTCTTCATCTGAGAAATGTGTATTCTTCTCAGATGCCCATTTTTGGAGTGGGTCTTTAAATTTGGGAGGTCTGATTTTTTTGAGTTCTTTATATGTTCTCGATAGTAATCCTTTGTCAGAGGAACAGCTGGCAAACATTTTTTTCCCCACATTGTGGGTTGTCTCTTCACTCTGTTGGTGGTTTCTCTTGCTGTGCAAAAGCTTTTTAATAAGATGAGATCCCAGTTATTGATTCTTTGGGATAGTTCCCGTGCGGTTGAGTTTTTATTCATAAAGTCTTTGCCTACACCAATGTCTCCAAGGGTTTTACCTATCCTACCTTCCAGCAGATTTAATGTTTTGTTTTAATATTTAGATCTCTGATCCATTTTGAATTTAGTTTAGTGCATGGTGAAAGATATGGATCTAGTTTTAATCTTTGGCATGTGTAGAGCCAGTTTTTCCAGCACCATTTATTAAAGAGGCTATCTTTTTTCCAGCGAATGTGTTTGGCACCTTTGTCAAAGATAAGGTGGCTTAGTATGTCTGGGGTTGTTTCAGCATCTTCTAATCTGTTCCATTGATCTTCAGGTCTGTTTTTTGCCAGTACCACACTGTTTTTATCACAGTAGCTTTATAGTATAATTTCAAGTCGGGGATAGTGATGCCCCCTGCCTTGCCTTTGTTGCCCAGAATTGCCTTTGCTATTCTAGGTCTCTTCTGATTCCAAATGAATTTTAGGATTGTTTTCTCTAATTCTGTGAGATATGCTGTTGGAATTTTGATTGGAATTGCATTAAATCTGTATAACAATTTTGGAAGTATGGCCATTTTCACTATATTGGTTCTTCCTATCCAGGAGCAAGGGATATCTTTCCATTTTCTGATATCCTCTTCAATCTCCTTTTTCAGAGTACTGTAGTTTTCAGTATAGAGGTCTTTTACATCCTTCGTGAGGTTGATTCCTAGGTATTTCATTTTTTTGGATGTTATTGTGAAAGGTATTGTTTCCCTAATTTCTCTTTCAGTAAGTTTGTTATTTGTGTACAGGAAGGCTATTGACTTTTGAGTATTGACTTTGTATCCAGCTACACTACTGAATTTGCTTATCAAATCTAGCAGTTTTTTAGTGGAGTTTTTGGGGTCTTCTGTGTAGAGTATCATGTCATCTGCAAATAATGATAATTTAACTTCTTCCTTTACAATCATTATTCCTTTTATTCTTTCTCTTGTCTAATCGCTCTGGCTAAAGTTTCCAGAACTATGTTGAATAAGAGTGGGGACAGTGGACATCCTTGTCTTGTTCCTGATTTTAGAGGGAAGGCTTTCAGTTTTTGGCCATTTAGTATAATATTGGCTGTTGGTTTGTCATAGATAGCTTTTACCAGATTGAGATAAAGACCCTCTATTCCAATTTTCTGTAGGGATTTTATCATGAAAAGGTGCTGGACTTTGTCAAAGCTTTTTCTGCATCTATTGAGATGATCATGTGATTTTTTGTCTTTGGTTCTGTTAATATGCTGTATTACATTTATTGATTTAAGTATGTTGAACCATCCCTGCATCCCTGGGATGAATCCAACTTGGTCATGGTGTATAATCTTCTTGATGATTTGTTGGATTCTGTTTGCCAGTATCATATTAAGGATTTTTGCATCTATGTTCATTAGGGAGATTGGCCTGTAGTTCTCTTTCTTAGTTGGGTCCTTCTCTGGTTTTGGTATCAGGGTAATGCTTGCTTCCAGGAATGAATTTGGGAGTATTGCTTCCCTTTCAATTTCATTGAAAAGTTTGAGAAGTAGGGGCGTTAGGTCTTCTCTAAATTTCTTGTAGAATTCGGCAGTGAATCCATCAGGGCCTGGGCTTTTCTTTGTTGGGAGGTTTTTAATTACATCTTCAATTTCATTGGCTGATATTGGTTTATTTAGGATTTTTAAATCTTCTTGATTCAGCTTTGGTAATTCATACGAATCTAGGAATCTGTCCATTTCTTCTGCATTTTCCATCTTAGTAGAATATAAATTTTCAAAATAGGTATAGATGATCTTCTGGATTTCTGCAGGGTCTGTCGTGATATCACCCTTTTCATTTTCAATTGCATGGATTTGAGTCTTTTCTTTTCTTTTTTTAATAAGGTTGGATAAGGGTTTGTCAATCTTATTTATTCTTTCAAAGAACCAACTTTTTGCTTCATTGATTCTTTGTATTGTTTTTTTATTCTCCAATACGTTAATTTCTGCTCTGATCTTTATAATTTCCTCCCTTGTACGGGCTTTTGGCTTAACCTGCTCTTCTTTTTCTAGAAGCTCGAGGTTCACCCTTAAGTTGTTTATTTGCGCTTGCTCTATTTTCCTGATATAAGTGTTTAATGCTATAAATTTCCCTCTTAGGACTGCTTTCATTGTATCCCATAAGTTCCGGTATGTTGTACTGTCATTATCATTCAGTTGTAGAAAGTGACTAATTTCTCTTTAATTTCATCTGTGACCCATTGGTTGTTCAGGAGGATGCTGTTTAATTTCCATGTGTTTAGGGAGTTTTTGTGGGATCTTTTGCCATTGATTTCCAATTTCATTGCACTATGGTCTGATAATATGCATGGGATAATTTCAATTCCTTTGCATTTACTTAAGCAGGTTTTATGAGCTAGTATGTGGTCTATTTTGGAGAACGTCCCATAGCACACAAATTCTTACAGCCCTCTGTTTTTATAAATATATACTTATTTGTAATTGATCTTAGTCATTATGAATTCTCTGATATTCATGGATCTACCAAAATTCCTACTATACACATTTTCAATAAGTGATGGATGAATGTGTGAAAATTTGATTTTTTAAATTTTTATTGATCTTCTGGCTGATGTCACCTACTTTGTTATGTAAAATAAACATATATTGACTAAATACGCATGACATACAAAAAGCTATAGAGAATACACAAACAAGCAAGTTTCAAAGAAAATACCTCTCTTTTACTAAGTGCCACAGGGAGCATTGTTTAATGGCATTAACTTAATTAAAAGAGTGATCTCAAAAAATGAATTGTAAATATGGAATCAGTAGTGTATGTACATGTACACGGTGAATGCCACCAAAAGATCTCCAATATTTTTAAACTTTAAAGTGAAACCCACTTTATCTATTTATTTTATGAGTACATGTTTGCAAGGCATAATGGATGCATTCATCATGGGGAAGTGGGACTCATACATGTTACATCTTACCCATTTTTATTTCCCTTCCTTCTCCCCTCCACTCCCTTCTCCCTCCATACCTATAACCCACTCGTATCTGCAAGAGGTCTATCTCCCTGTCCCTGTTTTCATCAAGATTTAGAGTAACAGAGTGAAAATGACATTAATGTAATTGCAAGGAAACCAGGATATTTTTCTGATTAAAATATATTACATATTAGTATAGGTCAGTACTTTCCATATCTGCCTGAAATTCTGGGTTGAAAATTTACCAGATTATGTTATAATGGAATTGTATAGAAACTCATTCCAAAGGATGACATAAAGAATCCATATCTGTGGGATGAAGGTAGAATAGGGACAGCTTCAACTGCTTCCAAAGAGGTACTTGTGTCGTATGTATTAAGGGAGGGGAAGTTTAACATAAAGGCATTTACATAACTATGAAAAGCTACACATTTACTTGAAGAGGCATTCTAAAAACATGTAAGTAAGGAAGCACAAAAGGTGAATAGAAGCGGGAATGTAGCCAGGGACTGAGAGCATAGTACAGCTGGAGAAGGAAGCTTCTATACCCACCACACAGCTGTCAGTGACCATGTAAGAAACGAGAACGCTTGTATGTATCACTCTTATGATATATTTTACTAAAACCAGATGCTTCAGAAAACTGATAGCTTGCCAGTTTGAAATTCTCTTTTATCATAGAACACCAGATACAATGGTAGGAATGCTCTTTTAGATTTCACTGTAAAAGAGGAAAAATCTTTATTCAAAGAGTAACAGGAAGTTTAATTTTCAGTGAGTTTTAACATACTAAATAACTGATCTCAGTCAAGGGACTGTGCCTTGTGGGTCTAAATTTCTTTATCTTAAAATAAGGATATGGGATTATATTATTTCATATGCTTTGTGATTTTCTCAAAATTTTTAGGAAATCATGCTTAATATGCATATTTCTATATTTTTCTCTCCTTTATTAAGTCTTTGAAAAGTGATGATAGTTGACAGTTATTTGCCTGTTCAATGAAAATTTGTAGGATCAATAATAGCAAATAAACAGATTTAAATAAGAATATTTATATGCAAAGCATATTTTGAATTAAGAATTTTACACAGCCGTTATCATTTAAATTTAGTTTTTCTATTGAATTTTATCTCACTGGTTTCTTTGTCATCCAAAATATTTCACATGCCTATAAATTTGAGTTTAAAGAAATATTCTAATACATACTGTGGACAAATGTTTTTGTTCGTTTGCTATTTTTTCAGATCTAAATGTTTAAAGATGTTTCTCTTCTGAAAAAATATATATAGGGGACCTCAAATGATATTTGTAACAATGTCCTCAACAATAGTTGTAAAATGATGCTGAAATAGTCCCCAAAGGGTTTTTTTTTATGTACAATGCATAATAATAATAATAATAATAACACAAATCTCTAAGGGTGATTCTGATAGGGAAGAAAATACTATTTTTTGAATGACCATCAAGTGACAGACATTCTACATTATTGTCTGAATTGTTTCAATACCATTGAAAGATGGACAGGGAGTCTCAAGAAAAATGTGGAGAAATGTCAAGGCTAACAGATCTAACAATGGCCAGTTTGAAATGTGAACTCAGATCTACATATCTCCTCAATCTGTACCTTTTTATTCAGTTACAATGCATCTACCAATCTGATCTGAATTAAAGTTTTACTGACATTCTGTTTTTTTAAAGCTAGGCTTAGAATTCTTGGAGGGGTGGTTGACTTAATTCTATTATTTTAAATTTTAGAATGCACGAGAGTTTGTTGAAACGGATAGCTGGACTTTAATGTCAGAGATTTAGATGGAAATTTCATTTTTAATAAGTTCCCAAGCAATCGTGCTGAAGCAGTTATGGACCCCATGCTTTGACAACCACTGCATTTAAATTTTGCCACTGTACATGGGGGTTACCAAAAGCGGAACTTAGCATGTTCAAAAGAGATGATGATCTTTTGAACATAGGGAACTCAATAACTAACAATAACAACACAGAGAAAGGAAATTGCTTTATCTGTTACTCGAATATTTAGAGCAAGGATTAATTACTAATGAACACATAGTCAGAAATAGACAAGAGACTAAATATTTTACATTGAAGATGAAGACTGCAGTATATGGACAAATAATGAGAAACCTGGTAGTAACAGCAAAAGGGTCAGCTTTGCAAAGTGGAGAATTCGTGTACTGTAGAGGGTCTGGAAGCACAAGCATTGTCCATTTTCTTACCTCCCACATGTGAGGGTAGAGTTTTATAGGCATTTGCTTGCAATTATTCTGGTCTGACATCTGGTTCATCATTAGTTTTTGAGTTTTAGATTTTGTCTCCCTTCCTAGAGAAAGAATTGAAACAAATTAAATCAGCTGTTTTCCCTACAATATATTCTTACTATTGTCTTACTTCTTATTCTCCTTGATCTCACTTCTTTTCTATCTCACCTTTTTCTCAAACCCATTTTCACTTGTCTTGCTTCCCTAAACCTTGAATTAATAGTGGTTTCTAGAGTTTTATGCTTCTCCTTCTGTTTCCATTTTTTCTCTATAAAATCTCACCATCTCTATCAGCTATAAAATATAAGCCTTTCATGATATTTCATGTATTTATGCTTTTGTACCTTCTGATTAATTGTCCTAGAATACTCTTTATCTTTCTTCCTACCCAGTATATTAATTCTTGAGCCCAATTGTCACTCTTTCCACTTTAAGGTTTTCCTTAGTAATTCCAAATAAATTTGCACATATCTTCAATATTGTTTGCACCAATGTATATTATGTTTATCACTTATGTTTCTTTTTCTTTTGTATGATTCTGAAGCTCAGATCACATGTCTTATTATTTTTAAGTCCTGTTTTATTTTTTGGACTTCAGAAAGTACTCTTAACAACATAATGAGTACATAGTTGATAAAGTCAACAATAATAGATAATAAATATATACATGTGTTAGCAATGCAACAGAGGTAAAATAATTAAAAATACCTTGAATAGGAATATCTAGCACATTGGAAATAATCATGTTATTCAGTATCACATAATATTTAGTGATAAACTGATTGCTGTCTTAAATCTTTCTCCTGTTTTACACTAAATATTTCTAATCTAGAGTTGGATTGCTTTGCAATGTAAAATCTGCAATTTGTTTCTTGATATAAAGTCCCTATGAAGAATCATACATGTGGTAAATGTACAAAATTTAAACAGTTAATGTCCTTTGTGCAGTAAATTCCACTGCAAATTAGATGTAATTAGAGGTGAGAAGAGGTTTAGAGCAGTTAACTACTAACGGAAAGCCAACAATAACAATGCCTGGGCAAGTGCATAAATGTGCACAAGTCTACAATCTATATAGGTGATTTGGGAGCAGGAGATCATCACAATGGGCAGCAAATTCTCAGACATGCTATTTAGGGGTCTGCAACCAAGTATTCTAGACTATTGTTAAGATTATCGACTCAGATGGAGGAATGGTGTGATTAAATGCAAGTTGGTCTTGACTGAGCGGCTCATAAGAGAATCTCCCCTATCTAGTGCCAGGATTTGTGTTGCATTTGTGTATAAAAATTGAGCCTAAGCTCCTGAGTAACGAAATCAGAGAACAATGTCCAAGAACTGCAGACATGTTTTGATTTTCACTGTTATGTATGTAGCTCAGAAGGATCCCTATCTTCCTACTCATTTGTACAGCTGAGTACACAGCACATGGAAGATTGTCATTAAAGCCTGTCTAAAAGAATAAATAAATATATATATATAAATGAACAGGACTTCTCGCCTTTATAAATTCCCTTCCCCTTTTTAACACAGTCTAGCAGCCCTTTAGTCTAGCATTTTCTTTGTTTAGTTTTAAAATTGGTACTTTTATGTTGACCGCTGTGCCTCAGGAAATGATTGCACTATTTTCTGGTGAATATACATCGCAGTAGCGTTGGGACTTCCTCTGGACCGCAATTTTCCCTCAAGGTATCACTAAGACTAAATAGACTGAAAGAAAATTGGAAAAATTCTTAGTTTTGTGTAACAACTTAGTTGTCTTATCCCACTCAAAAAGCATTTTTCATATTTTTATTTCCCTTTTTGATAGTTGGTAAAATCACTTTAGTGAATTCACTTGAATTGGTTGCGTATGTTCAGTAGTCTGAACAATGTCTCAAGAAAATATCCTTATTTGTCTGGCTTCAGACATGTTTTTCTCATGGCTGTTTCAAGATATTATTTAATAATTTACCTTACAGAGATATAATTTTAATTCATGTTAACATCTGATTCAAACTGCACGTCTCCTAAAATCAGCGCAGTAAGTATCACTGTTCCAAAGAATCAATTTCGTGTAGTTTGTTTACAGTTGGCATCGATCACTTTAAGCAACCATTTCCTTGGGAATTGCAGTAAATACACTCAATTCCATAGGAATGGTTAACTCCACGAAAAAGTCTTGGTAGTAGCTTTAGAAAAAAGTACATAAACATCTTTCTTGGTTATTACACCTTTTGTGTAAAACAGTGTAAGTTATACACCAAGGGCATATACATAAATGGTATATATATATATATATATATATATATATATATATATATATATATATGTATATCTACTGTAAATAAACCTTAATTCCAAGAAAATTATTTGTGATATATAATAATAATACATATAAACATATTTTCAGCTATCACAGTATTTACTAAGATTTTTAAGTACTTTAGAATCACAGCAATTATTTTTGGTTAATAAACTTTTACTTAATTCTAAGTACTAAGTTAATGACCACAGGGTATCCAATATAGGCAGAGCCAAACTTCTGCCTTCAGTGAACGCACAATTTATATTGGAAACATACACATAGCTAATTTTAATATAATGTTATGAATAATTTATAATTATTTATAAACTTCTAGGCCATTATAAGAATTCTTAAACTAGTCTGAAGTTGGTATGGGTTGTAGAGAAAAATAATTACAATGTGTTTCACAGAAATTGATGATTCAAAGTTGAAGGTTGAATGAGGAATAAGAGTTATCCAAATGAAGTTCAAACTCATCTATCCCTTTTCCACATTTTCATTTTTATTGCCACTACAGTCATCCACACCACATTTTACCTCTAAGAATTCAAAGCTTTTGGGACTCTTGCCTTCTTGTAAACAATTGTTTCTATGGCCATGAAAAATATTGTTAAAATTAAAAAAAATAATCTTACATGTTTTTTATTAACTTCCTGAAACTTACAAAAATTCCAGATGTCTTATGACTCATGTGATGGCCTAAAATATCCTAAAACATGCAACCTCTGGCTGTTATCCTTGTTTCCTCACTGTATTTTGGAAATCTGATTTTTACCTCTCATTCTCAAAAACTCAAACCTTGTTCCCTAATATGGGATTTTGAACTTAGTTGCCCATCTCTGTTAATCCATTCTGCATGGCTGACTTTTATGCGTTTTCATATAGAGACCTAATTGTTCAGAGGCACTCCTCCAATGTAAGTGCTGATCAAAATATAGAGTGAATGTCTAAATTTTAAAAAATATTACAGCAAAAGACACATTGCCATTGATCCCCTGCAGAATACTCCTCCTTCCTTTGAACACAATTACAACATCCTTCTTGCCACTTTCTGAAGCAGTCCTGGAAGTCCTCTTCCATGAGTGTCTTTATAATGTGCAATAAAAAAAATACTGTGAATGCTACTACCTGCCAAGTCCCACTCAGTAGAAAGTCGGGCTCATATTTACGTGAGTCTTCATCCACCTTATTCATGAGAAATAAAAATAACCACCAAATATGAGCACTTTTATTCAATTCAGGACATTGAGGCAGGCCCGACAACACAACTAAAAATGTTCACTAGAAAGGATTTATACTTTAGAAAGTAGCAATATTGATGAGATAAGTATTTTCACAGTCATGGAGAGTATTTTCATGGGGATTAATAGCAATCGTTGTATACTGTCACATTTTTTTAAGAATTAAAATTCACTGTATTTTTTTATCATACATCTTAGATCACAAGACTGATGTCCTCACATTTTCAATGAAGGGATTGATTCTACAAAGAGATTGTGAGAGAAGTGATGTTGTTTGACATCTGAGTTTGCCTCATATAATCATAAATTTGGATTTCATGTATTAGGCTGAAATATATGTGCTTGCTTTTTGAACTATTATATAAGAAGTCCGAATCTTTCTTCATTGAGGATGCCATGACTCATGAAGAGGTGACTTTTGATCACTATAAATAGTAGCTGAAGTCTTGGATTCCTTCCAGCCCAGGTAGCAGGCACATATGTGATTGAACGTGTAAACTATTACAGTTCTCAAGCAGTTCTCCCACTACCCCTAACCTCCAGGTCTTTCAAGTTGAAGTTTTGACCTGGAATAGATGCAAGTTACCCCGCTGTATTTTATCTGAATTTTCCAAATACAGATTTCATCTGCAAACACATTCATGTATAGTAGCTACTTTTTGTTGCTGGGACAAAATATCTGACACCTGAAACTTAAAGAACGGGAGGTTTATTTTGGATTATAGGCTTAGAATTTTAGTCGGTCGTCACTAAGCTCTGAGGCAGAAACACCGTGGCAGAGAGTCACGGAAGAGGAAATACTTCTCAGCTCATAATGGCTAAGAAGCGGAGCGAAAGAAGGAGCCTGGACCAAGAATAGAGTTTTCAGGTCACTACCCAGTGCCTGACCTCTCACTAGGTCCTGCTTCGAATAGCACATTTAGCTACTGAATTCATTAATAGATGAATCTAGTGGTGGGGATAGCACCCCCATGATCCAATCACCTTTTACACACATGGAAATTTGGGCAACACTGTAAACCTAAAACATATCATGGTTATTTTAAGTGACTACATTCTAGACGAGATGTGATGGCCCATGCCTGTAATCCCAACACTTGGGAGGCTCGCTGCAAGTTTGAGGACAGTCTTGGCTACAAAATGAATTCAAGGCTAGCCTGAACTGCATAGTTAAACCCTGTCTCAAAAAGACCAAAAAAAAAAAAAAAAAAGTAACTACATTCTGTGATGATTTGTTATGCAGCAACATTAATGATACATCATAGGACTCTCAGTTCATCATCATCTCAGAAATGACTTTTTGATGAATTTATTTAAAATTGAACCCATCATCAAATTCCATTAGTCATAATATTCATAGCCTATTATTCATTAACTATTATAGCCAAACCTGGAAATAACCCAAATGTTTATGTAAAGTTGAGTGATAAGCAAACACTGGTATAATTACAGAGTAGAATAGTATATCATAATTAGAGTCAAATTACTATATCTACATACAACACTATAAATGAATCATCCAAAGTATTAACTAAAAATAATCAGAAACTTTAAAAGTATGTTCTTTATACATCTTTTTATATAAGGTTAAAAAAACAGTTATTTGTTGAAAGCAGGAAGGTACTGCTGGGATGTTGCTAACTTACTGTGTGTGGTTATTGCAATCTGTACCCTCTATGCATAGTACACGAGTTTAACATACTGGCCTCCAGTTTCTTCCTCCTTTTAAATATATAGTTTTGTTTTTCCTTACAGTTAGAATTTTTGTGAATTTTCTCATGTGAACAAATGATTGTTTATTTATAGCTTGTCACACTTGTAGAATGTAACGAGGGCTAGAGCGATTCTTTCCCTGTTACTTTTGTATATTCTCTGGCAGTTAGATTGCATTAGTATCAAGCTGTGTAATATTAAAATTATGTACTCCTTTATATGTTATATTTTAAAACTCATTGTATCATCTGATCTCATTTTAAAAGCATTTAAGAAAACAAGTTATTTGGAATGAACCATGGTATATACTGAAATTCAATCTGAGAGTATTTAACTTTTAAAACCAGAAAAACACATAGCTTGAAACTACTGTATCATATCCCAATTAAACAAGCTAAATCACTATTTTGTGCCAAAATACCAAGTTTCTAGAGATACATATTAAACTGAAATACCTTCAGAGGAAAATAACTGTAAAATTAAAGCAACTTTCAGAATGTATCATATGTGAAAAGATTGAAGGTTGCCAACAGTCTCTTGAAACTTCTATATAATATTTTATGCTTCTATGAATAGTATGTTTGCCAAGCAAGGCTGAGGTTTTAGTTTCTTCTCACTAAATAGTAAAATATATACCGAGTTATTAATTTAGTCACTTATTAAAAACCAAATCTTCTCTAGATGCTCAGCAACTAAAATTTGCTTTCTGATTCCACAACTCAACAAGAATTACAGTGAAAGTACAGTGTTCTGCTTCCTTTCCTTCTCTCTGCATCACATTCTGGAGACTGCCTCCTCCAAAGAGAGGAATAAGTTTATTTCCCTTCCCTCAGGACCAAAATCCCATGGTGCCTTTCCCATACGTGAAATCAGTCTAGTCCTTTACAAGGGGAGAGGAATCCTGGTACCCAATAATGAATCATGACAGAACACAGAAACATGACCAGAATTTTCACTTTATGGAGTATTTTTGCACTTACTAAATACTTTCAATACTTAGATTGCTGTCCTCTTGATGCTAGAGTTTTATCTTCAAAAAACAAGAACAAACAAATCAACAAAAATATTCCTTACCTGCACCTGGCATGTGCCTAATGAGTGAACGCACCCAAGGAAGGATTTGTGTTGATGCATTCATGTGCCTGCACACACTCACACAAAAACTTTGTGTACTCTTATTTTATTTTGTTGACACAGACAGGCCTTTGTGCTTTAAAGAGGCTAAGCAGCACCCATAGATAATGTTCAGTGTAGGTGTCAGTTGCCGTGATTCACCATCCCTACACAGCAAAAGAAAGGAATTTATTTATCCCACATTTGCAATTTTATTTAATCCCACAAATAACCGTATGTGAAAAGGTAAGAAAATTGTATCTCAGAATCTAAGTTGTTCGTTAAATTTTACATATTTAACATCTCAAAACTTCTACATGAACTCTTTTCTGCTTAACCACACTATACAACTTAACTCTTATTTCAATAGTATGACTTGAGTTTTCAAATATGCTATTTAATGCTTTGTATTCAAATTATTGTTTTCATGTGTTCATTCTCGGAAATAGCATAGTATGTGTACAACCATTATCGTGAAATTTACACATTATTAACAATATAATAACTGTGTTAATGGCAAGCATAATTCCATGATACCTATATATAACAATACCACAACATCTATAATAAACATCTACAGCATATATATTGAAAAAGTACATTGTTTTATATATTGAATATGCATGTATTATTTGATCACGTAGCATAAGATTAGAACTTTCATAACACTCAGTCATTAATGTAAAAAATCTTTACTCAATGCATTATAAACTACATATCTTTGGCTCTCACATCCACTCACAAATTGCAAAATTCCATCTACCTCCCATCAAAAAATAGTTCGGTGTATTTGATGTGTTTAAACCAGGGAGATGGGCAGGTGTGTCATATATGAATGTGGTAGATAGAATTTTTGTGTAAATGCTACCCCCATACAGAATGCAAAGCAATGCTGCAAGGGCATAGAGTATTTCCTTTCTTCCTGTAGGAAGTTAGATTGTTTTGTATGTTATCAACTAAGTCCCCTTTTACTAATTGTGGTCCATGTTCCCAGTCACTGCTGTCCTCCACGCCATAAAATTTCTACTATCTAAGACAGTTCTCTTCCTCCCAGTCCTCCATATCCTACCTAATTTGCCTCCCTCCCTTGGCACCAATCATTCCTGAGGCAAAATTTGGGCTGAAGTAACTTAATGTGCTAATTTTTCTCTTCCAATATGATGATTTATTTTTCCTCAAATGCCCATCCAGGATTTTATTCCTAGAAGCTTGGACTTTTCTCCATTGGATTGAACACTTGGGAATCTCAGCAGTAAACAGTTGGGTTAAAAGGGGGAAGCAAGGTGCCTTTCATATGAACAGAATGATAGCTGCCAACGTGCCATCCTTTGTTAGGTCTCTCCAAAGATTCATATTCTTGTGCTTTCATTATTGTCTAATCAAAAGAGAGCAGCATGACAAAGATAATTTAAAAAGTGACAAAGATAGGTGAGAGTAGCTCAATTTGAATTTCTTTCCTTATTCAAATATTTCCTTATCTATAAAGCAGAATTGGCAGTATCACCCACAAGATTACTGCAAATTTGTCATATGAGTTAATTAGTTAATGTGGACTTCCAAATGTGCACACTGGTGTTTTTACAGGATGTGTTTATAGAAAAGAATCTCTCTGTTTAGATTAACTAAAGTCTTTCATCAATCTCTGCCCAAATGTACACAGGAGAACACTAAAACAAATAGCTTTATGTGATAGTGTCATGAATTCTGGGGAGTATCCATAAATATTCATTGCAATATTAATTGAATCATTTGAAGTGAACACACTTAGGGCATTTCTTTGGTGTCACTTACTTAAACTATTCATTTATAGTCAGTCCTGGTGGGGGTGCTTACTAGACAACTGCAGAGCAGAAGCGCAGTACCGGATATAAATATTTGGTAGCTCTTGTCTGCAAAATAGGGGTACAGTTTTTGTGGCTACCTAGATTTTTATGACATGACCTCAAAAAAGTCTGAGAACTTCTTCAAACTATATGTAAATTTTTAGGTATAGGTGGCAATAGTGTGTATTTTTCCGAAGAGAGATTTTATTACTTTTCACAAGTTCTACAAAAGGTCATGGGTCATTACTCTACTTCTTTAATTCAACCATAAGTCCATCCATGTTTTATTTCTCATATTTCAGTAATTCATATAGATGTCTTATACATAATAATGAATCAAGACTGGGATCGTTGCAAATGTTAACTCTCATTTAGGAATAACGTAGAGAGCCCTTTTATAACTGAGAGGGTAGTTTGATCCTTAAATTTTTGGATTTTTTTTTAAAGATAAATTGTTTCTCCATGCTCCCTTATGCTGAGTATAAACTGCCAACCTCAGGTCTGAGGACAAGAATGATTCTACCTTCCAGCTGTTTGGGCAAAAGACCAGCTAAATCTATGTATTTTTTTTTAACCCTGTGTATAATGGGAGCACTTCTGTGTTTTGAGAGGGGGGGTTATCTGCCCTCACTGGCCAAACTGTAAATAAACACACTTTCATTTTTCATTCATGTGCTTTTCTCATTCTTTTGGCTTCAGGCAGCAGCACAAACCAGGAAACACAGACAGATTCCAGATTTGGGCCCAACCAAGCTGCAGGCAGCAATATTTTTCCCACATGGCTATTTGTTTCTAATTTCCATATTTTCTAGGAACTGGAAAGGAGTTGTGATGGTTAATCTTATCAAATTGACTGTACTGAGAGGCGCCTAAGAGATTCATAAGACACATTCCTGGGTGCTCTTCGATGGGCCACATGGTGTGACATCAGGTCTATGCCTGGGCCCTCACCCTTCCTCTGTGCTTCCTGGCTGCCATGATGTAAGCAGCATTCTGCCTTGGTGCTTCTTCTCTGGAATCAGCCAACTATGGACAAAACACTGGGAAACCGGCCCAAATTAACCTTGTCTCCTTTAAGTTGTGCTTATGAAACACTTTTTTTTCTCCATCAACAAAAAGCTGACAGATACAGGCTTTACACAGAGATTGCTGGCTTATAGCATATACCACGACAGAGGGGATCAGCATACACTCAAATCCCGTAGAACTTCCATAGTGCTAGAGAGTAAATTTCTCTAAGAAGTATATAATCAATGCTAATGCCATTGTTCAGGCAAATAAATAAAGACAAAGTGTAAATGTCATCAGGATCAGATAAAAAAGAGAAAAATAACCAAAAAGTAACTATGAAATGGTTTTTCACAAAATGTGGTTTATTGAAAACAGATCAAAAGCAATCTCATGTAACCGTACTTGGTGATAATAAAGACAGAGCAAAGTAAGTGGATGTCAAATTATATTTCATTAATCATTATGTAGCTATTAGAGCTATTATTACACATTTTAAAAGGTAATAATCTGTCTTGGTAACAACACAAATGCCCATGGATAAAAAAGATGTGGTATTTTTATACAATAGAATATTACTCAGATATAAAGAAGGATAAACTCGAGGCTTTTATAGGTAAATGGTTGCAATTTGAGACCATACTCATAAGTGAAATAAATCAGACTCGCATGTGTAAACATCATATTGTCCCCCTAGTGTAAAAGGCTGAAAGAGTAAATAAGATACAAAATGTACAATAGATATTGTGAAAGTGAAAGGGGAAGAAACTGCTCAAAAGGAAAGAACAACTGAGATGGAGGAAAGGAGAAAAGAAAGAAAGGAAAAGAATATATATATACACACAAGAAAAATAAGATAATTATACTACTAATCTGTATTCATTGAAAAGAATGGTTTGTGCTTACATTCATTGTTTGATCAATTTTTCATGCCTATATCTTGTAATCTGAGCAACTACTTTGAAGACAACTATATGCAATACATTAACCATTTTTAATCTATTGTTTTGAAATTCTGTATCATCATTTTTATTGTTTTTTCTTTTTAAAATAAAAATGGTAATAATCTGCATAAACTTTTCCATTGCTATATAAAGAAGGAATTCCACAGCACTGAGCTGTGCTGAACATAAGGCTTCACGCACAATGCTTCAGTATTAGAATTTTGAGGGAAGATTCTACTATGGGGAGGTAAGAAGGACTTTTGAGAGACTTATAAAGGTTCAGTTAGTATAGTTCAGGAACAGTTTGTCAAATAGTTCTTTTAAATGAGGAGGAATTATTCATGTGGTTCAGAAACCATGTGCAATTTGGTTCTATCGAAAGGTCTGAAGAGTTAGGAGCACGTACAAGAGTGTGGGAGAAGCTTCAGAACAGGCCAAGTCAATGTTGGGACCATGGTAAGCATCTCTCTTCATTAACTGGAAGCCAGAGAGTTATTACTGCACTACACCTCTGTTTCCAGATCAGCTGCTGATTATAGTCTGGAGTTCACCGATTATGAGTATCGTCCTAGCTTCCTATGGCTTTGTCTTTGGAGTTGTATTTCAGTCATGTGTCAGTGAGTGGCTGGACAGAATTATTGAAACTCTTAAGAAAAATCCAGCAATAGCAAATGTGATTGCAAATATTAATCAAAATAATCAGAAGACCTTGGAGAATATCTCCAAGCCAAGATTCTGCAACCGCTGGGATACAGTGGAATGAAAGTGCCTGTCCCACCTGGAGTCAGTAATGAAGCTTCATGTCTGTAGATGAGCAAAAACTCAGCTGATACTTTTGATTTACCAAAGAAGGGTTTCAGCTCTTGTCCATGTCCAATCTGAAATAAAATCGTGTGTAGTTTTCCCATGGTTGTAGGGTTGGAAAGTAATGCTGTACCAGGGGGATTTTTTGCAACGTGCTCATATTTGCCACTGATGCTTATTTGTGATGGTTCTTAGTGTATTTCTCATCACAATGGAAAAAGAAAGTAATACTTCTAAACCACTATTTTATCATCTGAGCCCAAAACAAGAAGTTATCTCGATGCTACTAAATGAAAAAACAAGCAACGTAGTCTTTTCTTATATGGCTTTGGGGCATCAGGTGCTTTATAACGTAGTTAATTCAAGACTTAATGCCAAAATTCTAGAGTTAGTTTTGGCTTTGATTTTTCAACTTTGTGGATAGTCTATCGTGCTTTTTGAAATCTTTTTTTGGTGTAACAATCATCTAAAACAGTACTCGTTTCTTCTTGAGTCTGCTTTTTAGTATGTGCTTTATATTCATTGCCAATTCCTTTGGAGGAAACGTCTACTAGGGCTTTTATGTGGCAGCCACACTTAATAAAGTATCAATTATAATTATGCGCTCTACTTCTTTCAAAGCAAACCACATCAAAAAGGATACCAAGCAATGTACTCTTTTTCTGTCTAGATAGCCATAGCAAAAGCTACAATCTGGAAAACCGATGTAGATTTGATCCATGGAAGAATGTTGGATTGGAACAACTATGAGTAGGTTATGATTATAAATCAGATTTAAAATCTCTGTTCTACTTTCAAATAGAAGCCATCAAAATTTATACTAAATATGAATTTCTAAAGGGATTTCCAGAACCTTAAATGTAGTAGAAATTCCTGAAAAGTGTAGGATTCTAACAAAATACCATCTTCTATTGGAGGAGAAAGATGGTTGGTAGAATTTAGGATCTTGTGTAACAAGAGATAGTTAAATGTGTACAGACAAGAGGAGGAGGATTTCATAGAAGATCTGTATAGGAGCAGAGAAATCTCTAAATGTCATAAAAGATTAAGAATTTCTGAGAAAATCCTAAGATAAGTTGGTACCTGCTGCGATGTTACATCAATCAGATAACAGGCTATTGCTAAGAGGAAAAGAAATGGTTCATCTCCGAGTTTCACAGTCCTATTGAGGTAGGGTCCCAAATTTTATTATAATATTTCATGTGCAAATATAAAGAAAGGTTCTTAGTTATAAAGAAGTTCATGAGTCAGAGCATCTTAAAGGAAGTCTTTGTTGTTACAGAGTGCAGGTATTTAACAACTCTGTCCAAGGAAAATATTTAAGTGTGACACTTTTTTCAGATTATATACAGAGCTAATCAGATCAAAAAGATATGAATGGCATCAACTGTATCCTGAGAAACTGAGTAAACCTTTAAAGGTATTTTGGCATTTAGCTAGAAAATATTAAGAATAACTTTCCAATCTTTGAAGAAAAAGAAAGATTTCAATACTCATGAAAGAGTGAGACACAGACAATAGGGTTCCATCACCTGGTTTTTAAATAAGTATTGGCAAGTTCAGTCAAGTAATTGCCAGATCAGTTGAGTTTAAGAATTCATGATCCATCCCCTTTTATGTTCCATTCCTTCTTTCTGTTCTTCCTGATGCTACTGTGGTCAGAATGAAGGTCTGAAATATTGGTAAGAGTGATATGAGATAGTAAATTATTAGTCTGTGATATCAGTAAACTATAGTTATGAGTTTCTTTTCTTGGGACATTCTAAGAAGACAATTAATTATCTAGAAATTGAATTAATTATAGTACACTGCCTATAAAATTTAATTGTAATGCACTTTTATAAAATAGATCTTTTCCAAGAAGATTCACCAGACAAAAATCAGACAGTAAAGCATATGAACTAATGAGAAAATCCGGGAAAGCAGTAAGTGTTTCAACAAAGGCAGTCTGAGAAGCACTTGGGTGTCCTTCATCTAAAACCTGTTTGCTACTCCTCGGACAAATAATGAAAAGTAACGAGTTTTATGGTAAAAAGAGTAAACAAGTATCAGATAGAAATCAAACACTTTGTATTTGGGAATGCCTCCCTTTTCATTAAGGGAAACTGTGGTCTGACCAGAACGGCTAATTGCTCAAAGCAGGGTCATTCTCTCAGATAAAGTTTGTCCTTCGTCTATTTGGATTCTGTCTTTAAAGTGAAGGTTGCATAATTGTTCCTTCAATGAATGTTTTCTTTGCAATAACTACAGGTATATCACTATACTATTTTAGACAGATATGAACACTTAATTGCTTAATCACAAAGACTGCTAATTAGAGTCTATTTTTTTCTAAATAAAAATACATTTAATGTGCTCAGCAGAATCTTGTAGTTCAGATAAAACGTTACTCTACCACTAAATCTATCATTACAGAATTAAGATCAACAGCGAAGAGGCAGTGGACAGCCACATGTGAAGTTTTCTCTGAAGGTGACATTGTTTTGGTCTCTAAAATCTGGGAGCTATCCTCCTCCTTTTAATAACACTAGCTATTGACCTTTATATACTTTCTAGTATTGTTTAAAATTTTGTCTTTGACACATAACAATTGCACCTGTGCATGGGGCATAGCATGATGCTTTCATACATGTATGCATTGCATAATGATCAATCAGGGTATTTCGTATATCTGTTGCCTCATATGTTTATTTTTGGTGGTGAGAACATTCACATCTTCTCCAATCTATTTTGAAATATTCAATACAATATTGTTAGTAATAGTCAAACTACTGTGCAAAGAATACCAGAATTTATTCCTCCTGTATGCCATTTGTACCTCTTGCCTAATTTCTCTCTATCCTTTCTCTCCTCTTGTACCTTCCCCAACCCCTGGTAATCACTCTTCCACTTCTTACTTCTATGAGATCATCTGTTTTAGATTCTTCAAATGAGTGAGATCATATGGTATTTTTCCACCTGTACCTGTCAGAAAGATCCTTGTTTAGATTCCAGAGAAATGTTTCCTATTTTTATATTCTTCTTGTATCTCAGTGCTTAGAATCAACTCAGGGCCTCGCATATGTGAAGCAAGTGTTCTATCACTGAGTTTCATACCCTGCCTCTACCCATGGTTATATTTTGATAAAGATATTTTATTTCCTTTTGGTTACCAATCCATCCTGCCTCTTCTATCTAGCTTTTTTTTCCATATCTTCTGTGCCTACAGGATGAAATTTTTAATTCAAGTTTTTTTTCTCAGAAACTACGAACAATCATATTTTCTTGTGAATTCTTAATTCCTCCTGGGAGTTTGGAAATTTCTTAACAAAATTATACAAACTCAGACTTGACCAACATCTAATGTCCTAAAGCAAGCAGAGTGCGTCATAATCTCTGACTATGTTATGAAAAGTCAAAGGGGGAAGGGTATTTCTAATGAGACTGTGTGGTAAAAGAAGGGGCAGAATGTCTGGTTAAAGTAGTGACCGTAAGTGTGAGTCACAGATTGTGGTGTTTAGGTGTGCTTGTGTCAACTTTATTGGCCCGGGAGCTGCCTAGCAGATTGCTAAGGCACAATTCTAGGTGCATCTGGGTCATGGAGGCATGGCTCTGGTTACAATACCTGGTGTCTGTTCCTCTGCTCTGCCTCCTGGTAAGTAGGAACTAAGCATCTTTGCTCTACCACACCCATCTGCCATGATGTTTCTGCTTTGGAGCCAGTTGACCACGGAATGATTTCACTGAAAATTAAGCCAAATTAACACTCACCTCCTTTAAATTGTGGCTTTGGTTATTGTATCTCAGTGATGAGAAAGCTGATTAATACAGAAAATTGGTTCCAAAGAAATGGGATTGGTGCTGTGGCTATCCCTGACCATGTGGAGTAGCAGCTTTTGTACATGTCTTTCAGGAGGTGTTTGGAAATATTTGGACAAGTGGGCGAAAGGATCTCTAAAATGCTGTGCTGTGGACAGTGTGTGATGGGTGGTCTTAGCTGGCAACCAGAAGGCCAGAATGCTGATAGGAATGTGGAAAATAAAGATCAGGCTCATGAGGTCTCAGCTTGGAATGAGGATTCTGTTGGGAAGTGGGCTAGAGGCCATGCAGGTTACACTCTGGCCAAAAATTTGTCTACATGTTGCCCATGTTCTGAGACTTTGCAGGAAACTGAGATACAGGCCATGGACTGATGTGGTGGAAGAAATTCAAAGGCAGCCCTGTATTGTTTGTGGCAATAGTACAGCTGGCTACTTTTAACCAGACTTATAATGAGAATGAGGAGTGAAAAAGAGCAAAATAATTGAATAATTTAAATTTTGGCCAGATTAAACCAAGTATAATGCTGGGGCCAAGAGGTATGTTTCCTGGAGAGATTATCACCATTACAAACAAAAAGTACAGCACTTTGTACAAG
The DNA here is from genome assembly GCA_028451465.1 of Erethizon dorsatum. NCBI lineage: Eukaryota > Metazoa > Chordata > Mammalia > Rodentia > Erethizontidae > Erethizon > Erethizon dorsatum. Next base: position 11,309,155 of record CM051828.1, on the reverse strand, counting down.
GACAACAAGAAAGATGCACTGAAAGCACCTCAGAAATCAACAAGACCCCACCTATTCCAGGGTCAATGGTGCAGAAGAGTAATTTTTTTTTTTTTTTGAGAAGAGAATCCTTAGAACCCAGGCTTGAGAAAGACATCATAAGAAATTGATTCCTCATGATGCATTTCACTGTACTCAGTCGTGCAGACCTCAGAAGCCACTGCAGCCATGCTCCACAGGGGCCTTGATGTTGTCCACATGATGCTGGTTTTACAGGATACAGAACACAAGAGTTGTGGGGCAAGGAGTCTTCCACCAATATTTTAAAAGAAAGGCATTCAGAATGGAAATATTTACCATGTATCATTGTACACTGGGATTATGTAACTTGTTTTACAGAGGTTCACAGTTAAAAGTTTGCCTTGTGTCTCAGAAGTGACTTTGACTTGCATTTTTGAAAATGTTGAAACTGTTGGGACTTCGAGGGAGGCACTATTGCATTCTCAGTTGTATGCAAGCTAGCTGAAACAGATGGAATTGTCAACTGGTTATTGTGTTCGTTTGGAGATATAAGTGTATATATTTCCAAGGGGAAAAATATAGTAGTTAAGCTCAATTATGTGAACTTGATTGACTTGGGAACTGCCTCCCTAGAGGATTAGTAAAACCAACTCTGGGTTTATCTGGGTAGGGCATGGTAGCTTGAGTTGGGGTGCAATATCTGGTCCCTGGCCCTTTCTTCTCTGATTTTATTGCTATTCCTGGCAGTAGTGAACTAAGCATCTTTGCTCCACCACACCCTTCACCCATGATGCTTCTGCGTTGTAGCCAGCTTACTGTGACTGCATCATTATATTATTTTTTATATTATGAATAAAAAGTTTGGGTAAAATGATCATAAAGCAATAATATGTAGTGCTGTGACACCAAAAGTTTATAAAGATGAGTTGACTAGGAGGTTCATTGCACATACTAAAGTGACGAGGACAAATTGGCATCAAATAACAAGATTGTTTGATGCACACACCCCTGAAAATCCTAAACAGTGACAGTAATTTAAATTATATCACAAGGGAAGAATATACAGAGGAAGAGTAATGGTTTAGATAATGTTAAACCCAAGGCAATGGAACACAGGTCACAAAGAGGGTGAGAGGAAAGAAGACAAGAGTGTGCATTCTATGTACAATAACAGCGAAGAAGCAACACATCTACTCCATATGACAACACCAAAAGCCTTGAAAGGCTATCAACTATCAGCATGAGCTTATGTGCATAAGGTCATGGCCTAACTAGCACCCAGAAAGACTGGTGTATCTTGGAGAAGAAAAGTAGTCTTTGACCAAGAGGTCAGTCAAAGATTAGCCAGTTTCATTAATAGATGTTTAAAGACTTTTCAGGAGAGGTATGAATTGTTCTTGCAAGTTAGCACTATTTGGGCAAAGTGGATTTAGCAAATAGGTGGTGAATGAAGAAGAATAGTTGTGTGGTCTAATAGTTGTGTGGTAATCTAAATTTATTAGTTTGAGAAGATAATCCACAATAAATACTTTCATAACATATCCTGGGAAGAAAATTATATGTATTCAGAAAGAATATGCATCATGAATGAAGATGATGATGAATACCATTACTTATAGTTTTTCTTTTTATATCTCTTTCTAAATATATGATTAAATAGGTGAGTGAAGTTCTCTATTTTTACCTAGATCATTATGATATCAACTCATTTTAAAAAAATTTTTTTTCTGTGATTGATTTTTTTAAACCAGTGTGCATCACTATCAGAGCAATACTACTGGACTAAAATTATTTTGATAATTTTACTGAAGTCATGACTTATTTTAAAGGATTTCTAATGTATTATTTGTACATTATATTCTTATTAATTTTTTTTTTTTTTTTGTGGATAATGGGGGTCGACCTCAGGACCTCGCACGCCAGCAGGCGCCTGTGCCGCTGAGCGATATCACTGGCCCTTTTTTCGTATGTGGGTTCCGGGAGTCGAACTCGGGCCCTTGCGCTTGCCAGGCAGATGCTTATGCCACTGAGCCATCTCACTGGCCCCTATTCTTATTAATTTTGATAAAAGTTTTAAAATATTTTCTGTGTATATTTTGGAACCTTATTTTGCTATAATTTTTTGATGCAATCCTATCCATTTGTGCTATTTGCAATAATAGAACTTTAGTTCTCCACCAAAAAGGATTATATGGAATCATATAAAGTTTTAAAAATAGTTATGCACATTGCATGTATGTGGTGTGATTGAACTGTACTGCGAATGTTTAAATTTGTAAAAAATTGATTATAGTAAAATATCTTTGTCATTCATTTTCATCAAATACTCCCCCTCCCTTCAAACACATTTGTCTCATTGTTTTGACAATATTTGAAGTAGTTCTGGAAGTCATCTTTCATGTTTTTATGGGGTGTGGTTAAAAATGCAGTGGATGTTGCTGTTGTGTGCCATCCAGTGGAGTGCCAAGCTCATGAAAACATTATGGGGTGTCATCCACCAGTTCACCCTATTTGACCTGGCAATGTTCACCTTTTAGGTCTTCCCCAAAGTCAAAATGATCACGAAAGATAAATATTTTGAATAAGTTCAGGACATCAAGACACTGCAAGCAAAGACATCTTCTGAAGAGGACTTCCAGAACTGCTTCAGAAAGTGGCAAGAACAATAGGATAACTGGATTCGAAGTGAAGGGGAGTATTTTGAGGGAGCTAATGGTAAAGTGCCTTTCACTGCAATAGATTTTTTTAAATTTAAACATTCATCATATTTTTTCCATCACATCTTATATTATAATAATCCATAAAATGATACAGTTTTGGCAGTAAATATCAATAGATACATAGAGTTCCCTGTAGTGATAATTGGAATTCTCTCTGATTTCCACAGGCATGAGAAATTAAGTACTTGACAATAAAACATCTTTTTTACCCTTAAAGTTAGATCTCCCTTGGCTCAGCAGCTTAAGCGCCTGCCCGGCAAGTGCGAGGGCCCGAGTTCGACTCCCGGAACCCACATACGAAAAAAAGGGCAGGTGATATCGCTCAGTGGCATGAGTGCCTGCTGGCGCGCGAGGTCCTGAGGTCGACCCCCCAGTACCCACCAAAAACAAAACAAAAAAAAAAAGTTAGATCTCCTTTAGTGAATATGGACCCAATCAATAACATTGTCATCGTTCAGTTACTCAAATAAGATATTTTGAAGATATTTTTATTCTGTTCTCTTTAATCCATGGAAAAATTTTCCAGCTCAGAATACTTTTCTTCTTTCCTCTAGTACTGTCCAGTCCAAGAAACTATTCCCTTTATTCCAATATTTGCTTATGCAGTCTACTCCTTTCCACTCTTTTCAAACTGTGACATTCTTAATTGTAAATGAAAATAACCTCAAAAAGAGCATTCTTAAATTCTTGCTTCTCAAAATCCTTTAATTTCTTCATTATGCACCTATCTTTAAGTTTATTGCGGTTTGAAATGCCTAGTCTTTCTCTACCTGAGTCCTCTTTAATCTCTTCCAGAGTTATAATGTTTCTAATTTACTGTCTTTTGTTAGATGGTCATTTTGTTTAAATGGATTATGCTTTACACGAGTCATGCTCTGCTGAAGTGTCTGGTAACTCATACTCTGTTTGTCGGTCCCAGGAAGAATTTTGCTGAATGACACCACCACATATGTACAACATCTTGATAAAAGATCCTAGTGTCAGACTTTATATGACGTTATATTTTTGCCTTTCTAATACTTCCTTCCTGATAGTTATTCCTTTCATGTTTATGCCCCTAAACAATGTATAAGCTCTGTGAGAGCAGGGCTTGGGTTTTTCCTTCACTGTTTGTATCCTTTGTCCTTGATGTACACATATATGAAAAAATTGAGAAACATATTCTGTGTTAAATGACTACTTAATGGCTTAATGCATGATGAATAAGTGATTTTTTTATAGAAATGTCAATGTTGTTACTGGTTGTTTCTTGAAGATTAAGATTATTGGTTTTTGAATATCTCCTGTAATTGAACTTTACAATTTTGACAGAAAAAGCTATTCTGCTGTAAAATAATAAAACAAACAAATACATAATGTATAAAACAAAAATGACAGGGATTTTAATTTCTTACATAATTTCTAAAATACATTTAATGTCAATTACATGTCTCCACTATTATTTTCAGAACTTACTTTGCTCCAAATAATTTTTGTTAAACAATTAGAGTTTATATATTTATTTTATCATTCTTGATTTCAGAGATTTTAGGATAATAAAGAGTGATGAAAATAAATACTTGGTTAAAATATAATAAAATCAAAGATAATAAAAATAGTATAAGATTTCCAAACTTCTTAAAAATTAACCCACATACTTACAGATGAAGAGTTATGAACCTGTTATATTACAGTACACATGCATTTGGTGAAAAAAAAAATACCCTAAAATTTTTTCATACCAAATTTCCTCTTGACCAGTTTGGCTCCTACATAGTTTTAAAAATTTAAGCAAAAAATGACCAAATTTTATTTTAAACCAGATTGAACCTTAATGAAACTTTTAACATGTAGATTATTTCCAGTATAGTTAATTTCTTTTCCTGTGGTTTTTGATTATACTTTGATGTCACCAATTTCAGTATGTTATGGTTTATATCTGGATGTCCCCCCAAAGCATCATGTGGTCATGGGGGTGGGCTTTTCAAAGGCAGCTTTTTAAACCTGGACCTCTTGTTTTCACGCCCACACCTCAGGAAACAGAGTTACAGCGTTTCCAGCTCGACCCAGAGGGGGCCAGGGTCCTCACTTTGTAAATATCCTGAGCCTGTGCAAGAGGAGGGCAAGGAGATAGTGTGAGTGCTACACCTGCCCTAGGGTGGGTAGCCTGCATACAATATTAGGGAGGGAAAGAGGCTTGCTCTCCCCTCCTTTTGCTGGTGTTGCTTTTGCTGTTTTCTGCTGCCTTGAACAGTTGCCCTTGTGCCATGCCACCCTGCCTTGGAGCCAGCTGATTATGGACTGAAACCTCTACAAACTGTGAGCTAAATAAACCTTTTGTTCCTTAATTTTGGGCATCAGGTATTTTGTCTCAGCAATAAGAAAAAAGTAACTAACACACAGTATCTATAAAGTGACAATATTAATTAAACAGCAGGGTGCTCAGAACTGACTAAATAATGTTAGAAACACTAGCATTCATGTTATCCCTATAACAGTGAAATGCTACACAAAAACTTAAGGCAAGACTCATACTAAGAAGGAAAATGCATAATAAAAGTGTTTGGATTTTGCTTTGATTATATTGCCTTTTAATTTCCAGTAAATCATCCAATAACTTGTTCCCATATGTCTACCAATTGTGGTAGATTATTTATTTTTATTTTGTCAATTTATATAATTAACTACTTTCAAATTTCTGTTAATATGAGTAATATAATGGTTTATAATTCTCCTAGGTTTCCTCTTTTTCCTTGAAAGTTTCAGTTTTACAATTTCTATTCTTAAACTAATGTCAAAGCAAGACATATTTTAATAAATGATTATATAACTTTTTGTTTAAAAGGAACTAGTGAGATTCTAGGTCATTCTTTTTTTTTTTTTTTTTCTTTCCTGTTAGAAAAGAGCTGTTATCATTTCTGGTAAGTGCAACAAAGACTACCTCAGATAATCAAAAATTTACTTAATAAGAAATGACTGGGCTGCCGGTCCTCTAAAGAGCTCAAGACACATGATGACAATTGGCATCAGGGATACTTCACAGAATGTTGTAGCAGCTCCTGACGTGTTCTTAAAATTAAAAGAGGAATGTCAGAAGTAGAATATGTCACATATAACTTTTCCTTGCTGGTACCGACTTTTGGAAATGTGAATAATCTGAAAGAATGTTTAGGAAATTATTTCTAGCACATTTTTCCCATCAGTAAGGACTTTTACGTCTATATAGTCTTCATAGAGCTTCACATATATTCATATGTATATTATCATTCCAGCCATCTACTTCTGATATAAAAATAGGTATCTACAACAGGTTGTGAGTTAGAGACAAACTATCATTCTGTCCACAAAAAGAAAAAAACAAAAACAACAAAAAAACAAAACGTTTGACTTTGAAGAAAGGCTTTGTGCTTTGAGTTTGAATAAACTTGAAATAACTTGAACAAAACTTATATACTTCCCTCAGTGTTCATGTAATTGTCTGAAAATGACCCAGATCTCTTCACTTCTTGCAGTTCAGCCCTGAGTCACACCGTGCCTGGCATCACCATCAGTAAGAAATCGCACAGTTCTTTAGCCCTTTCTATTTTATTTTTGAAAGCACTGCTTGTTAGCCATTTATCTCTACTTAAGGATCTTAATTATAGTTATTTATGTAAAACAACTTGTGCAAGTATACACAACCAAGCAAGGCATTGAAAAGCATTCTCATGAGCAAATTGATATGCCATTCACAGAAGCCTCTGTGTTGTCTTTGGAATAAGGTCTCATGCTATGTTTTGAATCACTGAAATTTTGTAGAGGTATTTATAATGTTTGGCTTAATTGTTCCTCCTAGCCAGCAAAATTGTAAACTACGGATGGTTCACTTACAGCTGAAATATCCATCCACGCATACTAAGTCCTCAGAAAAAATACTTAATCACTTACTTGCTATGCCAGTTTTCCAAATGAGAATCCTTTTTCAAACTGGTTTTTGGTTCTTTGGAGCCACACAGCAGCATGGGTATTTTGGAGAAAGTTCTGCAGACCTGTTTTTCAATAAAGCATTTTAACTTTAGTCAATTTAAATCATATATTTCTGAGTGTGATTTAGTTGGAATGAAAGGAAAAATCTACTGCTGTAATAGTTTTGAAAATGATGGTGAAACTGTGATTGAATAGGAAGACAGGGATAAGTCAAATATATTAATTAACAAAACCAATTTTTGTCACTTTTTAGTTTTTCTTTAAGGCATCATCAGTTTAGTAATCTGAAAAACACAGATTTTATGCAAAATATATTACTGTGTGTGTTTCTTTTTGAGTGACACTTGACAAATATGCAGTATTTACTTTTATTAAGCCAAATACAGTCAAATTTTTAAATGATCTCCCTGCCTTATAATTGAAGAATAAAAACATTGGTATTCCTTTTTCAAAATTATATTCTTTATGATTACCAATATAAAATTAAAGCCAACAAAGTACTTTCAATTTTTTTTCTTTTAATAATGTTGTTTATGTGCTGATACAATATAGTAAGTTAGGATCCCCATTGTACACAAAGACCAGTGATTCCAAGCTGGATTTCTACCTTTTGGTGCTTCATGTTTTAATGGAAGAGACTATAATTTACTAAATACATAAGCAGGTTAAGAGTGTTTAAAGAATATGGCATGGTCTATTCTAATTTGATTGATTTCCATGAAGGCAGAAAGCCTATAACATTTATACACATTACTGCATGATTAGTAAATAGTAGGCACACAACAGTGTCCACTGAATGCATGTGTATTATGTTCAGATAAACCTTAAATAATAATTTAGTAGAAGGATTGAAGAGGTAGCAATTGAATGCAGAATGGGTAGTTTAAACAGTAGTTTTATTTTTCAGTGGAAATTATGTATACCTAATGTAGGAAAATCACAGAATAAAGAAAAACAGAGGAGGGATTTGAGACTATTCCCAGATACAAAACCAACCACATTTAGCAGATTACTGGCTATGTGCTTGATGACAACTGACTTTGAGCTGAGTTTCAAAGAAAACTAACTATAAGGATCAATTTTTATTTGGACTGTATTATGCTGGTTGGAGCTTGCTTGTAGATGGAGAAAAAGCAGCCAAGGAGAAAAGGCTAAATATATGACAGGCTGGATCAAATTCAGAAAAAAAAAGGGCTTATGTAATGAAATAGGTTAAGGACTCTTTATTAGGTTAATTTTCTAACCTGAAAAGAAGGAAAGATTTAAATTGGGAAAACAAGAAATAGAATGCTATAGACCTCATAAATGAAGAGATATTTTTAATTTCAAATTAAATTTAGTATCTTTTCCATGAAGACTCTTAGGATGTCTGAGAAACAAAGGAATATAATATTCTCTTTGCTTGTTTGATGTCATTGTCAATTAATTACTTTAATATACTAGAAAATTCCATTAATAAATATAAGCAAACATTAGGCCTGTTTATCCTTTTTCCTTCTCTTTTCTGTTTAGCATTATTAACATTTCTAGAATCTAGCTAAATTTTATATTTGCCGTAAGCAGAAATATTTCACAAAAGCTTTAAACAAAAGTGTGTTTTTTTGACTTATCCACATCTTTTCCTCCTTTTAATTTCTATAATAATATAAAATGTTCCTGTCTTATACTGAATTTCCTTAAACCATGCCCTAGATTGGAGATAATATAGCACAGTGAGTTCTTAATTCATGGCAGTCATGTATTCTTGGGTAAGTTGAGAAATCTTGCGTAAAGATTTCCTTATCCTCTCCACTCTTAAATTTATCTTAACGACTTGTTTAATTATTTAAATTGTCCAGAGTAAATAATAAGTGGGATTTCACGCCTTTTCTGTTTTCAGTCTAATTGAATTACTCTACTTTTAGGACTATTATTTCTATTATATCTTGATATCTAGTAGCTCTTTTCCTACATAATCAATCCAAATATTCCTAATTATATTTGAATATATTATTTAACAAAAATGACCCTTCTACACCCCTGTGTATCTACATGAAATCCAGAAATCCCTTTTTGACAGTTTTAAAAGGAAGAGGTCCAAATGGGAAGGCGAACAGTGCTTGACAAGAGGGAATAAACTGGTCCTCTAAAAACATTGCCATCTAGTGGTTAGTCTCATAAAACAATTGCGGCATATTGGTAGGCTGTGAATTCTTGGGTAGGTCATTAGAAGTAAAGATCAGATTTCCACTGTAAGTAATAAAAAGCATTAGAATTTTGAGTGAATTAGCTCATTACTCATTAGAAATTTAAAAATTATAGTACTAAAGAAGATAACAAAGGTCAACAAAACAGATCCTTTGGGAGATAGCTTGTTATTTAAATAGAATACAAAAACAAGTAGAATATGTAGCTAAATATGAGCACTAGTAGATTCGTACTATGTGCACAATAAAAATAATAGCTAGCATTTCCTGAGGGCTTATTGTTTATGATAGTGTTCTAAATTCTTCCTATCTATGAGCTCAGGTAATTCCCAACTGTATTAGTAAGATTACCTTTCAGACACGTACACACATAACACAAAAACACTGTAAATTGTGTTGCTATAACTTTATAAAAATCTTATATGTTATCATTAGGGAATATGATTAAAGTCTTTCTGAAAACTACGTAGATAGATTTGTAAATAACAATATATTTACCTGACAATAAATTAAAATAAGTCCGAAAAGGATATTTTGCCCACCCTTGTTCTTTAGTTTCCATTTCAAAAATTATCACTATTACAATTCTTTTTTTTTTTTTTGTGGGTACCGGGGGTCGACCTCAGGACCTCGTGCTTGCCAACAGGCGCTTGTGCCGCTGAGCGATATCACTGGCCCTTTTTTCGTATGTGGGTACCGGGAGTCGAACTCAGGACCTCACGCTTGCCAGGCAGGCGCTTATGCCACTGAGCTACCTCACCAGCCCTACAATTCTTAATATACTTCCACAGGAAGTAAGGTATACACAGATTCCTCTCTCTATATATGTTTATGCATATGTATGTGTCCATATATGTTTGTATTAGTGTATGTGTGAGTAAATATGCACACATATACTTTCCTTAGTAAACTGACCTTGGCTTTCTAGCTCTATGAATGGAGCTATATGTCTAAAATTTCTATGCCTCAGCTTTTGTCTCTGAAAACAAAGATTAATGGTGTTATCTACCAAGTGAGATTATTAGGAGAATTAAATGACAAAAATTCCTAAAAATTTAAGGCTTTGGTCTGTTTCCTGGCATTTGATTAAGTCCTTAAATTAATAGATATGTTTTTGTTACTGTTGTCATTATGAATATCATCATCATTAACACTAATCTCTTACTGCTACTATGATGCTACAGAGGCAATTGCAAGTAATTTTCTCTCATCAAATCCACTAGAAAAAACACATAGTAAAACTATGTATTCTATTAAAAGGATTTTTCCGAGTAGATGAGATTAGAAATCACATGGCAGAGTGTTTTTACACATGTGAGTTTTTTTGTTTATATATTTATTTATTTATTTATTTATTTATTTATTTATTTAGAGGTATTGTAGCTTGAACCCAAGGTTTTGCTCATTTTAGGCAAGTGCTCTGAAACTGAGCTACAGCCACAGCTCTTTTTAAATTTTTGCGACAGAGTATCTCTAAGTTGCACAGGCTGGACTCAAACTTGCGATCCTCTGCCCCAGCCTCCTAACCAGCTCAATGGCAGGGATGCCCTACCTAACCCAGCATGCATGTGAGTTTCTTATTCAGGACAATTGTTAGCACATTACTTCTACAGGCTGGGACACAACAGTGTTTGAACAACCTTATAAGTATTTTCTGCAGCTATATGAAGTTAAAAGCATTTCTTTGGGTCAGTAATATAAGAAATATTTTATTTCAAAAATTATTGTTTATATTTTAAATAGTAAAAATACTGACTATAAATCATCCTTATTAAGCTGTAGACCATTTCATTCTGATTAGATTTTTCTAAGATTCATTTTAAACAAAGGCAGAAAAAGATTTTGACAGTAGTATAATACTCATCTTTTTATGAGTGTGTAATGTGTTGAAGATAAATTACAGATTATTCAAAATTATGAAATATATTTTTGACAGTCTACTTTACCCTCTTCTTAATTATCTCTAATGATTAGGAGATGTTTTTATTTCTGATGTCAGCAAATCTGCCACTGAACCTTCCCTAAAATCTCACCAGGGATGATGGAGCCTGCCAAGAGGACACATTAATTTCCGGGAATCAAATCAAGGTCTTCCTAAGGTTATCAGGAATTGCTAACAAGCAGAAAATGGTGCAGTATCTCTATGCATGTCTTGTCTTCACACTTTAAATCATTCTTATTTAGATCTTATTTAAGTCAATCTTATTTAAACACTATCCTGGCCCTTGTGTAATTGACCAGTCACAAACAAACTTCCCATTGCATAGTCTAACATATTTCTACCATACAAATCTTTAGTAAATGTCATTATTTTGCCACATGAACATAAAACAGTGGCACTTAACTGATGAAATTTCAATATGCATTTGAATAGTTAATATTAAGTGTTTAACAGTACACTTTGGAGTTATTTTTTTTAAATAGGGCTTTTGCTAAAAACAAACAAAACAACAAATTAAAGATGATCACAGAATTAATTCCTTCCCTGACTTTTAGAGCTTTTCTATGTGTGTCTTATGCAATGACTCCACATAGCCTTTGTGTCAAAGCATTTCTCAAAAAAAGGGATCAGTTGGGCATGGTGGCGCTTGCCTGTAATCCCAACACTTGGGAGGCTGACGTGGGAGGATCTCTGTGAGTTCAAGACCAGCCTGAACTATATAGCAAGATCCTGTCTCAAAAAAACCAAAAAAACAAACAAAATGCCATGCAATTTTTTTTTCACAAGAGAGAACTACAGTTTTAAACATACTTTCCAATATATTATTTTTAATATTCTAAAAGAGGGGAAACTCTACAGTTATATTTATCTGTATTCTCAAAGAAAAGTGTTTTGTGGGGAAAGAAACTTGTCATGCTGCTTGGAAAAATTGTCAAACTACTATGAAAGCTTACCTAGTTGACACCCTTTCCTCATCCTGCCCATTGTGGATAATTTTCAGTATAAAATTAACATAAATACAATGCTAATTTAAATTTGGACTTAGACCTACATACTTATATATTTTTTTCTTCTTTCCCTTCCTCTTTTCTTCATTTCTTTTCTTGCCCCTTCCTCCCCCCACCCCGTCTCTCTCTCTTTCTGGGATTGGACCCAGAGCTTTTGCACTGGGCTACATACCTAGCCTTTATTCATTTACTTATTTTCTTTCTTTATTTTTTTTGCACAGGATCTCTGAAAGTTGCCCAGGCTGGGCTTGAAATTGGAATCCTCCTGCTTCAGCCTCCCAGACTGCGGGGACAACTGTGATTTATCTTCCCAGATTTATACCAGAAGCTAATTATTTTTCCAGTGACTATGCACAAAGCAAATATTCTAGCGTTATGGTAAATAACGTACTTTGGTCACACCAACTCTCACTGCAATGATTCAGCAGCTGTGTTAGAAATTGTTTCTCACATGGTTGCAAGAGTATTTATGCAGAGTTTGGGGTATCCCATGTGTTCCCAATTCAGCATGAAAAGTAAAAACCAAGGGATGTCTGTTCACACAGCTGTGGAATTCTGATATATGGAAAAAAAGTCAAATAAATATATTCCAAAATGAATTAAAATATAGCAGACATATATGAGCTACTGTATGTAATTTATTGCTTTTATTTCTGATTACAGTATTTTACACTTATTTAATGATTATGGCTCAACTAATTGAAAGAGATGTATGTTGAAACTACTATAACTACCTTCAAATTAGTAAAATATTTAGTAATAACGTCTATACTCCCAGTTGAATGCTTTGGGACTCATACTTCGTGATAACTATTTAACATGTGAATTATATTATTAATCAGGTCCATTTTTTTTCCACAAGCTCTATCCAAGATTATTATTCTGCAGGAAATTGACAGCATAAAATAAGTAACATAAACTTTAACTCACTATAAATATAAGGTTTTTCATCATTCATCTATAAAATCAGGTTATAAAACAGAGCCATTTAAATAATGGCATCTACATCACATACCTACCTGAAGTGGTTTGGCTTTGATAATATCAGAAAATGAATCCTCAAACAGACACGAGAGACAAAAGACGAGAGGTGGAAGAATCAAGGGAAATATTTTAAAATCAAGCTAGAAATAACCTAGAGGCAACTATGTGCCTTAATATACTGCCTTGACTGTTAGTATCTTAGGCATTAGCTGTAGTTTTCCAAGCAAAATGAGAACACCAACCTTTACCTAACTCTCTAAAATAATAATCTGATTCTCACTTGTATAGTGACAAAATATTCTCAAATATACAGTAAGTATATCACATGTTTTTAAAATGAGCCAAATAAAACTTCAAAACCCACTGTTTTCAAAGAACTGTGTAAAATTCAAAGATCCTCCCATCTTGCCTAATTTCCCTTATTTCCTGTATCTCTGTCCTACTCAAAGAACGTGACTGGGTTCTGACCTTGTGGCTACACAGTCACCAGCTCATTTTCAACATTTAAATAGAGCTTTATCAGAGAGGCAATCACTGGTCAGGTGTTAGAAGTCTGTTCAGTTGTTAGAATGATGTAACTTTTATTTTAAACAACTATAGCCAACAGAATCCTAAAAAGCAATTCTAGCTGGTTACATTGTTCCATAATATTGAACAGTTTGTTGCCAGCAGAATTTCTTTTAAATGTGAAATGAGAGGATGCTGTTGACTTACCCCTCAGCAAAGTAACTTATGTAAATAAACACTGGTGCTCAACTGAATAATAGATTTTAGACTATACTCTTCAAAAGCTCACAGTTCAATAGGATGGAGCATTTATAGTCAATATAAATCTCATATTATGAATAGAAACGTATATTTGGCCAACCCATTTATCAAAATAGCATGAAATATAAATTGTATTTTATTTTACCTTTAATTCGGAATTTATTTTTTATATTGTTGCTGTTATTTCATTTTTTAATGGAACAAAAATAACACTCCTTATTTCTGGAACTACAATACTTACAATTCTCTCTGTACTAAGATATCAGCTACATACAGTTGATAATTCAGATATTTTAAATATTGTTCATGGTCTGTATCTCATTTCATTGCTTTGAAAATCAGATTTTCAATTTGTAGTTCTATGTATTAAGACTTACTGGAAGTTAAATCAGTTTAGTAATCAAAGACTATAATTAGAAATATCATTGATACTAAAATTAAAAGTATTTGTTAAAATCATGTACAAATGTCTCATGCTCACTTATTTTTGCAAGCAAAATTAAGTTGTTGAAATATTTGCACCATTGAATTAATATGGAAATAAAGAATTTCCAATAATGCATCAATTATGTTTACATATGAGGTCATCTGATTTCTTCAGGTGAATATATAACTCTCTGAGAAACACAAGGAAGATATTTAGGTCCTTTTTTCAAATTGAGTTGACTATGTGTTATGGGGCAGGAAAAATTAATCCAAGGAAAAGTAATTCCTTGAAAATACACTGTGTAAAATATGTGTCTGGTGTTGTTATTTAACATATTAATAGAGGTAGGATTAGGAAATGAGTATATTATTTTCCAAAAGTTAGTCATTTATCAAGCTAGTATCATAAACATTGTGGTGTTCATGAAAAAACAGATATAAAGATCAACCGACTAGAACAGAGAGCTAAGAGATTGAACTACGTGAATATAATCAACTGATTATGTTCAAAGAAGCAAAAGCAATGCTGTAGAAAAAAATAGTCTTACAACAAGTGATCTTGATACAACCTAACATTCATATTATTTTTAAAAAGCATTTAGATAGTGGTCCCATACTCTTCTCAAAAATTAACTCAAAATAGATCATACTTCTAAATATTAAAACTCTAACACTTCCAGATGATAACATAGGAGAAAATCTAGATGCCTTGTGGCATTTTAGAAACACTATTTTAGACATAATATTTTGGGTGAGCGAAAAAAATTATAAGTTGGAATTCATTAAAATTAAAATTTTCTACTTTGCAAAAGCCAATAAAAGAGAATGAGAAGACAGGACAGAGACCAAAAGAAAATATTTACAAAAGACATGTTTGATAATGAAACCTTGCCCAAAATATTCAAATTCTGAAAACTCAAAAATAAGAAAGTCAGATTAAAAAATAGGTAAAAGAGTTTCACAGACAGTAAACCAAAGAAAATATGCAGCTGGCAAATGTATGTAAGAAAAGATGTTCTGCAATATACATCATGATGGGATTTACAGTTGAAACAAAATGATGCCACCGAGCACATCTTAGCACGAGCAAAATTCACAACACTTTGAGAGGTCTTGACAAGGAGGTACAGCAACAGTAAATCTCACTCCCTTCTGGTAGGAATGGAATGTAGTACAGTCACGATGGAAGATGATTCAGGGGTGTCTCGGAAAACTAATACTCTTTCCTATATGACCCAGCAGTCATGCTCTCTATTGGTCCATTCAACTGCTACACTTCAGACTGCATAGTTTTCAAATGACAGACATTTATCGATCTCACTTCTGGAGGACTGAAAGCCCAAGAACAAGTTACAAGTAGATTTGATGTCTGGTGAAGAGCCATGCTTCAGTGATGTCCTCTCTTTTTACATCCTCATACAGAGGGAAGGGAAGGCAGGTACTTTTCACCTCTTTTATAAGGGCACTAATAATCACATTCATGTGAGGAGGGCACCCTGCGAAGCCCTCATGATCAGTATGTATGATGAATTAACCACTTCCTAAAGGCCCTGTCTCTTAATAATACCGCCATGGTGACTGAGTGTCAATATAGGAATACTGAGATGGGAGGCGTGTTCAGGGCAGAATATGCTTCCTGGATTTACCCAGAGGACTTAGAAACTTATTATTTGAACAAAAGCATGCACACAGATGTTTATAAAACTTTTATTCATAATTGCTAACACTCCAGTGTACCCAGTATGTCCACGTTGTCCTTCAGTAAATGAATGCGTAAACTGTGATACATCCAAAGAATATGAAAAACTTAAACACATATTTCTAAGTCAAAGGAACCAATTTAGTATTCTGGAAAAGGCGAAATTATGGAGCCAATTAATTATGGAGGCAAATTAAAAGATCAGTCTATGCCAGCAGGTGAAGAGAGTGAGAGGCGAACAGACAGAAGACAGAGGATTTAGAAGGCTGTGAAAATATTCTACAGGATACCGTAATATTTGATATGTGTCATACATTTTTCCAGGCCTGTAGAATGTGTACAAGTGAGAGTAAAACCTATTGTAAACTATGGACATTGGTGATAATTATGTACTTTGTAAGTTCATTTGTAGCAAATGTATTACTCTGGTGGAGAATGTTGGTTATACATGAGAGAGGCAGGTACATGGAATATCCTGTATTCTTCTCTCAATTTTGTAGTGAAACTAATACTCTTATACAATAACCTTTAAAAATGTTGACAACTAATACAAAATATTTTAAGTAGTGAAATAAAGAACTTCACAAATACTGATACTGTACTGTATAAATATCAATCAAAATGTCCCACATGAGCTCTGTAATATCATCTATGTACAAATGATGTATACATCATATATGTATGTATGTGTATACACACAATATGTGTATATGTGATTATATATGCTTGTATTTGTGCTTATATGTGATTATACCTTCTATGAAGTGTAGACTAATGAGAAAAATAGAAAAAGCTATAAAATACAATTGTAAATATTTCATAATTTTATACTGATTTGATTTAAAATCTTCTAGAAGCTACATGAGAAATCCATTTTTAAAATGAAAGGCGAAGGACTTTACAGATGGAGATATCCAACTACACGCATTTCTCACCATGGAAACTTCTTGTAATAAAATCGTTACAGCAATCATATCTCTAGTGCATATTATGTGCTAGGACCTCTTTTCAGTATTCAATTTCTTTCAGTTCATTCATTTTTCATAGCAAATGATGAAGTAGTATATTTCATTAGGATTTTACCTGTAAACTAAGTGTAAGTGCCTTGCTCAGCTACGTGGCTAATATGTGGAAGAACTTATATTATAAACAGTAAAGCATAACTTCAAACAGAAGTAAATTATTTTTTGTTACTGAGATTTAATAACCAGCATAAACAGTAAAAAGGAAAGTGCACTTAAATGCAGCCATGATTTTTATCCAATAACCATAATGTTAAAACATTCAAGAATGAAAAAAAAACCTCTATAAATAAAAATAAATAAAAATAAAATTGAAGACAAAAATGAAAAGAGACATGGTTGAAATAATTTTGTCAATGTAGATGAATTTGGTTTTACGTTTTGCTATTTGATTCACATTAAAATGATCATATCATACATAGAAATAGCCCTGATGCAGTAAATGTTAGAAAATGATTCAAATCACTATAATTCAAATGTGTGTTGCCTAATTAAATACCATACAACTTAAGAACACTTGAGTTGTTTCCTGCAGCAATGACATTAACAGAATACTCTGAAAAATGAACTTTTTACAGTTAAATAGAAGGGCTATACTATGAAATATAGAAAGAGACTTTATCATTTATCAGATTTTATTTAATTTCAAGTGCCTGTGTTATTTTATAATGTGAATGGAACACAATCTTTCTCATCTAGATAGGTATCCTTAATGTGCTAAAATTGTATTACTTCAATGTTAAATGATCACTGAACATGAGTTCTGTTCAAAAGCGCTACCTGTTTTCCATCAATAACGTGTAATATAGTATGCGCCCAAGGTTCTTCATATGCCTCGGTATACAGTGCTAAATGAGATATATTCTGTATGTTCCAGAACTTGTACTCTCCTAGGGGAGAGCTTAAGGAAGTGCTTAAAATATAGGGGTTCCGTTAGGTTTATGTGAAAGTTATGATGGGAGAAAGAGAAGGCTTAAGTAAACTGAGGTTCTGTGGATGGGCAAAATGTAGAAAAATAGGAGGAATGTATTCAGTTGCTTTTAGAGCAGAAGTATAACAAGTGTTTGCATTCCAGTCAGGTCAGAGCATGGTCAAAGGCAGGTCTCTAACAGTGTTGAAGGTTTGAGGATGAGCAAGACCTTTTGTGTGGCAGACCAGTATAATTCATGATCCATTTGCAATTCCCTACATTTACATCAGAATAATTCCTGAATCCCTACTTTATTTTTGATAAGTACAAATAAGTACTTTTAACAGTAGCATATGATCTGACTCAATAATCGGTAGTTACACTTGCTACTATTATATAAATTCTAAGTGATATTCTGCACAGGAGAATGCAAAAAGAGATACAATGCCTATATTTAATAAACTTAGACTATGTCATAGACAACTTCATTATTTTTGTTTATATGGATGAGCATAACAATTGTGATATGCATTATGCTATATATTAACCAAAATGGTTTTAAATTTCTGCTCATGTTCAGGAACCTTTCAACAGTCTTCTTCATGACTCTAGGCCCTGGTTAGTGATTTTTCTAAGCTCATTTATTTCAGAAATTGCGTATTTGTAAATTCTTTCTCTGCCTCTTTGAGATGTATATTCCCTTAAAACCTCCTTGCCCAGTTTACATCCCAATGGCTTTACAGGACATGGAAGAGGTCTTATTAAATTCTAATCATCAATACAGACAGTTTTCCTAACTCCTAGTTTCTGAAAGAGCGTGGAAACCTAATTTCTGCAGATGCCTTGCTCCACGTTGTAACTTTACCCTCAGTTATAAAGACAGTAAATATTTAGTTCTCCGTCTGATGGGGTTGATTAGGGAAGAGATTTTCTCAAGTCTTAAAAAATCAAAACAAAACAAAACAAAAAAACAATCCAGCCCATTTCTTTTGCAAAAGTGAATTCAAACTGTTCTGGTGTCTCCCACCTATTGCTATAACTTTGACCAGTCACCTTTACAAGTTTAAATTTTTCCATTTGAATTTTGACTTTGATAAAATGAATGGAGCATAATTATTTATGGACAAAGTCAAGAAACAGCAAATTAAATTAGAAAATAAGAACTAGATGAAGATTCATGCTATTGATTTTATAGAAATACTGTGAGAAAAATACTAGAGGTTTGAAAATTGTGGTTAGGCAAGGAATAAAAATTGGGCAAATTTGGAGCAAGCAACAGAAAGTTTATATTATAAACTTTGTAGTACTATTTTATTTATAAAGGATACACATATTTTGTGTGTTGAAATTTTATTAAATTCTTTTTAAATATGCAAACCAGAAAATTCAGTTAATACATACTTGGGAAATTAGATTAAAATTACCCCATTAAGTTTAGTGTGCATGAAGTCATAGTGAAATGTGCAGTGAAAATTTTCTGGCTTACTGGATGTTCCTTGTATGTGATTTCTATGCTATGCTGCTTTTTCAAAAGTTCCAACATGAACGATAGCGGTATTTATAATATTGTTGTTCTGTAGTCCTTTCCATTTTTCAAACTGTTTTCATATGAATAATTATTACAATTGCTTTGTTTATCTCCTCTAAGTTCACAAAATAGAAACTTTCAACAAAGAGAAGTAGGTATTTCAGTACCACATGTCAAGAAGCCCACATGTTTTGGGGGTTTTGTTTTGTTTTGTTTTGTTTTTTACCACATTGCAAAGTAATTAGAGAAAGCTCAGGTACACGGTTGTGTCCCTGTAAGTTCTGTCCTTTGCCACTGCACTGTCTTGGTGTTGGAACCACATCACCTTAATGAATGAAGCTTTATAATTATGCTTGACATTTTGAATATCCAGCTTAGTTTTTTAAGATTATCAATATTATTCTTGCCCTATTTTTTACTGTCTCTGATCTAGATTCAGGTAAAAATATCTGCTGAGATTTTTCTTGTGATTACATGTAGATTATAATAAATTTATGAAAATTAACATTTTTAAAACACTGAGCCTACGCATCCACAATTACAATATTCTTTATTTAGGGCATCTTTGATGTAGTTCAGCCATGTTTGGAAATTTATCTTATAAACCTTATCTTGTAAGCTCTCACAGTTTACAAATACCACAAATGTTTTAAATTTCTGAAGAAAATATATTCTTAGTATTGTATAAATACATCTTAAGATTTTTAGTCATTGCTTAACTTTTTTTTTTTTTTGGTACCGGAAATCGAACTCAAGAGATCGTGCTTGCCAGGCAGGCACTGTGCTGCTGAGATAAATCCCCGGCTATTGCTTAACTTTCTATCTTCTTTCCTTTGCAATTTAATTTTACAAGTTATAAAGCAGTTTAAGAGAAAGCTCTTGATATTTTTTTTCCATCATAGAATCAGGACTCAGGTATGTTTTTTTGTTTTTGTTTTTGTTTTTAATGTGGGTACTGGGAGTTGACCTCAGGACCTCACGCTTGCCGGGCAGGCGATTATGCCACTGAGCTATCTCACCGGCTTCTCAGCTATGGTATTTTAAATAATAATGATTTCTTTACTATTGTTCACCTGACAAGATAAATTAAGAGTGAATCGTGTTCTTCCTACTTTGCAGTATCTTTCCTCCATTTTACTCATTTAACCTTTAGGTTGCTCACACCAGAGAAACAATGTATGTGTCCAGTTATTGTGTGTCCAATTTATTTCACTTAAAATTATGGTCTTGAGGTGCATCCACGTACCTAAAAATGATTCAAGTTTACCCTTCTTTATGGCAGTGCAAATAATGAGCAAAATGGAGGATAGATGTAGGGAAGGAGGAAGAACATCTTCATATGGGAATGGGAACAAGGGAGGCTGGAGTGGGAAGGTAAGGAAGGCAGAGGGATTAAAAAAGAGAATGGAAAGGAAAAATGTAAACAAAGCTTTTATAATTTGGGAAGGGAAGAAGGGTTGCAGAGAGAGGAAGGGAATGGGAAAAGAAGAAGAATTAACATATATCACGTGCAAGTACAAATTTCCTATAATAAATATGATCAATATGTATGGCAAATATATATGAGTAAAAATAAATAAATAAGGGAAAAAAGAGTGAATTAATATATTTTACTTCTGATGAATGAAGAGAAAGTAAATTATATCAAAGGTGAAATTATATGATTACTTTATTATGAAAAAACTAAGAAGAATTCAGTATATCTTTTGTGAGTAACACCTGACAAAGAATAATATTATATATTGACTTACATAGTAAATTCACATGATTGGAGTGTGTGTTTGACCCGTTTGGACTTGACCATCATGTTACACTTACCCAAACTTCAATTCCCTATATATGATAACATTAGGAAAACAATTTATACCGTTTTCATGTAGGTGAAAGTCTCACACGTGAGGTCTTTCTCAGCTCATTCATTGATATTGAATGAAGAGTAGAATCTATTTCTGCTCTACTTTTCTCATCTTTACAAATAATAAAAATACTTCAAAGGGCTACTTCAAAATTTAGACTAAATTATATTCATATATATGTATATGTGCATAACCTTACCACTACAAAATGTTTTTATACTATCTGTCTTATGGGATATTTTAGTAGAATTTATGTTGGCATACCTCATTTGTATGGTAGTATAGAGTAAATTGCATTATGCAAAGAGGAAAAAGTATAGCTTTGAAAATAATCCATTTACATGTTCTGTTCTTTAAACCAAAGATATAAATCACATTCACTTACAAATTCAAAAGAAATAACTACCCATGTCCTCCATAGTTTGGAACATGTGCCCTAAAACACCCTTTCTTAATTTCTTAATTTCCCACTCTGATTCCATCCAAGTTCCACTCCTGACACCCTGAATTCACATATTTCTTAATCGTAAATCAGATGAAAGCCTTGTTTCTGGATTTAGTTTCTTTAGATCTGACTCAGTAGATTCGTAATTGATCACAACTACCTGGACTACTGGTTTATTAGGAAAAAATAAAGGGGTGGTGAGAGAGGCAGAAAGAAAGAAATGAGGAACAAAAGACTCCCCTCAAAACATGTGCCCAGTGAGCTGCTTCATCCAATTAGTGCACACAATTTAATACTGAATTCATCAGGGGATTATTTCACTTGATGAAGGTGGAGCCTTCATGATCTGATCACTTCCCGAAAGCCCATCAGTTGCCAACGAAGCCGTCAACAAAATGAGCCTTTGGAGGACACGTCAGATCCCAACAAGAGGAAATATTATTGTCCATACATAAAACCCCAGTATTATAAGTTACAAATAAAGTGAATTTCAAAGATGTGTAGTAACATGCCTGATGTCAGATAATTGAGCAAAGTGAAATTGAAATATATTTTTCCTGACTCATATTCCTTCTCATTAATACAACTCAAATATTACAGAGAGGTCTTAGAAGTGTGAGTACTACCATGATTGTTCTACTTTATATATTAAACTGACTACAGGACTTTAAAGTTTGAAGACTATATGGACTTAGACACCTACTTTGAAATCCAGTCATAAGCTGTATGAAAGCCTATGATAGACAATATGTCTATAGCTGTCATTCACTGAGCAAGTAGTTCCAAGCACTGCAGATTGTGTCGCCCTGTATAATACACGAATTCCCACGCTGTCGAAATTATGCATGTCAGAAATGCAGTCAAGGTTTAATACTTTCCGAATAGAATCTACAGCTCACCTTCAGCTTCAGGCGTCCTTTAGATGGATTCACAAACCTGGAAGAGGAATTGCTCATTCTAATCGCCAGCCATCCCACAAATAATGTGCAGTAGGAGATGAAGTTATGTAGAAAGAGCTTATTCTCCTCTAGGCGAATAAAAGAATTGCTTTTTCCTTATTTCAATCTCCATTAAAGAGGCTTAGAGATGTCTCCATGAACTGTGCTGTAAACTGTTCACAGAAAATATAATAAGCATGTCACTTTGTCACAATATGAACAACAAATAAAAGCTTGCAAAATAAGTAAATTGATGGTTACATTCTGAGAAATGAAAGCATAGGTTTTAGAGTTTGCCAAAGCATTAGCTATTTGATTTGCATTAAGTGGTTAATACAGGGAATAAGAATGTCTGGCTCTAAATCATGAGTACAAAACTTAAGATTGTGTGACTTTGGGAAACTTCTTTTTAACTACTGTACCCTTCAGTCTTCTATTAAAAATGGGGTTGATCACGCTACCTTTTTAGGTTGTTACCTGTATTGAGTTATTACCTTCGTGATCCATAGAACACGGACAAGCATATAAGAACATGTTCAGAGATTTTAGTTATATTGAAAAACATTCATTGAGCCCCTGATTCAAAACTTCAAGGTATTCAAAGCTAAGCCGTCATATTTTACATTCAAAGGAAATCTGTTATTTTCCATTTGAACATGTCTTCTCAAAAGCCAAAGCTGCATCAAATAAAGTATGTAAAATTAGAAAATTTTAAAAAATTATCTGGTTAAAAACAAGATCCACATTTCCAAGATTCAGAAGCAACACGGTTATTAAGCAAGTGAGTGTGAACTTATAACAGAGACCGGAAATTATGAGAACTGGAATGAACACAAAATATGCCATACAGGAGCCAGATTCAGCGGTGAAGGAAGCAGATGTCGGATGGCCTCATGAATGATGGTGAAAGGGTCCAATCATCTAGTGCTTTGATTTTGTGGAAACTTTTGATGTAGACTAATCCAGGACAAGTAAGGAAGGTCAAAATCTCAGCCTTGAAAAGCTGAATTTAGAAAAACCCCTATTGTTTTCACGATGACCTACAGTAAGTCCACACATATGAAACCCTTGTTGATGGGAGCTTGGCAGATGGATGTGAATGTGAAGTGGTTATCTGGGAAGAAGGAGAGAAATAAATATAAATGAAATAATGACAACAACAACAAAAACAGACTGAACGATAATACTTGCTCAAAATGAGTCTGAACAAAAATTACAAATTCATGTAAGAATAAAATGCTACGAATATATCTTATAAAAATAAAAATGGAGTATTAATTCAAGTGAACTAAATTTGTAGGAAGAAGTTGAGAAAATATTTAAATACATTTATTTAAGGAGCTTAAAATAGTAATAAAACTACTAAATATATGAAACTAATGTGGCTAGTTATAAGAAAAGGACAGATAGAAATGAAAATACAATATAAATGGTGAAATTCATGTTTAGTAAAAAGGAAAATGTTCATTCTAGTTACCTGTGAAGATGTACTTACAGAATTGAAATATAACATTTAGTAATTAAATCTGAACTTATTACAGAAATAATTACATAAAACAAAGAAATGATAAGAGGTACAGAGGAGAACGTGGGCTATGCCTGAATTTCTTCAAATAAGAGTTCAAAAAATATAGGACCAAATATAGGACATATCAGCATCACATTTAAGAAGACAAGGATATTGTAGTAAATGATGGGAAATGAATTCCAACTAAAGTGTATCTTGGATAGCAAGCAGGATACATATAATTTCAAACCAATACATTTAAGGAACACTGAAGAAAAAATACATAAATGGAGAAATTTTTTAAAACTATCGAGAAGAAAACATTATTTACAAAGGAATTGAAATTATACTACAGCAGCAGCAAATTTTAATTTTTTGGCAGGCAGGGGTTTGAGGTAGGATCTTGCTATGTATTCCAGGATGGCCTTGAACTCACTGTAACCAATGCTGCCCTCAAACTCATGGCAATCCCCCTGCCTCAGCCTCCCATTTGCTGGATTTGTAGCTACTTGCCACAATGCCTGGCAGCAAAGTTTATTCAATATTAAGAATTTACCTTATTCTTATCTCTTCCCTGATATTGGCCTGCATGAACAAAAGAGGCAAAAATCCCAGCTTTCATGGATTGCATTACATAATAGTTTGAAAAAAAAATAGAACACGTTAAGAGTTCTAAGACAACTGTGAATTTAGCATGTAAAAAGATATGTATTATAAAGTTATAGGAAAAGTAAGGATGTATAGGTATATAAAAATGAAGTTTAGAAATTATTATCAAGTATAATATACTTACAGTGCAAAATTCAATGTACATTTGAAATCAACTGATGAAAAACAGTATAAGGAGAAAAGGAAAAACATATTCATTTCAACAAATACAGAAAAAAATCATTAAAATGGAATGTGCCTTAATTATTTTTAATAATTACACATGATCAGTTCCATGTGATGGTAAAGACGGAGACATTAATCAGGATAAACTAAGGCAACCTAACAATTAAACAGGAAGCCATCGGGGGCAAGGGGAGGAGTCAGGGTGGACTCTGAGGGCAGGCGCGGCCTTCGGGAGCTCAGCGTCCCACTGGGCCTCACCACAGGACAGGCCTGGTCAGAGGGCGGCGACTGCTGCTACAGACCTTTCCCAAGGCAGACGAGAGAGAAATAAGGGTTCCTGCCTTCCAGCTTTATTTCCGCCAGTCACCAACTGGCTGTCACTGTAACTCCTAGGAATCAGCTCTTCTTCGAAGCAGAAACAAAAAGAAAGAGAGGTGAGAAATGTGTCTCACAGCAACGAGTGCCAAAGAGGAAATCAAAAAGTTCCTTTTATTATATGCACAAAAATGTCTACATAACTAAAGACCTAAATGTGAATAGCACAGCTTCAAAAGTATTAGATACAACTGTATCATTGTAAAATTTTCTGTAAAAGCTTTCTTAAATAAAACACACATAAGCAAACTGTGAATAAAATGTCCACACATTTTGTTACATTACAATTAAAGTTTACTTTTCACATTACATTGTTTTTAAGATCCATCAATTAGAAGGAATTTTTGAATGCATCAAATTCTAATGAATTAATCTCCAAAATATAAAAAATCACTCAAATTAATAATAAAACATGTCGCTTTTTTGAATATATATTCCAAAAAATAACTTAGTTATCTAAAATAAATATTTGTATTCTCATCTTTATTATATTATTCATGATAGGCAAGATATGGAAATAATTTAAATGTCCATCTAAGAATGAACAAATACAGAAATCGTGATCTAAAATCACAACCACACACATACACCGGTATACACATACATATACGTACATATGGTGAACTCTTATTACTCAGCTTTCAAGAAGGAAATTTTATCATTTACATCAATATGGATAAACCTGAAAGACATTATTCAAAGTGAAATGAACAAGACAAAGAAAGAAAAGTACTACTTGAACTCATTTATGAGTAAATTTGAAAAAAAGAAGGAATTCATAGATGTAGAGAGAATGATGGTTAAACAGGTATGGGGGTGGAGGAAATGGGGAGATATTATTGAAAAAGTACAAAGTTTCAGTTATAAAGGAAGAATAAATTTTAGAGGTATACCTTACAGCATAGTGATTATTATTAATAATCGTGCATCAGACACTTGAAATTTACCATGAGAGTAGATCTGAAATATTCTCACCACACACACCAAAAACAAAAGTTAAAAAAAGGGTAAGTGACCTCAAATATGTATGGACAGCACACTGAAGAAAATCCAGTGGGGGAAAAAAAAAAAGTCATACAACAGAATCATTTCTTACTCATTAAACTAACCTAACTTTTATACCGGAAAATATAAATATTGGCAAAAGTCCAGAGCAAAATAAATGCTCACAAACTGCTAGAAGGAATGTCAGAATACCTATTGTGAATAATCTTGTGATACTTAGAGAAGGAACAAATTCATTGTTCAGTTGAGGTTAGAAAACTAGAGTTTTCCCATGGTTGAAAAACAATAAATGGAGAAACTAGATTTGAATTTAGCTTGTGATTATAAATTTAATGAACTATATTCAGCAGAGCTATTATTAAAAAATTAAAATTTTCATTCTAAAGTACAATAAATTCCAAAATCATCAGTGATTCAAATACATAATTATAAATTTTTTTTCTTCAAAGTAACAGATTAGGTAATAACAGGTAGAATTCTTAATTGAAGCAGCTCTCAACCAAAAAACACACTGATTTGCCAAAGACTAACCACCATTTTCCCTTTTTAATAAAATTATCTTTAATAGACTGTCTTAGACATTGTAAGATTTCTTCCTACATTTCTCTGTGGCATTTTACATGCTATGAACTCCCCAATCAGATGCTTTGGTCCTGTTAATCTATCACTTACAGCAAAAATTTTCAGTTCACCTACATGCATAGCATCAATGAACTTGTCTAAGATATTTGATAGTGTAATTGCTATAATTAAAAACTCTGAAATATTACTATTTACTTTATTTCTAAAATCTGCAAGAATTACTTAGTGTTCATTTCAAAGAAATTGGCAAAAACAAAATATTTCTACTTGCATATGTTCATACATGCTGTTGATAAAGTGAAAAAGTGTACAAAATTACTAATTAAGACCTATCGATTTATAATTAAGTCATTCAGAAACATGTAATTCCACCTTAGAAAATAAGCTAGAAGATAGCTCATTTTTAACCCA
Source organism: Erethizon dorsatum (assembly GCA_028451465.1). Classification (NCBI taxonomy): domain Eukaryota; kingdom Metazoa; phylum Chordata; class Mammalia; order Rodentia; family Erethizontidae; genus Erethizon; species Erethizon dorsatum. Next base: position 11,282,065 of record CM051828.1, on the reverse strand, counting down.
AATGCTTTGCCAAAGTGAAAAAGTTCAAATTACATTATTTGTATTTTAACATTTTCCATGTATTAACCAAATATTCCTTTAATATCAAGCAGTCACTCTTAACAAGAATTTGTTTTCGTGTTGAAGTTTGCCACAGTATATGTTTATTTATCCTTGGTTTGGAATATTCTAGGAAGTGCTGAAGTATCATCCTATCCTATCTGCGCATCATGCATCTGAGGCGGCTGACCTCCTCGCACAAGCAGCTCCTTCGGTGGCAGCAGGGATGCAGTCTCTGCCATGAGCATTTGGCTCCTGACTTGTTTTCTGCGGATGCTTAACAAGGTGGGAAGCGACGGGAACAGAACTCCCCCGGCTGATGAGCAGCACACATTGCATAACTTGATGTTAAGTGGGAAGACAGACTTGAATGCTTTTTCTTCTTAAAAAAATATAATTACGTCATATAACTAAGGAAAATACTTCTTCCGTCAATTCACTGGTGATTATTAGTACAGTGTTAGAGGCTGCTCAGTTAAGAATAATAATGAAGGATAGGCCTATTAGATCATTTTTTAAAATAAAATTTTCTGATTTAAATATGTATTTCTATTATGAAGTTTTGATATCTATTAAAAATGAATAAATATACAAATTCTGATGTCTATTTTAGTGGACAATTACTACTGGCTCTCTGCTCAAATTTGTTCATTCTAAACCTGTTATCTGATGTTGAAGCAGGATAAATTGGATTTAATTCAAATATTAGCTCTGCCACTTGGCTAAGTTAGACAACCAACATTTGATAAAACAAAATTGTTAAAATTTTCACATTTTGGTTTTGTGAAGTTTAAATGGGAGGATACAGATTTGGTATTTAGTACAGTAAAGGACAGTGGGTAAATACAAATCATGAATAATGATAGTAGTAGTAGTAGTAGTAGATTTAGAATAAAACATATTCATATTTATAGTGGTTCTTTACTCTTTATTGGATATGCAAACTATATTTTAAATAAATGAATGGATGTATGAATCTATCCATATATCTGTTATACATTCATTATACATATATTCATGCAGGTGCTGATAATCATGAGTTAATTTGTTGGTCAAAAAAAGCATTCAAAAACATAAAATTTAATCATAGGTCTCAGATTCATGGACATATATTTTAATCATTAGGCTGCTTGTCCTTTCATAGCATTAAAAGTATTAATAAGTAAATATGTCACATCACTTAGTTAAATTCAGATTTTTTTAAAAATTTTCAACTACTTAGAGGCTTTTAACGGTTTATCCTTAGCTTCTTTTAAAAAGGATTTGCAATCTTGAACACATAAATATACATTCTTCCCTGAATTAATTTTGTGGAGTTTCAAATAATTTTTCAGAGAAATAAAACAGTAAATATATTTTAGTTTTCATTAAAAAAATTGAAAAGCAAAATATTTAGTGTTATCACTAAGTTAAAGTAATAATATTGATTCTGGTTCTGGTTCCTGGGCAGAGGTGATGTAAAAAATAGAGAATTGTTCCTCCCCCCCCACCCCCGGGCAAGCTCAGCACTACAAAATCCCTCCTTTCCTTGTGTTGAACTCCATTTCCCCTTTCTATTTGAACCTTTTCTAGTTCTTGACAAGTTGCCACTGAAGCCATTCTTGGCAGTGTCTTGATGCCACAATGTCTCCCGTGTGCCCCAAAGGACTCTGGTGTTTAAAAATGATTCTTCTATGCATCTTAAAGCAAAAATTCCATTCCTACTAGGCAGATCTGTCACTAAAAAACTTGCTGTTGCAATTAATGTACCGTGAAATAGAGATTTTAACCCTTTAAATTTTCAGGAATATTTTCCCCTTAAAATCGAGCTCTCCTCCATTGGATTGACTCTTAGTATTTTAGAGGCCAGGATGTGGTCCTGGCCAAGGGGTCTTGAGGGAATAATTTCTCCACATCAGAAGGTCAGAAGGCAGCCCAAGATCTTCGAACATCCTCCCCTAGCGCTGCCTCCCTTTGCTCCTTTTGGTTTTCACAGATTTACCTACTGTGCTTGGCAGAGAAAGCAAAATAGATTGATATGGATTCTTTGGGGAGGAAACAGGTATTTAGGGCAGTCGATACAGGAAAAATGAGTGCATGACCCAAGAGCAGAGGCTCCTAGGTGAACAAAAGGCAGATGGCATTAATTTTCATCCTGACTGGTGGTATGCAGAAATACTATTTGCATAAAAAATGTGAGCTTCATTAGGGAGGTAAGGTTTTTTCACAATCAGTTGCTAAATGGTTATTTCATTTATTTATTCAGTAACTCACCCAAGAGTTATTTATCAAACTCTTCCTTATGAACAGTAAACTGAGGATACAGAAGTAATTATAATAGACAGCCTGTATTTCAAAGACCACGGTGTTGAACAGGGAAGGTACCTATATACATAAAAGATTTTTAAAAAATGAACATTCTTCTTAAATATACATTTATAAGAAAATGAACAGTGCAAAAATTCCCTAAGTATACCATACCTAGTTACTCTTATTAGTAGTATTTTACCCTAGCATAATGCATTTGGTACAATTAATGAGTCAATATTTTACATCATTTTTAGGTAATATCCACATTTGACTCATATTTCCTTAGATTTTACATAACGTCCTATTTCTTACCTAGGATTTCATTGAGGATGACAATAGTACATTAGCTTGTCTTGTCTTCTTTGGTTCCTTTGAACTGTTCAAGTTTCTCATGTTTAACTTGTCTTTAATAACCAGGACACATTTGAAGAGTCATAATCAGATATTTTGTAGAATCTTCTTTAATGAGACCTGCATTGTTTTGTGAACAAGAGCTCCTAGGATAAGTAGCTTTTATTCTCATGTAGGAAATGCACTATCAACACAAATTCTTACTATTGTTGTTAACGTTGATCTTTCAGCTGATGTAGCATTCATCAGCTTTCTATGCTACAGATCAATGCTGTGCTTTCAGAGGAAAATGGCTGTAACTATGTATTTAACCCTAAAGTAGGAACAGTATTAGGACATGGAAGGTACAGGAGTTGTGAAAATATCCAGAAAGTTTGAATATCATGGCCACTGGCAACAGTAACTTCATTCTTAAATTAAGCTTAACTGATATCTGAAGAGTGGAAATCAATTAGTCAAGAAAGTATAAAACTGAAGGAGGGGACAGAATAAATATGGCTACATTTGAAGATTTTGTTATTTGCAGCCCATCTTATATATCTCCTTGTCACTCCAATTTATAGAACTTTGATTATCTAAGGCAAACTTTCTCCCAGAATCTATCTGAATAGTGTATATTCCAAGTGATTTATATACTATTTATTTCTCTATATGAGTTGCATATTTCACCAATACTGTTAAAAATGTAAGGCATGTACATATATGTGCCTGATACATTACATCTCATTTCTAACTTGTATCTACTACAGCTGTTGCAGGTTCAGTCAAGTTGAAACAAGCTATCGGCCCCTGCTTCTAGCCAGTTCTATCCTTTCTTCATAATTTTTCAGTGGCCAACATTCATCTCACTGTTCTGAAACAAAGACCACTAGGAAGGAAAAATGGCGATACTGTAAGAGTGGGGTGGTATGGAAAGGGGTTATAATTCATTTTTACTTAACCCCTTTAGTCCTTCTTGGGTTCTTTATAAAATTCCATAAGTTGGTTAACTTATGAGACAGAAATTTGTTTTTCACAATTTTCGAGCCTGAGAAGATGAATATCAAGGCACTGGCAGATGTGCTGTCTCGTAGGGGCCGTGTTCCTCACACACACACTTCCTGCTGTGTCCTGAGGTTGCAGTAGGCACAAGGACTCTCATATCAATCGTGACATCTCCATATTCATGACTTAATCACTTCCCAAGGGCTCCACTTTTTCACCCATGAATTGGTGATCACACTTCAGTGTACGAATTTGGGGGGATTATAAGCATTCATACAACCTCTTTCTGTACATCAAACAGATGAATGCCATGAGGAACACACAATAAAAGAAAATTGATAATTGTCAACAGTACTACAAAGGGAAATTGATAATTGTCCATATCACCAGTTGTTTAATGTCTTAGTTACTTTTCTGTCATTGCTGAGACAAAATACCCGACACCCAAAAAGGGGGAAATGTTTATTTAGCTTACAGTTTGTAGAGGTTTCAGTCCATAATCAGCTGGCTCCGAGGCAGGGTGGCAGAATAGTTCAAGGTGTACAGAAGACTGTAAAATCAGTAGCCGAACTTAACAGCACCTTACTGCCCCTTTTATACTCTATCCATGCTGCGGGGATTAGACAGTGCCAAACCAGTCAGTGAACTGATCGCACACCCTTAATCCCAGCATCACACACTCTAAATTCAGCCACCTCTGTAAAACCCACCCCCCTGATTGCATGAGGCTTTGTGGGGACATCTAGACACAAACCATAACATGTAATCATTCAGCAGGTATATATTGGGAACCTACTGCAGGATAACCATAGTCTTATTTATCAGGGTGAACCTAATGGGCATAATCAGACATAACTTGAGGGACATTAATATTCTAAATGCAAATACCTCATGGAGTTGGTTTTAACATTCTGCTACTTGAATGCCTGTCTATATTTAAGTCAACAAAGGTAAACAGGATCATTCCTCCTGTTCCACTGAGAGCCAGATTATTTGAGAGAATGAAAAATTTGTGCAGAAGAGAAATAGTAATGGCATGTAGAATATTTTCTTTAAAAAGTTCATGGTGAGGGCCGGTGAGATGGCTCAGCAGCACAAGCACCTGCTGGCAAGTTCAAGGTCCTGAGTTTGACCCCCCTTACCCACATAAAAAAAAATGTTCATGGTGACAGAGGTTCACAGAACACTGGTTACCAACTTGTCTGATTCTAGTGAAAGATAATACCTGTGAAGACAGTAAGTGCCATGGAGTGAATTTATTACTCACAGACACCAGTGGGTAACAAAAGCCTAGATTAACTACAACGCCAGTCACTGACCTCTTGAATGCTATCTGGAGTGAGTGAAATCACATCTGTTCAAGCCCCACTTTCAGTATATTTGGAGGATCCCCAAAAGCAGCTGTGCTGTGTTTTATGCCCAAGGTTAACATGACTTGCTGGGAAGAAGCATTGAAAGTGTCCTTTCTAGGGGTATCGGAATAGAGCCTGGGCTGCTCTGGCTGGTCCCCCCATAACTCAGAATAATTATTCCCAGTACAGTTTATAGTTATTCTTGAAAACTGCAAGCAAGAAAAAGAGAAAAACTGGGTTGATCCAAGGCCATTTGGGGAACTGTCCAGCATTCATCCTGAAAACCTACTTCAGCATTAGTCTAGCTAGTGTGGGGTACGGAAGATAAAAAGAGAAACTATAATCCAGATCTCGGTGCTGTAGCTGAAAACTGACATTTTGAACAAGTTTTCCACCTGATCACATAAGCACTAAATCTTGCAATGTCCTAGACTGGATCCCCAAATATGTAAATTCTAAGAAATAAGAACTACATTTAAAAGAGAAAGGAAAAAATTAGCAGCATGGAGGAAATGAGAGTTTGCTTACTCACTATTGACACATTTACTCAGAGCTCCAGAATATTTTAAAAATATCCTGAAAAATATTTTAATGTAATGAAAAACGTGTTAATGTCTCCTAAGATGGTATAGAGCATATTGAATCAGCCTTTTTTATCATCAAAAGAATGGAGATACACATTTGGTAGGCATCAGCAGGATATGTTCTGGGAGGGCGGGGAAATAATTTGCAAATGTGTAGAAACTTTATTCTCTACACATGTTAGTGCAAATTGTTCAATTGGAATTTCAAAGTATATATAATTCAGTGCAGAAACTAAAAGAAATTTTTGAAAAGGCCGGTGTCAATAAGAAATCCTATTGCAGCCAACAGCCGGCGTGTGATTATCCAAAGAGACTTCCATTTATATCCATAATTTATTTACTCTGCATTCTCAGTTCCTCACCTCTAGCAAGGTCTTTTCCTTCAAAACCTTGGTGTCTGTTTAAACCTCAGACTTCAGTGAGCAAATTGGTCAAGGCTTTGAAACTCAGCATGCCTACGTATTCCCACTGCTTCGCCCTGTGTCGCGACTCTGCCTTCACTCTTCTTCTCTCGCTTTATTCCTCCTGTCAGATGATCTGATCCACGTCATCCTTCATGTCTTCCAAATGAGAGCACTTGCCCCTTGCCTGGAGGCTTAGTCTCAGCTGTTTCTTTGAGATGATGTCTAACTTTTGTTAGAATTTACTGTGCTTTGGTTCTGAATCAATTGCAGGTTGCTCCTATCTGATGTTCTTATTCTTTCAACAAGCAATTATCAGTATTTACTGTGGCAGATTGTGAGCTACTAAAAATTAAGATATCTAATTATCCACTGAACCTGGAAGAAAAATTTAACTTTGATAAACCTCACATTCTTGGGCCAGGGATATAGCTGAGAGGCACAGTGCCTGCCTGGCAAGCATGAAGTTGTGAGTTCAATTCCCGGCACAAAAATTAAAAACAAAAAGAGAAACAAAACAAAAGCAAACTCACATTCTTCATCAGAAAAACAGATTATAACGTCACATTGTAGGATTTAGTGAGAACTATGTGAAATGCAATGCGAACAACTCAGTCTACGACACTAATTAGAGATCAAGAACTTTCAGGGGGGGGGCTGGTGAGATGGCTCAGCGGCATCAGCGCCTGCATGGCAAGAACGAGGTCCTGAGTTCAACTCCCGATACCCACATGAAAAAAAAAAGGAACTCTCAGAGGCCATTATTATTAGCAGAAATTAAAATTACTAGAGATTTGTCATTCTAGTGAATGTCTTTTTGTGTTTTTGAAGCAACAGTAACTAATCTCTGTCTTAAAAAAAAACTCATTCAGAAGCACACTTTTAAAGGCAGACCAATGCCCACCTTAATTATTTGATGACACATCTGAGATTCCACCGACATCTCGGGTTCTATTTATGTGACCAGAACTATGATATTTTCAATCAAGGAACCCTCCCAAGCCACATGGTTCAAGGACCATATCTGTATCAGAATTAGTTGGCGATAGGGGTGTGTTTCAACAAGGCAGATTCCTATGCCACACTGTCCTGAAACAATATCTCTCAAAGTAGAACCTGAGGCTGCAAACTAATAAAATTTTATCACATAAACATTGATGCATTGTGTGATATTGAGTATTGTTTTGCTGACTACATGACCAGCCATCACTTACAGCAAGGCTTGGCTCTCAAATCCAGAAAATAACTGGCAGATCCAAAATTAGAAGATAGATTTCTGATTTGCAATGTAGTTTTCTTTTCTCCACTCTATGCTACTTTTCAAAAGAGTACTTTCTTGATAGAGTTGACAAAATATATTCATGTTGAAATTTTTTAGGAGTATTGTCACACAGCTCCTGAAATGTTGCCTTCTGAATTTCTTCATTTTCACAGAGTCAGGAGGAGCTAGAAGAGAGTGAGGCACTTCAGGGTCAAGATCTGAAGGGACACACACACACACACACATACACACACACACATACTACTCTAAGAATTTAGATTAAATACATTCAATGCAATCTTTGAAAAATAAAGCAAAGAATCTATTATGAACAAAATACCAAAACTTTAGATAAAGACATGACTAGTCTCAATAACTTTTCCTTTTGACTCACATTCTAATATAGCTTGCATATCATTGAATCTACAAATATATATTAATTAAAGTTTAGAGTTACTGTAGGAATACATGGATGAAAAGAGTTTCTTACCTATGTCATACTTAAACATTTGTTGCGAAACAGACAATTCAACATGACTGAAGTGTTCTCTGTTACAACTGATGCACTTGAGAATACTTGTCATGGACTGAATTGTGTCTCACCAAAATTTGTAAGTTGGGGGCCGGTGATATAGCTCAGCGGCATAAGAGCCTGCCTGGCAAGTGCGAGGTCCTGAGTTCGACTCCTGGTACCTGCATATAAAAAAAAATTTGTAAGTTGAGGGCTTAATTTCTGATCCTTAAAACGTGACTGTATTTGGAGATAAAGCAAATAAAGAAGTAATTTAAGTAAAATGAAGCTCTTAAGGTAGGTTCAATTCTAATCTGATTGATGGCATTACAAGCAAAGGATGAGAACATACAGACAGAGATGTCACGGTTGTGCACCAGAAGAAAAGGCCATGTGAAGACACAACAGAATGACAGCCATCTGTCACCAGAGCAGAGAGGCCTCAGGGGAAACTAAATCTGATAACACCTTGCCCTTGAATGCCTCCTCTAAATGATGAGAAAATACATTTCTGTCATTTAAACCGCCCCTCTCTGTTGTCTTTAGTGGATGCCCTAGCATGCCTCCACGATGCCTGTGTACCATGTTGGCAGGGATTGTGTTCTTTCTTGGAAATGTACACCATCTGTGAAAGGGCAGCAAAGGAGAAGGTATAGGAAGGAGAATTTGCCAGGTGGACAAACATCTGATGGTGTGAACAAATGAAATGAAAAAATGAATAAAGTTCGTAAGTGCCTTTACAGGCAAAATAAATCACAGAAGTACGTATTTGTATTTCATGATATTACCTTGCCATTAACATTCACTGTACATCATCAGTGACTTTAGAATGAGAAACTCAAATTGACATTTTGTTCACCAAATTAAATGTAATTTTATGTCAAAAATCTGCAGTAGGGTGTGAAATCTGTGGGTTTCACTATATAACTAGAAACCTAGAAATTTGAAGATGTGAGAAGATTGTCATAGTAAATTAAGTGTTATTCATTAGTGTCTGTGAACAAAACAAAAGCAGTGAAACTTACAATTTGCACTCTTATTTTAATATATCCCATTATTTTGTGTACTATGGTATATCTACAAGGAGCAAAGATACAAATGAAACCTCCAGAACTACTACAGTTGCAGACAAATTCTGTTATATTTTTCAACCTGTGAGGACAGAAAAGAAGATATCAGGCCTGTCTCCTCACCACCATGCACACACTCACACACACACACACACACCCCACATGCATATGCATGCACACTCAAAACAGAGCCCACAAAAACTAAGAAAAAAATCAACTATCTTCAATATTAAAATATGCAATTTTATTTATTTTTAGAGACAAAATTTCACCACTTATTCCTAAATATTTTTTTCTCATATTTTTACGCACATTTTAAATGGAGAATTTTGCTCATATGACCCTTTTAAAAAATTATGAGTCTGCACCTGGATATTTCTACACAAATTAATTTATGTTTCAATGTAGTTTAAAGCAATATAAAATTAAATGTTTCTATAACTATAAAATAAATAGAAAGCTCTCAAGTAGCTGAAATCAGAGGCTAGTGAGTTCATAGCCAGCCTGGGCTGCACAGGGAGACGCTGCCAGGAGAAGGAGAGAGAGATAGAGAGAGATGGAGAGAGACAGAGAGAGAGAGAGAGAGAGTGGAAGAAAAAGAAAAGCTATTTCAAAAGAAGGCTTCTAATTACAGAAACATTTCCTGGTAATTTTCAAGGAACTGGAAATTCCAATATTAAACATTATCAGTGAATAGTCTGGCGTATAGTATTAAAAACACAAAAAGAGTACAACCTTATTTAATAAGTGGATGCAGCAATTGTAAATAAAATAATGGTGCACTGAATTAACCAGCATGTATGTTATGTCCAAATCAGGTTTATTCTTGGAGTGCAAATTTGATGTAATATTAAATTTTTTAAATTTTATATGATTTGATACTAATACATTTAGGAGAAATATATGATATCAAAAAGTGCATAGACATTACTAAAATCTCACACACATTAATAACATATTAAAAACTTGCCCAGCAGGGCCGGTGAGATGGCTCAGCGGCGTAAGCACCTGCCTGGCAAGCGCAAGGGCCCGAGTTCGACTCCCGGAACCCACATACGAAAAAAGGGCCGGTGATATCGCTCAGTGGCACGGGCGCCTGCTGGCGCGCAAGGTCCTGAGGTTGACCCCCGGTACCCACACACAAAAAAAAAAAAACCTTGCCCAGCAAAAATAAAGAACCATCTTGAGCCGATAAAAGACATTTAATAAAACAATACTAGGAAGTCATTTTTGAAGGGTATGTTTTTATTAAAGTTGTTGCTGTGAGATTCAGATAGAAACAAAAATACTGCTAATAGCCATTCTAAGCAAAAACTCAAGTTATCAAAAGAAGGAAGTAACAACTTCAGTATTTGAATATATCATGATTCTCTAAATAGCAAACCATAAAATAATCCACAAGTACATAATAAAAAATATATTGAAAAGTCTTTCTGATTATAAAGCCCTTATATAGATGTCAGTAAAACTTGTAAACATGAATTGTCAGTGAATCATGTGGACAAAGGGCACAACCAATTTAAATTGCAAAGTTTTAAGTTCTTTGGAATAAGTAAATGTAAATATTGTGCCTTTATGAAAAAATTATAAAATTCTACTGAATATGTAATGGAGACTTTAAAAATAGAGAATAGAGGTCTATCATACAGATGCCTCCAATTATCCACAAGTAAGACTACAGATTAATTACAATGATTTCAAACAGTATTCCAATAGGTATTTTTTGTGAGCACTCCTGTGTGTGTGTGTGTGTGTGTGTGTGTGTCTATGTGTTTGTGAGAGGCAACTCACACTCATTCTAAAATGTATAGTGAAGAATAAAGATTAAGAAAAACTAAGTTACAGTTGATGACATAAAAATCTAGATGGCCTCTTCCATCACGAGTGAAAAGACAACATAACATTTTATTTTTTTATTATTATTATTTTTTTTGTGGGTACCGGGGGTCGACCTCAGGACCTCATGCGCCAGCAGGCGCCCGTGCCACTGAGAGATATCACCGGCCCCTTTTTCGTATGTGGGTTCCGGGAGTCGAACTCGGGCCCTCGCGCTTGCCAGGCAGGCGCTTAAGCCACTGAGCCATCTCACCGGCCCCAACATAACATTTTAGTAATTCAGCCAGGACATACAAACACAGGGACAGAAAAGATGACCAAGGAACACACTGAATGCACAGAAGTGATTTGTTTTATATATTAGAACTTAGGCAGAGTGGGTACTGAGAACCAGAGCAAAAATGGGGATAATAAATGTTATGCAGCAATAACTGAGATTAATGTACAGAGATTATTACATTACAACTTAAACAAAAATAAACTTCACATAGGTTAAAGACTTCATTAAAAGCTAAGACTAACAAATGAACAAATGCTGTAGAGAAGGAACCCAAAAGACTTTTTAAAAATAAACTATATTCAGGGAAAAATTACAAAAACCATATGGCAATAACCTAAAAGCTACATAGACAAAAGGAGGTAATTTTTTTTTTTTCTGTGGGTACCGGGGGTTGACCTCAGGACCTTGCATGCCAGCAGGCGCCCATGCCGCTGAGCGATATCACTGTCCCTTTTTTCGTATGTGGGTTCCGGGAGTCGAATTCGGGCCCTCCCACTTGCCAGGCAGGCGCTTATGCCACTGAGCCATCTCACCGGCCCTAAAAGGAGGTAAATTTAATAAAACTAAAACTAATAATTTCTATCTGTCCAATATTCTCAAATTTAGTGAGGAAAAAAACCACAAGAAGATATTTTCAATAAATTCAACCAATAAAACACTGTTTATTCTCCTTATTTTCAGTAGTGTGTTCACATAGTCTCCCTGAAGATTGAAGTAATAAATTCTGAAATACTGCTCCTGAGGAAAATATAGGGTTAGTTCTTGTAAACTTCTGTTCACAACATTTTCATCAACTAACCAATACATAACCTTGTTTTATGTGTGTTTCTCTTTAATGACACAATGTTGGATACCCATGATTGATTCATTCACATCAACTCAGGGCCAATACCACAATTACTCACACCTGGTCAAAGGTCCTCTAACACACGCCTCCCCTTAAGGCACATCACAGCCTTGTAGTTCTTTGGGAGGGTAGTCAGCACTTCAGCACTGTGCTAAGAGAACACTATAAATAGCAAAAGAACCAACAAATATCACAAAAATATGAGAACCATAGATTTAAGTAGACTGTGGAAAGGACATTTGCTGACAGTATAGAAGTTCAAACCCAAAGTCAGTGTGTCACCTTTTTCTCCCTCAGCTGGAATTGTGCATGGGCAAAGGGCAACAAAAACAAATTGCTCCTTCATTTATGTCTGAATGAATCACAAAAGCACAACAATATTGATTTTAGGACTACAAATTAATTTTTGCAAGTGGGCAAGTGTGCAAATATGAAATCTGCAAATACTTGTGCAAATAAGAAATAGATATCTACTGGGTTTCAAATTGCAGTGTATAAATTATTCCCTACAGATTAATATGAAGCAGTCCCAATTCAGTAGAAAGTAGGTAAAACATGATCAAAAATTTGAAAGAAGGGAGGGGCTGGTGAGATGGCTCAGCGGCATAAGCGCCTGCCTGGCAAGCGCGAGGGCCCAAGTTTGATTCCTGGAACCCACATACGAGAAAAGGGCCGGTGATATCGCTCAGTAGCATGGGCGCCTGCTGTCATGCGAGGTCCTGAGGTTGACCCCTGGCACCCACACACACAAAAAAAAAAATTTGAAAGAAGAGAAATATGAAAAACATGTATGGTCAACCTTACTAGTGATCAGGGAAATGCTAATTAAAAACACCGTATGATATTCCGTTAAAATGATTATATTGAAATATTACAAAGCCTAACAGTAAAAAGTGTTAGTAAAAATGTGTCATAAGGAGAATGTGATAATTTTACTATTGGCAATATACACTGAAATACAATTTTATGTCTTGCATAGTAAAATCTAACATTGATTTTTATACCAAGCAAGTCTTAACCAAGGTATATGACAGTAAGTTTTTAACCATGTGTACCATTAAAGACATAAGTTGTATTTTCCTAATAGCAAAATCACAATACAATGGAAAAATAAATCATGCCATCTTCATGTAAAGGAATACAAGGCAATCTGCAGCAGTAGTGATAAACGAACTGATTCTTCAACATGTGCCCATAACAACGAAAGCATTTCAGAAATACAGTGCAGAGGTACAAAATCAAGTAATGGAATACATATAATTGAACCCAGACAATTTTTTAAAAATAGATAGATAGGGCCGGTGAGATGGCTCAGCGGCTTAAGCGCCTGCCCGGCAAGCGCGAGGACCCAAGTTCGACTCCCGGAACCCACATACGAAAAAGGGGCCGGTGATATCGCTCAGTGGCACGGGCGCCTGCTGGCGCATGAGGTCCTGAGGTCGACCCCCTGGTACCCACAAAAAAAATAAATAAATAAAAAATAAAATAAAATAGATAAAAATACTGAGTAATGGAAAATACAAAATTCAGATGTGAATTATGGAATAAATATAAGCAGGCTGAGATTTCTATGAGGGACTTTAATAACAAGGTAACGTTCTACTTTTTAGCTGGGGGAATATGAATGCCATTCTACTATTATGTTAAGTGATAATATAAGTTTTATATTTTCAAGTGTTTCTAAAGTATAGCTAAAACAAATTCAATATGCATGAAATTATCTGTGAAACAAGAACTTGGCTCACCTCTCAAATTTGTAGAAAGGTCTACAGCTTGTGAATTATTTTAGCTAATAAAACTATGGTGGTATTAGAAGCTATACACAAGAAAATAAAATGGATCTCTTTCAGTAAACTCCATAAAGAAAAATAGTAGTCAGTTCCCCATGAGAAAATAAAATGCTTTGTGTTCTTTTTTAACAAGTGACTGACAGCTTTCTCAGTTATTTCCCCTCAAAAGTTAAAATACGAAAAAAAAATGCTTCCACATTATCATTCTTTGTAAAAATACAAAGCAGAATAAGTGGGGTTTAATAGATAACACAATGCCAAGTAAAGTTTACCTGCATAAGGTCAGTGTAACTTCCACATTTCAGTCACAGCTGACTCCTGGTGTCTTAAGTTTCATTGTCTTTCCAAAATCTACTCTTATTTCACATTAAATTAAAATTCCTGCAATGAGAACACACATAGGAGATCAAGTATGCTGCAAATTCAGGAGAATCAATTCAGTAGCCTCTTTGCTAAGTTTATACATTAGCATATATTTAATAGAATTTGTAAGTAAATCCCAGTGTTACTTCTGTACAATGATAAGTGCTAAATAAAGAGTAGATGTTATAATCAATTGTAATGAAAATAATCAATAATCAGGGCTATTTCTCCAACTTTGGTTATGACAGAATAATGAGTAAATGGCAGAAAGTTTTGGTGTTATTTATTCTATAAATGTTCCTTAGAAGGAAATTATGTTGTATGTTTTTAGTGTTCATGATTAACAGAAGTCATTAAGGCATAGCATATTTGAAAATTCAAGAGAAAATATTTTTACTTGTTTTTAGTATATGCTTCAACTGATGAAAAAATAATTTCTTAGGTGACCAGAAGCTAGCCAAAAGGGTAAGTGAATTGTGGAACCACCAATTGCCATGGAAGGTTTGTGCTAACTGCTGGATGTGTTAAAGTTTTACTCTAATTGACCATACTGACAAAGGAGAGGAGATGACTCATGCATGGTGGGAAATCAGACCAAAGACACAATTTATAAACTCTTAGCACCTTCAGTATCTTAACAAGTAAAAGAATAAAAACTGCTCAAGGGTTGGGGGGAGGCAGTGGAAATATATTCTTGGTTTGTCCTTATATCTTAAAGGAGTGGAGTAAGGGGAGAGAGGAAGAGTCTCTTACAGAAAACATAGAAAATTATTGACCATGGGCAATAATTAATTTAGAGGCAGAACTTACACTACATTGTGGCCTGAATGCCCTGAAAACTTAGTAGTCACCATTCCTAGAAACACAAGTCTTCTTTTTAAGGAATGAATTTACCTATGTTAAATCCGGGCCTCAAAGAACTTCTACTGAATCATATTCTCCCAAAAATATTTCTAATGAAAACACAATAAACACATGAGAAAATGAGCCACCACAAGCAAGACAATACAAAGTAGGCAATGACAATATTCCATTACTAAAATCTGCACACCTAAAACTTGCAAGTTTTGAAGATAAAAATACTGTCAAATGTGTATTTCTTTGACCTTATTCAACTTTCACCAATTTCACATAACTTATCATGTATTTATTTATTGCTATGATATTTTACCACATGTGTTGGTTCATGTAACACCAACCAGAGTCAAAATGCAGAACACTTCTGTGATCACAAGGATTCCTTTTGTCGTTTTCTAACCACAGTGTCTTCATTTCTTCTTTCCTATTTCACTCTCCCTACCCTTAATCCCTGCACACCAGTAGATTTTTCATGTCTACAATTTTGTCAGTCAAGGAAGTTATAGGAATGGAATCACATGGTATGTAAATTTTAGGAATCACCATTATTTCTTGACCAAGGTAACTTCCATTCTTTTGTCCCTATATTTATAACAAATCAAGACATTTTTGCGCATTTGTTTCTGGGTTCCCTATTCTAATCTATTCAAGTATGAATCTCTCCAACAATACCTCCCTGTCTTGATTACCATGGTTAAATAGCAGTATAATTTCCAAGTTTATCTAACTCATTTTTTGTACTGATAGTTTTTTCCTTTTTATTGTTCAATAGCATTTCATGGGATAATGGAACCAAAGACTGTTTAACCGTGCACTTACTGAAGAGTGTTTGTGTTGTTACCACCTTTTGCCTCATTATGCTACAAAAAATCATTTTTGAGGGATTTTGAGAACATAAGTTTATTATTCTCCTATAAATGCCCAAAAGTGTGATCATTGGATCTGAAGGAGCTCTATGTTTAGGTTATGAAGAATGGCCCCCAAGTTAGTGATGATGTCTGTACCATTTAACATTCTGACCAGAACAACTCTGGCAATGTAGGAGAGATCCAATTTCACTGCACCCTTGTCAGCAATTGACATTATCATTACTTTTCACATTAGGCAGTCTGAGAGGTGCATAATAATATTTTATGTGTGATTTTAACTTTAATTTCCATAAAGACTCACAATATTGACCATGTTTTCATGTACTTATTTGCCATCTGTGTAAATTATTTAGTGATTAGTATCTTCATGTGTTTGCTTATTTTCTAATTGAATTGTTTGGTTATTTTGTGTTGAGTAAAAAGAGTTATTAAACATAGTATAGACATTGTTCCTTTGTTAGATATGGGTTTTATAAATATTTTATCCCAATCTTTAGATTATTATTTCATCCTCTTAATGTAGTTTTTCACAGGACAAAAACACTTAACCCTGATGAGCTCCGGTTTATCATACTTTTCTTTCATAGGTTGTGATTCTAGTATCAAGTATAAAACCTCTAGGTTATTTTTTCAATGCATAAAATTTTCATTTTACATTTAACTCTATCTGTGATCTATTCAAGTTAATTTTGTCTAGAGTTTTATGGTCACTTTCTGGTTCTTTTTTTCCCCTCATAGCTGTTCGTTTTCCCCATCACTACTTGTTGGCAAGGCATCCTTTCTTTCTGCATTTCCATTTTGCCTTTTTCAGAAGCTAGATGAATTTGTACAGATTAATAGTAAGTTTCTTAATCAGATTTATTGATAATTTCTCTATCCCCTATGACCCCATTGTATAACTTATAGAGTAGAGGACATCTCTCCATTATTTTTCTTTTCAAAGATTTTCTCAATATAACATATTCTTCAAATTTTTTCTGTAATTCAGCAGTGACTCTGTCAGAGCCTGGGCTTCTTTTTATTAGTACGTTTTTGTATTATATCTTCAATTTCATTGACTGGTACTGGTTTATTTAGAATTTTTATATTTTCTTGATTCAGCCTTGGTAATTCATATGTATCTAGGAATCTGTCCATTTCCTCTGCATTTTCCCTCTTATTAGAATGCAAGTTCTTGAAGTAGATACCGATGATCTAGATTTCTATAGGATCTACTGTGATTTCACCCCTTTCATTCTTAAGTGCATGAATGTGAGTCTTTGCTTTCCTTTTTTTTGACAAGGTTGGCTAAGGGTTTGTCAGTTGTATTCAATCTTTCAAAGAAACAACTCTTTGATTCATTTATTCTTGGTATTGTTTTCTTAGTCTCCGTTGTATTAATTACTGTTCTGATCTTTATAATTTCCTCCCTTGTACAAGCTTTGGGCCTGACTTGCTCTTCTTTTTTTTAGAAGCTTCAGTTTCAACATTAGGTTGTTTATTTGAGCTCGCTCTGTTTTTCTGACAAGGGAATTCATCGCTATAAATTTCCTTTGTAGGACTGCTTTCATTGTGTACCGTAAGTTCCCAGTATGTTGTATTGGCATTATCGTTTAATTGTAGAAACCAACCAATTTCTTCTTTAATTTCATTTGTGAACCATTGGTTGTTCAAGAGGGTGCTATTTAATTTCCACGTGTTTATGAAGTTGTTGTGGTTTCTTTTGCCATTGATTTCCAATTTCATTGTACTGTGGTCTGATTATATACATGGGATAATTTCAATTCCTTTTCATTTACTTAACCATGTTCTATGAGCTAGTATGTGATCTATTTTGGAGAACGTCCCATGTGGAGATAAGAGGAGTGTGTATTCTAATGTTGTTTTGTGGAACACTCTTTAAACATCTATTAATTCCATTTGTTAAAAAGTTTAGTTCAGTTCTGGTATTTCATTGTTGATTTTTTTTTTTTGTCTCGATGATCTGTCTATTTGTGACAGTGGGGTATTGAGGTACCCCATTACAATTGTATTAGTGCTTATTTGATTTTTTATGTCCATTAATATTTGTTTTACATAGTTGGGTGCATTGGCATTTGGTGCATTTATATTTATGATGGTTATCTTTTCCTCTTGGGTGGTTCCCTTTACAAGGACTTCTACATTTCTACATGTTTTATCATAAAAATTTACATGTCTACAAATTACATGAATATTGAGAGCTATTGTCTTAAAGCTATGGATCAATTTGAGGATAACTGACATTTCTGTTGAAATTTCCTATCTACTGCTCTCCAGATATTTAGGTCTTCTTCAATTGCATTCAATAGTTTTTATAATTTTTAGCACACAGATTCTGCAAATTTTGGTGAAGTTTATATTAAGCTACATAATTAATTTTGAAATAGTTCAAAATTGTGTTGTTTTTAAATTTGACTACAAGTTAATTGTTGGTAAAAAAAATGTCATCTTCAAATAAGAATAGATTGACTTCTTCCTTTCTGATTTGTATGCCTATTTTTTTTTGCCTGATTGCTATGGCTAAAGTTTTGAGTACTTCTTTGAGCAGGATTTCTCATAACAGAGGAGCCATGTGACTTTTAACCTTCTGTGTCTGAGATGGATACAGGTGACACTGGACACACTCATCTTGCTCCTAAGGTTTGAGGGAATACTTTCAGGATTTCTTTTTCCCATTTAGTATGTTGTTAAGAGTGGATATATCATAAATGGCTTATAACAGTTTGAAGTAACTTCCTTTTTTTTTTTTTTGTGGGTACCGGGGGGTCGACCTCAGGACCTTGCGCACCAGTAGGCGCCCATGCCGCTGAGCGATATTACCAGCCCCTTTTTTCGTATGTGGGATCCGGAAGTCGAACTCGGGCCCTCGCGCTTGCCAGGCAGGCGCTTACGCCGGTGAGCCATCTCACCTGCCCGAAGTAACTTCCTTTTATACCTATTTTCATCAGGGTTTTTATTAAGAATGGATGTTTGATTTTGTCAAAGCCTTTTTCTACATCTACTGATATTGTGTGATTTTTATCCTTTCTCCTGTTTATTTATTATACTACATTTATTGATTTACATTTATTGAACCATCCTTTCATCGTTGGGATAAAACCAACTTGGTCACAGTGTATTGTATTTTTAGTAATTTGTTGCATTCTGTTTGCAAGTATCTTTGAGGATTTTTGCAACTATGCTCATTAAGGACATTGACCTGTAGTTATCTCTATTTTTTTTCCTGTGTGTGTTTATCTGGTTTTGGTATCATGGTAATGATAACTTAAAGAATGAGTTTGGTAGGGTTCTTTCCTTTTTAAATTCACCCAAGAGTTTGAAGAGTATTGATGTTTTGTCTTCCCTGAAGTCCCAGTAAAATTCAGAGGTGAATCCACTGAGGTTGTGCTTCCATTACTCATTGGAGTTTTTATTATTGCCTCTATTATTTGCCTATTATTAACCTATTTAAAGTTTTTTTTTATCTTCTTGGTTTAAATTGGGAAATTGCATGACTACTGGAATTTACTCTTTTCTTCTAGATTCTCCAATTATTAGAATATAAATTTTCAAAAAAGTTTCTCATAATCAGGAGATTTTGGTGCTACGTGTTTTGTTTTAGCTTTCGTTTTCATTTCTGATTCCACAGATAGGAATATTTGCTTTGCTTCTTTTAAATTTTGCTAGGGATTTATCAATCTTATTTATCCTTCAAATATTTATTTATTCTGTACTTTTTCAGTCTCATATTCATTGATTTCTCCTCCCACCTTATAATTTCTTTCCTTCTGTAAGTTTTGGATTTAGATTGCTCTTGATATTCTAGGTTCATCATTAAATTATTTATTTGAGATCATTCTATTTTTTTAAATGTGGGCATTCACAGCTGTATGGTATGTTTTTCTGCTGTTGTCATTTGATTCTAGAAACTTTTAAATTTCTTCCTTGATTTTTTCAATGACCCATTGGTTATTCAAGAGTATATTGTTTAGTCTCCATGTGTTGGTGTAGTTTCTTTGGTATTTTTGCTGTTGATTTCTATTTCCCCTATAATCTGATAGCATGCAAGAGATATTTCAATTATTTTATATTTATTAAATCATATCTTACAATCTAGAATATCATCTATTTTGGAGTAAGTTTCATATGCTGCTGAGAAAAATATATATTCTATTGTTGTTGGATGCAACACTCTATAGCAGTGGTGGTGGACCTATGGCACCTGTGCCACAGCCAGCTGTTTTTATCATTGAAAGCTCTAAAAGGTTCGCCATCACTGCTGTATAGATACCTGTTAAGTCTATTTGATGATGTGTTACAACTCTGGTATTTCTCTGTTAATTTCTCTCTGTGTTTAATCCATCTATTTGAGAGAAGTCCCCCATAATGATTCTATTGGTATGTATCTGTCTTTTTATGTCTAGATTTTATGAAATTGTGCCACATTTCAAAATATATTTTATGAAAATTGTCTTTTCCTTTCAGATAGCTTCATTCACTAGTATGCAGTTACCTTCTGTGTCTCATCTCACTGGTTTCAGCTTGACGTCCACTTTGCCTGAAAATAAGATAGCGGCTCCTTCTGCTTGCTTTTGGCTTCCTGCTTCATTGAGTATCATTTTCCGCCTTTCCAGTTTTGGTCTATGTGCTTTTGCTTGTTTGCTTTTGTGGATGACGTATGTCTTTGGATGTGATATATGGTTGGGTTCCCAATTTTGTGATACAATCTGCCAGCCTTTGTCTGGAGTTAAGACCATTTGAGAGTTAAGACAATTTGCATTGAGTGTTATTATTCAATTTTATTATTGAATATTGCCATTGCTTTGTTTTTTCAGTGTTGATTCCTTTATTTTTTTCATTTTATCTAACTACTCTGCCATCTAGATGTATTTTTTTCCTTTGGCTTCTTTGTTGATGTTGGCCTCACTATCAGTTTGGAATTCCTTTGAGTACATTTTGCAATAATGTTTTATTGCAAAAAAATCTTATCTTTTTAAAATTTTTTAAAATTTTTATTAGTATGTATTTACAGTACATAGTAACTACATTCGTTGTGGGGAGTTGGTATACGTACTTAACACATCTTACATGTTTTTATGTTCCCTTCTTCCCATCATCAGTCCCCTTCTCACTTGCAAAAGATCTATCTCCCAGTGTCCTATTATTTATCTTTTATTTTGCTCTTGAAAAATCTTTTATTTCTCCAACAATTCCGAAGGACAATCCTGCAGGATATTGTAATCTGGATTTACAATTGTTTTCTTTTAGGGCTTAAACTTCACTCCAAGCTCTCTCATCTTTTAAGGTTTGTGTTGAGAACCTGCTGTTATTCTGTTAAACATGCTTTTATAAGTTACTTGACATTTTACTAGCATTTTTTTTCCTCTTGTGCTGAGTTTCTGGACTTTAATTGTGATGTGTCATGGGGAGTGTTTTGTTGTTCAAAACTATTTGGGTGCTGTATGACTCATTTACTGTATATTTAATTTTTTCCTAGATTTGAAGAATTTTCTGCTCTTAGTTCAGTAAATATTCATACCATTACTGTTGTTTCTGTGCTTTTTTAAAACTCTTATAATTCTTAACTTATTGTGTTTTTTTCTTTCCTTTGGAATCATCTAGCAGCTGTTGGATGCAGCTTCCATGGCAACTTGTTGTTTTTAGGGTATAACTGCGTACATGATTTACTACATCAACCTTTTCTTCACATTCTAATACACTCTCCTCAGAATGCTCATTCCTACTTCCTATAATATCATCCGAATTTTGCATGTTTATGATGTTTGCTTGATTCCTTTTCATGGTCTCTAATTCTTTACAAAAGTGTATATTCATAGCTTGCATATTCTTTAATTCAATCAACTTTTTGTTTGTGTCTTCTTTAAGCTCATTGAACATGTTAACATCTCCTCCTGTTAAACATCTCCTCTTCTATTTGCATGCTCACTGACATCTTATACAGATGCACAGAGCTTAGCACGAGCAGAGAGACAGAGACAAGCAAGCAGGCTCAGGAGATGTTGCATGGCATGCTCACCCAGCGAGGTGTCAAAAGAGCAGACATAAACCGCTGTAGGGAATGTTTAGGAGGGAAAGGGATGGAGATCAGGGAAGACTCTCCGGAGCGCAATGGGAGATGAGATGCTTGGCCAGTTTCCAGCGTGTTTTCCCTCCCTTCGATACAGTCGAAGTTGTCGAATCACAAGATAGAGACAACAGTCTCCAGCCGGTCATGCACACAGGTGTGGAGCAGAAGCCAAACATTGATCTGCTTTCATAGAGAAGGAGAAGCGGACTTCATAGCCCAAGCAGAGCCCTAGCCCCTTCACCCACTGGGAAACAAGAGAAAAAAATCCCTGGAGGAGAACGAGCCCACACAGCCAACCTCCATTCGTAACCACAGAGGACTGGATCTCCACCTCCTGCAACTGGGAAGACAAGATCTCTCCATTTTTGAACTCAGGGGAAAGAGAACGCCAGTGAAATTCCAACCAAAGTGTAAGTAGGACTGAGGAGACTCTGAATCTGTATTTTGTGTGTGTGGTTTTTATTCTTTTTTCTTTGCTCCTTTCATCTGGTATATAGGTGTGTGTGTGTGTGTGTGTGTGTGTGTGTGTTTGTACATGTGAAATGGATAATAAGAACTAATTAGTGTAATTAGTGCATTAGTTTAGATAGCATCTTGCATGGTAATGTCTAGATAAACCTCACCAAAAATTATGTCTGGAAGATTCAAATACAATCTATCAACATGTTAGTTGGTTCTGACTTTCATATAACTTCCATCAATCTCCAAGTACATACTCTCTCTTCTTACTCTTGCCTATCCCTCAAAAAACTCTCAGATGTTCTTTTTCTCTTCCCTCTTTTCCATATATAAAAATAATATCAGCAAAGTCCAATTTTCTCCTTTCATTTAATGTTATCACTTTTTTCTTCTTCATTTCTTTCTGAAATATTTTCTTTCTTTTTTTCTCCCTTTCTTCTTCCCTCATCCTACATATTTCAGCCCACTTGTCATCAATGCTATTTTATTGTCTTCTTAGGTTATAAAAATTGTGAAAATGTTAAAACAACTTTAAAATTCTGTGATTGATATATGCTTGCTTCCTTTGAAGCTGATGTCTCTCTCATCAGCATAGTTAGTCTTTCCGTGTAAGATGGTGAAAGAGATTCATCCTATTATGTTCGGTAGGTGTAATAGGCACGTGAATATCAAAACATGACAAAGGCGAAGATCATTTCATGGGGAGATGCGCCCTAGAGATGCTGATGCTGCAACACAGCTATTCACCCTAAGTAATCTTCAACCTTCTGGTAAAAAACAATACAAACATGAAAAAAAAAAAAAAAGACAAGAAGATACCTCTAAGAACTCTAAACTCCCCCAAATCTGATTTCATAGGCACTAAAGTGGAAAAAGTATTCAAAGAACTAGAAAGCCAAATGGTTAAAATACTTAAATTGATGATGTATTCTATACCTTGCAAAACACACTTCTTGTCCTATAATTTTAAAAAATAATTTATGATATTTTGTTGTTATCATGGCACCTGTGAAAAAGGAGAGTATTTTTTATTTCTCTCTGACTACAGTTAACTATTTTTCTTGGTGACTATGTTGAGTAAAATCACTTAACATTGGTATCCTTGCCTACTCCTGATATTTGGCCTAAACAAAGAGTATTAGTAGAAGTAACTTCCCATACACAAAAACACAAGCAAACCAAACTCATTCTCCATACATAAAAATAATCACTTTCTTAAACTTTTATTAGTGCATGTTTTCAGTACATAATGATTATATTCACTGTGGGGATTGGTATGTGTATATAACGCATTTCAGTTCCTTTTTTTGCCCCTTCCCTATACCCCACTTTTATTTTTCCAACATCAGATTAATTTATTTATCTTACAAGTCCTTATAAAGTTAATAATCACTTTTAAATGAATTTTAATGTAACAAGAGTAATACAACAATTTTAAATTAACATATAAAAAAGCTGTTTTATAACCTTGAGGTATATCACATATATAATATACATATTATATGTATAAATCTCAAATTTTACGTCTTCAACCATTTGAAATATATATCACAGTGGAGTCAAGTACTTCAACACTGTTATGCAACCAATTCTCAAGAATCATTTTTATCTTGCGAAAGTGAAACTCCATAACCATTAAATAACAAATTTCAAGTTCCTCTTTCCTCTGTTCCTGAGAACCACTAAAGGGATTATGCTTTCTGTCTCTATGAATCTGAGTACTTTAGGTATCTCATATAAACACGATCTTACAAAAAGCAACAACTGGGCCGGTGAGATGGCTCAGCGGCATAAGCGCCTGCCTGGCAAGCGCGAGGGCCTGAGTTCGACTCCCAGTACCTACATACAAAAAAAAGGCCGGTGATATCGTTCAGCGTCACGGGCACCTGCTGGTGTGCGAGGTCCTGAGGTTGACACCCGGTACCCACACACACACAAAAAAACAATAACTATCAACACTATACAAACCATAGAAATTAATCTAAAACATATAAAATTGGATGCACTAAAATTATAAACTTCTACATATGGTATAGCATGATAAAATTAATTTATATAAGATATAGTTAATATGTACCAATCTCCTACAGTGAATGTGATCATTATGTAGTGCAATCATGCGCTAATAAAAGTAAAGAAAGATAATATATGAAAGCAGTATGGAACTACTCCCAAGACCATATATGTAAGAATTTCTTTGAATCAAAGAACAAGTGACAACTCAATAGAAAATGCGTGGTATTTTCAGAAGAGGTACATGAATAGGCAATGCATGTTTGAAATGATGCTAAATCAATTTCATAAATATTTTAATGAAAGTCACATTTATATTTGATATGTCTACTCTTCATTTTATTTCACATCTACTAGATTGACAGTCTCTAAACATTGAAAATAACAATATTGGTTAAAGTATGGGAACAGACAAGCCTCATCCATTGTTCATTCAACTGTGAAACACTTCTACTACTTTGAAATGCAGCTTGTATTTATCTATTAAAATTACGTAAAACCCTGTAATTTTAACCCTCTGCAGATTATCTAGAAAACTCTGGTCTGTTTTCTGTCAAATGATGGTATAAAATTTGGTAAACAATTTTTTTTTTTGGTGAATCATTAATGTCCCTCTACAATAAAATGCACAAAAGATTTTAGGATAGAAATGTATTGACACATTAAACAGGACATATCACAGAAATGATGTTGAGAAAGATTTTTCAAAGCATATAATATGCTATGTACAGCCTTATTTTATTTATATGAATGTCATCAATGCATGAAACCAGAAGCCTTATTTCATTTTATTTTGGAATGGTCATATTAGAATTTGAGAGAAGCAGGATGCTGTTTAATGATAAGCTGTGGGTAGATACAGCTGTGAGAGAGAAGAGAGCAGGACATGAAACCAGAAGGATTCTGGGGGCTGGAGATAAGGAGAAGTGGAGCAAGGTTTTTCAATGAGAGCTCAGCTACAGGTAGATAGAAGCAAGAAGTTCCAGTGCTACTGTGCAGGGCACTGACTCTAAATCGTAATTTAATTGACACTGGCAAAGTTTAGGAGAAAGGAATTTGACTGTTTTAAATCATAAGGAAATGGTAAATATGTGAAGCCATAGATATGTTTAATTGATTTAAAAACTCACACCATGTCTATGTGTATTGAGGCATCACGTAGAACTCCACTAATAGGTACAGCACTTTTGTTTTTGTGCATCAGCTAAAAATAAATTTATTTTAAATTAAAAAAATGACATTTTGCTTATTCAGACACTAAGGACTTTCACAGTAGGTACATTTATATTCCATGAATGTGAAGTTTTGGTCTCCTAATTCATATTGTAGGTGCTATATAAAATTTTGTCTAGAAAAAATGCTTACATTTTAGAAACTCATTATTTTAAATGGAATGACAAAAATAAAGATCTAAGGACATATGTGATACCTGTATTCAACTGTTGCACAACCGATCCCGAACCAAAAGGAGGATGCTCCATGCCAAGGAGTAGGAAGACAATTGTTTATTACGCCAGCGGGCTGATGGGGGATCACTCCCAGAGCATCAGCCCTGAACCGCAGTCAGGCTAGGGTTTATATAGGATTTACAATCAGGAAGTATAGAGGCAGAGAGCATGGGAGTTTAGGACAAAAGCCTTAGTCATCAGTTACTAAGTAGGCCACTCTTGGGACAGGTTAGCGGGAACAGGGTATGTTTACAGATTTGGGAAGTACAGACGGTACAGCTGGATGCAGCCAGCCTTATCTGGCTTTGTAGTTTTTGAACAGAATGAGTACATCTTGTGGCCTTGTTGTGTTAGTCAGGCAGGGTGAGCTCAAAAAGAAACACATCTTTTGGCCTCGTTACATTAGCCAAGCAGGGTGAGCTCAAAGTTCTAAATTTCCTTTGCACAACTACTTAGGCTAGAACAAGGACAGCAGGAAGGCACACATGTGCTTGTATTTCTCCAGGGTGTTACTATGGATTATACATCCTTGCTTTTCCTCCTAAGCTGTTAGCACATTCGTGATTAGATGAGGAGGACTGAGCTAATAGAATAACTTCTAATAAAATAAACTCAATCTGATTTGAAAAGATCAGATATTTATTTATAAAGTTATTTTAATAAAATATATACATTTACACATTATTCCACATAAATCATATTTTAGTGGTTCAAAAGCCCATTAATAAACAAAAATTATCTCAAAATGCTTGTGTTTTATAAAAACCAATTTTGATGTTATTTCTATGCATTAAAATATATCAGGATGATATGACAAAGGGATTGATAATATTAATGTTATTACACAAAGGACTATTAGTAACTTTAAAAAAATTTACACATACCAATAATTTACACATTTATATATCCTAGTAAGGAATACATCATCGTGTAATTTTTTAATTCTTATTTCACCAATGAAGGTAAATGATGACTCCAAAGACAATTTTAGATTTAGAGGGAAAAATCCATTCATCACTCTGAAGTATGTTCTTTGATTTACAAAGGTTTGCTACTCTTATATTCCATTTACTTTACATAATTCTTTGAATTATGTAATACTCCAACAAGAAAAATAACATTGTCAAATTTACTCAGAGTGTCATCTAATGGCATTCTTGTCCCAAATCACACCAATGACATATGCTGATTGGTGTAATTAATTTCAAATTAAAAAAAATAAGTCAAACATCAGGTATTATTTTGTTTTTTCCCATCCTTTTCAGATAAAGATGAAAAGGAACGAAGCCCATGTATTAAAAATCAGTAGAAAGAAAATTCTAAAATAAAAGCAAAGCGCAACGTATAGCAGGATATTGCAAAGCTGTGCTTTCCCAGACAATGGAGAAGAGCGCCTATTTATCTGCATGCATCGTGGATAAAAATTTCCAGTTGAGAAGCCCAAGCAAGTTCATGACAGATGAGCATTTGACACAGTAATTAGAGAGGAGGAAACAAGATAACGAATCTTGAGGAGGAAAACAAATATTCCACCCAAACCCTGGAAGTCTTGATTGTTATTTGGCCTTTATCATTAATTAACTTTAAAGCCTCAAGGAAATACCCAACCTAGTTTACCTGCGTCCTTTTGTGTACAATTACAATAAGGATATTTTCTCTAACACATTTTAGGGCTATTATGATAAAAGAATAAATGGAATACATTTCATAAAACTTAGTGTTATATAAATATAAGAGATTGTTGTCAGATTAAAACAGAATTTATAAAGAAAATGATGCAAAAAGTACAGTAATTGCCTCATTATACAAGAAACTTTAGACAATTAGTGCATGTAAGTTGCTACAAAGTATCTTTCAATAGCAAGCACACCTTGGTCCACTCGTACCTTTTCTTCCATCGCTTCTTTTAACTATATTTATTTGTTTGTTTGTTTGGCTTTATTAGTCTTACAGAGTACCTCCACAAATTCTGATGACTATTACTATGTATGTCAATTTTATTTTATTTTAGAATAAATAAAATGTCCTTAGCTTTGACAACATAACATGTCTTAATATCTCAACTAAATACAACACTAGTTTTTAAATCTTTTTTTTTTAATTCTCCATTACATTTTATAAAAGAAAACAAGAAATGGTATCGTTTGGTACACCCGTTTTTTGTGGATATGGTTTAGTATAGTTTGACTTCAATACTTTTAAATGGAAATAGGTATAATGCAAGTATTTCATTAAGTACTTTTTGCTAAGTTCTCATACACATCTCAATTGGGACAAATTTTTAGGAAGTCATTGCTTAAGACAAATAAATCTAGTAGAAAACATCTTTATGTCTGTGTTTTTCAATTTCGTTATGACTCGAGAGCTCCTGCTTTTTGCGGTGTTATGAAGGATTTCTTGAAGTAACCATCTGTAAAACCAGTCTCTAGGTTTCCTAAGTTTATGATGATAAAGTAGAGAAGGATTTTTTCTTTTTTCATACTTACCAAAACATTGATCCTATTTTAAATAGATTTTAGGCACACTTTCAAGCACTATAATTTATAAGCTTATTTGTTTTTTGAGAATTATCAGTCATTTTAATAAGGAACTGCAAAAAAATTATCCTCAGAGCATAGTAAAATAATTAGCAGATCTATACAAATCCTTGCTTTTAAGTTTGAAAAAACTTATTCAAATCTATATGTCTAATTTTATGAACCAGTAATTGGGAAGCATATTTTGAGATATGTTTCTGATGAGAGAAAACACAACACAAAGAAAAACTAACAAATTCTTCTTGATTTTCTGCAGCAAAGGGTCACGATAAATCATTTAATACTGTGCAATGCTAAGGTGCAATGCGGACTTTACATGTTTTCTAAAGATAATTTTTGCAAAATTAAGTTTTCAAGTTCACTCTTCCCTTAACCAATTACATAATAATTATTATTGTAGTTAATACAATTCTTTTTTTTTTTTTTTTTTTTTTTTTTGGTGGGTACCAGGGGGTCGACCTCAGGACCTCGCGCACCAGGAGGCGCCCGTGCCGCTGAGCGATATCACTGGCCCCTTTTTCGTATGTGGGTTCCGGGAGTCGAACTCGGGCCCTCGCGCTTGCCGGGCAGGTGCTTAAGCCGCTGAGCCATCTCACCGGCCCGTTAATACAATTCTTAAAACAATTCCAAAAAAATCTGATAGCAAATGAAATTATACATTAACACATAGTGCATGATAACAATAAAATATGCTCTTATGTGCATAGTGGTAATAAAATGTGAATATAAAGTGACTTTCACTATGTAAAAAATTATTCTCAATAATATGGGAGCATTTTTTTCTAGGACTGGAAAGAAATGGTAGGTAAGAATATGTCACCATTTTGAAAAGTATTTAAGTAAGAAAAGAAATTACCTGGTTAATAGGAATTCATAAAGAAATAAGTGTGAGGCACATTTTTAAAGAACTAAAATATAGAAGTGCCCCATATGTAAGGAGAGATGTAGTTTCAAAGTAAGGATAACTCTGAAATGCAGGGAATGAATGACTGGATCAGGTGCCATACATAAGGTGGCTAAGACATAATGTTCTGCATACATAAATTCTGAGAACTTTATTTTTTATGATGCTGGGTAATGGAAAGGGCACTGTTTTATGACGATTCATTGAAGATGTCACAGTGATGGAATGGAAGCACAGCTTAGCAACCACTATTTTCACTGAAGAATCAAAAAAGGAGAAAAACAAAAAGAGAAATAACACAGAGAGGCCAACTGTTCCCTTATCCTGCATCACCATGTGGGGTCATACATAAACTATAGTGGAAAGAATTGTTTGTTCCTGGAAATAGGAATAAAAATATGCAGTTTGATAAAGAGGACCAATCTCATTGGACTTTTGGAGCAGAAACATGTTTTCCTTCTACCCTATTCTAAGATCGAGTGCCATAACAAATTACCATTACAACCAAAAAGAATCGAATGTAGATACTTTAAAATGTTATTCAACTTATTTGAAAAATGAAAAAAGGTAAAAATAATCTTTCCACTAATTCACATCAAATTAATGATACTGTAACAAGGTAAATGGTGTTAAATATCCATAGGGAATTGTGAACCAGTTATTATATGAAAAAAAAAAAAGACCTCAAAAAAGATAAGGATAATATATCCTTTTCCAGTTGTCCCTCAGAACTACATTCTGTATGGGAAGAATGAGCAATGAGCCAAAGAAACAAATACACCAGCAAGTCCTCAACTTAAAATCAGCATGCAATTATCACCAAACAGTAGGGTACTGTTGCTACGGAACTCATCTTGACAGGAGGTCAAAGTATTGCGATGGCTACCCTACAAATTAGAAGATTAGCCATGGTTGTATCAGTTCAGTTTGAAGGAACTACTTAGCCTATAAAATAAGTGGAACAGGTTGGGTATTTTTTAAGATAAAATTCTGATTCTTAGATATGTCGGGGATTTGTAGACAGATTAGAACTAACATTACACTGAAATAATCAAAAAGGAGTTTACATGTTAAATATAAGGTTTGATTTATTGGAATCCCTGAAGCAATCCATTGGATATCAAACATCTTAACTAGAGCTTTGAACAAGAATATATTAGTATGTGGATAATAAAAATTTCATTTTTCATATTTATAATGTCTAAAATATGTATCATTTATTTTTTATTTATATAAGTTGAAATATGTGTCATATTTGTTTTTTGTTTGCATGTTTGTCTGTTTTTGCAGTACTGGGTATTGAAAGAGGGGTTTTGCACTAAGTTACATCTCTAGGGCTTTTTTTTTTTTTTTTTTTTTTGGTACCGGGGGGTCGACCTCAGGACCTCGCGTGCCAACAGGCACCCGTGCCACTGAGCGATATCACCGGCCCCTTTTTCGTATATGGGATCCGGGAGTCGAACTCGGGCCCTCGCGCTTGCAAGGCAGGCGCTTATGCCGCTGAGCCATCTCACCAGCCCCTAGGGCTTTTTAAATTTTCATTATAAGTCAGGGTCTTGCTCAGTCACCAGTTTGTCCAGGCTGGGCTGGAATGTGTTGCCTCAGCCTCCCTCAATCTCCCAGGTTGGTGCTCCACCATGCCCCAAGTGAGATGCATCTTACAGTGAGAACAAAAATGTGTGTAATCATAGCTCATGCTCTAAGATGATTTGGAAAGTTCTATTTAATTCAAATTGAAGAATGCAGAGTAACTCACTTTCCCAAGTAGTTGCTTACTGTTTGTCATGTTGAAAAAGGAGAAATATCAACTGTCCCTCCAATAAAGTCTCTTAATAGTTGATTCCCTCTAGATTAAGAAAGTGGGATGAATGTCTATTGTTGATAAATCAGATACCTGGTTTTCTCGGTGATACTGGAAGGTGGTAAACAGAAACCAGAAGTATTTTGCTACCTAATGTAGCATAGGGCTGAAGAAATTCTTCCAACTTAAAGATTAATTCATCCTCTCTTATCAAACCTATTAACTGCATCATTGAGACACAATCTTTATAAGACTGACATAAGAACATATATTTTAAATAATATATAATTTTGAATGATTTGAAATGTCATAGAACAATAACAGATGATTAAATAATTAAAAAAATAAAAGCCGCAGGGAAAGTTAAAATGGGCAGGAATAACATGTAAAGAAAGAAAGGTATGGTGGATGTGGAAGTTCGTGAATAAAGAAGTTAAGTTAGTTGATGGCTTTAGGCCTATTTTATAGCTGTGATGATTTTTATCCTAGGAAAATGAAGGGACATTTTTTTCTCTTCAGGTCAAAATGGAATAACATCTGTGATTTATATTTTTGCTAGTAATACCTAAATTTTGAAAACAAAGGCATATTTTATTATATACTGCATACAGTTTAAAAGTCAGTGAATTTCACGAAGCCCAAGTGGGAGAGCACGGAGCACCCGCAGAGGTTTCTTCTAGCGCCTGGATTAGGGCAGACACATAGGAAACCCGCCTAAAGCCACACAAAGAACCACGGACTAGAAAGAAGAAAACCCATACAGCATGCAGGCAAAGGTGTACTTTCTGTTTCCAACAATCAAAGCAGAACATAGCAATTACAGGGCTTAAGGTGCATTACTGAAAGTGTGCATTACTAAAGTAACAAAGACAAGATGAGAGCAAAATTTTCATTATTAATAATGCAAATAGGAAGGAAAATGTAAATGCTATAATTTTCTTAGAAAAAAAATGCCAGGAATTTAAACTCAGTGAAAATATCTCATAATTTGAAAAATAATTAATAGGATTTAGTTTACAGAAGTTGAAATAATTTATCAGCGGATGCTTTCTATTAGATATAGTTTTAAGAAGAAGTATTTCAGACAGAAGAAAAATAGATAAAAAATGGAATTATACGAAGGAATAAAAACACAAAAATTTGGAAGTTCAGAGGATTTCAGAAATGAAGGCAGACAGTAATAAGAGAATCTAAATTTACTAAAAATATATGAAATAACCACTGTAAAAGACTGTAGAAAATGTACTGATTTAAGTTATTTTGGAAACCAGTAAAAGCCGTAAGACTGAAACCGAAAGAAACTCCACGTACACACCAGACCCTACTTGATAAAGTTGGTCTCTGCAGCAGTACAACTTGACAGTTTTCATACTGCTCTACATGTCTACTGAAATTCAAGTTACCTAAGTGAATGGTAAATGTTGGGAGCTAATTTTATCACTACTAGAGTGAGAATTTAAAGAGAAGCTAGGGGAGAAAGCCATAGTGATCCATGTGATAGTGCATTTTATTTGGAAACATCATTATGAGTTCACTTTTAGTTGAATATAGACAGAGAAGGTAGATAGAGAGATATGCTGAGTATCTGAGTCTTCGCATGTCACTAAACACCGTGTTTCTCTGATCCGACAGAGTCTGAAAGAAATAACACCTTAGTAGCAATGAATTATCTATTCCCACATCTTGCTTTCTACTGTCATTTTCCAATAAGATGGACAAGGGCCCTTTGAAAACTGACCACTTCCAGTAATTAGGCAGAAAATACCTGAGGTCATCTTGTAGCCATGAAAGCCGATATATACAGTGATAAACCGTGTAGGCAGTATGTATGCTTGATACAATGGGATGAAAACTTTACTTCTCGAATCTTCCTTTGAAGAAACTGAAATATAGACTAGTGATAAACAAGCAAAAATAAACCAATATTGGTAAGTGTCAACCCAGGGCATTGTATAACATATTTGAAAAATAGCATGTCAGTGTCTGAAATACTTGAATAGAACAGAAATGAGCATCATACAAAAAGTGAGAATATTTTTAAAAAAAGCCTTAATTAATATACAATCAGTGTTTTATTTACTCAAAAAAATAAATCATAATTAATGCACAATGCTTGTAATAGGAGAACTCGTGTGTGAAGTTTGTGAGAACTATCAGAGCTCTTTCTATTTTTCTCTATACGTGAAAGTCTTTCAAAAATGAAGACATTTTTTAAAATGCAAAAATACAATATTATTTACAATACAGCAAACATGTTTTGTGTATAGGGATAAGTCTGAGAGAAGATATGCAAATTTCTAAATATTGAAAACTTTAATCACTGATGAGAAATATTAAGGAAGATGTTAAGAAAAGTGGAGAGTTGTATTATATACATATACAAAAGCACTCTAATTGTTAAGACAAGAAAACTACTAAAATTAATCTATGAATTCACAGTGATCCTATGTAAAATCCAAGTAGGGTTTACATTTGGAGGTTAACAATTGACTTTAAAATTCTTATGAAATAGAAGGATTTAGAATGGACAAAATACTTTTAGAAAATAATAAAGTTATAGAACTCACATACCTAACATGTATAAATATCATTAAACTATCTTAGTTGGGAGATTGTGCTACCAGAATAAAAGTAATGGAATAGAAAAGATAGTTTCTAAGTAAATCCGTCTGTTTAATATAGACAAAGTGAAAAAGCAATTAAGTTTAAAAGCTAGTGTATTGGGCCGGTGAGACGGCTCAGCGGCTTAAGCGCCTGCCTTGCAAGCGCGAAGGCCCGAGTTCGACTCCCGGATCCCACATACGAAAAAGGGGCCGGTGATATCGCTCAGCGGCACGGGTGCCTGTTGGCGCGCGAGGTCCTGAGGTCGTCCCCCCGGTACCCACAAAAAAAAAAAAAAAAAAAAAAAAAAAAAAAAAAAAGCTAGTGTATTGTCAACAGATCATGCTGCAATTACAGGATATTCTAATGTGAAGAATAAAAGTCAATACATATTTGTCAGCAAAATTAAAAATGAACTAAAAATGATCATGAAACTAAAGGCAACACCTAGAAATAGAAAATATGTAGGAAAATTGTAGAAGAAAACTTCTTTGTCACCATGGATTAGGCAAAGGATTTATAAATATACTACCAAAAGCATGATTCTAAAAGAATAACAGCAAAAAAAAAAAAAGGCAAACTACATTTTATGATAATTAAAATCTTTTTGGGCAGGTGATATAGCTCAGCAGCATAAGTGCCTGCCTGGCAAGTGCGAGGTCCTGAGTTCGATTCCTGGTACCCACATAAAGCAAAAAAAAAAAAAAAAAAAGAGAGAGAGAATTAAAATCTTCTTCCTTAAAAAAGCATTTTTAAGAAACATTGAAGGCAAGCTAGAGAATGGGAAGAATGTTTCCAAATCACATATCTGATAGGACTTGTGTATTTTGGTATGTCAATTATTTTCATGCTCTGTAATAAGAAAACAAGCCTTTGACAACTTGGCAAAATAATTGAGCAGGCACTTAACCAAATAATACAGATATAAAAAACAAACATAAGGGCCGGTGAGATGGCTCAGTGGCTTAAGCGCTTGCCCGGCAAGCGCGAGGGCCCGAGTTCGACTCCCGGAACCCACATACGAAAAAGGGGCCGGTGATATCGCTCAGCAGCACGGGCGCCTGCTGGCGTGCGAGGTCCTGAGGTCGACCCCCCGGTACCCACAAAAAAAAACATAGGAAATTAAATATCTTTAAGCTTTCATTAAATACAAATTAAAACTTTATTGGGATATAACTCCACACAAATTTGGGCAGCTTACAATCATAAAGCCTTATGTGTCAGAGGTAGGTGGGTATGTAAAATGGTAACACCCCCTTGTAAACCATTTTTGTAGTTTCTTGGATACATAAACACGAAACAAAAACAAAATCCAGTTATTCCATTAATGTTTACCAAAGTAAATGATTCATCTGCAGTAGGGTGTGTACACAAATATTCACAGCATGTTTATCTAGAATGGTACAAAATGAAAAAAGAACTAAATATCCATTGAAAATGAAGCACGTAACCTTACTTATACCCATAAGTACACCAGTCCTCACAAGGAATGAATTGCTGCTGTGCCAATAAGAGAGATACATGTCAAAATAATAAAACTTATGAAATTGTATATTTTAATAACATGTCATTGATGTATATCAAGTACATCTCAAAAAAGCTGTTGAAAATGAACTGGCACTGAGCTATTTAAGATTTGTTACACATGGAAGAACTGACTAGCTGTACATTATTGTATGAATTCATTTCACCATAGTAAACTACTTACATTCATACTATGTTTTACATTTTTCTAATTTCTCCCACTAATATTATTCTATCAGTGCCAACAAAATACTGATATTCTCTTGACTTTATTGATGGGAAAAAAAAATCAGGCTTAGCGTTTCAGTGACTTATTTGAGACTCCAGCACGTAAACGTTGGCAGTGATCCTCTACCGTGGCTGGCAGGAAGGAACCCTGTTCACTGGACCATATTTGCCTTTCTCTTGACTGCAACGTCTTATCTGAAGTCTGCCATCAGTGAATTCTCTTGTAATGTTTTTATTCTTCTCTATGTTAGCTGATTTAAATCATTCACCCGATCTCGCTTCATTTTTATATGTCCACAGCAGGGAACATAATGCCCTAAGAAAAACATAATGAATGCTACAGTAGAATTAAACTTACTATGCTCTTGTAAATATTGTTCTAACTACATTTTTCTAAATCTCCCATGATTCTTGAAAATTACAGTGTGTCACAAAGCCATCACTTAAAGAATAAGCATAGAGGTTCAAATCCTTTAACCATAATGGTCTCAAATATCAAGGAATTCTAAATGAACATATTAACAATGGATTTTTCCCCTCAGATTGCCTCTCAAACATGTGCAATCTGTTTAAAAGGTGTTATGATAAATACATAGTGTCATCAAATATACATCTATACATATTTTATAATTAATGTGAAGTTCTTTTATCTGTATTTGGTCATAAATGGCATCTCAATACTATGGCTATTAAAGTATGTTAATATGCTTATCAAAAGTGTGATGACTGGCAGATAAGGGCAGTCTGGTACATTTAATGTGACTGAGTGACAGACAATCATCACGAGCAACCAGAAGTTCATCTGTAGTCTCTAATTAAGAATTTGGCAATTTCGTGCACATAATATTAGTTTTAAAATAGGCAGAATTAGAATTGCTCCACTGATTCTTTTTCACAGTTTACTATTAGAAAATAACTTAGCAATTATTGTTATCTCATTATGGAACATAGCATCTTCTGTTAATGCAAAAAGATCTGGGCTTCCCAAAGGTATGTATAAATTTATTGGACATCTAGTGAAAATACATTTTTTTGAAATTTCTAGTGGTAGAAGCAGAATTGGAGAAAAGCTATGAATCCTCTCAACGTATAATCCCACGTGAATGTATCAAAAGCAAATAGTACAAAAAAATCAAAGGAGATAAACAGTTTTTATCAGCTTTATTAGCTTTAGTATCTTAGAATTTTGAATTGTGAAAAATGTGAAATAAATCATAACCTCTCCCTATGTATCATATAATATTTTTGCAATTATTATATTAAGTAACACTTATTTGAATCAATAAAGGAATATACATGCACACATATATAATCAATAGGCTACATAGAAAATACACATTAAATACTTATGTATTAAAATAGTAATTTGATAAGTACAGTACATGCCAAACAGAAATATTAAAGTAAATGCTACATATAATAATGGATGCCTTCAAAGGAGGGTTTGCATTAGTTTGTAAAAGGGCATCAGAGGTAAGCCTACTGAAAATCATAACTTGCAATTTGTCAACAGAAAGACAAGTTCCTATAACCCAGGTGTGAAGAATGAAAACAAGCCTATTCTGTAACGGATTACAGTGGTAAAACTGATATACTGCACTTCTAGTGAAAGTTTTATGTTTTTTCTTCAATTAAAAGTATATTTGAGCATACACTGTAATTCACCATATGGATCATTGTGAACTCAACAGAAACAGATTTGCTGGATGATGCATTTCTAGATATTTTAAACTAAATTATCCCATGAAGCTCTTTTCAAAATAAAGGGCTTTGGAGAATTATGGTAACTCCTCTGTTAAAGGATTACAGAGTGTAGGGCTAAAGTTGCTAATGGGGCTGAACTTTCTTTGCATTCTTATAAATAGATTTAGTGACATATTAAGTGGCTAAATTGGCATTCTAGACATAAATACAAGGAAAATCTATAGATCTTTGGCTGTTAGTAGATTTACATCATTTTTCTTTTACCTTGAGAAAAACAGAGACTTTACTCTCATGTGAGCAATACTATAAAACATATCAGTTATTTTTCAGAGCAAATTATGGTATCAGGTGTTATATTTATTATCATAACTAATTTTGGCCTTTGGAAAGAAAGCATGTGACACAAAAGCAAGAACAGAAGAGTATAATTCAAATAGTTACACACAAGCAATAATATATTACCAGACAAAATAGTCTGATTCCAAAGCCAGTTCTTAAAGGTAAACTGTATACAGAGAGTGTCTATTTTCTGATTTCTGACTGCTGGCTGGGTGAATTTGAAAGCTGTGTTCTGTAGTA
Organism: Erethizon dorsatum; assembly: GCA_028451465.1. Classification (NCBI taxonomy): domain Eukaryota; kingdom Metazoa; phylum Chordata; class Mammalia; order Rodentia; family Erethizontidae; genus Erethizon; species Erethizon dorsatum. The sequence continues at coordinate 11,244,515 of CM051828.1, read as the reverse complement.
CATGGCTAAACATAGAAGGCCAACTACATAGTTTCAAGGATATGGTTTTCATAGTGTGCTAATAGTATCCAAAGTGTTACATAGAGCCATTCAGTGAAGTTTGATTTAATCATATGCTAATTTGATAAATGTATGATTTCACTAGAAAGACTATTTCAACTCATGACTTTTCTTTACACGACAAGTAGTTAGCAGAATTTGTAAAATGCGCTACAGTTATACCCATATTTGACTGACTCACAATAACATTAATTACATCTTCCATCATTGTGGGACTGATGTTATTTGTTTTATTTTCAACACCTGAATTTTAAAGCATCTCATTTTGTGTGAAGGGGCTATCATTATAAACCTGGTAGGCTAACAATCATAAGCTAACTAGCAATACTGTTAAAAGCACATTTGAAACTGTTTCAGGCTACCAGTAACTGTTAACCTTTGGAAGTAATTGCAGTAGAAAATTAATTCTGTTGTCAGAGCTGAAGATTGGTTCTTCTACCCTTAAAAGGCAGGGAAGAACTAGAAATGTGGTGTATTTGTAAAGGTGTCACTTCTTCACATGATGTGCAGGTAAAAAAGGAGGTTTGGGTTTCATAGAACTGAAAGTCTGATTTCATTCTGTAATTTTAATAAAGGGACGATACCATTTACTAATTTTTGCCATCTGTTTACTGTCATAATCACTGTGTAAACAAAGAAAAGAATTGGGTTGCACTGAGGGTCATTACAAACGTGACATGTTACACTGGTGCACATGTGCAGCTACTCTGATGATAGGCTATGAAAAATAATAATAATTTTCAGTATTTTAATGTAATTTTTGAAAAGCAAAATAACAACACCATGTCCCCAAAATGGCAAAAGAACATTGTTATTGCATCTCTATTATCAGTTGTCAGTTCTGTGAGTCATTTTGCAGTCTTAGATGAGGGTTTTTGGTCTCAAGCGTCCTCCAAAGGCCCAGGTATTAGTTAGGGTCCCCAACCTGGTGCTGTTTAGTGCAGTCGAAACTTTCAAAAGGTGGGGTATGGCAGGAGTACTTTGTATTACTGGAGCACTGTCCTGAAAGGAATTATGGGAGCCCAGCATCTTCCTTTATTTATTTATTTTTTCCTCTTTGGCTCACCATGAAGTGATTGGTTTTGGTCTTATTCACTGTTCTTGCGGAGACATATTACCCAACACCTAAAGTTAAAGGGGGAAAGGTTTACTTAGCTCACAGTTTGTAGAGGTTTCAGTCCATAATTGGCTGGCTCCAAGGCGGGGTGGCACATGGCAGAGGGGCAACCATACATGGCAGCGGAAAACAGCAAAGCAACAAGAGAGGGTGAGACAAGCCTCTTCCTGTCCCTTATATTGTATCCACACTACCAGGATTAGGGCAGCCAATCCAATCAGTGGATCAATCCAACAATCTATATCCTTAATCCCAGCATTGCTCTAGGAATCAGTCACACACTCTAGCCTGAAAAAACCCTATGACCACATGAGGTTTTGCAGAGACGTCTAAACACAAACCATAGCAGTTTTGCTCCACCATGTTCTGTTTTGAGTGAGACCCAAAAGCAACATGACCACCCAATTGTGGACCAAAACCTTTAAAATTATGAGCCAATAAAAACCCCGTGTGTTGATTCTTGATTTTACTTTTTGTGCAACTGGGTTTCTGTTCGGAAAATCCTTGTCTATGTTTAAGTCTTCAAGAGTTTTACCTATTTTATTTTCGAACAAATTGTTTCTAGTTTAACATTTAGATATCTGATTCATTTTTATTTCAGTTTAGTGTATAGTGAGATATTTCCCTTCTAGGTATCATCCCCAGAGTGTTAAAAATATCATGTTACAGTGGTACATGCAAACCCATGCTTACAGCAGTACAATTCATAAGACCTAAATCTTGGAAGTGGCCTATATATTCATAAACAGTTGAATGAATAGAGCGTGATATTTATACATTAAGGATTACTACTCTGTCATAAAAAGATAAATGTTTGTAGGAAAATGAATTCACCTTGTGACTACAATGTTAAGTGAAATAAATCAGACAAACAAGTTAAGTATCAGATGGTTTCCCTTATATGAGAAACCCAAATTATAAAGAGCAAAATAAAAGGTAAGTAATAGGAAATAGGAATAGGAATAGGAAATAGAGTGATAGATCTTTTCCAAATGAGAGGAGAGCCAAGAAACTGAGGAAGAGGTTAGGTAGAGAAGGAAAGGTAATAAAAAAAAAATTAAGACTGAATAAAAATAAAATTAAATGTAAAACAAATTAACCAAAATATTCAAAAACAATGAAAATAAGCCCTTTCACATCACAAGCTGATTATCAGGCGTTCCTTATACTAATTGCAAGTTGACTAAATTGTTTTTGATTAAAATTACATTACTCTAGGATGTAAGTAAAAAGGTCAAGGTAAAAGAAAATTTGCTAATACTTTCACCAAGAGTGATTGCAAATATAGATTTGCATTCCTTTGCTATGGTAATAACTCTACAATAATCTTTTCTTAAAAACATTCTGGCTTATACAGATATTGTAAGACTAGTAAATTGACATATGTTAGACAGTTTTGTAGATGAAATATGCTTACATGTTTAAAAATATTCATTTCTTTAATTTTTTTCATAATGTTGATGACTGAAACTATAATGATAAGACAGGAGGGCAACACATGATTGAGTTTCCAGCTAATAAAGTGCACTTTATCCAAAACGAAAAATGTTACTAATTCAAGGGTGAAGTTTTTAATAATATATTCTATTTACTCATGTAAATATGAATAATCAGTTGCTTCCTGTTGTTTAACTAAATAATTTTAAAGCTTCATGGAACTTAATTCAGTAAAATTAGTATGTTTCTCACCTTAAAGAGACTCAGAGTTCTTATTCCTCAGAGGAAAAATGTAATAATTAACACAATACATCACATATCTCAGAAGAGAGGAATTTGAATGTACTCACCGTAAAGAAATGTTGAAGTTTAATGTGATGAATATGGTAATTACAGAGTCGATCACTGTACAATGTATATATGAATCCAAATATTACTTGCCTCATAAATATGTACAAACATTATTTGTCATTCAAATATAATAATGAAAGAAATATATAACAAGCCTTCTGAAATCAATCCCATTGAAATGGAAAAAATAAGTATAGTGCTCTAATGTTCATGGTAGGCCTTTTCCATAAATTTTGCTATCACAATGGTGTATATCAAAATAAATTTTAAGTAAAAGCATTATACAAGATGAATAAAAATAATTCTCATGGCTGGGGATATAACTCAGTGGAAGGGTTCTTTCCTAGCAGGTGTAAGGCCCTGGATTTAGTACCCAGAAATACAAAACAAAATGAAATTTTTAAAAAGTTAATTCCTTTTATACACAGTGAAAACTTCTCTTCCTTTAACCTTATGCCTTTAAAATAATACTATGTTTTCACAAACTGAAGCTTTCTTTTAAAGGCCCTTAAAAAGTAAGAGAACACCACCAGATCATTATTTATTAATTTTCACTGTTACTTCTTTCCTTCATATTTTGTTATCTTTAATAATTTAGCAATTAGGTCTGTAAGTATTGTTTCATATTTTTGAGGTAGTATACCCCAATGTTAACAGAATTCAGAAACCGATTCTGTACATCTCTAATTTTCATGCTTTTTTAAATCATAGTAATATAAAGTGGAACATTATTGTCACCTTTTGAATTGTTTGACTTTGAGCTAAATTGCTTCCAGTTTGAGACAAATAAATGAGACATTTTCTTATTGGGACATTATTAGAGATTAGAAGTAAGACAGTATTTACTTTTGATTCTGGTTGAATCTTGATATAATGATCCCCCAAATCACCAAGGTAAGAAAAACTTATTTTAAGATGCAAATTTATATTCTCAAGACTTCTGTTTGTCAAGTAGCATAACATTAATGAGACAAAAATATTTTTATTTTGGTACGTGATATGTTCAAACCTACAAAATTGTTCTGTGACTGGCATCTGAGAAATATCTCAAATCAATAAATGTAATAGAACCAAAGGCAAAAAAAATCACATGATCTTCTCAATAAATGCAGAAAAAGCATTTGAAAAAGTCCACAACCCATTAATGATAAAAACCCTACAGAAAACTGGAATAGATGGTATTTACCTTAATCTTATAAAAAGCCATCTATGACAAATCAACAGCTCATATTATACTAAATGGTCAAAAACCAAAAGCTTTTACTCTAAAATCAGGAACAAGACAAAGATGTCCATTATCACCACTCCTATTCAATATAGTTCTGGAAATATTAGCCAGAGCAATTAGACAAGAGAAAAAAAAAGGAATAAATGTAGGAAAGAAAGAAGTTAAAATATTTTTATTTAATGATGACATAATACTCTACATAGAAGACCCCAAAACTCCACCAACAAACTTGTAGATATTTTTTTTGTGGGTACCATGGGGTCGACCTCAGGACCTCGCACGCCAGCAGGCGCCCATGCCACTGAGCGATATCACCGGCCCCTTTTTTGTATGTGGGTTCCAGGAGTCGAACTCAGGACCTCGCGCTTGCCGGGCAGGCGCTTAAGCTGCTGAGCCATCTCACCGGCCCAAAACTTGTAGATTTAATATCCAAATTCAGTAGTGTAGCGGGACACAAAGTCAACACTCAAAAGTCAACAGCATTCTTGTACACAAACAACAAACTCACTGAGAGAGAAATTAGGGAAACCACATCCTTCAATAACATCCAAAAAAATGAGATACTTAGGAATCGATCTAACAAAGGGTGTAAAAGATCTGTACAGTGAAAATTACAGTACCCTATAAAAGGATATTGAAGAGAATATCAGAAAATGGGAAGATATCCCCTGCTCATGGATAGAAAGAACCAACATAGTGAAAATGGCCATACTCCCAAAACTGGTATACAGATTTAATGCGATCCCAATCAAAATACCATTAACATATCTCGCAGATCTAGAGAAAACATTCCTAAAATTCATTTGGAACCAGAAAAGACCTAAAATGGCAAAAGCAATTCTGAGCAACAAAGGCAAGGTGGAACATCCCAATCCCAGACCTGAAATTGTACTACAAAGCTACTATAGTAAAATCAGCATGGTATTGGCAAAAAAATAGACCTGAGGATCAGTGGAATAGATTAGAAGATGCAGACAACTACAAACCCACTCAGCCACCTTATCTTTGACAAAGGGGCCAAACATGTTATCTGGAAAAAAGATAGTCTTTTTAATAAATGGTGCTAGAAATACTGGCTTTCCACATGCTGAAGACTAAAACTAAACCCATGTCTATCACCATGCACTAAACTAAAGTCCAAATGGATCAAAGATCTAAATATTAAAACAGAAACACTAAATCTACTGGAAGACAAAGTAGGTAGAAAATTTGAATATATAGGGATAGGAAGAGAGTTCACGAACAAAATCCAAACAGCATGGGAAATACTTCAAAGAATCAAAAGCTAGGTTCTCATCTTGTTAAAATGTTTTCGCACATCACCAGAAATCACCAACAGAGTGAAAAAAAAAGCCCACAGAGTGGGAAAAATTTTTAGCCAACTGTCCCTCAGACAAAGGACTTCTATCTAGAACATATAAAGAACTGAAAAAAATCAGGGCCCCCCAAATTCAAAGACCCAATCCAAAAATGGGCATCTGAGATGAATATGCACTTGTCAGAGGAAAAAATACAAATGACAAATAAATATATGAAAAATGTTCAGCATCATTGATCATTTGAGAGATGCAAATTAAAACAACCCTGAGACCCCGTCTTACCCTGGAAAAAAAATGGCTATTATCAAGAAATCAACCAACAACAAACGCTGGTGGGGCTGTGGGGAAAAAGGAACACTTCTCCACTGTTGGTGGGAGTGTAGACTGGCACAACCGCTGTGGAAATCAATGTGGAGATTCCTCAAAAAACTAGGATTAGAGGTTCCACTCCACCGAGCTATCCCCCTTCTGGGTATTTTCCCAGAAGAATAAAAAACATCATACCACAGCAATATATGTGTGCACCCATGATTATAGTGGCATAATTTGTAATAGCTAAATCTTAGAAACAACCCAAATGGCCATCAACCAAGGAATGGATAAAAAAGATATTTTTTAATAAAATGGAGTAGTACTCAGCCATAAAGAAGGATAAACTGGAGACTTTTATAGGTAAATGGATGCAACTCAAGACCATACTCATGGGCTGGTGAGATGGCTCAGCGGCTTAAGCGCCTGCCCGGCAAGCGCGAGGGCCCGAGTTCGACTCCCAGAACCCACATATGAAAAAGGGGCTGGTGATATCGCTCAGCGGCACGGGTGCCTGCTGGCGTGCAAGGTCCTGAGATCGACCCCCCGGTACCCACAAAAAAAAAAAAGACCATACTCATAAGTGAAAAAATTAGTCCCATATGTGTAAACATCCTATTGTCTCACTAGTGTGAGAAACTGAACAAGTAAATAGGATCTGAAATGTACAATAGATATTGTGAAGAAACTTTTCAAAAGGAAAGCAAACTGTGATGGAGGAAAGGGGAAAGGAAGAAAAGGAAAAAGAAAAAAATATGTATACACAAGATAGTTAAGATAGTTATGCAGCTAGCTTCTCTTAGTTCCTTGAAAAGAGTGTTTTGTGCTAATAATGTTTAGACAAGATATCATGCCTATATCTTGTACCCTAAATAACTACTAAGAAGACAATAATATGCAATGTATCAACTATTGTAACTGTCCTAACCTGTTTTGTTTCATTGTTTATCTTTTTTCTCTTTAAAATAAAAAAAAGAAAAGAAATACCTATCTTTTATGTAAACTTATCTCTTTGTCATATCATTTTACCTCCCACATTTGACAACAAATACTTTTTGCTTTGTTCTAAATTATCCAAAACATGTTCTGAGTATATTGTTTCTGTGCTTGTATGAAGTACTCTTCTGAAATTTTAGGTAGTCTTTTTTTTTTTTTTTTTTGGAATGCAGTTTTCAGAAAACACTCATTGGGAAATTTAAGAAGTGCTTACTCTCATTCCCTGTGCTGCTATGTGCTGTAGGCCAAACATAATTAAAATTATTGCAGTCATCTGAATACTAGACTTTTTCTAACAAATTAGCATTGAAATGCCAGAAAAATGAGCCAAGCTGACAATGTGGGAAAAACCCTTTGGTAAGCTCTCTTTATTTCTCTCTCACCAAGACCCTTTCAGTTCTGATCTCCCAGTTTGTAGTTCATCAGGGACGGTGTAGAAGCACTGACAGGTTAGATTGAACCACACAATGTGGGTATCTTCAAATTTATTTTTCTACCTTGTTTAGGCACTTTTATCATTGGATCAAATGCTCAACAACCAGTATCCTATTCATAGCAGATAATTTCTCATTTTGTAGCCTTTTACTCTCATAGATTCCTTGTGTCTTCACATGATATTTTATTGGGATAGTCCTTGACTTTTTTAGTCAGTCGGAAAATTTTTAATAAGTTTAAACTATTTCATGCATAACATGATGTACTACGGATACAAAAACACAGACATAAAAAAACATTTGTATAGCAAAGGGTTCAGTCTCGTTGGACAGAGGGAAAAACAAGTCAATAATTAGGGGAAAATATGATACTAGAATGACTAATTGAAAAAGCAAGCACAATGGGCCGGTGAGATGGCTCAGCGGCGTAAGCGCCTGCCTTGCAAGCGTGAGGGCCCGAGTTCGACTCCCGGATCCCACATACGAAAAAGGGGCTGGTGATATCGCTTAGAGGCACGGGCGCCTGTTGGTGCGCAAGGTCCTGAGGTCGACCCCCCGGTACCCACAAAAAAAAAAAAAAAAAGAAAAAGCAAGCACTATATTCCTAGTTCTTTTCTTCATCCTTCCCTTTCGTACTGCTTAGTGTAACATTGACATTTTGAAACTTTCCCTCACCCTTTCTAATGGTAGGGCTATCTGGAAATCAAAGGCCTTAGTACTTTTCCATAGTTCTGGAGGCCAGGTGTTATGTAATATTTAATAGTGTAATGTAAAATACAGAATATATACATAAATTTATTTTACTTATGTGTTATTAAATATATAAATATTCAAATTATGAACTTTAATTATATATTAAACATATGTAAAAATATACTATAAAAATATACTGAAAAATATTTGGTACATTGTGGGTACTTTTGAAGGTATAGCTATGCATCATTCGGTGTGCCATCTATGAGTAAAACAAAATTACTACCTAAGTAAATATGCAAAACACTTTTCAGTATACCTTTCTACCATGGCAAGTGAATAATGCATATTGATTTCTTTTCTATTTTTTGTACCAATTCTCTGTACAGAATAGCTAAAAGAAATTATACAATAGATGGATTTATACCAGTCAGTATCATATGAAGTAAAATTTAACTTTCATTTTTGTTGTTAACAGTACTGGAGATTGATTAAACTCAGGTCATTTGCACTAACATACATGCTCAGCGTCTTTTTTTTTTTCCCCCTTTATACTGCTAAGTTGCCCAGGCAGGGCTTCAACTTGCTACTCTTCTGCCACAACCTCCCGAAGTGGTGGGATTGCAGGCATTTTGAAGAGATTTTCTTATTATTTAAATCAGAGTGTAATAGCATTTTCTTTTGAACCCAAGCCTACTACCAAATTTCTTTTGTGGATTAGTTTCACAGCTGTTTTGGTACTGTTTTGAATTTCTTGATCAGAGCTTTCATATTTTGCATGTCTTTGTATCTCTAGTATTATAGCTTCTCATATACAATCATAAAATCAATAAAATCTGTATAGATACAGTTTGAGTTATTGAAACAGGCCATAAACTATGCTAGTAAATTAAGATGGATTAGTTTAGTAATGCAGTCATTGCATAAATAAGTATGATTTTATTGTCACTATAATTATACACTTTTAGGGGTATGAGCAAAAATTGAAAATCAAGCATTTTTGAGTACATATTTTTGTTTTTAACTATAGTAATACAAAATAAATTTAATAAATTTTGGATAGAAACTAATTGAAATGCAGAAAACCACCTCATGCCCAAATGATAAATGAGGTCGTCAAAGATACTATTAGCAAAGTGACTTGAGAAATATAATTATTTTTGTAGTTCTCAAAACTAAAGAGATTGAGAAGTGATAGCAAACTCAGATGATCAGTAATCTCATTATTTGCTACCATGAGTACACTAAAGATCAAATTTTAAAATTCCAGTTTTGTTACAGAAATCATTAATACCAACCAGTTTAGTAGCTGTGTGCATTTGCATGCAAATACTCACACATTTTGAAAATAAAAGTTCAGCATAGACAAGTTTGAAATTAATGAAACCTTTTAACCAGAATCATTGTCACCCAAAACAAGTTTTAATACTAATCATCCTATCTAGATGTTTAGCATTTATGCATTTTCATGACACTAATTGATAATACCACTAGAATGTTTGTCATGTGCAATTTTAAAATTTGCTTTTCTTTCTTAATTATAGGAAACAAAGCATATAAAGTTCTCCATGATGGTAAATCTAAGGTCGATTCCCAGTTATCAGCCTACCTTAAACATCTTTGAAACAGCTATTTCTTCTGCTTGATATATATATATATATATATATATATATATATATATATATATATATTTCATTTGGCTTCCAGTAAACCAAACTCTCCTGACTTTCTTCCTACTTCACCCTTACTCCTTTTATGTTTTTTCTTTCCCCACCAAAAATCCACTAATGTTAAAGACTTTGATTTTCTTTCTACTCTCTATCTTACAATCACTTTTCTGAAAATATCTTCTAGTCTTAGGATTTCAATGTCATCTACACATCCATAAATGGAAGAATTTAAATTTCCCATGAGACTTAGATTCCTAACTCATATTTATACAGTTATGAATTGCCTAATGATAGGTATACCTAAAAATATATCAGTGGGGTGTTTTGCCGTAGAATCATCATAGTCTAATTACACAAATTAAGATGTCTGTAACAGCATTATATGACAGAATCTTATGTGGCTGCCATCACACATGTGGGTCATCATTGATTGAAATGCCATTTAACGGTACATCATTGTGAAATGCCACACTTAACCTTCCTCTGCCATTTCACTAAACTGAAGTGTTCCTATTGATTGCTCAAGCAAAGGTTTGGAGGTATCCTCTTCATTAATCATTTTCATATACCTTGCAAACATTTTTCTCCTGCTCAATTTTGATTGTGCATCCAAATCTGCCCTCAGGTTTTCCACTTGTGTTATGTGTTACCATATTCACGCTTCGTGCTACATCAATCAGCTTTTGTTAGCAAATCACTGTATCAGTTTGTTTTCTCTTATTTTAAAAGAATACTTGAAAGTGGATAGTTTATTTTAAAAAGTTTATTCACTCACAGCTGTGGAAGCTGAGAAGACTAACATCAGTGTCTTCAGCTAGTGTGGGTCTTCATGTTGGAGGGGACTTTGCAGAATCCCGAAGTGATACAGAACATCATGTGGCGAACGCATTGCAAGCCTACCGTAGAAAGCTTGCTTTTGTAATAAATCCACTCCATCCATAACCCACTATTCCAATAGATGAATCCATTCATGAGGAAAGAGTCCTCCTGACCCAATCATTTCTCAAAGTTCCCACCTCCAAATATCATGAATTTAGGAATTTGGGGACTATGTTTCCAATATGAGTTTTGAGAGAAAAATATTTAAATCATAACAATTATCAACTAAAAACCTCAGTAATGTACAGCAATACACACTTAGAAATCTGTTGTACAGTTGGTGTGCTGCCGCTCCAGGGCGTGGTAATCCAGTAGGGTTTCAGTTCAGCTCAGCGGCTCTGCTCCGTCATGCTGTTCCTGACAGCTGTTTGACAAATGAGGCATTTATGTTTAATGGACATTGAGGAAACACAAAACGGGACCTTACAAAGTGTCTAAGGCTATATAGCCAGCTGGTAGCACAAGCCTGTAATCCCAGCTGCTCAGGAGGCTGAGGCAGATCACAAGTTCAAGGCCAGCCTGGGCAACAGAGCAAGAACCCCTCTCAAAAAGAAACAAATACAAAAAAAAAAAAAAAAAAGTCTTGGGCTTGAATTTAAAGCTGGCTAAGTCCAACTTCAAGAAGTGATAGGCTGGTGAGATAGCTCAGTGGCATAAGCTCCTGCCTGGCAAGTGCAAGGTTCTGAGTTCAACTCCTGTTACCCACATTAAAAAAAAAAAAGGGATAACATACACCTGGGGAGGAATGAAGATTTTTTTTTTCAGGTAAAACATTTAATCTTTCATGGCATCGGAGGGAGAGTCATGCCTCTGAACTACTGATCCAAATATCTAGATTAGGGTTCTTTCTGGCCAATTTTGAGTAACTTATTTCCTTCTGAAATAATCAATATTCTTACCAGGAGGGGCTAAATCTGCTTAGTCAGACCTTAGCCACAGAACAAACCAAGTGGCTTGGATAGTGTAGAGTAAATGCGTATCTCCGAAACAGAACATGTAAAATATTTCTTGTACTACAAAGTGAAAAGGAATTTGATTTTCCTTACTAATATTCTAAATTTACAACAAACTGAAATGAGTAAAACCCAAAACTTAAAAATATAATAATGATAATATTAGTAATTTCCTCTACAGTGTTTCCCAATAGTTATGTAGGAAAAAAAATGATCGTAAGTATATAAATATGTATGTGTGCATACACACAGTGATTTTATTCAAGTACTATGCATATTTCCCAATATACTTCATTTAATTTCTTCATTAGAAAAGAATATGATCAACTATAAAGAAAACGTTTGTTTTTTCATGTTTTAAAATGCATTCTTATTGTATTCTGCGTTAAAAATTAATTAGTAATATTTTTGTCTTAAATGGTTTATTTTAAGCACTCACAATAAACCTCAAGTTTAAAAAACTTTAATACTTTTATGCTACTTCTAGGAATATTTTCTAGACATTTAAATAGCAACTTCCTTCTGGAAAAAAAAGATAGTTTTATTATTGTTTTAGATTCAAATGGCTTGTATGGCATTTTGGAAAACATACTGCTGACGGTCTTAATTTTCAACTCATTATCAATGTTACACAGCCCAGCATGTCTAAGTCTAGTGACTATTTTATAAAGATGTGGCTCTGTTCTTAAGAATAAATGATAATTATAAATTCTTACAATGTAAAGTGTTCCATAATCACTCTGTCCCTTGTGTGACATTAATAGAGTTTGTTTAATAAATCAGGTTTATTGCCCATTATAAACCTGGGATGCTGGGTTGTGCTATATTAGCAGTCATATCTGCCTGGTGCAGTTCTACCCTCGATGGCTGCTGGTTGCAAAGACATAAATAAAGATTAGGTAACGATGAAGCCTGAAATGCAGGCCAGTGCTTTAAAATTATAGTGTTATTACCTTTCAATCAGCAGTTTTTGTCGTGGAATTGTGTGGAAGGAAAATCCAATGGTCTCCAACATGGGAAACTTATATTTGCCATAAAGTATAATTGTAGTTGTTTTCGAGATGTAGTTTGCATTAAGATGGTGCAATGTTACTCAGTTAAAATTGTTATTAAAACAACTGGGATTTAAGCAATTCACTGAGTGTGACAAGGCCCCAGAAGCCTCTAAACCACATCATGTTTTCTCTAGAGCAGCAGTGAGCAGTTCCAGGAGGATTTCGGTAAGAATGTTCACAATGTATCTCAAGCCAGATTTGGGTTTGAACAGCCTCATGGGCATCTGTCTGTCATGTTGGTTCTGGAGGAAATACCACCCCCTGTTACAACTCTGTCCTCTCCCTCAGGTCTAAAAATGCTCAGCACTGCCACGATGCACCTTTACCAAAAACCCTTTAAAATTCAGGGAGCAAACATTTTTTTCTCACCCTTTATTGAAATAGATAAAAAATTGGAAAATGAATTGACAGTCTGATTTGGTCACCTTTAAACTAAAGAAAGTGACAAGTATACAGCCACATAGCCAGAGAGAGGGAGAGAGACAGAGAGAGAGAGAAGTTAAAAAATAAAATACTCTCCTGTGCCTGTCGAATTTTCACAAAAGTGGTGCCAACTAGAAAACACTGCTTCATGCCCTCAGCCCTTTATTCTATGTCTCATATAATATTTATTTGGCACCAATTTTGTGTTACGCACATTAATCTGGTTGAGGTGCCACACATCACTCTAAAAGTTGGTTCATCTGAGATACTTGTCAGGGAAGCAGGAGGTGACGCTGACATTTACAGTTCCTGTCCCATGATATTGCAGTGCAGGCAGCACTGACTGTGAAATGGATCAAGGCAGGATTAACGGCTCTGGGGGGATCCTCAGACCATCCACAGTGTGAAACTCAGAAGTACATCACAGTGTGTTCTCTAAACTCTCATTTGCGCAGCCCAGATTGGGATATTGAAATATTGGCATTCTATTGTATATACCTTTTGACTTTTTCTCTATTTTCTGGTACTTAAAAGAGTCTCAGGTTCAACTGCCAGGTGGGGCCAGTCTGGAAAAGTCACCTAACAGGTCACACAGGTGGAGAGAGTTGATGAGAAATTAGGGGCGATGAGAAAAATGGAGGAATAGCAGTGTTTCTCTAACACCATTCTTGCGTCAGGCACATCGTCAGTGCACTTTATTATTTTTTTGTTTTTATTTTTTGGTGGGTACCGGGGGTCGACCTCAGGACCTCATGTGCCAGCAGGCGCCCATGCTGCTGAGCGATATCACTGGCCCTTTTTTCGTATGTGGGTTCCAGGAGTTGAACTCGGGCCCTCCGCTTGCCAGACAGGCGTTTACACCGCTGAGCCATCTCACCGGCCCAGTCAGTGAACTTTATAGACATGATATTCCGTAACAGTCATTTTAGACGTATGACAAAAATTTATTACACTTTATAGATAAAGATTTGAAGCAAGAGGATTAATTTATTTTAAGTAATATACAGATGACTTCAAGGAATATGAGTTAAGAAATTAAATCCAAGTTAAATAAATTTGGTCAGATTCTAAAATCAGGTATTCTCAGTAAAGCAGAAGTATGAATTTTGGAATGCCTTTATAGTTATAGAATTTTCTCTTACAAGATATTTCCCACTAGATCCCCAAAAGAAGGAAAGAGATTCCAACTTCTAGTCCTAATCTGAATTTCCATAGACAGAGTTCATATAACTGATGAAAGAACAGGTATAAAAAGAATAGAAATTAACTATCAGTTTTTTTTTTTTTTGTGGGTACCAGGGCGTCGACCTCAGGACCTCACACGCCAGCAGGCACCTGTGCCACTGAGCAATATCACCGGCCCCTTTTTTGTATGTGGGTTCTGGGAGTCGAACTCGGGCCCTCGCGCTTGCCGGGCAGGCGCTTAAGCCGCTGAGCCATCTCACCAGCCCCTAACTATCAGTTTTGAGGAAGATCTATAACTTGAATACTTTTTAGGCTTCTAATATTATTTTTATTTATTGTCCCATAATAATAAGCAATTAATTAAATGCTACATTATATTGAAACAAAGGAAGTCAGGAACATAGTCCCATCCCCCAGAACACTACCATTCTTGTTTGGGTTAATGATATCAAATAATACAAACCACTCCATCTTTACTAATATATCAAACCATATGGCATTTGTATTAGTTTTCCATCACTAATGTAGCAAATTAGCATAAAGGTAGTCACCAAGGTATTTATAGGGCTGGTTCCTTATGGAGGCTTTCAGAACGCACATTTATTTTCCTTTTTAAACTTCTAGAAGTTGCCTGTGTTACTCGTTGTGACCTGTACTTGCATTTTCCAAAGGTAGTAGTCTAACTTCTGCTTCTTTTCTCCCTATTCTCTCTCTCTGAACTTGACCCTCCTGCCTCTTTCTTACAAGGACTCTCGTAATAACACTGAATACATCTGGGTAATCCAGAGTAATTTCCCATCTCAAGATCATTATCATATTTCAAAGACTTTTTTTAAATCACATATAATAAACTATGCACTGATTCTATACATTACAACTTTCCATGTTATGTACACTAACAAAGGAGAAATCATACAATCCAGAGCATTTGTATTTCTACAATTTCACGTGTTCCTCAATTTTGCAAGGCACAGTCCCTCATTCTTTACTCGTAAAAGCCACACTCTCTACATCTCGGCCGTGTTTTTCACATGCACTATGCTTTTTTCAGTCTGAAAAATTTCAAAATTGCAATTTATGCAGCCTAAAATATTTCTCATCTCTTCAGTGTATGTTTTGTTATATATATATATAAATTATCATTGAAATTTTACTTGCATAGTTAGTGTAACATCCACTGATACAACTGAAACTCTATAATAGCAGGGAACATGTCTTGTATTAAAAAGTAAATTCAACTATATTTGTTCAATGAATTAATAAATAATTTACAAACATAAGTAAAACTTTTCCTATGTATTATAAACTATGAAAATTAAAGAAATGTACTCACATTTTAAGTTAGAGTGCATTCCTTTTTCTGCAATACAAAAGAAGGCTCAATTTTTATTTTAATAGTGAAGATACTGTAAGACTAAAATAAGAAAATAATGCGGTACACTCAGCGGAAGTCAAAGCTCTGCATGTCCCCAAGGCAAAGACCCTCTGAATGTCGCCCTGAAGCGCCAAAGAATATCATCCATTACCTTGGTAAATTTGCTAGAGTCCTGGATCCTACCTTCTGACTAAGAAAACTCACTCTGTCACATCTCTGAGACATGATTTACGTTAAATCAGAATATAAGTTAGACGCCAATACATTTGTTTACAATGAGATGTATGACTGCACTGGAATAGAGATATCCATGTAAGCTCCCCATTCATTACTTCTCAGTGAGCAAATATGGAAGGAAGGTAATTCAAATTTTGCTTTGTGAGCACAGTTTCAAGATAAAGTGAATGAGTGATCATAAAATTATTATGAAAGAAAAATAGAAATACAAATCATTTAAAAGATTCTTTACATGAAATTTTGGACCTCATGACTGGAGATCTATTAAATCAGAGCCCAGTTTATTTGGAGCCTGAATTTGACATGGTTAATATTTGTTCTACTACTTTTCTTTCTTGTGCTTAAACTGAGTGATATCGCTCTGTTATAACCATTCTTGTATAAATTAGCACATTTTTACTGATAGTTAATCCTCTTAGGACTACTGGCCATTTTACTCCTCTAAAATATTTTGCATAATTTTCCTTTAATCAATTTATCTTACTGCTTATATTTTTCTCTCTGAAGTTAATAATTATTAAGTTTTTCTAGGAAGACTTTGAAAACAGTATGCTCTTTTTCAAAATGCTTAGTTTTATATCATCCTTATGATTACTAAATATTTGCATGTAAAGATAACATCTAGAAAACTGGATAGCTTGAAAAGGTAATTTATCAAGAGAATCACTCAAATTATGTTTCCAGCTTCTTAAGAGCCATGAAATATCCCAATTTGACAACTATTTTAAAGTGAGTGTTACTAACATTTACTAATAGTCTGTGACTTCCACATAACAAATCACCACTGAAATTCTCAGTGCTGTTTATATAATGAAAAATGAGTCGAGATCTCTTTTTAGAACATTTACATCTTATTTGGAAAATCCAGTCAATACATATTTAAGCAAATAAGCAGGACAAATGAAATACCATATGAAATCATTTCATTAAGAATAATTTGAAGAAACACATTTTAGAGGTTTATTTACCAAAGATTTTTCTGAATAAGTAATAATTCAGAAAAAATAAAAATGATGAGACATTAGCAGGCATGTGGCTATCATGGCTCAGAAAAGATATAACACAACTCCTAATTGAATCGTAGGATATCAAAAAGTTTATTAACCAAAAGAAATTATTAGTAAACAGTAAAAATTATTTTCGGCCAGGCATGGTGATTTATGTCTGTTATTCCAGCTACTTAGGAAGGTGAGTCAGGAAGATAACAAGTTCAAGCCTGCATTGGGTAGCTTATGAGATATCTCAAAATAAAAAGGACTGAGGATGTAGCTCAGTGTCAGATCACTGGCCAAGTGTGTGCAAGGCGATGGGTTTAATCCCCACTACTACAAAAAAGCAACCACAACAACAAACATGGTAATAATTTTGAGAGAGAAAATCTGAAATGAAGACAGGACATAAATCTAATCAGATCTTGCAGATCGTGACCAAGATTTTGATTTTTTGTTTTGTTTTGTTTTCATGTCAGTGAAGGTATTTGCTTTGACGTTTTTAAGGATGGCTTTGCCTGCTTCTGATAAGTGGAGGTGGGGAGGCGAGAGTCGTACAGCAGGCTACTGGCCCGGTGTGGATGACGGAAGATCCGGCCACAGTTAGAGATGCAGTGGTAGCAGTGGTCAGATTTGAAATGTATTTGGAGTTGGAGTGGAGGGGAGCACTGATTGCTGGCTACGAAGTCTGAGGGAGGGAAAAGGACAGAAATATTGCCAGTGGTATCTGTTTAACACCCCTCTCCTCTGTACCCCCAAGTGTGAAAACAGTCAGTTTGACCTCTGAGGGACTGAACAATCTAACTTTTTAAAAATGTAACACCCTGTTTATTTACATATTTATCAGCTTGGGATAATCATGTTTCCTCTAAAAAGCGTTGCACCTTGATATTTTTATTTCCCTGAATGTGCTTTATTCTGCCAGGAATGATACTGATATTTATCTTTTCCTTTCAAAATTCTATTTACTCTTTAGAAATTAAAACAAATGTAAACCATGAGTAAAACTTTTTGAAAACTATAAATAGTTAATACTTCTTCCACTTTAGAATACCCAAGCACTCTGATTTAAAGAACACATATTATTCATACGATAATGCATTGCAGTTAACTGAACAATCAATCGTCTTCTCCACTAACTACTCAAAAACATCAGTATAGTCTTGCATTCTTTTATATTTTATTTTTTTAACTTTTTTATAATAACACTAGGTATTGTAGATATTCAGAAACTGTAGAATAAGTAAAATAATTTCCAGATGTTTTAAACTTAGACCCACTGTTTTTGTTAAAATTTGATTAGTAGCATAATTTAATTAATTATTTTAGGTGATGATATACTTCATGTTGTGTGTTTTGTTTTGTTTTGTTTTTAACTCGGTTATTTGTGAGTACCCATCTGAAGGATTTGACCATCAAAGGCAGCCTACAGTTACCTGCCTACCTTTCCCCATTGTATTTAGACCTGAGTATACTGGTCCTGGGCTAATGTTACACACAGAAGGTAGATCTAGTTACAGAAAGCTGGCTCCAAGGTGGATCTTTCCTTTTTTCTCCAGCTTTGTCCCATAGGCAACCTCCTGCCTCAGTCCCTGCACTGGAGAAGACAAAAACAGGCCACCCTCAACAAAGTTTTCTGTGATTTTGACTGAGTCATATTTGCATCTTATGACGTCTCTCCCAAACCGTATTCCATATTCTTGTATGAGATTTGTTATCACCTGTTTCCCTAATAAATCTTATGCACATCAATCTCTGTCTCAGTCCTTACTAGGGTACATGAGTTCAGACACAAATAAATCTGTTAAAATATAAGAAGCAAAATCTATGTAAAATGGTCATCACAAAGTTAAAGCGTATTGTTTCATTAACCTTAATACAGGAACACTAAAAAATACATGTAGTCAAAATGATTTTAAAGCAGTGTTTTAATCAACCTTTTATACATTTTTAAAAGAATTTTCAAAAACTACACTATGTATACATAATTTGCCTTATTTTCTATCCCACTACATTAGAAAAATCTAACTCACATGTGTATGGTGTTTTGAATGGTTGCAAGCAAGTATATATAGATACTGATATTCAGGTAAAATACAGATATGCAGCAATTATTTAAATAAATAAACTTCAATGTTACATGCTGAAATTTAATGAAAACAATCACCAATTCAAAATTTGGTTGCATTTACCTTTTTTAGGTTTGTCCAATAATATACCATCAGTTTCTCTCTGCAGTGAATCAAGAAAATTCTCTAACTGTTACTTAAATAAGTCCTGGCTTTCTGTCACTCACTCAGGCCACTATTTGGGAGGAAAGAGTGGGTAGGAAGAAATAGATTTATTATAGGGCCAGTACGTTAGAAGATGGACTGGTTCAACTCCAGCCGCACCCTGAGGTACCCTGGGGGGCAACTGCTTTTAAAGGAAAGCAAAGGAGTAGCAGGGCAAGAGTAGAGGGCTACCTGCTGAGGTGGATCTTCATTACCCAGGGCTGTGTCTTGCTTTCTCTAGGAAGCGTTCATTGGACCTTGGCCTCTTGGGGATCGCTACTGTACAGTTCTTTTTAGCCAGACACATTTATAGAAGCAAAAACTATGCAGGACTTTTACAAAGGTCATCAGAAGTTCTGGGCTCTGCTACAGAAAGATTTAGCAGTTAATATCCTTTTTTTGTTTTTCCTGGTGGTTCTAGGGATGAAACCCCGAGTTTCTGTACCACTGAGCTAAATTCTCAGTCTTTTGTTATTTTTTATTTTGAGACATTCTCACAAAGTTGTCCAGACACTTCTGCCTACTTTTAATCCTTCTGACTCAGTCTCCAAATTAGGCAGGACTACAGGCAGGCACCACCATGTCAGCCCAGCAGCAGTTAACACTGTGACCACCACAGGCCAGGTTTCTCTTTAGAATTTAGAGTGCCGGGCAAAGCAAAGGGAGATGAATGGTCAAGGAGGGTGACAACTTGGGGAAGTGGACAGGAGGGACTCTGCCAAGGACAGCTGCCCCACAAAGTGGTCCTGTCACAAAATATTGGAAAATTGTCAGCCTCTTGAACTATTTCATAAAAACTTCTTGAGTTCATACTTAAATTTAAATGAGCTTTCAGTCATAAAGAGAAACTAAAAATACTCAAGATCCTGAATCTTTTGCTAAAATGCACTACTTGAACAAGACACATCAAACTATAGAAATTGTCCTAACTCTATTCTGTATCAAGGAAATGTTAAAGAAAAAATTACCTCTCTTTTCAAAATGTTTGTCAGGCCATGTGTGGTAGTGCACGCCTGTAATCCCAGCACTTGGGAGGCTAAGGCAGGAGGATTGCTGCAATGTCAAGGCCAGCTCAGGCTACATAGTGATTTTAGGACCAGCCTGAACTACACAGAGATGCCCTGTCTCAAAAAACTAAAAAAAAAAAAAGTATGTTTGTACATTTCCATTCAATAAGACAAAGTTAACGTAAGTAAAGCAGAGTTTTAAACTCTCTATTCAATCATCTATTTTTCTCATAATCCTGAAATGATTTACCCTTAGTCAGTGCTTTAATCATCATCATAAATCTCAGTAGACCATTTGAATGGTTTTATTTCCTTCTGCTCTCTTTGACTAAAGTGGGATTGGAATAGGTTCCCAAAATTACCCTTCATTTCTAGCCAGTCCCCTGTAATGAAGGATAAACAGTAGTCTTGGGAATTCCTTGGCAAATCCCTCATCCCAAAATGAACAAGAAAGATCTCATATACAGATGCAACTTTAAGACACTGGTGATCATTATTTAGAGTGATGCTGCTGAAAATCATAATTACCCATATATTTAAAATATTTAACAATTATATGAAAACTTTATCACCTTTTCTTTTTGCTAAAAGTTGCAAATATTACCTTTTACTTTGCTAGTGCAAAGAAAACAATGATGAAAGGACAACATTTTAAAATTATGCAAATTGAATTATATTAAACACCAACAGGATTGCTTTAATAAGATGATATTTATATTCTTTAAAAATTTAACGGCATAATTATTGTAAAAAAAATAAGTGGGACACATTATAAAATATGAAAATTTTCATAGATCTATAATCATTAAAAATGTTAATGATACAGGTGGTACCTAAATGAAACAGAATAAGCAAGAAATACTTAAGAATATATAATATAGATAGTATTACAAATTAATAGGAAACAGAAGGATTAAAAAATGAGTTGTCACAGGATAATTGTAATAATTAATTAAAAAATAAATATTCCTAATATGGGAAAAGCTCACAATCATGGCACAGATGAAAGAAGTTAAAATACTCAATAAAAAGTTAAAGGAAAGTATATAAGCAATTGATAGTAGAAGAAATAGAAATAATAATAACTGAAAAATTAACCACCTTATTATGTCATATTTAAACAAAAAGTCATAAATGTAACAAAAAGTTTCTCAAACTCAATTGCTGTAAGAGTTAGACAAGCAAAATGATGTATTTTTGATGGAACTATAAAATTATAGTATCTTTTTATAATTGCTATAATTTTTTAAACCCTAAATATATTTATTCTAGTTAATCAACAAGTTTATCTAGGAATTTAGACAAAGGAGTTATCATACATGCAGAAAAGCTATATGTGCAAAAATATTAAAATAGGATGAGGTTAAATTTGTAGGTGTGGTAATGTAGTCCACCATTAAAAAATTACATAGAAAGAGGAGGAAAAAATACGGCGGATGAGTAAGAAGCACGCAGAGAAACTCTCTAAAAGTTGCCATTGGACCACAGGAATATAGTGACCAGGAGAGCGCAGGAGGGGGGCAGATGCCCCCCCGGGAACCAGAAAAGTTCTGAAGCGCAGCTTGGGACCCCCGGCACCAGTGAAGGGTACTTTTCAACAAAGAAGGATCAGACCCCGCGCGCGCACCTTCTACCATCCCAGGAATCACGGCGCGACAGAAGCTGAAAGCTGCGGACACACGGTGACAGCTGGTGCCCAGGGAGCCCCCACGAAGGATCGCGAGACAGCGGCGGAGAACGGCGCTGGCCGCGGGGAGTTTCTCTCAGCCACAGCTGTCCCACGCCAGAGAGCGACTGGCCGGGCGCCATTGTGGGGGGTGCGGCGAAACTCAGAGTAGCTTGAAAACAGCTCTGGGAACTTGTGCTCCGGACAGGGCAGCACAGTGCCTCTCAGCCCCACAAAAGTGCGCTGAGGGCGGCGGGTGAACGAGACTGGTCTCTCAGTCACACCTGTCCTGCGCCAGAGAGCGACTGGCCGGGCGCCATTGTGGGGGGCGTGGCAAAAATCAGAGCGGCTGCGAAAGCACTGCGCTGACAGCGGCGGGCAAAGGAGACCGGTCTCCGCCTGAGAGTCCACGCTCTGCTCACCGCCCGCCAGAGGGCGCTCCTGGCTCGCTGGGACGGACCTGCACGGAACAGGACTCTGTCATCACACGGTGCCTGCCTACAGCAGAGTCAACACCTGGAACTGATTCTCTTTATTTTTTTATGTTTTTTTTTTTTTCTCTCTCTCATTAGTTTTTTGTTCTGGTGAAGGGGTTTTTATTTTTGTTTTTATTTTTTTATTTTTATTTTATTTTTATTTTATTTTTATTTTTTTCTTTTGTGGGGTTTTATTTGTTTTATCTGTTTGCTTTGTTGTTTTCGTCTTCATTTTTGTTTCTGTTTGTCTATTTGCTCTTTCCTTCATTTTCTCTCTGGCTTTTATATGAGTGTAAACAGCGCCTCTAACCTCTTTGTGATTGTGGTTGTGATCTGTTCTTCCTTTTATCCTTTCCTTCTTTTTTTCCCACCAGTTCTCTGCACCAGTGTCCCAATGTTAGTGGGATCCCTCTTGGTCCTCTAACCTTATATCTAATTCCTTCCTCTTCTCACAATACTCTATTTCCTCCTTAACTCATTTTAAATTTAAACTCCTGAGGGGAAAAATTGACATACTAAGGACTTGTATACTGCATATAATTTTTCTGGTGTGTTTTAGATTTTGTTATATAACCGCAACTCTACATTATACTGCTAAAAGTGGTAAATAACTGGTTAGCTCAGTCTGTCATTTTCTAGGCTGTGTTTGATGCTTCAGTTACCATTATAGCCAAATGTAAAATAATTGTTCTAAACAGCTTTCCTTCCTGATATTTCATGATTGATATTGACTAAGGGACACAGAAAATACAGTGGCACAGTACCAAAGAATCAAGGACTGGGCCAAACAGGTAGCAACTTCTCACATCCAACGAATTGAAGAGGTAGGATCTGACAGAAAGCTCAAAACCCAAAAGCAAGCTCCACTTGGAAGATACTGCAGAGAAGTAGTCATCTTCTAAGGATCTTGGACACTAGCAATAAAGTAACCTATCATAGGTAATTTACAAACATCACCCCAGGAATTAAAGAAAGAAAAAATGAGATGACACTTAAACAAGATGCAACCCCACACATCCAATTCACCAAAGGCAAACCTAGGGGGCAACGAGGTGGGACAATCTGAAAGCCACCCACCTGGCATATCTGAAGGGGTAACAACAAAACAACTGAATGAGGCTCTGGAAAAAATTAAAACAGAAATAATTTCACAGATAACTGCAGAGATAATGTCCACAATGAAGACTATGCTTAAAGACACTATAGCTGATACAGACAAAAAAATAGATGAGCTTAAGAAAACTATAGAAACCATGAATGCTCAGCATAGGAAAGAAATGGAATCCATAAAGCAGATTCAAGCAGATATCCAAGAGAACAAAAATTCCATTGAAATTATTTTTAGCAGATTAAGCCAATGTGAGGACAGGATCTCAGATATAGAAGACAGGCTTGCAATTAGTGATCATGAAAAGAAAGAATTCTTAAAAACAGCAAGGGGCCATGAAAAATCAATTCAGCAGCTGCTGGATGACTCAAAGATAAACAACTTAAGAATAATTGGAATAAATGAAAAAGCAGGAGATAACATAAATGACATTAAAACCTTGTTCAAAGACATTATCACGGAGAACTTTCCTGGAAGAGAAAAAGAATTTGACCCCCCAATAAGTAAAGCTTTTAGAACACCAACTAGACATGATCAAAAAAAACCTTCAGCCAGACATATCATAGTCAAGATCCCAGAAATTCAACAGAAGGCAGAATCTTAAAAGCTGTTAGGAAGAAGAGACAAATCACCTATGAAGGAAAACCCATCAGAATCACAGCTGACTTTTCAGCACAAACCCTCAATTCAAGAAGAGCCTGGAATGACGTATTTCAAGCTCTAAAGGAAAATAATTTTCAACCCAGATTGATGTACCCCACAAAACTATCTTTCAAAATTGATGGAGAAATAAAATACTTTCATGACAAAGAACATCTAAGAAAATTTATGACCACCAAACCAGCCTCCAAAATGTTCTGAAAGACATTCAAAAAGAGATAGGAACCCCAACAGAAGGAATACACCAGGCAGGGCAGATAATTAAATAGCAGGAGAGAGAAAAAAAAAAGTGGGAACCAACAACAGGAAAATATCATGACAAGTATAAGTCAATACATATCAGTTTTAACCATCAATGTTAATAGTCTCAATTCACCAATCAAAAGGCACAGACTGGCAAAATGGATCAAGAAGCAAGATCCAACAATATGCTGTATACAAGAAACACATTTAATTCAGAAAGAAATTCATAGACTGAAAGTCAAAGGATGGAAAACAATACTCCATGCAACAGGAACCCAGAAAAAAGCAGGTGTAGCTATTCTTTTTGCAGACAAAGTGAATTTCAAGCCAAGAATGATTCAGAGAGATAAAGATGGTCAATTACATCCTTGTAAAGGGAACAATCCAAGAGGAAGAGATAACGATCATAAATATATATGCGTCAAATACCAATGCACCCAACTATATAAAACAAGTACTAAAGGACATGAAAAATCAAATAAGCGCTAATACAATTAAATTGGGAGATCTCAATACTCCACTGTCACAAAAAGACAGATCAACTAGACAGAAAATCAATAATGAAATAATAGAACTGAACCAAACTTTGGAACAAATGGACTTAGTAGATGTCTACAGAGTGTTCCACCCCACAATGTTAGAATACACATTCTTCTCAGCTGCACATGGGACGTTCTCGAAAATAGACCACATACTAGCTCATAAAACATGCTTAAGTAAATGCAAAGGAATTGAAATTATCCCATGCATATTATCAGACCATAGTGCAATGAAATTGGGAATCAATGGCAAAAGAAATCACAAAAACTCCCTAAACACATGAAAATTAAACAGCACCCTCCTGAACAACCAATGGGTCAGAGATGAAATTAAACAAGAAATTAGACAATTTCTACAACTGAATGATAATGACAGTACAACATACCGGAACTTATGGGATACAATGAAAGCAGTCCTAAGAGGGAAATTTATAGCATTAAATACTTATATTAGGAAAATAGAGCAAGCACAAATAAACAACTTAATGGCGAACCTCGAACTTCTAGAAAAAGGAGAGCAGGTTAAGCCAAAAGCCCGTACAAGGGAGGAAATTGCAAAGATCAGAGCAGAAATTAATGTATTGGAGACTAAAAAAACAATACAAAGAATCAATGAAGCAAAAAGTTGGTTCTTTGAAAGAATAAATAAGATTGACAAACCCTTATCCAACCTTATTAAAAAAAGAAAAGAAAAGACTCAAATCCATGCAATTGAAAATGAAAAGGGTGATATCACAACGGACCCTGCAGAAATCCAGAAGATCATCTATACCTATTTTGAAAATCTATATTCTACTAAGATGGAAAATGCAGAAGAAATGGACAGATTCCTAGATTCATATGAATTACCAAAGCTGAATCAAGAAGATTTAAAAATCCTAAATAAACCAATATCAACCAATGAAATTGAAGATGTAATTAAAAACCTCCCAACAAAGAAAAGCCCAGGCCCTGATGGATTCACTGCCGAATTCTACAAGAAATTTAGAGAAGACCTAATGCCACTACTTCTCAAACTTTTTAATGAAATTGAAAGGAAAGCAATACTCCCAAATTCATTCCTGGAAGCAAGCATTACCCTGATACCAAAACCAGAGAAGGACCCAACTAAGAAAGAGAACTACAGGCCAATCTCCCTAATGAACATAGATGCAAAAATCCTTAGTAAGATACTGGCAAACAGAATCCAACAAATCATCAAGAAGATTATACACCATGACCAAGTTGGATTCATCCCAGGGATGCAGGGATGGTTCAACATATGTAAATCAATAAACGTAATACACCATATTAACAGAACCAAAGACAAAAATCACATGATCATCTCAATAGATGCAGAAAAAGCTTTTGACAAAGTCCAGCACCTTTTCATGATAAAAACCCTACAGAAAATTGGAATAGAGGGTCTTTATCTCAAAATGGTAAAAGCTATCTATGAAAAACCAACAGCCAATATTATACTAAATGGCCAAAAACTGAAAGCCTTCCCTCTAAAATCAGGAACAAGACAAGGATGTCCACTGTCCCCACTCTTATTCAACATAGTTCTGGAAACTTTAGCCAGAGCAATTAGACAAGAGAAATAAATAAAGGGAATAATGATTGGAAAGGAAGAAGTTAAATTATCATTATTTGCAGATGACATGATACTCTACACAGAAGACCCCAAAAACTCCACTAAAAAACTGCTAGATTTAATAAGCAAATTCAGTAGTGTAGCTGGATACAAAGTCAATACTCAAAAGTCAGTAGCCTTCCTGTACACAAATAACAAACTTACTGAAAGAGAAATTAGGGAAACAATACCTTTCACAATAACATCCAAAAAAATGAAATACCTAGGAATCAACCTCACAAAGGATGTAAAAGACCTATACACTGAAAACTACAGTATTCTGAAAAAGGAGATTGAAGAGGATATCAGAAAATGGACAGATATCCCTTGCTCCTGGATAGGAAGAACAAATATAGTGAAAATGGCTATACTTCCAAAATTGTTTTACAGATTTAATGCAATTCCAATCAAAATTCCAACAGCATATCTCACAGAATTAGAGAAAACAATCCTAAAATTCATTTGGAATCAGAAGAAACCTAGAATAGCAAAGGCAATTCTGGGCAACAAAGGCAAGGCAGGGGGCATCACAATCCCCGACTTGAAATTATACTATAAAGCTACTGTGATAAAAACAGTGTGGTACTGGCAAAAAAACAGACCTGAAGATCAATGGAACAGATTAGAAGATGCTGAAACAACCCCAGACATACTAAGCCACCTTATCTTTGACAAAGGTGCCAAACACATTCAGTGGAAGAAAGAAAGCCTCTTTAATAAATGGTGCTGGAAAAACTGGCTCTACACATGCCGAAGATTAAAACTAGACCCATATCTTTCATCATGCACTAAACTAAATTCAAAATGGATCAGAGATCTAAATATTAAAACAGAAACATTAAATCTGCTGGAAGGTAGGATAGGTAAATCCCTTGAAGACATTGGTGTAGGCAAAGACTTTATGAATAAAAACTCAACCGCACGGGAACTATCCCAAAGAATCAATAACTGGGATCTCATCTTATTAAAAAGCTTTTGCACAGCAAGAGAAACCACCAACAGAGTGAAAAGATAACCCACAACGTGGGAAAAAATGTTTGCCAGCTGTTCCTCAGACAAAGGATTACTATCGAGAACATATAAAGAACTCAAAAAAATCAGACCTCCCAAATTTAAAGACCCACTCCAAAAATGGGCATCTGAGATGAATACACATTTCTCAGATGAAGAAATACTAATGGCAAATAAATATACAAAAAAATGTGCAACATCGCTAGTCATTCGAGAGATGCAAATTAAAACAACACTGAGATACCATCTCACTCCAGAAAGAATGGCTACTATAAAGAAATCAACTAATAAGAAATGCTGGAGGGGTTGTGGGGAAAAAGGAACCCTTCTTCACTGTTGGTGGGAGTGTCGACTGGTACAGCCACTGTGGAAGTCAGTGTGGAGATTCCTCAAAAAACTAGGATTGGAGGTCCCATTTGACCCAGCTATTCCCCTTCTTGGCATCTTCCCAGAAGAATTAAAAACATCGTACCACAGTGATATATGTGCACCCATATTTATAGCAGCACAATTTGTAATAGCCAGATCTTGGAAACAACCCAAATGCCCATCAACTGAGGAATGGATAAGAAAGATGTGGTATTTTTATACAATGGAGTACTATTCAGCCATAAAGAAGGATAAACTGGAGACTTTTATAGGTAAATGGATGCAACTCGAGAAAATACTCATAAGTGAAATAAACCAGACGCACATGTGTAAGCATCGTATTGTCTCTCTAGTATGAGAAACTGAAAGAGTAAATAAGATCCAAAATGTACAATAGACACGGTGAATCAAAAAGAAAGTGGTCAATAAGACAGAGAGACTGGAATGGGGAAAAGAAAGAAGGGAAAGGGAAAAAAAATTGTATATGTATATAAGATGGTTAAGATAGATACACTACCAGTTTTACTTAGTTCATTGAAGAGTAAGGTTTGAGCCAATAATGTTTGGACAATTGAATGCTAATGTCTGGTATCCTGAATAACTAACTTAAAGATAATAATACGTAATGCATTGACCATTGTTACCCTCATATTATGTTGTTTTGAAAATTTGTTCCTTTTTTTGATTTGTTTTTTCTTCTCTGTAAAATAAAAAAAATAAAAAAATAAAAAATAAAAACATGAAAAGAAACACACACACACAAAATATTACATAGAAATAAGTTAGAATGATATAGGACTAAGGCTCATAAAATAGCTAAGTGAAAAACTAGAATACGAAATTACACATTCTTCTATGCAATATAATTGCAACAGATGTGTGTGGATGTGTGTCTGTGTTGGCATCAACTTTGGACATATCTATTGATGCTGCACGTTTCATTACATGGTTATGAAGTATTTCAATGAACATTTTATATTTATTATGTAAAAAGGTAATACTAAAAGTTATAAAACATGAAAAAAATATTTGCTTATTCTATAGAATATACAAGATCAGGCAAAATATTAAAGTAGGGGCATGCATGCTATGGGGTTAAACTAGGAACAGAAGAAAAGGTTTCCAGAAACCTGGGAACCTCTCTCTTTTAATGAAAGTAAGAGAGAGAAACTCACAAAGTAGATTATTATTTTTTCTAGCTTTGTTTTTTCTAAAAGCCCAATCTATAACTGTAATGTAGGATTGTTTTTGTACATATAAATGAAAAGTTACCATTATGTTAAAAAATAATATTTGCACAATAAAATTAACGTTTAAATATGTAGGGAACAATAGTTTGAGAGTAAATAATTATTTCTGATGCAGTAAATTCATGGGAGAAAGAAAAATGTGATGTGGGTGTTATTTGGAGGTATAGACAAATACGAAGGAGTCATTCCTTGGAATATGAAGAAGGTTATATGGTCATATTTTAGGCAGACATTTGGTATCATCATCAGATGTGCTTAATATTATTTTCTTGAGACTTTGCCAAAATACAAGCAAAAACCCAAACACTCAAGTTGTAAATCAAGATTCTACATGTGTGTGCATGTGTGTGCGTGTGTGTGTGTATGTACATGGTTTTTTGCAAGGGATTGCTTAAGCAACCGCACAGCATGGTTTAGTAAGTTGGAAATTCTTATAGCAAGTTGTCAGAGGAGCAGGCTAGAAAGTCTCAGGTAAGTGCTAAAGTTTCAACCACAAATAGAATTTCTTCTTGTTATGGTATAGATCCAAAGTGTCCCCCAAAGTCTCATGTGTTCAAAGTTGGGGGCCTTCAAAACGTGATTACAACATGGGGCACTGATCTCAATCCAGTGAGGATGTCATTAACTGTGTAATTAGAACATGAGGCCTGGTTGGAGGAAGTCAGTCCCTGGAGTTGTGCCTTTGAAGAGCACATCTCTTCTTTGGCTATTTCTCTCTCTCTTTCTCTCTCTCTTTCTCTCTTTCTCTCTTCCTCTCTTCTCTCTCACTCTCTCTCTTTCTCTCTCTTTCCCCCAGCTGCCATAGATCAAGCTTCCCTCTACCTTTCATTTTTTTCTGACCTCCAGTCAGGTGACTGCAGACTGAAGTCTCTGAAACCATAAGCCAAAATAAAACTTTCCTCTTCAAATTATGTGTGTCAAGTACTTGGGGCCAGCAACGAAAAGCTAACTAATGCACTTCCTAATCGAGAAAATCTCAGTTCTGTCCTTACGGTATTTCAAACTCGTGAATCAAGGGCACCCACATTATCAAGAAACTGAAGTCACCTGATCGTATCTGCTCACATCTGCAAAATACCCTCCCAACACCTACAATAGTGTTTGAATAAATAATTAGACTACAGTTATTCAAGTTGACGCCGGCAGTTGACCACCACAAAACCTGTGGAATGAAGGGTGCTCTTGAATACTAAATAGAACTGTAGAAAATGCTGACACCCCAGCTTGATGTAAATTCACACAACAAAAGATTTTGTGTCTCTACAAACATGGTGAAAAATTCATATTTTTTACCTGATACTATGTTACACCTCAGATATTTAATAAATTAATGAGTCTGTACCAAACCACAGGTTCAAAATAACACTTCTTTGGTGGTATTTTGTTTGTTTCAGGGTAGACAATTTTTTGTCCCTACAGAAAAATACAATAGTAACAAAAAATACTAGAGTCAACTGCAAAGTATAATAACTTTTTAAGATATATTCTGTAAAAGTCATCAACTCAACAGTTATTAGGCAAATTATGCCATATATTTAATTATTTTCAAAATTTGAAAAAACACATGAAATGGTCTCTAACCAATTCAAAGTGATTACTAAAACCCCAACTGTCTTGTTTATTTTCCCAAGTCACACTTTGCAACCGTGAGTTTATGATTTTCTCTAATACGTCTTTTTAAATAGTTGTATTCTATTTTTAACAACTCATAATTTGAATTAAACTGATAATCTTTGGGGAGGTAGTATATTTCTTGTGTTTTGTTGGGCTGATATATATCACTTTTGAATACATACCACATATACGAAGTAGTTACAATTAATAGTACTACTCATTCTCCTTGAGAAATTTTATAAGAAATATTAAAATAGTTATTTTTATATGGTGATTGTCTCTAGGCAAGGTACTTTATTGGCTTCTCTATACTCAGCATGTATACCTGTTTTTGTTAAATTCATGGAGCCAACATCAATTCATAACACTACCATAAATATATCAATTTTAACCATTTCAGGAGTAGTGTCCTAAAAATATACATATATACACACATAGTGTAGCTATTTTTGTGAATTTGCAGAGAGGGAATGCCAACATACATGCAGAAACAAATATTTCTTAATGTTCTAAGATTTAAAAAGCAAACTCCCAAAACACCAATGCCTAATTTCTGAAGTTGACTAATAAGACTTTCAGGAAAGGCAGATACAAACACACACATACATGTTTATCATATTTATTTGACACTTTGCTCCTTGGGTGATATTTAAGATAAACTTTTGCAGTAATCAGAATGATTAAGTTTTAAAATATAATTTATTTTGAGACTATATCCTTAGGCTATAAGACAGTAGGTCAGATAAATGTGAAAAATAGTGAGTAGGGTCTGTTAACCGAAATTCCGCAAAGGCGATTGCAGCAATGATGTGTAGAACAGGAGTAGATGCAACAGAGTCACTAATTAGACAGCCATCTGGCACCATTTAGATCTGGGCAAGGAGGCCTTCACCTCCTAATAGTCCTCCAAGGCATCGCTGACTGCAGTGTGCTAATTGGTAGTCCCAGGAAGGCCCTGAGTTAGAAGAGAAATGTTAAATTATGCTCTGCACACACTTATTAAAATGATTAGCAAAATATATTTTAGGAAGATTTCAAATAAAGTACTAAAGGTTTCTGAAAATTGTAATACAAAAGTGAAACTGCCGAAAAAGCTTTTAGCATGAGATTATTCGCCTGATATTCTGGTTAGACAATGACTGGTGGGGTATTTTACAGAAACATTCTACACATTTGTTATCTGAAATATCATCACTCTGGCATCTCTTCCATCATATATTTTATTTATCTTGAAAAATTCAGGAAATTAAGAAATGTCATGCCATAGCAAACTGTATGAGAGGGGAAAATAAGAAGCTTACATGATGTTTCTTTTTATTGCTTAGAATTGTGAGGGAATAAACTAGGCAAAAGAAAAGAGATAGTGTGACTGAAATTGCTTATTTCCTGAGCAAACTTTTGAATTTTGGCACAGCTGCCAAGATTCCTGCTTTATGCTCACTGTGTGAGATGTGCCTGCCTTTGGAACCCATGGTGGCCCAGCAAGTCCCAGGTAGCTCATGGGTTTCTCTATTTTCTTATCCATTCCTCTGTCAGTCACTGGTTCACTACTGATTTTTCCATCTTCTTTGCCTTTGACTGAGATTGGCTCCATAAGCGGGAAAGCTAAGTTGCTTTAAGGAGTTGCAAGACCTTTAAAAAATTGGAGGAATGTCAGGTCTTAAAAGACAAATTTTTACAACACAAAAGTATGCAGGAAAATACATATCCAATTATTAAATAGACATAATTTTCAAAAGCTTCAAGTATCAGCCATAGTGAGGCAAAATGTGCCTCTCTCTTGGAGCTATAGACTGATTTTCCTCTCCCTCAAAGTTCTGTGAGGACCCCTTCTCTAGGGCCCTTCTCTGGCAGGCTGTGCTTTACCTGGGCTATGTGATTAACTTCCCGAGGATTACCTGGACATGACATTCCTATCAGGTTGCATGCAGTGGATTTAGTTGCTTTAACAGCAACTTGTGACCACTGTGGTGTGGAGGTGGTCACTGCACAGGCTCTTCATCTTTGAAAGACTATTTTCAAAGCAAATCCTTTGAAATTGCTGGAGAATGAATTCTCTATTTAGAAGGACAAGGGAGAATAACTGAGACAACAAATGAATCACTTTTATTAATAAACTAGTAGAATACAGTTTAGTTCCAAGGTGTAGATAATGTGTCAACATTGTTAAGGTTAATCTAAGAAATAACATCTTAGGAGCCGGTGATATAGCTCAGTGGCATAAGCACCTGCCTGGCAAGCGCGAGTTCCTGAGTTTGACTCCCAGTACCCACATATAAAAAAATAAATAAATAATAACATTCTAAATGTATTCACACCATCCAACTGAAAACCCCAAAAAGAGTCAAAGGTCTAAAATATGTATTTCTCATAAAATGTACTATATATTGGGTTTACATCATACCCCTGGATTTTTGAGGTATGTCTTGAGATTAATGTATCTCTTGTACATTTTGGTTGAAAACTGAGAAAAATTAACAAGTACATTTTAGCTCAAGTATTTTAATTTCAGAAACACTGTGTACTTTCTCTAACTAGTTATGCAGGAAGTATTGCATATATCTTAATTCTAGGGATAGTAGGCTATTGGACAACTTATTTAAAAGCCTCGTTCCAGTCTATGAATTAGCCTATTTTAATTTTTTTGTTCCCTTATTTCCATTTGCTTTATCACTAATGAAAATGTTGCCTCATGTAGAGTTAGAAGTTTTGGTGTGACAAATTACTCAGTATAAGAATTGAAGCCATGCCATATAATCACCCCTCATATACTTACCACCCTTTAGTCCCATGTACTATCTTTCCATAGAAAACAATTATTATCAGAATTTTCTGTTTTAGAAACTATAGAACAGACAACAAGTTTGATTTATTTCAGTATTCTTATTCATACCCGTTCACTTTCCTTAAACTTTACTGAAAAACAGTAAGTGGAAGAAATCCTTTTATTCAGTGTTAGTTATGAAGTGATCATGCAGCCACATTCGTGAGTTAAATTCCTTATTGCCAGTACCTCAGAATAAGACTAATGTTTAAAGATAGAGCCTTCACACAGGTAATTAAATAAAAATGAACTTCAAAGGATGGTCCTATTCTGATCTGACATCAGATAAGGGGATTAGCACACAGATGCACACACAGGGTTATCCTGTGAAATCATTAGAGGAAAACAGATCTTACAGACTCTAGAATTGGGAGAAAAACAGAATCTGTTGTCATGGTAGCACCACAAAAACTAACGAAGCCTGTGCTTATGAAGTTGTATTTTCTAATATGTCCTGTGGAACATATTCTGATAACATTCAAATAAGTGCAGTTTTCCCATGTACTAAATGCCAACCGCTGTGTTAAATCTTATGGCAATGGAATAGTGAGCAAGAACCATAGGTCTGTGTCTTCACAGAGCTTTCATATGATATTGAATACCTACATAAAATAGTTTTTATATTCCTGCAGCTAAAGATTTTGAGAGAGTTAATATCATACTACTCATTTTTAAAATTTTAAGTATTAATGATGGAATGAAATATATATACAGACATCAAAATTAGAGGGTCTAATTTCTTATGTGTTAGAGTTTCTGTCTAGATGTCCCTCAGAGCCTCATGTGCTCACAGGCAGGACTTCTGGAAGAAGATTGGACCATAGCCGTGCTACAGCTAACTTGCTATCAGCACGTGAGGTCTGATAAGAAAAGATAGGTGACCGGAGGCGTGACCTGGAGGAGCTGCTCCCTTCCCAGCATCTTCTCTCTGTCTTCTCGAGTCCACAGTGTGAGAAGCTTCACGATGCTCATCCACCATGGCTTTTCTTCTTTGGAGCCAGCTGACTATGGGCTGAAATGTGAGCCAAAATAAACCTCTCCTCCTTTAAGTTGTGAGTGTCAGGTATGTCTCTGTGATGAGAAGGTGGCTAAGACACAGAGCATGTGTGAAATCACAATAACCTTAAAAAATTTTAGGAAGGATTCATAGAGTAAGCAAAGACAAAGTTGAATAGTGACTGGTATGAGGATAAGTAGAAAGGAGAAGATGGCGTTGCAAATGGGAAAAACAAATAAATACGGAAAATAATGACATAAGGAGAAAAATTGAAAGTATAATTAAGAACAAATTATAAGCTACCTAGACTAGCTTTCAGGATTCTTAAGGCAGTATATATTCTTATATTTTTAACTCACTTAATTCTCCATAAGAATACACAATGTGAGGCAGAGAAAGTACTATGAAATCCATCTTTGCCCTTGTTTACTTTTTCTACATCTCCCAAATTACCAGTTGTTAAATGTTCTGTTTTCATTCTAAATATGAATTTATTGCCATTATTTAATGTTGATATAATTTCTCCTTGAAAGAAAACTAAACACATATCAAATTCACTTATGAAATGCAATAACTTTGGCAAACAAGCAGAAGAAAATAAATTATGTAGTAAATGTAAAAAAAAAAATCTAGATATATTTTGTCTCCTTAGCAGGTGAGCCAAAAATACTTTGATCTATGTTTCTAAAGAGCAGCTATTTAGAGCAACTAGGACATGAGAAATGCTTCCACTTCTAAGTTCTTCTAGCTCAGAACACTTTAGGACACAGCCATATTTTGAACTGTTTAGGTTCTTTGTTAAACATATTTGTATTAATTCAGAATATGTGAAATGCAAGTAACAAAACATGGATTTAAAGTGACAAAGCTGTAGGAAATTGGACACAACCACAGTTTTGGGTCTGCAGAATTGTGAGGGGTAGGGAGAAACAAAAGATTAATCAAGTAATATCAGTGATACAATGAAATCAGGCTTGATAAGTATTTCAGAGAATGTAGTAGCAGGAAAATGGCCAACCCTCAGAAAAAGTTGTAGCCAACTAGTAAGACTTGCGATCTCTTACCTCTGTGTCTCTGTCATACCTGTTTCATTCTTCCCTTTCCACAGGCCAGCTTTCTGAGAGTATCATACATTGCTTGCCTGGGAAAAGATTAAAATATAAGATTAAAGTATGGTTTCTCCTCAGTATGTATCA
Organism: Erethizon dorsatum; assembly: GCA_028451465.1. Lineage (NCBI taxonomy): Eukaryota > Metazoa > Chordata > Mammalia > Rodentia > Erethizontidae > Erethizon > Erethizon dorsatum. The sequence goes on along the minus strand of CM051828.1, from coordinate 11,208,957 downwards.
TTTTCATACTATCATAAAATTGAAAATCATAAATTGATTTGGTTGCTGTCTGTTTCTCTGCACTGCCAAATACCTTTGTGTTAAATATTGTCTTAAATATTACAACCAACTCCCTTCATCTGTTCCACAAGATTAGTAGCCCACGTGCATGATCTGATAGTACGTTTATTTTTAATACACAAATATCATACACAGATGCAAAAACATACGTCTCAAACTGATTTAATTCTACTTGTTTCTCAACTTTCCCACTATTCTTCTTCCAAGCAGTTCAAGTTTTACCATTCATGTCCATATTTGCTTGCTTTTTTGATACATTGTTACTATAGTTGCATAATTACAAATGGATTGGTTTATTTGTGCATTTCTCAATGGTCCCTAAGTGTTAGTACTTACATCAAGAAATATGTAAATTGTTTCCTATCATTTATGTATGTATGTATATATGTATCTATCTATTATTTTACCTTTTTATGTAAAATATCAAGCTTATATTATAGAAAACTTTTCAATTTACCTCTAAGTAGCCATCAATTTATGGCAAATCTGTTCCACCAAGGGCAACCCAGGTGTTCACTATTTGATATTAATCCCAGATGTAATGTTATTTCATAAGTACAAGTAAATATTTCAGTATATATCTCTAAATGAAAATGTTACTATAAACATAAGATATATATCACCATTAGTTTTAAAATTTATAATAATCCTGTAGTAAAATCATCTATAGTAAAATTATATCATTTATCAAGTATCAAATTATACATATCCTTGTAAAATTATATCATTTATCAATTATCAAATGATACATACACTTAATTTTCTTATACTTCCCTTTTATTTGTTTATATAAAAACGTAAATGGGGTGATATATATCTTGACTCTCTTTAAATCCACATTTTTTTTCTTGTTTCTAGTGTTTTTTTTTTTTAACCTTGAAAATTTATTGTTGAAGAAATAAGGTTATTTTTCTTGAGGCTTTCCTATAATCAAAATCTGTCTATTATGTTCACTTAATGACCTTTGACAAATTATTTCCCTTTGTTTTATGTATAATCAGGAAGCTTTTTCAAAATCATATTGACCCATAGGTGGTAGTATGTACTTCCATTAGAAACTATCATTATAATAGTAGAAAACACTGAAAAGAGTTGACTACATTCATTGGTCAAAATAATTATAATTTTAGAATGTGATAATTTTACTAAAATACTTTCTAATGAGAAATAGTCTCAGATCATATTATTAGTCACTAAGTTTTTCTAGGAAATTCTTGATTCGTTCTATTATTTTACAAATAAAAGTAAAGACGATATTAAAGCTTCTTCAAATATATAATGTTTATCTTTCTTTAAAACAAACTTTTGATCTGAGGTTTTCATTTAATATTGGATAGCAATGTTTAACATCAGTTATTTCCATTATTCTAACAATTCAGATATTTTTACAATATCCTCAGTATTCTTTTGGTCAAATATGAAACTTAATATTTTAATATTAAATGTAAACCATACGAGGTCACCCTAAGTAACCATCTCAGCAAACAATGAGATGCTTTCCTGAAAAGAAATTCCTGACCTTGAATACATGGGGAATCTTACTTAAGTAAATAACTATGTAAAGCAAAAAGAACATAAATATTGAGAAATACTTGCTTACTGTTCAATGGAAAATATTCATTTGGAAAACATAAAAAGAAGTTGACCAAAATTTCAAAAAAAAATAAGTATTTTTAAAATCCTAAGAACGTGAACCAACATCTGACAATACTGTATAAAGACAGTTGCAAAAAAAAAAAAAAAAGAAGAAGAAGAAATTTAGAATAAGGAAAATACTGAAGATTCAGAAGAAAGTAATTATTACAAACTATATGGGGAAACATAGTTGAAGTTTCTGTGGTATAACAATCTATTAATTTAGGAATCACCAAATGGTTTCAATTTGAATTAGCAAACTACTACAAATATCAAATGTTAAGTGTTAAATAGTTTTAAAGTATAACTGTTCTTCTCTACCTAATTACTTCCTGATGACTTCCTTCACATTATCAAACAGTGATTCATTTTATGTTATTTTACTGATTAAGAGTATAAAAATAGAAAGTTTCTTAATTCAGATTGTCTTTAAGGATGAAAAGTGTAATGTAAATTTAAAGAATTACATGCCTTATGTAAGTAAATGGTACAATATAAGAATAAAATAATCTATAAATTATCCAAAGTTCTACCATCCAAAAATTACTAGTTTCAATATTCAGGGAATATTTTTCTATGTTTCAGTACAAAAACAAGATAAGATAAACAAGTGATAGAAACATAAATTTTATTATGACTGCAATCAAATTTAATCATTAAATTATATATATTTAAGTTATATTTAATTTACATTTAAAATAATATGAATTTAATTTTCTCACATAAAGAAGAAAATATAAAACAACCATTTGCTGAAGTTAAAATAAATGTCTGTTTATCCAAATGATATTAGTCTTAAAATGTTCATAGAATTTATTGAGACAAGGATCTGGTTTTGAATTATTACACTGATTCACTTTTTTTAACTATGTTTTCCTTTAAGTCATCTGATTGTTCTGTTATAAACAGCATTATCTTTATTCTACATATTCACGTCTTTTTCACTTCACTTAGCAACTTTCCTAATTTTTATCATTTTATTTTTAACATAGTTCATAATATTTGTCTGGTTTACAGATCTAACTGCATAACTGCCCATGTTAATTGTTCAAATTTCAATATTTCGATTGTTTGCCTACCTTATTTTTTATAACATAGTTTTAGTGTAGCTATTGGTTTTGGTTTGGTTTGAGTTGTTTGTTTTAATCACTTGCTTGGCTAGATTTCAGGATTTACTAATTACTTTTAAAAATATGTTTTATGGCTGCTGTGATGTGTTAAATTTTTTTCAAGTTATCTCCAAGTTAAGTTCCTTGGCCCTAATTATCCTTTCAAAATCAGGTATTAAACCCTTCTCTTCTTACTGTGAATACTGCTTTGAAGGGCTCCAAATCACCCTAATATTTTCCTTATTACATTGGTCACTTTAACATTAAAGATTCACTCCATAATCCTTGATGTTTGATAATGTGTAAGCAAGTGCTAATCAGGAACGTTTTATCTCATGTGTTTTCATCTTTTTTAATATGTATGAATATATTGCATATATGAATATATAAATAATGTTGCTAAGCAAATGGGAAAAATGTTAAGTAATTTCCTCTCTTGCATCTTAAACTAAAATTTAGTAGAATAAAAACTATGTGAAATAGAAGAAATTTAAGTGTGTAATTGGAAGGATTATGTTCCAGTTCATTGTTCCTTAAATTGTAACACTCTCAATTTTAAGAATCTACTCTATTTGTTTTCATTTTATTTTCTGTAAAGAAGAACAAAATAGCTGTGCAATATCCCCAGCTCTTTTTGGTTTTGTACTTTCATCCAGGGTCATAGTCATTTGGCCAAGCTGACCTCAAATTTGTGATCTTCCTCTCTCAGCTTCTTGAGTAGCTGTAATTACAGGTGTGTGCTACCACATCTGGCTCTCTTCTACTTTTATTTAATGCACTTAATACTATATCTCTGTACTTAGAGTAAATTTATCTCTCATTTTTTATATAAAATTGCAAGAAAAATCATAAATGCACATAAATATATTCTGAATTCCTTTAAAGCAAAGCATCTTGTAGTCCGCTGCATGATCTCACTGAATGAGAATCTAGAAAAATCATATTAATATTTTCTTTCACGAACTTTGAAGTATATGCTCATTATACTTTATATTGGAGGTTTTAAATGAGTCGATTGCTTTCTTTTTAGTTTTAATGGAAAAGTTAAACTAAGTTTGAAATAATTATGGTTTAAATATGTGGAGTATTTTGAATCTAGGAAAGATTATAAGTTAATTAATGAAATAATAAATAAAAGAGTAGTAAATCTTGATATGACCAAAAACTTAATTGTTCATTAAAAGCTTGAAAGAACTAATATACTTTCATAAATATTTAAATTTTTGAACTGGAGAGTAGAATTTGGGTAGAGCTTAATTTAGTCACTTGGCAAAAATTAAAACATAGTATCATAAAGTTATGTGTTTCAAATGTGTTACAACTTTAGGAAAAATCACTCGCATCTTTGAGAGACTGTTTATTCCTGGGTCTTTTCGGTCAATTATAAAACAGGGTAAGTAATAATGGAAAATATGTTTAAAGAGCAAAATTCAATACTTCCATGAAATTATTATTTTTCATGCTTTGAACTTTACCACGTTCAGCAATCTTGACTTCTAACTTATGAAAATTTAGCAGCTATCTCTTAGGTAATTTTTTGTCAATTATCTAAAATCTACTTACTTTGAATGCAAAGGATCACTTTGCAACATAAACACTTTTATCATTTTGCTTGGGGATAATTTGGGAAAGAGCACATTTACATAGTCTAAGAGGAGGGTGCCTCTGTAAGAAGGTCACACATTGAGTTATGCACCACTATACTATTTAGTTCAGAGGGAATTTTCCAGAAACTTAAGTATATGCACCACACTAATGAGTAGGAGGGGAAAAAATCAAGTATAAATGATCAGGTATGTGGAAAGGTAAATTAGTTTCCAGAAGGAGGTGAACTGTTTCACTTGAAGTTTCTAAGCAGTGTGTCACGCTTCGTGGATAGATCACTGGATGAGTAATACTGCTGTCTGCAAAAGCCCTCCTGTGTTTTAAAATGATTACTAATAGCCTTTCTTTCTTAGAGGAGCTTACATTTACAGAGAAAATGAACAGGAAGTACAGTGGGTTTTTATACACCCCCACCCTATGCACAGTTTTCCCTATTGTAACATCTTGTAACTGTATGGAACATGTGTTAAACCAACTATGTCAAGATAATGCTTTATTCTTAACAGAAATCCATAGTTTACACTTGGGTTCATGTGTTGTACAAATTGTCATGAATTTATCAGGTGTGTAGTGTCATGTAGAGACCACTGTGTTATCTTACAGACCAGTTTTCCTGCCCTTAAGAATATCCTGTGATCTACCCATCCACCCCACCCTTGTCCCACACTGACCTCAAGTCCAGTGACAAAACTTTTCACGGAGATCTCATTTGCTTTTCAGTTTAAATCATAATATTAAGTAAGAAAGTATGGGTAGAACCCACAAATATTCCCAAGGCTCTATTCAGCAGGAACATTAAAAAAAATGGATATAGGAGCTATAATATATGGAACAAGGACTTCGGCATAAAAATGTATATAGCCAGGAAATTTTGAGATATCCAGGAATGAAGGTGAAAGGGGCTTTTCTATAATTCCATTAATTTTTTTTTTTTATGGGTACTGTGGGGTCGACCTCAGGACCTCGCGCGCCAGCAGGCGCCTGTGCCGCTGAGCGATATCACCGGCCCCTTTTTCGTATGTGGGTTCCAGGAGTCGAACTCGGGCCCTCGCGCTTGCCGGGCAGGTGCTTAAGCTGCTGAGCCATCTCACCAGCCCTATAATTCTATTAATTTATCATGACTTGTAACAAATGAAAAACCTTGCAGAAATAATGTTCTGAATTGTGGGGAACAGTCACCAGGGTTTACCCTGTTTGTCCTCTCTAGACATCACAATCCTGATCACGTATTTGTAAGACAATTTCAAGGTAGGATTTAAGTTGAACTGTTAAAAAGTTGCAGAAGCATCTCATTGAAAATGACTGCAGCTGTAATAGTAAATGCAACTTTGAGTATTTACCTATACAGTCAATGTAAGAATAATGTGGATAATGAAGTATGTTTCTAAGTACTAGATTTCTGGGATATATTTTCGTTTCTAGCCTCTCTAAGATAATGTTAGGGACAAACTTTAAAAATGAAGATATCTATGGGTTGCTTTATTGATTAGAGCTAGTCTCTACTTACACTTTTCAGTTTCCCCCATTCTTTTCTGCACTTACTCTGCATTTCTCTTTTCAGTCTTGAAAACAGAGCTGGAATATATATATACCTTGTAAAGGAGATATTACATATTTTATTTATTTATTTTTTTAAACCAGAACATACATTATTTATAGCAGTGGTTTTGTTTTGGGAAAGAGGAGCTCACATCGACTCTGGGTTGTCATGACCTGGTCTCCGTGTAGATGACTTGGATTTTTCCCACCTCTTCAATATTTCTAAAGCTACAGTGAGCTTCTTGCGACTGTTTCTCCCAACTGATCATAGACATTTTCGTCATCTCAGGCTGCTAGACTGTTTTTATGACCTTCATATTGCCAAGAAATTTTGATCAATTAGTCCATGACCGTTAGCTGATGTTTCCCTCTGATTAGAATACCTCTTCCCTGTGGGTGTCTTGACTAATCAAACACTGTGCGCTTCTACTAAAAACATGAGGTTTTCCCGCATTTCTTGGCGAAGGTCCTACAGGATGGCATTTGCCTCTACTTAACATTATGGGCCGTATTATACCCTAGAGGACAAGTTAAATGGGTGGTCGAGAAGCTGTGGGACACAATACACAATCAACCTGGAATAGTGTAATTATGGGATGTAATTATGTGCATAGGAGCATTCACAGCCAGGGACCGGCCAGGTCAGCTCATGCGCCTTCTGAGAAGGAGTAGCTTTAACATGCCTTTGCCCCATGTGTGTGGCATCAAGTGGGAGTAAATCTGCTTCTGCTTTTCTCAAAATATCTGAGGTATAGTAATTTCATAAGTCAAAATACAAAATTTGCTTTTCTCCAAAATAGTCAGCAAAAAACATGCCACTTGTTACACTAAAATGAAACGAGCCTCATTTTTTCTGTGGTGTTGTGGTTCATGCCAATACCTCTCTTACTGCAGAATTCAGAAACATATGGTGAAACTGCAATCTCTACAAGTTCATGTATATTATAAGACATTCATTTTTTTTTCTTGTTTCCATTCTCTTCCTGATTAAGAGAATGAGGATTATTTTTAGAGGTTAAATTTTTAAAGTATTTCACCAAGTTTAATGACCTGGATGGCTAATAAATCAACAGAATTCTTCTAAAAAGCAATAGTAATGATAGTAAAGACAATTATAATCATAACAACAATAAAAATAACAAATGCACAAAATAAATATAACTAACTTTTGCAGAGTACCAAGCTCTACTTTTAACACCATTTACTTCTCACATTATTCCTTGGAAGCATGATATGTTTATACTCATTTTAAAAAATGGGAATATAGAGACTTGAATTATATCATAATTAAATAAACCAAAGAAGAAATTTGAAAAAGCATAGTTTTTATCAGTTTTCATTAGATTTTTGCCATTAATTCTTAAAGATGAAGTCAGATACTTTTCAAATGGTTTATTTAAGCTTACATTACTTTTGCTCGGTATGTTTGAGTTATATTGTCACTTAAAGTTTATATCTTACAATAGCATAGCATGAAGTAAAGTAGAATTATTTTCTGTATGCTGGCAAATAGCAATCCTTTAACTTTGATCGCATCTTTTATGTCCCCTCTGTTCTTCTCCTTCACGTTTTAAAAAAACTTATTAAGTCTTTTTTAAAAATCTATCACTGATTAGATTTTCTAAAAAAAAATTTGTCTTTTGAAAATTTTCTTCAGCATGTATTTAATGATTCCTTTGGCATTATAAATTTCTCCTCACTCTTTCTTTTTCACATTTATCTCTCATTTCGCTTTACACTATGGCACTTTTAATTCACCTGATTTCCTTCTTATGTTTGTTTCATTTTAAAAAATAAAACCCTGGGCCGGTGAGATGGCTCAGCGGCGTAAGCGCCTGCCTTGCAAGCGCGAAGGCCCGAGTTCGACTCCCGGATCCCACATACCAAAAAGGGGCCGGTGATATCGCTCAGCGGCACATGTGCCTGTTGGCGCGCGAGGTCCTGAGGTCGTCCCCCCGGTACCCACAAAAAAAAAAAATAAAAAAAATAAAACCCTCATTTTACTTTCTATTAATGATAATAAATAGATCTGGAACATTTTTCTGTTTAAAGAAATATTTAATGGTTTATGCTCTAATCTTAGTTGTGATTGAAAAATATACATATCATATTTATATATGTGTACATATATACAGTATTTAGATATACACATATATGAGGTATGATAGAAAAATGCACTGAAAATTTAAATTTTTAATCATTGCAAAAAAACATTTTTGTCTATCATATCTCTTTTCTCAGAACTGCATTTGTGCTTTAAGTATGGAAATTCCATTATCTGTGTGAAATATTTTATTGTTAGTTACATCATCCACTTTTTCTTATTTTGCTAAATCATTTTTAACAGGTATTAATTAGCTATTCAACTCTGTAGCCTGTTGCATCCAAAAGGGTTATCACACAGCAAGAAAGATACATAGCGTTGTGGTGACACACAAACACACACACACAAAAAAAAAAAAAAAAAACAGCATCTGTACTGGAAAAGGATAGCTATAAAGTTTTTCCAATATGTTTCCAGAAAGTGGAGAAGGACAAACGGTTTTCCTAATCTACTTTTATGCTGAGAGGTTTGCTTCACGCCAGATCGTATGGGTCAATTACATATCAATTGCTTCTCTCAGTTAAGCTGTACAAAAAAATAAATAAAAATTATAAAACCTCTCATTTTTCTTTCTACTAAGTTTTTCTATTAAGTCTACTAAGTCTAATAGTTGAACTTTCTTATTTAATTTGAGAACTATTCTAATGATTTACACTCTAAATTTGGATGTGATTAAAAATATACATGGTTTTCATATGTATATTTATACATTTAGACAATCCATGAAATGAGATAGCAAAATATATGAAATGCTTAAATTTTAATTTTTTTAAATCAAGAATTTTACTAATTAAATTTCTTCTTAGATGGATTCCAGGGGTTGATGTGCCTCAATCAAATATTGTTTTATGTGTTCCTTTTTTCTTTTTCTGACTTCCTAAATTCTGTTAGAAGTTAGAGGGGCTGTATCAGAATCTATTTTAAACACCAATTATTAGTTTTTAGGCACAATTTTAACTTTACTAGAAAAGTCTTTCTCTTTGAAAAAAGATCTAAGGGAAATGTATGTTGTCAATCCACTTATAAATTCCAAGATTGTGATAGACCTATATTTAAAATATCACAATTCATTTTAGGGCTTCAGAAGTAAAAACAACTTGTGGTATTATTACTTTTTGTGATTTTTAGGCCTGTTTCAAAGAAAATATACTATATAATGTAAATATTAATTTCATTTCTTCAATGGCATCTATGAAATGTGGAACAAGCAATGATACAAACAGTAATCTAAATGTATGGAGAATTTTTAAATGTATTTACTAAAGTGAAATAAATCTCCCTCAAAATATTCCTCCTTGCTTTGAAAACGCTTATTCCATCATTCTTGCCACTTTCTGAAGCAGTACTGGAAGTCCTCTTCTGGTCTTTATGAGATGTGTTAAAAAATATGATGTAGCTGCTACAGAGTGCCTCCAACAGAAAGGTAGACTTGTAGAACCTCAGGGTGTGTCCTCATCCACCTTTCTATCAGAGCTGGCACCTTGAGACTTCTGGCTCTTTCACCAAATCAAGATGACTACGAAAGGTAAATGTTTTGAATCAAAACAGGACACCAAGCAGCCATGACAATAAAAGGAGAAATTCAAGAAAGTGGAATTCCAGAAAAGATTCAGAAAGTGGCAAGAACAATGGGAAAGTGTGGTTGAAGCTAGGAGGAGTATTTTGGAAAGGATTAATGATGGTGTGTCTTTTACTATAATAATTTTTAAAATTTAAACATTCACCATAACTTTTGATTACATCTCATATAAGCCTTGTGTTTATTTTGCTGTTCTCTAGTGCCAGGTTTGTATGCACAATCTTGATTTGCACTTCTGTTCTGACTGTCAGAATTTTTATCTCTGTCATGGAAGTCAATATTTGACTACTAACTAGGGGCAGGACTGGCGGAGTCTTACTTGCTTTTGGTTAAGATAAGATGCACGTATGTTGGTACGACAGAAGGTCTGCGTGGCACATTTTCTGAAAACTGGATGTAATAATTACTTTTGAGCTGAGGACATCGCTTGACTATGCCAACTTAATGGGAAATTATAGAACACCTTCAAGGAGGATGCTTATAAAATATGAACACATATGATAAAGGAGATGTAAATGGTACTTTCATGGAGAAAGGAGTAACAAGAGGCTGATTTCAAAGATATCAAGATGAATATAATGAAGAGAAAATTATGATTCTTGGATTATCTATTAGAAGGTCATCAATTATCATGGCAGTGGAAGTTTTGCTGAAACGTATATTCAGAAATCAGGAGCAAAACACTGAATGTAAAGTAAATATGTATAGTCATTACAGATATAAAACATCCCCAAGGGGTGTTGTATGTCAGTGATAGAATAATTGAGGATTAAAGGAGTTGTACGGTACAAGATATTACATCAAATATTACACACTATTTATATGCTGACTAGAAACATTCAGAAAAGAATAAAATATTAATAATGCAAGCAAAAGTCAGAATAACTATAGGATCTTAGTTCTTTTTTTTGTGTGGGTACTGGGGGTCGACCTCAGGACCTCATGCACCAGCAGGCGCCAATGCCACTGAGCGATATCACTGGCCCTTTTTTCGTATGTGGGTTCCGGGAGTCGAACTCGGGCCCTCGCACTTGCCAGGCAGGCGCTTACGCCGCTGAGCCATCTCACCGGCCCCAGGATCCTAGTTCTTGATAAAGGACTAAAATGTATGAAGACCATGATTTTGACAGAAGTTAAGATTCTTGTCTGGCCGGTGAGATAGCTCAGCTGCATAAGCGCCTGCCCGGCAAGCGAAAGGTCCTGAGTTCGACTCCCGGAACCCACATGAAGGAGAAAAAGGGCTGGTGATATCGCTCAGCGGCACAAGCGCTTGCTGGCAAGTGCGAGGTCCTGAGGTCAACTCCAGGTACACACATTAAAAAAAAAAAATAAAAGATTCTTGTGAGGTAACACTCACAAAAAATAAAAAGATGTGTGAAAGCAGGCATTTCTACAAAACTCAACAGAAACATCTAACCTAACCTGGAGATTTAGAAAAGAAAAGGAAAAAAAATATTCTGTTTTGAAATGAGCAATGAGAGAATGTGTAAAAATATTAAAAAGAATGGAAACATATCAGAAGAGAATAAGTACAGAGGTAGAAGTAGTCGCCATTTTGAGTTTATAAAATGACGATGAATAGTTATTCAATGATACTTGTTAAAGAATGATAAGGAAGATTTTACTCAGGGCTGCTGTAATAGTTACAGAGTTCAAGACAATAAGATTCTGAAGTGGAGGAGAAAGATTGGCCTCAACAACAGAGACAAATGGAAATTTATACACCTGAGTCAGGGTGGGGCGAGTGGATTAAAATTTGCAAAGAGGAACTGTCAGGGAGAAGTAATATTGCATCTAAACTGACCTAATAGAATTTGTTCTAGAGACAGGACTGATGATCAGACACGGGGCACAGGTGTGGGGAGTAGGAACCCAATCAGATTTTGAGATTGACGGAGCATCAAGGTTGGGAAGTTCTTTGCTAAGATCGGATTTTACAAGGAAGTGCACAAATAGGCCTGAGAGAGGTTTCAAGAAACTTATTAAAGTTTGGTCAAGCAAAGAATCTTTGTTAGTCCCCTGTCTTATTCAAGGAAATGAAAGGCACTCTTCTTCCTTGGAAGAATTTTTTTCATCCAGTGGGCATTTGTTCAGTGAGTACCATCCGAATCATTTGTTAGGCTTGGTAGCAGAGAATATTTGCTGGATCATGCCAGAAGTCAGCATTTAATGAGAGTATTTTAATAAAAATGAAGGGGAACGATGACTGGAGACCCAGTTTCCAAGGTTAGAGGTCAGCCAATGGAAATTGCCGGATATGGGGTTTCATGGATCTTTATGAAAAGGGAGGATGGTAGGGTCATTTAGGTGAATCTTGTTTGCAGGTTGATTGTCTCCATTGATGGCATTGGGTGCTCTTGGGAATCTTCTGAGTGGGTCACATGGCAGAAGGCACAAAATATATCTCTAAATGATCTATTGAGGCAATGTCTCTGAAATTCATAGTAAGTCATCCAGCTTCAGTTTGTAGGACTTTAGGAAAAATCCAGTTTCAATTTTCTGTGATTCCAAGGCAGAAGGATAGTAGAAAAAATTGGAAAACATAATCAGAATGTTTTAGCCAAATACTAAAGGAGAATTTAAGATCCAGTCTAGTTTTCCTGGACATAGCAAATCCTTAAAGACCATAAATGGGCTAGAAGATAATACTCGTAATATTAAATAGTGGGCTACATTTTTCCTTTGAAACAATTTTTCCTCTATCATTATCCCCATTTCTTTGAAATATAATTAAACACTAATTTGTTTACAAAAATATGTCTAATTATTGTTTTCATTTTTATTTACAAAGCTATATTTTACCAAATTGCTTGATGTCTTATGTATCTTTAAAAAAGAGAAGACTTTCCCTTAAATCTGGAAAATAGACCATTAAAGAACCAACAATGTTTTAAACAAAAAGTCATAAAATTGATAATCATCTTTATTAGTCCCATGTAATTAATTCCTATTCATCTTGGTATAACAATTTTATGATTCCATTAGTTTCTTTTTTTTTTTTTTTTTTTTGTGGGTACCGGGGGGACGACCTCAGGACCTCGCGCGCCAACAGGCACCCGTGCCACTGAGCGATATCACCGGCCCCTTTTTCGTATGTGGGATCCGGGAGTCGAACTCGGGCCTTCGCGCTTGCAAGGCAGGCGCTTAAGCCGCTGAGCCGTCTCACCGGCTCTCCATTAGTTTCTTTACCAAAGTTATCCAAATTCTTACCCAGTCCACTGACATAATCCTCTCAGAAACTTGAATTTCAAAGTACATATAAAAGTCTTTTTGCAAAAATCTTCTTGAAGAAGCAATTTTGTATTACAGTTGATCAGAAACACTTTCAGAGAAATATCACAGTAAAGTAATAATTGTCTATAAATGGCAGTAAACCTAGCAATAATAATGATGACTGTAAGGAGTGACAGGCAAGGTTAGATTAAAACCATTGTATTAAGAAAGCTAAAATTTATTGTTACCAACAGGTAGCACTAACACATCTTTCTCAGAAATTCTGACACTTAATGGATCTCATGTTAGAAAATATCTTATTAAATAACTACTTGAAAGCCTCTCACCAGCGAATGGCAACAACCTTCCACTACCCAGGCTTCAATAAGAGCATAGAGGGTTATCTTCTCTAGATTTTGTACTAAATAAACAAAATATTAAGCAAGTTGAATAAGTGGAAAAATTCTTATTCAATTTATTGTTATTAATAGAAAATATCAGTAAATAACTATATGAGTATGCAGACATTTATCTTTATTTCTTTTAATTATAATACAAATTTTCTTTTCTAAAAGAAGGTACCAGTAAACCTTGTTTATATCCTAGAAGATATGCCTGAATTGTTCATTTTTGCATTTCCACCTTAACTCTTAAAATATTTAAAACTTTAGAGTCTGAGGAATATGAGATTACTGAATCACCCCCAGCTTTCCCAAACTACCTCAGTCATTCGTATTCCATGCCATAAAAATTTATTCCAATTGATCAATTTTTTTGCTTAATAAAATTCAGTAAGGACTGCATTTACTAGTGCTACAAAATATTAAAGAAAAATAGTCATAATTTCTCTTGCTTTTTACAAACCAGATTAATAAACTTAAATTGTCATTGTTCTAAGTGCTTACTGCAACAACCACTTGTGAGAGGAAATACACACACTTATACACATACACAATGTGTATGATCATTATTAACCAGTTAAACAACAAAGGAGATTAGCTTGCCTAAAACATTACTCCCTCACATTTCCTTGTGATTCTTTTTTATTCTTTCAAAGAGAAGATTCAGAGTCATCTCATGTTTAATTGTGCTGTATTTCCTTCAACATAATACGAATAAAAGTTTCAGCCTTATCTCCATGATTCAAAGAACTACTGAAGTATTCATTTTATCTCTTACAATGGAGTACTTGAATAAGAATAAGAAATGACCAAAATATAGTACATAATTATTCCATTTTTTTCATCAAATGTTAATATAGGCAATTGAAAGAATAATATGATTTTAATATTTTAGTTCTCTAGAATAAATGATTTAGTTTAAGTGATAAAAATACTTAGCCCTGTTAAAGAAATTTCAGACACACTGTCATGTGTCTTTGAGCTGCTGCGGTAAGGTGGTTGTGCATAACAGTCAATGCTTGTATTTTATGCTAAATATTCGTTTGGAGACAATATAGAGTGGTAAAAAGAGAGCCAAAATTCTTTTCTGTTCGTTTTCTATACTGGCTTATAGCGATCTCATGACAGTTAAGAAAGAGTAGTTTAAATACTCGTGTTTTAATATTTTTATTTTTAAAGCACATTTAAAAATCTCCCTTCAGTGTTTTCTTGAGAAAGCGGATGTAATAAATATCACCGCAAATATACGATATTAAGTTTTTAAATAAACTTTTCATGCACATACTTATTAAATATTTTCCCATGTATACTAAACCTATTTCTATTTGTTAATAGTTTGTATTAACCTCTTAAATCCTGTCATTTTGCACACTGATTAAAAGTGATATCTTCTGATAATGAAGACATAAATTTTTTAAAGTACAATATTTCTTCTTGCCTAAATCACCATATTTAATACATAAATAGAAAGTTACTACCTCACTAAATTACTGTACCTTAATTAAGCCACTAAAGTTAACATATTACTTGCATGTACTAGGGTGATAATTTTCCCCATATAATGATTTTTTTACATTTCTATTTGTTAACCATAAAGTGCTTAAAATAATTTACGTTCACTTCTGTAGTAGATCACTTAAAACTATTGTTAAAAATATTAGAGAAGAAAATTTCAATTTTAGCTCAGAAACAATTTCTTAAAGTGAGAGGCTATATATACTATCAAATTCAATCCAGGATGCTAAGAAAAAAATGTATTCCTGATATATAAAATTCAATATTTTATATACAATGTGAATTTTATATGTATATATTTTTCTCCTGAACTATAATTTCAAGGAAATGAAATCATATTCATATGCCATTGACAATATTGCAGGAAAAATAAAATCATAATAAAAGCACATTGAGCCATAAAATTGTAACTTCGTTCTTCTTGCCAAGTACAATATGAATAATTGGATTCCTTATTCCATCATTCCTTACAGAATTCTGTTCAGAAAATTCATCTCCTTCAAAATCTATTTGTTATACATTTTTCTTTCATTCAATACTATAGGTTAAATTGAAATACAAAATGTTACAAGTGCAATTGAAAACAAAGTTTTGAAGTTTATTTAAAAACTTTTGCAAGTTGTGTCACCAACCTCAGTCTAATTGAAGTGACAGTGATGTTGTCAAGGCCTCGTTTTCAGTGGCTGATGCGAATTTCATGTCAGGTTATAAGAGCTATCCCCGGTGTTTGAGTATATGTTATTTACTTCACTTAATTCTGACATGTTTTACCAAAATTTTCCATGTCAAAATAGTAAGTCTCTCTAACACTAAAAATAGTTCTACATAGAAATGAGTTGGAGGCAATGATTGATCAAAATTAACATATACTTTCTCCCTGGCAACCCTATCAGTTTTGAATCAGTGCAAGTATAATAATTTGCTAGAGTAAAATTACTTTGATATTAATGCTTCAGCATCTCTGACCATGGAGGAAACCATTGCTTTTGTAAAAGCTAGGTATTAACTAAGCACAATATAGACAATAACAAACATGGCATGACATTACTCAACACGATTGCAAATGTAGTTTTCTTTCTTTCTAATAGAAGATTTTAGAATTTTATAAACCTCATTTCTACAGGATTCATTTTATATTTCACAAAGATCAATAACTTGAGCAGTCCAGTCACATTGAATATTGTCACATATAAAGTAATGTTATTCTAAATAGAATGTATAACCACTCAGATCTAAATCAGGACGATAGAAAATATATTTTTAAAAAACCTTTATTATTTTTCTACCAGTAATGCTAATTCCAATATGATATTCAGAATGACCTTGGCATAAAAAGAATATCGATTCATCTACTAAAATTGTAGTAGTCCCATGATACTTCATTTTCTCTTCCCAGTAGGAGAATATGGCTCAACCAACTTCAGAGATTTTCAAAATGTTTAGCAGCTGGTCTGTTGGCTTAAATAAATGTCACTGGAGATCCCCATATTAGTCAACAGAGATCTCCTACTAGTGCCTATCAAAAGAATGTCAGGGGTGAGGATTTCAGTGTACCTAACCTATAAACCTTCTCTTATAAAGCTCTTATTCCTATATATATATCACTTATTATAGCTTTTAGTGTTAGCTGTTTTTCAAACATTGAGTATCTTGATGGACTTGGGGTTTTAAAGTTCTTTGTTCACCTTTGTTCCAACACCAGATCTTCAAAGAATTACAAATTACTAAAAATATAGCCAAATAGAAAATTAAAATAATCATCATTATGACACATCTGACAGTCCCTAGGAGATGGATTCTTTGGTGTGTTAGGTATGGAGAATAGGACAAACACAAGATTTAAGTGAATGGCATGCAAGTCGGAAAAGCTTTACTCACCTGCGTCTCCGGGAAACTCACAGTGAAAGTTAAAATAAAACCATATAGTGTCCCTATAAATGACTCAGAGAGCAGACAACAATAGAAGAAACAGATTATTTACTAAAATGTCCTAAAATGTGGCAGAAGTTATGGGTGCTTGAACCAGTATCTGCATCCTCCATCCCCTGTGCTGGTTCATTATGAGGGACATGTCACCCTGAGCGGTACAGTCCAGAACACAGGCCTCCCTTAGCTCCCACTTCCAGCTGGAGGAGAAGGACGGACACATTGTCATCTCAGCCCCCAGCCACATATCGTATCTCTGAGTCTAAGTTCCACAGAAATGCAGCAGCGTGAGAGGGCTGGAATCTTCCTCACAGTGCCACTCTTAGACCAGCGGCTCTCCCTGAGGGGCAGCGCCACAAGGGAAGCCTGATGACCTATTTGCCCTGTCTCTGCTTGTGGGGTGGGGGTTTTATATCAACTGAGGAAAACTGAGGAGACCTGGGACAGTTTTTCACCAACAACTGAGCACACAGCTCCCAAAGCAGGAAATTCATTTTTGTCTCTACTCTCCTCCCAGAGCTGTGGCTCAGAGTCCTCGTTTTCCAAAGGCAGAAGCAGCCAGCCTGGAGAACAGAGAGCTCCAACCCTTCCCTGAAGGAACTGACTTCATTCGCAAAAAGAGGGTAGAAAGTTCAATTTAAGGGTGCTTCCCATGAGTAAGTCATAGAAAAAGCATTTTTCAGGCAGTTGATAGATTCATTGACACTCTAGAAAAATGTAGGGGCTGCCTAATTTGATGGGAAGAGATTTCCTGGAATGAGAAGAAAAGGGGAAAAACATCTGACACTGACTTCAGAAATTATCCATTCAAAGGAGGCTGCATTTAGAACAAATAATATTGTTTCAATAATGGTGCTGAGACAGCTCGATAGCCACATAAGAGGTGGAAATTTGTTCCTTTATCCAACATCAACTACCAAAAGTTAACTCCAAATGGATCAAGACCTAAATGTAAGAGCTAAAATTGTAAAACTGTTAGAGGATGACAGATCGCAAAGAAAATCTTCTATGCTTTAAATGACACTATCAGGAAAATACAAAGAGAACCCAGAAAATGAGAGATAATATTTGTAAATCATACATCTGATAATGGACTTGTATCTAAAATAAATAAATAATCTCTCCTTCAGTTCAGTAATATAAAGATAACTGTTTCCCCAAATATAGTGTTATTTTGGTCAGGCCGTGCTACTTCTTTTTATATATGTAACATATGAACATGCTGTCTACAAGATCATCATAGTGGAAAAAATAGAAGACGGTGTAAGAGGTTAGTTCTTATTTATGCTGAGGATTATACCTAGAGCCTCAGGTACGCCAAGCAAGCACTCTACCACTAAGCTACAACCTAACCCTCTATGTAAAAAAAAATTGTCTTGGGGCAAGTTCTTGCAGAATTATCCAGGATAGCTTTAAACTTGCCATCTTTCAGCATCAACCAGCGTCCAAGTAGCTGGGCGGCACATACGATTTAAGGGTTGGGGGTATTTTTGGCTTCATTGCTTTCTCTAATATTTCATTCATTAGCAATTATTCATATGGTTTCAATAAACCAAAAAGACATTCTACTAAATGAGCAGAGCACAGTTATGTACTAAGACAATCTAACAGTGTTTGCTACGTCCAATCCAAAGAAATATAATCTCAATTTCCTAATTTGAGAATCATATATTTTCTACAATTATTAAATCCCCAAAAAGAAGTTAAGAAATAAAATATATGTTTTGTACAATTGTAATGGCTTTTCTTCTCTATATTTGCTATCTTAATATGAAGTGGAAAGCAACTTTTATTACACAACTAGAATCTGGGGACTCTCTTTCCTCAGTGAGGGAAAGCTGTGTTCTAGGGATTCAGTCATCTCGAGTGATAACCACGGTGACTGCCCCTCAGTATCCCTGACCTGTTGCTCCTGCATAGTTCCCCAATGTACCATGAATAGAAAAAGCCATTAGAGTGGTGCATGGAGTTTTACAACCAGACCTGTGCCTGAAGTCTTCGATATTAACTTGAGATAAACCCAGCACGTGCCTGCTTGGCTGTGGACATGTGATAAGCTCCTTTCCTCTGATCTTGCCAGGACCCACTGGACTTGCCGCCACCAGGATAACACTTCTGTTAGTACTTTGTGGAGTTGTGGGTGTGTCTGTGTGTTTTTCTTTGACCTTATGGGACCTTGTGGCCAATTCTTACGTACTGGAATTAATTTTCTCCAGAACATGTGCCATATTTAACTGAGCAAGGCATTGCTTCTTCTTCTACTTAAATACAGCCAGTATCCTGTATCTTATTAATCTTTTTGAAATTATCAGTTGAATGAATAATACCCTGCTATAAACACAATGTTCAATCAACTGTGATTCCTATAGCAACTTAATTTTCAAGTAAATGTGATACTTTCCAATCAGCCACCATATTGTGGTTTCTAATTATGAACCAGCAGAGCTATGCAATAGTAAAATACTCAGTATTAAAATAGCCATTAAATATGCTAAGGAAATATATGTATGTATAGTATTTATACTTATATAATAAGAATATGCAGCAATTATTTTAATTCTTAAAAGAAGTTTGCAAGACAAGTACTATTTTAGATAAAAACTTAAAACAGGTTAAATTATTCAGCTTCACATCACTAGCAAACAGTAGTTTAGCTTTAAACTCAATCCTTCTAGATACAGAAAACTAATTTAGCAAAGCATAAAAGTTTACTGTAGCTTATAAAAACTATAACTCTGTGTTTAAGAGCTACTTGAAGGAAGACATATAGCAGAGAATGATTCTAGATTGCAAATGAGTATAAGCACAAATCTGAGAACAAGTAGAGAAATCCACTTTCATTCATCTTTAAGTCAATAAATCTGTACCTGCATCTCCAATTGAGTATTTCCCGTTTGTCTCAATTGTAATATGTCTAAAACAGAGCTAATTAATTTCACCTCTAAGCATGCCCTTCATGTTATATTCTTTTCTCTCTGTGGATGACATCATTATCTAACTGGCCAGCTGCCCAAGTTCAAATCTTTAGTACCATAGTTGGATTTTGTCTCCAGTTCAAAAGAAACATCTAGCAGTCAAGTGGACCTGCAGTAATATTTCTTTCTTATAAAACCCTTCTTTTCTAAATCCATGGGCAATTTCATGTACCCCTTCCTTTCTTCCTTCCTTCCTTTCTCTGAAAAGAAACCGAGAAAAGGAGACTGAATAAACTCCAAATATGTAGAGGAGTAGCAAGAGCATTAATGATGATGTAAAGGGTCCCATGGGGGTGTAAAGAGGGAGCTCATGACCAAGGCTGGGTGAAAGGATTCCAGATTGGTTATGGGTTGAGGCATTGGCAGGATGGGCGGGTCAAAGAATCAGATGCCAGGGAGGGCACTGACTATAATATATCTCAGGTTAGCATCTTACCAGCAGTCAAAATAAAATGAAGTACAAAATATTTATTGTTATATGCAGCAAAATTCTACAAATAATTCTGAAATAATACAAAAGATTGACATATTAAATCAGCCTGACAATAAGAGATTGATGTAGTTTGTATTAGTTTTTACAAATGATGTTGCCAACAAATGAATCCCCAAAAACTTCCTACCAGGAGAAAAAGAAAATGAAATCTAGGCCCTGAATCTCATCTTCTCAGCTACATTTTTAGACTTATTTCCTCATACTCTCCTCACACGTGTGCACATGGCGTCCCAAACTTCACCGAATCCCCTCAACACGCTATGTGTGCATTTATGAGTTAATTACTAGAGTTTCTCTCAATTTGACATCGTCTTCCTTTTTGCCTAATACATTTTTCAACTTAATACCAAATTTAAAGGCCATGTCCTTTTCTAAAGATGTCACAACGCCTCTTGGTCATGAACTATTCTTTTCCATTTCACTTTCATAATGCTTTAAATATGCTATTGTTTTGACTATTTCACTGTACTACCTGTCTAGATTTTGTACCGTTCATATTTTTGGACCATTTGTACCATTTTTAATACTCCAAGCCAGCAAATACATGTCACATAATAGGATCTCTTTTTTTTTAGCATGAATAGTTTTAATAGTTTTGATAAATTATTATAAAATATAATTATTTTTCCTTGAATAAATAGATAAGATGAAGTTCTTTGCACTATTAGATTTATTTCATTCTAAATTAGAAATTAGAGAATATGTTTAGTTAGAAATTAATGTTCCATTAGTTTGGTTCATTTTTTTGTGTTTGATATAGTAATACTTTCTTAGAATTTTCTTTGAAAGTCAAGAAATATGAGTAGGACAAAGTCAGATATTTCATATTTCTATGATTTTGAGAGGTATATATATATATTTTTTTTTTTTTTTTGTGGGTACCGGGGGGGTCGACCTCAGGACCTCGCGCACCAGCAGGCGCCCGTGCCTCTGAGCGATATCACCGGCCCCTTTTTCGTATGTGGGATCCGGGAGTCGAACTCGGGCCCTCGCGCTTGCAAGGCAGGCGCTTATGCCGCTGAGCCATCTCACCGGCCGAGAGGTATATTTTTAATTTTCACCTAAAATAATTATCTATCAATGCTAGCAATATATAATAACAGTTCTTCCAATTTGGGCCAGATGCTAATGCCAGATCTTACATTTTTACAGATTTTATACATTCTTTGGCAAGTGTCCATTAGGAGTTTTACTGCAATTTTTCTCTTCATTATTTTATCAAAATTAATTGACATTGGAAGCAATGAACTTAAGTTCTTTCTGCAAGAAAAAAAATTAAATTATTCTGTCACTAATGTCCAAAGTACTTCTCTCTTCATAGAAAGATGACTGTATTCATTTACAAGACTACTATCAGGATAATCTTACATTAGATGAAAACCAATCATAAATTTTAACACAGCAGATATTTCCTTTAAAAAAGAATGTGTGGGTGACAGACTTAAATATAATCCTACCACTTTACATGAGTAATTGCTGTGTCTTTCTCTTCATTTGATCTACAATAATTTCCAGTAATAGAATCACATAAGTGTGATCTTTCAGTTCACCAAAGAAGCTTAACATTTTGATAATATTATTTCCATATGGATAATATAGTTATTATTCCACATACTATTAAATCAGAGACATTTTATCAAAAATATGTGTAGCATATATAAAAATGTATGTAAGTACTAATGCTTTAATTTTTCATATTACAATTTATTCATGTGTAATTTGTTTATGTTTACTCTATTTTTTTTCCAAAGAATGATATCAACAAAATCATCCTGATTATACACATCACAAATGTTGCACTTCGAATAAATTTAGCCAAGGACAAAAAAAAAAGATATTAATCATTGCATTTATGTTAGATTTGACTAACTTTTAATGTTTCAGGAGTAAGAATTAGATTTTCAATATTTTCACTCATAGCTAGGAATTTTTCAAGAAATTATAATAAACAAGCATTAAAGATTGACAGGTAATTTGTTAGATTGTAACAAGGGAGTTTAGCAGGTACACGATAGAAAATAAATATTAAATTTAAAAGAAAATTGAGTGTTAATTTTAAATATCAGGGAATCTTTGGAAAATTAATTGTACTTTATTTTTCTTTTAATTTGTGAAAAACCCAATATAAAAGGTTAACCAATAATGATTCACTTATACATAAAATTGTATTTGCTGCTTCTTTATGTGAATAGTAAGTAATTTATATCAATTCATTTAATATGTAATTTTAATGATACAAATTGCTGTACTAGTTCCAGTCTTCCATTCATTCATTCTTCCATTTCTCTTTTTCTCACAGAAATGGAATACACTGATGAACAAATGCAACCATTAAGATTTTTTTTATAATTTTTCAAATGACATTTATTATGAAAAACAAGAACAAAACCAAGCAAAACCCAAACCCTAACATGGACAGAGAGGCTGGACCAAGGTGCGGCCAGGGAGCCAGAGCCCCATGAATCTGGTGGGTCCTTCTGTCCACAGACATCCTGGGTGGGATGAAGGGACACACTACGAAGCAGATATAGGGCCAGGAAAGCGAAAAAGGAAATACTGACAATCGGGAAAAGCTAAAAGAAGGGGACTCTAAACTTAGGAAAAAATGAATAAGCAGGCTTTCATTCAACATTTTTGTGGACAAAACATGGGTAGCCCCAATTTATTTAATACATAAATATGTGAAATGGCACACCTTTGATGCCTTACTGAACTACAAAGCATGTTTTCTGATGTATTTGGAAAGGGGTAAGAGGTGGGAGCTATATTATAGTTTATACCTAGATGTCCCCCCTAAAGCCATGGGCTCATAGGTGTGTCACTAAGCTACTGAAACAGGAGCCAGAACTCTCCTCAGATCACAGAAGATTCACAAGAACCAGGTCTTTACAGGACCAAATGCCCCTAGGCAGGGAGGGTCCTCGGGGAGGAAACCAGGGGTGCAGAGAGGAGCGGAGAACTTTTCCTTCCTCCCTGTCCCCTTTCCCCTCCTCCTGTCCCTCCCTATCTGCTCTTGGGGAATGACCCTTCCATGAAGCCAACCCAGGTTGAGGTTTCTAGAAGGTGACCTTCTGCCTGGATGTTATTTGGATGTTTGCATTTTTGGTGTTTTCTCCTCTAGGGTAGAGCTGAGCACAGAAAGATATCTGAGAAAGTGATAAGTCTTTGTAACAACTAAATTTGATGGCATCACCTTTACTGGCTGGTGAGCCACAGAGGGTATTAGTAGGGCACGCTTCTGGGTGTGTCTGGGTGGGTCATGAAGAGTGACCTGGGTGCTGTTCAGTCATGCCCTTGGTGCTGTTCTTATGCTCTGCTTTCGAGCTGCCACGAGCTAAGCATCTCTGTTTCTCTATGCCCTTCTGCCATGATGTTCCTCCTTTGGTGCTGGCAACCATGGACTGAATCCCCTGAAACCGTGAACCAAATAAACCTTTTCTTTCAGTTGCAGATTTGGGGCATTGTGTCTAGTAATAGGCAATTCCACGGAGTACAAGTGAAAGCAATGACAAAAAGAATAAAAACATTATATACACTACTAAGTTCAAATGCCTTAACAAACTCAATACACCTCAGTAGATAATTTGACCTGCAAATTCTTCAAACTAAGGCTGCAAAATATCAAAACTAAGGTTTATGGACCATTAAGTTTAATAGCTACAAACAGAATTTTCTCTAGGACATACAATCTGCAGATTACCTTTTACTCTATCAAAATACGACTTGCAATGGTTACATGAAATAAAATTTATCTCTATGTTTCAGGTTTCCATTGTTTTTAGTCAGTGTCAATTCAGTATTCTATATACTTACTAAAAAAATCATAGTCCAAAAAATATGTAAGCAGGAGGAAGAGGAAAATTAGTGAATCCATGATTTAAATGAGAAAATAAGCTCAGCCAGAGTGGAACAAATAGAATTGGGATGCCCTGGAGCAATGGGAAACGGCATATCAAAGCGGGAAATAAAGCAATATGTACAAGGAGGGGAGAGTCAGAGTGATTTTAAGTCCATATTAGGTCTACACTTAATATAGGTGGGAAAAGGAAACTAAATGAATTATAGACTTACATTAGTGCACTGGTACAGGTATGTCAGTGGTGTCTTCATATTTTATCAAATCTCAACACTTACACACTTTTAACTTCCTGAGTTATATGAAGTAGAGTCCTATATAGTCAAAGTCCTTGCTCAAGAAAAATGCATGATTTTACTGAACAGACAGCATTTCAATAGAGAATCAGAAGAACTCAAGGAAGAACGCGCATGATCAAATTCTAAATTGTGCAGTTCTTTTTATAACTACTGTTTCAGGTTACAGAATAAAATCTTCAGGGTGAGAATTTAATAGAGATTTTGAAAAGCTCCTGCAGGTTGATGGTGGGGGAAAAATGGAGAAGACATTATAGGTGGCATATCTGTGTCTAATAGCAGTGTCTTTTTCTGAATTCAGGGACTTATCACTCCCTTCATATTTTCTATTTCTTCTATAACAACTTACCTCATATTTAGCAGTGTGAACCGAGAAAACCTGTCTTATTATCTAACCATAAGTCTCAGTATGCTCTCAACGAGCTCTTCCACTTCATGTCCCTCAAGGCTGAAATCAAGGTGCTGACCGTCGGATCTCTTCTGGAAGCTCCCGGAGAGAATGAACCCCAAGCGCTCTTAGACTGTTGGGTGAATTTAATGGCTGGTGTAGGGCTGAGGTCCTGTTGCTTGCTGGCTGTTGTTCAAAAGCATTTCACAGCTTTTTATCGTCTCCTGCATTTTTTGGCTTGTGACTCTATTCATCTTCAAAGCCATCACTGGTAGATCAATTTTTTGCAACTCTGAGTCTCTCTTGCCTCCCGTTTTACAACCAGCCTAAGAACACTCTCTGCTTTTAAAGAGACCATATAATTGTATTTGACACAACCAAATAGTCCAGGATAATGTCTCTATTTTAATCTGCATAATTTTGGTTATCTCGGTTATGTCCCTTTTGCCACATAACCTAAAATAGTCCCTGGCAACAAACAAATAGAAAGCTATTTGTTTGAAGGGACTGTCTACCTGCTGGCACCTTTTAACCTTGTGAACAACTTGGCCAAAAGTGCTAGAAAATGAATGCCACAGCAGCTGTCCTTATAAGTGACTGAAAGAATTGGTGATAGAAAGGAAGAAAGGAAAGAAAGAAAAAGAAAGAAGAAAGGAAGAAAGAAAAAAGAAAGAAAGAAAAGAAGGGATGAGGGAGGAAGCAAAAAAGGATGAAACAAAGAGAAAGAGAGAGAGAAAGAAAGAAATAAAGAAAGGAAGAAAGGAAGGAAAGAAGGAAGGAAGGAAGGAAGAAAGAAAGAAAGAAAGAAAGAAAGAAAGAAAGAAAGAAAGAAAGAAAGAAAGAAAGAAAGAAAAAGAAAAAAAGAAAGGGCATCAACCTTATATTTCTACCTGAGGCTGGATACTTCTAACACAGATTTTGTGTATATCATTTCCCAGCAGTCTCCAGCAAGAATAAGGCCACGTTGTCAACGGAAGTAACTTCTTTGGAAGTGCACTATTTTTGACCATTTCCCTTTTCTTTCAGCCCCTATTCCCCACCATGTTACCTAGGAAATATTCTTTCCTTTTTTCTTTTTCTTTGTTCACAATGTTCTATTAACATACGAAACAGTAACAAGAATTAAAAGCATATTTTAATAATTTACAAATATTTATTCCCTCCCATTTCTTGGGTGCATACTTTTAACAAATCTGTGAGATGGGGATTTTTCAATGTTTTCTTTTAAATATGAATAAATTTAAATTACAGAGAACTGGTGACTAAGGAAGTTCGAATTATAAATGATACATGAAAATAGCAACACAATCCACTGATATCAAATATTATGCTTTTTATTGAATATGTGTTAAGGTAAGCATAGAAAATATTCTTAATTTCAGCATATTTTGTATATGCAAATTTATTTACAGAAAGCTCATATAATTTGACTAAGGTGTCAAGCCTATGAAGAATATAAAAGGACTAGAATCCATCTTTTCTTACACTTGTTAATCTTCCTATATTTCAAGAGAATGATTTTTAAACAGGGTAAAGCCAATTTGTCGAAGGTCTTGTGTATAACCCAAATGAATTTGAAAATAATCTCTTTCCTTATAAATCCTTTTATTTCGTGAGAGGCATTTGGAAAATAAAACAATGAAATTTTTGTTTTATATCAAGATATGTTGTTTTAGCCAAAGTTCTATCAAGTCGTGCTTTTAAGAAAATTAATCTGCCAAAGATATGCAAGGTGATTTGGAGAAATATAAGATTGAGGGCAGCAATTCTAAAGGAGAATTCATCTTAGAAATCTATGCTTCAGGTAAAAAGGATTGAAATATGGCACTGGCAAGGGAAAGAAATGGATACACATCTAGGCTTAATATCATGGAAGAATTGATACAAGGGAAAGATTGGTTATGTGAAAGATATGATACTAGGTTGTCATGGCATTATATATAGTTTTCCTCTAAAATATTAGAACCTACTCTGCTATGATGACAATTATTATGATGACATGTATGCATGGGTGTGGTGATTGTGAATTTATATTTTTAATCCATAATAAAATAGTGAGAATGAGACCTTATTCAGTGATTTCAAATAATGTAAGTAATCCATTACTTGATCACTCAGTGACCTTCCTTCCACATACATAGGAAATTTTTTTCAAAATGATTTTTTTTTTTTTTGCATGAGGGCTTGTTACATATCTGTACTGGGAAAAGCAAAACCAAAATTGTATGTATTATCTAATCACTTAGAAAGGCCAGAAGACCTGCACAGTTCCTGAAAAAAGTGAATGAGAGATGGAAAGTTAATAAGCTTTGTTTTGTAAATAGCATATAACTATACATTTGCAGATATAGTATGTACCTTTTTATGTCGTTATAGAAAATTATAAATATGACTATATGTTATCATAACGCTATGCTCATATTTACATAAGGGAAGGAAAGAAATAACCTATTATTAGAAGTACACAGATATTGCAGCTTCCATTTTACCTGTCCTCCCTTCTTTCATAGTCCACTCTGAAGCATAGCAGCTGGACAGAACATAAAACTAAAATTAACAATTCCATTCACATCTTTTTTTTTTTTTTTTCATGAAACCAGTTTAATGGCTTCCTTCACGATGCAAATGAAACCCAAATTCTTTATCAGGCACTGATGTGGGTAAATACAGGTGACAGTTCGTCACTCTCACTTTCATCAAGTTTTAGCTTCCCTGGCTTTTTTCTGTTTCTTGAAACTTGTTTCGCTCACTTTTACTTTTATTAAAATGTTACTACACTTAATTGAGAATCATAACTCGATTACATCTGGGGGGTAAAGTAAGATGAACCTGGAATACTCTTTCCAAAGGGCTTCACATGGATGCTTCTTCTAATAATCCAAATCTAAAATCCACATGAACTCTTCAGCAAGGACATCCCTAAACACCTGATCTACAGTAGACGCTGCATAACTCTTACAGCTATGAAAGTTAGCTTTGTTTCACTGGTTGCTACAATTTGCTTCTCACTATTAAAAAGTGAACTCTACCACACAGTGATCATAATATTACTAAGCAAACAGTGATCTCTTACTAAACAACTGTCAAATTAATAGACTGTTTATTAGGAAGCACTAAATAGTAAGTGAATTTAAAATGAAGTATTCCAATAAATCCCTAAGTATATGTTTTAATATCTTTAGAATTTAGAAATAAACTGGATCTAATTTGTATATGCTCACTGATAAAAAATGCCATGTTGAAAATTATGTAATAGTCACTTCAATATCAAATTCTCTAATTTTATAGTAACTATTTTACTGTGGACCTTGTTTATTATTCATATTAAAGTGGATTCATATTATGAATAGATATGAGAAAATTAAATGAATGTTAAACATTGATATTTGAATAACTATAAATGTAGATAAAAAATGAATGAAAGAAAAGAGAAAAAAGGGAGAGAAAGGATAAAAGAAAGAAAAGAAAAAGGAAAGTGATACAGGGAGAAAAAAAGAAGGAAAGAAAGACAAAGGAAGAAGAATTCAATGTACAGATATAATACAAGTGTAATGCTAACCTAGGATTCTCAGCCTTAAAGAAAACAACCATTGATTAAAGACATCATTAGTCGGTAGTTTAGTAAATTTCAGTGCAAATTTATTCTGAAATAGTACTGTTACGATCAGTTCAGGGCCAGTGAGATAGCTCAGTTGCATAAGCGCCTGCCTGGCAAGCGCGAGGTCCTGAGTTCGACTCCCTGTACCCACATACGAGAAAAGGGCAGGTGATATCGCTCAGTAGCATGGGCGCCTGCTGGCGTGCAAGGTCCTAAGTTCGACCCCCGAACCCACAAAAAAAAATAATCAGTTCAAACTATTAAAAAAAGGTGAATGTGAAATAAATAACAAAGACGTTGTTTTATTGGAATTGGATGATTGAAATTGTGATAGCAGTCACTTAGGCCATTACAGCCTATAAATAGTGCTGCGAAAAGGTAAGTTCATTGACCTCCCTGGTCAGTAGCATGGCTTGCCAGATTGTCTAGTACTTGTTTTGACCACTGTACACATTACAATATTTTTTTTCTAGAAGATCTACTCATGTTACATTTTTCACTTAATAACATTCATCTGAACATCTAACACCCTTACTGCACATTGGCACACATCGCACATAGCCTATGAACTTCTTATACATGATTTTAGATGTTCTAAAATATGTATTAACGAATATATGTACATTTATGTATGACATCAAAAACAGTTTTGCTAAGCGGCACACACGTGTAGTATACGATGGAGTTAGTACTTCACCCAGTGAGTTAATTTTAAAAATATAATTATTGGAAGATTCCGTAATACGATGGTAATCATCGTTAAATTTAATTTAACTATTTATTTTCTGGTATCGGGAATCGAACTCAGGGCCTCGCGTGTGCCAGGCAGGCGCTGCACCGCTGAGCTACATCCCGGCTAGCGCCGTTAAACTGTTCATATTGATTTTGTTCTGCTTCATGATTCCATTTCACCTTTGTGAAAAAATATTGAGTATGCTATCAACAGTTGAGTTTAAATTTTATTTTTCTGAAAAATGATATTTTGAAAACTAATTATGATCTACGTTTCTTTTTTATGGTTGGTGCAGTAGGTTTCTATTTCTCTCCATTTCTATTTCAAATATTATTTGAAAACAGTGGTTATTGAAAGCACTGTTGCATTTTGACTTCTATAAATACTTATGAAATATCAACAGGTTAAATTGTTTGGATTTTTATCTCAAACTTAATGACCAGAACATTTAAAAATGTGTTGGAGTTCGGAAAGTAGAACGACAGTGCTATGGCTTCTCCTCAAAATTCAGGAGTTGAAACTTCATGGCTAACGAGATAGTACCAAGAGCTGAACCCTTAAACTCTGCCTAGGTCGGGCGGGCTGCTTTCTAGCAAGTAAAGGTAAGCGCTTCAGAAAAGAGGCTTCACACGGTGCTTGGCTCTTTTGCCCTTAAGCCTCTGCCATGTGCGGACACAGTTTTCCTCTGCTCTGAAAGATTCAGCAACAAGACTGCATTTTGGGAGCCAAGAGAAGTCCTCACCAAACAACTGACCCTGCCCATGTTTTCGTCTTGAACTTCCAGGTCTCCAAAACTGTGAGAAATAAATTTCTATTCTTTAAAAATTACCCAAGCTGTGGTTATTTTGTTATAGCTGCACAAATGAAGTAAGACTCACAGAGATCTCTAGAAAATCACCCTAGGTATTTAGTTGGAAGAAAATAGTGGTATGGAAATAGAGGAGAAGTTTAAGATAATCATTACTTACTACAGATAACAAACTATACATCTTGCTCAGAATGGGAGAGAAGGGACAGGCTCAAATTGAAATAAAATTAACATTTAAAGATATTGCTACATTATAAATAAGGCATATACAATATGAGCTATTTTATGATCTGTGCATCCTTTATTAAAATATAAGGCTTTCTTATATGTCAGTGGTTTTGTAAGTCAGTGGCATTATAATCTTAGTAGGACTCATGCCCAGTCCTACTAAATCAGGACACTCTGAGATTGGGGCCAAGTAAACTAGTCTTAACAATGCCTCCAGGTGATTCTAATGTATGCTAGTTTGAAATTGCTGCTATTCTTTAGACTGTTTCCTTATCGTATTTATTTTTAATGTTCATTCAATTCATATATGTGTGTGTATTATTAAACAATATATAACAATTTCCATTCACCAAAATAGGGATTTTCAGGAAAACAATACAGGACACAGGACATTTCACACTGATGAGGCAAAAATATCATGAGTGCAAGGGCTGGGTAATGTGTAAATTAACTAAAATATTTGTTAACAAACAAATGTTAAAGACTTCACCAAAATCAGGAATGGGAAATTCTGTTAAATTTGATATATTCACATTTCAATTACTCTTAGGGGGCAATATCCTCTATTCATGTCTTCGTATTTGTACCCATTTCCTAGATGTGCCATAACAAAGTAACAAAAACTTGGCTTAAAACACCAGAAAATTTTTCTTTGACTGTTCTTGTGGCAAGAAGTCTAAAATCAAGGATGAATGTGTTACTAGGGTTTTTACTGTTTCCAGAGGGATTGAGGGAGACACTGAAAAAATTTCTGACAATTGTAGGCAACACTTGATTTCTTAACTAATATGCTGTAAAGCAATTATTAATAAATCTTATATTAGATGAAGTGGGAATAAAAGAGTAAAGAAAGCAAAGAGTTTAGATAGAAGATAGAAGGATAGATGATATAGATAGATAGATAGATAGATAGATAGATAGATAGATAGATAGATATAAGAAAAAGTATTCATAGAAATTATGCCCCACAATTTTGCAACTGAGCATGTGCTCATAGCTGGTATTTGTAACTATTCTCTTCCACTACCAATTCCTCATTCCCTTTGCTTTCAGCAGCATCATAATTCTACATGGTTCTTTGCCTGGCAAATTGACCCACGTCTTCATCCCTGAAGCTTCTGGGCCATTAACAGTCCTGCCTGAATAGAGTCGCTGTAGTTTCCCATTTACTTTAATCACAGGGCACGGTAGTAATAAAAGATGCCCTAAGGAATCTCTATATTACAAACGTATTCATCTTACCTCTACTGTGGAATAATAGCTCAATTTCCCCACAGTAATCAGGATCAGCCATCCCAGTAAATACAGAAACTCCTTTGTTTGCAGAGTCATGAGGGGCACAGACAGTCTTAACTTCCAGTCTGATGTAATAATTATCATGTCTGTGGTGAAAGTGTTCCTCTATTGGACCTCAAACCCATAGCCAGCAGACCATCAGGTCACAGGAACAGACAGTAAAGATTGTGTTAGTGAAATCCCTAGCAGCGATCATAAGCAGCTCTTCACTCATTTCTACCTGTGAATCTTGGGAATGGGAGGAATGTCATACACTGGACACTGATTTAGATCATATACAGCAACTTTGAGAACAGTATCCTAGCCTTGCAAAATATTGCAACCTCAGTGATAGT
Organism: Erethizon dorsatum; assembly: GCA_028451465.1. Taxonomy (NCBI): domain Eukaryota; kingdom Metazoa; phylum Chordata; class Mammalia; order Rodentia; family Erethizontidae; genus Erethizon; species Erethizon dorsatum. Next base: position 11,177,265 of record CM051828.1, on the reverse strand, counting down.
GCCATTGTGTCTCCAAAAGACCATTCATTCCATTGTTCTATCGAGCCAGCTGCTCTAGGGTGGTAAAGAGCATGAGAGAAAGCAGCGAATTCCTTGAACATATGATCCCTGTTGGGTTTCATTTACAACAAATGAATTATCTTAATAAAAACAAAGGCTGTGTGGAAAACCATGATAGCAAGTAAGAAATTTCACAAAAATGTACTGTAGATAGCAGTTTTCCCAGAAATACTGCACGTACTAAACAAATCTGTATCTAGAGAAATTGTTCTACTCCAAACCAAGAATTTTGCCCCTTCCCTGATGGGAATTGACCAAAATAATTGAACGGCAGCTAGGTAGCTAGGTGATCACTTAGAAGAGTGGCGTCACATCAGGAACTCTGTTTTCTGTTAGTCAGATTGAACACTCAGTCGTGGTCACAGCCCCTGCTATGATGAAAGTCCATATTGTTGAGTCTTTGCATAATCACCAATCCTGCTGCTGTCAACACTTCATTTTGTTGATGATGAGATATAAGAGGAAAAGGTGGATCTATATCTATGGAAAAGACCATACTATCCACTTATTGGCTAAAATGTTACTCTGCTAGGGATAATCAGTGGTGAGCATTCACATGAGATGTAGATATTTTCTAGTTTTCTGTCCATTTGGTCATATTTATCTGCATATCTTTGCCTCAAATCTCTTTATCACCAACGTCACATTTTCCTTCCAAGTGTTTAATCTGCTAGATATACCATTGACTATATCCCCTGAATCATTATATAGTCACTACTCTGGCTATTTCTACTTTTTGCAAAATGAACTACATGCACTGCTTGAAGTTCTGCTGGCTGTGAGGATTTTACTTCATGATTCTCCATCGGGATTTCCCCAAAAGAGTCTGAGTGCTGCAGCTCTTCAGTTTTAGGTGCTGTCTGTATACTAAGCAGAAATATCTGTAAATCAGGCCTGATCTTCCTCTTCTCAAGAAGCTTTACATACCCCACACTACCAGACCTCCAGAAATTTCACTGAATTGAGAAGACTCTGAATTTTTATGAGATATTTCCCATTCTTTGACATAAAAATATCTCATATCATATTGCAAGTAATTTCTACTTCTTTTTTTTTTTTTTTTTTGTGGGTACCGTGGGTCGACCTCAGGACCTCGTGCGCCAGCAGGCGCCCGTGCCGCTGAGCGATATCACCGGCCCTTTTTTTGTATGTGGGTTCTGGGAGTCAAACTCGGGCCCTCACACTTGCCAGGCAGGTGTGTATGCCGCTGAGCCATCTCACCAGCCCCAATTTCTCCTTCTTGCTCACCAGTTCCAACAAATGGGACATCCGGTGGAAGGGTAAAGTGACCAAGTGTCTTGGAGACTAAACTACGACATAAGGGTGTATGGTTTTCACACTCCTGGGGTAGGAATGTGAAGCTGTGTAGCTGCCTTCACAACTCAAATGTAATTGCATCAGGCTGTATTTACTACCAGGTATCTAGAAAAACTTGTGTCACAACAGTTGCTGCATACCAGATGCCGGGGGGACTGTTAATATGCTCAAACAACAGAATTACATATTAAACAGAAGCTACATGTAAATCCACCAATTGATTGAGGTTATGAAAATGCAGACTTGTTCTCCAAGATCCCCTTGTTTTCTACATAAGCCAAAAAAGCAAGTTCGAGTATGGTGGCACTGATATCTACAGTCTCTCCAGCAAAAGAGCTTGCTTCTGGTTAGCTGTTTTTCTTAGAGGCAGTTTTGGAGCTTTTACTTTCCTACCATAATAGCCTTTGCTCCACAGATCAGGGAACAAATGTGGGAAATCTGCCAGTTGCTGAATATGTCTATTCCAATTATGCATTGTGGAACCAGGGAGAATATCACAGGATGTCCTCAGGAACTCAGTTTGCATAAAGTCCTGGATGGTTTACGTGATACTTCAAGATCTCACGTGCTTGATATTACTAGGGACATAGAAAAATCAGGTAAAATCATATTAATGTCCATACGAAGAAGCAGTTGACATTATTTGTCCAATACTAAATATTATCATTAAGTCCAAATGCAAATCAAATGGGCTTCTGGAGGATCATTGAGGCTATGAACACGTAAATTGTGTTGGATAGAATTTCTGAAGTACTAATGAAAAGTCTTAATTATAATAGATGTTATTAATATATGGTAGTAGATTTCTATTTAGATTTATACAAACTTTTATCTCTAAGAACACCAAAGTATTCTCCAGTATTATATCATGAAAATCAGTACATGATTATAGCATAATTTAATATTCTTTAAAATAATCTAGTATCTGTTCAAATTATCAGTATAACTTATGTTTGGCAGACAGAAGAAAATCAATAGGTAGAGTAAATCATAATTAAATAAGAGTAAGCAATATTGTGGAAATTTGAGTCCTTCACAAAAGAGATGCATAAAATTATCAACATTAAGTAAATATAATGCCATTAGATTTTATTTCACACTTATAACAAAATTTTATGCTGTATTATTTTGTGGTATCCATTATTTTGTGAGGTAACTGCTGTTTTTATATCCAATCATGGTTGGAGAAACTCAATTCAGATAATAAGATAATATGTTCCCAAATTATACATCAATTATTGAATTGAACACAGGATTTGAGTCCAGTTGCTTTATGGACACAATTTTTTCCTTAATCCTTACAGTGCATGAGAAGGAATGCCTTTCAGTGAAAGATTTCAGCTTGTTCATTTTGAAAGCTGGCAATAAACAAGACTCAATCACCAAACAGTAGGTGTTGACATTGACATATAGCCATGTATATATATATATATGTATATATGGCTTGCTTCAAATCCACCTTCAAGTGTTTGCATGAATTCTCCTTCACTGTGATTCACACTTTAATACTTTATGTAATATTGATACTCCCACATTTCTACGCTCCACACTGCATTCTCTTTACAAAATGTGCTCATTGTGGTTAGGGTTTTTTCTATTTCCTTTCTTCCTTTCTTCCTTCACTCCTTCCTTCTTTTCTGCCTTCCTCCCTTCCTCCCTTTCTGCCTTCCTTCTTCCTTTTCTTTCTTTTTTTTTTGTGAGTACTGGGGGTCGACCTCAGGACCTCGCGTGCCAGCAGGCGCCCGTGCCGCTGAGCGATATCACCAGCCCTTCTTTCTTTTTCTTATGCTTCTTTCATCCTTCCCATTTTCCTTCTCCCTCCCTCTCTTCCTTCCTCCCTGCTTCTGTCTAGCTGATTGTCCCTTTTCCTTTATTGACCCACTCTTGGTAACTAGAACACGATCTGTAAACTAGACTTCAATTAATGAATAATTGTTAGAAAATTAAGAATATTAGGTTATTTAAACTGTTTGCGTCCTCATTTTACTGTTTGTTAACAAAAATGTAAAATGCTAGTAGAATTATGAGTCATCAAAGAAGCTGGCGTCTATTGAAGTTTTGACTCTAACACACGATGAGAGTTTCACATAAAAGAATGCCTTTTGTGTCCCAACAGATGCTAAGCAGATGAGGATATCACATGCTATGACAAGGTTTAAAGTTCTCTCATTGGAAATTGGTATTTATGCATTTATCACTACTCTCTGGATGAATTCAGTACTGAATAGCATGTCTTCATGTTTTGCTGTAATAATTGAACATGGCTTCAGAATATTCCCTACAGTATATCGTTACCTTTATCTAAAAAAATTTTAAAAAATCAAATGTCAGCTAATATTCAAATTTCTATCAAATTTTTATGATGTCAAATTTTTATTCATTTTAATCTGCATGGATTATTTTCAATAATAAAGATATTTGAGCAGGAAATGAGAGTTTCAGGTTATTGAGAATTTAAAAATGTCATTTAGCTATAAAACTTAAGAACACAAAACCATTTATTATTTAAAAGACCTATTTTGTCATAGTGTCAGAAAAATTATACTTTGTTTTTCTCGTTTCAGAAACTTATGGGCTCATCATTCTACTTAAAAATTACTATATTTCATTGCATTAAAACAAGTTTATTTTACTCAATTCTCACTTCTTTATAGAACATACTGGAGAAACTAAATGATTGTGAAATGGTCATACTCACTTATGTTAATTTATCCATTTGGGTAAATAATGATAGAACTTTGTTTCCAGTCAAATATTTTTCTACGCTTAAAGCAAAACACATATTAGCATTTTAGGACAAAATAGATTGTATTTAGACTAGGCACCGTCATAGTTTAAGTCATAGTGTGCAAACTAACCATCAAACAAACGAAAATCTCTTTACTGTCGCTGAATTTAAGAAAGAGCAAAAAAAAAAAATCTAAGCACACTTCCCTTTTATATGAACTAGTTATATGCCCAGGGCCAATTTATACTCTCTAAATTACTGTTTTCAAACAAATGGAAATTAAACAATCTTCTGGTGTGCATATATAATAATAATTGCTTTTCCACATTGGATGTATTAATATTGTATGAAGTCTAACTATCCCTTAATGGAGGAATTTTGCCAATAGCTTAGTCTGTTTTATCTGTGAGAATAATATTTTCATTAATATTACATTGATTTTACTAACTCCTTAGAAGTAGCTTGACTTAGACATGCTTTTGCTACATGTGGGACAACTTTGAATGATGTTTCCATTCTCGGGTGTACTCTTGCCTTTAGCAACAAAATTAATCAATCTTATACGAGTGAGCATTATTTTGTTTCTGTTCTGGAAAATGCACTATTTATTTCCTGGAGCATTTTCTTTGTTTTATGTTTTAAAAAATCACATCATTGATCCTTCACGATGCTATTTGAAGATACATAAAAAATAACCTCATGGGGAATAGAATAGTACAAATCCAATAAATTGTATACTTCAGAGGTATATCTCACCTTCAACACTCACTTTTGTTGTTTTGTTTCAGTTGGTTGTTGAAAACCATCACATTTGCCCATTCCTTTCTCTCTCCACCCATAATGAAACATTCTGTATTAAAGCTTGGTTTACTCCTTAATTATGTAATGTATTATTGAATTTTAGGAATTATCATAAATACAGTATAGTACCTTTGTACAAATAATTTATGTAAGCAGTAGAAATGAAAGATGAAAATTTACAAATTTAAACCTAGCAAATATAGAAAAACATGTGACCCAAATCAAAACAAAACATGTTAACTAAATATTAGTACAGGCAAAATTAACATCTCAGGCATAAATAAGTTCACATTCATGTTTAGTAAGAGAATTGTAGCATTTTAATAAAACCTATTGGACATGTATTTTAAATTTTGTGAAACATTTATTTAAAAGTAAATTTAAATAGCATAAAACCATTCTACAGATAAGGTATCCACTGAATCTCAAGCAAATCTTTTTATTGCCTGCCCTTTTTGCTCTTAGTACATTAAATTTAGTAAAATTTAATCAATTAAACTATTTAGTTAACTACATTTGTACTAAGCATTTCACCCACGTGTGCCAGTTGAAAAATAATTGAAATGAAATGCGTCTTTCAATTAAACATGGTGAATAGAACACTGACATTTACTTCCAGGACCCTTAAAAACCATGTAAGTGGAAAAGAAGAGTATCTGTTCATAATGAACAACAGTGTAGTAGAAAGAACACCAATTACAGGTTGTATGCAAGAAAATAAAGGGGCTCCGTGATATGAATTAGCGGGCTCTGTGAGCGCTGTAATAAAAACTAACTGGAAATTAAGAGCAAGTTGCTTTATACTACAGCGGTGGAGGAAGGCTTGGGAAGCGAAGATAAAAGAGGTGAGAGCAGAGGGACGGGGAGAGTGGAAATAAGTAGAATACAGATATGCCGTGTGCATGAACCTAATAACCTAAATGAATGTAAACACTGTATGTCATAAACATGAGATAAGACCAATAATATCAACAAGAAGGAAAGTGGGGAAAAGGGATTTAGAAGAGGAGGGAGGGAGGCAGGCGGGAAGAGGAAGGGGATTAAGAAAAGAAACTATTATTTATGTTCATGTACCCACTCCCCAAGATGTTTGTAAACTGTGTGTACTGCAAAAATGCACTAATAAAAATAGATATGTATATGCGATAGTGGCATTTTAGTTCAAGCTGAAAGAGAAACTTGGTTAAAAATCCGCTTAATCTCTGGGTCTCTAAAATGATTGAGACTTTCTGCCTAAAGACGCCGAGCGTGAGCAAGGACCGCAGCGCTGCACTTAGGAGCGAAACACTTACTGGTGGTCTTCCACTGAACTCATAGATTATTGGTGAGCAGCTTTACATATCAACCCTGGAGGTTAGAAAATGCCTCTGTCTGAAAGATTCAGCCATTAAAGCAATAAAGATTTGCACCACAAGGCAGTTTGGATGGATTTATCAGCATCAGCCATTCACAGTCCAGATACACTGTCACAAGTCCCAAAACACTAAAATTTCAATTAGCTTTCTAATGTTCATCAAATATAGAAAAAAATCACTGAAAAGAAATTATCAGAACAAAATCAAGACTAAAAGTAAAAATGCTATCAAGTAAAATATTCCTTATTGAAAAAGGAGACTACTACAGTGTACTACTTTCGTAGTACTACTACTTCAATACTACAGTGAAGACAAGTTAGTGTTAGGGTACTTGCTATCTTGCCCTTAGTAAATAAACCATAGAAAACACTCACTAACATCAAATCGTTTTCAAATAATTTAATTTAATATAGATTAAATCTCAAGTGTATTTACAGAAGTACAAAAATAACCAGAAACAACAAGATAAAATTTTCAGTGTTGCCCATGCAATCAAAACTAAGCATATAAAGAAGTGAGTAAACACATCCAATAATAAAAAGACAAATAAATTTGTAGAAAGACTCTAAGATGTGATATAGATGATAAAAATGACAATAGAATCATTGAAATCTAATTACAATCTATTATATTATTGAAATCATTGAAATCTAATCTATTATATTATACCTGTAATGAAACTATATTAGTAAAACGTGTTATAACTTTATTATTTCCACTGTTGTCTGGAGTGAAGTACTAGCATAATTAGATCAAAGATGTAAGAAAGACCCAAATTAATGTTCTACACATTATAACAAGAGAAATGAAGAAAATTACACTGAACTTGTTATAATTAAAGCTCATAAAATGAATCTTATAAGAAACCAGAGCCAGGGTGGATGATGGCCATGTTGCTTATAGGTAGAAATCTGCCTCGCATGAGCAGTGCCTGGGTTCAAGTCCTATCACTGAGGAAGGGAGGGAGGGAGGAAGGAAGGAAGGAAGGGGGGAAGGTAGGTAAGAAGGAAGGAAGTAGGGAAGGGAAGACTTTATAGTGTGTTTATTATGTGTGAATTTAATATTTAAATTATTAAGGAGTTTAAGGGATTCTGTTAATAATTGTCTAAGGAGAATGGCAGAGTAAATGTGTATTACTATGGGAAAGATCACATACCAAATCCTTATCTCTCACAATAGCTAACATAAGTATTACTAAAAATTAATGTATTTGTGAAAAGCTTGCTGGTTTTTAGAATGAGATGTGTAAACACACAAAAAAAGTGATAACAATTGCAAACATTTGCAATTGTTTCAGAGGACCTATATTTTTAAATACGATCTATCTAATACATTTTACTTTGAAAACTGGAAATTATACACATCACACTTGTGCCCCACCATGAAATTGCACATATTTAAAAGTAGATGCTTGTTTCTCAAGGATCTCAAAATGTATGGGGGAAATGGATAATCATTATATCTTTTCACGATAATTTTTATCATGTGTTTATTCACAATTTTCTCATTTCTTTTGGGTATAAACTACTTCAGATAAAAAAAAGAAAAACTATGTTGTTCCTTTACTTTGTCTGAAGAACTCAGAATAATAAGTGGCAAGGTGTGGCAATCTATAAATGAAATATAAGTATATAAATGAATAGATATCATAGTGGAAATTCAGGGAAATTCATGTCATAACAATAGAGGAGAAATACAGGCTAAAATATTTGAGGTAAATACATTAATTTCAGAGATGTAGGTAGAGTATAATCAATGTGGGACATTTTGAATGAATTTGACCAAAGAATCAATGACCTCATAATTATAGATGTGTTTTGTTTGTTTCATCTTGAGAAGTCTTGACATTTGCTAAATTAACCACATTTGATTTTCTGAATTGTTTCGTCTCTCTATTCCATTAGCTATGTATTTAACAATTCCTGAGATTTATCCTGTTTTAGTAATTGAGATTTATCTAACATAATTTCTAATTAAAATAACATTGACGCCACTAGATCAGAAAACGGCACATATTTCTTGTTTTTTAAAATTACTTTTTGATTCCAATCCATTTACCAGTTTTGCATTTTCGGAAGCAATGTGTGAGAAAGGCATATAGGGTTATTATGCTAAAGTTGCAAATTTATTAAGCTACTCCTCTCTTCAGCAATTCAACTTTTTCAATACTAATACATGTGAGTTACACCAAAATTTCAGATTATATAAAATAATTTTTAAGTGAGCAGCATAGCCACAGGTAATCTTGTGCATTCATAAATGCAAACAGTGAATGATTAAAAGTTTCTCACCAATTTTTTTAGATGATATTCTCAAGGGAGGTTTATTCACTAGACATGCATTTAGTTACAGATAAAAGCCTCTGGGAGCAACTAAGAATCAAGAAAAAAGCTACTTTGATAAGTTATGTTTTTGTTACTGAGCTTTGTGGTAAGTTACATACAAAACTATATGCTTTGAAATTATGCCTTCATTTTAAATTGTATTAGGGCTGCATATACAAGAAAGATCAATGGAAATTATTATCACATTTTACAATATAATACAATTACTTGCTACTTATCCTAATAGTACCTAATTCCAGATATATAATGTTATTTACTTTGGTATATTTTTTAAATATGATGAAAGTAGGTTCCTGAAATTTGGATTTGAAATTTTAAGGCTATTAAAGTTTGAATAATTCCATCATATTTCATATTTCTCAACTCCTTAGTCACTCTTGGCACAGTAAATCTAATGACTTGTTACATATGGATTGCCTGCATTTTAAAGTAAAAGGAAAATATTGAATTAATTAAATTCTATATAATATCTGTGTATATATTAGATAGGAGTATATGCATTTATGTGAGAAGGTTGCAGTAGAGCTGGAAATAAATTACAATAAACATAAATTTTATGTAAGATAGGGAACAGATATAAACATTGTATTTCTGAACTTATTTTCATGTAATTTAGTGAATTTAGTCTAATGATCTGTACTTATTAAGGACCCATGAAATTTATACTTTACTTAACAAAGGTCAATCAATAGAAAACAAGAAAAAACAAACTGGCAAGAATGTTATTCTCTTCAAGTTTTGATTATTGCAATTGTTTATAATTAGCCTATTATTATTGTCAGTTTAATTGATTTCATCTTTTCCTTACATTTTGGCTATCGTATAGTTGTCACATAAACTTTCACAAAAAATCTGTAACTGCCTAGCAAGTTTGCCTGCATTTTAACCATTAGTACTATTCTGCTATAATGAAGGATAAACCTGAGACATTCCTAGGTAAATGGATGCACCATGAGACCATACTCTTACGTGAAATAAATCATACACACATGTTTAAATATCTCATTGTTTCTCTGGTGTGAGAAAGCACAAGGGTAAATAAGGACCAAAATGTATAATAGATACTAGGAAATAGGAAGAAAATGTTTAAATGGGAAGAGGGAAAAAGGGAAGGGGGAGAGGGAAAGGAAGGAAAGGACAAGAAAACAAAAGAGAAGAAAAAAATTGAAACAAAGCTTTTGTAAATGAGGGGGAGAAAGGTTGAAAGGAGGGGAGGGGATAGGGGATAAAAGAAGAATCAATATATATTATGTACAGGTACAAATTTCCTATGATGAATGTGATCATTATGTATATAATGTGCACCAAAAAACTAATTTTAAAAATTTATTTTAAATATTAATGAGAATTTTTGAGTACAATGATTTGCTAATAAATTTCAATGACTTGCATTCACTAAGTTGAAAGTTTAAATCATATGTATGTATGAAGTTGTTTTCTCATATTAATTGAGTTAAAATGATTATTTACTATGTAGAATTTTTTCATAGTTATATCTAAATTGTTTATCAGGTAAAATATGATATGAGCATTTAGTGTGGTCTCCCATATTCTTTTTACATTAAATTTAACTGACGCTAAAATAGGTGAGGGCCGGTGAGATGGCTCAGCGGCGTAAGCGCCTGCCTGGCAAGCACAAGGACCCGAGTTCAACTCTCAGAATCCACATATGAAAAAAGGGCCAGCGATATCGCTCAGCGGCACAGGCGCCTGCTGGCGCACGAGGTCCTGAGGTCGACCCCCGTACCCGCAAAAAAATAAAAATACAAAAAACAAAATAAAATAGGTGAAAACAGATGTCCTCAAATTACTAGATTTTACCAAATTAAATGTAGCTTATTATTATCTTGTATTTATATTCAGCATAGTATGAACTGTCTAGAATACCCTTCAATTTCCAAAAAGTCCATATTTTTTTCCCAATATACTATCCTGCTGATACCTTTCAGATGCCCTGTTTTCAACCTGATTAAATGTATTTTTTTATATTTCCTTGACTTTTCTTATTGGATTTATTTTCCTGATTATACTTTTCTTTATCTTCTGAAGATGTAATAAAATATCATATAATATTAATTTTCCACTTGAGTTCATCATGAATTGCAATTTTCCTCAGGTTCATTTTTATTTGCACATTGCCACTTTTATTAAAATACGTATTTTTTTGAAATCATGGTTTGTATATGCATTTTAGATTATTGATTCATTAAACCCAGCCAGATTTCTTTTTATGTTTTAGCCCCTTGGCAGTTTCTCTAATTCTACCCCTAATTTCTCCACTAGAAATCTAATCTTTCATGCCATTTCTATACCAATGTACTCTATATAATATAGTCTACTTCTTTTATAACTCGTATTCTTCCTATGTTCCGTATTGTCTTCAAAATAATGGATTCAGGATCATTCATTTTTTTTCTTATTACTTTTATCCCCTCTATAGGTCACTTATTGGACCTCCTTATCTTCCTCCTTTACTTATGTTTCCAAGTGAGATCCTCGTCTTAGAAGTTTAAAATTCCAACCATAGACTGAGTACTGACTTTATCTCCTAAGCTTCAGAAATTATGTTTAAAGGCTGATCACCTTCTAGAGAGCTTTGAATGAAAATTACACAGGGAAACTGAACGGAAACAAGTTTCACTTCTCTGGTTGGCTCCCTTCCTCTGTTGTCTGCCTTGCTAACTCTACCCTGTGCTGGTTGGCTCTAACCACATAATTACCACTTTACTACCCATATTAAGTAAACAAACTTCAAGCAGCAGCAACATTATAGATTTCTGTTATGGTTTGCTTAAAAATGTCCCCAAAGGGCTCAGGTATTCAGAGGTGAGGCTTTTGAAAGATAATTAGGTCATAGTGGTACTAAGCTCATCCACGGAGGATCCATTCATCAATTCACAGCAGTTAGAATCTGTTTGGAGGAAGCAGGTCACCTGGAAGAGTTTATTCCTTTATTCTTTCCTTCCTTGCTTCCTTGCTCCCCTTCTCCTTCCATCCATTTTTCTTTCCATCTTTTCTCCCTCCCTCCCTCTCTCCCTCCCTCCTTCTCTCTCTCTCTCTCCTTCTCCCTCTCTCTCCTTCTGTCTCCCTCTGTCTCCCTTCCTTTCTCCACTCATTCACTGAGCTGCATCCCCAGGCTTGGAAAGGTACATTCTTGTCCCTGGCTCTTTTCTCTCTGGCTCTGTCCTTCCTGGCTGCCATGAGGTCAGTCACTTCTAAGGTCAGAAGCTTCCCTCTGCCACCTGCGTGCATCATGATATTTCTATCTTGCTGGAGCCAAGCACGAACTAAAACCTCTGAAACTGTGAGCCAAAATCAGCCTTTCTTCCTTTAAGCCATTTTGATCAGGTATTTTCTTCTAGTGACAAGAAGTTGACAAATACACTTTCAAATTTCTCTCATCTCCATTCCTCATCCATGATCTTACTCCACCATCATACCTTTTCTAAATAGCTTCTTTGCTACCAGTTCACTTGTTATTGGTTTTGCTTTTAAGCTTTGCTTTTACATTTTTATTTTGAAACTTTAATTTTGGGATAATTTTAGGTTGACACAAAAGTTGTAAAGATAGCACAAATTTTCTCATACTGAATGTTAACATCTTATGTAATCATAACTAAGAAATTAACTTTGATACATTACTGTCAACTACAAACTTTCACATCTTTTTCAATAAGTGCCACCTTACCGCTTGTGGGGGTGCATGCTGGTAATCCCAAGCACTACCGAGGCTGAATGGTTCAATGACTCTTTCTGCTTGTATTCATTTTAAAACCATCTGCCCACTTGTGAATACCTACTGAAGAGCCATCCTGTAATATCTTCTCAATATTCCTAGAAAAAGCTGGACTGTCACTTCTTTATGCTATTGTGCTAGCACTATATACTACAACGACTTTTACAATCGCCTTTACCAATATTTTTTTTTTATTTTTACTCATTTACTGCAATATTTTGCCAGTAAGCTTCTTGAACACTGAACCCATTTCTTTTCATATTTTCACTGCCAGATCTGTGATCTCCTTCCATTTATTTACAGGAAAAGACAACTACAAATTCTATTTTACTAGGAGATAAAACTTAAAATCTCTCAACAATTCTCATTCCTTTCCTCTTGGCTTTCTGTGCTATTTTCTATCTACTGCTTCACTCTAAGCAGGAATTACTTGCATAAAAGCTGCCTCTCCCAAAATGCCATTTCCAATTAAGTCAAGTGCAGGGGATGCCGCACACAACATTTTTCATTAGCATTGATCTTCAAGGATATTTGTGATTTCACTTGCAAGGCATTTCTGGCCCCGCCCGGACTATGTCAGCTTTTTACCTTGTTTCTTCATAGTGTGCATACCTCTGATTATTAACCTGAGAAAAATATTTTATTGGTATTTTTGGTATTCAAATAATTCACTGTTTTAGTACTCTGAAAAAATGTCATTGCCATTAACTCTTCCTCCTACTTATTTTACATTCCTTAAATTGCATATAAATGTATCTATTCTCAACAATTCTATAGTACTATATATGACTCTATGTAATGTATTTTGCTTGTGAGCAAATATTCTATGCAGTTTTACAGTTTGTTTGAAAGACTTCTAAATGTTAAGTTTTGTAACTCCTTTTCTAGCTCACTATCATATGAACTAAACATTTTGCTTCAATGGGTTTTTAATTATTTTGAATACATCTTTGTATACTGACAAGATACTACATTTTTTTTTTCAGTTAAAAGCTGGTACAAGTGATTATTCATTTAGTAATAACCAAATATAAAATTAAAATATGAAAGTTGTTTTAAAATCAAATTTATGTAATATAAATGAGACAATATGTTCAAATATGCTATTTTTAATAGTCTCATTAATCCATTAATTTCCCCTAATTTATGTGAAGCTATAGCTCATTTTGCAGATGCCTATAAAGTGATTTAAAATTATTCTGTGATTATGCATTTATGTTAAAATTGTGAAATTACAGATGGATAGTCTTAGAGATAATCTTTGATACTTATTCAGTGGAATCAAAAAGTAATGTAAGAATTAAAATTGTACAAGTGAATGTAAAATATTTCTACATTTAAAATTAGTAGACCAGGTGTTGATTTCAATGATTGTAAAGAATAACTGGAACTTAAACAATGGTGCATAAGCATTCTTGATTAAAGAAACATTTAAATAGAAAACTATGCAATTTTGTATTTACCTGATGAGATGATGTTTATGCATTTTCAGACTTACTTTCTCTCTCTCCCCCTTTTTTCTCTCTTCTGACAAGTCAATGTGAATATGTCTATCTGTCTATTTATCTATTTACATTAAAATGCAAGCAGTCAGGATATATCGAAGATCTATTTTACTCTGGTGGCTACCTGCAAAATATTTGAAAACACATATTTTTGTAAGAATATTAAAGTTGTAAAATATTACTGAAAATATAGCTAAGCTATATAACAGTTTATGACATCTTTATTTTCTTTCTACACATCATGTAAATAAACCATTTTATTTTATAATGATAATGTTTTTCATTTTTGTAAATGTTAGATATTTTGTTTTATGCTTTATGTGATTGTCTTATTTAATTATCCCAAAAGACATTGGACTGGTTACATAAATACTAGGACTGTTTCTTGTATTCATTATCATTTTCTTATCCAAGCTTGACTAATAAATTTTCATTCAGTAAAAAGTTATTCTTTCTAATATGTCTCTACAGTGACTATTTGAGACTGAAATATGATAAGCTTGTCAAATATCATGTTGCTAATAGCAGTTACAATCTGGATTTGTCCCTAGCAATTGGGCCAATGACCCTGAACTCCTAGGTACATACATGTAACAAATTACCGACACATAAAAGCTACTAATTTATTTCCTCAGTATAACTTCTCTTTATTTTAATATATTAAGCTTCTTTGACAAAACTTAAGGAGAAGTGATCTTGAGAATTAGGATTTTCACCCTTCTTATTTTTCTTGGGTTTAGACTATTATTTCTTGCTTTTGGAATGCAGAGAGAAATCTTAAAGCATATTATGAATCTGACTTAACAAAATTCTTACTTGGCAAGACAGTCATTTGCATGCTATATGTCTTGAGAGGTAATCAGCCAAACTTTTCGTGCTTTCCCCCAACATGTCTGGATAATCTAATTTCTATATCCTATATTTTAGGAAGACATTTTTAAAAAATATCTGAGAGAGAGTAATCAATAGAGACTACAGCATGCCATTTCAATGTTATCTTAACACAGCATTTAGCAAGCTCATCTCAGAATTTTTTTGTTGTAGGAAACTTTGTGTAATTAATTTTGTGCTTTAATATTTGAATAAGCTGTACATTTGCATGATCACTTACAGAAGTCTGTTCAGTAAAAATGATAGCAAAGCATTTTTTCCCCCTACCCTCTGTTGCATCGGTTTTGGATTCAACTATTGTTCTGTATTTCTTTTTGTTGTTGTTAAATGAGTATAAAGAGCCATTTCTTTGAAAATATTTTCTTTTTAACCAGCTTCATCACCTCTTACATCTCCTGTTAATTAATGGATTGAATAAAATATTTAATTGTTTAATCCATATTTGCATGAGCTATGTACTTTCCATTTTGAATATTATTGTTGGTACACATATGAATGCAGTGCTCTTTAGTTATTACTATCAGTTAAACAACTTAAATTGAAGTTATTATTCACTGCTATCAGGGAAAATGAGTACTTTGAGTAATAATAGATGATTCCAAAGAGAGGATAGTAGAAATGGTTTATTATAGGATTTAGGCTTTTGTTAGTAGAATTTGAAGTTTTAGGGTAGCAGGAATTTTTTTTTTCCTGGATTTTGCACTGTGAGGAATTAGGGGTAATTTTGTGATTGATTATCTTTATGAATCTTATTTGGAAAATGGAAAAATAGGATGGAGATAAAACTACAATTAGAAAAGAAGCCGTAGTCACTCATATTAGCTAAAATGGGACATAGTTGGCATTTTTATTCTTATTATACAGTGACCTTGCTTTTGTCTGGGCTTAGAAGGACTTTAAAGTATTCTGATTGTTTTGGTCTCACTTTATACTGGTCACAGAATGCCTTACTTTGATGTTGCTCTGTAAAACTGTTTTTTTTTGTTTAACAGGAAGCAGCTCACAGTGAATAACAGACTGGTTTACGAATATTAGGGATTAGTTTTTTTGTTTTTCAGACTAAAGCAAAAACAAAAAATCCTCCTCCTCCTCCTCCTCCTCCTCCTCCTCATCACCGCCATCCTCCCCTCCATTCTGGCACAGGAGTTCATGGGAAAGAGAAAGAACGGGGGCCAAAGCGTTTCAATGCCCTACCTGAGTTACCCACCAGGGAGGCTGGCAGTTCAGAGCAGAGGCCAGGAAGTTCTCACCTTGGTATGCTATTTGGTGTCTCCAAACTGTGACCGGCAGAAAAGTTTACACAACTGGAATTTCTGCCGCAGGGAAAGAGCGTGTGTAGCGTGGGCTGGAAAACAGATATTCTGTGAATCACGACAGCCCTCGGTGAGAGCCTCACTACTGAAAAGGAGTAGCTGGACATTGCTCACAGGTGAGAGTGAACAAGATCATGAGCTAAATCCCAGTTGGATTCAGACTCCACCCACTGAGGGCAACGAGGCACACAGTCCCGTACAGAGGAAAGGTAAGATCCTGAAAACTGAGGCGGAGGATACCTTACTGCAGAGCACATTGGGTTATGTATGCCACATTACACGTATACACACATGCACAAATGTGCATGTAAACACACGCACGCACACACACCATTAGAGTCCGTGGTTCGTAGGACACAGGTAACTACCTAAAAGTACTGCTTTCACTACCAGATCAAGTTGTTCTATAAATTCAAATCAACTTGGTGCTAATTGCTAATCTCTCTACAAAAGAGTTTTAGAAGGAAAGAAATAGAAGTATATAGGGAAGAAAAGATAGGTAACAGAAAAATTTGTATGCATCTAAACATCTGAGATGCAGAGTGAGACAAAATTTTTACTCTGAAAATTAACTTAAAATACTCAATAAATATTATATTTATGACGTCTTAAATTCACATGTACTAGGTATTAGTCAATGTCTATGCTGAAAATACATTATTGGATTGTTTTTTTAAAATTAATTTATTGATACACTTTAGATATACATAATGATCACATTCATCATAGGGAATTTCTACGTACATAATATAATTTGATTCTTCCTTTTTCCTCATCCTGCCTTCAACCCCCTACCCCTTCTTACAAAGCTTTGCTTCCAGTTTTTCCTTCTATTCTTTTTTCTTTTCCTTTCCTTCCTTTCCTCCTTCCTTGTTCCCCTTCCCATTTAAACATTTTCTTCCTACTTTCCAACATCTATTATACATTTTGGTCTTTATTTACTCTTTTAGTTTCTCACACCATAAAAATAATGCGATATTTAAACGTGTGTCCAATTTATTTCACTTAAGAGGATGGTCTTGATGTGCATCCATATCAACCTAGAAATGTCTCATCTTTATCTTTCTTTATGGCAGTGTAGGATTCCAATATATATATATATATGTATATATATATATACATAATTTAACATAGGAATTCCTTTTGGGACTAGTTTTTTTTTAGGTTGTTTTGATTTTCAGAAAATGGCACACTATATAGTCCACGTTGTTTTTGCAATATAATATCCTTTCCATAATTTTCAATTTTTCTTATACATTATCCTAACAGCATTTAAGCTGATTTTATATATGGCTATTATAACAATTAGTGATAAACATCCCTAAATATTTTTCTTTGTATTCGAATAAAGGAGATTCTCTATGTTTGTGCACACACACACACATATAAATGTATACAGATGATTTCTACATAGAGTTATAAAGGATGCATACATATCTTCAAACTTATTAGAAACGGCCAATTTCTTTTCAAAGTACTTAAACAATTTAGAATTATATTGCTGTATGACATTTTTCATATGTTTTATATTACTAGATGTTTAATTTGTATTCCAATTTGATATTAATTTAATGTGTTTTTCATTTAAAGTTTTTGCAGAAAGTTCACTTTACATGCCCAGAAAGTAAGAAAACATATATTAAAAAATGCACCTCATCCAGCCCTGTTGTGTAGGCTCACGGCAGATTCTTTCCCAAGCCACCTATTTCTCAGCTTTGACTGTTTTCCCAGAATTATAAGCTGGGGGCTACTCTCTGAAATAGCCTGTGTAGCTAACTACAAAGTTAGCAAGAATTTCTTTTTCATTTCTACTCTTTTGGAAGAAATGGAGTTGTATTTTTCATCCCCAAAGTAATGAATGCACAACAAATAAGGCAAATGTAAATGTTGTAGAAAACTAAATCAGACAAAATAAAACTTCTTGAAATATTATGTACAAAGAGGAAAATGTTTAAAACACCTGTCAGCAGATTTTTACATTTTTCTCTAGGTAAACTACCTGTAATTTCTTGTCTTTAAAATGATGAAAAACATGATATTAAATTCTGTTTCATTTGTTTCACAATATTGTTTCTTAAAGTACCTTATCAAGTTTCTTGCACTGAGAAAAAAAGATAAAACTATTACTGGATATGAATGAAAGCAGAATATGATATCTGATTTTTCTCAGCAAGGATGATTAAAATGATTTTCTTATGTTATTCATTTACTTTTCCTTTGATGCGAAGTTTAGTTGAGAAGAAGAAAAACAGTTTCACATTAGAAATAAACTCTGAAAATGGCATCCACAGTTCTATGAGGTTTGGATATCTTAATACTTTAATTTTTTCATAGAATATGTGAGAAAATCTGAACTCTTTAGGATAGCTTTAGAGCTTCATTTGGTGCAGCCTCTGCATGCTTCTAAGAGCCCAGCCCATGCATTTACCCATTCATAAAATGCTGTAGTCACACATATTCTAAATTGTTTTCAATCTCTCAGCTGTGACAGTATTTCTTCTACTATATGTCTTTTGCACATATTCTACGTGTTGGCAAGTGTTCTCTAACTCCACTTTTGCATAACAAACTCTAATTTTGCTTGGATCTTTAGAAGAATGTTACCTGCCCATAGAGATTTTCCCTGTTTTGTCCAGTCAAAAAATGTTACTTTGCTATATTTTCATTAGTGCATTTTAATTTTACAAAATACCAGTTTTGTTGTGATGTTATTGTGCATCCAAATAATTTTTCATATTCACTCATCCTATTACCCTACTTTACACCTCTTTTCCCCTTAAACTCAATCTCCTGTTATCTAATAGTTTCTCTTCTACTTCTACTTCTACACCCCCTTTTTATATTTCACATATTAGGGAAAACACAAAATGCTTGTCTTCATAAGTCTGGCTTACTTAACATAGTGGTAACACTCCTAAACATGAAAACCCATAACTGAATAAAAGACGGTGTACGGTTGTCGTGGCATGTCATTTCATTGATCCTAGGATCTCAGTGATTCTAAGATGTATAAAACACTGCGAAAGAAAACACTACTGCCAATTTATAACACAATGTTATATTGTTATTTAGATGCTTTATTTTTGAAAAATCTTTGGAATTGGTTAGATCTAGGTTTTTCATATGTAATAATTCTTTTCCCATTCTTAGGTAATGAAATAAAATTTATACTCTGTGTATTCAATTCCAGCAATGTACATAGATTGATTAAGTCCAATAGTACTTTGTATGTACTCTAGTATAGTATTGTGTATGTACTATAACTGAGTCCTGTGTGTGTATGAAATGTGACTGACCAAATTATAATTGCTGCCTGAGATGACTTCTCTTCTGATACATATTCTTAATTTAAGAAAAGAGAAAATATAATTGTATGAGATATTGTATATTACTAACTGACTTTGTTCATTTCTTTGTTTACTTTTTTATTGTGCCCCTCTCGCGCAAAATTCAGTGAAAGGAAAAACTGTTTTTATTCATTAAAAAAAGTCTGCACCATGGTAGAAAGCTCATTAAATATATTTAAAGAATTTGAATCTTTCATTTTTTCATTTCACTGAACTATATTTTCCTCTTATGATAATCTTGGAAAATATCCACCAAAAGTTCATCTCCTCCATCTTGTTTAATTACAATCCTGTAATATTTAAAATAAAGGCTGAATAAAGTCTATTAAGAAAAGAGAATAAAAATGCATGTAACTAACCCCTGAAAAGATTTGCTTATGTGCTTCTCCACTGTATATAGATAATCTTCAGGAAAAAGCAACACATTTAAAGTAATACCTAAAATGAACTGTCTTTGACTTAAGTAAATAGAAATTTATTTCTCATTCACTTAAGGCTTAGCTGAAGGCTTGGTAGTAGTGAGCGAGGGATTCAGGCTGTTGGAGGTTTTGGCATCTGCAAATGTAGCTGCTGGAATCTCTCTGAAAGTCACAATCACCCAGATTCCTGGAAAGAGAAGAGAAGGACTGAGTGGGGTATCGTATGGACCAGGTTTGAAAGAGTTGTTGATCTGTTCTCCCATATTTTAAATACCACAGCACATCATGTGACCCCGCCCATGTATGCAAGGTAGATACAAAAACACAATCCCCAACTGGACTCCAGTTGCCTGGAACAACTCAGAAAGGCAATGCAATGATCTACTGCCACAAATTCCTATAGACATCGGTGGATTGATACATATTGCCTTGTAGTGTGGAAAAAATCTAATTTACCTAAAAGCATTCATTAGGCAAATTCTGTCTCTGCTATCAAATTTTACTAGTAAGTTCTAGGTAAGTCTTTTAAAATAATTGAATATTATAAAATATTACCTATATATTTGACTTATGAATACATCACATAAAATCTGATGTGTATGATACTACCGCATGAAAGCAGTGTTCCGCAGTCTGATTTTACTCTGAGGAGTGAAGCATTCTCTTTCCTGAGCATGAAAGGGAACACAAAGTGGCATAGGGACTGTTAGAAAGAATCATACCTTTCAGGCAAGTATTTGTCACCTACCTGACAGTGTAGGTATAGAAAAGCTATTTAATTTACCCCAAAACACGTAACTGAAAACGCATAACTGAATAAAAGATACATCAAAATGATTCCCAAAGCACATGTTCTTCACTGAAGTGACTTACTGGTAGTTTCTTCCTGTTTATTCTAAAGCCATATGTACACATATCCTGCGCATGTGTGTGTGTGCGCGCGCGTGCGCGTGCTTGTGTGGTTTAACTGATGAAAATTTCCTCCTTCACTCTGATTAGATGCAATTTGGAGTTAAATGTGCTCCCAGGTGAATGTTGGATTTCTTTGTTCTTTCCTTTCTCCTATTTATTCCCTCTCTCTGTTTTCTGTCTTTCATTTTCCTTACCTATTTTTTCACTTTCTTCTGGCCATTCCATTGAATACCTGTGCAGGCACAAAATAGATTCATTTCTTCAGAAAAAAAATACAAAAGTTTGGCCTGTGGAGCACACAAAAGCCAGTGCCATAAGAAAAACACTACCGGTTCCAGGCATCGTTACTGTTATCCCTGATGACTCACCTTCTTGTGAATTCTTTACTTTGTGATTTAGTCGCCTAGCACAAAGCCTTTGTCTTCACTCTGTTCTTCATCATTGTTGGTGGTTTCAGTATTCACTTCTGTAATATTTTTGTGAGGTAAGAGTGTGCTGCTGCAATTCTTCAGCTGCCTTAATTCTAAATTATTTTCTCTGCTACACTTCAGTAACACAATTCTAAAAAGAATGCTGTATTATTACTGATTTTATATGTGATGTTTTAGATGCTGCAATTCATAGTTCATAGATTTTGTAACTTTATGTTATTGATTGAAAAATCTGAAATCTTGACGAATGGATAGAATCTATTTTCCTTTTCTTACTAACGTAGCTACATTCTAACCTGTCT
This sequence comes from Erethizon dorsatum, assembly GCA_028451465.1. Taxonomy (NCBI): domain Eukaryota; kingdom Metazoa; phylum Chordata; class Mammalia; order Rodentia; family Erethizontidae; genus Erethizon; species Erethizon dorsatum. Next base: position 11,155,803 of record CM051828.1, on the reverse strand, counting down.
GAAATTTGGCAACGGAATTCTGCATTGCATTTTATTTAAATGTGTAGACTCAGAAAACACTTTGGATCAGAATATGAGAAGAATCATAACAATGAATTGGTAAACTATATCTACCATAATAATATTAGGGTTCATGTGTATTCTAGAAAAGGTGAGTGGATCAAAAAACAAGGGAATGGCCGGTGAGATGGTTCAGTGGCGCAAGCGCCTGCCTGGCAAGCGTGAGGTCCTGAGTTCGACTCCCGGTGCCCACATTAAAAAAAAAAGGGGGTGGGGAAGACCTAAAGGAAAGAATATATATATATATATATATATATATATATATATATATATATATAATGAATCATGTTATTTCTTATAAGTATGGTGTGAGATCAATACCTATCTACCCTGATGTCATCTTTGCTTTTTATTTCTATTATTATAGGACAGTTTATCATACTCCAGCACATTATATAATGGGGCCACATATTATGTCCCATGTACAGACTGTTTTCTTGTGCTCAGCCTAATGATAGTGAGATTCAGTCACACTTTTGCGGGTATCACTAGTGTATCAGTCAGTGTTTTACTAGAGAAACAGCTAGAACACAAGATATACAAATGTGTAAGAAATTACAAGATCGGCTTACGATGGTCACCCACAGGGTTGGATGAGGAAGCGTGCAGAGGGCATCCACACACTGGAGACCTAAGGGCTCAGTCCAAGATCTGGAGCTCACCGCGGCGTCCATGCAAGTCCGTATCAGAAGGCCGATGGGTCTACACTGGAAGGCTGAAGAGTCTACTCCAGAGGGCTGAAGGATTCGTGTCTGAAGCAGAAGAGTCTGCACTGGAAGCCTGGAGAAGGTGCCCATGCTGAAGGCAAAGAACAGAAGCGAGTCGGTCCTTCCTCATTTCCCCTTATGCCATCCAGGCCACGGAGCCGCCCTAGGGTGGGTCTTTTATATCCCAGGTGTAGAATTGCTGAGCTGATATAGTTAAACTTCTAAACTTCTCAAGTTGACACAATCAACCATTATACACAACCAGGCTTTTAATTTTAATGATAAAATATCCAATATCTGTGCTTCGTTACAATACTTTTTCTTTCTCTCTCATCCTCTCTCTCTTCTGTCTCTTATTCATACCTTATAAGAGAATCCATGTGATAATTAATTCTCTGTGTCTGGTTTGCTGTAATCCAGCACATTATCTATTTAGACATTGTATCTAAAAGTGCACCTTGATTTAGTATCACATTCTAATGTGTTTTGCATGTTTGTTGGCATATTAGTGTAGTTGTTAAACTGTATACATGATAATGAACTTCATAAGGACTTAAAAATGATTGAAATGGATGCTGTCAAAATAAAAGAGGAATGGATGGAAGGGGAAGAAAGGGAAATGAGATGTGCTACGTGCATGCACCAATTCCCTGCCATGAATCTAATCACTAGGTACCGCCAGCATATAATAACAGATTTTTTTTTAAATCCACTACCAAATATACTTATAATATAGTCTTATAAATGCTTTCTTATTTGCACTTTGAGGTGCTGGCTGGAGGTGTTCAGAGGTCCTTCCTACTCTTAAGCTTGCCAACCCCCTCTAAAGCTGCCAGTGCAGCAGAGCTCAGTGTGCGTCGGGTACCAGGAGGTCTCGCCCCACAGCCACCTGCCGCTGCTCAGCCCGTGGCTCCTGAACCTGCTTACTCTGAGCTGCCAGCTTCTTAACCTGAGTCGAAGTCACATCTCTCCGCCTCAGTTTGCCTCCTGCCTGAACCGGTCCTTCCCCTGAGTGGCCCTGGGTGGCCCACTTCATTCCCCCCCCAGGGAATGGAGAATTATAATGAATTGTGAGGTTCATTCCACTCTCTCTCTCTTGCTCTTTATGTGGTCTCACCATACCCACCCAGGATAATAAAATGAAAACAATCCCATAAGAATTTTAGTTGATGAGCATATTTGGTCATTTCGTCAGATTGTCATCCTTCCAAATAAACTGTTAGGGTTGCAGATTCTTTCTATGGGAAATCTAATACTATAAGAAATAATACCATGAATCAAAAAATGAGGTTAATTGAGATTATAAAGCTTCCTGCACAGCAAGGAACAATCAACAGAGTGAGGAGATGGCCTAGGGAACGTAAATAAAAATGGTCAGCTACTCTTCTAATAGATGAATGGTACCTACAATATACACAGAATTCAGAAATGAATTTCCAAAACAAAGAATGCAAAGGAAAAAAGGACAAATGAACTAAACATACACTTCTCCAAAGAAAAACTATACATGGCCAACAAGTACATGAAAAGTGTTTTGCATCTTTAGCGATCAGAGAACCCCACATCAAAACAGTTTTGAGATTTCATTTTCTCCAGTGGAAATGGCTGTCATTCAGAACACAAAAACATTGCATGCTGGTGAGGACTAGAAAAAAAAAAAGAATATTTTGGTAGGACTGTAAAGTACTACAGCTACTACAGAAATCAATATGGAGATTTAAAAAAAAATAGAAATTTTATTTGACCCAGGTATACTTCTTGGGGGTATACTACTGAAAGAATTAAAGTCATCATGCTATGGTGATACATACATACCTGTTTTAATAGCAGTACAATCCACAAAACTAAGCTCTGGAAACAGTTTACATGCCTGTCAACAGATTTCTTGTTAAAGATTACGTGATATATATATCAACCACACAATACCTCTGTTCACGAATGCTTCTGTTTGCAAACAATTTAGTTCACAAACAAAAGCTTTCCACAGAATTTTGCATCCATTCCCAAACTCTGCACTGGATGATGAACACAACCACGACCATGTTCCCCACAGAAATACAAATGCAGCCATACGATTTTGCTTTACGAACTTAATAGTTTATGCTGCACATATGCCATACAGAAGAATGAAAACATGCAGTTTTCAGGAAAATGGATAGATCATAATATTAAGTGAAATATGCCAGAAACTAAAAGTTAAATATGGTATGGTTTCCCTTATGTGAGAAACCCAAAGTATAAATACATTAAAGAGTGAAGAGAAGGAGAGATAAAAGAACAGAGGGAAGCAGGCTGGTTGGAGATGTGGCAGAGGAGCATGAAAAGGACAGTAAGAGAGGTTGTGTAGGATGGAAAAGGGGTTAAAACTGGTGAAGGTATTGCACATCTACCTAGTCCATCAAAACAAATGTAACTATCAGATATTGCAAACACACACACACACACACACACACACACACACTTAGAAAGTAAAAGGTGAATTCTTCCTATGAACATCACAGTTATTGTTCTTGGACAAATGTAAATACGCAGGAGTGGAATTCCAGAGTGACAAAGTTTCGTCTTCACGTCAGCGTAACTTCCAGGTCTGGCATGGAAAATCTCAGCCAGGAATCTACGAGAGTTTCCACGGTTCCAGGTAATCTGCAGCGTTTGGTTTCGTCAGAGTTTTCATCTGAAGATTGTCTACTGCATGTTGTGCATCGCATTATGGTGTTGGTATACATTTCCCTTATAGCTCATGAGGCAGAGGTTTATTTTTTCTTGTGTTTATTGAAAATTTTCATTTTCTTCAAACCATTTGACCAGTTGTTTGTCTTAGGTTATGTAGCTCATGTACCTTACAGGTACACATTTTTGTACACATATACATTGAGAACTTTTTCTCTCCCTCTGTGGCTTGGCTTTTACTTTCTTATACTATATCTTCAGATGAACATAAGATTTTAATTTTCTGGAAATTATTTTTCTTTCTTCATTTTCATCTTTTTATTAGTATAGGTTAATTTTATAGAACACTGAGCTTTGTTGTGGCATATTCATGCATTCATATATCCTACTTTGATCCTATTTATTTCCTTATTATTCTCCAACACTCCAGTCTCTCTCTGATCCTCCACCTTTTCTATAATAGTTTCCTTCCTTTCTTCCTCCCTCCTTCACTCCCTTCCTTCCTGTCTTCCTTTGTTCCAGACTTTGAGGACAGTGTTCTCTCTGTCTTCTCAGGTAGATATTTCACTATCACAGTACCATAAAGACAATATCTTTTTTGTACTTGATTTTTGCTTTTAGTTATTACTGTTAAGTCTGTTTTCCATCTAAAATTAATTTCAAAAATCTTATAATATATGACTCAGAGATCACATTTTTCTATTCTTCTAGCACATTTACTGCAAATAAATTATTTCTCATATCAAAATGTTATGGCCTCCTTATTGAAAATCAAATGATGTTATATGTGCGTGTCCATTTGTGAATGTGCTATGTTCAGTAGACTTATATGTGTATCCTTATGGAAATACCACATGCTTTTGATTACTATTCATTTACCGATATTAAAATCTAGTTAATTATAGCTCTGAGTTTGTGGATTTTTAAGATTATCTTGGCTTTTACAGGTTTCTTTTGTTTTCATTTTAGAAGCACCTATTGAATTTCTTTAAAAAATCCTGTTGAGCTTTTAATTGGGATTACATTAAGTCGAAAGAACCGTTTAGGAAAACATAGCATGTTAACAATGCTGACATTTCTGAACAATGGATATGGTGTGCACCTTATTTATTAAGGTTTTATGAAATTTCTTCCTGGAATTTTATGGCCATTGGTAAAGTATTGTATCTCTTTTTGCCAAATAACCTCACCTTTTATATTTCTTTTCAAGTGTGCATGTCTCAGTGAAACCTACATACGTACCACTGTGATTGTAATTAGGGTCTCATTATCCTTTTCCTAATTTCCTATCCCTACTGATTCTGTAGCATCTGTACATATTCCCAAAACTGAGTTTATTTTTAAAAAGTCAAGGGATGATGAGACAGCTCAGCGGCATAAGCGCCCGCCTGGCAAGCGCGAGGTCCTGAGCTCGACTCCCGGTACCGACATAAAGGAAAAAAAGGGCCAGTGATATCGCTCAGTGGCACAAGCACTTGCTGGCAAGTGCGAGGTCCTGAGGTTGACTCCAGGTACCCACATAAAAAAAAAAAAAAGTCAATTCAATAGTCTTTGGGAGTGTGTACTTACCTGAAATCTGTATTAGGATTCATAAGAGATTGAATAATTTTTCACACACAGAGAATGGTTGAAACTGGCCATTGCATATATTTATTTTAAATTTTTATGGTGCTAGGGATTGAACCCAGTGCCTTACACATGCAAGTGCTCTACCACTGAGCTACTCTCCCAGACCAATCAGATATAAAATTATATAAGGTGTGTTATGTGACTGTGTCTGGTATTGCAAGCTGGTAATTCCATCACTCTAGTAGTCTGAGGCAGGAAGATCACAAGTCCTGCCCAGCCCATGCAACTTGTCAATTTAACAAGACCCTGCCTCAAAAAAAGAAACAAACAAACAAACAAACAAAAAACCCAAACAACAACAACAACAACAAAAAACCTGGAAATGTAGTTCAGTGCAAAGATCTGGGATTCAATTGCTAATACCATAAATAAAAAGTAAAGTAGAAGCATACTGTGTAAATTAAAGACCCAGTGTCACAACTGAGTAAAGACAAATTTCAAATTTTCTATTGATTTCAACCATATCTCTGCATTTTCCATATTCCTATGGAATAATACTAAACTATTCATGAATTTATTACCAGAATAATTAAAGATAAAATTGTTGTGTACCAAAAATACTCTTATAGAGGAAATTTACAAAAGCAATTAAATTGGCTATCACCTAGTATCTGTATATTGCTATGGAGCACGTTTAAGAAATGTTGCATGCACACAGAGCAGAAGATTTACTCTGGCTTTGGATTAGAACGTTACTGTCGCTGCCCTGGATCTATCACAGAACACCCCCTATACGTTACTGCATACTACCCGTACTTGTCTTTCCCATTCATAGGCAAGATTAATAAGAGTATACATTCAAGGTCTTTAACACAGTGGAAGATATTACATATGTTCTCTTATATTTTCAATGATTTGAAGTAAATGCATACAATAGCTAAAATTACATTTTTGTATGTAAAATATGTCACTATGTTTTCAATAAAGGTTTTAATGTGTGGGAGCTTTTGTTCTTTAATATTTATTTCAAGGAACTTGAAAATTATTCTTTGACCGTAATAATAAGATTGCCACCTAGTGGCAATCATTGCAAATTACAGACACGTGGTCCCCACGTAACTAAAGATTCTTAGAAATATCAAGGTTAGTCATTTTATGTAATGACTAGATTTGCTATAAACAATTCAAAACTTAGAAAAGAACATGTGTAAAGCAGAACCATCAGACATTATCAGCTACTAATTTAGTACAGCACAACTATTTCATTCACAAACCAAGTACTTCATATAATTGTGTCAAAATCACTGTATATTTTTTTTAAAGATAAATACATACCGCAACATATTTAAGTAACTAAATAGCAAATGACCTTCATAACACTACTATGGCGTATGTATGTGTGTGATGTTGTGTTTTAGAGTAGATATATAGCACGTAGGTTCTGTATTTAACCAGATCCTTTATAATTCCTATCAATATCACTCCGTGAAGCCATTAGATGTCACCTTTGAGTTATCAAATTACTTACATGAACCACTCCTAAACTTCATATATTTTGAAGTGCAGTGAGGAGAACCTGATATAACGCACACACTCCTTTCGGCAGCACACAGTAAGCATTCAATAATAGTATTATTATATCAATAACACTATCTCTTCTGTAAATAATACAGTCACAATAATTATTCTAGTATTTATTTCCTAAATGATAAAGAATATAGCTCATGTTTTACACATACGTCCTTAAAGAATTAATCTACAGAATGTAATGATTTGATTAACAACTAGTTATTTATTAGTTAAAATACTCAAATGAGTCATATCAATTATTAAAATTTACTTAATCTTTAATGAAATATATATAGATGGCAATAGCAACATTAAAGTTAATCTAATGTCTGTACAAGAAATCAAATGTAGTATTTTTAATTCAACAAAATTTTGTGTTAGTATAATTTTATATTTACCAAGCAGAAACTTAGGCATCATGAAACTTTAAATATGCTGTGTACAAATTTTGGTTTATTCTCAGTTTTAGATTATTCTGTAAGACATGTAAAATTGTTTCTTTCTTTTTGAAAGCTCTTTTGTATTTATATTTTCAAACTAGCACTACACTTATCTATCTCAGCAAAAGCACTGAGTGTATATAAAAATACTGAAACTGATATTTACAGAAGGTGACATGTGCTGTAAGTAAAGGTATTCAGTGTATCTGTCACCGTTGCCTCTGGTACATCACTGTGGATATCTGATATGAACAAGACCGGCACAAGAAAAATGGAAACATTGTATTTTACTGAGAGTAGTTTACTATTTTTTCTGTAATTGTGCAGATTTGCTTGAAATCACAGTACCTTATTCATCACTAGAGAATCTTTTCAAAATTATATTTATTGTAAACTAGTCTAAAACAACTATGAGCCATCACGTATCTTATGTTTTCCACAGATTGTTGTTTTTAAAATATACTTCAGGTGGTAGAAACAATACACTATCTTTATTTTTAAAAGGATAGTGAGAGACAAAAAAAGATATCTATACTGTGAAGTATATTATAAGGGGAAAAGATCATCATTTTACATCAATATATATGATGTGGGAGTAGAATTAAGAGAAGAGTTAAGAAAATCAGTAAATTTGAAAACATCGGTTTCTTTGGTTTTCTTAGACCATCCATTACCCTAGCAACATATTTGCCATGGAAAAGCAGACTTTAATGTTAGAAATTATATTCCAAAGCACAGCTGGAAGGAGACTGAGTTTAGGTTCTATCTATAATATTAAATGATCATTTGACTTAGAAAAAATTGATCAATTTTGGTGAAATCATTTAATTTTGCACTGGCACACGCTAGAAATGTTCTGAATTATTTGTTAATTGTAAATTTTTATAGATTAATAAAATTATGATGTAATTCTCTCTTTGATTTAACTGGACGCAGTTAATAAAATTCCATAGAGAGAGTTCTGGCATGTACACATGTGGAGAGAAATGCTGACGTGAGTGGCAAATTCTGCAGTTCATACAAAATCTGCAATGAAATTTGAAAGTTTCTTTAAAGTTGAACCACTCTGAGCTTTCACAACTCCCAAAACATGGGCTTGCGGGTTAACTATATCAGATAATTTCATTTCAATTTAGTAGTTTGTAAACAAACCACCTTATATCGTGATCTCATACATAGCTGTAGAGTTATGCACAATTTACTTTTGCTTATAAAAGAAAGAAAGAAGGAAGGAAGGAAGAAAAGAAGGAAGGAAGGAAAAAGGAAGGAAGGAAGAAGGAAGGAAGAAGGGAGTAAATATTTCAAACAGAATTTATTGTAGTATTGAAATCTTTTACATTGTATCTATTATATAAGGTTAGATAGACTTTTGTCTTTGCTTCTTAAATCCCTGAGTATATATTTTTTCTTATATCATGACTTCCTTTTCACAGGTCTAAGTCTTTCTCATATGATTGTTTGAATGTGTGTCCTTCCGAGATTCATATGTTAGAACTTAAATCGCGTGATTGTGGGATTCATAATTACTCCCCTCAGGAGGTGATTAGGCCATGAGAACTTGGCCCCCCTGGAAGGAGGGCACAGCAAGGTACCATCTCTGAATCAGACAGCTGTGTCCGGACACCGAATCTCCTGGTGTCTTGTTCTTCCAACATTCAGAACTGAAAGACATATTTTTTTTAATATAAATTACTTCCTGTGAGGCCTTTATGTTATAGCAGCAGCAATGAAATGAGACACATATCCACAAGAAAGGGAATATCTTCAAAATCCTAATTTTTATTCTGAGGTACTATACCAGTATCAGAGGCACAAGTGATACTAAATGTTATTTAATTAAATAAACTCGGAAGGGAATGCATGAATTGATGAATTAAATTGTCATATTCAACTTCAGTAAGATAAATTTTTAGGAATTCTTCACTATTGCAATGTTTTGCATGGAAGGGACACATTCCAAAAAGTACAAATTTAAAACACTCAGATAATGGCATTTATTTATATATAATATACAAATAAATTTATATGCAAGAAATTGCATGAAATGCATATATGTATATAATATAAAATATATTTATATCTAAAAGTCACAAAATATATTTTAGACAATGCACACTGATTTCAACATGATTCTTGGTTACATATGGGAATGAAGTAAAGAAGAAGAGAGACGGTGCCGGGGATTAGCTAATTTTTTTTACTTTATTTTATTAATTAAATTTACTGGTACCTTTTAGGTATACATAAAGATCACATTCATCAAAGGGAATTTGTACCTGTACGTGATATATCTTGATTCTTTTTTTTCCCCATTCGCCTACCTGCCCTTCAACTCTTCTTCCCTCCTTATTTACAAAAGCTTTGTTTCCATTTTTTTCTTGTCTCATTTTTTTCTTTTCCCATTTTTTCTTTTCCCTTCCTTCCCCATCCCCCCAGTTCCCCTTCCCATTTGAACATTTTCTTCCTATTTCACAATATCTATTATACATTTTAGTCCTTATTTACACTTTCAGTTTCTCACACCGGAGAAACAATGTGGTATTTCAAGAGACTGTTAACATAAATAATCTTTCCTATCATCTATCTTATTTGTTCACCAGGATATTTTGGGGAAATTTTAAGTAATATATATCTAGTATAAAAGTTAGCTTAGAAAATTTAAAGTTATATCTTATTTTTTGATAAACATTCTCCTGAAAACAGATATTCTCAAAAGACACATTTATCTTTCATTTCAAAAACAGGCATTGTTGCATTTACCTTACCAAGGCCTTCAGCTCTAAAAGGTAAACAGGAAAGACTGCCCTCAGTGGACTCCTCTGTTTGATTTTCTTTCCTTCCTTCTTATCCTTTATGCAATAACATTTCAGAGAACCTCAGTAAGAAAGATTTAACAAATTGAATACGTGAAACAAAAGATAGTTTGAGAGACAACCAAAAAGCTTCAATTTATTGCACTTGAGAAATGTTTATTAGCTCTCTTTCGGCCATCATTGCAAGTAAATTCTTCACCACTCATTGATGGAGCAATTTATGATACTCTCCTCCATTACTCTGTTATTTACATGGTGCATACATGAGGAATTCTGCTTCTGAAACTTTCAAAGCTGTATATGTAATTGAAAGAAGCAATTTATAGGTGTTAATTATTAGTGACATTTTTAGTACATTAAATATTATATTGTGGCCAGGCATGGTGGCACATACCTGTAATCTCAGCACTTGGGAAGCTGAGGCAGGAGTATAGCTGCGAATTTGAGGCCAGCCTGGGCTACATAGTGAGTCCAGGCCAGCCTGAACTACATAGTGAGACCCTGTCTTGAAAAAAAAAAACATGTAAAAATTATATTGTGGAAGTTTTTCTAGATGAAAAGTAATTTTCTTACTATGTAAGAAATTAAATATTGGAAAGTGTTCTCTATTTTGAATATTCATCTTATTTGCATTGGATGCTAACATGTGATCAATTATCTCTTCATTTTATGGTCTCATCCCACTATAAAATCTGCATTTCTTCATGATAGGCCTTCGCCTAAGGTAAGAGGAAAGGCTTAGCTTTGTACACATATATACATATTATTGTAAAGTTTTAGATATTGTGTGTAAGCATGTAGGTTTCTTCCTACCTCAGATCCCCACAAGTTGTGTGGACTTGTGCCAGAGCACCTCCTTGTCTACTTGTTAGTGGATACAGGATGCAAAGATTTGGAATCCAGAAGAGGTCAACTTCTTGCTGGGCCTCAGTTTGCCAAAGACTACGTGCTGATAGTGACACATGTTAGCAGGGAGGGCAGTTTGAGATTTTGGGATTCACACATCTTTTTGTGAAACGCATAAAAGTGCCTTACTATATGCACATATCAATGAGTAGCAGAATCTGAGTCTAATGGGGGACACTGAATGTTATGGCTTAGGTCTAAAATATCTCCCACTTTCCCACACTGAAGTGGGTGCACACAAAGCAGACCACTGGAAGTAGGACTTGGAAGCCTTCTGCTTTCTCTTTCTCTTTTCCTGGTCTCCCCTCAGTGAACAGCTTAGTCTGCCAGGCCCTCACACCATTCATCTCTGCTGTGAAACCAGCAAACCACGGGCTGAATCCACTGGAAACCATGAGCAAAATAATTCCCTCTTCTTTTTAAGTTTTGGATATTTTTCCAAGTGACTAATAAACTGAATAGTAGAAGTACCATAAGTGAAATTTATGGGAATTAAGTTATATTGAATACCAGGCTAAAACAATTTACTGCCTTGAAAGCACACCTTAGAGTATAGGGACATTTATTTAAAAATATTTACCAATTTCCAATAAATTACTGCATGATAAAGTACTACTATATGTGTATTTTATGGAAACCATTCTCTTTGTCACAATAACTACTTTTAAGCTATAAAGAGATAAATTCCTACCAAGGAGTTGGACTTTCAATTTCCATATACCTGAACATTTAAATATCTACTTGAGCCAGGCGTGGTGATGCATGCCTGTAATCCCAGCACTGAAGCTGAGACAGGAAGATTGCTTTGGGTTTGAGGCCAGCCTGTGCTACACAGTGAGACCCTGCCAAAAAAAAAAAAAAAACAAACAAACAAAAAAAAACTACTAGATTTAGAATTTTAAGTATAACAAAATGTTCCATTAATTTTCAAATAATGTAGAATTTTGCAGGTGAAAAATATCCCACTAAATATTTTAAGTATGTATTTAAACATGTCAAATATGTTAAATACTAAAGACTTTAAATATGTATTTACTAAAATGCATACTTTATTCTCATGCGCATTACGTGTACAAGAAGAGTTTTAAAAATAAGATAAAATTCTTTGGTCGAGTTTGAATTAATTGGTTGTTAGAGCCACAAAGCCAAGTACTGAAAAGGAACACAGGAAAAAATGGTTCTATTGACGTTAGAAATTGACCTGAAAAATAGGATGAAAGAAGTCAGCGCTGAAACCCATGAGAAATCTGCCTTCTGTCTGATAGAGTCGTAACACAGGGCTGCATGGTGTTGGGTCAGTGGCAGCATGCTGATTTGTGATCATCTCAGAGAAAACGTGGATGTGTTTCTCCACACTGATTCTGATTTAGAGCTACCAGATGTTGTTGGCACCTTTGACTAAGAGATTTGGTCCATTTAGTCAAAACGATTAGCGCAAAAGTACATGCTAGGATGAATCTACTCTCCTGTAAGCAAAGCTGGGGCAATGATGGCGCAAAATAGCTTATCCACAGTAAGTCAGCGGGAAGTCGTATTCTGTCACCTCTCTTCATTAATCTGCACACATGACTGCTTGGAGAGACAGTGAGTCGATTAGATCTGCAGCACCATCAGCATGCAGACGCTCATCACTACTTCTCATTTTCATATGACCCAGATGGTGCAGCTGCTTGACTGTAATTTCCCTTTATATGTGTTTTTAATAGGTTCCTTTTTTAGATATTGACTTTGCACCGTCTTGTGGATATTCAAACCAAACTGAATTCACTTTTTGAAAGTAACAACTTGAAGAAACTACATACTAAAATCAAATAGTAGATAATGCTGAAATGATTGCTTATTGGTTATCTTGTGACTAGAGGAAACTCATGTGTCACAAACTGGTAACATTTCTGCAATGATTTAAGGAAGGATAATTGACACACACTTCCGGGATATTGACACAATAGAGGCAGATATTGTCTCAAGGAGGAATTAAAGAAAAAAAATTGAATTGCAGGCAGGATTTTACTTTTAATTTGATCAAAGTAAGTATATGTGAGGCCAAAGAAATGACGAGAATTTACATTTTGTGATAGAAGATGCATAGTGAGTGAAAAGAACCCTAGAGTGAGGCTTCTGCCTTATTTTATCCAACACATATGATTGTTTATCCTAGATGTCGGCTGCAGGGACCACCCTTGCAACACAGCTATAAGCACCATATATCCACGATAGGTGTCAAATCCAGTGCTTTCTCCCAGAAAACCTTCAAGTTGCCAAAAAGAAGGTTGCTTCTAGAGTTGGTGTCTTGCCAGGAAAGAGTTTGTGTTTTTAATTAATTTGGTGAAATCCTCTATGTATGTAAGCAACTCAATTAAGAATATATTAAAACTCCACAGGTCACTCAGAGGTGTACTGATGAAGATATAGAATAGTAGGTAGAAAAGAGGTATGTGATGTTTATTTTCCAGTAAGCACAGAGCACATGAAAAAATCTTCATATTGTTCAGGAGCCTTTATGTTTTTCCTATTAATGTTCAGGAAATGTCTGTTCATATTGTTTATTGTTAAGTGTGCCCTTCCAGGTTAACTTAATTTTTCTCATTATAAGAAAAATGGTACAACATTATTACTACGCACAATGCTCTGGCTCTTTGGAATTCATTTGTTTTAAAAGAGCGTAGAACTATTTGCCTCTGCAATTCCCTTGCACGTTGTATTTCGTGGCAGTTTCATCATTATCATGATGCTGTCGCATCCGTTGTGCTGTGAATGCCGACTTTCAATGACCCTCTCAAAGACAGTGACTCTGCTCTTTAAAGATGACCATTAATACAAGAAAATGTAAATAATAACATTTCTGGTCATGTTGAAATATTATTCTAACTTTCATAACATAAATATAGAATGCCCTAATTTCCAACCATTTCTTCTCATGAAATCTTCAGGTATTGCTCTTTTTCAAACTTCAATATCCTAGTGTTGATGCTATACTAACCTTCTACACAAAGATTAAGTGACAATCCAATGAGGAGAGCAAGAAGAGCAGTCACACTGTGTCTGTCCCTTGCCTGGCATGTGTGAGAACACCTTCGAAGATGCAGCATCACCACATCGATCAGCCATGAGAGAGTTTGATCGCAAGGATTCCATGGCATTAAAGAGTTCTCCTAGGAGTCAGGTGCTGTCAGCCCTTGGCTATGGCCTGACAGATTGCATGGAGTATAGGAAGGGTGGGTGACTACGCTGGGTGTTCATGCAGAGATTCAGAGGACAAGGGTGCCCAACTATGCTTTGGAACACTGTTGACTTCCACTGACATCAAAGTCAGAATGCTGGCTCGCAAGGGTCTGTGGAACCAGTTCAAATACCAAGTTTAGCATTGCTAATTCACAGCTCTGAGTTTTTCCAGTGTTTGACATGAGTAAAAATAATCAAAAATAGTGTATTAAACTAGTTTCCCGACCTTGCACAAGGACAGGGAAGAGACCCAACATCAGATAGGAGGAAATTTCCACTCACTAGATTATTCCTTAGAACTGGGATTCACACTCCTGGAAGAGGGAGCCATGAGTCGGAAAACCATAGGAGTTAGAAAGTCTTGACAATTCTGTGGCAAAGCATGCTAGGGACTCCCTGAAATCTGAAGTCTCACTGGCTAGTAACTAAGGACAGTATAATTTATAGGCTTTTATTACTCTCTGCCTAAAATTTTAGCTAAGGTTTGATCTTTATTCCTAATTTGTTCCTTGATTTTTTCTTTGTTGTTGTTGTTATTTTGGGGTTTTTTTGTGGGGTTTTTTTGCTGTAATTTTTCTTAATTCTATTTAGGCACTCTTCTGAGTGTAAGAATTACTTTGCTTCCTACTTGCACCTTATGTTTGTTATGAACAATTATGAACAATCCTATCCCCTGGCGAAATAGCAAATATGAAAACAAAACTCTCTCGCTTATGGAGCCTACTTTATAGCAAAAGATATATAATGAGATAAAATACAAAATACACTAGAGGCAAAGGCTCTTTATAAGAGAAAAATAAAGACGTTCTGAAGGTGAGGGAAATGCAATTCTATGGACAGCCAGAAAAGATCTTCCTGACAAGATGACACTAAAGTGACATCTGAGAAGGTGACAATGAAGACTAATTCATGGGCCTCGTTGGTGATAACTACCATACGCACAGAATGGTGGGTAGGAAGAGAGGATGTGTTAAAGAGAATGAGTAAGCATCTTTTCCTAGGCATGTAACTTGTCCAGTCACCAACGCCTCCTGATCAGAAAAGCCCTACATAATTTTTAATGTGCCCCTGTTGCCATCTTAAAATTTTTAGCAATATCATTGTTCAATTTCTGTTTTGTTAGTGAACTCAGATGGAAAACTGGAGCAATCATTGAGAAGATATGTACATGATACATAAATATGCCTGCATTGGTTTTCACCATAGTTGCATATAGAGTTCACAACACTCCATGGACACAGAATTCTAGGGGACTTAATGAACCAGCTAGAGAATTCAGCTAGACCCAAAAAAAATGTAAGGTAGGTGTGAAACATTCATGGCTGTGTAAGTGGGACATTAAGAACCCTAAGAAGCCATACCTTCTGCTCAAATCAACACTTGCTTCATATACAGAATAAAGGCAATTGTGTTCCAAAAAACAAAAGCAACTACACAACTCTATTATACATGAGTTACTTCTGATGTTATTTTATATATCAAATTCATGGGCGATGAGATATTTTGTTAAGCATCATTCTGGGTATATCCATGAGGATAATTCTGGACGTGATGAGCATTTCAGTTGGTAGACTGACTAAAGTAGATTGCACTCCTTAACACGAGTGGGGCTCAGACAAGCTATTGAAAACCAGAATATAACAAGGGTAAGAGTTTGATCTCTTTGCCCGATGCTCTTAAAGCTGAGATATTAGATTGGGCTGGATCTAGTTCATCGGCCTTCCTAATTCTCCAGCTTATGGACTGTAGATACTGGGAATTTTCATCCTCCATAATTATGTGTCAATTGCTTATTTATCTATCTATCTATCCATCTATGTGTCCATCTATCCATCCATCTGTCCTATCCCCTTTTATTTCTCTTTCTCTGGACAACCCATCACTCATTATATTTCCCTGTATTACTCAACTACTGAACTAAAAATGGTGAAATAGTAAAGAAAGAAAACAATAGAACAATCAATAACTCCTTTCCTTTCAATTTTCCCTCAGTAACTTGAAAGTAGAGTGGTAGAATAGAAACAGGGAAATTATATAAATAGTTGAAATAGTTTTCCTCAGTGCTTTCACTTTTCTGCTAAGTATGAAAATACGTATCTATGCACAAGCAATAAAATGTCAATTGTGTTACTTCAGTGTTTTGGGCTAGTATTTAATACTTTTGTAGATAAATTCTAAATGGCATTGCAGTCTATGAAAACAGACAGCCATGTTTATGCAATAATTAAAATGTTAAGTTATTACTTAGAATGACTTTAATTAACAGACGAAAACATGTCAGTTGTAGTATTTCTGTGTTTCTGCACGTGATTTAATACTTTTATATTTGAATTAAAACTGGCATTGCATAATATAAAGTTGGACAATAAAATGTATGCAATAATTTACAATTTTAATCATTACTTGAAATGACATTAATTAGCAAACAAATACATGACAAATTGGGAGACTGGTGGAAAAGCAAAAAAATTAAAGATTCATATGTTTGTATTTTTTAGTAATATTTTTTTCCTGATTTTGAAACAAAAGCCTTCTTTTTTATTTTGCACTGCACCCCACAAATTAAGTAACTGGCCAAACTGGAAAGTTAGAATTTTCAGGTCGTAAAATTCTTTGAAGTAATTGCAATAAATTTTAATTTTTTTTTCTGAGATCATTAGTAACATTTGAGTTTTTAAAAAGAAATTACAATTTCTTTTATGGCTTAAAAAAATCCTCTGGCTACTGAGAATACTTCTCATCAGAGCAAGAGTGGAATAAGGGAGAACATTAGGAGTCTCTTGCAGTAACAACTGAAGCAAGGGCTGACGGTGGCTGGAATGAGGTCATAGGAGAATGGTCGAAGATTGTCACCCTCTCCATGTATAGTGCAGACAGGCAATGTTATTGAGTACTTAGCTGGATAAAGTTGTCAAGGAAAGAAAGAATCCACTAAAAATTCTAGGATTTTGTTCTTAACAACTAAATCCTGAAAATACAAATGACTAAGCATGAGAAGACTACTTGAGAAGTGGACTTTATTTTTTAATTTTGTGAGCAGTGGGATATTAGCAACTGTTTTATATAAACATGTGAGTTTATGATGCTTTTTAGATACTCCTGGAGAGATATGTAGTGATCAAGTAGGTATTGAATCTGAATGAGATTACAGAGCTCTAGAAAGGAAATGTAATTTGTGAACACTGTGTTTAATGTTATGAGAGTGGAGATTTCCAAAGAGTAAGCGTGTAAACAGAAGGGATCTAAGAACTAAGCTTGAATCCTTCTATTGTGGGAAGGCTGTGTAGACAAAGAACAGACTGCTAGAAAAACAAAGATAAAAACATTACATTGACATCTCTAGAGCCAATTGAAAATAACATTTCTTTTTATATTTCTCCTCCCTAAGACACAAAGGTTTGAGTTAACCACATTCATTACTATCATGACCATAATTGGTATTTGTGAAGACCTTTAGTCTAATAAATTACCACTTTTAGTTCATCACCTCTGCTCCATTCCTCCAGTCTGAGATATGTGTATACTACATGTCATTTCTTGTATATTCTTGCAAAGTGGTTATTAATTATTTGTATTCTTGTGTTTTTTGTTTTTTGTTTTTTGTTTTTTTTTTTGTGGGTACCAGGGGGTCGACCTCAGGACCTCGTGCGCCAGCAGGCGCCCGTGCCGCTGAGCGATATCACCGGCCCCTTTTTTGTATGTGGGTTCCGGGAGTCGAACTCGGGCCCTCGTGCTTGCAAGGCAGGCGCTTAAACCGCTGAGCCATCTCACCGGCCCTGTATTCTTGTGTTTTTAACAGGAAAACACATTGTATAAATGTTGTTATGTACTTTATTTCACTTTTTACATTTTTCCAGTAACCTCTGTGCTTTGCAGTCATAGCCATCATAAATTTGCATTTTCACCATTGCTCTCAACTGCTGGTTAACACTCCAAAGTGTACATTCTCAGAGAAAACTTGCACCAGGCAGAGTTTCTAAGGTAAGGACTATTTTATTGAAGGCTATTGCATTAGAATTGAGGACTATTTCACTGGGAAGAGAGAAAAACTGATTTCCCCTGAAACAAAAGATAGGGGAGATTTTAAGTCCTGGCAAAGCTACTGAAAAAATGCTGGATGATATTATATAAAAACCTAATCAATATGATTAGGCCATCTATGTTTGTTAATTGTCCTATATCTCCTCCTACCCTCCCACAGAAACTAGAACATGAGGTTACTATCTTGAAAATCATACTTTAGAGTGATTTCTCCCAGTTCCTTAAAAAATAATTCTTGTGTTGGGGCCAGTGAGATGGCTCAGCGGCTTAAGCGCCTGCCAGGCAAGCGCGAGGGCCCGAGTTCGACTCCCGGAACCCGCATATGAAAAAGGGGCCGGTGATATCGCTCAGCGGCACGGGCGCCTGTTGGCGCGCGAGGTCCTGAGGTCGACCCCCCGGTACCCACCAAAAAAAAAAAAAAAAAAAAAATTCTTGTGAAACTAGCAAAATCTGGGAAAATATTTTTGTCTGCAAATGGCAGAGAGAAATTACATTTGGCAGTTTTCTAAAGATAGTTATCTAAGCAAAGGGAGGTAAGTAGCTACAGTTGGGAAGAAATCTGCCTAAGGATTAGTCAAGTTAGGGCATAAAGGATTCTTGATCAGAATCCACTGTATTTCGGCTATCCATTTTCCATATATAGAGACCTCATTTGCTTCCAACTTTTTGCTTCACAAGTAATGCTGTGATGAACATCCGATACTGCCCGTGCACACCCTCCAGTCGTAGATGGAATTCCTTCAATTTCACCTAACACTTCTATTATCCAGTTTCCTATAATAAAGGTGATAGCTTATTTAACTTTGTATGTATCTAATTACTAACACTTTTAATATCTCTGGATATGTGTGTTAGCTATTTGTGTTTTCTGTAAGTTATCTGTCATTACTTTTCCCAGTTTTTTTCCCTGTGAGGGTTACTTCATTTTTCCTGTTGGAAATGTGCATTCTTCTTATCTTCTAGACTAAGGCTTTGACATTTATTGACATTTTAGAAATAACCGATATCTTCCTCATCCCATTTCCTGTCTACTAATCTTGTCTGTGGTGTCTATCTTCCAATGAAATTCTTAACTTTGCCAAACTCAAAGATAGATAATATATTTACCTTGATGTGTTCTTCATAGACTTTTATTTGAAGTGTTTATATCTAGGTCACAAAAATATTCTGCATTTTTTTTCTATTAGTTTTACAACATTCTTTTTCCATGTTTGGTTCTGTAACCAATCTGAAGAAATGTCATTAGGGATGGTATGATAAAGAAGATCCCAACTTTACTATTTTGCTTACAATATTTCACTTAATCTACACCATTACTAAATCAAAGTTTGTCCCCTATATTTTGTGTTTTATTATGTATCATGTTCACACATTTTTGTGGGTTTGTCTGTTAGTTCATCATATTCTTTGACAGTTCAGATGTTTATTCTTGCTTTAATTCCATATATTTAATATAATAATTTGTTCTATATTTTAACACCTAAAAGAACACAATTCCTTTACTTGATTTTTTAAGAATGACTTAGCTATTTTTGACCTTAAATTTTTCAAAGAAATTTTAAATTTATAGAATCTCTCAAAAATGATATAAAATCTTAATATCTTGCTTGGCTTTCATGACCTGACACTCTTCAAAAGAATACTGATGGGTTATTTTGTAAAATATTCCTCAGAAGAATTTATTCTGGGTTTCTCATAATTGGAGTGAGGTCTGCTGTTTTAATAATATCGCATAGTTGAAGGGTTCTCAGTGTACCATTATGAGAGTTTTAAGGTATTGTCTTGTTACTAGTGATGTTTACCTTGATCATTTGGTGAGCTTGCTGTCTATCACAAATCTACACTGTAAATTTACTGTATTTTTCTTTATAATTGATTAGTATCCTTGGGAATTGCTTTGAGACCCTATAATTCTTGTTTTTCTTCAGATGTTCAGACACTAATTTTAGAAGCATCAGTGTATCTTATCAACCACATTTATTACTGGGAAATATTTCTAATGATGATAATTTATAGTTCCTTGTGACACTTCTGTACCTAAATAAGTTTTTAACATTAGGGACTGGGGTAAAGAATATAAGGAAAATGTACCATGGTTTCAACTTTCTGCAAATATATAATCAGTTAAAAATAAAACAAACATAAAATCAAGACACTGGGATTTTATTTGGAGTTATATTGAATTTACAGGTTGTTTGTTAATTTGAGGTCTATTAATATCTTATAATTCAGCTGCCAGCTAACAGTTTATATATTTGGGTATCCCATCTAATATCATGTTCTGGCCAGCTTTCATGAATAAAATATTTCCTGGAAATGAAAATGATAAACATTGCCCAATGCTGTTTCATGTCAAACAGGCAAGAGTTTAGATTTAGGAAATTTATTTAATAATATGGAGAGCATTGGTGACCTTCTGAGAAGTTCTAGTGGAGTGAGATGGCTGAAACCTGCTGAGAATGCATTAGAGAAAATAGAGGGAGAAGAATTATGATTCAAAACCATTTTGTATAAAGTAAAAGAGAGTTACCCATCAGTAGCTGGAAAGATAAATGCATGTAAGGATTTTGCTTTTTGTTTTCATTTTTATTACAGAAAAAAAGAGCCCGAAACAATATGTTTTTAAACTGGTAGTGATTTCCTACAGCTAGTGATTATGCAGCAGAGATGGATAATTTGGTAAGAGATCTAAAAGGTAGAATTAGAGCAATTTTTAAAAAGCATACAATATAATATGAGAGGTTTCAGGCTCTGGAGGTTAAGGTCAGTGTGTAATCGTGATGGTTCACCACAACACTAGCCTGAGAGACAAGAAGTGGGAACATGAAAGCATCAGAGGGTGATGACAGTGAAATCAATTGTCTTATAACTCCTGTTACAGTCAAAAATGTGAGCAATTGGAATATGAGAAAGAGAGAATTTTACACTTCTCTTGAGTTTTATTTATGGAGTTTTATATTCCTCAAGAATATGAACTAAAGCCACACTCAAGGAATGTAAAATTAACTGCAAGTATTTTTAGTTTTAAATAGTAACTTCTTTTTAAAAATAATTGTACTATTTCTCCCACACATCAGTCTTATTGATCCAGAGATTATAAATAGAAAATGATATTAGGTAGGTAGATATATAAACATCAATAAAATATATATGCATTATATAGGAGATTATCTATATTTAAAATACTACATGAAAATCTTATTTATTCTTAACTTTCAGCTTATATTTATGTACTACATTTTGACTAAGTTTTCTAATATGGAAGTAAATATGCTTTATATCATTACAGATCATCATTCTTTGACCGAGCTTTTATTTATCCATAACTGAACTAAAATTCAATTAATATGCACACACACACACACACACACACACACTCCTCATAAGACACAGTGTCTCAGATGTAAATGTCTTTGGGAATTATTCTAAAACACCTGTTTTACCGTGTGCTATAATTTCACACCTCAAGCATCATTAATATTTCAGTGCATTTTAATTATCTATCTAGATGTTTCCCCGTGCCTCTTTCATAGAATGGACAGTATTATAAAATTTGTAACTCAGGTATTAGGCCAATAACATATTTTTTTCTAAAAAAACCACATATAAGAATAGTATGAATAAGTAGAAAAAGTAGACCTAAAATATTGTCTAAGAAATGACCTAAAAATATGAAGTATCTTAAAGTTGTAGAGCATTAACTTATAATGAACTAACGGTGGTCTTTTGACTTAATTAATTAGCTTTATTAAAGCTACAGATAGTATAGTTTTATGACAGTCTTCACAAACTCTGCCAAGTGTTTCATTGTTTGGGAAATAACCAAATTGGCAATTAAACATTTGTTAGCCACATATTAACTTGACAAAAAAAGGGAATTTGCTATACAAAGTCTGTTACTGATCAATAATGTTTGAACAGTGTATTGACTTCTGTTGTAATAACAGACTTTTAGCCACTAGTAGTTCTTGCACTATTTAATTACTAAGGTGGAGATTGTGCTTTTAATGTTAACCCGACTACTGTGAAATACCAGGATTCTGTCCTATAAAGCCAAAGATTTATTTCTGCCAAGGTAGATTAGAAAATTATTCAAAATGTATAAAAAGAAAAAATATGAGTTTAAGTAAAACATAATTTTAGAGCTGGTATAGACCTGATAGAATAATTTTTTCCATGAAATACTGAAAAATCCCAAATGATTCCCCACTTATCTATTATGTTAGGGAGGCACGTGATGGAGGAAGAGCAAAATAATACCTATTTTTAAGAAGCTAAATATCTATATGTCTAACAGATTATATAAATATATACAATTTAGAAAAACATAATTTTATATTTTACTTCAAATTAACTATGAGCAAATAATGTTTCTTACCTTTTACAACAGTGATGAGTATAAATATATCATAATAATTATATATGGAAACTTTAACATATCAAGTATTAAATCAGTGGTAAGGAGACACTCGTGTATAACAAGAGCTGATTATGAAATATTTGAATTTGGGCAGGTGGTCTTTAAACCATTCCTGGCTTGAAATGAGCAAAGCTGTGGGCAAAGTATTTACACTTGGGAAATTTGCAAACGCTGTGACCCACTGATTCAGTACCTCATTCTCAGCCTAGTTTCAATATTTTACTCATTTGGATAAGTAGGTAATGGTAATTAGCCAACTAGAGTTATGATACTGTCACTGTGTCATCAAAACTCTGTGCTCTCAGAGTTTATCATCACTGCTAATGAAACTGTGTGACTTTTTCTATAAATGAGAAAATGAAAGTACAGAGTCCTTTAAAGGCTGAACCAAAACACTAAAACGTTTGGGTCAAAATGTAATAATTTGTACAATGTCCTTATTTTAATTATAACAAATTTGCAGTACACAGAATTTAAATGACAGGATTAAAGTCTTGATTTGTTTTAGAATTTAATATTTCAACAATAATTATTTTCATATACAAAAATCCACATACCCCACATTGCAAAATCCTTCGATGTCCCATACTTGTTTACACATTGAATTATTGGATATATAGTAAATATGCATACATTATTTCCTGTCTTAAACTTTTCTTAATCTGAAAGTTCAAAGCTTGCTCTCTTACTGGTTTGTTTGTTTCCTTATATTAAGTACAGCTTCACATCTTACATTCTTGCAACGAAAGTCACTAAGTTACTAAAATGTCGATGCTATAAATTACTTAAAATGATTGTCTGCCGGCATCATTTTTAAGTTATCTTAGCATCTGATGTGTAAATTTCTCAAAAATATATCTCACTTTTACTTTCAGCTGCTCTGATAATAATATTTGCTTATTTTGTTCATTGCTATTACCGCTTGGAATTTTAATTATCTATGGACATATTTGTGTGTGATCTTGTCACCCATATTAATGGCACAAACTGGATCATATTATTTGCTATCACAGAATTTTGGACTGTACTGAATATGGGCAGGCACTGAAAACACATTTGACGGATGAGAAAAACAGCGTGTGAACAGAAAGGATGAACCCAAGAAATACCACGTGCAGAAAACTAAAAATAATATGTCTTACATTTGTAAAATACTAATATATGATGAATTAATAACCTATTACTGCCTTCAGTTTGTTTTTCTCAGTGAAAGAAAGTGATCAACTTTATGGTTTCTTTCAGATCTAAAATTTGGGAATGGAAAAGATCTTCAAATGAACTTCATAGAAATGGAAAGGAAAATGAAAGCAGAATGCTAAGGTGGTGAAGTTAGAAATCTTTTTTCTCTACTATATTGGCATCTGGAAGAATTAAATTCTATGACAAAAGAAGGAATGTTGTGTGAGAAAATTTTTTCTTTCATATATCCAGACGTTTCTGTGTTATTAGACATAGATGTCGAAGGTCATGATGGATAGAAAAACTGAGATAATCTATGTGAATAGAGGATCATTTAGAAATGTGAAATTGGAGAAAAAGGCAACAGAGAAACAGTTAGGAAACCCAAGGTAAGGAAAATAAATTGTCTTAGTAGCCAAAACCAGCCTCCAAATAAAATGACTCCTCATTAGAAAATCCCACCAGTTCAGAACCTCTCTTCTTCCTCTCTGTTCTCATGGAATTACCCGCTTCATTGCTCACTAAATATCATTTGTCCACTGGAGCAAGGGCTATTGATTAGGTGCAGATCACACATTATGTTAGTTAATTAAATCAACACCTTTGTTCACCATTACTCTTGCCAAACTCACTCCTCACAAAAAAAAAAAAAAATTAGAGATTGATATTAAATGCAGGCTGAAATTTTCATTGATCTTCCTAAAAATATTTCTACACATCAGCAAACACTTTCATTTTGTATACCAAAGTCAGACATGGCAATTAAAACAATGTATTATTCAAAGTATTTTAAATTTTCAATCGTATCAACAAACTTTTGACCAGTGATTATGGTAAAGTGCAATAAGAGCCACGAGGAAGCAATGTTCCTTAAAGACTGTAATGTAAGTATGGCCAAAGTCAAAGAAAGAAATCTTCACCAGATAGGGAGAATTTTAGTAAGGATGACATATCAAATAATTGACAAAATAACAGCCAATACTAGACACCAAAGTGAACAATATACTGAAAAAGAGAAAAAAAATCCTATCATGGAATTATTATCTTAGTAGTTATTTCACCTTAACAAGAAAACTTTGACTTAATTCTAATAACTCAAATTCTGTCTTATGATCTTTGCATCAAATACTTAATCACATCTGAAATACTCTTTCCATAGGTAAAAGAATGGAATCGTCATTTCATTTATGCCCAAATGTCCTCTTGTAGAAGAGAATCTTCCTAACCACAGTAAACTTTGACAAAATAACTAACCAATTATAAATTTTATGTATTTGCCTAAATATCCATGGCAATATCTATACTATCTATTATGTGGTGCTACAGTTAATACTTCAACATCTGGTTTTTATTTGGAAGTCTTTCTTTAGTCTTAGACAAATAACTCAAGACAAATAACTTCTCTGAGTACTTCCAAGTTTTTCATAATAATTTCAGCATATCACTATTGTGTGCATAAGTCCGTTAACCATAGCTATGACAAACTATATAATTTTCGATTTCCCTGATTCTTTAGCACATTGCTTTCCGTGATACTTGATTTTCCTATTTAAGCTCATCAGCAATAACCAGTTTGAGTATCAGTGCAGTTTTTCTTCTTGATTTAGGCATCCCTTAAATTCAAGTTATTTAATTTTTACATTAAGAATGGACTGAAATAATTAGAAAACATAATTTTAATATATATGTCTATGTTGTAGCATATAAAACTGACATACAACATTCTAAACTCTATACATACATATTGATATGTTGGTCCATATATAGTATGGTATGCATTTAGTACAGTGAATCTATCTATCTATCTACCTATCTACCTAACTGTCTAACATCTCTTGAATGGTCCCATTAGAAAATTTTGCTATCATGAATTTATTTTTTCTTTATATTAACAAACAATCAATTTTTGGCCTTACATGAAAATACTGCATAAACTTCAGTTTTCATGAAAACTTCAGTCTTATTTTACTCTTACTGGGTCACTCATTAGTTTACAATTTATTCACAGTAAATGAATTAAAGTACTCCGCTTCCACTAGCTTATGCTATGATAAACAACCTCCAGTCTCAATGTCTCATACTCACAAAGTTTATTTCTCCTTGCCATAGCATGGTAGCTGCCAATTTGCCTTTTTATGTCATTTCAAAACGGAAGAAGGCAAAAGTTCACATGGCAGAGCAGACTCAAAACTGCCAAATCAGGTGAGAGCTTTTTCAGCCCCTTCTTGGAAGTATCATGAACATTTCTATTCATATTTTTTGGGCCAAACCTAGTTACATAGTAAACAGTGACTTTAGTAGGTCAGGGTATAATCCTCTCAAAGGGATAGATAGCCAATATGTAAACAATAAAATCCAAAACAAAAGTATATTCAATTTTAAAAATAAAACATAAGTAATTGCCCTTCATCTAATAGATAAAAAATTAATTAACCTTAGCATCTCATTTAATATTAAAAAGAAATCTAGTTCAAAATAAAACATACTATTTTTTTAAGTGGGGTAAGAAAATATATGGATTTAAATGTATTGTATTAGCAAGAGTCTCACAAATTATACAATTATTCTCCAGAACAAAGATGCATATGATAAACAGTGTGTAGAAGTAGTGTGCTTTTGGAAATGTGAATAAATAATATAATGCTAAACAACAATAGCAACTTTGGTAACGTTTCATTATCATTTTGGTATTTAATTTCACAGTTCTACTATATTAAATGTATGTTTTCTCTTCTTTTATCACATCTCTCCAGTTGCTTTCTCGAGTCTTAAATTCATTTACTTGTTTTTTTATTTGTTGCATTGTTTCAATACACGTGTATGGCGGGTATCTTTGTAGGTATTTAGTTTTCTGTTTAAACACAAGTTTAATTAGAGCTGTCGAACTCTTAAGAATACTGTGCTCTACATTCATCAAAAGTATATTATTTCACACTGAAAGTCAAATCCATTATATCAAAAGGGCATCATGCTAAATGTTTTCTGTTGCAACTTAAGATTCACTCCACTTTGCTTTCTGCTGCAGAAGCCCAATCCAGGGTAACCACACCAGTGAGTTTTCATGCGTGTGACATCCAGTTGTGTTCAGCAAGGGAAACGCTACCAGGAGAAAACAGGCCAGAGGTGAAATTGCTGCTGTATCCCTGGAGAGTGGGTATGAAGGCAGCTCCTCTGAGGTAACCTTCTCCGAACAACTCTTTCTCACCTCCCTTGTGAATTCTTGCAAAGTATTGCTAATGCTACCAGCTCTACCAATCCCTGGAGTCTTACCTGAGTTTCTGCGTGTAGTGTCCCTTAAACTTCTCTACACTTTCCTGTAATGATGCTTCATTAGATTTTTCTCATTCACCAGTTCTGATTGTGCCTTCCGGTACTTGCCAGGACCCATGCAGTGATATTCATCAAAAAACTGCATTATGTATTATTTTTAAGGTAGCTACATACTTATAAAAAGAAGAAAAACAGAATTTATTTTTTAAAATATGCTATCTTCTTTATTTCTTTTGTTCAAATTTCAGCAGTGTTCACTCAGATTCCACAGAGCATGTAAAAATCTAACAATTGGTACCTAGAATCTAAAGTGGATTAATATTACTCATTCTATGGATCAACATGTGCTTATTTCTTAGAAACTTTCAAAAAACATAAATTACTAACATCTCTGTTCATTATTGGGGGAAAAAGGAGAAAGTAAGAAGGAAAATATTTTTATGGAGTATGTATTATATATTAGGCACTATGCTTGAAACTTTCCAAATGTCACTGTATTAACTCACACTTTTCAGGGAGAAATCTTTATTCAGCTAGTGCAACCTACTTCTGAAAGTTAGTAAAGATACAAAAAAAAAAAAAAAAAGAATTAATTTGTTTATTGATTGCACTTAGAATAATAAAAAGACCTTCAAACCTTATGGGATATTCTTGTTGAAGCTACACTAGAAATGGACCATCAGGCACAATTATTTCTCTTATTCTTATTGACATGCACCATTCAAGAAGAGTAATTTAGGGTACCCTCAAGGTCACTAGGCGAGAGAATGATTTCATTAATGCTATCAAACTTATCTTAACCATTGTGTTTCTCATTATACTCTTTCAGAGCCTTTAACAGAAATAAAACTGAAATCTGAATTAACTCTAAATGTGCTTATCAGCAGACGCTTCTTGGGAATGCAGCCATTATACAATGATTTCTGAATACCTAATGTATAATGTGTGAAAGGCAATGACAGTTACAAAATGATTAAAATTCTAACAAGACAGGTGACATGCAATATTTCTGTTTGTTGAAAAAATTAAATTGAAATTGACATACTCTTAAAATGATACAAAAGAGGTTGTTAGACTATCAAGTGTAAAATTTTCAATGAACATGAAACTGTTGCAACTATAAAAATAAAATAAATAGAACAGTGTTAATTATTTAATGTATTTATTCCTTTCATGGATAGTTATTTTTTTTTCAAACATGAAATTTTAAAAAATCCACTTCAGTAGCTCTTAAAATACAAATATGAAATAGTTCCAAAATACAGTAAAAAATTCCATATACCTTGCACTGTAAATTCCTAGTGGATACATGACCATTTAGGTGGTATGGTCTTTCCTACCAAGAATGTTGGAAGACACTACATGATCCGTCTCCAGAGTTGTTGCTGTTTGTTTGTTTTTTCTTTTGCAAAGTAATAGCAGTAAATCACATAGAATGAAAGGCTAGATGAGAGAACACTAAGAGGGCGGGGACCCACAGGGACAAGGTGGTATTCGTGACTTACACTTGAGGCCTTCATGGTAGCCTCACCTGCACGCACACAAAGGTAACGCTTTGGACGTAGAAGCTGTAATAGCTGAGGTCCCATGGTAACACTGAAATGAATGATGTCCTAATACTTTGACAGACACTTCATACTAGACAAGGGCTTAGAGCAAAGAAAGCCACATTTTCATGTTTTTGTAGCTTCTATTTTGTGGCTGTGACTGCCATATTCAACATGAAAAACCATAGAATATAGCATTTTAAAGGTGTATTATGAAAGTAAAGACATAGCCTGTAGATCTCAACTTAGAATTATCTTCAAGCAAAATTTAGTTTCTTCAAATTACCCGTCAAAATAAAGATTAAAATTGAAGAAGCTGTAAAAATACTTTAAAGTGCTTCTGAAAACAGCAAAAATATACGTGGGCTTGTATCTGAAATATGCAGTAGTATGTGTTTGTGAAAATTAGGAAATGATATTTCCAGTTGAAAGATAATTAGAGAAGCAATTGGAGGATTAAAGTAAATATTACAGAAAAAGTGTCCATGGAATAATGTAACTAAAACTGTCACATGACTGAATGAAAAGTAATACTATACTAAAATAAATCAGCGATGTGTAACTTAAATATGAGAGATCTTCTTCCAATACAGTGGTTGGGTACAATGTAATTCAAACAATGATAA
Organism: Erethizon dorsatum; assembly: GCA_028451465.1. Lineage (NCBI taxonomy): Eukaryota > Metazoa > Chordata > Mammalia > Rodentia > Erethizontidae > Erethizon > Erethizon dorsatum. The sequence goes on along the minus strand of CM051828.1, from coordinate 11,126,764 downwards.
TAGGAATAATAGAGGAAATGATATTTGGAATTCAATGTGTGCAATTTTATAACAGAAGATATGATGAAGATGGAAAGGAAAAATAAAGAAGAGAGAAGGAAGTCAATGAGAAAGCAGAGGGACAGAAAACAAAATTATAAGGAGAGATTTTTTCATAATTAAATTCATAAATTGTACATTAACCTTGATAAGTCCACCTTAGGGAATATACATGACCTTGACACATTCAGTTGGAATCGCTGGATCTCAGAAATAAAAGATCTGGATATTTCAAAGAGGACATAGAAGAAGGAATGTGATTAAAACAAATGTCTTAAGCAATGAGTGAAAGCAGTGAGAGAGTGAACTCTCAATAAAGTGCTACGTATCCTGGTCAAGTGTGGCGGAGCGGTTTACTCCATGCTCCCCCACTCAATTCTGCCATGGGTTTTTGAGGAAGTTTTTGAGAGATATGGATATTAAGATTTCAATATGTTAAAAAATTTGTTAGGGTTTGAACACAGGTAGTTGGATAGTAGAAGTGGTGCTCTCAACCACTATTCTATGCTACTTATTTATATAGAGAGGAAATGATTGGGCATTAAGAATTCTGGCAACAGTTGACATAGACACTTAGGGTACAGAAAGAAAAATATAATCTGTGATATGAAAGGGTTTAAAATATGTATATTTTTCAATAAAGTTTTGCTGAAATCAAATCATTCAAAGACCACTTCAACATTTTTGAAAGTCAATGTGAAGAAATCTAATGGGATGTCATGCCTTAAAAGGAATGCAGTAGTATCAAAAATATTTAAATATAATAATTCACAAAAGTTTACACATAACTTTGCAAAATAGTGAAAATATCAAGATATCTTAAATTATAAGTTACATAGCATTATAGTATTATTTTAGCAAATCATAGGCATAGAATATAAAATTACAACTAATAGCATAGTTATTAATATTATTGTATCTTAAATTGTAAAATATGCCACTACAACAATACTGTGTATTAAAGGAAAGCACAGGAAGTGTAAGTATAGTTAACTAGGTGAGTTTGTAAAAGAAAATGAATATATGACTGACTTTTCTCATCACTGAGACACAATATCAAATACCTGCATCTCTAAGGCAGAAAGGTTTTATCTTGGCTCTAAATTTGTAGAGGCTTCAGTCCATAGCTGGCTGACTCCAAGGCAGGGAGGCATGGGCGAGGAGAAGCAGCTCAGAGGGTGGGGTAGCGGGTAGAGAGAGAGCCAAGGGAGGGGGCGGGCAATAGACCCTTCCAGTCCATGACCACGGTGACCCACCTCCAACCAGGCTTCTCCCAATATCACATTTGCCTATAAACTCATTAGGGGATTAATCCACTGATGAGCACAGTGCCATGTTCCAATCACTTCCCAAAAGCCCCTCCTGTGAGCTCATGAGGCTTTAGGAAGACATCTAGGTATAAACCATAACTTTTTTCAAACATGCAATGATTTAGTGAAGCATGGAGAAGTGTACATGTAAGTCCACAGATATGTTTTTAACTTTTGTTATAAAAGTAACACAAAGTAGCAAGAACCTGTTTAAAGCCTTCATTCTAAATGATTCTAGAAAGAAGAATTTAAAGCATAGCACATACAACTATTTTTAAAAGTTTTTGTAAGGTAATAATGTTGGATATTGCATTCTGTCTGTCACTTTTCAGTTTAATTTACTATATAAAAGTTTCATATTAGTATAAGACAATAATTTCATAAAACAGGACAAATGGCAGAACTAAAAAACAGAAAAACAGTATAAAATTATACTCAAAGACTCAAAAACAGGACACATAATGCAAATATCACTTAATACTATATCTTATTTTAATTAAAATATATTTTTATAGGGCAAAATTTTCCCATTGGTAACAACAGTGTGCATATGTTTACAATAAATATTTCCCAGCTTCCCTTGAAAATATAAATTGGTAATGAAATATAAATAAATATTTTGTTGATAAAATTTTGATCATGAAGGCCACAGTCTAGAAAGTTTTACTATATAGAGTAAGACAAGAATTGCTCATGGAACATTAAAAGGTGTTATGAAGATTTTACCTAACAGAATAGGATAAAAATTCCTGAATACTGTGCCATGCAATATTGTGATTATTAAAAAGCTAATATTGAAAAGCTAATACTAAAAAGCATGTACTGAAAAGCTAACAAATAAATCAGGTTTTACATACAGTGTAAATAAAACAAATGAAAAGTAAAGGAATGATGAAATTCATTTTTAAAAATATACCTAAACACAGGTCTCAATGTGCAGTTGAAAATGTCTTATATATTTGGGACAGATAAACAAAGGTATAAACCAAAAGAAATATTGCCTTAGAAGTATAAAACTAAAACAGAATTTCAGTGTCATGGAAATTATCACATTAAAGAAAAAATGTGTAAATAAGAATGACATCTGCTAACTCCAAGAACTACAGGAAATCCTAAGAACCAAGTTGCTGTGCCAATTCTGATTTTTCTTCCTGTCCTTTAGAGTTAGTAGTATCCCAGAGAGGGGATGATGTGTCAGCATCGTGGCGTTTAGAATGGTTATGACACAGAAAAGAGCACAAGGGACCCAAAATCTGTGGGCAACATGAGTAAGAAGTTAGCCTATATTTTAGAAAGTGTTGAGTTGAGAGGTTGGTTGTTATACACAGCAACGTAACTTAAGCTAGCAAGGTAATTTTCTGTCTTAAAATAGGCCTAAAATATATAGCATAAGCAAATGGCCCATGCGGTTCCAGGAAAGGAAATTTCACTTTTAGATGGATAAAAAGGGCACTTGGATCACATAACACAAAAAATTTGGTTAAGGCATTCCTGGTGAAAGCTTAGGAGATGAATAATTTCCATGAAGAATTTCTAGCTTTAGGTAAAAAGATGGCAAAATATTAATAGTAATTTTGCTATTGGATGCCTTTAAAAAGATGCTATAACATAAAGGTTAAATAAAAATAAAATTTATTTTCTTGTAAAGTTTCCAAAAATTAAAAGGAAATTTAATGACTAGAAATTCTAAAACTAGCAGTGGTTAAGTGAGAACTGTTTTTTGTTTCCAATTAATTGAAAATGAAAACTGTCATCCGAGGATGAGAACTTATTATAACTCATCTTCTTGACCAGGCACAGTTCAGAGATAAGATGTGGCTCTTATATGCTTTGTACCGTCTTGTGAGTTGGTTAATGTCCCAAAGAGTGAGTTTCCCAAAGCTAGACAAAATTTCTCAAATAAAAGAGAATCTGGGTTTCCCTTTTAGCCCTTCTAATTGACTGCAGTTAAGCCTACGGTAGGAATTTTTAGGAAAAAAGTGTGGGTGTGGCTATCAGTACAGAGAAGAGATGAAATTGCATTGATAAAAAGATACCTACATTTTTGAGTTTTTAATTGCTTCCTGTAAGAACCTAAATCCTAGGTTTGGTGTTGTAATAGGACACAGTGAAGGGGTATTTTCATTTCTAATGATGAGGCCCCTTGAAACACTTCCCAGTAGGATTTCAGAATTCCTGAGGGTCAGTAAAGTACATCCTTTCTGTTTCCCATTATCACTTTTCAAATATGAGATTTGTGGCAGCTCTCTCTACTCGTCTTTGTCCCTTAGTTGGCACGGGAGAATTAACTTGTCCTTTATTTCACAGGCTCTAGTTTATCTTCACGGACAAACTCTAGAGATAGCAAGATCCTGGATAGGTTTGCTTTTAAGATTAGCTGGTTTCGAGGTCCTTCCATTTACCTATAAATGTCTCAAGTTTATCGAACACATGTGAATATTGCATTGTTTCTCTGGTGTGAGAAGCAGAAAGTGTAAATAAGGACCAGAATGTATATCAGATACTATGAAATAGGAAGAAAATGCTCAATTGGGAAAGGGATCTAGGGAAGTGGGAGGGAGAAAGGAAGGGAGGGAAAAGAATAAAAAGAGAGAAAAAGGAGAAATGGAAACAAAGCTTTCATAAATGAGGAGAGGAAGAAGTATTGAAGGGAGGATAAGGGAATGGGAAGAAAAGGGATTGAGATTAGCCATGTACAGGTACAAAGTACCTGTGATGAAAGTGATCATTATGCATATTTAAAATGTACCAATAAACCTAATTAATAAAAAATTAAGTCTCATACAATAATAAAAAAATGATTATCGGGTTCCATTCTGTGAGAGTGGTTAAGACTGATTTACATGTGAAATGAAAAGAAGCAAGTGTCTGTGACCAAGACAGGGAACCGTGGCTTTAGTTTTCAAAACATTTGCTTAGCATCATGTAGTCATTGCAATTGACATGCACTGCTGGTTCCGCAGGTGAGGACCGTCATCGTATGTAATCCGTCCGTTTTAAGAACAGACTTGCTTTCACCAGTGAAGGGTCGGTTGAAATAATGCTTCTCACTGTGTGTCTCCATCCTGGTGTATCATTTCACTGGCACAACATCAGCAATACCCTAGCTGTGTTTGGTCATTTAGTTTAGATCCTTACAGTGTCAAAACGTACTGAAGTGTTACATTCAACCTCAGATATAGCTTGAGTCAAATCCTTTAAGCCGCTGACACACCGAGATCATTTTTTTTTCTTTTTCCATGGTTTAACCAAGACTACGCTGATTAATACAATGTGAGCCGTCGCTGAAATTATTAGAAATAGAGACATTTTAAATCTGCAGAATAAAATTCAATGCAATTACTGATATTGTCTCTTCAGCATAAAAATAATAGTGCATTATATTATTTGTAATAATAACATAAAAATATTTAATTATTGGTTGTAATATTAATAAACATCAACAAAACACAAAGTTGTTCTGAATTTGTCCCTATTTTCAAAGAGTAAGGTCAAAATATATATTTTCCAAATATTTTATCTTCCTAATATTTTAAATCATATTAAACTTGGAAGAAAAAAGATAAACTATAAGAAGTTTCAAATCTAAAAATATCCAAAGAATTCTAATATTTGCAATTTTATAATCAAAATACCAAGATTCTTTTAATAAATGATGTGTATCCCTTGCCATTGCCTCTGGAAGTAATAAAATCATTTTCAAACCTTCAAGATTTTCCCCCTAAGTTTCAGATTATTATATAAATCAAGAAACTCTGAGCCAGGGATATAACTCAGCAACACAGTGCCTGCCTGGCAATCACGAGGTCCTGAGTTCGATTCCTGGTACCAAAAAAAAGAAAGAAAAGAAAAGAAACTCTATGGCTGTTACTAGGCACAATTTATTATCTCCCATTGATGCAGCAGGTAATTATCTATTATGTTTTTCTAAATACAAAGCATGTTCAGTTGACATCTGGTCTAAACATCAGTAGTGTGGAGGTACCACCACTTTTACTGCAATCATAAAACAATTTTAAGTCTGCAACTTTCTGGTTAAGCTTGAACTTTTAAAAATCTTGGGAAATTTGAATTTTCCATGGAATATACTTGAAATACAGTTTAATATTAGTTAATCTTGTGTGCCCTAAATCTTAACTCAATAACAACATACATCCATTTATATATAAATATATGTAAATATGCATAAAAAAGAGAGAAAGAGTGACAGTGTAGTCTTCCATGTTGTCATAGAAATATATTTTTCTTCCAGGTGAGAAATGTAATTTAATTTTATATGCTGTTATCTTTTCTGAAGAGTTTTCACATAAGACAAAAAAGTATAAGTGAAAATTTTATCTTATGCTAAAAATATTAATAAATGTTTTCCTGTTCATTGCACAAGTTGATAACATTATAATAAAATTTTTATACTCATAATGTATTAGAGTTCTTGAAAATATTTTTACCATCCACATTTTACATTAATTTAAAAAGTCTTCTGGTCACTTCCGTAGTGGGTAGAACAGAGGGCAAGAGGAGGAAGAAAACCAAGAAATTTGTCATATGCGAAGTTAGTTTAAAAAACTCAAGAAAGAGGCATGGTCGACTATGTCAAAGCCTTTTGTGAACTGAAGTGAATTAACAAGGGTAACTGATCTTGGAGTCTAACTACATAAACATAGTAGGTCATCTGGTATAGAGAATGAGAGGTGATAAAATACTGGGAGGTGAAAATAGTTACTTTTTCAGAAAATTTTCTCCCCAAAGGCATAAAAAAATTGCCAAAAAAATGTGGTAGCAGAAGTATATGTGGGATAAGAAACATATTTCTGAAAAATAATGAAAATATTATAAGAGTGATTGGAAATAATTAATGTGGGATTGAGAGGTCAATGAGTAATTATTTGTGAAAACAAAATTTAAAAAAACTTGGAGTAATTGAAAAAAAAAATCTGTGAATTAGTGGAGTAGGAGTTAAAGTATCATCACAGTTCATCGTTAACTCCAACAAACTCATACTTGGCTTCTCTGTTATCAACTCCCCTTTATTAAAATAATATCAGCAAATCTGTTTCTGTTTTTCTTTGATATTTTCAGAGTATTTGTGTTCCTTGAGAAAAGGAAGTGGAAGTAATTTTATTCCACTAATTTAAGTCAGAATTGGCATAATCATGGTCCACATAGATATAGCAAAACTGGTATGTAGCAATATGATAAGAAGTGTCTTACAGTAAAACTTGATTATCCCATCTCTCTTACCTGCACAACTATGTCAAATATAAATTTATATGCAACAGATGTGAATCATATTAACATTTGTATATAAATACTGTTAAGTTAATATTTGATTGAATTAAATTATTATTGTGGTCAGGTATCTCTGAGATGGAGAAATACATCAGATTTTTTAAATTGTATTTGATAACTATATTATCATAAAATTTAATGGAAATTATCATAACTAAAATTTGTAGTGAAACGTTGCTTATTCTATATTTAAAACAAAAAAATTCATTTTCTTAAACATGATTTTAACATTCATAGTTCTGAAATTTACTTAGTAATACAATATTTTTTGACCACCTGAATTTTCTCTAATAATTGTCTTCTTTTTATACATTTTGTGTTTTCGTATAAATATGTTATTATGTCTAAAATGAAAATAATTCATCATGGTTATTTTTTTCTCATTAAATTGAGCTATGAGGTGATAAAAACAGGCATTTAGCCTTTAATTCTCTCTCAGAATATCTGAGTAATTTGATACTATAATTAATTAGAAAATATTTATGAATAATGATGTTAAAACACTAGAAAATAAAGTCTTCAAGATGTTTACATATTATTTTTCTAATACCTTAAATAATAATAATCACAATTTAGTAATCACCATTAGAATTATGATATAACCTAAAAACATATTTTTCTGCATTTAATATTACTTCATTTAAAAACGTTTACATTGAATAAACTTTTTGAAAAATTTTCTTTTATGTTTTTACAATGAACCTATTGTTTTTGCTCTAAACCCGTTTTCTATTAAAAGTAATTATCTGAAAGAATTTTACAATGATCAGAAATAGAAGTAACAGATTTTGAAATATCAATAATGAATAAATACAGTTTCAAGCAATAATACACACTTAATTCACTGATAAAATTTTAACATACTAACCGATAAGTTTTTATTTCAAGTTATGTCTAGACTTCTTTTCTAAATGAAAGTTAACACGCATAATGACATCAATGGGCGCAACGTGCTTCGTGTTTGTTTTACTGACATTACTGACTGCTAATAGATATAAAAACAATTTTCAGAATCACGTGGTCATGGGTGATATGTTAATTAAAAGCTGTCAGAATAATGTTGAAATGAACACTGGGTTTTACAAAGATCAAGGACAAAGCCAAAGCAAAACAACAGATCTAACTCCAATAAAAAGACAAAAACAGAGTGTCACATTCCACATCGCCCATTCCATTCTCTGCACCATTACTTCAGCTTTACGTTGCTTCGTTGAGTTTAGATTCTACTTGGTATCTGTCTACTTCCATTATTTGTTTTTCTCCTACTTCTCCCAACTGCTCTCCATCATTTGTTAATTAACTTTCTGCTTAACTTTTAAATTCATGTCATCTTAAATTTATTGTGTCTGTAAAATAGATTCTTACTAAATCATGTTCTCTAATTCTCACAACCGTGTTTTGGCTTTTTGAGACAAGAGTGTCACTGTGTAGTTCAAGCTGGCCTTGGACTGTCAGTCTCAAAAATATGTTTTGATCACCATTTTATACAGTTATTTAAAGATTTATTATTTTTCTTATTTACCCGTTCTTGACAGTTTGGGCCTCTACTTGGCTATAAATTGGGAAAGAGTATTTCTTATTTACTCCACTCAGCTCCAGAGAGCTATTCGAAGCTTTCTTTAAGATTTTAGATTGAATATTAGCTCACTCAGTACAGTGAGTATTACCTGTTAAATGATCCTCATGGGAATAGGGAGAAATCTGGAACCATGAACAATGATTTTTGCAGAATTTAATTTCTCTGTGACCTTTCTATTTTTTTTTTTGTTTTGAAACTTCTAGAAGAGATCATATCAGTCTTTGCTCCTTTTCACTGTAAGCGAAATACCTCACATAATAAATTCTACCTAATTGTCAGGTTTCAGTTTGATGTAGCTACTGGTATTTCTCATTATACCTGATTTTTAGTATTTTATCTTCAGCAATAAAATCTGATTGTTCTCTGCCAGTCTCCCTGATTTTCCTGTCTTGGCCAATACAATGAATAGAAAAATATAGGAAGAGATTTAAGTAAGCGCTATAACATGTATGCTTACTTTCTCAATCCACAATTTCCCTCAGAGGTGTTTGACAACTCACTGCTGTATCATAGTTGTGTTCTATAATGAGGTTTCTGCATTGGCCAGTAGCCACATTGAGCATTAAATATTAGACATTTTTTCTATGGATTAAACAAAATACAGATACTTGAAAATATGGTCTTTAAGATTTATTCATCAACATTAAATATTAAATAACCCCAAGAAATTGAGTATTATTCTTGAGTATATAAAAACTTTCCTTGGGGCCGGTGAAATGGCTCAGCAGCATAAGTGCCTGCCTGGCAAGCGCGAGGGCCCGAGTTCAACTCCTGGAACCCACATACAAAAAAAGGGCCGGTGCCTGTTGGCGCGCGAGGTCCTGAGGTCGACCCCCCGGTACCCACAAAAAAAAAAAAAAGCTTTCCTTGAGATTTTGTCTGTTGTTGATAGGAGGATGAAAATTGTTGAGGTACTCATGGTCACTAACACAGTCTCGTTGGCCAAAGGGATAGTTTAGTCATTAAATAATTCTGAGATATAGTTACAGAAACATTGAACATTCATTATGAAATAAATAAATAATAAATAGGAACTCTACTTCCATATATATGCAAGAGAGCAATTAAATACACGTGTCTTCAGCTTTTAAATGCATCAGATAAAAATACTTCTATTATCAATAAAATCAAATAAAATTAAGAAAAATATCCAATAAATTAATAAAATCAATTATGTCACAAGAAGAGTCTAAGGCCCACGTAAAAATATTTCAGACAGCTAAAAATTAATCCTTACATGCTTCAAGCAATTTTTATTGTTTAAAACTATCACATAGTTTACAGGGATAATTTATAGTTGTAATAGTCATCATGGGGCCGGTGAGATGGCTCAGCGGTTTAGGCGCCTGCCTTGCAAGTGCGAGGGCCCGAGTTCGACTCCCGGAACCCACATACGAAAAAGGGGCCGGTGATATCGCTCAGCGGCACGGGTGCCTGCTGGCGCACGAGGTCCTGAGGTCGACCCCCCGGTACCCACAAAAAAAAAAAAAAAAATAGTCATCATGGTACAAGTCTTTAAATTTATACTTAGTCATTATTGTATTATAGAATTTTTAACAATTTAAACTAGCTAATTTCAAATGAACTGAGAGAAGTTTAATGATCTATAATTAAATTATTAAAATTTAAAATGAAGCAGACTGATCACGCTAATAAGAATTGATGTCTACTGTTATTAGGCATTCTGGATGGGAAAACTAGCAATTTTAAAACCCACATGTAAATTTATTATTTTCTGCTGTGTTCAGACATTTTTTGGGAAGAATTTTGATAAGAATTAGTTTTTGAATTTTTTTACATGTATGCTTTTTTCAAACATATTGGATACCATAGCAGATAATGATCCCAACAACATTTGTAAAACATATTTTAATACCCATTATAAATAGAAAATTAGTTTATCAATTCCTGTACATGGATTGGAGAAAATAACAGTATTGGGGATATAGATATGATACTGCTAAGTATGTAATGTTTAAGTGAAATTTATTTATACATCTGCAAATTAACCAATAACACATGATTTATCACAAAATGCCAACTTAGTGTTCAATTTATCCAATAGACTTTTAAAATTCATTATTCTATTTGAAAAGTTAACTATATCTACTTGTTTATTTTAAAGTAAAGAAATAAGATAGGGTGTAGGAAAGAAGCATGTGTCTATTTTTGCTGTATTTTAATGCTCATGAGTTGTCAAAATGTTTCTTTTCTAGAAATTTTGTGTACATCCTATGAATTTGTGCCTTGCATCAAATTTTTTATTACCATTCATTTCTAAAACTCACAGCTCCAGTTCAGTTGCTATTTACCTGTATATGTAATCAATATTTCAAATATTTAGAAAATTTTAAAAAATTTAATAATATTACAGGATATATCATCCTGAGGATATGTTTAATATGATACACTTCTTATGAAAGAAATATGCTGAATCCTGATTAAATATCACAATCACAGGTAACAGCAAACTCAGAATCTGAAACGAAATTTTAAAAGCAGTATGCGAGTGTGATTTTATTTATCTTTATAGTTATCAGCTATTTATTACTTATGTAAGGATAGTAAAATGTTTCTGAAATTTACTGGCATAGTGGCTTACTGATCATAGGTATATAATAAACTTGGGGATTTTTTGTTTTTTTGTTTTTTGTTTTTAAACAGGGTTTCACTATGCAGTTCAGGCTGGCCATGAACTCACTTTGTAGCCCAGGATGGCCTCTAACTGAACTCTCAGCGATCCTCCTGCCTCAGCCTCCCTAGTGTTGGGATTACAGGCATGTGCTGCCATGCCTGGCCTATAATAAACTTTGAATCTCTGAATATTTTGCATAGAAATTAGGGACAGAACATGCATAGCACTTGATCTCTTCTATTTGGTACATATTAATTCGGTTCATAAAACCAAATATTTGGATAAAGTTAAGGTACATTTACTGATATAATCTAGGCTTTAGTATCCAGACTTAAGTAAACTCTGCTTTCTTGGAATATGTAACAGTTCTTTTTTTAACCTACTCTAATATTATTTGTTTCTATATTCTATATCTGGTAGGTAGTAGGTGATTGATAGATGGATATTCTGTTTTTGAATCTTTCCATTAATTGCCATCAGCTTAGTACCCTATAAACATTCTCTTATGTTTGTGTACAATTGCACAGTGTCAAAGCCAGTCATAGAAGAAATGTTTTAAGACAGAGTGGTAAGTGCTTGATATAGGACTTTAGGATGTCACTGGAGGAAGAAAAAGCCAAGGAACAAGTGAAGAAAACATCCAAAACATAAAAGAGCATGGCCAAATAAAAGAAGCAGGTGTGTATGGAGCAGGCTTGGGAAACTGCAATTACGGAAATTTGGATGAAACTGAGAGTACTGAGAGGTAAACCAGGAGATGTACTTCTGCTTATAATCATGCTGCACGAAAAGATGTTCAAACTGTCATAGATTAAATGTATAAAGGTTTTAACTTTTCTGATGAACAGCATGAGCACACCCTAGGCTTGGCAGAATTGTGCGTAACCAGAGAAATTAAACAATAGGAATTTTCTGATTAATTCCCAAATATTCTTTTCTGGCGTGCCCTAGAAGTATGATGATTACATAACCACATAATGTTAAAATCTGACAGCTCTCCTAAAAGTCTTCCTGGCACTGTATTTTAAAATGTGTCTGCTTCAGCAGCTGGCAAAAGTTTCAGAAATCTCTCTAAAATATAACCATTCTCATATTTTCAAGTCATTAGTTTTTTTTGTTGTTGTTGTTGAAAGTCAGAGTAGGCCCAGACACCATGCTGAGGACATCTGCATCTGCACATCATAAAGCCATCTTGAACCCACTACAAACCTTAGTGCAAAACTGCCTTCCACATTGAGCTGCACATGGGACCACAATATTGGCTTTCTTTTTCTTGGTATTTCCATATAATTTGGTATGGGGACCATTGCATGCTGTACTAAAAAGTCAATAAAACATAATTCCTTATATAGCAAAATATTTAAATTAATAATACAAAAGGTGAAATTAAGGGAGACAACCTTCACATAATCTTCCCATGTTGTATTTACTTTATCTATTATACAAAAATCAATGTTATAGAAAATATTATATCCTATGAAGGTAAGCAGAAATAAAATACTAAAAAAACTAACATTTCAAGGTAACATCAGTTTTTAAGACATAAATCATTGTGTCTGAATGGCAAAACATTAGATTATCCTCCCCTTTTGGCTTATAATAAAAGTATTCAAGTAATTGTAGAAATATTATAGATCTTTCCAGACTAGAAAAAATTAAGAGTCTTCATAACAGTCTGGACTGCTTTAAACGTGAAAGTTTGTGATTCCCAAGCAGACGCTAAACTCTATAAAGGTGAGGATATCATTTAACCGGATGATTACTCTTGTGTAAACCAGTGGCAACAACCAGAGCACAGATAGGAATATTTATTAAATTTCGTACCTGTTAAGTAATTTCAAAAAACACTGAGTATTATAAGAGCTGATTAAGTCAATGGGTATATTTGAAGCTATGGGAAGTCGGACTTAAATTGCGATTTGAGTACTGGCAAGATTCTCTGTAGAGACAGAGGCAGCTACTGGAGTGCTGAGATCATACGAGTTTGGTGGAGCATTAGGAGAGTTTTAGCTGAGCAATCTATCACACATGCAATAATTTCTGAAAAGGTAGAATGTGTACAGGTGTGATTGGAGTAATTAATGCTTACATTTAAAAAAATGAATTATTATAGTAAAAGATGTTGCCATAAACCCCCTCAAACTACTCCCCATCACATTCAACACACTTAGTGCACCATTCTTGCTGCTTTCTAAAAGACTTCTGGAGTCCTCTTTCATTTCTTTACAAGGTATGGTCAAGAATACAGTGGATGCCACCACCAAGTGCCGTCAAAGTGAAATGCAGGCTCATAAAGAACACGAAGATGTATCCTCACCAACCTTATTCACTGTGTATGGAGCCTTATGACTTCTGGCTCTTTCCCAAAGCCAAAATGACCATCACAGCTGAACAATTTTGAATCAGTTCAGGACATCACATCAGCCACGACAGCGCAATTAATGACACTCACAAAGGAGAACTGCCAGAACTGCTTCAAAAAGTAGCAAGAATGATGAAATAATTTTGAGAGGAATCAATGGCAATGTGTTGTTTTCTGTAATTGATATTTTTAATTTAAACATAAATTAATTTAAACCACATTTTTCTATCACAGCTTATATATATGTGTCTAAAAATCTACATACACATATGAAAATAATGCATTTATACATTACCTTAATATAATCTACCTAAAATGCTTAGGAAAATGAAAATTCCTTCTATTATTTCTGTGTCCTGCTTTCTCAAAGACGTTTAGTCCACAGTTTGGAAATACCACGATCAATCTGAAAGACAATTCTAGAGACCTCTAGAATTGGATGCAGCCAGGAAACTTAAACTGTTACCATTCAACTTATAGTAACTATGTCCTAATGAAATTTTTCTGTTCTGACATAACTATAGTGTTTTCTTCTCTATTTCTTCTTTCTTACCCATTGCATTTCTTCCATTTCTGACCTCCCAGCTGGGGACATATCTGGACAAATGAGGGTCTTTTGCTCTTAAGGTGGATATATGTAACTCTTCTAACTAAAAAAAAAAAATTAACTGTAATTTATTCTCACCCACTTCTATTCTGTCAACTCGGAGAAATAATTTGTTTTAAGGTCTAATTTTTTGGACTCATTTTAAAGCTTCAAAGCTTCAATCCTAGATTTCAAAATTGTTGGAACGTATTTCTACCTCCTCAACATTCTTTTGTGCTAAAATCAAATGGTTAAAAAAAAAGTACATCAAGGGAGAACATGTTAAGTATAAATAGGAAAGGGCTTAAGCCAAAATGCTAAGATTATCAAGATCTCTCTGTAAGTAAATTGGAGACTGTGAAGGAACAAAGATTTAACTAGTAGAAAATAATATGGAAAAGCTGGAATGGAATGAATAAGTGTTGCTGAAAACAGCCAGTGATATCAACCAATGTAAGGTGTTATTTATCGATCTACCTATCTTCAATATCTAGCTATCTAGCTAGCTTGCTATCATCCATCTAATCTACCATATATTCGGTTTATTGAAAAGAAGAGACTCATTAGGTGTCAGCATTAGCTTAGAGTGGATTATGCTTAACTTTGAGGACAGCTTCTAAAAGAGGATTGGTAAGTATGGAATCAGAGTTAGTCAGACTGTTAAATGAATGGATATGAGATGTGGAGACAGAGAATATAGTGGATCTATGCCTTTAGGAAAATTGGCTCTGAAGTTGTCTTTAACATAAACAAAACATGAAGGAGGAATATCAGATTCAACTTCAGGCCTCAGGAGACTTTCTAAAGAGGCACACGTGAGTGGAGACTTAAAAGGGCATACTGTGCTTTCAAGAGGCCAGGAGTGAGGAGGATGCATTCTAGGGCAAACCACAAAATATATGACATATTTGAGAGATTACTGCAGAGGGAAATGAGATCTATTCTTCATGCGGGTAGAGATAACGTGGAGAAGAAAATAAAGGACCAGTCTGTAAATGGCCTATGTGCCTTGCTAAGAAGCTTTACATATCAGTCCATAACTCATTATTTTGTGTCAGAAGTTTATTTTACCCATGCCATTTATTTCATGAAAATATCATATTATGTACATGAAAGGTATGGACTCTGGAACAAGCTGCGTGGACATGTGTTTTAAACTGTCCATTGGGCCGGTGAGATAGCTCATTGGCATAAGCACCTGCCTGGCAAGCGCGAGGTCCTGAGTTCGGTTCCTGGTACCCACATAAAGAAAAAAAAAAAAAACTGTCCATGCTTCAATTTCCTCATCGGGCAAACTAAAATAATATACCTATTTCAAAAGGTTGATGGAAATTAATTCAAAAAAATACATGTAAAGCACTTTCAGAAATTCTGTCTAATACTAAGCACTCAAATATTTGCTATTATAATTACCATAATTTTATAGGTTGCTTTATTCTTTAGTAATTAATTAAATTAATTAGTTTAGAAAATATCAGCCAGAGCATGGATAAGAAAATATCTAATCCCAAAGCCCTTATTCTTAGTAAGTAAAATTTATATTAAAATAATTCATATGAGATGAAGGAAATTTCCAAGAAATACGAATTCCTTGGATTTAGACATAGATATGGTAATTGCAGGATAACTCTGTGACTACAAAATACTGTCCAGGAAGCAGGGAGTTTTTTTAGGAGAGTGATCTGAGGTCTGAATAGAGATGCCGGTGTGGTCAGCTTGTAGTTGGCGTTGTTAGTGAAGTTATATTCTGGGCAAGATCAGTTGCAGACTTCACACAACACTAATGAGAATTCTGTCAGAAAATGAAACATTGACATGATGGAAAGGAAAAAAGAAACCCAGAAAGAGACAAGAAGAAGCAGCCCCAATCTTTGAAGTAGTCTTCTAAATGTTCCAACATGTTTGACTGCCTTTCTAAATTCAATAACCCAGATATGTGACATACAAATGATAGATAATGTCATTGGCAAAATTCAACCAGTGAAAAACTCTAAACACTAATCTTCCAGTTACTTCTCCAAATTGATCACCGGGGCTAGGTTGATGATATAGAGGGATAGTAAACAGAAACCCTACAGATTGGAAAATATCAAACTCAGCAGCAAATCATAAACTGTGGAACTTTTGGGGGGTTGTAGCTTCAAGTACATATTTTGCAATTTTTAAATGGCATATGTATACTGTGGAAATTCAAATACAGAAGGAAGATGCTGATAGAAATAATGGTTTTGCCGCTGCTTTTTTGTTTTTAACAAATATGTGTCTTTTAGAGATCCACGCTGATGAAATGCTACACGATGTGTGCTATGTGAGATACATTTTAAGATAGTGTTTGCAAGAGATGTGGGCAGTATAATGTAATAAGATTGACTTTGAGTTGATGACAACGGAAGATGAATGAAGTGGTGCCTCCTGTTTATGTGGGGAAGACGATAGTAGCTCTGTTCATCGGTAGATGAGGAGTTTGTAAACAGAAGCAAAATTTTGCCCAATGCTTCTGCTCATGAATTGAATTATTCACAAACAGAAGCATTTGTGAACAGAGGTATTACTGTACTAGAATCAAGTATACTGCCGACTGTACGTTTACATCAGTTTAATCCATGTTTCATACATATATGCAATAAATGTCATGCATATTTAGCTTGACACGTTTAAAGAAAAAATTAAAGCACACAAGAAAACTTTCTAAAGAAATAAAAGCATAACCAAAAATATAACTCAAGGAAGTAAAGGGTTTCAAGTCGAACAAATCTACGTAAGGGACAAGTAAAATAGAGCAAGCTGGAATTCACTGAGTTTGACAATACTGAAATGATGGATGACTTCTATAATTTTACTATTATTAACACAATTCTCCCAAGCACGTAATTACCTATGCTTGTCACGGTCTTCTATTTCTTAAGCTCCACATTTATTTCTCCCTCCTTCAAGTTTGAAGTCATACAGAGGCTAACTTTTCTTTCACCATGCTCACACATTTCAGAATGTTCTTTCCTTTTACATATCACCTTTTCTACTTGTTCCTATTGTCATTATATCTTGCTTTTCCTATTAAAAGAAGCTTGCTAATTAATCTTCTTTTCTTAAGCCCTGTTCCCCTTCAATGTATCCTCAGCAGCCGGATGTACTAAACATAGCATTAGTTATGCAGCTGCTGTTTTCCAAACTACTTATTTCTTGCTCTTACTATTAATTCCACAAAGAAGAGATTTAAGCCTCCTACGTCCCTGCCCTTTAATGACTTTTCATCACACTGCAAAACTTACTTAACCTCAGATATAAATATATGTAACAATTTATTGATTACAGTTCAAGTCTCCCTCCCCTCTGCATTTTGTTAGGAGATAATCTAGTCTGTTAGTTTATAAAACCCATCAATCTATATACCAAGAAATCTCTAAACTGTGAGATTATTTCTATGCCCACCCATGAAATAATTAAGACTTTTTAATATCAGCTCAGTAGCTTCATGCTAACACAGATAAAACTGTTCAGCTGTGACATGAGAAATGCAATGAAGAATACAAATATTCTCTTTTTAGCATCAAAGGCAACATAAATTTTGAAATGTCATAGAAGGCAACACCTTTCTAACATTTTTGATAAATTTCACTATGCATTCTTGAATCAAACAATCTTTTTTTGACTTTGTTTATATTCTCAGATTATATAGTATGTACTCTACATGTACAATTCGAGAGCATAATATTTTGTACAGATTTCTCATCAACTCTGAGCCATGGCATTTGGGGCATTTAGGTAGCTCATGTGTATCGTTGGTTGACAAGAAAGGCTGTTTTTATGAACAATTGACTTTCTTAGATTTAACGACGTCACACTTCTGAGTTTCTCTTTTGAGTGCCTCTGTCTTTCGCACTGACACTTCCTTGATCTGATCACCTACTTGCTGTCCCTTGGACACATATTTACTTAAATTCTTGTGACTTACACCTTCATTAATTCTGGAGCTTTCACCAGCGAATTGATACAAGCATAATTGGTTTGCAAAAGGACATGTGTAATAAATTGTGGCTCTCAATATTATTCTCATTGGCATCTACACTTCATATGCACCTCTGCAGTTGATCGTTGTTTTTCCATACTTTCATAACTTTTGTCTGCTTTTCTTAGTTCTCCTGTTGCCTTCGTAACAAATATGTGTTTAGAGCTTTGAAACAATATGGAGTTGCTACTGAAATGTTCTGAAAGTCAGAAACCTAAAATAGGTTTCCCTGAGCTAATCTCAGGGTGTTAGCAGGGCTACAGCCTTTCTTTGGGTTTTATATCCGTGTCTCTCCATCTTCTAGAGATGTCTGCCTTTGTGGCAATGGCCCCAGCTTGCAGCCTGGCCCTATCTTCGATCTGGCAGTGCACATTTTTACATGTCTCACTCTGCTGCTCCTTCCTCTCTTTCAGTGATGAGGATCCTGTGCCCGCCTGGATTATAGAGCATGATTTCTTCATTTCACACTCCTTATTTTTTATTTATATTTTTATTTTATTGTACTTGTTTGCAGTACATGAAGTTTGTACTCACCATGGGGAGCAGGTGGTGCACGTGCAGAACACAGCTCGCTTGTTTTCAATCCTCCCACCCTCCCCACCCATGTCCCTCCTCCAGCTCTAAATCCCCGTTCTCCGTTATCATTCTTCGCTCATGTTTTGCTATTCATTGTGGGTATTTGGTTCCATACATGGCATATGATAAACTTTCTTACTTCCCCTTCCACTTCCTCTCTCTGCTAGTGTTCAGTCTCCTGGACCTCTGCCCATTTGCAAGAAATCTACCCCCTTTTCCCCTTCTATTCATCCTTTATTTTTCTCTTTGTTCATATTTTGCCTTACTCAAATGAGAGATACCATACAGTATTTAAATTTGTGTGTCTGATTTATTTCAATCAACATTATATTTTCCAGGTGCATCCATTTTCCTACAAATGTCTCAAATACATACTTGTTTATAGCTGAGTAGTATTACATTATGTGTAGATACCACCATTTCTTTATCCATTTATCTGTTGATGGGCATGCAGGCTGCTTCCATGATGTAGCTATCCTAAATTGTGCTGCTATAACATTGGTATGCAAGTTTTGCTGCAATATGGTGTCTTTAGCTCTTTGGGGAAGATACCTAGAAGAGGAATACTTGGGTCTTATGGAATTTCTAATTTTAGTTCTTTGAGAAATCTCCATACTGATTCCCATAATGGTTGTACTAGGTCACATTCCTACCAACAATGTAGGAGTGTTCTTTCTCCACCACGGCTTTGCCAGCATTTGTTAATCTTTGACTTCTTAAGAACTGCCATAGTTTCTGGTGTAAGATAAATTCTTAGCATTGTTTTAATTTGTATTTTTCTTTCCTTTTTTTTTTTTTTTTAAATATGCTGGTACCAGGAGTCAAACTCAGGACCTCGCGCTTGCCAGGCAGGCGCTTATGCAGCAGAGCTATATCACCGGCCTTAATTTGTACTTTTCTAATGGCCACAGATGTTGAACATTTTTTCATATATTTGTTAGTCATTTGTACTTCTTCTGAGAAGTCTTTATTAGTTTCACTTGTCCGTTTTTTGTTTGGGTATTTTTTTTTAATTTAAAAATATTTTAAAATAAAAAATTTAAATTTAATCTTGCCAGGAAATTCCCTTTTGCTATGTAATTAACATCCACAGGTTCTGAAGATCAGAATATGGACATTTTTAAAGGAGCCATTAGTCTGCATACTACATTACTTTTTATTTAATAATTTGAAACATATTACCAGCTATTGATCTGCCTTATTAATCAAGTGTCTAGTTCTCTGCTTCTTAGGACTGCTTCTGTTTATGCACTCCCTCCATATATGCACTGTATTTTTTCTGGGTTCTGAGTGCTGAATTCTACATCACCGTGATAAAGTTCTCAGATAGAAGCAATGGCATACATATTTAATACTACTCAGTCACTAATAGTTATTTGACATTTTGCAAACCTCTTAATTTTTTAAGCCTCATTTTACTGATGCGTAACATGGAAAATATGAATAAAATAATATATGTAAAATGACAATAGCACATAGACTAAAAATGCTTAATAAAAGTTATTAAAGTTATTGTTATTATTATCAGAGTTTATTTGGTAAAAAGTTGTTCTATTATTCAGTTCCATTACACTTTCTGTGCAAGTAACGCAAACACAGCCTTGGCCCCAGGATGATTATTGATTTTCTACTTATGGCAATTTTATTTGAGCCGTAATCTAAGCTTTACAAATACATGAACATTTTATTTTTCCTTCATGAAAAAAGCAAGTAAATCGGCATGTAATTAGATTAGGGTTATAAGTGAGTTAAATCATTTTTCAAGCTCTATCCAGAGTTTTACCTATATTTGTGTAGATAGAAATTTCATGCCCTGATCCTCCAATATTTCATTATGGTCATTCTCATCATCTACATGACCTACATTTGTTTTCCAGCCATGAATTGAGACATCTATATATTCAGAAGTCAAAATCCTGCAAAGTTTTATTTGTTGCTAAAAAATATTATTTAACTCTATTTATTATTCCACTATAGTGTCTGTATTACCTTATATAGTAGCTCCTTAAGTGAATATGTAAATTTTTTGAGGATAATTGAAAATAAATTGGAGATTACAGGATAAGGGAAGAGAAAGAAATTGACATAATATTGGTGAGAGAGCTAAGAAAAATGCCAAGATAAATTAACACTTACTGGACACAAAGTATATATGTTCTGCTAAGTGCTTTACACATTAAGATAAATTTTATTTATTTATTTTATTTTACTTTTGTATTATTACCATATGATGAAACAATCTAGATCCTTGATATTACCCAAAGGAAATGGAAACTTTGCTCGGTACAAAAACCTGTACTTGTATGATCACAGCAACCTTCTCCATAATTGCCAGAACCTGGAAGCGATCACGATGCCCTCCAGTGGGTGATACCCAGTTAAACAGATGCATACTATGTTAGTTTTTATTTAATAATTTGAAAAATATTGATGGTTATTGATCTTCCTTATTAATCAAGTGTCTTAATGTGTAAGACACTTAGCAGAACGTATATATTTTGTGTCCAGTAAGTGTTCATTTATCTTGGTATTTTTCTTAGCTTTCTCTCCAGTATTATGTCAATTTCCTTCTCTTCCCTTATCCTGCAATCTCTAATTTATTTTGAACTATCCTCAAAAAATTACATATCCTCCAAAAATTTACATTGTCAGTTAAGGAGCTACTATATCTTTTATTTATCCCTCATTCCTTCTTCTTCACCCTTCCTACTATCTCCGGAGCTGAAATGTCACCAACAATAAAAATTAGTTGTGTGACTTTAGCTAATTTATTTAAAGTTAGTATGCCTCAGTATAATATGGAAATATTTTTTCAAAAGTGATCTCAGAAATATTATTGTGAAAAATAAATAAATAAATCTGTTTATATAGTTTCCATTACAATGTCTGGCATTTCTCTCTGTTCGTTTTCTTCTTCTCAT
Source organism: Erethizon dorsatum (assembly GCA_028451465.1). Taxonomy (NCBI): domain Eukaryota; kingdom Metazoa; phylum Chordata; class Mammalia; order Rodentia; family Erethizontidae; genus Erethizon; species Erethizon dorsatum. The sequence goes on along the minus strand of CM051828.1, from coordinate 11,105,461 downwards.
TTGAATTTAACCAATTTAATTTTCAAATGCTATCCAGAATGGTACATTTTCAGAAAGGTCGTGTCACTATGAAAAAACATTACAAAAAGTAATAATAACTAATATGTCTTAAATCTTGATGATGTGCCAAGCATTTTTCAAAGCACTTTACATAATCAGTTTTTTTTTTTTTTTGTGGGTACCAGGGGTCGACCTCAGGACCTTGCGCGCCAGCAGGCGCCCATGCCGTTGAGCGATATCACCAGCCCCTTTTTTTGTATGTGGGATCCGGGAGTCGAACTCTGGCCCTCGCGCTTGCCAGGCAGGCGCCTATGCCACTGAGCCATCTCACTGGCCCTACATAATCACTTTTAATCCTAACAATTTGCCCATTGAGATACAGTAAGGTGAAATCAGATGTCCATGGCTGCACAGCTAATAAACAGCAGAAACGGACGGTGATCCCAGGTCTGATCCGGAGCTTTGGACTAAAATGGGCCAGATGAGCACTGAAATATAAATACACTCTTATGTGATATCATTTATTGAAGGTAATTTCAAGAATGCAGTATTAGGATGTGTACTAACATTTTCATGCCCAATGTTTATATACATTACCTTTTTAAAAAAGAAAACTAAAAATACCCACAAAAATACTAGAGCTACTATATTACTTATGACATTTCCAATCAATTTTAATATATTGAACCAAAGAAGATACATTGGAATTTCTTGGAGATATAAATGCTAATTTGAATAAATATGTGAAATTTTACATGGACCAATTGTAAAGCTTAAAAATTATTTTTAATTTAGAAATATCATCTATGCAGAGCAAAAAAGTGTATTTGCACTGTATTGTTTTTTCTTTACAGTCCATGCATTACATTAATGTATAACAAGAGTAATTCCTAGCCTGACAAAATTTAATTTTTTATTGGCTGAATTTTCTTTTTTTTTTTTTTGTGGGTACCGGGGGGTCGACCTCAGGACCTCGCGTGCCAACAGGCACCCGTGCCTCTGAGCGATATCACCGGCCCCTTTTTTGTATGTGGGATCCGGGAGTCGAACTCGGGCCCTCGCACTTGCAAGGCAGGTGCTTACTCCACTGAGCCATCTCACCGGCCCTGGCTGAATTTTCTTTACAGAAATATTTCTGTTTAAATAGAAAAGATAATTTCCATTTTGACTGGGATACAAATGTATAACATAGTTACACTTAATGACTATAGTATGGCTGAGATATAATTCAATTATTACGTTTGAATTATTTGAAAAACTTATAATTTAATAAATTATATTTTTAGAGCAGTTTTGCTTTCACATCAAAATAGATGGGCCAGTACAGAATTTTCTCATATCCTCTCTGTCCACACACATGTGTAGTGTCCCCAGTTACCAACATTTCCCACCTGAGTGGTCCATTATTTATAGTTGATGAACCTAACATACATGCCACTGTCACCCCAATTTTGTCTATCAGAGTTTTGTGGGCATGAGATAGTCTATGAGTTTGGACAAATAGTACATCCATCACACAGAGCAGTTTCACTGTCTAAATATCCTTTGTGCTTTCCTTACCAATCAGGCTTTACTCCCAACCCTGGCACCCATGGGTCTTGTTGCTCTCCCCATAATTTAATATTTTACTTTAATTATATTTTATATTTTCAATTTGGCTCCTCCTTTTAGTAACATGCATTTCATGTTCCCAGTGACTGCTTATGGTTTGAAAGCTCATTTCATTACAGTACTGTCTACCTCGCTGTCAAAATGTGTTGCATCTTTTTAACTGGGCATCACCCACTGGAGGACATCGTGATCGCTTCCAGGTTCTGGCAAGTATGGAGAAAGTTGCTGTGAACATACACTTACAGGATTTTGCACAAAGCAAACTTTTCATTTCCTTTGGGTAATATCAAGGATGTAGACTGTTTCATCATGTGGTAATAATATATTTTGTTTGTAAGAAGTTGCCAAATTTTCTTCTAGAGTGGCTAGTCCATGTTATATTCCAACCAGTAATGAGTGGAAAATCTTTTTGCTCCAAATTCTCATCAACGTTCAACGTTATAGGAGTTCTGGAATGTGATTACTCTGATTGGTATGTAGTAGTGTCTTATTTTTCTCTTAATTTGTGTTCTCTTGATGACATAGGTTTTGGATCTTCTTATATATACATATTTGTCATCTTTATATCTTCTGTGGTGAGAGAACTATTAATTAATTTGGTTAATCTTTTTGTTGTATTGAGGATTGAATGAAGTACCTTGTACTGAACTATATCTACAGTCACTTTTTAAATATTAATTTTTTTTTTTAATTTTGAGGCAGGATCTTGCTAAGTTTCTTAGATGCCCAAACCTGGGCTGTTTTCTCTTCAGCTTCCCATAGTGCTGGAATGACAGGTATGTGCCCCCATGCCCAGGTGGCCCACTTCTTAATTGAGTTATTTGTCTTCTTATTGTGAGTTTTAAGAATTTGCTTGTATATTTTGGATAGGGGCCTTTTATCAGATATGTTTTTTGTAAACATTTCTTCCCATGTGTGGTTTATATTTTTGTTCTCAAGACAATGTCTTCAGCAGAATGGTAATTTTTTATTAATTAAGTCTACTTATCAACTCTTTCTTTTGTGGATTGAGCCTTTGTGTTGTATCAAAAAACAAAAATCATTGCCAGACTCAAGCTCATCTAGATTTTCTCATGAGGCGAGGCATCCAAGAATGGTAGAATCATACGGGAGAGAAAGCTACTCACCTCTTGCAGTAGGGAAGCAAAGCGACAAACAGGGGCTGGGCCACAATATCCCCTCTCGTGTTGCCAGAGAAACAAACTCCCTTCCAAATGGCTCCGCTCTGCAGGGCTGTGCCACCTCCCACCAATACCTCAGGCTTATGATACCAAGCCTTTATTTAGCACACGAATTGTTGGAGGATATGTATTCAAATCACAGCATGGTTTGTTGTCGTTGTTGGTCTTTGTTTTCCTTTTATTTTGGAAATTTCAACTATGAAATAAGTGATTTTAAAAAGGCTCTCTTCAGCCAAATCCAGTCTCCTAAGAATCCAGTCAAAAGCATTTTTTCTCTTAGAGGTTCTTTTTTTTACTATTATTCTTAGCATTTGTATATTTTTTACTATTATTCTTAGCATTTCCATTTCTCTATTTATATTGCCCATCTCTTTTTCCATTCTCTCCAGTTCATCCATTAAAGTCCTTAATAATCCATGACTATAGTTTTATTTCATTTTATTTTATTTTTTATTTTTTTAGTACTGGAAATCGAACTCAGGACCTTGAGCTTGCCAGGCAGGCGCTGTGCCGCTGAGCTATATCCCCATCCCCTATAGTTTTAAATTTAGTCTGTCTGGTTCTGATACTTGCTATGGCTCAAATGTTGTTTTTGGTAGTTGGTGGTGCTTTCTTTTCTTTCCTACTTATTCTCAGGCTTTTATTTATTTATTTATTTATTTATTTGTCTTTTGCTATATACTGCTGTTCTTCTCATTCGGAAATGATATACCGATTGTAAGAAATTGCTATAAGTAGGTCTTCAGAAATGTGATTGTAAGATATGATGAGGTAGAGGAAGCTTTGTTAATATTATGACAAGTTCTTGGTACTTTGAGGAACATGTGCGTCTAGAATGTGAACTGCCCATTTGCTAATCCTTTTTTTTCTTTCTTTCTTTCTTTCTTCTTCTTAGAAAGGACAGGATGGCTTGAATGGATTGAAATGAGTATTTCCCTTTTCCTCATTGAAGGCTAGAGGAAATAGTTCTAATATTTCCTTCCATCGGGTCATATGGGGTTCAGTAAACGTTCTCGGGGGGCTGAGGCAGGAGGATCAGAAATTTGAGTCCAGCCTAAGCAACACAGCATCATAGTAAACTCTCTCAAAATAAAAAATAAAATAAAATAAGGCTGGGAGATACCTCAGTGTAACGGCCCTGGATTCAATCCACATTACCAAAAAGAAAAGGAAACCTAGCAGGATAGGCTCTTGTGGCATACTTTCTTAACAAGGTGTCCTTGTAAAGGACACAGTGCTCAGGAGAAGTTCCAAATGGTTCATTTTACCCTCCCACTGCTAGAAAAGGAGTTTTTCTTTCTCTCATGTTCATTGCGTCAAACTGGTAGAATCATAATAGTAAAGTAAATTATAAGGACCCTTGATAACAGAATCTGTCAGAATGTTTTTATTTCTCAGTCTTCCACAGTGAGCCTCCTGAAATTTGGCAATTACAGTTGAGTTTGCCTATACCTGATACCAGTTTCTACGGAGGATGCTGCTTGTGAGTTTCTGATCTGGTGATTTGTGAGTGATTTTATTGTTTTTCTCTTTTGATATAAATACCTCTACATGGGTAATGCACCTGCACATTTGCTGCATTTCAAAATAAATGAGACGGGTACATGGAAACTATAGTTATGTGCTCAAGGAATTTCCAGACTCTTAAATAATAAGTATCCTTTAGTCAATAACATGCACATTTTACTTATTTTTATGGTCAAATGGCTGGGCGACTTGGTATTCCTTATTCCCTGTCATTTTTGTATATCAAATTTAGCAGCTCTCTGGGAAAACAACTAGACTTAAGATATTCGGTTATAAAAAGTCAATCATGGGCTGGTGATATAGCTCAGCAGCATAAGTGCCTGCCTGGCAAGCACGAGGTCCTGAGTTCAACTCCCGGTACCTGCGTATAAAGAAAAAAAAGTCAATCAAATAAGCCAATGAATAAGACCTTATCCAGCATGCAGACTCATTTTTTACAGTATCCACCAATGCAAAATCTTATATAAAACTATTTCATGGCTATCAAATTTGATCAATTGAGTATTTTTGTGCCAAAACCTTGTATTCCCTACTTCTTAAGCATGTCATAGGAATAGAATATAGGCTCTGATTTTTCCATTTTTATGAAATCATACTTTGATCATATAAATAAACAAACTAAAAATTGCCTGGAGCCAGAATATTTTTTCTTTTGCATTAAAACCTATTCATTTCTGCCACCTGACTGACTGTCATCAATTTTGTCATTAGACACATATTAACATCAGTTGATGTAAGAGAATATATGTCATTTTTATTTATTTTTCTCTGAGATGAACAAAACACAGCATGTTTTAAAAAAGTGAATAATTGCACAGAGTTTAACAGCACAGTGATAAAGCTGATATTTGAAATGTTTTATAGCTGGTTGACTTATTTGTATTCTCTCTCTCTCTCTGTCTCTCCTTACCCCGTTCCTCTTTATTGCTCTCACACACACATTCACAAGCAGTGCAAATAATATTAGAATCAGACACAAGTAAGTTTAGATACCTATTCTGCCACTCACTCTCTTTGAAACTAAGCATAAATTATTCAGCAGTAACTCAGATGTTCATTTTCCTCATCTATGAATGAGGGACAAAATTATTCATCTCATATAGCTTCTGTAACTAATGAAGGGAGATCTGTAAGTGCACATTATTTATGCTTGAACAATAATACACTAAAAATGAACTCTTGTATGTGTTCATATTTTCCAGATTATTTATCTTTATTTACAAATCTAGGATACAATATGAACCTATAAACACAGTGATAAGTACTATACAATTGCATATATATACATACATATATATATATATATATGTATATATGTATCCTGAAATTTGTTTTTTATTGATGTGATCATTATGTCTATGAGTTTGTGTGTATAATACATTATAGATTGGGAGTGTATTTGAGTGTATTTTTTCTACAGTTTTCATCCAGTTTATTTTTTCACTAAATTTCAGTATAGTAAATTTTTCATTAGAGTCAACTAATTTTTAAAACACATAGTTTAATGCTCCATGGTATCAACAGTCATTTTTATTTCCATTTTAAACAGTTTAGAGTATTCAATGAAATATATAATGTGAGCATAAGCACAAGATTTTATATGCAAACGCACATAAACAATGTCTGTAATTATTTGTTTTTCATAGATTAAAGAAGCTAAGTTTTGCCTCATGTGATAAAATAATATTGATGCTTTCATTTCTCTAATATATACAAATATATCTAAATAATCAGCATTGATAAATATTCTACTTACTTTATGAAAAAACTACATCATGTCAAATTCTTCAGGTGTTTCTCTGACTCCCCTAAGAGTTGAATTAATGGCTCCCGTGACAATTTAGGCTCATTACAATGACCAGATCTGAGACTTTAATTGTATCTTCAAAGTGCCTTCTAGCAATACTTACAATAACAACAGATGAATTTGGAAAAGTTGTGTGACAAAGAGAGGCTAAGAATGTCTGGACTACTCTGGAATTTAGGTGCTCTATATTTTCACCAGAATTTAGTTTTGGGTTATTTAATTTCAGACATTACACTGGCTGTGTAATGGTATCTCAGTGTAGATATATTTCCATTTCCTTGGTGACTAATGATGTTGAAAATGTTTTCTCATGCTAATTTATCATTTGTGCAAGTTTAGTCTGTGAAGTGACATTAAAAATTGTGACTGTGTAAAAAAGATACGTTGCTTGTTTATTGCCACTGAGTTTTTAGATTTCTTGTCTGTTGCAAATACATATTTTAGACATGGAACTTTAAAATAGACTTCCCAGTCTATGTATCATGTTTTCGTTTTCTGAAATGTCTTTATAGACAAAAAAAAATTTGTAATTTGAAATCAAGATTGTTAACCTGGTATGGCTTACATCCAGATTTCCCCACAACGCCTCACGTGTTCGCAGGTGGGGCTTTTGGGAGTTATTGAATCGTGGGTGTGTGATACCGGATTGTGGGTGTGTGACGCTGGTCATCAGTGTGTGATACTGGATCAGTTCAGTGATCAGTTTAGCGTAGTTCTCTGCGTGGGTGACGGACTTACTGAAAAGGGAAGATCAAACGTGTGTGGGTGGCACCAACAAATAGGCTTGTAGCGTGGGTGAAATAAAAAGGGAAAGAAGAAGGAAGAACGCTACTTCCTGTCTGCCATGCTGTGAACCGGTCCTCCTCTGCCATGCTCATCTGACACACTGCCCCATCTTGGAGCCAGTCGACAGTGGACTGAAACCTCTATAAACTGTGAGGCAAAATACACCTCTCCTCTTTGAACTTCTGGATGTTGGGTATTTTGTCCCAGCAATGAGAAAATAACTAAGATAATTTTTGGTACCAGAAAAGTGGGGTCATTTCTGTGATTAAATGAACATGTACTTCAGCAGCTCTTGGAACTGGCTTGCAAGAGAAATTTGAAAAGTTTTCAGATGTCTGCTGGAGAAGCAGCCCTAACACACACGAAGGGAGATTCAGGTCAAAGCTCAGATGACCAGAATTTTGACAGTAATCCAACCAGTAAAGCAGGCTCAGGAGGTTTCTGCTGGGAAGAGGACTCCATTGGCAGCTGGACTGTCTGCAGCCAACTAGTTTAAGATGCTAGCTAACGTTTCTGTCAGTGGTTTTGACCCAACCTTTCCTTGAATGGTGAAAGTGTTGGCGGCTGGAAATGCCTGAACTTTGGGGTTGTTAAAGTGAGTCTGTTCCTTGGTTTGTAAATATTCACATCTTCCAAACCAGAGGTATTATTTGCCTCTAACTTCTTTAAGGAAAACAAAAAAAATTTTTTTTTAAATCATGTGCTGTAGATGTTCTGTAAACCACCTTCTTTCTGTGAGCAGTTCCTTTGGCAGTTGGCCATGTGTGTTATGCTCTGGCTGAATAATCGTGTATGTTTTGCCTGTGTCCAGAGATGTTGCAGGAGACTGAGATTAAAGACAGCGAGTTAATTAATCTGGTGAAAGAAATGTCAAGGCAATCTAATGTTGATGCAATAGCATGGATACTGATGGGGGCTTTTAGCTAGCTGTATCTTGTGCATCAAGAACAAAGAGCCCAGAAGAATGTTTTAATTATTTTTTAGTTTGGCCAAAAAGGAAACTCTGATAATGTTGTGGCCTGCAAAGATGGAGAGCAGGAGAACTTTGTTGGTGAAGAGACTACCACTGAAAAATCCAAGTACTTTGGAACAGGACAATAGAAAACGTGGCCTGCAGACATCACAAGAACCAGATGGACTCCACTGTTTCAGACTTTGCTTTGAGAAGATGGACCCAGAACACCAAGTTCCAGAATGACAGTGGCCTAGGACATTTGTTCCTCCGGACTGGGTTCATAGCACACAGGAATCTAGACACTTGACCCTTACAATCAAAAGAGATGGAAGCCTGGCTACTGCTCCAGCTGGTAACACCTTGGCATCATCCACATGGTGCTGGTTTTAGGCACAAGCAAAATGCAACAGTTGTGAGCTTCCACAAGATTTCAGAAAAAGGCATAGGAGGACAGGCAGTGCGAAGCTAAAAGTACAGTGGGGATCCCAGAAGGTTGGAGAAGCCAGGAATGTAGATTGTGGATCATCTGAAAAAAAACAGTGAGGAATGAACAAGCCAGCCCAAGAGAGAGGCCATGAGAGCTACAACTACCAACTGTGGCATGGGGGGATGTGGAGCCCTTTGCAGTTCACATATCACCACGATTGCCCCTGGTGCTCGACATAGAAATATGGGATTTAACATTTGCCCTGCTGAACTTGGTCTTGCTTTGGTCCCATCCCTTTGTATCTCCCTATTTGTACCTTTAGGAATGGGTATGTTTATCTTGTGCTATTGCATGTTGGAAGTGTTTGACTTTCTTTTCTTTTTTATAGGGGCTCAAAGTTAAGAGTTTGCCTTAAATCTCAGAGGAGAATTTGGACTTGGACTTTTCAGCAATGCTGAAACAGTACTGTAGCAACACTTAGAGATGGACTAAATGCATTTTGCATGATGGGAAATGCATGAGTCTTTTGGGGGCCAGGGGCAGAATGTTAGGTAGGACTCATATCTAGTTGTTCTCCCAAAGCTTCATATGCTCACAGGTGAGGCTACAGGCAAGTGGTTGGATCGTGGGTGTATGACATTGAATTAGTCCACTAATTGGTTTAGCATAGTTCTAGGTGTGGATGATGGATTTACTGAGGAAGGAAAACTTACCCTGGGTGTGATGAAACCAACCAAAAGCCTGTAATCCGGATGGAATAACAAGAGAAAGAAGTAAATCTTGCTGCTTTCTGCCTGTCACGTCATGAATTGTTTCTCTTCTGTGATGCCCCTCTGTCGTGCTGTCCTGCCTTGGAGCCATCTGACTGTGAACTGAAACCTCTACCAACTGTGAGCTAAAATAAACCTTTTATCCTTTAACTTGGGGTGTTGGCTATTTAGTCCCAGCAATGAGAAAGTAACAAAAACAGATTTCATATACAGTCTTAAAATAGTAGAAGTTTTAATATATTGCTATTTAACCAATACCATTTCATTCAAAACAGATGTGTGTATGTAAGGAGCAATGTGCACCTTTAGCTGACATCTGTGTCCTCCTGTGTGCGCCTATTATCAGCTGGACTCCTCAGGACCCTCTGAGTTGTAGCTCTGATCCCATATGCAGCCTCATTTCAGCTCCCATCACGTGAAAGAAAGCATCCCGCGCCAGGAAAACTCAGCCAATTGTAAACTTAAGTGCACGTTTCTGGAAAAGGAACTTCTCACAGAAAGAAGAAGGTGGTTTACAGAACATGATTTTTTATAAAAATCTTCTGTTCTCCTTAAAGAAGTTAGAAACAAGCAATGCCTCTAGTATGGAAGATGTGAATGTTTACGAACCAAGGAACAGTTTCCCACTTTAGCAATGCTGAAGTTCAGACATTTCCAGCAGCCAACATTTTCACCATTAAAGGCAAGAATGAGTCAAAACCACTGACAGAAATGCTAACCAGCGTCTTAAACGAATTTGCTGCAGAGGCTGGTCAGGTTTAGGACACTGGTTGAAGACTGTGGACTACCCCAAACGTCTCCTGGGTGGAGAAGCGCTACTGGCTACTAGAGAGGATGATAATTAAGTTCTGGTCTTGTGGCAAATTTTGATGAGGCTTCTTAAAATAAGGCAAAAGGAATCTGAAGAAGATAAAACTTGACAAGTTTCAGAAGCTACTATTTTATGTTATGACCGCACTTTAAAACTGTTGCGTTCATGGATCTGATAAAATCTAGATCTCTACTATTTTTAAACCCAAGCCCTCTGGACACTGCAGCTTTTTGCAGATTTTGCTCAAACACAATTCATTCTTTGCAGTTAGTTAAGTTGATGACAATTGGGCGTAAAGTTTGAAACAGAAGTTAGTTATCTGCATAGGTAAGAAAAAATGAAGTAAGGAATTGATAAAAATATCTTAAGATCTAAAAATATGTCAGAAATTTGACCACCTGGTAAAAGTCAATATAAATCAATAGAAACTGCCAACAAATTTCTTTGTCCATTTGAAACCAATGTAGAAGATGCAGAAATTGGAAGCAACACGATTAAAACTCATCGAAGCAAATGGAAAAAAGCGAAGTTCACTTTAATTCCACTGGGTAACATAAAAATACATTTTTTACTGTCAGAATATTTGCAAGTTATATTTAAAGATACTTTCTCTGTGCATATTTATGTACTGTGAACACAACTGCTCTTCTAGCAGTCAGAAATTTGTGTTCAGCTGTCAATCACAGCGGCTACTTCAAGAATTTTTGCTTTGAAAAGTCATTGAAAGTTTTAACATCTTTCTTCAAGGACATCCCTTTAACAGATACCAAAGAGCCCCTGGAAAGATAAGCAGGTACATTTTTAGATTCATTTCTTTGAAGAGAGTAACCTAATAACCAAGCACGAAAATTTCAGTTACTATTTTTGTGTGCAGGTGGGATGTGGCTTGAATTTGAATGATCATTTAGCGTGAAGAGTATCTACTTGTGTAAAGAACTATGTGTTTTATGTATTTTTTTGTTTCAAAGTAAAATATTTAAAATCAGAAAAAATAAAATTTCTAAAACTTTTTTTTTATTCTTGAGTTAAATGGAGGTGGTTAATATCTTGAGATTTAGATTATCCATGTAAACAAGTATTGTACCTACATATGGATTTTCTCTTAGAACATTTTATTCATTGACAATTTTCTTAAATTTTTAATGGTGCTTGATATACAGAAAAGGTACAGAGATAATAGAGAGTTCTCATACCTAACACCTATTTATTAGTATCTTAAATTAGTATGGTATAGTTAATGAATATAATATAATGCATTGTTATTAACTACAGCCCATGCTATTTTCATATTTCATTTTTCTTTAATATAATTTCATGTTCCAGTATCCTATATGGAATACCACATTATATTTATCATATCTGTTTAGGCTTGGTTATGACACTTGATTTTGATGACCATGATGATTTTCAAAGGGCAGTCACATTGCAAAACACCTCTTTTTTGGATTTTTTCCTCATGATTAAAATGCTTTTTCTTTGAAGATCATATTGTTGTCACATCATATCAGGTATATACTATCAACACCACTTTTCTTAGCTTCATAGTGCTAACCTTGACTTGCTAACTGAAGTAATGTTTCTTAGGTTTCCTCTGTAGAGAGTTACTCTTCCACACTTTTATACACTACTTTCTGGAAAGAAGTCATTCTGTGTAACCCACCCTTACAGAGTGGGAGGAATAAGCTGGATCTTGAATAAAAGTCACTACACAAATTATTTGGGATTTTTCTTCACCGGAGTTTTATCCTTTTTCACTGCATTTATCTGCTAAATTACTTGTGTGTATCAGTAGAGATGCATACATATTTATTATTTGGATGATAGTTCTTCAATCTATGATTTGTCACTCAGGATGTTACACCTTGGTCGTTGTGAGCTTTTCACTTGATTCCCGTGTAATTTGAAGTGTTAGCATCATTGTGCATGAGTTTCATGTTTTTAAATACCTACTTTCTAGAATGATAAGATTTGCTCAAGCACATTGTGTGCCCTCTCAACTAACAAAGAAAATAGGGATATTAATACTAACTCATGTACACTCTGTTATTTGTCTGAATCTGCATGAAAGTAAACATGTATTGATTCTGGTGTCTCCAGTGCTAATCCATTACCACATAGATCAGTATAATATCTCATCTTGCTGGGTGAAGCCTCCCTCTCTAAGAGAGAGACCTGATTGTATAGTAAGATCATGCTCAGCTTTGAAAGAAATGGTCAGATCATTGTACAAAGTATACAAGTTATCTAATTATTCATTTCAAATTGCACGTAACTAGTTTGAGAACCAAGTTACGTGTACATGGTTTGGGAACCAAGTTACATGGTTCAAGAATTAACACCTACAGAGAGAAGACAAAGAAGGTGCAGTATGTTCTTGTACAGCACAGAGCCTATGAACTACTTATTTTGTCTTTAGTCTTATAGATCCTACCCTTTTCCAAAGTTACACAGTATCTAACATAAAAAATGAGCACAAATGTACATCGAATGTCATAAAGATACAGAACAAATAGAATTCTCATTCACTGCTACTGGGAATATACACCTGTATATACACCTTAGAAAACAGTTTTACAGTTTCTTTTAAAGATGACCATAACCTTGTTATACAATCCAGATATTGTGGTCAGAGTTATTTATCAGTGATTTGGCACATTATCTCCACCCAGAAATCTGCATGTGACTATCACAGCAGCTTTATGGATGTCACAGTTGTCTGGAAACGGCCAGATATAATTAAAGGGGAAAGGAAAAATATATTGTGGTAGGATAACATAATGAGATCTTACACAACAATAAAATAATGCCCTATAAAGGCATTTGAAGTCATGGTGAAATATTAAATGCACATTGCTAAGTAAAGGAAAGCTCAATATAAAGAATATGTACTACATAGTTCAGACCTATTTTCAAGACTATAAAATTATAATTAAAGTAGTCACTCTCAGGGGTTCAAGTAGGGGTTATATCCATGAAACTTAGGAATTTCTTAAGGTATTAAAGCACAGGAATATCTTCAAGTATTAAAATATAATTATGAGCATATAGTTTCATGCATCGGGCAAAACCCATAGCACTTTATGGAATAGTGTGGGAAGGTTGATATGTGGAATCTTTAAAATAAACAAACAAACAAAAAAAATAGAAACTGAAGGTATCTCAGGATGGATGTCAGTGAGTGATAAACGATTACTTATATTTACTGGTGTATGAACCAGCTTACTCACAGCAATGTTATACAGTACAAGCGGCTTCGGTTTATACTGTATTCTGTAATGAGCTTGGGTGTATGTTTCCTGTGAGGTTGACCACTCTATTACCACACAATGACCGTCTTTATCCCTGCTACTTCCTGCTACTGAAGTCACTTTATTTCCTCTGTAAGTAGTTTAGCTCTTCCACTTTGCAATAAGCATTAGCATCTGCTCTAATTTGAATGTTGAATGTCCCCTAAAAATTCCTGTGCCACAAGTCCCCATTGTCTTGCTGTTTGGAGGTGAGAGAACCATGAAGAGATGGGGCTGTGTGGGAGATTCATAGTATATTGGGGACTCCTACATGAAAGGGATAGTGGAACCCTAGACCCTTCTGCTTCTCTCTTCTGCTGCCTGGTTCACGATATGAACCTCTTGTTCTGCCACGTATTTTCTGCCATTATGATTCAGTGCCCTCACAAGACACCAAAAGTGATGTGATCACCTGATATTTGACTGGTACCTCCAGAACTAGGAGTTAAATATCTTTTCCTCTTTATAAATTGAGTGTACAGGGTATTTTGTTACACTGACAGAAGACTAACACAGCATACTACGTGTTTTTTTTCATCCATTTACTTGTAATTAATGTGAATCTTGATATTTAAATAGACTTCTTGTGGAAAGGATGTAGTGGATTTTTAAATTCCCTCCAAAAATCTGTCTTTTTATTAGTGCTTTTAAACCATATGTAATTTTATTTTTGATAGCATTAAATTAATATCTACCAATTATGTATCTATAGTTTCTTTGCTGATCCCATTGTTTTGATTTTATTTCTCTTCCTTTGCTGGCTTTTATATTTTCATGGAGCATTTGTATAATATTTTATCTCCTCTCCAAGCATATCAATGACATTACTTTTTAATATTTTTCACCATATATATTAGTGTTTACCATGTTCGTTTTTAACTAATCTAAGACAATCTTCTTGTAATACTATGAAGTCCAGGTTTATAATAGTTTGACTTACAACCTTTAGGCTTTATGACATTTAGTCATTAGAAACTTTACTTTGAAATTTTAATTTCGATCTTTTTCTGTGCTAGCAATATGTAGTATGATACTTGGATTGAGGGGGCAGAGTTACTGAGAGCCGAAGCAGTCGTCCATGAATTTAATGAGAGTGAACAACTGACATGATATTTGGTAGAGTAAATGTATTAAGTGGATTTTGACAGTATTTTCATATTACAATGAGTTTACTCAGCTTAATGAGTTTAATAACCCTGTCATAAGTGGAGGAGCACCTACTGCTTGGCTGGGTTGCAGGGTGCCTTCTAATAGTATTCTCAATTCCTCCCTCTCATCCATTTCATATCACTATCACTTTCTTCACTTATTTCAAGGTATTGCTACTGAATATATTGTAAATACTGTTGTTGAAACAAAATGTTATATTCTACTTCATGTAAGTAAAAGAAAAATTGACTACCCTTCATCTACATTTTCCCTTTCAAGATATAGATCTATCCTATGAGAATTTTCTTCTCTCTGAAGAATTTCTTTTAGTATTTTACAAATGACAAGTCAACTGATAATAATTCTCTCTGATATTTTACCAGAAATATTCTTTACCTCTTATTGTTTAAAGAAAATATTGCTGGATGTAAAATCATAGAAATATAAAAATTATTTCTTTTATCATTTTACATATCCCATCCCAGTTTCTTTTTGCTTGCATGTATTCTGTGAAGAAATCTCCCATAATTGTTACCCTGCTCCTCTGTAGATAAGGACAGGTAAAATATCCCATCTGCTTTGTTTTTGTTTGTTTCAGTATTTTCTCTTTGCTTTGTTTTACTTCAGTTTAATATAAGATGCCTGGATGCAGATTTTTTTTTTATTTCATTTAACATTCTTAGTGTTGACTAATTTTCTTGAATCTATGATTTGGTGTCAATATCTTTTTGAAAACATACAGTGGTTATTTAAAATATTTGGTTTTGGTTTTATTTCTCTTAACTTTCTATTATTTCGATTATGCGTCATTACAATTTTTGAAAATGTATTTATATGTTCTGTTTTTTTTCCATTCTTTTTTCCTGTATTAATTTTGAGAAAAATCTGCTGACCTATCTGAAATCATACCGATTCTTTCCTTAGTCATATCAAGGCTGATCATAAGCCCATTAAAGTCTCTTACAATATTTTCTGCTGTTAGCATTTCTGTTTGTTTCCATCTCTTTGCATACATTGCCTATCTTTTCTTCCATATTGTTCACATTTTCATTAGCACTCTTAATTTATTGATCATAGTGTTTTGAAAATTTTTGATAATTCTAACAACTGCATGTACTTAGGTCTATTTCTGGTGATGGCTTTATTCTTTCATACTACATGTTTATTTTTAAACTTCTGTTATATCTTGTAATTTTTGTTGAGAATCACATGTGTCACATCATATATACTGCTATATAGGTCCTTAGGGAAAGAACTTTTGCTAATCTGGCTCAAAATTGGGGTGCATTTAGTGTTTCTTGAAGCTATAGGTGATGGTGATGTCAAACACCAACACTGTCCTTTCTTTCACCTTGAAATGGGCTTCCCAAGGACTCTACCTCAAAGAAATCCTGCTTTATAAATCTACATATTTAAATTCCAACATGCCATAGCCTCTCCTTCTTGCAGATTAGACATTCTAATAATTCCAGCAGAGTATTGAACTTATGGATGTTACCAAACCCTATATACTGTAAATAAATAGCTACCATAAGGTTAAAATTTTAAGTAGGACACTGTAAGATTTTAACAAAAATCACTAATAATACAATAGAACACTTTTAACAATATGCTGTAATAACAGTTATGCAGAGGTGGGTGTGTTTATCTTTAGCACTAGTGAGTTACTAATAGGCAGGTAGGGTGACAACCGGGATATATTGGACAAAGAGATGACTCACATTACAGGCAGGAGGGACAGCTGGACAGTATCAGAGATGGACATACTACTCAGAATATTTCATAATTTAAAATTTATGAATTGTTTATTTTGAATGTTTTCATTTCAATCACAGTTAATCCTGAGTATCTAAAATCGTGGGGAGTGAAATATCAGAAGAGTGGAAAACACCATAGTGATATTATATGGAAGATTTTCTGTTGTGGTTATAAGGAACGAGGAGAAGCATTCTAACATATTTCTATTAGGTTTCAGTGTTTCTGTAGGGCTGTGATTTTCACAGAGATCCCTTCAATAGTATAGCTTTTTTCCTCACCACTCTTTTTCGTTCTCTAGCTACTGTGTCAATAATGTATTTTCTCCAAGCACCCCGTTTAATTGTTTTACTCCGTTTCTCTTCTCCTTAAGTGAGAAAATCTAGGGGAACAAAACATCACAGAAATTTTCTTTCTTCACTTGGATATGACTCTGGCAAAGTCTTTTCCACTAAACAGTAGAATTTTGCTAAGGAGGATGCTTTATGTCTACTCTGCGTTGATTATTCTCCCTGCTGCCTTGCCACAGATATGAGCAATTCGTTTAGATTGGTACCTGAGAACCTAAACGTGTCGCTGGGCTTATAGAATACAAAAGTGGAGACAGTGCCCTAGTTCTATGAGCTCTCAGGAGTTACTTATTCGTATACTCATCCATGCTCAGTCTCTAGCAGTTAACTAAAATTAATAACTAAATCTACCTTGTAGTCTCTAGCGGCAGCACCTTCTGATCCATCTATGCAGATACTGGTTGCATGTCTCTGGATTTATGTGTCTCTACACATTTTAGGCTGGCAGTTTTTCCTGAAAACTCAGTTCTCTGTTCAATGAAAGAAAATTCATTAATTTAAAAGTTTTTCTCTTTTGTCTTCTTTTAAATAAAGGGGTGATGGCTTCAATTCTCTTTAAATATTGATTCTGAAACTAGGAGACCACAATTATATATTTTAGGAACATGAAATACTTCCATTATTCCTGTTACACAGTAGGTAATAAGTAAATGTTGGTTTTACTTTCTTCATTCTGAATTGGTATATAAACATCGAGCTCCAGGTATTCAGCAGTGTTTCTGAAAGTCAGGAAGGACACACCTTGAACTTTGTCTCGCATAAATACTGATACTTTTGCCAATGTCTTCAGTTGCACAAAATAGTTTTCACAGATGTGGCCAACTAACTCTCCATCATCTCTCCAACTAGGGTTGTGATACTCGAATGCTATTTACGCTCAGGAAGCAGTTTGACCATTTTGCTCGGCTATTGACCACAGCTAACAGAAGAAAACATAAGTAGGCATACCACAAACTAAAGAAAACTTTAACAGACAAGTGTTAAAGCACACAGAATTGAAAGAGTTGCTTCTGAATTTCATTTTGTAACTGTTCAAAGTTATAAAAGATTTTTGTTTCATGTTTATCTAGGCCTACTCTCTGAATCATTAGCCAGAGCTCTTTATAATAGCTGCTTGTCTCTCTCGCATCTGTAACTGGTTATCCTAACTATGGGAATCATCATCTGGTACAATTATACCACTGATTACTATAGAGTTCTCAGAAAATTCAGAAGGACTTTTCAAAAACCTATCATAATATGTGTTAGAATGAGCCTAAATATTATATTTTGTATAACTGATAAAATTTGGTTTTCTTAATTAAGATTTATTTGTTATAGGATTCATAAATACACTAATGGACAGCATTTTAAAACGGGCAGAAAAAATGAGAATATTTCCTCAAGTATGCTGACACAAATAAAATATGTAGATGGAAAAAATAAAGCTTCAGAATTTATTTTGGAATAGTATGGCCTTTAATCAGGGATTTTCATTGACTAGCGAGTTCAGCTTTTTTTCCTCAAGAGTTGAACTTAATTATAAGTTAAGAACTTAATTACAAGTTAAATATCTCACTTAACTATAATTTCTCAGAACATCTGAAACTGTCTCACTTCCAACATCTATGCTTTTAATCAAAAAGTACAGTACATCTGAGGCAGAAAACATGAATCAGCTTCGAGCCCGCTTTTCTTCTGCTATTTCTAAAATCCAGAGGGACTTTGAGCTAAACTCTATTGTCAGCGTCTCTTTAGATGACTAACTTAAAAGACGGTCTGTAATTCTTTCAATTTCCTCTCTGAAATACTTGTAGCACCATCATTCACAGTTACGTTTTACAATTTAAATGACACATCATTCCTCCTGACTTATAGTGGATTTATCTATGCATCTATGGAGATTTTGGAAGAATAAAAGTACATTTTAGGATGATTTTGTTTAAACTAAAGAAGCACTTTGATCTCAGCCTCAGTTCACAGCCTTCCTTGGCTCTCAGGTCTAACAATGAAAATGGTCTCCATTTGCCTCTGATACATTGCTATTTCCTCTACCTCATATCTGTATAGCTGTATTGCTTCTTTTATAAAACCTCTAGATTTCAACTGGAATGGTTTCTCAACCACCCCCACCTCATTTCACAAAGGATGGGAGAGAGGAGATGCTAATGACATCCAGGGAATGGAGGCTAGGGGTTCCACTGCACAACCCTCAGTGTGCACAATAAACTCCCCCCACCCCACCAGCGTCTGTCCAACCACCCCAAGCAATCAATGAAAAACTCAGAGAGAGTGAAATGTACTTCATCGGTATTGTTTATCTTTGTAAAAATGATATGAAATTTGTGTTCTCTACATCTAGGGATTCTAGATGCATACAGTCTTTCACCAAAGCAACCCTCTGTCTACAGTTTGATCATTAACATCATTAATGAATTAGTATAATAAAGATTATTAATTGTCCTCAACAGTCTATTTGTTTTCCTTTAATAATGGAAACCTTCTGAACCAACTGTTACAAGTACTTAAGACTGGAGTAAGCAGAGACTATATTCATCCCCTTCTGTTTGTGTTCTATAGTGAGGAAGTCTGATGAACGGAATGTGTGTGTAAGTGCAGTGTGCAAAGCCACTGACCTGATTATCTTTTATCACCTTTTAGTTGATAGCAAGGACCTTAAATTCATCTTTGTGGCTGGGACTACCATGCTTATTCACTTCAGGATTACTAACTTGAGAAAGAACCAATTAGGGACACTGGAAACTTAATTTGTACTCTTACAAATATAGATGGAATATGTGGTCCTTAATAAAGTGACAAACTGATAAAATATATTTTTCATTACAAGAGGAAGGCTGGTACCACTGCATAATATAAACCACTGTTACATACCATGGCGTGTAAATCTTGCTTATCCTCTTTAAACTTAGGCCCTCTTTGTAATTCAAATGCCAAGTATTAAAAAAAAACAAACCTAAAAATTCCCCTTTTCTATGATTCGTACTTTTGTCTTCAGTTTTTACCTTAGAAAGTGTCAGCGAATAAATAATTTACATAGATTAGTTGTACCATTATTTAGTAACTATATTTATAAACAACACTGAGCTTCAACTACACCTGGAATTTGAACCTATTTTACAGATTTCATTTTGTTTAGTTCAGGCTACTAGTTATGGTAGTTGATTTATCCATAATGTGATCTAGTGTCCAGATGTGCAAACTTCTTTTGATTACAAAGTTAATATTATTTGCATCGGCTAGTTTTGATAAGAGGAGAAAGTGGGTTAAGGTCCTGCTCAGAATTTCACGTTTTCGATTTGCTATGGACATTTTACCCAAATAACTGTTTCATTAGTATGATTTATTTAATTACAGTCACTATTTATTCAAATGTTACTCAGCATGTACAAATTTTAAAAGTGGACCTGGTTTTATGGTTCTGGGTGCTGGGGAATCACACCCAGAGCCTTCTGCCCTACACTGGCCTACATCCTCCCGCCTTTTTATTTTTATTATTTTGAGACATAGTCTTGCTAAATTGCCTGGGCTACCCTTAAACTTGCAATCCTGCTACCTCACCCTCCTGAGTAGCTGAGTATACAGGTGTGAAGCTCTAGGCTGGCCTAAGTGGAAAAGTTTATAAGCAAGAAAAATAATTTAATAAATATCTTCATAGTACCAGGTCTCTAAGACAAATTTATTGATGGCAAAAAAATCGGGAAAGTATCTAGAAAATAAACCATATTAAAATCACAGAAATATAAAAAAGAAATTAATGAATAATTACCATCTTAATATATATGTTAAGGCTAGGAATTATCACAAAGGTTTCAGTCCTTCAAGGATTATTCTTATAATTATTCTTATTTCTTAAATATTTTTATAATTATTCTTACATACCTTATGGATGTAAAAGCAACAAGCAAACAAAGAAAAAAGAAAACCCATAGATTTTAGTAGTGCATATTCCATTTTTAAATTCTTGTTGTATTATTAATCATATCGTTGTGGTTAGGATACTCAAATCACTCGGCTTCATTTCCCTCATGAAAAAAAAATTAAAAATAAGAATAATGTAAAAATAGGGCTGGTGAGATAGCTCAGTGGCATAAGCGCCTGCCTGGCAAGCGTGAGGTCCTGAGTTCAACTCCCGGATCCCACATACAAAAAAAAGGGCCGGTGATATCACTCAGGGGCACGGGCGCCTGCTGGCACGCGAGGTCCTGAGTTCGACACCCGTTAACCACAAAAAAAAAAAATAATAATAATAATGTAAAAATAAAGTCAGGCTATCAAATTAGTAGGCTTAAGTAATTATTAATTTTTTCCCTTCTACACTAATGAAAATACAGTGATCATATTTAGGACATGTGTTGTATTTTTTCCTGAATATTGAATTTCCAATATAGAATCCTAAAAAGAATTTGAAATGTTAATTTTTAAAAACACTTTTTGCAAAGTGACTCTTCTAAATAAATCATGCACAACTGTTAAAGCTTTTGTTTTTATGGTATCAGTAGCCTTTGCTTACAACAGTTAAGTCAAGCCAAGCTTGGTGGTGCATTTATGTAATCCCAGCACTCTTGGAGGCTGGGGCAGGAGGATCAAAAGTTTGAATCCAACTTAGGCAATTTGGTAGCTTGTGGAAACTCTGTCTCAAAACAAAACATAATAATAATAATAATAATAATAATAATAATAATAATGCTGGATGGGGTTCAATGCCCAGTACTGCAAAATTAAAAATAATAATCAAGCTAGGTCAGGTACTCCCCAGTAGCTAGTATCAAAACATGTAACCATATTTTGCCATAATACATACAAATATTCATAAGAACATAAAAAATAACTGTTTTGTATCTAATTCTGTCATGTGGAATGAATCTCAACAACTTTTTTTGTTCTCTGATGCCCCAAATCACTCTTCTTAAAAAATTTATTTCAGATAAATTATAAAAGACTCTAATAGTACGATTAGGTTCGATAAGTAGCCAGATTCAAATCGAGCTCAGAAATCTTCGGAGATCAAACCCGGGATTCTCCCTCTTACTGTAAATGGTGAGGGCTGACTTGATTCTTAGCCCAGGCAGTGTAAGAATGTAGACATTCTAGCATCTATTTTCAACAAAATAGCTTGAACACTACTAATCTCTTCAGAGAGGTGCATTTCTAACATAATTATGCTAATTGATGTGGAATAAAGCTGTAGATTGCGGAATTGCTTCATGGAGCCATGTCTGAAATGTGCACGTTCTGATTTTAAATGCTAAAAAAAGAATGATGGCATGGTCAGGTCAACTGAATGCCTGTAGTGTCCAGATTAACACAAAGCATTTATTTCACATGGTCAATTGTGAAACGGTTTCATATAAACTACAGGTATTCTGCAATTGTATATTTTTTGATTATCCCTTTAAAATAGTAATATTAGATACTTAGAACTGACTTAAGAAATCCACATTGTAGTATTCCTATTGGTTATATAGAATTTACAAATGGACAGTTAAATGATTTTACTTTGCCTCATGAATTAAATGTCAGACGTATAAATCTGAAAGAATTTAACCTGGGAACCTTGTCTGCTCTGGTATTTCCTTCTGGCAGTTGTTTTCAAACCTGAAACAAAATGAGTGATAAATATAAACTGTTATTTTCTGAAAATAATGTTGGAAATGATAGATTCCATGGGTTTCTTCAACAGCTGTATTTTTAAAAAAATAACTGTTTCATAAAAACGTAGTTGTAGCTAATATTCTTAGAGTCTTACTTTATGTAAGACTCAAATCATCGAGCTTTAAAATGCATTAGTTTATTCATTTCTCAAATACTGTCATAACTTGGATGCTATTATTTTTGTGTGAATAAAACCACTGAGACAGAGAGTTATTAAGTAACCTGTCTGGGGTCAAACAGATAAGAAACTGATGAAATAGAATTAAAACCCAACCAAACATCCCCTGATATTCTCAGCCACTAAGACACGTTAACTCTGGCATAGGGTTGGCTTTAGGGAACTGGGAGTTGGGCAGTTGCAGAGGATCACATGATTAACTGGCACGGCTCTTGGTTTAATGGACTAGTGTTGGCATTGTGAAATTCTTAATAATTTGTGAACAAAGCACCCCACATTTTCGGTTTGCATTGGATCGTATGAATTGTGTCCACAGCCTTGTGTATGACAGAGTTGAATATGAAAGGATACAGTAGTATCTAGAGATGGTCTCAAGGAGGTCTTGTTGGTCATAGTTAGTCAGAATGTGTCATCCAAACCAGGGGGAGATCAATGAAACTATCAGTTAAAGATTGTGCATGCTGTTCAGGTAGCAAAGAATGAATTATTATACACAAATAAATATAAACCTATTTAAGTCATATGAATATAAGCTCAAGAATATACTAATTAGACTTCATGTATAACATATAGGAAAAGATTCAAGAACTTCAAAGATTTTGGGAATTCCAAAATATAAATCTGTAGCTAAAAATATTAGAGAAGTGAGAATTTTTCTTGAATACTTAGACAATGAAAACATTATGCTTAGCATTGAAATTGCAAATAAAATCTGGAGGTATACTAATTCTCACTTATTAATATTAAGATGATGAGATTATTGCTTGCAATAGCAGAAGAGGAATACCACTAATTTAAAAGCATCACATCAAATCATTGAGATATCATTTAAAAACTTGTCATGTATGCATGAAGAAAATACAACATTCACAGATTAGTGACCTAATAGTATTGAGCAATAAGTAAATGCCTGAAATTAGAATTGCAAAATCATTAATCTTTGTTCCTTGCTAAATAAAAATGAGAAATATTCAGTTGTTTACATGGCAGTGGTAGATTTCTGAGTACACTAAAGAGACAGAAAAAAACAAAATATATCACAGACTTGAACATAGCTTCCACACTTCCCATATGCTTAGCACAGCATTTTGGAACAATTCATGTATTTGATTTTCCTCATCTAAGCCACTGAGCTTAGCAATAGTGCCATTTTGAATAAATATGTTTCCTTTACAAACAACCTGATGCAAATTTCATGGATGGGTTATTCACATAAGTTTTCTTTATGCCACCTTGTATTTATTTTAATTTAATTTCACTGTATATGATGCATTTATTTATGATCACTTGGGTTTTTGTCTTTTAAGATAATTGAACTTACATCGTCTTGAATTCTAATTTATCAAAGTAAGAAGTAATGTTGAATGGACATATCCCTGAAATGCAGAAAATCTAAGGAATATGTAATGAAAACCCTATGTGTTCTTTCACATTGAATCCAAATAATCTCACACATTCTTCTATATTTGAAGCTTAAATTCATATCAAAATTTTGTAAAATAGAGCAAACTAATTCCCTATGAATATACAAGATCTCTTTGTATTTTGAAAAAATTTATCCAGTACCACTAATTGTCATTTGCAGATGTGGAAAAGGTCTGAAAGACTAAATAGTTCCTTTCAGGATGGATAGCTCAGTGAACATAAGCCCTGTTCAAAAACAGTATAAAATGGCAGTTAGATACAACTAGTAAATTAAATCTTAATGAACTCTAAGTGGTTCTGCTGTAATGATACTTACATTTTAATTCTAACTGCATGACTCAGAATTATTAAAATAATTAAAACGATGTAGAATGCTATATCTTCTAGAAGTGCCCCTTTCACTAATTCTGACAGATTCTTATACTCCA
Organism: Erethizon dorsatum; assembly: GCA_028451465.1. Taxonomy (NCBI): domain Eukaryota; kingdom Metazoa; phylum Chordata; class Mammalia; order Rodentia; family Erethizontidae; genus Erethizon; species Erethizon dorsatum. Next base: position 11,081,362 of record CM051828.1, on the reverse strand, counting down.
AGTTAGTTTTCTCCGAAGACTGCGGTAGATTACATTTGTTATGAGTTTTTCCTAAGGTAAACAATATTCTAATGAAGAAAGTTATTATTATTTAATGGCAATTTTTAAAAGTAGAAAATCAGTTCATATTGCAGAATAATGAATATTCGAACAATGTTTACATTAAGCACTAATCGTATGCATACTAAGCTGTTAAAATTAAAAGGTCTGGAAAGAAATAAAATGACCGTATTGAAATTGAGATAATATTAAGCTACATAAGTAAGTTAGAAAACAAGGCAAAGACCTGATAGACAGGGAACAGAATAGGCTTTTATCACAACAAAGGAGGAAAGAGGCACAGAACGGTTGAAGTATGTCTAGAAATTGGTTCCCCAGTGTTTTCCCACATTTTGTGGCTGTCATTTCTTCCTTAAGTCATTTAAATATCTAAGTGAGGTTCTTCAGGTATCCTTCAGTAGAAAAGACTCTTATAACTACTCTTAAATATAAATTTAAGGCTATGAGGGTTAGGGACAACTCCCGTACATTACAGAGTCCCTCTTCAGTGAGCATAAATAGAGATTGTAATGCACTGTGTGGCCTGGGCGGTACTCCGGAATGACTGCCGGGGGCTGTCTGCGATTGCCTAGGAAACTATGAAGTTGCTGGCCAGTGTTTCCTGAGACTGCAACTTCAAAATGAGCAAGATCTGGTAAACTTTCAAACTTTAAAATTCAAAACAGGTAAGAAACTAAATAAACATTTTGATATTATATGTATACTTCTGACCTTCAAGTGTCTCCTCTCATTAAAATAATTTTCTCTACTAATAGTTCCAATTACATTTTTAATTAAATAAGTGAAATAGAGGTGCTAAACTCCTTTCACAAATATTTAAGTATTATGGTAATATTTAAGAACATCGAAACCCCCTCTACCTACAAAACTAATCTTTAAGTACTTGAGTAATTTTTGGCATTCAGGAAAATTAAGCATATGAAAATAGACATATATTATGCTTAGAAATTTAATTTAAATTTGATAATGAACATTGATTGAGGTTTTAAAATTTTAAGAATGCCAGATAAAATCTGCTAAATTCATAAAATAATATGATTTATAGATTAGTAGTAAAACATAAGGAAACCCAATCTTTTAAAAATTTGCAGTATTATGTAATGCATTCGTGTGACAGATTTCTACATACATTTTAGCATGCCAATAAGGGCTGTTTATGAAGACAACTGTAAGTTCACATTTACACAATGGCTCAAGATGTGCTAAAGATGATGTTAACTTAACTTGTCTTTCCATCTTTTTTTTTTTTTTTTTTGGGTACTGAGGTCGACCTCAGGACCTCACGTGTCAGCAGGTGCCTGTGCCGCTGAGCAATATCGCCAGCCCTTTTTTCATATGTGGGTACCCGGGAGTCGAACTCAGGCGCTTATGCCGCTGAGCTATCTCACCGACCCTCCATCTGTGTTTTTTGATTCCCCTTGCCAAAATTTTTTCCATTAATACCTCATTTCTAACTGTTGCAGTAATAGTCAAATTTCACAAACAAGGTTATATTCTTACCTCCATAAATATTTTCCCGATCACTCATTTTTAAATAATTATCTTTATCAATTTTTGTGATTTTACCAAAATTACTACTTCATTATAATATCAAAGTTTGCAAACATCTGCCTCTTTTTCTATGTGCAGGCTCCTTGCATTAAAGCCACTGTTATAAATCTGCTTTGAATGTACAACCATTGGCTTCTAATATCAGAATCAATGTTTGTCATGTGTATCCAGCTGTTTAAAAATCACTTAGGTTTGGTGAAAAGGAAAGACCACATGGCATTTTTAAAATTAATAAATAGTTTAAATAATAAAAATAAATATAAATAATAATAAATAGTCAATCCAGAGTTTTCCACCCAACAACAGAATAAACATAATTCTCAGCAACACATGGGACATTCTCCAAAATAGATCACATGGTAGTCCATAAAGTGTGCTTAAGTAAATGCACAAGAGTCAAAATTGTCACATGCATATTATCAAATTATAGTGCAATGAAACCAGAAATCAGTGGCAAAAGAAACCACCAAAATCATGCAAACACATGGAAATTAAATTAATTAATGGGTCATAGAAAAAAATCAAGGAAGAAGTTAGACAATTCCTAGGCTCAAATGAAAAGATAATGCCAATATAACACAACACATCAGACACAATGAAAACAATCCTAAGAGGGAAGTTTACAGCGGTGAATGGCCACATAAAACACATATTGAATCCAAATAAATAACTAAAGGGTGCACTTCAGAGTCCTAGAAAAAGCAAGAAATATTCAAATCCTAAGCTAGTAAAAGGAAGGATGAAAGCAGAAATTAATGAAATTGAGACTAAAGGAAAAATAAAAGGAATCAATGAATTGAAGAAGTGGTTCTTTGAAAGAATAAACAAAATAGACAAATTCTTAGTCAATCTTACATGGCAAAGGAAAGAAAAGACCCAAATCATTGCAAATGGAAATTGAAAAGTTGAAATAACAATGAACTGTGCTAAATCTAGAAGATTATTGGGAAGTACTTTGAGAAACTGTACTCTAATAAATTTGTGAATTCGGAAGACATGAATAGATTCCTAGATACGTATGACTTACCAAAACTGGACCAAGAAGATATAAAAACCCTGAATAATCCAATAACAGGCAATGAAATTGAAGAAGTAATAAAAAATAAATAAAACAAACATACCAACTATGAAAGGCCTTGATCCCAACAGGTTGTCTGTCAAATTCTATAAGAACTTTAGGGAAGATCTGATGCCAAAACTCCTCAAAATCTTTAATGAAATTGAAAGGGAAGGAGTACTCCTAAAATCATTCCTGAAAGCTATCATTACCTTGATCCCCAAACCAGAAAATGACCCAACTAAAAAATAGAACTACAGGCCAATCTTTTTAGTGAACATAGATGCAAAAATTAACCACATACTGGTAAGCAGAATGTAGAAAATCATCAAAAACAGCGTATGTCATGACCAAGTAGGCTCATCCCAGGGATGCAGGGGTGGTTCAACATATGCAAATCAATAAATGTCGTATATCACAGAAACAGAAGCAAGAACAAAAACCATATGATCATCTCAATTGACACAGAAAAAAATTTGACAAAATCCAACATCCATTCATGATAAAAACCTTTAAGAAATAAATATAGAAAGACCTATCAGTCTGATAAAAGGCATTTAGGACAAACCAATGGACAACATCATAGTAAATGGAGAAAAGCTGAAAGCTTTCCCTCTAAAATCAAGAATAAGACAAGAATGTCCACTATCACTACTCTTATCCCATATAGTTCTTGAAACATTAGCCACAGCAATCAGGCAAGAGAAAGAAATAAAAGTGATATACATAGGAAAAGAAGAAGTCAAATCATTATTTGTAGATGACATGATCTTCTACATAGAAGACCCAAAAGATTCCATCAAAAAACTACTCCTAGAATTAATAACCAAATTTAGTAGCATAGCAGGATATAATGTCAACATGTATAATAAAAAATGTTCTTGTGCACCAATAATAAACTCACCAAAATATAAATCAGGAAATCAAGACTGATAATAATAACATCAAGAAAAATTTAATACTTTCAAATCAGCCTAACCACAAAGGTGAAGGAACTCTACAATGAAAACTACAGTACTCTGAAAAAGAGATCAAAGAGAACACTAGAAAATGGGAAGACATATGCTTATCCTGGATACAAAGAATCAACATGTCAAAATGGCCATAATTCCAAAATTGATGTATAGATTTATTACAAGCCCAATCAAAATAGCAGTAGTATTCATCACAGAACTAGTTCAAACATGGCTAATATTCGTACAAAATGAGAAGAGAGCTAGAATAGCAAAAGCAATCCTGGACAAGTGCAAAGCAGGAGGCATCACGACACTGGATTTCAAGTTATACTGAAAAGCTACAGTACAGTGCTAAAAACACCATGATACTGGCAAAAATAAACAAACAAACAAAAAGAATGGAACACAGTAGGGGATGCAGAAACAACTCCAGTCTGATCTTTGACGGAGAAGCCAAACATACTGGAGGAAAGACAGACTCTTCAACAGATGTGCAGGGAAAACTGACGTCCACATGCAGAAGATTGAGCTAGACCCATAACTCTCACCGCATACTAAACTAAAATCAAAATAGATCAAAGGTCTAAGTGTTAAAAGAGAAACATTTTAATCTGTTAGAGGATGAAATAGGTAAAACTGTTGAATATATAAGCATTGGCCAGGACTTTCTAAACAGAGCCCCAACTGCAAAAGAAATAATACCAAGAGTCAACAAATGTGATCATATCAGATTAAGAACCTTCTGCACAGCAAGGGAAACAATCGACAGAGCAAGAAGACAACCTACAGAATGGGAAAAAATGTTATTTTTTTTAAAGCTGTTCCTTAGACAGAGGATTAATATCTAGAATACATAAAGAACTCAAAAAATTAGATTCATCATAATAAAAGGTCAAAAATGCACTTCAATTGAACAGACACTTTTCTGAAGAAGTACCAATAGCCAATAAGTATATCAAGAAATTTTCACAACCTCTGGCAAATTAAAACAACACTGAGATCCATCTTACCCCAGAAAGAATGGTCATCATTAAGAAATCAAATAATAAAAAATGCTGGTGAGGCTGCAGGAAAAAGAAACACTTTTACATTGTTGGTGGGAATGTAAAGTAGTACAACCACTATGGAAATCAGTTACACTACAAACTGTAAAGTAAAACTCAAAACAATAAAACTAGAAATGTCATTCAACATAGCTATCCCCTCTTAGTTATCTTCCCAAATGAATTAAATACATCGTATTATAGTGACGTATGAATACTGATTTTTATGGCAGCACAATTCACAACAGCTAAATCTTGGAAGAGGTCTATCTGTCCATCAATAGATGAATAGGTAAAGAAACTGTAATATATATAACAGAGTAACACTCCCATAAAGAAGGGCAAACTCGTATCATTCATAAAAAACATGGATGTACCTTGACCCATAATTGTAAGTGAAATATATCAGACACACAACTTAAATATTGCATGTTTTGTCTAGTGAAACTGAAAATATAAATAAAGAACAAAATAAAAGATAGATAATAGGTAATGTGGAGATAGATCTTTTCCCAATGAGAAGGGGACCAAGAGCTGGAGGGACAGGTCGGGGAAGGTAAGGGAGTGCTATAGAAAAGTAATTAAAATGTGTTATGTGCATGTATCAACTCCCCATGAGGAGTATGATCATTGTTTATTGCAAACATGTACTACTAAAAAATAAAATTTGAAAAGAAAAAAAAAGCTTAAATTCTGTTTGGAATAGAGTTAGCAGTTAGAAACAGAGTTCTATAATTTGCCTGAATTTTTTAATAGAGCAAAAGAAATGAAAGATAAATTTTGACATGAATACTTTCCAACACAGTGAATTGGTAAACAATAATACCTTCACACATACATGCCTATATACACATGTACACATGAGTACTGAGTGAAACAAATTGACTGTCGTCGATCAGATATGGAAGAAAATACTATATTGAGCTCATTAATTTCCTTTTCTTGGTAATACAGGTGTAATTTATAATTGTGATTTTTTTATGTAAGATTCATTTGCCAACACTCTATTATCATATTTAGATTTTTGTCATATCCTTTGGAGATAAATTTCAATTATGCTGTATTAAAAGTCTTGGGGGAACATTTGGTAATTAGTGTGATAATGTCACATTAGGGCTGTCAAAATGGGCTTACCTAACTTTTTAAAGGTATGCATGTTTTAGAAGAGCTCATTTGTTTTCGGCTCCAACTAGAGATCATCATCCCAAAGCAACTGATTTTTTTTATAAACACCTACTTTTTAATTCTGTGTGTGATATAATATCAGACAAATACAATCAATAGGAGTTAAAATTTTTTTCGTACATAGAGCAGGATTTTTTCACACTTTCCCATATACGGTATCTTGCTAACATAAGTCTAAAGATAGTAACAGTCAAGAAAAAAGATGGACATGTTACTTTTATTAAAATATATAATCATAAATTTTAAGGTAAAATTTTCCATACATACTTGGCATCAACTTTAGTTCTATAGTATCCTTTTTAAAAAGTTTGTACAGCATGTGACCTTCAAAAAATAAATGGTAATGTCTCCTCAAAGGACAAAGAACAGATTTGTAAACAATATGTCCTGCAGATGATTTCTCTAAAATACATGATCTCCTTCTTTCCATTTGTGTTTCCATAACACCTACTTGCTCAGTTCTCACATAGTAGAGAAAGCCTTTATTTATAAAGTCTGTATCCTTGCATTTTATGTGGAGATTGCAAAGTTTATGCATAACTTATTTTGTATTTTTCATTTGTGTTTTTTGAATAGATTTCTTGACATTTAAATGCAATTTATTCCTTTAATGGACATTCATCAGCAATTTTACCAAGTATCTCTGAAATTCTCACAATCAGAAAATGGAATTCCTGGCTCTTCCCAGCTTCTAAACAAATTATGTTGCCAAACTGTTGGATTTTCTTAATTTAATCATTGAGAAGTGGTTTTTTTTTTTTTGTTTGTTTCTGTGTTGCAATTTGCTTTTACACAGAGGAAATTGAACAGTTCCTTTTATATTTTTTATAAAAATTTATATTGTATGTGTGTTGTCTGCTCGTATGCATGTCCATGTCATCAGTAGCCATACTTCCTTTGGCTCTAATTTTATACGTAGTTCCTCCTGGGACATAAAGTAAGTTTTTCAAATTTTATCTGTTCTGCATTTTTACTTCATTTCTCATTGTAAATCTGGGTAAGAGCAGGCAACAATACCCATACCACAACTCGAATTTTGGACTGCTTTGAATTTCCTTCATAAGATCAATTAGTTCATTAGTCTCCTACAAATTCTCAGATGTGTGCAAAATATATCTCATAAGTTGACAAAGAAGTCTTCATTCTCAGCTGAAACCTACTCAGCCTGGCCTTTTACTGTCAGCATTCTCATCTTCTGAACTCTGAACAGAATCACTCATCAATCTCAGCTTACCGCATTTGAAGACTGTTCTAGTTATTACCTCCAAAACTTTCCAAACTCCCACACACCAGTTCCAAAGGCTTCTAGCACACAAGGTCAGTTACAGTCATAGCAATGAACCCATTCCTGGTACTGACTTTGTGTAAAAGTCAGCTTTTCCATTGCTGTATACACCCCAGACACTCACAAGTTAAAGAAAGAAAGAGTGACTTAGCTCACAGTTTCAGGGGACTGAGTACGTAGTTGGCAGGGTGCAAGGCAAGAACATGATGGCAGAAGGGCACGGTAGATCAAATCTGCTTAATTCACAGCATCCAAGAATTAGAGCAAGGGAACAGTACCGGAGAGGAAGAGGTGAGGGACCAGATATAGTACCCAAGGTCATGCTTCCATGATCCACCGAGACATATACAGAAGTATGATGCACTGATCCCCTAGATGGCTTCCAAGTCAATCAAATTCATAGTCGAGCTTAAATTTCACAGGTATCTATTCTGAATAGGGGAAATTTACTCATACATAAAATGTGAAATAGTGATTAAGCTGTAACTGGCCAATTTACTAGCATAATTGCCATGACCCTGTGATTCATTTAGCAAACCTTCATCTTAGAATGTCTCCCACTTTTATTTTGTTTTCTGAATCTAAACTATTCAGCAAACCTAAAATGTCTCCCATTCTATAAACCCTTCCTTAAAGTTCTAGTTAGGATTAACTACTTCCATTCATCCTTTTACAAATAAATATATATATTCAGGAATAAGATTTTTGCTAATTGTTGCCAACTAGAGAAGGGATTCGGGTATAACTACCTTTCCCAAACTAAAAGGAATAAAAAATACCGAAGGAAAAAATTAGGAAAAGAAAAATAAAAATAAACTGAACTGAGAGTAATTGTAAGCAGGGATCAAAAAGGCTCTTCATTGTATCAACCTGTAAAAAACGAAGGTATTCTTTCACAGAACAGCATAAGCTACGTCTTACATAAAAGGAAAATCCACTGGTAGAAAATTAGAATCAAATTATCAAAATCACTGCCATAATGATGCATTACCATTAAGAAATAGTGTTTTGGTATTAGAAATTGACAGACTTCAGTTTAATCCATAATTTCTCTCAGCTTTGATTTCATTAACTGTAAAATTTTGAAGCTTAAAATTGTGTATGAATAATGTTGGGCATTCTGTTTAGTACAAAACTGATTCTTAGAAAAATAAGTGACAGATTTTAAGCAGTAATCTACCATATATTGTCCATAATATATAAATAAATTTATATTTTAATAGGTGCATATACAGCCTTGTTCTTCAACTGAGATTGTTTAAAATTCTTAATTTCTGAGTCCAGAAAAGAGAATGCTGGAAATAATGTACAAAATCAAATTTTGTGATCCTTATACCTGTATCCAGAATATGCACATTAAAAAACAGTACAAAAGAGAACAATATAAAATCACTCCCCTTATATTACCAGGATGCAATTACAAACAATTTACATTCTATTAATTTAGTAACCCATCATACTGAAGTAACTCCTGCAACAGTGGGATACCTCTCAAAATTTATATTGGGAAAGTAAATAAAACAACATTCCTGGAAAGACAATTCTTTGCATAGTTGAGAAATCTTTTACAGAATATTAATATTTTTATATCACTTCATAATACTATGAAGCATCCAAGGACATTTCTTTAATAGAAATTCTAACCATATGGATTATATTTGACAAATTTACTTGATGTTAAATGACTGTGTTTTCCAGCACCACACCTATTCTGATACATCACATCTTTAGTAACACTGCAGATGTTTCCTTAGAAAGTACAAAATGTTCAAGTAGCATGACATTTACTGTTTGTGGGTTATTAATATACAAAGTGAGATAAATCAGAAGCTCTGCTTATATCTATGTCGCTATAGCTTATCTCTTATCTACGTCTCTATTGTTTTGTCATAAAGTAAATTGAATTGATCTGGCTTGTCTGACCTTGCTTTAGAGCCACACTACTTGTCTAGAACCCTGAGCTCTACTAGATAATTACAAATTTTCATTCATCTAATGTCAAAAATATTAGTCATTTCCTCATTTGTATTTCATAGTATCTATTTGACCACTTAAAATATGCTAATGTATCTGTTAGATTTTTTATTTTCCTAGTGCTTCTGTGCAACCACTACACTGAAATGATTAGTTTTCGTTAATATTTGTAACACTAATACAACACATCATGCTCTGCAAGAAGTATAGGGAGCCTTAGTGCTTCTGTGTATAATTCAGTAGTGTTCACTTTTTTTACTTGTGGGTGGAAATCATATTTCCTTGTTCAGTTTTTGAAAATTTGTTTTGACAACCAAGGTCCTACAACATAAAAGATAAAACCTGCATAATCTCATAATCTCTTATCTTCTTTCTGATTAGTAGTCATTTTTTTCCCCATCTAAGGTAATGACATTTCTGCTTTTCATCTGCTTATATTTGCTCTTTGAAAAAAGACTGCATCTGGCCTGGTGGCATAAACCTATAACCCCAGAACACTGAGACGCTGAGGCAGGAGGACCTCAAATTTAAACCCAGTCTGGGTGATTTAGCAATCTTGCTAAATCTTTTGAGAACTGTCTCCAAAAAAAATACCCAGTACTAGAAAAATATTATGTAATTAATTAGTTAATAAATAATAAAAAAGACTATACTTTTAGTATTTTACATTTGACACTTCTTATCCCTTATTTTTTCAAAATTTATGAAAAGAGAAGTTACAATAGTTTATGTTTTCTCTTAAATGATAATGAAATGGAAAGCCTCAGGTTAATGTAATCAATATAATTTCACATTAATGAGGAAATCAATACACTATTTTTATTATTTAAAAAATGCTAAAATTAAAACCAATATTTGTCCACACTCTGTTTTTTTCAATCTATAAAATGTCATACGTGTTTTTCTTTGTAGTAATATGGATCATAAAGAATACATTGCTCTTAATGAATTTTTCAAAAACCAGAAGAATTGCCATTATCGTAAATATATAAGAATGTAAGAAAAAAAAAGAATGGAAGAAATTCAACTCTTCATGGGTCAGCTAAATAAACTGAGATCTCATATTAATTTATTTTTCACTAGCAATAAGATCAAATTAAGTGATTTATTTTACAAACGCATTATCAATATTATTTTAGCATGTTGATATTTTCTCATGGTATTAATTCCAAAATAATAATGTTAACTTATGAAAAGAACAATTTATTATTTTTAAATATCAAAAAACAAAGGAAAACACTTTTACAGAACATTATAAAACACATACCAGTTTCGTCTTGGAACAGAATTGATAATATAAATTTTAAGTAATATGCAAAAAAGCAAGTGACTACATGAAAATAAAATTAATACTGACAATACTGGAAGACATATACGAAAATTCAACCATAAAGGGGAAACACACTTAACTTGAAAATCTGCTATTACTAGCCACCAAAAATAACGTTTGCTTCTAATTGTGAATAATCTCCTTCAAGACTTTCTATAGCCTAAAATTAGTACAAGTTCTTTAGGCTCAATTCTCAGTAACAAATACTGTTGTTAAATGTCTTCTTATTAAAATATATGGATATGTAGATATGGAAGATTATGCAAACTGGATATGTGCTTATGACAAATGTTTCAGGACAGATAAGATAATTTTATTGAACTTGATATTTGTATCTATTTGTTTCCTGTTTTGTACATACTAGCATAAAACTGATAAAGTACCTGCCAGATTTTTATATCAATTCCTTATACACAAGAAGTGTTTTACATAACAAGTAATTGTGAATGTGTGTACAGTGACTTAGGGACAAGTCCAGGTTCCTGTCAATCCATCAAGAATCATATAAATATCTGCAAGTGTTCATGCATATTTTTCATTGTTAAGTGAAATGGAAAAATAGCTTTAATTTATCTTACTTTACTTAACTAATCCTCTTAAATTATATTTTATTAAGCAGTATTAAAATTTTAATGTTTCATGTTGCAGTATTTAGTTCCCTTACTTAGCTTGCTTGTTGCAATAGACAAATCCTTCCTGACTTTTGCCTTCACGTTCCTAGGTGTTCTTGTCAGCACTCTCTCTCTATTGTTTCTATATTCAGTCTGTTGGTTTTTGCTCACCTCCCTGGTTATCCATAGATTTATCATTTTTGCTGCTTCCCTATTTTTCATTGCTGTACTTGGTGGTTTATTTTCCTCCAGACTCTCACTTTTCTCCGATGTGTCCTCATGCGTCTGCATTCTAATTAAAGAAGTGTATTGATGTACTCTCGGTTCACTCAGTAGTACCTCCCTAAAGTGGGTAGTGAGTTGGACTTTGAAGTTTCCTAGAGCATGCATGAAATTTGTTGCTCCTTTAAATGCCCTTGTGCATCCCAATTTTGATTGTGCCAGTATTTTGTTTTACAGACAGATGAATACCAAGGGTTAGGAAAGAAAATATAATATTCATGTTAAATAAATAAATACAAACAAATCCCAGTAATATTTTACAATATCCAATTACGCACTGCTTTTTCACACTATGTATTCATTTATAAAAGTAGCCCTAGGATGGAGTTCTTAAATCGTTTTGTTTTCCTTAATTTTGATTAGTCTCCACACTGATGGAATTCAAGAAAGTAAATTGTTATAGATTGGATAAGTCCGTTACTAGTTTGTGCTGTTGCTCTGTAAAAGTTATATTTGGTCCACATGAGAGATGCTGCAGGTTATAATTAAATCACGCAAATTACACCGGGGAATAGATTTACTTTATTTTGAAAGATGCAAGAAAGACCAGATATGGACCTCTCTGGTGTGTGTGTGTGTGTGTGTGTGTGTGTGTGTGTGTGTGTGAGTGTGTTCATATGTATGTAGTGAGGAGAGGTGGAGCTTGTAGTGTGACCCAAAATATAGGACTATAAGTCTTTTTTTTTTTTTTTTTTTTTAGTTTTTAGTTTTTTCAGACAAGGTCTCACTGTGTATCCAGGCTGATCTTGAACTCACTGTGGATTTCAGGCTGGCTTAAAACACATGGCAACCCTCTTGCCTCAGCCTCCCCGGTTCTAGAATTACAGAGGTGCACCACCACACCCAGCTAGGATTATAAGCCTTTTCTTCAGAGTTTACAAACAAAATTTGATTACATTTTAAGCAGAATATGAAATGTTGGCACAATTATTCTGAAATTAAAATATAGTCCTTCCTTCACTTTATCTTAATTATAATCTCATTGTAAATATACAAGATACAAGAGAGCTATTTTGGGCAAACGAATACCAAAAATCAAAGAAGCGGATGGATATTAACTATCAAAAAATTTCCATAATCAATAATAGCATACTGAGCATAAATATTGAGTGTGTTGTGTCTGAATGAGGTGAATTACAAGTTTGTGTATTCAGGTTAAAACATAATGAGAACAAATACGTGCATTAAATAAGAAGAAAATATGACTTCAGCTAATATATGCAAATTAAGGTTTAGGAGAGAAGTTCAGATTTTGGGATTTAGAGGCCAGAATTCAATATTCAGAAGAATGTATTGCCAGGCAAATAATGCTTTTTTTTTTTTGGAGAGTAGTTTTGTATGTTTTATTCTGTAGTCTATTTGATATCACACACTCTCATTCAAGTATTTCTACCTGTTCCAAAAAGGAACACATAAATACAACATTGGACTTCAAGAAATTTCAGTGTTATATGAGGTGAATATGGCAGCTAAAACACGGATGAATTATACAGTATTACAGTACCAAACTATATAACTCAGGTCAGACTTTCTCATACCTCAATGTCATGAGTTCCTCCTTAGTATGCCACATTTTTCAATGTGAAAATGCTATTGTTTACCAATCTTAAAAGTTCATTTTACTCATTTTCTCCTCATATTTAGTTACAAATTCTCTTGCCCCTTCACGATGTTTTTGAAATAAGTATCTAGATTCACTGCCTCTAACTCCTCTGTCCCAATTCAATTATTATTGAATTATCTCAAACAGATTTACCCAGGCACTTCTCTCTTCTCTTGGAAAGTGGACAGCGGCCTCCATCATTCTAAGTCGCATCTATTCCCCCAACATACTTTGCTTTATCTTTCAGCCATATGTGTCATCATTAAAACATTTTTTATGGGGTCTATGAGATAGCTCAGTGGCATAGCGCCTGCCTGGCAAGCACGAGGTCCTGAGGTCGACACCTGGTACCCACAACAACAAAAAAAACACATTTTTTACGTTGAATTCTAGGACTCTAAATACTCCTAATTTTCCTCCTGCTCAATTGATTTTTCTTTTGATTCTTTTTTGGTAGGTTCTAGTCATAGCCACACAAATCATGTCTTGCATTGTTGGAGTAACAAAACCTCAAAGTCTTGCACTTTATTAACCCACACATCCTTGGTAATATCACATGGTCTTGGGCTTAGAATACTATCTATGTCCTGATAGCTTTCAACTTATTACTACAACTCAGGTCCCTCTGAAGTTTACATTCTGAACTCAAATGACTACTAAAAGATACCATTTGTATATCTAAAGGAAATCTTAATTTTTTTTCTAAAACCCAAATTTCTGATCTCTGCCCTAGATGATCTATCTGCCAGTGTCTCTTATCATGGAATACAGTAACTCCACTTTTGTAGATGATCAGTCTTAGAGTAACATTTATCTCTTATAGCATAAACTATAGACAAACTCTATTCCCTTTAGTTCTGGGTGAGATGAAATTCCCAGCTTCCTTTGCTTTATGCAGGACTAATTGTATGAGCTCTAGTTAATTGAATGAAAATTAAAAATGATGTGCATCACCTTTAAGTCTGGACTATAAAAATATTTCATGAATTATCTTCTTTCTTACTCTATCTTCACAACTATGGGAAGGGGCACTATTTAATCAGCCACTCTCAGTCCCTGAAAACTGAATGGCATTGCCTTCTCTATCACATCACCCACACCAATCCACCATCTTGGGGTAGCCTATATTTTTTAGTTTATAAAGAAACTTCTAGTTTGGCACTCTTCGGGTTTTAAATAGTTATCAATTATGGGGAGAAAATCTCCATGAATCTCTACTTTTGTGTGTTCCTTCTGAGTATAAATTTTAGAGGAGTCTCCAGACTATCTTTTCAAAGTAAATCATATGGAAGACAGGCATGGAAGATAGAGACAGCATCTCCAAGTACGTATTAGTTTCCTCTCCACTTTAATAAAGATAATATCTCCCTTGGGAAATATGGCTGGGCAGTGTTACTTTCATCCCGTGATGATAGATTATGTTTTCTCAAGATTAAAGTTCTGCAACTGTGAGACAAACCCACTGTCCGTGCGGCATCCATCTAAAAGCATCAGACCACCCTTACAAAAGGGACCCAAACAGGAAGCTCCTGGTGCTTGCTGCGTTGCAAGCAATGAAATCCTTTATTTCCGACCTCCTCCTTTTTGGAAGTACAAGGGAAATAATAGAGTTCCTGTTAAACGAAAGGCAAAGAAACGTTGACTCGCTTATTACGTCCTTTTGGATTCACTGCCCTCTCTTCCCCAGTTAAAAGTCCACGGTTTCCAGAGCTTGATGGATAAGCGATGATGTTATGACGGCGGTGGCTAACACTGAAACACTGAACTAGTTCAACATTTTGTTTTGCTAAACTATGTCTTGATTTCTGGCTAGTAAATTTTCATGCTTTAATTTTTCTTTTTTTACATGTGTTTTATAGATCCATAATTAGATGCGATGTTATTTGTTATGATTTTAAAGTAAAATTAATTTGTTTTTAATTTGATTTTAATTGGAACTGAATTCAGTCCATCTACCATTTTAAAGATTTATCTGCGGAATACTAAATCTTTCCACTCATTTTTTTCCTTTTTTGGTTATTATTATTCTGTGGGCTGCACATATCATATTTTATATTATAGTCTTTTTCTCTTTCAGTGTTTTGTCTTGTTATGTGCCTCAAATTTTTTTCTCATCAATATAAAAATCTAAAATTTATATAATGAATGTCAATTTCATTATTGAGCACAGTTTTCACAAATGAAGCTTAGCAATTCATTTTATCATTTATATAGAAGGCAAAAAGATGAAAGGATTATCATCTTAATAAGAGAGCTTAAATTTTTGTGAGCCTACAGGTTGGACTCTTATATATCTTTAATGTAATGTGTCTCATGCTTTTACACAAGAATGATCTTGAAAAAAGAAGAAAATACTAAATAATAAGATTTTTTTTCATATTTGTTTGAAAATGTCTAAAGATAGATTTTAATGGTTCTGCTTATTTCATCCTTGATAACTGGAACACTGAATAAGATTGACTACTGAGATGGTGATAAATACATGTGGAGGACATAGACTGTTTTGGTTTTCATTAATTATTAAGTATTCTGATATTCTGTTTATATTGTTTATATATATTCTGTTGATATAATTATAAGAATACCCATTATATCCATGCAGAAAACTTTAAACTTTTAAATAGTAACTATTGTTCAAATGAGCTTCCATATTTAATTACTTTAAATACCTATGGCTTTAACTTTTGTTTATTAATATGCTTTCCACTAAATTTATGAACATGCCTTGCATAAGAAATTTTAGAACGTTACAAGTGATTGTATAAATAGACACTCTAGAGGTTATGTGACCAAATTATAAATAGTCTTAATAAACTTCTCCCTATCATGAATTTCCACATGACTAAGGAAGCTGCAGATGTCTGCATATATTATTTCCTTCCCCCCAAATCTGTCTTTTTTAATGAACACTCTTCATTGCCTTTAACTCTTCCTTTATGGCATCCATAATTTCTAACTTACACTGATGCACATGTGTGCACATAGATGAAAATGGGCGTATGCTTATTTATTATGTGAAATACTGAAAATAAGAAACCTTCTTAAGAAGGGAAAGGATGCCATGGGTCGTATCATTTGATAGGACTAAGGAGTCACTTTTCCTTGTATAGGAATAACAATGAAAATTCAGTTGATGTCTTTTTAAATCTACCAAGTGAAAACAATTTAATTTTGTGAAACAGAAGCTTATAGACTTATTTTTAGTGGAAAAGAGAAGATAAAAATACAATAAAGTATATAAAACATGGTCAAATTCTCAGTATGCCACGGTTTCTTTTTGTGTGTGTACAGTGAGGGTAGTAAAGGCACAACACCCCTGGATTATCGTTCATGCATGCTTTTCATTAGTCAATTGAGTAATTACGTTTTTAGTGTTTATCTGTACTCTATTTTGAAATAAATATCACAGTATATGGGGAATCATTTCACTTTAGTCTCATGGCGATTCATTGTTTCCAGCATTGTGCCACTACCCACACTCCCCATGGCCACTGATAATCAGCATTTTTCCATGAACAAACCTGCCATATGTTGGGAGTATGTTTATCAGTATTCTGTTTCATTTTAAAATTGCTTTGAGTCTTTTTCTTCACTTTCTCTCCTTTTCTTTCCTGTGTGTGTGTGTGTGTGTGTGTGTGTGTGTGTGTGTGTTTTACAAGATTAAACTCATAGCATTTACACTGAGCTGCATCCTCAATGCTTTTGATTTTTTATGTTGAGATGGGGTCTCACTGAGTTCCTCAATTTCCCAGGCCTGGCTTCAACTTGCATTCTTCCTGCCCCAGCCTCACAGAGAGTTGGGATTATAGTTGCATTCCACCACATCTGGTTAAAACCGCTTATTTTTGTATTAATGCTACACCCTGGTGCTGTAAGAGGCTTTGGATGGAATTTGTTCATTTAGTTAAGGAAAATTGGCACTTTAAGTCTTTTAATCTTCAATTTAATAATCCTATGGGAGCCAATAGCGTTGTAGCTCCACACAATTTCCAAGCTCTTTCCCGCTGACATTTTTCTCTTATTAGCTCTGATGCTTGGTGTTGAACAGTTGCCGATGCCAACTGTGCCTGTGTGCTTTGCACAGTGACCAGGATTTTATGTTAAAAGTTGTAGAGTAGAACTAAACCCCAAGAGGTGAGAGTCTACTAATAGTCCTGGCCCCTTACTGCTGAATGGGATGACTCCAGGGTAAAACATTCTCCTCAGAGAAGCCATGCATGATTAAGCCATTGGTACCTTCTCTGAAGATTTAATTGGTAATATTTTCTGTCTGGCTCTTTCTCTTTCTAGTCTTATTTAACTGGGAATAAATAAATTAATTCCACCCAAATCTCTGTCTCTTTTGGTTTCCATAAAATTCAATTTATATTTATGACAGAATTGAGGTATGAGGGCCGGTGAGATGGCTCAGAGGCTTAAGCACCTGCCCAGCAAGCGCAAGGGCCCGAGTTTGACTCCCGGAACCCACATACGAAAAATGGGCCGGTGATATCGCTCAGTGGCACGGGCGCCTGCTGGTGCTCAAGGTCCTGAGGTCGACCCCCCGGTACCCACAAAAAAAAAAAAAAAGAATTGAGGTATGAGAGTATTGATATTAGATAAAATATGAATCAGACCAAGAAAGTATTTTATGCAAAGTTACATGCACCCAAAATGTCAGTGTTTATCAAATTATTCATTGTCAGCCTATTAAGTTATAGGTCATGTTCTGTGTACTTGCAATTTAACAGTAAACACAATAGGTGATGCTTGTGTTTTCATTCTCCATTCTGATTAGAAAAGGTAGGAAAGGGCCGGTGAGATAGCTCAGCGGCATAAGTGCCTGCCTGGCAAACGCAAGGTCCTGAGTTTGACTCCCGGTACCCACATATGAAAAATAGGCCAGTGATATCGCTCAGCGGTATGGGCACCTGCTGGCGCGTGAGTTCCTGAGTTCAACCCATGGTACCCACAAAAAAAAAAAAAAAAAAGAAAGAAAAGGCAGGAAAATAAGTAGAGAGATGCTTGGAAGTTGAGATCTAAATAAAAGGATTTATCTAAACATCTGACGTCTAGGAATAATCCTATTTAAGTTGGAAGTTGTTCATAGATTTATGGAGTGGATACTGAAAAGACAGGAGGATCACTTCTAGTTTTTCATTTTTCACAATATTTGATATTCCTGATCAATTGAGTAAATGGTGATGTACTGTATGGGGGGAAGGGCAGAAAACAAACACATTTGAAAATCAAGAGTTTATTCTCTGATATATTTTGAAGTTTATCATATATTCAACATCAGGAATGCAGTACCTTACACGAGTCTAGAATTTAGAGAAGCAGTCACAGATATGTGTGAGAATCTCTACATACATATGGTCTTTAAAATGTCACGTCTGGATCAGATGACTTAAGGCAGTGTCTAGTAAACTTTTTTGATCCAAAATTTAAAAAAAAAAATCGCTAAGAGCTGGGGATATAGCTCAATGGTACAACACCTGCTGGCAAGCACAAGGTCCTGAGTTTGATTCCCGGTACAAAAAAAAAAAAAAAAAAAAAAAAAAAAAACAGTATTTTTTGTAACCTATGTTAATGTAAAACATTGAGGCAAAAGTCTCACAGAATTGCTTGCATTGATTACGCGGGATTGAATATTTGAAAAGACCCACAAGACTTTGCAGGTCATACACTCATTAAAGCTTTAATACATTTAGGAAATATTGTACTCCAGGAGAAATATCTATGGGCAATCATTGGTTGCCCAGCATGGATTTCATCTTTAATTTATGAGCCACTCAGCTATACAAATGGCATCTTTGTTTTATGGGATCCAGAAATGTTTCAGCAAGGACTGTCGTACTTCGCTGGGCACAGTGGCAAGCGTGATTGTATAAGCAGTTAAATCGGGTGTAAGCTATCAGTTTATGTGTTGGTAAATACTGCAAATAAGCTCCTCCTCGATCTTTTAGGAAATTTTTCATTCAGAGACAAAATAGAACTATTCTAGCCCAGATGCAAAGCAAATTTTTCTTTCATGCTTACTACGTGTAAGGCTCACTGGTACATTCAACTGAGTTCCACTGTATTTCATGTAAAGCAACATCTGGTCACAATCACTTAAAGTGACTTCAGGACTTTATTTCAATGAGTTAAGGAGTAAGTGTTGATTTAGAAATGAAGAGAAGATAAAGATTGAATCCTTGCAAACACCAATATTTAAACTTTGAGAAGAGAAAGAGTAAGTAAACAAATTACTTGAAAAAAGTTATGATAGGAAGAAATAGAAGAACTGTGGTATCATACAACTAAGAGATTGAAATCTCTGGAAGGAGAAGTGAATAACTGAGGGAAGCATTGTTGGAAGACATAGAACATCACAACTTCAGAAAACAGTATTTGTATAGGCAAGAAAGCTGTTGATGATCCCACCAATTGTTGAATAAATGTCTGTTTAGAGTGAAGTGAGGAGAAAATAATAGGTAAGAAATCAAAGACTGGAGCAAGAGACATTTTTAAAGGTACTTGCTCTACAAAGGAGCAAGAAATGGGATAACTACATGGGGTCATGAGAATACTTTGTATGGGCTAATTCGCAAAGTGCTTTTATGACAAGGAGAACAACCCAATACGAAGGAAAAATGTGCCCACTGAAGAGAGAAAGGGAGATTGCAGGAAATGAAGAAGTCAAGGGAGGGTGGTGCCTCGCAAACAACATGAAGGTTTTTACTCAATGTAAGAACAAGGCCGGTTTCTCCACTTTAATAGAGAGTGGGCAGAGTCTTTGGCAACAGACGTAAACATTAGTTGAGTGGATGGTGTGAAAGTGAGGGAATTATCCAGTGACTCCTAATATCATAGAAATGTTTATTTTATGGGAGAGACACAGAGGGCACAGATCATTAGATCTAAGAAAGAGCTAGGAAGGACGATATTTATTGGAAGGAGTGGAAAAATAAATTAATAGAAGAACATTGTTGGTTTTCCGAGTATCACTGAGGGCCCATTTATGATTTCTACAGCCATACTAAATGACTTTGTATTTTATTATAGCTATTTTCAACTGTGGTTAAAGACAACAAGTTAGTTAAAGGCTTCTGTGTAAGGGTTTGGTTGACAGTCTACTGGGAAAGTGTAGTCGATGACAGGAAAGCAAGAGCTGAAGGTGCAGACATAAAAATGAACAGAAGTTCCTAATCTAGGTTGTGTAAGAAGACAAATGAAGGTAGCGGTGGAAAATTAAAACCACGGTAGGTAGAAAGATGATGGAGTCATAGCCAACGTGGGGGTTTTACAGCAAGTGAATGCTAAAGACAGAATATGAGCAGAGCAGAGAATAAAACTTTTTAAATATAGATTTTTTGGAGATTGTGCAGTTAGTGATGGTTATATAGGAACTGTAATACTATTACAGAAATTAGTCATGAGAATGGGCAAGAGAAAGGGGATTTGAAATGAAGAAATTAAAATACGAGCATTCAGAGTGCTAGGAAGAGTATAACATGGATTTTGACATCTCCAGGAATGAAGACCAATGAAGGCTGCAATTGTAAAGCGAAAGACAAGAAGAAATATTTGCTTATAGCAGTGGTGCACCCTGATTTCTGTGGATCCGAATAGTGATTTTGCCAACTTGCAGCAAGTGAGCCTACAGATTGATGCCTGAGAATCACCTGCTATTTTTGTTATTGGCAGCTGAAATACTCTGTAGAAATTTTCTTCTATTTCCAAATTGCCTGAAAGTTACCAAGATTTCCTTGATCCTCACTCCCAGCATCCACTTATGCAGTCCTTCCCCCCACTTCCACAAATGGATATGTGGCTCTCCAGCTCTTTTCTTCTTCTTTTTCTCTTTTGTCTTTTCTTTTCTTTTTTTTTTTTTTAAAGGCAGTATTCTAGGAGTGCTCTTTGACAGCTTGTTCAGTTTCGTTCCCTGCACTAATGGTGCAAAGAATTTCCTACATGGAATAATCAAAACACGCTCATCTCACGACGCCCTCGTGGAACTCTGACTGCAACGTAAAATTGAAACTGCTCGACTGTACATCACACTCTATATGTTGAATATACATCACACTCCAGCATGATAGTGCATCACACTATTTTACCCTGAACTTTTTAATGCAAATTCCAGATCTTTCTTCTGGTACTTTTTGTGGATGAGACCTTTCAACACTATCTAACCTCTCTCTAACTCACTAACATGTTTTCTAGCTCTTTCCCTTTCCTGTACATACATATTAATATTTTTTCTATTCTAATAATACTTTCATTTGGTAAACCAACCAATAGATATCATGTTTTAAGACCCAAATGTCATCTCATCAATAAAGCCTATAATAATTTCTGTATTCTCATTTCTCTATCTATACCTAAAATTTATTATTATTCCGCTTTTTAGTATTAATTTTCATCAGTATATTTCCAATTTACACATTTTTATTGTTCTCTAGTTTCCTTTTTTATCAATTACATACAGTCTGGTTAGTTTTCTACTGCCTCATACAGTCCTTGAAATACAGGAAATGCTCAGTAAAATGATTAGTGAATATATAATAGGTTACATAAATGATCATTTAGCTTCATGGCCCATGACTTATCTTGGAAGTGTAATATTCTAGTATATATAAACTTGAAAGACTTAAATAGCATTCGTGAATTTGAGTTCTTCTTAAAAATGCATGTTTTGTCTTTCTTTTTCAACAAGTGGTATCAAAGTCAATGAACAAATATATCAGCTCTCAAACATAGTAACTATAGGGACACAGGCAATTCAGTAGCCATTTATTTTACTAGTCATTCTTTCAATCAGTGAAATTATCATTTTTGTGATTATAAATGTTTAAATAGTTGCAATTTTATTTTTCTACTTACATATTTTTTAGAACAATGATACATCACATGCCCATTAGCACTTTACAATTTGTATAAAATTCTATTTAACTTTTTCAGCAAACTTTGAGAGTTACATTTCATTTATGTCCACTATCCATTTGATGGGGCAGTATAAATACTGTTCTTTTTTGATCAAATTTCGCATAGTAAGGATCTTGCATTTGAACAATGCTGAGACAGCATTAATATCAGTGTAATTACATTGACATCATGAGTTCCTTGGCAGCAATTGTGCTCTCAATAATGCAAATAGACTGCATAATTAAGGTGGAGAATACCACCGTGCTCAGCAGAACTCCTCGGGAGCCTGTACGTGTCCCTGTATTATTGCTATGAGAGCAATGATTACTTCCTGCACCTTCTGAGGACAGCACATAATGGGCAATATGTGCGAATCATAAATGATGGAAACTGACATGTGCAGCAGCTGTGGATCTCGTTTTCCTCTAATGTTTATTCATAAAACACATACTGCTCTTGACACTCTGCCTGGATACTCTGAATACACAACACCAAAGAGTAGATTAGAAAGGAGAGTCAGACAATGTGCTGCGTTTGAAATTATGTTAAAGTAGGAGCCACTTTGAGTCCTTTGTACTATTTGTTAATGTAGAGTGCATAAAATTTACAAAATATTTTATTAATATGCTAAAATCCTTTTTAATACTTTAATAATGCAGAGCAAATTCTACTTCATTTTCATTTATTGATATCTCCTTTATAAGAGACATGATCTAATTTAGTACACTTTTATGGTTCTGTTTTCTCAGCTACAAATTAAGAGAAATGTAGTATGTAATAATGTATTATTATATTTAAATTGCATAGTGTAGAGTTATATTTAGATCACCTATCCCAAAGTAATCAGTCAATAAATTTTAGTTATTAGCAATAGTATAACATGCCCTCCTCTATTATGTGTATACCATTAAGTGATGTCACTTAATTTAACATACATATTAATATTATAGAATGAACTCTCTATAAAAAGATGTTGCATTGCTCACCACTGAATTTCAAGTATTTAAAAGAGTTTCTGACTCAAAATATTTTTTACTTGATATTTGTTAAGTGGGTTAATAAGCAGTGTACCATTTGTAATTAAAACTAGTTCCCATTTGTTGCACATATTATGGAGAGGTATATAGAGCTGTATGAAGTGACCCCCTATATAAGAAATAGTTACAAAAATACCATTTTTACTTTTTTTGGTCACTTGTTTTTGAGTTATATTATCTTCAGTGACTAAAACCTCATGTTTTCAAAAAAATTAATTAGAAGAAATACAGCATAATACAGTATAAAAAAGTCTGTGTGGTCAGGAAGTTGAATTCTGATAAATATTGATCTTTTAAAGAATTATATCATAATTTATTATTAGCATTATTATTGCTATAATTATTATTTGGAGTAAGTGTTGTAAACTTTGGCAATTTAAGGAGATTAGTTGGGGGACTGGGGTGGAGAGTTGAACTGTGATGGGACTGCACACCCTATTGAATATTTTTGGGTTTTGTTTTGTTTTGTTTTGTTTTTTATGTGGGTACTGGGAGTGGATCAAAGGACCTCGCCCTTGCCAGCAAGCGCTTGTGCCGCTGAGCGATATCACCAGCCCCCTACTGAATATTTTCCCAGTCTGAAATGCTAATTTCATTCCTATTCTCAAGTTTTAATGGTTCTCTGAAGTACTAATTACAACTCTTCATTCATCTTATATCTCTTTATTTATTTTATTTTTATTAATAAAATGTTAATGTTTGCAGTACATAATGATTACTTTCATCGGGTGAAGTTAGTACAGGATAACATTTTAACTTTTATATCCCCTTCCCCTCCCCTCCCATCCCCTCCCCTCCTAAGTAGCTAAATGGTTAAATAAGTAACTTTCAAAGGAGAAGGAAATAAAATATAAAAATATGCATGTAGAGAGGATAAAATACTCTTAAATAAGGAAAAGTGGCTTGTGTCTAATATTTTCATAGTCTTTAGGGAGACTTCAAAAATGAATGACTGCTTCATATACACATATATTTTATATTCTTTCCCTTAGCTTACACTTCATTATTTAGAATATCACCACTGATTCCTCTGTTTGTATTTGAAGATAATTTAGTATTAAAAATGAGTTTTCGCATATTGACAACCCTACAAAAAAAAATAATAATACATTAATGTTTTCTATCATTCAAGTAGACATTTAATGATTCAACTAGCAACTTTCTTTCTTTTTTTTTTTTTTTTTGTGGGTACCGGGGGGTCGACCTCAGGACCTCGCGTGCCAACAGGCACCCGTGCCGCTGAGCGATATCTATCACCGGCCCCTTTTTCGTATGTGGGATCCGGGAGTCGAACTTGGGCCCTCGCGCTTGCAAGGCAGGAGCTTATGCCACTGAGCCATCTCACCAGCCCTCAACTAGTAACTTTCTGAAAGGGAAAAATCATAAATCTTATGATGTGAACAAATCAGTTATAGCTTATATTCACTCAGCAATAGTCTTTCCTCGCTTTATTGGGAAAACTGAAAAGTTTTATCCTCACAAGTAGAGACTTGACTACTCATTTTTCTTTTATATTACAGACATCCTAAAATTGTAGCTATCAGAACAGACTGTACTCAGAGCAGACCTCATAATTCCCAAAAGGTTGTCAATTATTGGTATCTTTACAAGTTGGCAGAAACATGGGGATATTTTTCAGTGTGATTTGGCTCCTCTTAAATCCTGGCTCTTAAGTATCAAAAAGTAAGAATATAAAACACACCAACCTTTAAGACAGACTCAACCCATTACATTAACCCAGATGGTCTGTGCTTCCATGGCAACTGGACCAACAAACATCGAGAAGGATGGATTTCAATTGCTAATTTTTCAAGGAAAATTTCAAGGTTCAATATATAGAAAAATAATCAAACCTTCACAGGTTTTTCTCAAAAAAGAGTGCTTTTATAAATACTCAGTTCAGAGGTAGACTGAAAAAACTTAAAAAGGAAGGATATATTTGAGTTTCAATCCTTTGTGCATTTCTAAGCTTCAGTGGCTGCCTTCCAACTTAATTCCTCGTATCAGGTTTTAATATATAGTTGAATTCAGTATATGTCTCTCTCTATGTGTGTGTTTTCTGCATTCATCCTTGAAATAATTTTATCTTATTTTATTTAGCTTATTGCTCCAGCACTGTTTAATACATGTGCAAGTTATATGTTGACAAACCCTTTCGTATAGGACTCTAGGGTTTTAAAGCTACTTATTTTGTGTTCACATGACTTAAGACACTGTACCATTTAAATGATCTTATATGGGCAACACATAGAAAAGGGGAAAAAAGGGCACACCCTGACTGGGCTGCCCTGGTGCAGGTAGCAGTCATATTGTACTTCTGTTGAACATAAATAATTTCACAGAATATGGAAAGCAAATAAGATCACTTTGGGACCATGTTAGTCAGCTTTTCACCACTGTGAGAAAAAATACTGGGAAAAGTCGATACAAAGGAGAAAATGTTTTTAGGCTCTGGGATTCAGAGGTTTTAGTCCACGGTCGGGTAACCCTGTTGTTTTGGAAGTGTGGTGGCACTGTGCTTCATGGCAGGAAGTGTGTGCCAAAGGAGGACGGCAGCAGAGAAGCAAAAAGACACAAGGAAAGACCAGAGTGCCAATAAACCTTTAAGGGAACACCTGGTTGTGCGACAATACTTCCTCCCATTAGGCCACACTTCTGGGCTCTACCATCACCACCTCCTATGCTGCCTCAGGCTGAGGACCAAGTCTTTAGCAAATGGAGTTTGTGGGGCATTGTAGACTCAAACTATAGCAGTGAGCATGAAGGCGTGAGACAGAAATGAGACCAGTCCATAATAATCAGTGAGCCTACAACAACTAAAACACTGTTCAAGATACGTGAATGATCTACTACCTACCCCACCTTGTCCCTGTTAATAGAACTGCATCTTTGTCACATGAAAGTCACCACCACTTTATTATTCCCACCATTTACAAAAGAATTAAAAAGAGCAAAGGATTAGCCTATGCCATCCCTTATGCAGATACTACGCTTCCTTGGACCTTCTCCAAAGTGATGGAGCACAAATCTACACCCTCTAACTAGTGCCCACTCAAACCTCCTTCACGGGTAGCTCACAATTTCATTGTCTGGTACCTTACTGTTCCATTGAACCAACAAACCAAATTGGTTCAATTATAAGTGCATTTTTGGGAGTCCCTGCCTAGAAAGAATTAGCAGATAAAATCCTTACAAATATCTGCAGTTATTGTGTATTGTTAAATATCTGGCAGCACCATACATTGTTTTCAGAAAAGGAATAATAAATGAAGAAAGACAGCAAATTGCTGATTCCTGCCTGGCATATTGTTTGACAATTTACATACTGGCTTTTATGCACTGTTCTGTGGAATATCTAATATGGGTTCCTTTTCACATGGTAAGAAGTTGGGTCACTGCTAATAACAGAAATTGTATACACATAAACCAATGTTGTTTGCTGTAACTCCTCATATACTACAACACAGCTGTATAGCATGTGTATTTCCATGTTCTTTACCTTTAACATCTACTTTGGAAAAGCATCCAAAACAGAGAGAAACTTCTTGTATCTAACAGCATCCTTTTGAAATTTTCATTCTACTTCTCCTCACTTTTTAGATGTCCTCACCCAAATCAGATCTCAGTTTAACTTCAAAGTACCACTGGACCAGTGAAATTTCTGCAGTGGGAAGGTGATGATGACAGATAATGTTATAGCTCTGGTTGTTTTAAGGAAGCCATTGTGGCACAATCCTTCCTCTTCTATGATCTAAAACACTGTATAAAATTTATCAAGTGTCTCTTAAAATTTGAAGTAACTGTTAATAATGGATAAGTGTGTGTACTTAATTATTAGGTTTTCTTTTTCCCCCAAGTATTGCCAATTCAATTACTTAGTGAGTCCATTATTTCACCATTTAATTTATATTTGAAACTCATCACCTAGTGCCAATATGTACTAAGAATGCTTTCTGGATTTTATGGACTTCCATTAGTTTAATATTCTATTATTTTTAAGTGTATTTCTTTTTAGTTCTGTGATTTTGAATTTCAATTTTATGCAATTTAAAATTTTATTAATTCATGTCACTTATTAATATAAAGTTATTTTTAGAACCTTACTGATTTGGTTAAAGTTTAATTGAAATTAATCTTGATATTCTGTTTTTCTATATTTAAATATTTATATTTTACTGAACTTCATTTCTAACATTTCTGTGGTAAAGTTATTTAGACAACTAATGGAGGAGTTGGAATTGTATTTAGTAGTTGGAATTACTGTGACAGCCAGTAGATTTATTCTGAGAATTGTTTTATCACTATTTTCTCTAATCCATCTGTCCATGTCATTCTTTTCCTTAATTGATTTTTAGTAGCCTTTAACCCAAGCATGATATTAGTATATTTTATTCCTGGATCTTTCTCTGTTACACAGATCATTAAATCTCTCTTTTATTTACGGCATCATCTTTTTTTCCTAACTATAATTATTTCAGTATTTTAGGACTAAAAAATTATCCATTTCTACTTTATCTGTATTAACTCCTTAACTCATCTCATTCAGGTTCCTGGCTTTAATAACCAATATATCTCCAATTATTTCAAAATTTACATTGCTAATTCATATTTTCTCCTCAATTTCACTTCTATATCCAAAATCCCCTCCTTCATTGATACTTGGATGTCCAATAAATATCTCAAACTGAACAAGTTCAAAACAGAACCAAGCTCTACCCCACTGCATAGCAAAGACTTGGCCAGAAAGTATAGGAGGTATCAAACAGAAGGATGAATGTTTAAATAAAATATTATTACAGTAAAATACACGATGTCACTATTGCCTCTCAAAATACTCTCCTTCACTTCAAGCACATATGTCTCACCATTTTTGTCACTTTCTGAAGCAGCTCTGGAAGTCTTTTTTTCATGACTGTCTTCATTTGTGCTGTCATGGTGACCGCGTGTTGTCTTGAATTGACTCAATATATTTACCTTTCATGGTAATTTTTACTTTGAAGAAGAAAAAGAAATTACACAGTGCCAGATCCAGGAAACAACATGAATAAGAACACATGGTAATATTTTATGAGCCAGCCTTTCCATATGATGGCACATAGTAACTGTATTCACCATATATATTTTTTTTATATGCAGGTACCGGGAGTCAAACTCAGGACCTTGCGCCTGCCAGGCAGGCACTTATGCCACTGAGCTATATCACCGGCACAAGCTCTTCACCATATTTTTGATCACACCTCTTAAAGATGCTCAGTGGAAGAGAACTTCCATAAGTAGTTGAGAAAGAGGCAAGAATGATGGAATAAGTATTTCCAAATAAAGGATGAGTATTTTGAGGGATATTAATGGCAATGTGTCTTTTACTGTAATTTTTTTTAAATTTAAAAATTCACCATATATTTTATTTTATTTTTTTTTATTTTTTTTTTTTGTGGGTACCGGGGGTCGACCTCAGGACCTCTTGCGCCAGCAGGCGCCAGTGCCGCTGAGCGATATCACCGGCCCCTTTTTCGTATGTGGGTTCCGGGAGTCGAACTCGGGCCCTCGCGCTTGCCGGGCAGGCGCTTAAGCCGCTGAGCCATCTCACCGGCCCTCACCATATATTTTATAACAGCTCATAAACTTAAAAAATACTTTAAGTGTGTGAAAAACTCCAGGCTTGAAGCTGTATTTTTACTGTTGAATTTCTCATATATTGAGAAATAAGAATGTTGAAAACATAGAAATAGAGAATTAGCTTAAACTTTTTACCAAAAAATGCCATTACAAGAGACTAGAATTTTAAAAGGAGAGGTAGTGTGTTAAAATGTATAAATACTATTTTATTCTCAAAACTATCATGTCACACTAATATTTTTAATAGTATGGAAAATTTCTAATGTGAAATATTTCTGCATTCACATTTGTGATCAGTTGAGGAAAACTAGTTCTCATTGTCGTTAAATTTATTTTTGGCATTTTATGTATCAATTTTGAAATAAGATTCAGATGAAAGAAACGACTTGTTTATTAACTTGGTCAGCAGTTTGATTTGAATAGCAATTTGATTATATAAGCTTTATAAATATCTATATAAGGAGGAATATTTTCATAAAAATAGCTACCATAAGTTGTTCTCCCTTCATAAGAAACTTTTTTGTAAAATAGTTATGCAATAATCTCCCCAAGTATATGTCTTTATTATATTAGCTACATAGGAAAAATATTGACTTTGTAAACATAAAAATATGTATATATTTATTTAAGTGTGTAAGTGCATTTCGATGAGAAGGTGGCCTTCAAAATTTCATCATAAAGAACAAATTTCGGTACCTTTTGGCATACAAATGCATCTAAATGCCATAAAGACTATCTTTTTTCCTTGAAGCTTCAGTTTTCAGAAGTCTATTATGTCATCCCTCAACACTTCTCCGTTCCTCTTAAAATAAATAATTTTGCAGAGCCTCCTAGAAATTTTCAAGTAGTTCCCTTCAACTTAAAATTTGTTACAATGCTCTGTGTTACCTTAGGTAAATTGTCACTCAGTGTCTTTACTGTGTATTTGCCTCAGCATCACTTCTGTTGCAGGAAACTAACATTACTTAGTTCTGATCCAAACAAAGCTACAACCTGAAGCATTAAATTTGCCTTCCATACATCTTTGCCCTCTGCAATAGGAAAACTTCCAATTTCAATAGTATATTTATTACATATTTTAATTACTCCGTAAAATTGAACTTGAGAAAAATTAACCATGTTGTGATTTTTAAAGAATTCATACAAAAACACAGAGAGAAGCAAAGACATAAATCTATACTCTTCTATTATGGCACGTTCCTTTCACTGGACAATTTTGATTCTAATTGGTTGTGTGTGGATCTTATTATCTAATTACAGACTCATTTTGACAAATAAAAACCATTACATTAGAATATCTCTAGTCTTAATCATGGACATTAATATACTGTTCTTTGAAATTTGATTTGACAGCCTCTTCAAATTCAGAAATTGACTTGCTAGAGACCTCCAAGGTCATGATCCTTCAAAGCACTGTTTGTCAAATTGCCCTGACATCCCTTCTGCAGGAAAAACTACTCTTGGATTATTAATGTGCAGTGAAAGGTGGCATAGGCTGGCATGCTGATCTTACAGATCAAGAAAAGACTTTGCAAAGGGAGCAGGTAAAAATACCTTGAGTTAAACTTCTTATATAAAATGTTGTCAGAGAAAATACAGTTATATTAATGAATATTTACTTTATAAAAGGTTTCCAAAAGGAGTTGCAAATTTGTAGAAGGCAATGCTTGGTGTTCCAAGTTTTTAATATCAAACGCGTGGAATAGCTGTGTACAGATTCTTGCTTTCACACTTGAAAATATAATTAGTGATACTGATTTACATGTTAAATTGTAATGAATTATAGTTCGGAGATTATGCTTATTTTATCAAAGATCAACAAATCACATTCATATGATATTTTATAAATAAATGCATAATGCCATATAGTCAAGGAGTACTATTATTATTATTTTTTTTTATGTGGGTACCAGGAGTTGAACTCAGGACCTCGCGCTTGCCAGGCAGGCGCTTATGCCACTGAGCTATCTCACTGGCCCAAGGAGTATCATTTTTAAAAATTATTGTTATAAAAGCAAGGTATAGTGGCACATTCCTGTAATCCCAGCACACAGGACGCTGAGGCAGGAGGATTGCTATGAGTTGAGGCCAGCCTGGGCAACAAAGTGAATTCATTCCAGTCTGAACTACAAAGTGAAAACCTGTTTTAAAAACACAAAAAGAAAATCGTTATTAAGTTGTGTTTTAATTTTTTTTAAATTTCAGCTATACAGTAATACGTATCACCCAAAATGTTCTGTATATAGTTGTATACATATATGTATGAAAATACTACTAGAAAGATCAATACCTGCAAGAGCAGAAGAATATAAAATCATCTCTAGTTCCTAACTAGATATCAAGGCTTTTAAGGATAATGAGATAATTTTTAAAAATCCCAGAAGAATAAAAATTGACAGACATATGATTTCTCATCAGTAAAACTAGGCACCAAAGGATATTAGAAAAGGTTTTGCAAGTATTTAAAGTGGAAAAGGTGGATTCCTCAGTTTTGTAGCTATAAGTGTTACTTTTCAAACATAAATGTGAAATGAAATGCATTTGTGTGTGTGTGTGTGTGTGTGTGTGTGTGTGTGTGTGCGCGTACCAGTGGTCGAACGCAGGACCTCACCCTTGCTAGCAGGCGCTTGTGCCGCTGAGCGATATCACCGGCCCTTTTTTGTATGTGGGTACTGGGAGTCGAACTCAGGACATCACGCTTGCCAGGCCGGCGCTCATGCCGCTGAGCTATCTCACCAACCCATGAAATACATTTTTTAATATGCAAAACCTCAAACTGACTTCTTTCCCATGCATCATTTCTTAAAAAGACACCTGCAGCAAGAGATGGTGAACATTACAAAAAGATACCATGAATACGGTATTCCATAAGGTGAATGTTGTAATTCAGAATTTCTATCAAAACAAGTCAAATAATCATATTATTTCTGTGTCAGCACCATAAAGCAATCAGTCCACATTTGAAGAGACAGAGAGGAGCATGAGAGGGACGTCATTTAAAGACTATGCCATATTTTAAATAACAGACAAGATGGAAAGAGATATAGGAGTGGATGATTTAACAATTAAAGCAGATAGTAAATAAGTATTTTAAAATTTATGCATAGATTAGATGGCAGAAGGCCTTCTGGTTGATTGGTTTCTACTCCTCTGAGTAATGCTTTCCTGGTTCTTCTTTCTGCATCGATGCTTCTGCCCACAATTGTTTCTCCCATCACTGTTTTTTTTGGGGGTGGGGGGTTATTTGTTTGTTTTCCTGTTTTTAAGTAGTTATGATTTTCTGAGCCATTTCTTTTCTGAAGTATCACATTTTGTCTATACAAGAAATGTTAAGAAACATGATTCCCTGATATTGTCATAGAAACACAAAAAGTAGTTTGTGTGCAAATAAATCAACAGGGACTCCATAGAAATTCACAGTATAATTAACCACACCATGAGAATTTAAAATAATGTTGTCTGATTTGTCTGATGGTAAATTCACATGTGAATGATTAGGTAAGAGCAAAACATAGGGAAAAATGATCACAATGTTTTGTTTTCTTTTTTATGAGTGTGTGTGTGTGTGTGTGTGTGTGTGTGTGTGTTTAAATGACTTGATGCAAGGCAGAGGAGCAGAGAAGGAAAGAGGACAACAACAAACCTGGTCTGGGAAGGTAGCTCTGTGGTTAAATATGTGTTTAGCACATGCAAGGCCCTACAGTTTGACCCACACCCCCTCGAAGAAACTATGCTTTGCACCAAGGATTGATAGCGTTTGGTATCAATGATGGAAGAACAGAAGTCCAGTAAAGGATAAACTGATTTAGATATTTAGATATAAAATTTGAATTCTTGGTAAAATATCATAGAACGACCAACAGTCTATTCAAATAGAAATACCAATGTCATTATTTAGGGTGGACAGTTGTAGTTTTCCTAGACTTGGGCAACAACTGAAGATCTTGGTAGATTTTCCTTCTTTAGTGGCTTTCTATGCCATTATGGGATAGAAATATTACAGATAGGTAGAACATACCAAAATATATTGATATTGATTTACTAGATTTGAAATTTCTAAAAAGCCAAAGATAATTTTTATACAGGTCTTTGTTAAACTGAATTAATAGATCCAGGAAGAAATAAATAAGTTTCAGCTGAGAAACCTTTTCAAATATTAGTTTAAATCAGGTAATATGTATCCCAACGTCCACAATAGTGGGCCAACTTGATATTAAAAATCAAAAGGAAGTATTCAATGGAGAATAAGTAAAGATAAAGAAAATATCCTAGGCTAAAGTAAATAAACAGTAAAATACTACTAAAATAATACCTACTAAATAGTTATCTTAAATATTTGATTCACACATTTTATAAAGTGACACTAGAAAATATTTTTAAAAATTTGTTTGTAATTTATAAAATATGATAAAAACTATACATATGAGTTATGTATTAGAGCAGAAAAGCATAGAATCATACATCGGTATTTCCTTGAATTTTTTTTAAAGAAAATATGACTGTAAGATAAAACTCATTTTATTTTATATTGGCTTCCTTCCTAAAATGAATACAAAATTCACTTTGCAACAATAAGATTTCTTCTTTTTACAATAGCTCTCCTATTTCTCGGGTATACAGAAATATATCTTATTGAGGTTCTTGATTATTTTCTGATCATATATTTTCAGAGCTATCAGAAATTCATCTGTCTGTGAGACTGGACAGATCACGTTCAATTCTTTTTATGTAACTGTATTATATTGTGACACATTCTAAATGCCAGATGTTCTCTAATAGAGAGGCCTATAAATAATCGAGAAGAGAAAGGTGTGGACTGATTCTAGTTGAAAGGGAGAGAGTTACTGGAGTAGTTTTAATTTTACATGTAGTAAGTAGTCACCGAACATTATGCAGTTAATATGGCCGCATTTCCTTTAGAAAGGATCTGATGAATAAATATGCAAATCCAAATGAAGAAACTTCTGGATATTCACAAGCAAACATCCAAGTCACCCCTGGAATCCACTGTCATACTTCTGTGTTTTGCCTACTATTGTCCACGGAATCTAGCAGAATTTCTTGTGGAATTTATTAAAGGATAATTTTCTACTTTCAAAAGAATGTAGGCCCCCAAAAAAACCACAAGTGGAAAAGCCCCATAAAAACCTAACTTTTAAAATGAAGTTTTATTCTCCCACTTAAAAGTTAATTTGCTTGAAATTGCTGATGTGTTACTGCAGAACATATTTGTTTTACATTATTTTTAGAAGTGGAAATAAACATGGTGACATGAAGGCAAAAATGAGAAAATCACTGCCTAAATGTATTTATTGATAACATGAGGGATAATTTTAATATGTTCAAAATATTTTATATACTTCACCATATTTTTTTATTTTCAAATAATTTTTAGGGCCAGGGATGTAGCTCAGTGGCACAGCACCTGCCTGGCAAGCAGGAGGCCCTGAGTTCAATTCCTGGTACCAAAAAAGAAAAAGAAAGAACAAAAAAATAATATTTTAAATAGTTATAAGCATCAAGAGGGTAAACATGCAGTTCTGCTACACGCTGTAGGGTTTTATGTATGCTTTTTTGCTTTTGGCTACAATCTATTTATAATATTTGTAGTCATCACAAAGGTACAGTTTAGCATTTATTAGAGACAATATTAGAAAAGCACCATGATGATCAAGGGGTTTGAAATGAGGGCTTAATGTTGGACATGATCATTAAAGAAGAGAGAAAATGTACAAAGCAAAATCAAAGCCCTAAAGTGAACAATTTTTGACTGACAGCAAAAGTTTACGGAGTGAATCATCAGCTAAAATATATAGGATTCCTTGTGGGTATGTTACATTGTGCAGCAGAAATCAATGTGACGACTCAAGTCAGATACTGTAATCGCAGTAACTTTTAAAAGTCTTTGAACATTTATTGCTCATCTCTTTCTTGTGTCATTTGATGTAGGGTGTTTCAAATTTGAAACAATCTGCGTAAAATGCAATCATTAGTTTGAAATTGTTAGCAGAGGCGGTTGAAAGAACTCTTCCGTGTTGTACTTGATGTTACTGCTAGGATTTTATGCCTTATCATAGGGCCAAAGGTAAATACAATTATTAAAGAAAACTCCACTAACAGTTCTTACATTTTGCTCTACCTGGTATTTTCTGCTTGTAACATATTCTTTGTACATAAACATACGCAGCTACACACACACACATGCGCACAGGCGATGCACAACACGGGCATTCCCACACATTCACAATTGCAATTCCATAGAGAAAACCAAGAACTGAATTTCTAATTTTTGATTAAAAAGTTAAGTATATGTCAGGCATATGTTATTGAAATCAACATTAACAGACTGTTTTTAAGACAAAATTGTACAGATTATGCTACAAATGTCAAATTCTATATCTCTGAGTCTTGAGTTCCTTCAGTCTTAGAGAACTTTTAGCTTCCAAGGTATTTTCAATGGAGACTGTATTGTTAATTACAGCACCTTGGCAAGGCTATATCATACATAAAATTTCCATTATACAGCAGTGACCTAAGGAACACTGTCAAAACCAAACCAGAGGATGCCAAAACTTGAAAAGCTTTTTTGTTTTAATGTCTTAGAAACTCATCCTGAATAGCCCTAATGCATATTAAGAAACCCAGGTCGGGCAGGGTCAGAACTTGTTTCCCTTATTCTTCATATTTGTTTCATCTTCTCTTTTTCTTTATCATCCCTACTCTTTGCAGGGTTACTTTGGGGACATCAGATGAGGAGAAGTAAAGAACAGTGGGATAAAATGCAGTAAACTGAAAAGCCTGGGAAAAAAGAGGATGGACAAACTGCTAGGTATGCAGTTTATTAGACTCAAATATTTTTAATAGAAATATTGAAGATTATTTTCAGTAAGAGAACAGTTATGGATTCTTAATTAGAATGAGAAAGCAAGCTACATGTTTTTCTTACTTCTCATACATCTTCTCATATGTTCCCAGTCCTCCCTGTGCCAGCACTCAGTGCCCAGAAAAGGCTTCTTACTTTTTTTTGTGTGTGTGGGTACCGGGGGTGGACCTCAGGACCTCACGTGCCAGCAGGTGCCTGTGCTGCTGAGCGATATCAGCGGCCGTTTTTCCGTACGCGGGTACCGGGAGTCAAACTCAGGACCTCGTGCTTGCCGGGCAGGTGCTTATGTCACTGAGCCATCTCACCAGCCCGGTTTCTTACATTTGTGTATTCATTCTTTAAACATAATTTTAATGGGGGGTCAAATGTGTTACAGATATTTCACCTATCAGAATGATAAAATTTAGTTGCGGAGTGACAGAGGATGACAAATTTAGTAGCAGTAGGCATTAAATGTTAAGGCAAAAATTCATTACATAAGAGAATGAAATGATCTTTTAAGCAAGGAAAGTATTAAATATGTATACTGCTCTGTTTGTAATCCAAAGGGATTGGTATATGAGTTCAGGCTTAATAACGGAATATCTTTTTTTGGGGGGGTACTGGGAATCGAACTCAGGACCTTGCACTTGCCAGGCAGGCACCATGTCACTGAGCTATATTCCTGGCCATAACTGAATATCTAATTGAAGATATTTATTTTTCATGTATTTTGGCACATAACAGAAATCAGTTATATGCAAGGAATTACAATATTATCATGACAGAACTTTTATGTGTGTTCATATGGTAGGCACTGTCTGGGTCCTCAGAAAGCAATTCTGAGACTTGTACACATATAAAATATTTATTGGTAAACTGTTCTTGGTAACCGCAACTGTGGAAAGTTAAGGAAGCAGAGGGAAACAAATTGTGTATCAGGGTCCAGAGAGACAGAACCACAACCAACAGGAAAGAGAGATAGAGGAGAGAGAGAAAGAGAGAGAAAGAGAGAAATACATAGATACATATATCAACTAAGTATAGAGATGATAAATCCACAGATCTACCACTGGCAAACTGCAGAACTAAAGGTATAGTTCCAGTTCAAATGTTAGCAGATGTAAGATTCAGCAAATGCTGATATTGCAGTGAGAGTCTTTATTACTCAACTTTCCATATGGTGGCACAAGATACCTGATATTCACAATTTAAGGAACAAGAGGTTTAATTTGACTCACTCATCAGGTAACCATGGTAATCTGATTCCATTTCAAAAACATGCTGATGGAAGGGCATGGTAGAGGAAAGATGCTTACTCCATGCCTACAAAAAGCAAAGAGAGAAGGAAGATGCCAGGGACAAAAATAAACCCTTCCAGATTACAGCCCCATCACTTCCTCCTAAGAGCACATTCGGGAATGAACTCATGAGTGCGTTAATCCACTGGTAAGTACTGATAAGTACAGTACCACCATGACCTCTTCACTCTCCAGGAGCTCTGCCTCTGACAATATGAGAATTTTGGGGAGTTTCTGATCTAAAGCATTACATTTGCCCCTCACCCCCAAAAGCCTCATTTCCATCTCATCATGCAAAATGAATTTAGTCCATCATTAAGCATCACCAAGGTCTTAACAATTCCAGAATTATTGAAGTCTTAGCCCATTACTAAAAGTTGTCAAATTCTTAACAGTTTCACCATTGCTGAAAAATCCAATCCCAAAGTCTCTTCTGAGACTCAAGGCAATGTCTTAGCTCTGAGCCCCTGTAAAAGTTAAAGGAAGTTAAATACTTCCAAATACAATGGCACAGGGTACATAGTCCCATTTGACAAGTGCAGAGTAGGGGATATATAGTCACCTCTGGGTGACCAGGTGGCTGAACGCCAGGAAACAATTCTCTTCTTGGCCCTGTGAAATTAAGATGCACTCAGGTTCTCTTCTGAAAGCAAAGTATTTCAGAGGAGTTTACCCTTTTCCACCCTTAAGCCTGAGTTAATCAGGTTTTGATTAGTTTAGAATAAATTTATCCCACTTTCATGCAGCTGTGTCTCTAGTATGAGTGGCACATCCTAATATTGTACTATTTCTTTTTGTCCTGCTAAATATGTAGTATGATCACTAAGAACAAACGTTTCAAAATTTTAATTAGGTAGTATGTTCTTTAATACTTCTTTTCTTTCCTCTTTTCTTATCTTTTTTAAACATCATTATTTTAACATCTGCTAAACTCTTATTTTGGAATATGTTATTTTCATAGAAATATGTTGGTCAAATACAGAAATGTGGCATTATGTTGTCTTGCTCTTTTTTGTGCTACTAAAATAGAATCCTATAGGCTGGGCAATTTTATGTGAGCAGAAATTTATTGGCTCACTGTTCTGGAATGAGTAAATTCCAAGATTCAGAGACAACTTTTATGCTGTGTCATTGCATGGCAGAAGGACAAAAGAGAGAAAAAAGGAGTAAGAGGGAGATGAGCTTGCTTTTTTATAATGCCATTAATCCCACCCATTAGCATAGATTCCTTGTGGTTTGTTTAGCTCCTAAGTTCCACCAAATTAAAACTTTTAAAATGGTAATTAAAATTCAATATTAGTGTTGGAGAGGAAAAACACTCAAAGTGCTGTAAATGTGAGTACTATAAACTTCAAAAGTAATGCCCAATGGATTTTGGATGTCTGTAGATCAGGATTTAAATTCAGATTTACCTTTATAACAGATAACTTCTCCAAGGTAAAATTTTCCCAAAATTCAAAATGGACAAAAATAATATCTCCCTTTTACATTTTTCATAGAGATTAAAATAGACGTCTGAAAGAGATATAATTTATAGCATAAAATAAATATGTAAACAGATTATTATTTACAAATATGAAAAAAAATCACACTTCCATTTTTCCCATTTGTTATTGAATTGGTTTTGTTTCTTCATCTGTAATAAAATCTTTGATTAGACCTCGTGTCATCTTATATTTCTTAGATGTCGGTCAGCATCACTTGATTCATCGTTTTATGCCTCAATGTTCCATTAATATGAATTTTCATTTTGAATCTTATTTAAAATGTTTAAACATTTTAAAGTAGAGATAATAGGTCACAGAAAAGTTTCTGAAGGAGGTAGGAATAGAAGAAGGAAGAAGAGAGACAGAGACAGAGATGGAGACGGAGATGGAGATGGAGACGGACACAAAGACAGAGACAGAGAGAACACCACAAGTTTAGGCATTCAAGGAT
This sequence comes from Erethizon dorsatum, assembly GCA_028451465.1. NCBI lineage: Eukaryota > Metazoa > Chordata > Mammalia > Rodentia > Erethizontidae > Erethizon > Erethizon dorsatum. Next base: position 11,042,779 of record CM051828.1, on the reverse strand, counting down.
AAATTAATGTAAATTTATTTTAATAAATGTCTATGTATTTATATTTATAGAACTATTTTGCAGCCACATACTTATGTGTGTGTGACTGTAAAATAGAAAAATCTCCATCAGGTCCTTTAGAAGATGAATAATGAATATAGGAAAACTGAATATATTATAAATAAATATGCCTAATGTCTTAAAATTAATAGAGATTTCTATGTACAATTTTTAATCTTTGCTCCCTCATTCTTTAAAGAATTGAGTGTACTTTTCATGTCATTTTATATTTTTATGGAACCTGAATTCTATAATTTTCTGTAGTTGAATATTCACTTGGTCTCTAGGTAATATTACTATAATTAACATAAGTTAAACATCTTTAATACATATTTAATGTGAAAATACATTTCAATAGAGTCTAAATTAAAATGAGGGAATTTATTTATTTATACAACAAAAGCTGAAAATGTCAAAACTTGATGCAAATCATAACATTTTGCTTAGTTTATGGTTAAATCATAAACTAGAATATATTTCAGTGGCTCAATTTTTCTTGAATTGGATGGCTCTTCTTTAGCAACTGGATGGCTATTCCTAGAGAACCAAAATTTCTATAGCCATCCAACTTTTGTATATGAAGACCTTCTTTTCTTAGAGGAAAAAAATATGCTGTTCTTGTTGAGCAGCATCAGTAAATTAGCTGTTTTTTCACATTAACCCTGAAACAACTGAAATAGCCAGTACTGTTAGCTTATCCAGTGAGGTCATATCCTTGCGGTCTTCTATGGAGCTGTTACAATTAGTCCGACAGCAACTATGCCCCTGGAAATTTCTCAAAGGAAATTTGAACTTCCAAGTAGGAAAAAATACACCAGGGACCAAAATTCTACACATATTTCTCTATGGCATTTCCAGTTCCAAGAAAACAAATCCATACACTGGAAAATTTAGAGCTGAAAATATAGATTTGTAGTGGCCAGAGCCCAGCTTGCACAAGAATATCTGGGGAACTTTGTGAGCTCCGTGTACGATCACTGGCGATCTCCTCAGACATCTTAGTTCAGTGTGTCAGGTTTGAGTACCAGGAGCCTGGTACTTTGATGATTCTGTTTTATGGATGAAAAAATTTTAAAGAAATTCACACTTGTGAGGCAAAGTTTATTAGCAGACCTTCCATTCCAAATTGAATCCCTAAACCTGAGCAAAATGTTATGTTTTGCATTAATATGTATGGTTTTCATACTTTTATGTATATTTGCAAGCTATTGTCTTTTTCTTTGATGAATTAGCATCTTATAAATTTTTATTAGTATATATACTTTGTAATAATTTTCATACTTTTAAATATACTGTATTTGGAAACATTATATATATGATTTTATGAATATTATGTTTTAATGTTTTATTAGAAGATATATATACTTATATATGTATTGTTAAAAATTAGAATAAGCACCTTTTGTTAAAATTGCTATAACATTTCCTTACTGATGTGAATTTTAATCATGTTTATGTTTTTATGATTTATGAAATATGTAACTTTTCAAAGATTTTCCTCTTATCATAAATGGTTTTCTCCCAACAAGAGGGGCTCACTTTTCACTGACATAATGTAAGGATATAGTGTGAGAAGAAATACCAGCCCTATCCTGAGAGATCCTTTATGGTGAAATGGGTCAGTAGGATTGTCCTGGATGTGTTCAGGAGGACCTGAATACTCCCCTTGGATCTTTACAATATATTATGCTACCAGCAATATTTATATCATATCATATTTTTCTGCTTCACAAAAATACTTGTTCATTCCCTGAAAACAGGCATGGTCTGGATGTCCACTCTTTGAAAATGTGCAAGATGGAGTGTGTTAAGCCCTGGGCTATGGCCAGTTTTCATTTTCTTCTCTTTTTTTAAATCTGTTTTGTTTTTCCTTTTTTTTTTTTTTTTCACAATGTCTTCTTATGTAGTTCAGGCTGCCTTGAACTCATTCTGTAGTCTAGCCTGCCCTTCACTCCTCCTGTCTCAGTCTCCTGAGTGCTGGGATTATAAGCTTGCACCACCCTGCCAGGCTCCTGTGGCTGATTTTCTTGGAACATTCCAAGGGGCTCACTCACCCTCAGGAGGGCAGCCTGGGACAAACTAACCTTTACACATCAATGGTCTCTTTCCTGCTTTCCAGTGCCTTCTACACATTCTCTTTTTCTTTCACATACCTTACAGTAGCTTTTATTGTGCATAGGCAAAACAGAGTGATGATTGTCAAATACATGAAAATATTATGAAAAATATTATGCATAAGGAATTTAAAGTGTCAAAAATATATTCAGTAAAAATATAGGTAATGCATATATTTAAACATCATAAAGTATGAACACTAGGATATTATACACTTTATATGATAAAATATTATGAAGTCATGAAAATCTCTTAAAGAAGGTTCTTACAAAAAAGTAAAATGACAAAAATACAATATAATATTTAAATATAGGACTAAAATTAAAGAATACCATTAATGTTCAATGATAAATGTGGAGTTAAGCACATTTTGACATATATTATAAGAATATTATGGTGGTACAAAAATGTAAATAGTTTAACAATTGATAAATGTGGGGCATTGGCCAGAGGTACATATGAGGTGGATACGCAGAGGTAAGGGACTTTTGGAGCCACATGCCCAAAACCTCCCAGAATGCTTGGTTAGAGATTAAAACATAGCCTACAGGGCCACAAGTTCAAGTAGGATAAAACACATTACCTTAAGGAATGAATACTCTGGCTCTCTCCTCCCCGTATTCTGATTTATCACTTAGATTGGCCCTGAGGTCAGTCATGTAACAGACCATCCTGTCCTTCCCTGTCCTTTACCTTTCCCTACATGAATTCCTGCCCAGATGCCCTTCTTTTTGCTTTTGTCCTTGCTTCCTGGTTCTATCAATAAAAAGCCACTGGAGCTTCACTTAGGGGCTGTCTGTATGAGATTCTCTCATGCTGAGAGGTCTCAGTTAAAGACAGTCCCTCTGGGCGTCCTTGGAGTTTGAGCTGGACATTGATTCCGAGGAATCGCTCATCCTTTGCACCATGCCATGGTCGTGAACTGCAACAGATAAATTTTCTATGGTAATTATATGTAAATTTAATGATTAAATTTTGTGTTTAAAATATTTCATCTGGTTAAAAATATATATGGTAGAAACATGAATTGGAAGGAAAATACAAAATAAATTCATCAGGAGTGATAAGATTAAATTTAAAATTTTTTTTTCTGTATATTTCCCTTTTCATTTTTCAAATAGAGCACACATGTATGTATGAAAAAGAAAAACTACATTGCCACTGTATTCTTCTCATTACAGTAATGAGGAAAGAGTATAGTACAATCACAAATGACAGTACCAAACTAGTAACTAAATTATCATATTTCCATGTTTACAAAGTATTATTTCTTGATCTTGCTCAAGACTTAACTCACATATGTACAAAATAGGGGTACGTTCTTTAACCTATTTCATCTGGCACTATAATATCACAGGAGAAAATGACAATTTTGTAAATAGGTACTATATGACAATACAGTGGTAACTACATAATATATGATAAAAAAGACATAACTCATTTAGCTACAAAAATATTATCTAGTTGAAAATAAAAACTATATATTTAAAAATAATTTTCATTCAGAGACACACAGGAGTTGAAGCTTTTCCACATTTAGAATAATACATTCTCAGAGCCTGTAAAATACACTTGAAAAAGAGAAGAAAAGAGGAAGTAGTAAAGGAGAAGACAATGAAAAGATAGTCATAAAAGAAAGAAAATACAAAGAATAAACAGAATAAAGGAAAGGAAAAGAAAATTAAGAATATAAATTGATGATAAATGCTGAAAAGGAAATAAAATGAATAAAGCCACAGGGAAAACTACTAATCGTATGAATAACTGATAGAATATATAGAGAAGTGGGAAAAATATATTTGATTCACAGCAAAGGAGCATTTGCTGGGGCTTCCTGGATAAGGAGAGCAGTACAATAGGGGAGAAAGGAAAGGAAGGGACTTGTAATAAATGGTAACATGAGTAAGTGCCCTTATAGACTGGAGCATTTTTCAGTGAAGAGAAACATAAACCAATTTATATTTTTAAAGGATGATGTAAAAAATAGCTATAATGCAGAACACAATGGCAGGACCAAGGGTCCTGGAATGCAAAGGGCCAAAGGAGCTGTGGATCTTAACTTTGACACACTAAGGGATGATAGTAGTATCTTGCTGAGATCTCAGCGGGGTTATTAGAGTAGCCAGAAACCAGGGAATTTCAAGGCAGAGACACTGGCATCTGTGGGTGGACAAAGGAATGATGAGTAAGTGAGAGGTCAAGAAAAATATGTTTTAAGGCCTGAGCAATCTGAAGAATGAAGTGGCTCTTTGCTTAAAAGGAAAATGACAGGGACAGTGACATGTTTGAGAAGAGAAAATTTACATGGGAGAAAGGCAAAAAGAAAGAGTTACCCATAGCACAACTCAAATCTGTAACAACTGTTAGATATTCATGGGAAGATAGGTTCATAATACATGAGTCTGCACGTCGGAGGTGCCAGGGTTCCAGTGATAAATTTGGGAGAGTGTGGTGGTGTTTAAAGCCAAAGGCTACATAAAATCTCCTCGAGAGGGTGTGTAAATAGAGCTGGGCAGCCCTCCATAGGCTGAGCACAAGTTAGTGGTTATAAATCCATAGAAATGATCCTTAACTAAGGACACGAAGTAGACATAAAACTGAGAAAGATTATTGTGTTATAAGAAGTGTTTCCTGAAGCCTGATATACTTCTCTGTAAATATTGCTCAATTGATTAAGGTGAGGGGCAAAGAAAGAAAGAAAAACCCCAGCCATCTCTGACTTTTCAATCTGGCAACATGCAGATCTTTGAGGGTTCTGCCAAGAGGAGATTCAGTAGTTCCTGAGAGAGAGATGGGAGAAATGAAGATGATAAGTAATAACAATTTTCTGTAAAAAGAGAAATGAGGCTGTAGCTTTGAGTGAACAGTCAAAGACAAGAATCTCTGTTAATTAGCACAAGTAAAATAAGACCTGCATGGAAAGAGCCAAGCAGTACACTACACTGTGATTACAGTGTGATCTATACGACGAAGATAAGATTGCGCACAGCTCCATAGACGCATATCTGGAACCCTCAGTCACGAAACAACTAGCTGAATACTTTGCTACCCACTATTGCTTACACATTTGTACAGAAGACCTGGCTCTTGACCTTATATATTTTGAAGATGGAAAATTGAATTTTTTTTTCAAAAAAAAAAAAAAAACCCTTGTATTTACCTTTGGAATGAATGGGAGGATAACTTGAATTATCTTTATAAACTGAATAAAGACTTCAATCATGACTTTCCATTAAATACATATGCTTGAGATAATGCTAATGACAGGATTACTTGCCTTGTGATTCTGCAAAAGTAGCCCTCGAGAAAATATATTCGAACAGTTGCCAGTTTTACCTTTTTGGCAAAATAATTTAATTTAACCCTCTGCTTTAATTTATAGTTCAGTACAGAAAGGCATTGTAAAAGGCAATTCATCTTAGTTCTCAAAACCAGATCATTGGAAATATCTTTTTAGACAAAGCAAATGCTACAGCCAATAGAAATTAACACATTTAAAGCAAAATTCTTTCTTTCCTTGAATGTAAAATGAACTCATTTCTACTTGTCCAAATGGCTGTGCATTTACCAAATGAGAAGGCATTCATACATGCCCAACTTTCCAAGAGCTCAAAAAAGTTACATGTAAGCTTAGAAGTTGTGGCCTCTGATGAAATACTTTTACCTCTCAAAAAGGCCTATTATTTTCATACTTAATTTATATACAACAATGCTTCAGTTTACGAATTTAATTTGTTTCATCTGGGGAAGATGGCTGTGGTCTTGTTCATCACCCTAAGAAGAATTTGGGAAGAGCAGCAAACTTTTCCATAATGCTTCTGTTCGTGTACCAAATTGTTTGCAAACAGGAGCATTGGTGAACCAAGGTATTATTGTAATTTTTATTAAAAGACTGCACTTTATGTCAAATACATTTATATTTAAAATCTGCATATGTTAGAAGAGAATCAGTTAAAGTCAACATTTGTGATCATAAAAGGATAGTCAACTGCTCCCATTTTATTTAGTTTCTGTTTGTTGTCATTGTCTCCTGAACTTGGTTCATTCACAGGAAGACATTTCAAGAAGTGTTTTCAGACATGAAGCAATAGAATGTTCACTTTTCAACATTTTGATCAGTGGATTGCAAGACATAAACATCGCATATAACTATGTATATATATATATATATATATATATATATATATATATATATATATGTGTGTGTGTGTATGCTTTAAAATAATAATACATGTGATGCAAAATATCCAATAGCATGGATTCACTTTATACTAAAACTCCATGTACATTACTGTGTTGTATTCTGGAAAGTGGTAACTTTTTATTACAGGATTTCTGTAATTACATAATTTTGAGATTAAATTAGATGTACCTACGCTTTTTAAACAATTTTTAACATTTAAACAGAACCACTATTATTATGGGAAATTAATGTGAATTGTGATTAAAACAATCTTAGATATTTAAATATGAGGACAATATTAATTATTTACTTATTATTTTATGAAAGCATCAATTTCAAAAAACCCACCAAAATATTTGTTTTGTGTGTGTGTGTGTTTTTTGTGTGTGTGAGTACCGGGGGTTCGACCTCAGGACCTCACGCGCCAACAGGCACCCATGCCGCTGAGCAATATCACCGACCCCTTTTTCGTACGTGGGATCCGGGAGTCGAACTCGGGCCCTCACGCTTGCAAGGCAGGCGCTTATGCTGCTGAGCCATCTCACCGGCCCCCACCAAAATATTTGACAAGAGCAAAATTTTCAAAACTTGAATTTATATGGACGGGTGAACAGAAAAAAAACATATTACTTTCTTTGTCATTTCTTTGTACTTGCTTACAAACTTTTAAATTATTGAACCTTAGATGTCAGATAGCATATAGAGAACACTATGAGAAATCAAAAATAGGTTTTAATGTGGGGTATACACATATAATATCACAGAAATGGAATGCACAGTGTAACTGACAATGAAAGTTCAGAGTCCTGAAATATGTCACTTTTCATTTTAAACAGCAGAAATTTTGAAATTATAAGCAAGTTTTTACCAAACCTGATGCAAATAAAAGGATGAACTAATAAATGATGAAGAGGGGAGAGTGAATGATGATAGATTTCTCTTATGTAACAGATTATCCCCACCTGAGTGCTTGCTGAAAAGGTGATAAAATACTAAAATCCAATGTGTGACAAAGCATACAGTTTTAAGCTAAACTGATTATATATACTTATTGCCAATTATGCTTATCTTTTTATATTGTGCATAAACATTTCACTCAGTCCATTTTTGTAAGTCATTCGCTTGAGATCACATATTTTTGAAGTGCCAAATATAACATTATCTGGAAGAAAGGCGCCTGAATAATTGCACATTTGCTGGTTCCAGAAAAGCCTTTTTAATAAGCCAAAGCATTTGTACCTATATCAGACTCTAAAAACTGTTATTTTTGTTTTGGTTGTGTGGTATTAAGAATCAACCCACAGCAGTATACATGCTATACAAATGCTCTACCACTTGGCAACATCCTAAGCCTTACAAAATGTTAACAATACAACTTGTAATCATTGATATGCATAAACATACCAGAAATATTTCATGGGATTATTACAATTGTTACATATATTCTGTGTGGGACTCCATTATGAGATTTGACCCTCTGAAGATGAAAACTCAAGTAATTTTTTTCATGCAAAATGTTTTTAATTTTCAAATTAAAATGTCTAATTCTTTTAATGTGGATAATGACATGAACTACAGCAATTTCTGGAAGAACACCTCAGTTACATAGATCAGAGCATGGTTTGGGCTGCCTTTTCAAATCATCATATGATATACATTGAACACAAATGTAATTATACTTTAAGACCAATATGCTTTTTTAGTGATGCTTGAAATTAATGATAAAAGGAGTTTGTATTTTCTAAGCCACATGACAAAGTTTCATGATTCTTTTTATGTTTTCCATCACACTGAAGACATTTAAAGAATTACCAAATCAGCGGATATTTTGAAAAGTCCAGGTTCTAGATATTCTCTCCAGTTATTTGGGGAATAAAACTTACTTAAATCATTTAAAGCAGAATATTAAGTTAACATTCTAAAACAATTTTTAAAAGCCCTTACTATTTTTATTTTAAAAATCTCATCCAAAATACACCGAAATAATTGATGTTTAATGTAACCAAATGTAAAGAGGAAAATTGTTCATAGTAATGAAAGTATTTTATATAATGATGTAAAGGCAACAATTGCCATATTATGGATTATAATAAAATACTCCATTATTTCCAACAAAGAAATCTGTCTTTATTTGTAAATTTCTGAAGTTAATAAGATTTAATATTATTTCACATATTTTCATTTTAATAATGTTCACTTTAAAAGCAAAATTTTATTGCTTTAGTGTTACTTTATGATTATTATAATATACGGTACTGGTTTGGTTCAATTTAATAATAAAGACCCTATAATACAATTATATTTAAATAAAAATATGAATCAAGAAAATCTTTTTGGGGGGCCGGTGAGATGGCTCAGCGGCATAAGCGCCTGCCTGGCAAGCACGAGGTCCTGAGTTTGACTCCCGGAACCCACATATGAAAAAAAAGGGCCGGTGATATCGTTCAGTGGCACAGGCGCCTGCTGGCGTGCAAGGTCCTGAAGTCAACCCCCGGTACCCACAAAAAGCAAAAAAAAGAAAGTCTTTTTTAAATTGTGCAGTTAAAGATATGGAACTCCACCCTCCAAAAAAAAATAGCATGCAGGAAGCACATTTACACTGAAGAAATGATTACTGTTTGGGAAACAGGAAATGGAATAATTAAAGAACAAAAGTATTTTAGATAATTTATCTATTTTTAGTAATGTGCATACTTTTTTTTCTGTGCTGTAAACCTTTATACAGACTCTTCTTCAGCTCTAAATTTAAAAATTCCCCTAATATTTCATATTATCTTATGATTCATTAAATTGATTCTTAGTCATGTATTTTTATTGCTTTTTTCTATCTTTAAAGAATTCAAAGGTTTTTTTATCAAATGACAATTCATATAATAGGGTATTTTAAGTTTCTCAGTTATATGAAGAAGGCTTTGTAATATTATTCTTGTCACCATGTATTCTGGTAAGATACCAGATTTGAAAATACAATTACTACCTGCCAAATTAAACATACAGCATGCATTGAATGCATACTTATGTTCTGTCAGAATGTTTTTACAAAATAACTGCCTTATTACAAAAATTTAATGTTTTCCCATATTGCTTGTTTGAATTTATGCCTATGACATAGAATTGAAACATTTTTTGGAAAGGAAAAATGTTATAAAAACGAAGAAGAGACATTAACTATGTTCTTTAAGTAAGAAATACATATTTTGAATCTAATATTTAAAACTGTGGAATGACTATTTTAATTGAGAGCCCTTTCTCCATAAAATTAAGCAAACATTTAGAGACAAAGACAGGTAATACAAATTAAAAATACATTTACACAATAAAGAAATTATTCTTAAATTGAATTAGGCCTCCTGCAGGAAAAAAAGCAAAATACATCCTGAGCATTGTGGCCTGTGGCACCTTAATAAATCAGAAAATTTACATTCAAATCCTCTGATGGGCAGATCCCGACTTTCTTTTGGAAATGTCCATCTTCAGGGGTAGCAAAGCTCAAATCTTACCGAACACTAATGGGTTTTCTTTTATAATATGATAAAAATCTTATTTAGCTGATATTATCCTCTCAATCTATGCTATATTCAACATATTTTCACATCAGTCCTTGTCAGGTAAAGAAAGTCATATCTAAAAATCAGGCTTCGATATTTACCTTAGAAATATAATAAGACAATTGGAACAGAATTCAGATTCATTAAACTTTTCCAAAACAAAGAAAAAAACCTCAGGTCAATCACCAAATAGAAACCCGAGCATTAAAACTCAGGGATAAATACAGGGTGAGATATTCTGGAATCAAATTTTCAAGAAGCTCTGCCTTTGGGTGGCGGGAGTAAGAATGCAGAGTGATTCAAATGATTTCTTGAAGCGCAACTCACAGGCTGGGGTTGGTTAACACAAAGCAAATGGGGAGAGGAAAGCAAAAGGCAAGACAAGGTTATCATTCACCCAGACAATACTTAGAGGCTGCAGGATTAAATCAGATTTAGGGTTGCTAGTACACTGGTATGAAGTTTCAGTTACACAGGATGAATAAATTCTAGAGATCTTTATATCATCTTGCCTCTGGTTAACAATATTGCACTGTATGCCTAAAATTTTATTAAAATAGTAGATCTTAGGTTAAATGTTCTTACTATGGTTAAAACAGAAGTTTACTGAGAGTTCATCTATGAAAACATTGACTAACACCCATTGAATGCCCCTTTACCCATCTATGTAAGCAATGCAAATAGCAGAGGGTTATTATAATTAAAACAATGAAGATGATGATGATGAGGTTAATATTTACCGAATCCTTTGGAAAAAAATGGTTTTAAGCAGTAAAAATGAGTTACATTTTCATGTACATGCATGTCATGCATTTATATAATGTATAAGAATTTAATATTCACAGAAAAGTAATGTAATATGCTATTTCCATAATTAATAAGTCAACAGGATGGTACACAGAAATCTAAATTAAACAGCTTTATGTTGTTCAGCCCATTATTGAAATTCAGACAGACAGTCTGCACCAGGGTTTCTGTCATAATTACTAGCAAACTGGGATCTCCAGGAAGTACTAGAGTGCATTGCTGACAGAAAATCCATAAATATCAGTCATTCTGTCTCCCAGCCCCTCATGTTTGATTGCTGAATTATCAACCTGCTCTTAACTGTAAGTGTATATTTAAATAAACTAGAAGAAATTATAACACTTGCAAAAGATAAAATTGGTACAATCATCCCTACTAGACTGATTGAAAGCTACTTATCAGTCTTCTAAAAACACTAACCAAGTACTTCATTATGAAAGTGCAGAACCAAACACTATAAAATGCTAAGAAAACCAATAAGGACAGGCAGAAGACCAAAAATTAGAAATGAGAAGTGAAAGTTGAAGTGAAAACAGCAAAACATAAACACTATCAGAAGAGGAAAAGCTGAAATAAAAACTAGTAAATAAAAATCAAAATTAATATTTCAAAGGTAACATTTTATCAATTAAGAGGGAAGATGATGAAAACCTAATCAAAAGAAAGCATATGTTCCTGGATATAATCATAAATAGATGGATATATAGATGATAAATTATAAATGAAAGGACAGATAGATAGTTGAATAGATAGACAGACAGATAAATATAAAAACATATAGATGGACCTCAAAATATATACTCTAGAAAATAAAATGAAGACTTCCTGGAATGCAACCAGAAAATGAAGAAATGGAAAGAGAACCCTAGAAACAGCACAATCAAGGTGTCAAAGATTATATAAATAGTAGCTATAGAAAGTGAATTGGTAAATTTTTTTCCCATTCTATAGGTTGTCTCTTCATGCTACTAATTGATTCTTTGGCTGTACGGAAGATTTTTAGTATGGTATAATCCCATTTGTTGATTCTTGCTGCCATTCTTGTGCAACTGAGATTCTATTTAGAAAATCCTTTCCTACACCTATGTTTTCAAGTGTTTTACCTATTCATCTTCCATAGGTTTAATGTTTCTGTTTTAATGTTTAGATCTTTGATCTATTTTGATTTTAATTTAGTACATGGTGAAAGATACAGATTTAGTTTCAATCTTCTGCAAACAGATAATCAGTTTTCCTAGCACCACTGTTGAATAGACTATCTTTCCTCCACTATATGCTTTTGGCTCCTTTGTCAAAGATCAAATAGCTGAATTTGCCTGGGTAGGTATTCGCATCCTCTATCCTGTTTAATTGATCCACATATCTGTTTTTGTTTCAGTACCATGCTGTTTTTGCCACTGTTGCTTCGTAATGTAGCTTGAAGTCTGCTATCCTAAGGCCTCCTGCTTTGCTCTTGCTGTGCAAAATTGCTTTTGCATTCTGGGTCTCTTCTGTTTCCATATGAATTTTATGATTGTTTTCATTCAAAATTTATTTTCCAACAGACAGACAGCATCAGCAGGTACAACTACAGGGGTTCTCCGTAGACCATACATTCACAAAGCATTCTTAGCTCCACAGTGAGAAAGCCACTGGGGTGTTCTCATAACAATATGCACTTCTCAGTGTAAACAGGTACTATGATTGTGTTCTCTTACAATTCTAGAAGGAAAGGCACAACTTGGCAAAAACACTGCCTTGGATCTTAAACTCAATAACTAAGAGACAAAACTTGGAATAACAGTCTAGATCCACATTTAACAAGGGGCTTCAACAATGGGAAAGACTCCTCCACCAAGCTGTCTGATTTTTTTTCCCTTCGTCATTAAACAGCTAGAGCAACATCCCATCAACTGTTCAATATTATTACATGTACAATGGGGGATTTAAAAAATAAAAGGAATCAAAGATATCTTGAACATCCACCTGTTCCCAACAATATGTCAACTCTTAGGTTCTATATCACTGCTTTTATAATAGGATAAGCATATATTTTAAAGCCTAGATAATTTGAAAGAAGCAAAGATTATTTTAAAAATTAACACCAGCCTGAAATATAGAATGAAATAGGCAGAAGATATTTATCATGATCACAAAGAAAATTATTGGAGGGAGTGAATAAGTATATCAATTGACAGGAATATTTAAACTAACAGAGTACTAAAAATCTGCCCACTACATTTTTTATTTTATTTTATTTTTTGTGGGTACCGGGGGTCGACCTCAGGACCTCGTGCGCCAGCAGGCGCCCGTGCCGCTGAGTGATATCACCGGCCCTTTTATCGTATGTGGGTTCCGGGAGTCAAACTTGGGCCCTCGCGCTTGCCAGGCAGGTGCTTACGCCGCTGAGCCATCTCACCGGCCTGCCCACTACATTTAACATTCATGAGTGATTTGTAATTCTTGTGTCAAATTTAAGCATGATGGAGAATGAAAAATGAAAATGTAACTGAGCTAAGAAATGAAGAGGTAATAAATTTTATATACAACAGACAATGAGTGTTTTTCAAAATGTTTGGCTTTGGATTAGAGTATACAAAATAGTAACTGCAGGTGAAATATAAAGTTTTTGTATTTTTAATGGAGATTTTTGAATGTGTATTCTCTTCTTTAAAATACAAGATAGGGCCAGTGAGATAGCTCAGCAGCATAAGTGCCTGCCTGGCAAGTGCGAGGTCCTGAGTTCGACTCCCGGAACACACATACAAGAAAAGGGCTGGTGGTATCACCCAGCAGCACGGGCGCCTGCTGGCGGGTGAGGTCCTGAGGTTGAGCCCCAGTACCCACACACACACACACACACAAAAAAAATACAAGATAAACTCGATCATGGGACACCCATATGGGAAAAGATGTCGAGAATATAAAACAATACATACTATAATAGTAGTTACAAATACTAGTCTTTCTGTGTGAACTAATATGATTTGTAACTGCCAAGCAACTCTTCAAGGCCATGGCTCGTACTATGAGGAAGAACAAATTCTCTTTATTAGGAACAGAAAACTTATGCCTTCATATTTTTCATATCTATAGGTGAAAATACTTCACCTATTACATGAATTCTGTCACACTCAATTTGGCTAATACTTTACCCAAAATGATTAATGAAAATATTTCTACAATTTTTACAATATAACATTTCGCTCCATTCAAGAAATTTTGGCTGAAACTATTGTAGTCGAAAGTAATTAATATATATACATATGTGTGTGTGTACATACCATATTTATGTATCTGTATACTTTATATAATTTATAATAAAATCTTAAAATATATTAATATTAAAGGAGAAAAAAATAGCTTATATTCTGCTTTGTCTCCAGTACCTATAAAAGTGTTGCAGACAGGCGTTTAATAATTATAGTAAATTAAAGTCATAAAAAGATGTATAATGTTCATGGAAAAGAAAATAGACTCCTAGAACATGGTTGTTTATGTCTATTTGTTAAAATACCAATAAAATTTAAATATGGTGAATTGAGACACTAACTCTAAACTTCATGTGAGAAAATATACATGTGATTATTGAATATATAAAGAGAAAATATTGAAATCTATTTTAAATTCTAAGAATTAATCCAGAATAACGATGTAGTGGCAGCGGAATGAAAAGCATAGACCAATAACAACATCATATATATATATGTAAATAGATAGATGTTAGTATTATTTATGTGATATACCAAAATACATAAAGATTTTATGCAAGATAAATGTAATATTTAAAATCATTGGAGAAAAAAGGGAATTTATTATACATGTTAAGGAAAAAAAAGTAATTTATTCCTACTTCCTATTATCAAGCACATTAAATTACAAATAGATTGTTTAAATATAAAGAAAATAAGTACCATCAATGAAGAATTTGAAGAACATACTGATGTACATTTATCTACTTACAGAGTATAAAATAACTTTGTAAACAAATGAAAATGTCAATATCTAAGTGAAATGATTGACACTTAATTGTATTATGACTAAAAGTTTACGCATTCTCAAAACAAAAATAGTACAGTTGAAAGTAACATGGAAAATTTCAAAGACAGTGTATGATTGTATTTAACTCCTATGTTTAAAGACCATTGTAATACCGTTTGAGTACAGGCTACACACAAACATAACCAGCCTTATGCTGTTTGGGGGTGAATGAGGAGGGGTGTCCCACTTGACTCCATCTTGTGACAATCTCTGCTTTAATAATATTTCACTCCATTCATGACTGAACGGATGTGAATGACTGAATCCCAATAAACATTTTTACTACTATTCTTAATAGTTGTTTTCATAGTTGTTTATTCTTTTTATCACCCATTCAATTTCTCTTTGCTTTGGCTCTGATAGCAATCATTTTTTTCTAAATCTGAGTTTTCTCTACTTTCATGTTCCTTTCCTTAATAAGTAACACTATTTTATAATCTTATTCATAAGCAAATATTATAATATTAAATTATGAATCTACAAAAGATATTGCCTCAGAGGAAATAAAAGAACAACAAAACATCAAATGATTCTTTTGCTCTAGCTTGACCAAAATGTTTACAATTTGGTAACAAAAGAAAGCCATTAGATTGCAAGTAGCTGACAAAATGAATAAACATGTTTTTGTTAATTAGAAAACACAATTATGACTAATCAGCTTTAAAAAGGATCTAATCATATATAAAACATTAGAAGTCTATGATAAGACAATTTTAATTGTAATTTAGAAAATATTACTTTATTCAATTCAGTGTATTCCTATTGAAATAAACATTACTATCAGTTTCCAGTTATATAATGCTGCAATCAAAACACAAAGTTATTTTAATAAAGAAAAGAAAATCAGAGAAGCATTAAATAAGTAAGAACTTTGCTTTATCTAAGGTTTCTTCAAAGATCCTTATATATTATCAAACAGTAAAATGTTACGGAGCTTTGCGTTTTTAAAAGTTTTCAGACTTCCTAACACAGGAAATGCCCTCTTTTGGGTAAACTATCACTCTACCTAATCAATAAGCCAAAAAATAATCAATTACCTTTCCCCTCTGATTAAAATCCAGATATTACAAAATAACAAGGAGAATTTTCCTAATTCATTAAATGAAGCACCATTATCAAAAATGCAGGGCTTTTAGAGATGGCAAAGCAGGAAAAAATATACATGTGTGCATATGTGGGCCAACAATTTTTATTCTGACAAATTTATATTAAAGGAGGCAGAAGAAGCTATGAATTACCTGGGCCAATGTTAGCCAAAAGACACAACAAAGTACATTTTTCTCATTACTACTTTGTTAAGCTGTGTAAATGAGGAAAATCACCCAGGGAGGGAAAGTATACAAAGAGAGAATTAGTTATGGACTGATATTTAGGGGCCAGTCAGTGCACAAGCAAGTAACACAGCGCAGAGTGAGGAAGGGTTGAGCGATAGCCGAAAATCTATTAGAAAACAAGAATGATGGTGCACCACAAGACAAAATTGTGTAAGAAAGGAAAAACAGGTCAGCCATGCCACAGGCTAAGAGATGTTCTCACTGACGTGTTAAAATGAAAATCAATTGTACATGGTAAGATCAGTTTCTCTTACACATTGGAAGTTGATACAATCATCCAGTGGGAAATATCTTTATTGTATACACTTAATCTACACACTAATTCCTACTGGATATCTCTCTTAAGTGTATAATAAATCTAACTTTCCACCTCTATTCCATGTGTGTTC
The DNA here is from genome assembly GCA_028451465.1 of Erethizon dorsatum. Lineage (NCBI taxonomy): Eukaryota > Metazoa > Chordata > Mammalia > Rodentia > Erethizontidae > Erethizon > Erethizon dorsatum. The sequence goes on along the minus strand of CM051828.1, from coordinate 11,026,344 downwards.
TCATCCTCATCGAACTGCCCAAGATTGTTTTAGCAGTTCTGTTAGGGTCGGGACGCCCGCCACGTGAAGGAAGACTCCAAGAAGCGTTCTCTCATGCAAAGGGCAAGGGGTTTTATTATCCAAGCATGCGTGGGGCTCACTGAACACGCAGGAACAGTGGGCCCCGAGGTTTGTCTGTGCAGGGCTTATATGTCTATAGAACAAAGGGAGGAGGGGTCTTTGCAAGCGCGGTTACAGAAGCTGATAGCATTGGTTAGTTTAAACAGCTTTTTACATTCATTGGGAGAAGACACTCATATGGGAGTTTTTAGGCTGGCCGACCCAGTGGGGAGGATGTTTCCTAATATGGGCACCAGGTGTTTAGGAAAGGGATACTTTATAAATTCTTTAGCCATGGGGTTGTTTTTATCTTTTAGCCTAGATCCCTGGTTGCTCTGTTCTCACTCTTATCTAACTTAGGCAGCTTTAAATTGTAACAGCTCAATTCCCGGAACCTTGGGAGGAGGGGGACAGCATGGACCGTGCATTCCCAGAAGGGAAAATTTCTCTTACAGTTCCTTAATGGATAACCCATGTTCTAGGTTTGCCTCTTTCTTACCCTTCACCAGGAAGTTATCTGTGATCTTTCTAACATTAATACACCAATATAATTTAAGATGACTACGTAAATATAGTCAAAGCTGGGTTCCCTATATTTCAGCCATGATCTGGCCTCTCAGTCACTCCATCTCCTAACTGCACAGGAACAGCCTGCCTCATAATTTATGTTCAAGCCAAAATATTATTGTATTTTTTTGACACATCATACCTGTGCTCCTTGATATACATATTAATTAGGGTTCTATAGAGAACAGAATCAATAGGGAAAATATACATATAAATAAATATATGATAGAGATATATCCATACAGAATTATGCAAAGGGATTAGATAAATTTATAAGATTAGGGGCAGAATAGCCCACAGTCAATAGCCATCTGCATGCAAACAGCCAGAGAATCCAGTTCTGCACCATCCAAGAAGATGAAGAACATGAAAGATCAAGGGCACAGCACCAGTCCATGAAGAAAGGCCCCGAAGCTGCCTGGGGAGTTGCTGGTGCCAGTCTGTGCTGAAAGACTGAAAAAGCTGGCATCTGACATCCACAGGCAATGGCAGTAGCAAAAGATGCACCCACTTAAGCAGAAGGGACACCGAATGCAAGCAGATCCCTGCTTCTCCCTCTTCCATTCTGTCCAGGATGCAAAGCTATTGGGTGGCACCCCATACCATCAGGGCCGGCCATTTCCCCTCGGTTTGCTGGTCTGTGTCCCATTCATATGCAGAAACCCCCTGCAGACATGCACAGAAGTGTGCTTAACTAATTTCCTGGGCCTTGCTTAATCTATTCAAGTAAACTATCACAATTAACAGCACGATTTCCTTGCTAATGGCAGCCATTTCCACAGACCTTCTTTACCCTCTTCATTTACTCATCATTTTCCTTCTAAATTTTAATTTAAATGTTATTTAAAATATTATCATTATGTTATTCACAAAAGTCAACCTCTACCAGGAGATTGTCTGTTGATGATATTTTGTAGAAACCTCACGCATTGTAATGCATTAGGTTTTAGTCTTTCCCATTCCTGAAGTACTCGGGTATTCATTATTAGCAGTCCCTAGCAAAGTGTCCAAACATAGCGGGAGTTCCGCAAAAATTGGATGGTAAGGGATGAATTACATTTCCCCATTTTGGGTAATATATAACAAAGGCTAAACATAGTTTCTGGGTTAGAATAATAGAGCAAGAGGAAAAGAAAATAAAACAAAACCAAAACGAACTAAATAAATATCAAAAGAATTTATGACATTTTTATTTTGATTGTTTCTTTCAATTACTTCTAAGTGCGTTATAAACTTATTGTAGCCAAATGTCCACACATTTAATAGCTAGAAAAAGTAGACATAAATCTCTTCAGTAAGTATTATTTCAGATAGATATGAAGACAAAACGTACATTTCATTCCTTTCACAGATGAAATAACATGAACTGATTTGTCTGCATTCCATTCAGTAAAGTCATTTCTAGATAATAAACAAAGAAAACGTGAATAGGTTTTCAAGTGCTTTAATTTTAGATCTCAGTTATAATGAAATAAATAAAATTGTATTTTTCCTTGTCTGTTTTGTGGTTTTCTACCATGAAACACTTCCTTGTACCCAGACTTTCAATTAAACTTAATTAATTATTTGATTATAGCAAGCATTTTTTGCAGTTTCTATTTCACTAAGACAATTTCAATAAAAGTAGGAAATGTAGATTGTTTCATCAAGCATGAATCTAGTGTATTATGCAGACAACTTCAATAAAGTCATTATTCAAAAGAAAGTAAAAATTGCATAGTTTATGATATGTGGTTTCATTGCAATGCAAGTTAATTTTATCTTTTGGGTATTTGGAGGTTAATGGCCCTGGGAGTATGTACAAGAAGCAATATTCTGGCAGCTGAAGCCAGAAAATATTATTCCTTAGAAGGTGATAAATAATAATAATAACAATAATAAAAATTGATGCTCTTGTTTCATATCTGTCACTTACAATCTGAAATCAATTCTATTATCAAAATTACAATATATCTAACTTGCTATTACCATCTTCATCTTCTTAACAAATAAGAATTTTAGGTATTTCCTTTATGTATTATGAATAATAACAATTAATACAAGTTTTGTTATCAAGGCAAGAGATTGTTTTTTCTAGCCACATGTAAATCTGTAAATATGAACAGCTTATATATCATTCTAAGTAAGTTAAAATTACTAATTTAATATCAATTATTGTTAGCCTACATTTAAGAGAATCAATGAGATATATCAGCATCCCTTAAAATATAGCTTTAGAATTAAATGTCTAGATATTTTCCACTTAAAATATAATTACTTAGCAAAACTAGGGCTGGAGACACAATGGCCAGGCCTGCATGCCTCCCTACTGATAAAGAGCAACGTGATATTATACGGTAATTAGCACCATCCAGTCTGTTAAGTCCAGATAGACATCAGACATCCAGGTGAGTGGCCAGAACATCTGGAGCCATCCCTTCCTAAAAAATGCCTTTGGTTCTTTCTATGTTAGGATTTATAAATAAGCTACAGTTAACAATGCCAATCTTATACTCTTGCTACATGCCTTGCTTCCCTATAAGATCAATGTTAGCTAAGAAACTATACTTGTAATATTATTGGTTGATTATACTTTGAACCACATTGTATCCACCACGTGATTTGGCTCTATAAAATATTATTGTTGAAGTTCCTCCTATGGTAACCCCTTTTGGGACCCCTCCTATCTCTGAAGAGCTTTGTCTTAATGAACTTTTCCTACTGTTAACCTCTTTGTCCCTTGGAATTCATTCCTCAATATTCCAGGAACACAAACTCAGCACATCTGACATCTAGCAGGTTGGGAGTTATTTTTCTCCTGTCACATTATTATATATTTGGGGAAATGTTTTTAGAAGAAATATAGAAAGAATTATTGGGTCAAATAATAATGCCATTCGCTTTACTTCTTAAAAAAAAAAACAGGTTTTGTCCTTTAAAAAATTCAGTTTAGTGGATTTGTTACAGTATTTCTTTGTGATATCCCTACCAATCTTAACTAACCAGGTCTCATTACTTTGAGTCCAAGTAACACAAAGAAAGAGATGGGTCATGCAAGAAGGAATTTATTTTCAGCTTGGCCAGAAGTAGGAGACAGCTAGTCTAGACATCTGTCTTTCCCCTACTGACAACAGATACAGAATTGTGTAAGGAAAAAGACAAAAGCCAGAAGCCAAGAGGTGTGCATGCATATAGCATTTCGCTCAGGTCAGGCTAGAGTTTAGTTGTCAGTCTTGTTTCTCTGGCCTCTCACTGGAGTACTGCTGGTGTCCTCTTCTCCCCAGGGGAATCGTTATTGCCAGGGGGCTATTTCCATTCTTAGCATGGTATGGCTTCTGCCAGGAAGCTGGAAATGAGATATAGTTTAAAAAACATGTTCGAGTAATAAAATGGAGTCACTTAAGACAATAATTCTTTTTAAAATACATACATATTTTAATGTCTCAACTGTAAAGGATCCCCGGTTACAATTTGCATTTATTTTCATTTATTTAATGACAAACAGCATTGCGCATCTCTCAAGCTGCTCTTGCTCTTTCAAGTATCATCTTTGGAGAGGTAGAATTGTTGTGTCTAATAAAAATGGATATTTCATTTTCTAAATCTAATAAACTCTCTCAGCACAAATTATTTGCCTATTTTATACTGATTTTCTGGTGATAAAAGTGGTAAGAATTCTTTTTTAATAAGAACGTAGCAGATATTGTCTTTGAGAATGATTTCTTCTAGTCTATATATTGTCCTTTTCATTTTCTTAAGAAGGTGCTCTAAAGATCAAAAGTTCTGAATTTGACAAAGATAAATGTTATTAATACTTTATTTTGGGTAGGTGAGTTATATTTCTACTTTTCCTAATCCAAGATTGTATATATTTTCTCCAAGTTTAATTCTAGTAGTTTTACATTTTCAAGCTTTGGATGTAAATCTGTAATTCATATTAAGATTGTAGGTATTTCGATGTATGGATCAAGGTTTATTTACTATATAAGAATATCCAGTTTTCCCAGCACAATTTGTTGAAAAGATTCCATTCAAGGGCCCTTTTACAGAGCAGAGATCATAGTGCAGCTAACTGGAGCAATACTTGAGAAAGACAGATCCTAATAGGACACATGATTTATGAACAACTGCTTCCTTGGGGAAATGCAGAGATCAAAAAGTACCAATTCAGCAAGTTTGTAGAGGCTGAATCCCTAAAGACTACAAATACTGGGGACTTTCTCACTACCCTTTTCAAGTATCTTCTCCAGGAATAACATCAGAAAGTTTGAGGCAGTGTTGATTGAGAAGACTTCAGTCATGGAGTAGAATGATAGTGGGGAGGAAATAAAAGCACCTGAACTATGGGCACAAAATTGCACCTAGACCTTTCCTCCTATTGTTCTTATGACAAAAATTAAAACCTTAAAGTACACAGAGAAAGGGCGTGAACTTTGTTGTCTGTAAAATAGGAAAGAAAACATTGCATTTGGAAGAATTGTGTGTGGACACTTACGGGAATAGCTAAGTGGTAGAACACTTAGCAGGATTGACACCATGAGTTTAAAAAAATAAAAAAACCACAAAATTGGTTTGAGTGTTTGGATTTTTTAAAATATCTAATTTGCTTGGTGAGTGAGCATAGAGGTATTCATTTGGTAGCAATGCAATGAGTGCTTTATGTTTTTAATATAACTTTATGCATAAACACTATATATGATTTATGATATTTCAAAATAATAAAAGATACATTACTTCTTTACAATATTTTATGCATACACAAGTATGTATGCATGTTCTTCTTCGATTCTTACATGGAAACATGATATGCATCATGTAAAGCATCATTTTGCTCTTTTATATAAAGAGTATAAAATTATTTCATAGCAGTTTATGATTATATACCAAGACTATATACCATTAAGAAACTTAAGTTGGATTTAGTAGCACACACCTTTTGCTCTAACTACATGGGAGGCCAGGCATGTGGATTGTTTGAGCCTATGAGTTCAAGAACAGCCTGTGCAACATACTGACACCTGTCTCAAAAAAACCCTATATATATATATATCATATATATATATATATATGATATATATATATATATCTTTTGAGATTTTGAGCCTTTTTGAGATTTGGTGCCCAGACCTTGGAATATAGCAACTTGAGGAAGAGAAGAAGGAAGGAAGTGGGTCCCTGAGACCCAACAAGGATCTGAAGAGAGAATTGAAGCCCATGGGGAGAGTGAAGATAGAGACCTCAGTGCAGAAGGAGGTGGCAAGTGGGGCTTTCTCCCTGAGCCCTGACTCACTGCATGGGAGGGCAGATCGAATCTGCAGATGCACAGTGTCTACTGCCAACACCAGAGGCCTCCACAGAGAAACACACAAGTGGAACAGAGCAGTGGGCACAGCAGACTCCAGTGGCTGGTGATTATTCAGATTCAGAATCCCCCGGGAGAGGGCAATTGGCTGGTAGCCATCTTGTATAGGGGCCAACTGAGCTCGGAACTCAGAGCAGCTGAAGGTTTGCTACACTTAACATCTCCCACTGTCAGTGTAAGGCAAAACCAAGTTCCAGGTGGCTGGAGGTCAAAAAGGTGAGTTCGAGGTGGCAGGGAGCTGAGATAAAGCGAGCAGAAGGCACATGGTGTGCTGCAGACTGACCAAATCGGGTTCCAGCATCATAACCAGAAACCAGACTGAGCTTCAGTTGAACTAAAGCTGCAGGCTTGCTGGGATCTTGCAATACCTCACTGTAAATCTATGGCTGGGTCGCTGGGATTAATTAACATGGATCTGGGCTCTGTGTGCCCACTCTGTCTACCAGTGACAGCGGAGATGTGCCTTGAAGTGAACTTTTTTTTTCTTCTTTTCTTCTTTTTTTGTTGCTTTTCTTGTTTATTTTTATTGTTATTGTTTTTCTTTTGTTTTTTTTCTTGATTGTTCTTATATTTATATGAGTGTGAACACTATTTCTAGTTTTATTGTTGTTGTTCTGTGCTGTTCTTCTTTTCATTTCTTCTTTCTCTCTTTCCCTCTGTCTTCTTCACCAGTTTCCCAAAGTTCTTGTAATCTTCCTTTGTCCTCCAGCATTGCTTCTAATCTTTTCTTCTTCTATTTCTCAATTTTTTCCCACAATCCCTTTGAAATTTTCTCCCAAGTTTAAAATCACCATACTGAGAGCATATTTACGGTATACAATTTTCTGGTTTGTTTTATATTTTGTTATATAACCACAACTATAGTTCATATGATTAAAGATGGCAAATTAACAGTTACCACAGTTTGTCATTTTCTAGGTTGTATTTGATGCTATCGTTATTGCTGATAGTATTACTTTAGCAAAGGTGATGTAATTGTTCTAATCAGTTGTTCTTCCTCGTATGTGAAGACTGAGATTGCCTAAGGCTCATAAACAATACTTTGGGCCAGTGCCAAAAAATGAGGGGCTAGGGCAAATAAGCAGTAACTTCTCATCCCCTGTAAATTGAAGAGGTAGGATCTTGCGACAGACTCCAAACCCAAAAACCAGCTACACCTGAAAGACATCTCTGAGAAGTAGTCAATTCCTAACAGTTCTAAATACTTGTAATAAAGCTACCTGCCATAAGCAATTTACAAGCATCAATCCAGGAGTTAAACTAAAAGAAAAAAGAAAAGAAAATGAGAAGACACTTAAGCAAGATGCAACCCCAGAATTCCAGCTCACCAAAGGCAATACTAGGGGGAAATGAAATGGAATAACTTGAAAGCCACCCACCTGAACTCTTCAAAGTGGCAACAGGGGAAGTAACAAAGTAGATGAATGAGAATCTAGAAAAAAAATCAAATCAAACATAAATTCACAGATAACTACAGAAATGGAGATCATAATGAAAAACATGGTTATTGACTCTAGGGCAGATACAGATAAAAAAAATAGAGGAGCTTAAGAAAATGATGGAAACCATGAATGTCCAACACAGCAAAGAAATGGAGTTCATGAAACAGATTCAAATAGTTATCTAGGACATTAAAACTTCCATTGAAAATATATATAACAGAATGAGCCAGAGTGAGAACAGAATCTCAGATATACAAGACAGGATTGTGGTTAGCAATCATGAAATGAAAGATTTCTTAAAAATAGCAAGGGACCACAAAAATTCAATCCAATGCCTGCTAGATGATACAAAGAAAAACAATGTAAGATTCACTGCAGTCAATGAGAAAGCAGGAGATAACATAAACAACATAAAAAAACCTGCTCACAGAAGTAGTGGCAGAAAACTTCCCAAGCAAGGAAAAAGAATTTGACATACAGATAAGTGAAGCACATACAACTCCAATTAGCATGATCAAAAAAATCTACACCAAGACATATAATAGTCAAGATTCCAGAAATTCAACATGAGAACAGAACATTAAAAAGCTGTTAGAGAAAACAAACAAATCACCTCTAAAGGAAAGCACATCAAAATCACAGCATACTTCTCAACACAAACCATCAAGTTTGGTGTGAAGTATTTGAAGCGCTAAAAGAAAACAAATTCCAATACAAGTTAATGTACCCCACAAAAGTATCTTTCAAAATTGATGGAGAAATAAGATACTTCCATGACAAAGAACACCTGAAGAAATTCATGACCATCAAACCAGCACTCTAAAATGTTCTGGAGGATATTCTAGAAAGATGCAATAAAGATGACACCTCCAAGAACCCCACCAGAATGAATCCACCAGGCAAGGCAAGTAATTAAACAGAGGGGTAATAAAGGGAACCAACAATAGGAAAATAACCTTACAAGGATAAGTCAATACATATCAGTTATAACCATAAACGTTAATGGTCTCAATTCACCAATCAAAAGAAACAGACTGGCAGAATGGATCAAGAAGCACAATCCAACAATATGCTGCATACAAGAAACTTACATTTCATTAAAAAGAAATTCATTGACTGAAAGTCAAAAGAGGGAAAACAATACTCCATGTGACAGGAACCCAGAAAAATGTGGAAGTAGATATTCTATTTGCATACAGAGTGGATTTCAAACCAAGACTGATTAAGAGAAAAAAAGAAGGTCACTACATCCTTATAAAGGGAATAATCCAAGAGAATGAGATAACAATCATAAATTTATATGTACCAAATATGTGCACACCCAACTATATAAAACAAATATTAACAGACTGAAAAAATCAAATAAGCACTAATACAATTGTAATGGAGGATCATTACCCCACTGTCACAAAGAGACAACAAAGTAGACAGAAATCAAAAAAGAAATATTAAAACTGAACCAAAATTTTAAACAAGTGGGCTTAGTAGATGCCTACAGTGTTCCATGCACAGCATCAGAATACACATTCTTCACACCTGCTCATGGAACATTCTCCAAAATAGACCACATAGTACCAGCTCATGGTACTTACTTTAGTAAATGCGAAGGAATTGAAATTATCCTATACATATTGTCAGACCATAGTGCAATGAAATTGGAAATCAGTGGCAAAAGAAATCACACAAACTTTGTGAACACATGGAAATTAAATAACACCCTCCTGACCAACCAATGGGTCACAAAAGTAATTAAAGAAGAAATTAGACAGTTTCTATAATTAAATGATAACCAATACAATATACTGGAACTTATGGGACACAATGAAAGCAGTCCTACAAGGGAAATTTACACCAGTGAATTCCCATATCGGAAAAACAGAGTGAGGTCAAGTAAACAACCTAATGTTGAACCCCAACATTTAGAAAAAGAAGAGCAAGTCAAGCCCAAAGCTCATACAAGGGAGGAAATTATAATGATCAGAGCAGACATTAATGCAACTGAGATTAACAAAGCAATACAATCAATCAATCAATCAAAGACTTGGTTCTTCGAAAGATTAAGTATAATTGACAAACACTTAGCCAGCCTTATCAAAAAAAGAAAAGACTCAAATTCATGCAATTATGAATGAAAAGGGTGACATCACAACAGATCCTGCAGAAATCCTGTATTCTAATAAGATGGAAACACAGAAGAAGTGGACACATTCCTAGACAAAAAGTGATTAAAAGCAGAATCAAGAAGAGATAAAAATTCTAAATAAACAATAGCAGTCATGAAATTGAAAATATAATTAAAAACCTACCAACAAAGAAAAGCCCAGGCCCTGACGTATTCACTGCTGAATTCTACAAGAAATTTAGAGAAGATCTAATGCTGCTACTTCTAAAAATCTTTAATGAAATTGAAAATGAAACTATACTCCCAAAGTCATTCCTTGAAGCAAGCACTACCCTGATACAGAAACCAGAGAAGGATCCAACCAAAAAGGAAAACTATAAGCCCATCTCCCCAATTGTAGGGAACGATGAGACAATTTCACGGTTGCTGCCCTGCCTCCCCCTCCTGAGGGCATCCGGTGCACCAGCCTACATCCCCCATGATCCTCTCCAGCCTAATCCCGAAATGACGATGACCTATCCATGCTCACTACATTCCCCGTGAGATGAGAGCTTCTGCCCCCGTTTCTATAAGTGCCTTAGACACTTCCTCAATAAACGAGACTTGATTGGAACCTTTCATCTTGTCTCCATTTCTCTCCTCTTGCCCTGTCTCCCCATCCCGTTTCTCCTCCAGGTGGGACCCACGAGCTGATCCGCGGGCCGGATCAAGTGGCGCCCAATGTGGGGCCCACCCAGAGAGGACGCCTTCCAACGGGACCATTCGTCATTAAAGCCTTGGCCAAGGTACTCTTTCCGAGACTCCGTCCCTGTGATCCGTGCAGACGGCCGCCTTACGTCTCGCCTGAATCACGGTAAGTGAACGGCATCCACTTCCTTTTCCCCCTCGACATGGGTCAAGCATTAAGTGAACATGAGTTGTTCGTTAACAGCCTCAATAAGGCCCTCAAGGTGAGAGGAATTAAGGTTATGACTAAAGATTTATTTCTATATTTTCAATTCATACATAGAGTCTGCCCCTGGTTCCCGCTAGAGGGTTCCATTGACATTAATCAATGGAATAGGGTGGGAGTTGCCCTCAAAGATTTTTATAGGGTCTTTGGTCCTGAAAAGGTTCCGGTGACCACTTTTGCCTATTGGACTTTAATTTTGGAACTGCTAACTCAACGCTATTCAGATCCCCAAGTCGCTGAGACGCTTTCTCAAGATGAGGCTTCATCGTGCTCCTCCCGTAGTCCTAACCCTAAGCCCAGTTCCCCTGGCTCTGTGATTCTTGATATTCCGGAGCCCCCTCAAAATGGTGACCTGCTGCCACTTCCTCTTTCTGAGGCTCACGAGGACCCTCAAAATGGCGACACCTCTCAAAATGGCTCCCTGGAACTTGGTGCCGCCACGCCTCCTCCTCCTTAATACCCGTCTATATACCCTGACCTTTCTGACTTCCAAGAGATTGATTGGTCTCAGCTGGCAGAGGAGGCTACTACCTATCATAACCCTCCTTTTGTGGCTCCCGCCTTAACAACTAAGCCCCAGTCTGACACCCAAAAGCCGCCCGGCCCATCCGCTACTCTTCTGACCTTAAAGGCTAAAATTAATGATCTAAAAGAAGGTCCACCTTAAACAGGTCTACCTTGAACAGAAAAAACAGAGGGCTATTTCCGAGAGGTGATAAAGTAAAGAATGCAGTTTCCATGGCAACCAAGGACTTTGTAAGGCCTCCAAAAGTGTATTTAAGGAGGGGGCCTCAGTGCCTCCTTGCCTGGCAGCTAACCCTTGGGGGGCCAAGGTGCCAAAAAGCTGATCTTCAGCTGGCCCCCCAGATTGGCTGCAAGGCAGGACGCAAGGCTCTAAATTTGAGGTCGGGAGCGGTATGGTTATTGTTCCCGGGATTGTCTGTTTGTGTGTTTCTCCCATGTTACATCTATGTCACCACCCCCCCCCCGCGCCTGCGCTTCCAAGTCACTGTTACCAGAGGAATTCAACCTGCAGGCAGGAGACCATTTGTTAGTCTCAAATTTAGTTTGCATTTCAGATTGAGTGGGGGAGACAGGACTTGCTTAGATAAATTGTAACTGTGGGTTGCTATATTGTCCAAGTCATTGATATAATGGGTTGTGCTGGTAATAAGCCAACTGTTTTGAAATGTATGCTTAACAATTTTGATGAGTTCAAAGGGGATTATGGAATTAAGATAAAAAGTGAAGCTCCAAAACTTCTGTGAGCTTGAGTGGCCCACATTCAATGTGAGATGATTAGCTAAAGGGTCACTCCACCCCCAGATAATCAATGAAGTATGAAATATTGTCACCAAAAAGCCTGAGCACCCAAATTAGTTTCCATATATAAACTCATGGTTGTATGTGGTACCAGTGCTGCCCCAATGGCCAGCCTGGATGTCACCAGCCTGGCGCTGCCTGCAAGCATCTAGGAAAGTTTTACAGGAGAAACGTAAATGCCTGCTTTGTCAAAACATCGAGTAAGCTGAGTAAGCCACAATAAAAAACACAAGCTGGGTGCCCTGGCTCAAAACACCTGGGACAAAAACCTTATCCTAAAGCGTGCTTTTCTCTTTCTCCGCACACAAAGAGGGTCTCTGCTCTTAAATCACAAATGGCTGCAACATTTGCAGCTAGCGGGAAACTGGGCATAATTGTAACAACCCAGGAACAAGGGGTCAAAATAAGCTTCGACAAAGATATATCAAAGAAAATTTACATAAAATGATATAGAGTAAAAAAAAATAGGTTTGAGTATGTGACAGAGAGTATGGAGATGACTGAGCTGAAAGCTACATAAAGAAAAAAACATAAAAGTTGTCAGTATTTTTATAAAGAAATTTATTTTTGTTTCTTCCAAATTCTTATAAGAGATCTCTGCTATTGACCTACAAATAATTCTGACTAGTCTATTTGTAATTAGAAACTTCTAAAATTATAAAAGAGTTACTATAATTTAATTTGGCCAATATATATATATGAGTGCACTCTGATTTTTAAATAAATTTGTCTGTATGTTTTGTTTCTCTGCGTGCCCAACCTGTAAACAGCTGTTCTATTTGAGCTCAACAAATTTTCTTTTTGCATTTTTGGATTTTTAAAACGTTTGTCTGGTATGCCTCCACCAAAAGTTGCCAGCTGGCCAAAATGATGTTAAAATTGGTTCTATAAATGTAATACATGTTTTGTTTATTGTTTATTGTTTATTGTTGTATTATAATTTGAGAGTTTCTTGTTGTTCAAAGTAATGTGTTAGGGGCCGGTGAGATGGCTCAGCGGCTTAAGCGCCTGCCCGGCAAGCGCGAGGGCCCGAGTTCGACTCCCGGAACCCACATACGAAAAAGGGGCCGGTGATATCGCTCAGCGGCATGGGCGCCTGCTGGCGCGTGAGGTCCTGAGGTCGACCCCCCGGTACCCACAAAAAAAAAAAAAAAAACAAAGTAATGTGTTAAATGATCTGGTTTTCATAGGTCATCAAAAATTGTTAGACAAAATATATTATTGTAATATGTTTACATTGGTCATCGTCAACAAGACAATGAGGATTTCTGATTTAAAGACGCTCCTTAACAATAGGGTTGACACGCTCCTGGCCAAGCCCATTCAGGTACATTATCACCAGTTGGAGATGGCATATCAACAAACTTATCGAGAGACAATCTCCACAAATGGCCCGTATGATGATAGAGGCCAACTGCCCTGACGCACCAGACAGGCAGCCAGAGACAGGCAACTAGGACACATATGTTATGCCATCCGCCACCTAAGACAGGCACAGGACCAATTGCTGTCCTGTATGCCCATGACGGGTAAGGCATGATTGGATTCATATGGAGAGTCCTTGACCTAAGACAGGTGCTGTCCTCACAGGGCCTGCCATACTCCTGATCTTATAAAATAATAAGGGAGGAGATGTAGGGAGCGATGAGACAATTTCACGGTTGCCGCCCTGCCTCCCCCTCCTGAGGGCATCCGGTGCGCCAGCCTACATCCCCCATGATCCTCTCCAGCCTAATCCGGAAATGACGACGACCTATCCGTGCTCACTACATTTCCCGTGAGATGAGAGCTTCCGCCCCCATTTCTATAAGTGCCTTAGACACTTCCTCAATAAATGAGACTTGATTGGAACCTTTCATCTTGTCTCCATTTCTCTCTCCTCTTGCCCTGTCTCCCCATCCCGTTTCTCCTCCAGGTGGGACCCATGAGCTGATCCGTGGGCCGGATCACCCAATGACTGTAGGTACAAAAATCCTCCATAAGATACTGTAAAACAGAATGAAGCAAATCATCAACAAGAATATATACCATGAGCAAGTAGGTTACATCTCAGGGATGCAGGGATGGTTCAACATACAAAAATCAGTAAATATAATACACCATATGAACAGAGCCAAGGACAAAAACTATCTTACCATCTCAGTCGATGCAGAAAAAGTGTTTGACAAAGCCCAACATCCATTCATGATAAAAAAAAAAAAGTACAGAAAATTGAACAAGATGGTCTTTGTTTATCTCAATCTGATAAAAGCCACCTATAACAAATGGACACCCAACATCATACTAAATGGTCAAAAACTGAAAGCTTTCACTCTAAAATCAGCACTCTTAGTCAATAAAGTTCTGGAAACATTAACCAGAAGTTAACAGAAGTTAAATTATCATTATTTGCACATATGATACTCTACATAGAAGACCCAAAAAAATCCAATAAAAGACTAATAGATTTAATAGCCAAATTCAGTAGCATAGCTAGATACAAAGTCAACACTCAAAAATCAATAGCCTTCCTGTACACTAATAAGAAACTCAAAGAAAAATTAAGGAAACAACACCTTTCACTATAGCATCCAAAAAAATGAAATACCTCAGAATTAGTCTAACAAAGAAGTAAAGGACCTTTACATTGAAAACTACCATACTCTGAAAAAGGAGATTTAAGAGGACATCAGAAAATGGAAAGATACCCTTGTTCTTGGGTAGGAAGTGTCAATATAGTGAAAAAGGCCATACTTCCAAAACTCTTATACAGATTTAATGCAATCCAATAAAAATACCAATAGCATGTACCACAGAATTAGAGAAAACAATCCTAAAATTTGTGTGGAACCAGAAGAGACCTAGAATAGCAAAAACAATTCTGGACGACAAAGGCAAGGCAGGGGGCATCACAATCCCTGACTTGAAGCTACACTACAAAGCTACTGTGACAAAACAGCATGGTACTGACAAAAAACAAAAACAAAAACAAAAAAACAATAAAACAAAACAAAGCAAAACAAAAAAACAGATTCAAGGAACAGTGGAACATATTAGAAGATGCAGAAACAATTCCAAGCACATTTAGCTACCCTATCCTTGACAAAATGGGCCAAACACCTTTACGGGAAGAAGGATAGCCTCTTTAATAAATGGTGCTGGAAAAACTGCTTTTCCACATGCTGAAGTTTAAAACTAGACCTATATCTTTCAACATGCGCTAAACTAAAAATGGATCAAAGATCTAAATACTAAAACAGAAATACTAAATCTGCTGAAAGATAGAATAGGTAGAACTCTTGAACATTTGTGTAGGTGAACACTTTATGAACATAATCCTAATTGTGCAGGAACTATCACTAAGAATCAACAACTGGCATCTCATCTTATTAAAAAGCTTTTGCCCAGCAAAAGAAACCATCAACAGAGTGAAAAGACAACCCACGATGTAGGAAAAAAAATTGCTAGCTCTTCCTTGGGCAAAGGACTAACATCTAGAATATATAAAGAACTAAAAAAAAAAAAAAAAAAAAAAAGACTCCCCAAATTTAAAGACCCAATCCAAAAATCAGCATCTGAAATGAATAGATATTTCTCAGATGAAGAAATATAAATGGCAAATAAATATTTGAAAGAATTTTCAGCATCACTGGTCATTTGAATGATACAAATTAAAACAATGCTGAGATTCCATCTCACTCCAGAAAGAATGGCTATTATCAAGAAATCAACCAATAACAAATGCTGGCAAGGCTGTGGAGAAAAAGGAACTCTTCTGCACTGTTGGTGGGAGTGCAGACTAGTGCAACCACTCTGGAGATCAGTGTGGCGATTCCTCAAAAAATTAGAACTAAGGGTTCCATTTGACCCAGCTATTCCTCTTCTTGTTAGTTCCCAAAAGAATTAAAAGCATCATACCACAGCAATGTATGCACAACGATGTTTATAGCAGCACAGTTTGTAATAGCTAAATCTTGGAAACAGCCCAAATGCTCATCAACCAATGAATAAATAAAGTGTTTCTTTATACAATGGAGTACTACTCAGTCATAAAGAAGGATGAGCTTGAGACATTTCTAGGTAAATGGATGCACATTGAGACCATACACTTACATGAAACAAATTAGAGACACATGTATAAATATCACATTATTTCTCTGGTGTGAGAAACCAAAAGTGTAAATAAGGACCAAAATATATACTAGATATTGGGACTGGGGTGAAAATGTTCAAATAAGAAGGTGATCAGGGGTGGGGGGAGGTGGAAGGGACAAGTAAAAAAAGAGAATAGAAGGAAAAAAATGGAAACAAAGCTTTTGTAAACAAAGAGGGGAAGAAGAGTTGAAGGGAAGGGAGGGGAATGTGAAAAAGAAGCAAGATATATCATGTACAGACACAAATTCCTTAAGATGAATGTTATCATTATGTATATTGAAAAAATATCAGTAAAAATTGTAAAGTGTTCAACAGATTCGATATTCATTTGGCACGAGAATGTATTGCCCATTGTGTTCTCAGATTGGTACAATAGATAACTTTTCATTGTACTAGTTTCCTAATGATTGATCCTTGGAACTTTTCAAATTTTCACCTTGTATTTGTTGATTGTGAAAAAATTTCACAGAATGTACTTTTTCATGAAAATATACATTATAAAATTTGATAAACAATGGAAAATTCATCTTTATTGCTTAAGCACAATTTCATTCAGCACAGCCACATAAAAGTGTCACTGCTTTCCTTTAGTGTCTCTAACCAACTTATTTAACAATGTATTTTTTAATCTAATATGTAAAGTTGGTGCCATTATGTTTTCTTTTTTTTTTAAAGAGAAGAAAAAACAAAACAAATCAAAAAAGAACAAATTT
Source organism: Erethizon dorsatum (assembly GCA_028451465.1). Classification (NCBI taxonomy): domain Eukaryota; kingdom Metazoa; phylum Chordata; class Mammalia; order Rodentia; family Erethizontidae; genus Erethizon; species Erethizon dorsatum. The sequence continues at coordinate 11,009,651 of CM051828.1, read as the reverse complement.
TCAAAACAACATAATAGGAGGGTAACAATGGTTAATGCATTACATATTATTATCTTTAAGTTAGTTATTCAGGATAGCAGATATTAGCATTCAATTGTCCAAACATTATGGTGCCATTATGTTTTAAACATACCTTGTTTTAAGATAATGATCAGCTATACATTAACATATATAAATAACATTCGCATTTTTGTGCATAGATCTTTTTTTTTTTTTTTTTTTTTTTTTTTTTTTTTTTTTTGTGGGTACCAGGGGAATGACCTCAGGACCTCGCGCGCCAACAGGCACCCGTGCCACTGAGCGATATCACCGGCCCCTTTTTCATATGTGGGTTCCGGGAGTCGAACTCGGGCCCTCGCGCTTGCAAAGCAGGCGCTTATGCCGCTGAGCCATCTCACCGGCCCTGTGCATAGATCTTGGTCCCTTTTCATATTTGCCTGTATTTCTACTTGGCTATTTATCATTTTTCTTATTTATTGTAGTTAATATTTAAAACACAAAAGCAAAAGTCACCATGAGATATATTGTACTACTATTGTATAGTAATGGAGTGTAGTGGAGTGTGATAGATTGTAATACGCAGTTTAGTTACACTGCCTATAAGTAGACACTCAGTAAAAGGGCAGCCTAAAATAGAGTTGGCTGGATAAAACTAAAATAACACACACACACTGTGGAGTTAAGCTAATTCAAGTCATGGAGCTCATTAAGCTTAGAAATATAAAAGAAAACACAGAGGATAAAAGCTAAACTACATATGGAGAGATAAGGACTCTTCCTCCCAGAAGGGAGGTTCTTAGGCAGAGGATGCCAACTTAGTTGACAGCTCCTCCCTAACCACCTGGCTGGAGAAACTTAGAAATGCAAAATAATTGGTTTCTTTTGGACTTACTTCTTTGAACCTAGCAGAGTACCTGATGCCCACTCCCCCCAGCTATATAAGACCAAAATAAAGAAAATATGGCAGCAATTCCACTTTCACAATCCCCTCCTTGTGGGTATCAACCAAGAGCCATTTTCTTCTTCTTTCCAATAAATACTCTCCTAAGTTCCTCCTTTTGTCTGTGATTTCATTCCTTAACTTCCTGAAACTACCAGCTTGGATTGGTACAAAATTAATTGTCTCAGTATTTAACTGTACCATATATTGACATAAGCCTAAATTGATTTCGGATGTTGTGTTGAATCTTAATAGTACAATTATTTTACAGTGGCTTTCTATTCATTTGCTAGGGTGAAAAAGCCAAACTCTACATTTCTGAAGGAGAAAAAATACCATTCTGTGCTCAAAATAAAGGAATTCTTAATTTTAGATACACTTCTTTGAGAAATTTTTGCTATAGTGCATCCTTGGATAAGTAATCTTACTGAATTGCTTAATTTTTAATATGCCTGAATATATAGTTATATGTCAGATGATTAAAACATAAAAACATTGCATTTGTAAACTCTAATGTCAATGATAATAAAAATAATAAAAATGAACAGCAAAAACATAAGGTATTTAACAAGTATTGGAGTCAGAACTAATTAATGTTATAATAAATTTATGTAAGATCTGTTTAATTGCATAAAAGCATTGATAGAATTACATGCTAAATATAAAGACTGATAACAAAAAGAAACCTTACAAGGACAGAGAATAAAACAAAAAGTTGTAGTTTTAATACAATTTAAGTAGAAAATAAAATAATATCCTTTTTTTGTCTGAATTATGCTTACAATATTAAATACTGCCTAGCTTGCAATGAAAATTTATCCAAGAACATTTAAATAGTGTTCATTATTATACAATTAAACTCTTGCTAAAAATCTTTATGCATAACTAAAGCTATAAAAATCATAAAACAGCAGGGATCATAGCAGCATATGCATTAGTATTCACTTAGAACTACTGGTTGGTAAAACTGTCCTCTATTGGTAGTAATGTGAAGAATTTTGTGCAAAGTAGCATGCTCACCACTCTGTAGTTCTGGGTCAAATATAACAGCAACTGAATTTAAGAAATGGAATTTAATTATAGTAGTGAAAACTTAGGTACATACGATAGTATTTAGTAGAGAATTCTATTCCACCTATTCTTCCTACTGTCTAATTAGGCTTTATAACATTGCCATCATATTTCATTGTTAAGTAAACAGTATAATGTACACTGTAGCTTTTAAAAAAAACATGTTACTAGCGTGTTTCTTATTGCACAGACTCAATTACACTTCTATTAACTTCTGTAATATCCCTTGTAGCAAAAAAGTTTCCATTAGAGTAAACAATGTTCCTTTCATGTTTCAGTGTTAGTTTAATTTCATTTTTGTATATTGTGTTGGTTAGGTTAACACCAAACACCCCATTGCAGGGATCGCCCTACCTTTCAAACTGCAACATAAATACCACCTTTTCCAGTACGCATCATAATGTCACAATGTCATAATGTCATAATGTCACGGTTCTGTCCTCTGTGTTTACAGAACGTCTGGTCAGGCCTGTTACTGGATCATATCTGTTATGAAAGCCACCACACTCTCGTAGTTTATCTCAGTGGCCACACTCTTTCCTTAAATGTGGGTCTTCTTAAAAGCAAGGAGTGTGGCTTAGTTATGTTCATTTTGTTTACTCTAGCATTCCCTGTAGTTTTCATAAGACTCACTGAATTATATTGATGGAAATCCTGTAAAAGGTATTTCCCAGGCCAGTGAGATGGCTCAGCGGCATAAGCGCCTGCCTCACAAGCACAAGGTCCTGAATTCGACTCCCAGTACCCTCACTAAAAAAAAAAAAAAAAAAAAAAGTATTTCCCATACTTTACACACTGCCTATTATTATGGCCCAAGAAACAAATCAAGTGTAATTTCCACTGAGAGTGAACGCATGTACTTGCCAGTGCTGATTTATGGTGTATCTTCATAAACTTTAACACTTACATATATATTTGTCAATTTTTTTTCAGCTTGATGTACTTTAAAAGTGTGAAATGAGTACATGGTGAAGGAGCTAGATTTTTCTTTCAGTATGTTTTAAGCTCTGTTGAAGAATAACTGTTGATCAGTAAACTACATATTTCAAGTGTATACTATGAGATTTTTTGACACGTGTATGCACCTATGATATTATCATCACAATTAAATATCATGCTCATCACTGCAAAAATTGCCTACACAACTCTGTGTAATGCTGTCCTCCTTCTCACAGAATTAGTGACATTTCTGCCTTTATATATTAGTTTGCGTCAGGTATGACTTTATTTCAACATACTCATAAACATTTTTAGAAACATATTCACACTTGTACAAAAATATTGTCTTGACTTTTCTAAAGTTCCAGGCCAATTTTTTGGAAGATGGATAAACTTTTGCAGAAATAAACTTCTGATCTATAAAGTGCTTTGCACATATACTATTGCTATATGAGAGAAAAATACACAAAGGAGAGCTGTGTAACGGTACAGCCTGACATGCATGAGCATTGTGATGTAGTGGACCTGAGACCATCCAAGTGAGACAAGGAGTTACCCAGCTCACAGCTGATGGGCTCATACCATGTATTTTCACACTGGCTTTGATGCACAAAGAAGCAATGCAAAGTCATACAAGATCATTTGGCTCTGGGGCAAAGTCCTTTCGGGAAAACTTTAGATATGCAATAATATTCATTTTATAATTCAAGGGTATTTAATGCTAAGAAGCTTTCACATATAAATTTATTTTATTATTTATAGGAAAATTTTCTCCTGCAGAGTTCCAGGTATTTAAAATATTGTATAGTTCACATGTATAGGGGAATTTTAATCGACCATTTGTACAAATTCACTTTTTTCTACTTTATTCATTATGAAAATTAATGATACTCAGTTGGTAAAATTATTGCCATTATTACCAGTGTGTTTTATCTTTACTGATAGTTAATTAGTCAAGCCTCATACTCTATTCTTCACAAGGACACAAACCATTTTACTCATTTTTGTATTGCCATTTATAACATAAGAGCGGGCATGGAAGAACTTGTTACAATATTGTGACAAATATCATTAAGCTCTTTGACAAATGACTTTATTATAATTAGTATTAGGGGCACACATACACCCTCAAACACACACACAAACACATACACATTTTATACATAGCTATATATATATTTACACATATATAAAATAGTTATGTGAGTATGCACATCCTAGAACAAATATGATTTTAAACATATATATTCTAGAGAAGGGGGAAATTATTTGCAGAACATGGAAAATATTTTTAGATACTGGGGATTGAAACAAGGGACACTCTACCACTAAGCTACATTCCCAGGCCGTTATTCTTTTTAATTTTGAGATTAAGTCTTGCAAAAACTGCTCAGACTAGCCTTGAATATGTATTCATCCTGCCTCAGTCTGTTAAATGGCTGGGATTACAAACCTACACCCCCACACATACTAGCAAAACATTTTTTTAATGGGAATTTTTAGTATTATATAACTTTCAAACCTAAACAAACACATCTACAATTAATTCTTACTGTTCCAGCAATGTGTTTATTTGCATATTTAATTTTCCGGAAATGAAATTTATTGCGTTTCCATTCCTATATTGTCAGGTCCGAATTATCAACCTCCCTTCTCATACTCACATGTTTTCATTTTTCCTTTACTAATACCTGGTGTTTGTTAAATTTTCATCAGTGGGAAAATACTTCCCTATGCACTAAAGTTGAGCATTCATTTTCAATTCATGCTTGTTTTAATCTGATTCTGAACTCCTAATTATTGGTAAGAGAAACTTGGATTCAAAGAAAGTACCATTGCCTTTTAAACAGTTAAAATAGTGAAATTTACTCCCTGAGATACAGTAAAATTTCAGTGTCAGTATTCCAGAAAGTTTCTGTACATATTTACTGGAATGTTTTCAAATTCCTGAATATCAACAAAGCAAGGGAAGCTTAGCATAATCATTGACAGGCAGAATCTGAGTATGATTTATATTTAGTAAATTTACAAAAATTAAATTCTGTTACTTTTTTGATAAAATACAAACAGGAATCCAGGAAGTCAAAAAAATTAGAAATAATAATGTAGACCATGATACATAATAAATAAAACAATGGATAAAGTTGTACTACATCAATAGCACAAATAGGTAACTGGCATGGTTTTACATCTGACAAAGAATACTTAAATGAAAAAATGTAAAATAAACAAAAATATAACAAAATTATTGTAGAGTTTTTTCCTCTAAGATAATTTAATAGTTCTAAATATATAGTCATCTACTAACACAGCTACAAACTGTATCATAGAATTGATAGGATTAATGAGAAACAGATAAGACCCAAATTAAAGCAGGAGACTGTCATATAATTCCCTCAGTAGCAGTTAAATGGGGAAAATAAATAAGATTATGGAAAACTTGATAAATTAAAAAAAATTATGAGTACAAGTTTCTGGTACATAGGGTTTGCATGCCTTGGGTGGAGTTGGTAGATGTACACAACACATCTCAATTCGTTTTTCATCCCCTTCCTTCTGCTCCATAACCACTTCTATCTTTTGATCCTCTTTCCATTTGAGAAAGATCTATCTTTTATTTTGCTCTTTATTTATATTTTAGATTTCTCTAATAAGAGAAACAGCACAATATTTAAGCTATATCTAATTTATTTCGCTTAATATTATGATCTCGATTTGCATCCATCTTCCTACAAATGTTCCAAGTTCATCCTTCTTCATGGCGAGCAGTACTCCCCAGTGCATAAATACATTTTCTGTGTGCGTTCATCTGTTGATGTACGTACAGGCTGGTTCCAAGGTTTAGCTGTTGTGAATTGTGCTGCTATAAACATGAGTATGCATGGAGCAATGTAATATGATGCCTTTAACTCTCTTGAGAAAATACCTAGATGGACACCGAGAAATGGAATTTCTAGTTTTAGTTTTTTGAAGAATCTGCACTCGTTTCCAATAGTGAATGTACCAGTATACATTCCCACCGACAATACGGAATGGTGCCATTTTACTCACAGCCTCACCAGGATTTGTTATAATTTGATTTCTTGATGATGGTCTTTCTTTCTGGGGTAAGACAGACTCTTGGGGCTGTTTTGATTTGCATTTTTCTAATGAGCAGTGGTGTTGAGCTTTTCTTCACGTATATATCAGTCATTTGTTCTTCTGTAAAATGTCTAATCATTTCTCCTGCTCATTTTTGATGGGGTCTTTTATTTCAGGAGGTCTAATTTCTATGAGCTCATTATGTGTTCTAAATAGTAGTACTTTCTCTGAGGAGTAGCTGGCAAACTTTTTCCCATTCTATAGGTTTTCCTTTCATTCTGTTGGTTGTTTCTTTTTCTGTGGAGAAGGTTTTTAATTTGGTAAGATCCCACTTGTTGATTCTTGGTACTATTTCCTATGCAACAAGTGCTCTGTTCAGAAAGTCAATAGTTTTACCTGTTTTATCTTCCAGACGGTTAAGTGTTTCGGTATTAACATTTAATTTTTTGATCCATTTTGATTTTCCTTTAGTATATCATGACAGATATGAATCTAAATTCACTCTTTTGCATGTGAATAGCCAGTTTTCCCAGTATTTGCTAAATAGGTTATATTTCCTCCAGGGTATATATACATTTTTAGTACACATATTTATTAAAATTACTCATACTTTGAGCCATAATATAAAACTAAGCGATTTTCAAACATTTATAAAATTGTTCAGACTATGTCAAGGTTTTTAAACCTTGAATCCATCTGTTAGAAAATGAATGAGTATAATAAATTATTAAGTGTCCATTTTAAAAGGATAAAATCAGGAGGAGGAGAAAAGATGGCGGATGAGTAAGAAGCACACAGAGAAACTCTCTAAAAGTTGCCATTGGACTACGGGAATATAGTGACCGGGAGAGTACAGGAGGGGGGCAGATGCCTCCCCGGGACCCAGAAAAGTTCTGAAGCACAGCTTGGGACCCCCGGCACCAGTGAAGGGGACTTTTCAACAAAGAAGGAGCACACCCCGCGTGCGCACCTTCTACCATCCCAGGAATCACGGCACAACAGAAGCTCAAAGCTGTGGACACACGGTGACAGCTAGTGCCCAGGGAGCCCCACGGAGGATTGCGAGACAGCGGCGGGGCAGGAGAGCGATGGAGAACGGCGCTGGCCGGCGGTGAGTGTCTCTCAGCCACAGCCGTCCCGCGCCAGAGAGCGACTGGCCGGGCGCCATCGTAGGGGGTGCGGCGAAAATCAGAGCGGCTTGAAAACAGCTCTGGGAACTCGTGCTCCAGACAGGGCAGTGCGGTGCCTCTCAGCCCCACGAAAGTGCGCTGAGGGCGGCGGGTGAACGAGACTGGTCTCTCAGCCACACCTGTCCCGTGCCAGAGAGCGACTGGCCCGGCGCCGTTGTGGGGGGCGTGGCAAAAATTACAGTGGCGGGAAAACAGTGCGCTGACAGTGGCAGGCGGAGGAGACCGGTCTCCGCCTGAAAGTCCACGCTCTGCTCACCGCCCCCCAGACTGCCGCTCCTGGCTCCCTGGGACGGACCTGCACGGAACAGGACTCTCATCACACGGTGCCTGCCTACAGCAGAGTCAACACCTGGAACTGATTCTCTTTATTTTTTATTTTTTTATTTTATTTTATTTTTATTTTTTTCTCTCTCTCTCATTAGTTTTTTGTTCTGGTGAGGGGTTTTTATTTTTATTTTTATTTTTTAATTTTTATTTTTTTTATTTTTTTCTTTTGTGGGGTTTTATTTCTGTTTTATCTGTTTGCTTTGTTGTTTTTGTCTTCATTTTTGTTTCTGTTTGTCTATTTGCTCTTTCCTTCATTATTCTCTCTGGCTTTTATATGAATGTAAACAGCGCCTCTAACCTCTTTGTGATTGTGGTTGTGATCTGTTCTTCCTTTTATCCTTTCCTTCTCTTTTCCCCACCAGTTCTCTGCACCAGTGTCCCAGTGTTAGTGGGATCCCTCTTGGTCCTCTAACTTTACATCTAATTCCTTCCTCTTCTCACAATACTCTATTTCCTCCTTAACTCACTTTAAATATAAACTCCTGAGGGGAAAATTGACATACTAAGGACTTGTATACTGCATATAATTTTTCTGGTGTGTTTTAGATTTTGTTATATAACCGCAACTCTACTTTATACTGCTAAAAGTGGTAAATAACTGGTTAGCTCAGTCTGTCATTTTCTAGGCTGTGTTTGATGCTTCAGTTACCATTATAGCCAAATGTTAAATAATTGTTCTAAACAGCTTTCCTTCCTGATATTTCATGATTGATATTGACTAAGGGACACAGAAAATATAGTGGCAAAGTACCAAAGAATCAAGTACTGGGCCAAACAGGTAGCAACTTCTCACATCCAACGAATTGAAGAGGTAGGATCTGGCAGAAAGCTGAAAACCCGAAAGCAAGCTCCACTTGGAAGATACTGCAGAGAAGTAGTCATCTTCTAAGGATCTTGAACACTAGCAATAAAGTAACCTATCATAGGTAATTTACAAACATCACCCCAGGAATTAAAGAAAGAAAAAATGAGACGACACTTAAACAAGATGCAACCTCACACATCCAATTCACCAAAGGCAAACCTAGGGGGCAACGAGGTGGGACAATCTGAAAGCCACCCACCTGGCATATCTGAAGGCGTAACAACAAAACAATTGAATGAGGCTCTGAAAAAAATTAAAACAGAAATAATTTCACAGATAACTGCAGAGATAATGTCCACAATGAAGACTATGCTTAAGGACACTATAGCTGATACAGACAAAAAAATAGATGAGCTTAAGAAAACTATAGAAACCATGAATGCTCAGCATAGGAAAGAAATGGAATCCATAAAGCAGATTCAAGCAGATATCCAAGAGAACAAAAATTCCATTGAAAGTATTTGTAGCAGATTAAGCCAATGTGAGGACAGGATATCAGATATAGAAGACAGGCTTGCAATTAGTGATCATGAAAAGAAAGAATTCTTAAAAACAGCAAGGGACCGTGAAAAATCAATTCAGCAGCTGCTAGATGACTCAAAGATAAACAACTTAAGAATAATTGGAATAAATGAAAAAGCAGGAGATAGCATCAATGACATTAAAACCTTGTTCAAGACATTATCAGGGAGAACTTTCCTGGAAGAGAAAAAGAATTTGACCCCCCAGTAAGTGAAGCTTTTAGAACACCAACTAGACATGATCAAAAAAAAAAAACTTCAGCCAGACATATCATAGTCAAGATCCCAGAAATTCAACAGAAGGGCAGAATCTTAAAAGCTGTTAGGGAGAAGAGACAAATCACCTATAAAGGAAAACCCATCAGAATCACAGCTGACTTTTCAGCACAAACCCTCAAGTCAAGAAGACCTTGGAATGACATATTTCAAGCTCTAAAGGAAAATAATTTTCAACCCAGATTGATGTACCCCGCAAAACTATCTTTCAAAATTGATGGAGAAATAAAATACTTTCATGACAAAGAACATCTAAGAAAATTTATGACCACCAAACCAGCACTCCAAAATGTTCTGAAGGACATTCTAGAAAGAGATAGGAACCCCAACATAAAGAATCCACCAGGCAGGGCAGATAATTACATAGCAGGAAAGGGGAAAAACAAAGTGGGAACCAACAACAGGAAAATATCATGACAAGTATAAGTCAATACATATCAGTTTTAACCATCAATGTTAACGGTCTCGATTCACCAATCAAAAGGCACAGACTGGCAAAATGGATCAAGAAGCAAGATCCAACAATATGCTGTATACAAGAAACACATTTAATTCAGAAAGAAATTCATAGACTGAAAGTCAAAGGATGGAAAACAATACTCCATGCAACAGGAACCCAGAAAAAAGCAGGGGTAGCTATTCTTTTTGCAGACAAAGTGAATTTCAAGCCAAGAATGATTCAGAGAGACAAAGACGGTCATTACATCCTTGTAAAGGGAACAATCCAAGAGGAAGAGATAACGATCATAAATATATATGCGTCAAATACCAATGCACCCAACTATATAAAACAAGTACTAAAGGACATGAAAAATCAAATAAGAACTAATACAGTTATATTAGGAGATCTCAATAGTCCACTGTCACAAAAAGACAGATCAACTAGACAGAAAATCAATAATGAAATAATAGAACTGAACCAAACTTTTGAACAAATGGACTTAGTAGATGTCTACAGAGTGTTCCACCCCACAACATCAGAATACACATTCTTCTCAGCTGCACATGGGACGTTCTCCAAAATAGACCACATACTAGCTCATAAAACCTGCTTAAGTAAATGCAAAGGAATTGAAATTATCCCATGCATATTATCAGACCATAGTGCAATGAACTTGGAAATCAATGGCAAAAGAAATCACAAAAACTCCCTAAACACATGGAAATTAAACAGCACCCTCCTGAACAACCAATGGGTCACAGATGAAATTAAAGAAGAAATTAGACAAGTTCTACAACTGAATGATAATGACAGTACAACATACCGGAACTTATGGGATACAATGAAAGCAGTCCTAAGAGGGAAATTTATAGCATTAAATACTTATATTAGGAAAATAGAGCAAGCGCAAATAAACAGCTTAATGGTGAACCTCAAACTTCTAGAAAAAGAAGAGCAGGTTAAGCCAAAAGCCCGTACAAGGGAGGAAATTACAAAGATCAGAGCAGAAATTAATGCATTGGAGACTAAAAAAACAATACAAAGAATCAATGAAGCAAAACATTGGTTCTTCGAAAGAATAAATAAGATTGACAAACCCTTATCCAACCTTATTAAAAAAAGAAAAGAAAAGACTCAAATCCATGCAATTGAAAATGAAAAGGGTGATATCACGACGGACCCTGCAGAAATCCAGAAGATCATCTATACCTATTTTAAAAATCTATATTCTACTAAGATGGAAAATCAGAAGAAATGGACAGATTCCTAGATTTGTATGAATTACCAAAGCTGAATCAAGAAGATTTAAAAATCCTAAATAAACCAATATCAACCAATGAAATTGAAGATGTAATTAAAAACCTCCCAACAAAGAAAAGCCCAGGCCCTGATGGATTCACTGCCGAATTCTACAAGAAATTTAGAGAAGACCTAATGCCACTACTTCTCAAACTTTTTAATGAAATTGAAAGGGAAGCAATACTCCCAAATTCATTCCTGGAAGCAAGCATTACCCTGATACCAAAATCAGAGAAGGACCCAACTAAGAAAGAGAACTACAGGCCAATCTCCCTAATGAACATAGATGCAAAAATCCTTAATAAGATACTGGCAAACAGAATCCAACAAATCATCAAGAAGATTATACACCACGACCAAGTTGGATTCATCCCTGGGATGCAGGGATGGTTCAACATACGTAAATCAATAAATGTAATACACCATATTAACAGAACCAAAGACAAAAATCACATGATCATCTCAATAGATGCAGAAAAAGCTTTTGACAAAGTCCAGCACCTTTTCATGATAAAAACCCTACAGAAAATTGGAATAGAGGGTCTTTATCTCAACCTGGTAAAAGCTATCTATGACAAACCAACAGCCAATATTATACTAAATGGCCAAAATCTGAAAGCCTTCCCTCTAAAATCAGGAACAAGACAAGGATGTCCACTGTCCCTACTCTTATTCAACATAGTTCTGGAAACTTTAGCCAGAGCAATTAGACAAGAGAAAGAAATAAAGAGAATAATGATTGGAAAGGAAGAAGTTAAATTATCATTATTTGCAGATGACATGATACTCTACACAGAAGACCCCAAAAACTCCACTAAAAAACTGCTAGATTTAATAAGCAAATTCAGTAGTGTAGCTGGATACAAAGTCAATACTCAAAAGTCAATAGCCTTCCTGTACACAAATAACAAACTTACTGAAAGAGAAATTAGGGAAACAATAACTTTCACAATAACATCCAAAAAAATGAAATACCTAGGAATCAACCTCACAAAGGATGTAAAAGACCTATACACTGAAAACTACAGTACTCTGAAAAAGGAGATTGAAGAGGATATCAGAAAATGGAAAGATATCCCTTGCTCCTGGATAGGAAGAACCAATATAGTGAAAATGGCCATACTTCCAAAATTGTTATACAGATTTAATGCAATTCCAAGCAAAATTCCAACAACATATCTCACAGAATTAGAGAAAACAATCCTAAAATTAATTTGGAATCAGAAGAGACCTAGAACAGCAAAGGCAATTCTGGGCAACAAAGGCAGGCAGGGGGCATCACAATCCCTGACTTGAAATTATACTATAAAGTTACTGTGATAAAAACAGTGTGGTACTGGCAAAAAAAAAACAGACCTGAAGATCAATGGAACAGATTAGAAGATGCTGAAACAACCCCAGACATACTAAGCCACCTTATCTTTGACAAAGGTGCCAAACACATTCAGTGGAAGAAAGATAGCCTCTTTAATAAACGGTGCTGGAAAAACTGGCTCTACACATTCCAAAGATTAAAACTAGACCCATATCTTTCACCATGCACTAAACTAAATTCAAAATGGATCAGAGATCTCAATATTAAAACAGAAACATTAAATCTGCTGGAAGGTAGGATAGGTAAATCCCTTGAAGACATTGGTGTAGGCAAAGACTTTATGAATAAAAACTCAACCACACGGGAACTATCCCAAAGAATCAATAATTGGGATCTCATCTTATTAAAAAGCTTTTGCACAGCAAGAGAAACCACCAACAGAGTGAAAAGACAACCCACAGTGTGGGAAAAAATGTTTGCCAGCTGTTCCTCAGACAAAGGATTGCTATCAAGAACATATAAAGAACTCAAAAAAATCAGACCTCCCAAATTTAAAGACCCACTCCAAAAATGGGCATCTGAGATGAATACACATTTCTCAGATGAAGAAATACTAATAGCAAATAAATATACAAAAAAATGTGCAACATCACTAGTCATTCGAGAGATGGAAATTAAAACAACACTAAGATACCATCTCACTCCAGAAAGAATAGCTACTATAAAGAAATCAACTAATAACAAATGCTGGAGGGGCTGTGGGGAAAAAGGAACCCTTCTTCACTGTTGGTGGGAGTGTCGACTGGTACAGCCACTGTGGAAGTCAGTGTGGAGATTCCTCAAAAAACTAGTGTTGGTGGTCCCATTTGACCCAGCTATTCCCCTTCTGGGCATGTTCCCAGAAGAATTAAAAACATCGTACCACAGTGATATATGTGTACCCATGTTTATAGCAGCACAATTTGTAATAGCCAGATCTTGGAAACAACCCAAATGCCCATCAACTGAGGAATGGATAAGAAAGATGTGATATTTTTGTACAATGGAGTACTATTCAGCCATAAAGAAGGATAAACTGGAGACTTTTATAGGTAAATTGATGCAACTCGAGAAAATACTCATAAGTGAAATAAACTGGACGCACATGTGTAAGCATCGTATTGTCTCTCTAGTATGAGAAACTGAAAGAGTAAATAAGATCCAAAATGTACAATAGACATGGTGAATCAAAAAGAAACTGGTCAATAGGAAAGAGAGACTGGAATAGGGAAAAGAAAGAAGGGAAAGTGAAAAAAATTGTATATATATATAAGATGGTTAAGATAGACACACTATCAATTTTACTTAGTTCATTGAAGAGTAAGGTTTGAGCCAATAATGTTTGGACAATTGAATGCTAATGTCTGGTATCCTGAATAACTAACTTAAAGATAATAATACGTAATGCATTGACCATTGTTACCCTCATATTATGTTGTTTTGAAAATTTGTTCTTTTTTTGATTTGTTTTGTTTTTTCTTCCCTTTAAAATTAAAAAAAAAATAAAAAAATAAAAGGATAAAATCAGATATTAAACCTGTTCAAAGGATAGAAGGGAGATTAAAAGATAAAACTTAAAAATTAGAATATAATCTAGCCATAAGATTAAAAAATAGTATTTTGAAAGCTCAATGAAATGAATGTTTTTCTACTTTGAATGACGTTTATAAAACAGAAGAAGCACACATCAATTACACCAGGAATAAAATTAGTATCTCCACTCTGCATCCTACATATATCTTTAAAAATAACAGGAGACCCAATGATGGGTATTTGAACAATATTGCATATAGATAAAAATGAGGAATCTCCAGAATAACCTAATCCATCATGCATATAGCAAAAAATGAAATGGAAATCAGTCTTACTCAGAACAGCACAGTCTCTACGGCAAAATAATATTATTACATAAAAGGGCAGAGAACATCAATCGTCTTTCTGAAAATTAATGAAAATTTAAAATATTAATGAACCGAAAGGAGTGATATAAAAAGAAGGAAAATATGTCACCACAAAATTAACTTTATTCTAAGAAATAAAGACTGGTATAACATTTAAATATCAAAAAATGAAACTGATTTCATTAACTTTTGTTTCTTCTAAAAGAAAAATTATGAATTTCTCAAAGATGTTGAAAATGTATTTGCTAGAACACCGTCAATACCCATAGATTATAATGAGGATGATGAAGAGTAATGTTAGAAAACTAGAGAAAAAAGGAGGTTCCTTAGTAAGACAGAGTGAAGTTTGCATCATTTGCTCATTAACTGGTGTCAAAAACAATGGTAATTTAAATCCAGATAAACCGCAACCTGGCAAACTGTTAAGTGCACTACATTATCATCAACTTGATGTTTTGAGTATGTCAAAAAGTAAGACATTATGTTAAAAATATATCATTTATTTTCCTTTTAATCAGTAATATATTATGTGAGCCATCATAACTCTTATGTATATTTGTCAAACTCTCTAGTGAGCAAATGTGGCAAGAAAGGATGAAATTGTTGGAAAGATCAACAAAAGGCTTCTCTTTGTATTTTAAGAATGTTTTGTTAAATCAAAGGTTAAAATTATTCAGCAAAAGTGTGAAAAGTGGATGTTCCAGATGCATGACCACTTGTTTTGTTGAGTGCCTTCAGGAAAAGGAAAAAGGCATTCATTTTGATGACTCGGTATGTTCAGCATGATCGGAAACAAGAGAGTTTATCAATTCACAGTGAGTTTAAATAGAAAAATTACTGAGGTTGAAATCAGCAGATGACAGCAAGATATGAAAAGGTTTTTTATTAGACCATGAAATGAAATAAATTCAAATAGAATAAAGAATTCCAGCCTTAAAGAATAATTATTTGACAAATTGTTCTCAAGTTTATGAGCATATTGTGTTATTTCAGCTTATTGAGCAGCTCCTTTTTTAACTTACTGTATATGAATATTCACTTTTTTGTACACTTTAGGTGTCACCTTTCCTTGCCTAAATAGAATTTTGCAAGGAAAAAAAAAAACCCTCTGGCCAAATAGTCACTTTTTCAGAAATAAAGAGGATGAATTTACTGAAGGCAGATACAAGTTTTGCAATTTCATTTAATATATTTGTATCAAAAAGTTGGTTTTTTTGTTTTGTTTTGTTTTGTTTTTTGCTAGGGTTTTCCATGTAGTTCAGGCTGGGCTTCAACTCTCTACATAGCTAGGCAAGCCTCGAACTCACAGCCACCCTCCTGCCTCAGCCTCCCAAGGGCTGGGATTACAGGCATGCGCCACAACATGGGACCCATTTGCATTAAATTTGTGATCTTGTAATGGGTAACAGCATTCTTTAAACAGTGCAATTTAAAAAAATGTTGTGTTTACTACTAGTTTGATCACTGCCACATCTATCATGTCTTTAAATCTGATTACACTGAAGTATGATGTTCTAATAAATGTCTTGGGTTGACATTACTCCACTACTAGTCAATTCTACATATAAACCATATCTACTCCTGCTGAAATATGTTAGAAAAAAATTTTTGTAAAATATCAAAAAATGTTATTCACTTTCAAGGAAATCTCAATCAATAAATGATAAAAATGTTTTCAAGTGTAACATTGCTGAGACATAACACATTTAAAAATATATGGGATTATATTAATTACAAGGACTTCATAGGATTTACTAAGGATTAAATTAACAAATATTTGTCTAGAATCTAATTCACATGATGTAGTTGTGCTAGATCTAAAGATATGAAGGCATGAAGAAATGAAACAAAACAACATACACAAGAGAAATCCTTGTCCAAACTTCAAGTCTTTTACAGTATGTGAGATTTTAAGACAAAAAAGCAAACAGCTAGAATGTATAATTAACTTACATTTATAGTACAAAGGGGTCTTACGTACACAGGCAGTCATCTGAGAAGTCAAGTGATTTCAAGTAGTTTAGCTCGGATTACTCTCCTGAAACACACATATTTCAACTGCAGCAAGATCCTGGAAGTGAAGAAATACAATAACATAATTGTATATGCATTCAATGCACAATTTCCAGCAATTAGTAAGCATTGTTGCTGTAGGGCCTTTGAATATCTATGTCTCAACATTCTGAAACTCTTAGTAGTTTTCAAACTGATTGTTTTTGCCTTAAAAAAAAGGAAAAAAAAGAAATAATAAATTCAAACTGTCATTAAATAGCGTGATGAGATGAAGATTTCCTACCTGATATAATTTGTATCAGTTTTTGGACATTAGATGATGAGATGAATGTGTGACATATTCTTCAAAACTTTTTTTATCTTTCTGCTATTAGAAACTTCTAGTGCTTGCCACTTAGTGGCATTTTATTTAGGTATTAAGGAATGCTCATTTTCCAGTCCACATAAAAAATGATACATAGTTATTTGTGGTCAATGCTGACAATTCCTTTTAGCCTAAAAAAGGAAAAAATGAAGTAATTTGTTCCACAAGTGAGTAGTGACCATGTTATAATCTCCAAAGTTTATTTTAAGGAAAAAAATTTTTTTATTCATTTAAGAATATCTTCACTTAGGCCAGTGAGATGGCTCAGCAGCATAAGTGCCTGCCTGGCAAGCGCGAGGGCCTGAGTTCGACTCCTGGAACCCACATACGAAGAAAGGGCTGGTGATATCCTTCAGCGGCATGGGTGCCTGCTGGCATGCGAGGTCCTGAGGTCGACCCCCGGTACCCAAAAAAAAAAAAAAAAAAAAAGAATATATTCACTTGAAGAGAACTGAGAGACAAGTTATATGTGAGGCCTATTCAGTTAAATGAGAGTAGATAAATATTTTGTCGGCAAACTTAAATTTTTAAAAAAAAATGTGTCTCATAGAGTTTTGAATTGAATTTTTCCAATCATTAAAAAAACCAATTGTTTAATCAGATTGCAGCAAAAAAAATGAAATTTTCCTTGGGTTTTGTCAAGCGCTTAATACAATTTCTAAAGTTTTGAATTTGTCCAGTAAAGGATCAACACATACAAAGTTATTTTCTGTTTTCACATGTTCTCGTATTTTTTTTTTTTTTTGTGGGTACCGGAGGGTCGACCTCAGGACCTCGCGCTCCAGCAGGCGCCTGTGCCACTGAGCGATATCACCGGCCCCTTTTTTGTATGTGGGTTCCGGGAGTCGAACTCGGGCCCTCGCGCTTGCAAGGCAGGCGCTTAAACCGCTGAGCCATCTCACCGGCCCCTATGTTCTCATATTTTTGAAGTATGTTTAAGAAGATAAGAAGAAAATGTATGATTAAGTCAATTATCAGGAAAAGAGGAACTCACAAGGAATATTGCATTATTATATCATTATTATCATCGTTAATGGCATATTACTATTGTTATGAATGCCAGCTCAGAATTACACTTGGCTTGACAGTGCATCGAGTGTTGTACCTAGTTTCATTCAAGTCTCATTAAAAGCAATACTGGGGGCCGGTGATATAGCTCAGTGGCATAAGCGCCTGCCTGGCAAGTGCGAGGTCCTAAGTTCAGTTCCCGGTACCCACATAAAGGAAAAAAAAAAAAAAAGCAATATGGGGAGAATTTTCCCCTTTTCAGAGAAGACTTCAAATCTCGACACACAATTCACTTGCCTGAACACCACTTATCTCAGAAAAGGGGTTTGCCGTGATTGCTGTCAGTCTGGGACCTAGAGCATGATACCCTGTCTGTGAAAAGGTGGACGCGGCTATGGACTATACCATTGTCCTGGGACACTGGAGACTCACAGAGCGAACTGCTTGGCAGATTCAGCTCCTTCAACACATCACAGAGTTCAAACTCTGGCTCCCACATGCTGGGCGACCATGGACGTCTACTCAATACTCCAGTGCTCTGTGTCACCACTTAGAAAAGCAGGGCAACTTTTCCTACCACCTGGCATGACGAGAAGGACAAGGAGATAATAGATATAAAGGACTGAAAAGGATTAAACGTCTACTCAATAGTTATATTCAGTCACTAATAGGTAATGGATGCGGGCTGTGATGGTTAACTCAGGCGTCATCTTGACTAGTGTATAGGATACCTGAATAGGTAGGAAAGCATTAATCTTCAGTGTATCTGTGAGGGTGTGTCCAGAAGAGAGCAACATTTCCATCAGTGTACTAAGAAGATTCACCCTCACCCATGTGAGTGGGTGCCATCCACTCAGTTGAAGGGCTGGAGAGAAAAAAAGAAATGCAACTCGCTGTCAGTTATGGAACTGAGACACCCATCTTCACCTGTGCTTGGATGTGAAAACTCCAGGTTCTGGAGCCTTCACTCTCCAGGACTTACCAAAAAGGCTCCCAGGTTCTCCTGCGTTGAACCACAGTTTGCGGTCACACCAGCGGCTCCCCTGAATCTTAGGCCTTTGGACTTGGACTAAATCGTATCACTGGCTCCCTGGTGCTCCATTTTGCAAACAGCGTGTCACAGAAGCTCTCACCTCCAGATCCTGGAGCCAATTTTCGTAGTAAGTCCCCTCTCTTTTTCTTCTCTCTCTCCTGTTGGTCCTGTTTCTCTGGAAAACTGGAAGTAGTAGAGAGACCCTGTAAAAGAAACTCTGGAAACTTAAAAAACAGTGAAAAAAATAAGGAATCCAAGGCTTAATATACTGATATTAATGTTAATATCATTAATATATAAATATTATAGTTAATAGTAATATACAAATGATTAACATGATTAATAGTATAATTAATAGATGAAAAATCTACATATTATGTATGACCAGGACATTCAGCAAGAAAAGAAAAATGTAAAACTCTCTTGGATAATTTAAGTAGTGTAATAAGTAAGCATATGTGTATATAATGAGTGTATGTATGTCTATATGTACATTTACTGTATGTAAATTTGTATACAAATAAAATGTACATAAATGAATTTGATGAAAGAAATTAAAAGTTAAATTGTTCTATAATTCATAATTTATGAAATTTATCATATAACATTATAATTTGTATTAAGTTCTATTTATCAAAATTAAAATAAGCTTTTCTGGGATTATAATCTTAAAATAAATTGTCACATATTTTAGGCTATAATCAGAAATATTTTAGGAACAGATTATTACAGAACACACTTGTTTTAATGAGACAGAAATTCATTTTTAACATAATATGCTACAGAATATACTGAAGACAAGATAACTTGATTTGTTAATATTCTGTGCTTTAATATCTGTATAGCAATTGATTTAACATTTAAATATTTCAACTTGTTTTATAATGTAAAATTCAGTTCCCATATTGTGTTTTCAAAAATATTTATATCAAGTCTTCCTTTTTCCTCAATATTTTTCTATACATATCTTGTTTCAACTAATATACACAATTTGCTTTCTTATAGGTAGGACAAAATTGTGGCATTCAGGACTTAAAATGTTTTCATTCTAAAATGCTTTCTCTGTGTTTATAACATATTTATTCCCCTGTTATATTTTGTTATGCGATTAACCCCATTAAACAAAATGTCTTTGGGTATCAAAGATTAGCCAAAGATGCTGAGCTCTGTTGGTTTTTTACAGAAAATTGAATTTTCTTATTTACTTTAGACAAGCTTTTTTAGCACAGTAGAAATGAGATTGTATTTTTCTTGCTTGAACTGAATTATTGTGTTAAGTACATAGGGCAAGGGACTGGGACCAATTAAAGAATTAAACTGGTTTAAACTGTTTGATTCTCAGCTTCATCATATTGGAAACAAAGACGATCACAGAAGACCATAGGATTACTGTAAAGTGTCGAAGAAAAATAAAATATAGTAAAGCAAACAACTTGCTGCTCATGAGATATTTATGACTTAAATATACTGAGAATAACCTAAAATAAACATTAGTCAGTGGACCAGCAATCGTCTGTGGGTTATACTTCATAGGTACCTATGTTAACTAAAAGGAAATCTTCCCTTGCAAGAATGACGTATGGTGTAGCAGTAACTTTGGTCTGGATTCAAAATATATTCTTACAACTAGTATAAGCAAAGGACACTTTGAGTGCGCCACAGGATTTGCCAGTATGTTGTAGAAAACATCAAAGTTAAAAAAGAAATTAAGAGACTGAATTAGCAGAAAAGAAAGACTTCTCCTATAAGACTGGTATCACATTTTTTGTATTTCAGCATTGGTGAGTAGGGAGGAATGCCTCACCTTCCAGTACCTATGAGAATTTAGTAGGCAAAAATGGAGACCTAACCTCTCTGGAAAAGGCAGGATGCTCAGATTAGTCCCATGTTCGGAGACGTCCTAAATTTATTTGCTCAAACTCTTTTTCACTAAGCAACTGCCATAAATTGCCCTTTTTTGTGGTAGGTTGAAACCAGACTGAATGTCTCAGTCTATACTATAGTCACTAGGTACAAATAAATACATTTGACATCTTTGGCAATAGTTTATTTTTCAAACTCAAAATTGCATCCTGGGAAGATTTATTTGTTTGGCATACGTAGCCTAGGCTTTAGAGTTTGGCTCTATTTTTAAACTTTGTTTGAAACAGGCTGTTACTGTGATGAACTTATATAACTTTTTAATTCTTAGACCCTTTTACAAGTGGCACATATGAGCTGAAGACCCTTGACTCATTTAATTCCTATGATTCTAAAGTAATGTCTGCCTTAAAGAGAGCGAAAATAGTCCAAGTTCCACCTGTTGCGGGTGAAGCTTGCAATTGCATACAGACTTCAGAGTAAAATTTCCAGAGTAACGATGACACTGAAGAAGTTTTGTTTTGACTTTAATTTCTCTGGATTTTAACTTGCGTGATTTAATTTTGGTGATTTAGTTTCTTCTTAGAAAATTTATGTAAGAGGAGGATATGAATTCAAGCTCATTAGCATTTCATTATTGAGTGTGCCTGTGCTGTCCTGATGTCATTTCAGAGCCCTGGTGAACTGGTATAAGCAATGTGGATGGAGGCAAATAGGAAAGAAAATAGATTAGGAACTTTATTTGACTTAACTGTTTGAACCATTTTGGAAATGTTTAATAACAGTTTTCAAACTGCTCAACAACTGTCTCAAAAGGACATTTGAAACAGCAGTGATGGGTATGGGATGTTGGGAAAAGAATCTTATGAAAAGATTAGTGAACTGCGTGGATTGATTACCAATCTGTTCAGACTAGGGCCATTTCTGGTTGAACACAGACACAATCATGGTACCCAAACAATAAAAAACACAGAGAAAATGAACGTTAGCCCTAGAATAGGCTGTGAAGTATGTCATTGGTTAACATGGGAGAAATAACATGACATGTTGTTAGAATTTATTTGAAGGATCCTTCCATATACAGCTCACATTCCAAAACTGCTTATTCTTACAAACCTATATCCATGAAAATTTTCACCACCAGCCCTTAATTTTTCCAAATGGTTGAAGTGCCTCTACTCGGAATTTCTCTAGCATGAGATTTACACATGGAATGGTATTTTATAGAAATTACTATTTATATTAATATCATTTGCTTTGAAAGTAGGTATCTATTTTACCCACAGTGGTGGTCTCAGGGCATAATAGGACTTGACAAATGTTGCTACTCCAGGTATATATAAAAATGAACTAAGTTCACTGCAAATTCACAAACAACGTATTATACTTATTTCATATAACTTGGAATACCAAATAAACTGATATCTGCAAAATATATGTGTAGAATCAGGGAAACTTCAGTGAAAATTAATAATATTTCAAAAAGAAATTGCTTGTTTAAAAATAATCAAAACCCAATTTACATATATTATTATTTCATATTTTATTATTTTATTATCTCCTTTAAAAAAAGTTTGTTATCACTGTGGCATAAAGCTAGCAAAGGAGAGGTCCCATGCATTTTAGCATGCTCGGTTGGCTAGCAGTTCTGGATCCAGGACCTTGCAGGAAAACCAGCCCAGAAATGCTCAGTGTCAAGGGAGTCCCAATAGTCACTCGGTTCCTCTTTACAGTCAGTATGGAACAAAAGCTTTTCTAAATGAGCTCGTTCAGCCCATCAAAATTGCTGAAACTATAATGTATTTGCGAAGGCAAGGCAGACTGAACAAGTAATTTGTCCCTCCACAAATTGGTAATATTACATTGTCATAAGAGTAAATCCTTAAAACAAAATTTGTTCTTCTTATTTTATATTTTGCCTTGCATTTTTTTCCTCCACATTTCTTCTACAACTGAATAGAGCATGCGGACATCTAGCATCATGATTGCATTTTACATGAATGGATGTTGAGTATGAGAGTTGCTTGAAACAATGTACATGTTCTCAGTTCGAGTTTTCCTGCTTAAATTATATTAAAAACTTCACACTGATTATACCAGGATCTTGTAGACAGTAGTGATGTGGTCTCGTTAATCTTTTCTTTTGGCAGCACTAAAAGCACACATCTTAAACTAGGTTTACTTTAGTGTGATTTGGGGGTTATATTAAGAAAATAATGTAATATAGTTCAGCTTAGGCTAGAAATGAATTGCATTTTTATAGTGCAGGAACGTATAATTGTTACCCTCTCATTAGTCCTCCTGATATTATCTTCACTTATGGCTATTTAATAACTTAAATTTGCATATCGATATGAATATAACACTCTTTGCCCTGCAGTTCTCCACTGTCCAATGGAATGAACAGTTCAGTAATAATTTCAGTCATAAATAATTATAGTAACTGAACACAGTGTTACAGTGAATATTTTGAATAAAAAGCCTACATTTATAAGTGCTTATGTTGAATAACACTAGAGTCATACATATTATTAAATTAAATAATATTAGAACAAGACATCTCTTCTGAATCTATTTTGAACAAAACTGGAAATGGCCATAAAAGTAAAATAAAATATTGTCTATTCGCTCCAGGAAACCATTGCTCCTGGAAGATAAGACTGCAAACCAAGTAAAACATTTTCCTTATCAAGACTCATTTCAAAACCCTGTCCAAGCTCTACCTACGAATAAACAATGATTGTCATAAAATTGATCTGCTCCAAACCCATTCTCTGCTTCACAAGACAGATTAAAAGTAACACAACTGAAAACACAAAATTCTACAAATATTTCTACCTAATTTTTTTACATTGCAATATGACAAAATTGGTTAAGTGATTGAAAAGTTAAAGTTGTATTCAGCTGATTTGAATCACAGAGCAGCTAAAGCTCAAATAACACCCTAAGCCACTGATGGCGAACCTTGCAGAGATGAGTGTCCAAACTGCAACCCAAAACCCACTTATTTATCGCAAAGTGCCAATACTGCAACTAAAACTTTAGTTTAGAAAACCAATTCATACATTAACAACTTTTGTCTTAAAAGAAAAACACATGTGCCATACCCTCACCTCCACTACTAAGCCAAAACAGTACTGTAGATTTATAGGATGAGGAGCCATAAGGAGCTATGTCTTTGTGGTAAAGTTGAGGTAGTACCTCCCTTAATCTCTAACTACTATCCAACACGTGTTTGGAAAAGTTGGAAATCATACTGCATTTTCATGACTACTGGTGGGGATTGCTGGTGAAATCAGGCAATTCTCAGGACAATTGTCTTGAGAACTGGTTTTAGAAGCCTTGATATTCTTGAAGATTCCAAGTAAGGGTAGATAGCATAGAAAGGTAGAGAAAGGAAAGAGGATGACAGGAAAAAAAAAATGATTGAGGACACGGAGATGGAATATAAGCATATAAAAATGTAATTCCACTACTCATTAGATAAAAATTAAAAGTATAATGAAATATGGGATATGACTAAGTTAGAAAATACCAGTATGGGGGCTGGTGAGATGGCTCAGTGGCTTAAGCACCTGCCCGGCAAGCGCGAGGGCCCGAGTTCGACTCCCGGAACCCACATACGAAAAAGGGGCCGGTGATATCGCTCAGCGGCATGGGCGCCTGCTGGTGCGCGAGGTCCTGAGGTCGACCCCTGGTACCCACAAAAAAAAAAAAAAAAAAAAAGAAAATACCAGTATGATATACAGTAATACCTTGGTTCACAAACACCTCTGTTCACTAACAACTTGGTTTCCAAACTGAAGCATTCAGCAAAATTTTGCTTCTGTTTGCAAACTCTGCATTGGGTGATTAGCATGACCTTGGCCATCTTCCCCAGAATCATGGAACGAATTTAGTTTGTGAACTGAGGGATCACTGTACATGCAAGAATGTTGGCTACCTGGATCAGTGGTACATTGTTAGTAGGAATATAACGGTATAATCACCCTAAAAGTCAATTTGACAGTTTTTTTAATTTAAAAATTCATATGATTATCACAGTAACTATTTGCACTCGTTCTATTTGTTCTACAGAAATGGAAAAGTATAGGCACAAACCTGTACATAAATGTTCATGGCAGCTTTATTCACAATTTCTTCAAACTATGTAGGAAAAATGTAAATGGTATTCAGTGGATTCATGACTAAACAAACCATGGTATAGCCATATGCTGGAGTAATACTCAATAATAAAAAGGAACAGACTATGAATATGTGCTTTAAATTGAAAGCATCTTCAGATAGTGACAATTAGTGAAAGCTAGCCAACCTCAAAAATGTTTATATTGTTCCATTTATATAATAATCTTAAAATAACGTAGAAATGATGAACAGATGAGTAATTTGTGGTAGAACTGGGTATGTTTACCAAAGGGCTGCAGCCAGATTCTTCAGATAATGGAACTGGTCTGTATCTTTGCTTCTGTGAGGTACATGGATCTACCTATGTAGTAAGATCACAGAAAACTTAAAATAGGGGCACACGTATATGAGTTACAGAAAGTTAGAGAAATCTGAGTAAGACTGATGGGTTGTATTTGTGAAAAATACTGGTTGCTACTTTGTGTGTATTATACTCGTGCAATTTATCATTTGGGGAACTGTGCAAGGAGTTCACAGAGTCTCTCCATGTTATTTCTTTTGCACATGAATATATAATGACTTCACACTTAGAAGTCTATTTTTAAAATGCTCTGTGCCAGTATAAAAGGAAATGCTCTGGATAAGCAGTGTATACAGTCCCTATGTGATTAACAGTAATGTGGGTAGATGAAATTAGAAAAGTATATCTGTTGAGTTAGAAGTTGTCTGTGCTTTAATCCTACCTGGAAAGGGATGAGAAGTCTGAAACGGAAGTGTGTTAGTACTTATGCCAAAGCAGCAACCCCATCAGCCTCAGATGCCTAAGGCCTAATCCCCCTGGTATATCATAGAAAGGGTCAGATGTTTCATGTAGATGTACTATGATGCATTCATTACATAAGACCAGTTTTAAATTAAGATCGATTCTGATCTTACCTAGGTCTGTTGGTGTCTTACCCATTTTTCCCTCTAGAAAATGAATGAGACTGTATGTTTAGTCCAAAATCAATTTTGAGAAAAGGAGGGTGACTTCCTTATTCTAGAATGACTTTTGAAAGGCAGAATTTCTGTCTTTATCATATTAGTCAAATAATAAATCTGCTTGCTGTCTTGAACAGAGACACCTTTTCTAGCTTCCAAAAATACATACTATGCAAAGTTCTCTTCGAGTGGTTAGGGCCCCTTGCTCACCAAAGCCATGCACTGTACATACTTATGGAACTTTACCCTTCATATGACCTCAATTATTCAAAAGCATAATTTCCCTGCGAGACAGTTGGCATTTCATTCATCCTTCATTCATCCACGAGATATTCGTGTCCCTACTTGTTCACCAGAAATTGTACGTATTTTTGAATACAATAGAAATTCTCATGGCTTTATAGAAACAGGATTGTAGGTAGTGATAATGATTGATAACAAATAAGTACAATATTTCAATAAAGGTTTTATAGCCACCTATATGGAATGTTAAAATCAGTAACTACAATGATATTTAATTTTTAAGAAGAGGAAAATGAGAAGGAAGACATTGAAGAGAGGAACATTATTTTGGGGATGGTTGATTTAATCTTGTCCTAGGTTTAAGAGTGCCTGAAAATGATGGTCTGAAAGAAGAGTAAGTATTCATGAATTTTGTTATAAGAATATTTGAAAATGCTTCTGTTTAGGCTTCTCTACAGATTGACAGCTGTGGTTGTCTAGACTAAGAACACTTAAGGTGTATCCACTACTTGGTAATCAAGCTTGATTGTATCTCAGACACATTAGAGATGAGTGTTTGGAAACAGAAACAAGCAATAAGCAGAGGTAGCAGGTGCTTACAATGCATATTTCTCTTCTAAGGCTTAGAAACAAAAGACTCTAACAGACAATGGAAAACACACTGGAGTGATGGGTGATGAGGAAATATAACCATTTAGCAGTATTCGCTTTAACATGTTGTCAAAATTGTTTTTGATAAATTCCTATACCCAAAATAGAATATCCAGATAAGCTTATTGACATATACATATGTTTTGTTAAAGAAAATATGGAAAAGAATAAGAATGCAAATAAATTATTAGCTCAGATTCTTTGCAAGAATAATAGTTTAAAACATGAAGAATCTGATATACATGTAAATTGTATAGAGCTTAGTGTTTATATTAGGTAATATTCTGATGCATATTTCATATTCTTTATTAAAAAGGGAAATTCTTATTTATTTTTCACTTTCTTAGTTATTTCAGCATGCAATAATTATCCTGTATAATGATACCATGCATTATACATTACATGTGTAATAATATAAATTAATACAATAAGAACACTACATTTTTTTCATAAGGATAAGAAATAAGCTATTAGAGAAAAGAAACAATGTTGTAAAGTTTAAGACTGTTTACCTGTACACAAAGCTAAATATTGTAACAAACTATGTTTGAAGGTAAACCAGAAGATTGCTTCAAGTCAACCAATTTTTTTTCTCCAAATACAGCTTTTCATCTCTAGGGACTTACTTAGAACGTAATAAAAAGTTCAAATATCTGCGCTGGGCAGGAGCAAAGAGCTGTCTCCTAGACAAAGGATCACAGACCTGCAGACAGACCTGAAAAATAGACAAAGGAGTTACACTGCATTGGACGCAGTCCAGTCCCGTGCAGTATCTGCGGGCACAGAGGATACTTGGAAATGTGAAACCCAAATTCTGAATGTCTACCATATTTCACAAATTACAGATTTATTTATTTTTGGAAGGATTTTCATAGTCATAAAAGATGGGAAAATAAAGACAAAAAGTGGAAAAAATTATGGAATGATGAGAAATAGGGACTGCTGGTTGCACTTCACTCTCATATTGTTTCTCTATCCTTGGGTATTTTTTTTACATGAAAATATTTATTTTTAAATTATGTGACCATTGCTACATTTAGTACAATATAAGCACTTTGTATGGCTATAACTTTTTTTTAGAGGGGGTAAATATGTATTTAACAGCTGCATAAAATAGAGTAACTTGAAGTATCTGTTTAGAAATAATTTTGCTGGCTCTCCAGAAGGGTCACACTGTAAAAGTTTAGGTTGTGTGGGACACACAATCTCTTTTGCATGGATTTACTCTGCTCTTGAAATGTGAAAGCAGCTCTATAGAATCTGCAAATAGATTGCAAAACTGTGTTCCAGTTAAACATTTCTATGGATTTGTTTTAAAAATATACTTTCATGAACATTTGTATGATTAATAGTAAAGTTTCATTATTTAGATTACTTGTTAATGAATTGTCCTTTTTGTTTATCTCCTCTTGCTCTTGTACTTTAATTCTGTCATTTTAATTATTTGCTTATTCAGCATACTGGCAATCCAGGGATTGCCCTATGATTAACTATCTTACAAAAATAAAGCCTCAGATAGTCTAGTTGAGGCAAAAACTTAAAAATACTCTGTGACATTTAAAATTTTATTAATTTCTCAATCCATATATTAACAGCATAGAGAACAGGCAGGAACTGGAGTGGGTGTGTGTTGCGAAGAATATTTCTATTACTGTTTTATTGTTGGTTTTCCGATATTTTTAATAAGCTATGCCAGAATATTAATTGATTTTGATGCACATTACCCAGCAAGTGTGAGAACAAATATATTGAGGAAGTGTGTTACAAACTATCTTCCCAACACTCTTCCAGCCTACAAAACTTACGAAAAGTTTTTGCAGGCTGTGGTTTGCCACTATTCACCGCTCTATCCTCATCCTCTTTAGGTACCAGTCTATTAACAGCTTCTTGCTACACAAACCTGAGGAAAACCATTACCTTATTATCTGAATTTGCAATCAATTGTCTTCTTTAAGCTTTGCTATTTTAGGCACTGACTGTCAACTTACAGGAATTCAGTCTTATTACCCTAAACTTATGGGACTGAGTTCACCTTTATTTCTTCTCCAAGTTAACAGGAGAAAAATCAATGTGAGTAGATTTAGAAAAGTGTTGGGACTCCTCTCAGATCATTATTTTATGAAGGAGAATTCAACAGAGCCAAAGCTACCCAGCATTATTCCATCCACTTTCCTTGATTCAAAAATCTGAAGGGGTGAAGTTGGGCGGTGTTATCCAGTATCTTTGATGTAATTCATGACTGAGTACAAAAAGGAAGACTCTCTGTTTAATTTAAGTTAGTGTGCCTGGCTCTAACGGTGAACAAAAAAATTCAGGACATTTTTGTTCTCCATGAAGAGAACATTCTTCAATAATTGTTCACTGCTGACAACAATGTTCATGGCAATTTGATATTTTAGTTTGAGTTATCCAGTTGTTTCATCAAAAGTGACATAGATTTTTGATGCAGAATGACCATAGATTAAACCTGGCTCAGACCAAGGTGGCCTTAATATGCCCCTTTACTTGTCTCAACTGTAAATAGGCTTCCCTGACTCTGGTTCCTGATTTTTTATATTCTTCAAGCATGAACTTTAGAACACTTGTCGTTGTAAATTCTTTCACTGTCCTTGGAGATGTAAATCTTTCAAAAACTTCTCGCCAGTTTTACAACTCAAGTGTGGTGGATTAACTAATGGTCAGCTTGTAACACCCAGCTGAACTGAATCAGCATGGTTCTGGGCGTAGAAGGCCCACCTGAGGATAGATGCTGAGAGCATAAGAGGAGAACTGGAGGGAAGATGGTAGGTTGTCGGTGCTCCTGGAGAAGCTTGCTGTGCTGGTTTTCCTCATGTGAACTTGGC
Source organism: Erethizon dorsatum (assembly GCA_028451465.1). NCBI lineage: Eukaryota > Metazoa > Chordata > Mammalia > Rodentia > Erethizontidae > Erethizon > Erethizon dorsatum. The sequence goes on along the minus strand of CM051828.1, from coordinate 10,980,324 downwards.
TGTTCTCATGGTCAGAGGAGCTTGGGTCCTCGCTGTCACTGAGGGAGCTCTGGTCCTTACTTTAAGCATTGCTTCATGGCTGCAGTGCAGATCCCTCAGCCTGCTGGCACAGATCCTCCATCCCACTTTATTTCTTCCACCACTGACCTTTAGGCCTTCCCAGTGCAGATACTTGATACAGACTTGCAGGAGACATTGTTGTGGGCTCTAGGCCTCCAGCTGGACTTGTGGAGAACATTGCCATCGGCTCTGGGTCTTCAGCTGGACTTGTGGAGGACATTGCTGTGGGATCCAGGCCCTCGGCTGGATTCTTTGGGTCTCTAGTGCATGGACAGATCTCCTGCACTCTTCTGCATTTGACTTTTTGGGTGAATATTATAAAGTAATCTTATAAATCATGTGTCCTGTATTAAATGTATTCCCTTGCAAACCCTGACTACAACACCAGGACTTTCAAGAGAAGGGAACATCGCCTTGGAAGGCAAACATCTCTCCAGGAGGATGAGATCAGAGCCTAACTCCAGTGGGCAACTTGCCTCAAATTTAAAACTTACCTCCAGCCATGAAGAAAAGTGAAAGTTGGTTTTCCTTGAGTAAAGCCAGTTAGCAAGCATAGGTGGCCCATGATTCCCACCCAGCTCTGAAAACTCTTTTCACTGTTTCTTTCTTGATAGTGAGGTACCAGGCTCGATCTGTGGTCTGTCCTCTGGGGAGGCAATAGGATCAGAATATAATCAATTTCTGCTTGCTCATGCTATCTGGTATTGAAGCAGGGCAGAAAAAATAAGAGAGCTGGAAAGGAGACAAGGAAATCATAACTGAAAAATATACTTTTAAAAAGACTATGACTTCCACCACCCAGCTGAAGTTACTTAAAACAACCCTTACCAGTGTTCTTGTGGTTAAATTTAGACTCCTTCCCTACCAGACCCATGACCCAAAATTCCAATATACGGAATCCCAATATATGGAATACTAAAAGTCCATATATTGGCTTAATTGAGAAAGTAAAAAGCAAGAACCTACCTAAAGGGGCAGGTTGCGTGAACCCAAAGAGTGTTCAAATCATCTAGTCCAAAGCAAACAGACAAAGAAACAAAAGCCCATACCAGTAAAATGGGTAGTACCCTTCTGGAGTCCGGTCATCTTTCCCTCGCTTTCTAGTCCTTCAAGAGAAGCATAAGTGTTCCCCTTCCAGGAAACACTGTGCCTCATTCTCTGAAGGCCCACACTTCACTCTCGTGTGCATCCTACGTATCTAACAGCTCCTTCACCTCTCTTACTGACACGCCCTGAAAATTATTTCCAACAGGAGTCAGTGAACCTGTTAGAAAAGGGTGGGGTAAGTTTCTTATTTCAGCTTTGGGAATCTCTCAAACCCTATCTGGTGAGTATGCTCTTTCCTCCAATATATACAAGCTCTGGTTTCCTCATTTGGAAAATGAAGACAGGCATCTCTCGTTGACCGAATTGTTGAGAATATTCAATGACATAATACCTGTCAGCATGTAATATCAACGCATATCACATAATGAATAAATGTCACTTTCTTTGTACTTTCCTTCTTCAAGAAAATACATTTTAAGCACACACTCATTGACTTTTCTGTCATTGACCTTGGCTTGCAACATACTTGACTATATCAAATGACTAGAGCAACATTGTTGCCTCTTATCTTTTTATTTGTCTATTAATTTTGCCTGTCTCTACTATGATAATAACAATGAGAAATAAAATGTAATGCTTAGAAAACCTATTAAGAGAAGGAATTGCTCAAGCAAGACAGCACTAAGCGTCAAAAAACATATAAAATGGTGGTTGGAAACAAATGAAATAATATAATGCAAATTAAGTAAGAATTCTAATCAAAGTATAAGTTGATGAATTGAAAATTGTCTCCTTACTACTTTTGAAATGCATAAAACTTTGACTCTGGGAAAGATTTCTGCTACATTATTTAATATGCTTTATGAATACAAGTATGTGGGTCTGGTCCTGAGTGTCCCATAATAGAGACGACTTCTTATGCCCAAAACTGGTTCCTGAGTGGTTCTTCTCAGATGTTGCTTGACTCTCTTCTGTCCTCTAGTGGTAATCTGAAGAATTCCTTCACCTTTAGTTCAAGATTGACCCATTCTTCCTTTGTTGAAAAAAATTACCTCAAATCCTGAATTCTAAGACCTAGAATGTGAACACTGTAAGCAAAAGAAAACCAGGAATAGTAATTTCGTATTCTCTAACAATATAATAAAAATTACTTTTACCTCAGGTTGGTTTTCTATTTATCCTTGATTATGCATTGTTACATGGCAACTAGAAAGTTAGTTGCCATGTAAAACTGCAGGAATATAATGATAGTGTAATATGACCAGAAAAGAAAAGCAAACTTCTTTGAGCATTTAGCATGAGTTAGGGACTACATGGTAACCTCCAAGAGACTAGGATGTGAATATATTACCGAGGCCATAAAGAGCCAAGGCTTGTGGTGGAGGGGAGGTTCGTCTTGGAGATCATACAAATTTTGAGTAAAATATTTGAGATCTGGCCTAGCTAACCAAATTCAGAGTCCTTACATTTAAGTACTATACATTGTTGCCCTATCAGTCTTAGTATGAATATAATTTCCCAGGTATGAATGGTATTCAGTAAGAACTTAAATGTCACCCTTTTTTGCCTTATAATTTTCTCTCATTGCCATAATATTTCTTTAGTGAACAGTCAACATTCTTTTTAAAATTTCTAAAGAGGATAATACTTCTTTTTCCCATCACATTTATACCTCAATCACTTCCGTCTGACTTTTGGGTCTAACCAAGTCTGCTGGAAATGCCTTTGTTAAAGTTACCAATGACGTTGTCAGGTACAATCAGACAACCAGGACATGTAGATTTAACTGATCTTCACTTTAGACTGTCCAGCCTTATAACTGAGACCACTCCCTTCTTTTAAACATATTCGTTTCACTTCTGTTAATATTCCTTCTAATTTCTTGCATTTTTCTTCCCTCTCTTTTTCTTCATTTTTGCCTTCATCTGTGTGAATGCCTTTCTTTCAGTTTACAGTATTTTATGAACTCACATCCTCTATCTCAAACAACAGTTTTTCAGCCTTATATTCTGGCTCTCAGTTCATTCCCATAGATTAAAGAGCAAAACCCATGTATCCACTTTAAAGCTACATTTATATCTGTGGCAACAAACTTTCCGATTTGACCTTTAATCTCATCTCTAGCTAAGTAACCGACATCTCTTTCACAATCCTCAAATTTATCTGAAACTAAATACATCCTGAATATTTATCTTGGCTCTCCACAATAACTTACAACAACTTCATCCATATCTATCACATCAAATTCTGCCATCTCAGTAACTGACACATATCTGCTCTGCTTTTCAAACAGGAATGTTGGAGCCATGATTTATCTCTATTTTCTTTTCCTCTTATTACAAACATAAACTCACTTAGAATTCTATGTCTCCACTATTTTCTGGAACTCATCCTCCAACTGCATAGCCCAGAACACTGACAACTGACTTTTGACTGCTTCAAAAGTACCATAGGGCTGGTGAGATGGCTTAGCGGCATAAGCACCTGCCTGGCAAGCACGAGGGCCCGAGTTCGACTCCCGCAACACACCCACAAAAAAAGGGCTGGTGATATTGCTCAGCAGCACAGGCGTCTGCTGGTGCACAAGGTCCTGAGGTTGACCCCGGTATCCACAAAAAAACAAAACAAAAGTACCATAGACTTCTCACTTGTTCCATCCTAATTTTTTTCACACTAGCCTTTTGAAAAGACCTTAGTTTTCAAATACAATTATTTTACTCACTTGCTCAAAGTTGACCCATGATTTCTCATTTCATCTAAATAAAACTGAAATACTTCATTGCCCACACAATGTGGCCTCCACCCATGTATTCTGCTACTCTTTACCTTGTAAAAACATCTGCTCACTCTTTTTTCCATTCATGGTCTCACACAAATCATGGTCAAGTTTCCAACACTTAGTTGCTATTTTCAACCCTTGTTTCCTGAACCCAAATATACTACCTCTGGGAAAATCATATATTTGTTGCTGTATTGGGGCTGATAACATTTCATATATAATTTTCCTATCCCAGAAAAGGGTTATACTGTTACCCTATGTAGCCCATCAGCACATTTGCACTTCTTGTTTTGCTATAGAATTTCTCATTTCACACATCATCTTCCAATGCAATATGTAATTTTCTTGTTAACCATGTTGCATTATTTTTTGGTCATTTTTTTCTCCAATAGAATGTAGGCTTCATAAGGGTTGGTATCTTTGTTGGTTTTCCTTTTGTGTGTGACCACTCATAACAGAGCCTTGCACACAGAAGCTCAAAAATTATTTGATGAATGAATGACAAAACAAAACAAATGGGTCATTTTAAGACATTTATATCATGTGATGGAAAAGAGACAGTGGACAATGTTTGGCTTACTCTTTCAAAAGCTGTCTACATTTATTCAAATTATTTTATTTCCTCACTTCTAAAATGAATATAAATTTTCTAACATGAAAAGTTATGTCTTATTTTATCTGGCAAGATGCCTGTGAAAAATATTGCTTCAATCAACTTTTCATTACTGCAACAAGATACTAGTGATAATAAGCTTATAAAGAGAGAAGGTTTATTTTGGCTCATGGTTCTTGAGGGTTCAGTTCATTACTGATGGGGCCCATTGCTTTGAGTTGTGGAGAACATCATGGGGAAAGCATGCTGTGGAGAAAACTATTCACCTCATGGTGGCTGGGAAGTAAAAACGAAAAAGAAAACCAAGGTACCATGAGCCACTTGGAGGGCATAACTCCAATGACCTGAAATATCTCACTAGGCTCCACCTCTCAAAGGTTCCACCAGCTCCCAACAACACCACCAGCTGTTAAAGGGCGCAAAACTTTAACACATGGTCTGCTGAGGCTACTCCAGACCCAAACTATGACAAGCAGGTTTTCTGTCACTGACTGACATATAGCGCATTTTCTCTTACATGTGGGATCTAAAGAAGAAAAAAAAATATATATATATATCTATAAAATCATAATACATATATAACCATATTATATATGATATTTATATATATTATATAATATTATATATAATAATAAAGAATAAAAAAGTAGTTGACAGGGTCAGGGGCCAAGGGGAAGAAATAGGATATGTAAATAAAAGAATGCAAAGTGGGAACTATATAGAATAAAAAAGTAAAAAACCCTAACTTTCATATGAGTATAGTTAATGATAGTGCATTATATTGAAAAATTTGGCCATATTTTACTGTAGCTGCCTTTCTCATAGGGAATGGGATAAATCACCATTTATGCTAAAATCTCAGTTCTTTCCATGTTATAAATATTTACCTATATTATCTATGTTTATATATGTAAACATAAAAGAACATATTGCAATTTACATATAACTATACATATAAGTATATACATACATATATATAACATTGTCTTGTATACCTGAACTATACACAATGAAATTTATTTTTTAAATTGAGCTTATAAATAAAATTCAGTTGTAAGTCATGTTGAAGGAGCTAATTTGAGTTGTAAAATCATTGTTTTTACTCATTTCTATAGTATTACAAGAGCATATTTTAAATAGTATAACCAAAAAATATATTCTTACAAAATAATATTGGTTAGAGAACACATTTCTGTTCACTATTGTAACTCAATATTCAAACATTCAAAGATTAAATTTAACTAAATGCCTGTTTTAGGAAAACTAAAATACAAAGATTTAATTTTCTTAATATGTTTCTTAAAACCCAGCCAGCTGTAGGAAAAATTTAAGATTTCTGATATCTTAGAATCTTGACAGTTCAAATATATTTAAATATAACTCAACAAATTCATTTTATTTTTGGAACTAGTGAAGAGGAGCAGGTCATATGCATGCTATTTTAAGAATATAATATGTGCAACAACCTTAGAAGTGAAGATTTTTAAATTCTTACTCAAATGTATAAAATTATTGTTGTATGAATCCCAAAGTCAATACGAAATGCAAACATCTATCGATCTACCTCTCAATTGGTAATCGATCTCTCTCCCTCTCTCTCTTTCTCTCCATTTGCTATACTTTGGTTCTTGAGCGGTCCCTCAAAGGCCCATGTCTTTATGCATAGTTTCCCAGCCCATGTTTCTACCTGAAGGTGGTAGTACCTTTGAGATGTGGAGCCTCGTTGAAGGATCACTGAGGCCATTCATTTCAGTGGAATATTGAAATTCTAGACAGTTCTTTCTTTCCTTGCTTCCTGGCCACTATGAAATGAATTGGCTTCCTCTATCACACAATCTAATCATGTTGTACTTTGCTGCCACAGGCCCAAAGCAATAGTGTAAAATAACCATGAGCTGAAACATCTGAAAACATAGTCCAAAATACATTTTCTTCCATTTTTCTCAGGTATTAGTCACAGTGACAAAAAGTTGAATAATAGCCTCAATGTACAATAAAGTAAACATGAATTCAGACTGATATTTCCCACTCAGTTATAGAACCACTGATTTCCTTATACTGCCTCCTTGCTTACTCCTTACGCTGAGAAAGCCAAATCAATATCGACCATTCACTCAATTCAACCCCAGAACAAGCAATCGCATTGTGTGAGCCACATTCAGAATTCCTGTACCTAAGGGCCTTTTGTGGAATATTACTTTGCTTGGTGTCCTCTTTCCTGATAGGTTGAAGTGTTTTGGATTTTTAGATTATATGGTTTAAATAGGCTTTTAGAGTAAGAATAGAATGATGATTTCTCATAATAGTCTCTCATGTGAACTAAAAATCTGTATTTTTTATTTTTACATGGATAATTAAATCATAGTTTTCAGCCTTCTTTACCTTATAATATATATTTTAAAGCTACACTCTTAAATACTATTATCACTAGATTTAATGTGAATAATTTCATAATTACCTTCAAATTTTAATGATAATATGATTTCTATGACTATATGCTATTTGTAATATGAGGTCTTAACATCCATTCTATGTATATTTTCTATTTATCTATGTGTTACATATAGTGCATCTTTATTGTCATCAGAGAATATGTTCTGGATGAATTTGAATTTTTAATATTTTTCACTTATAAATCCAGCTTATAGCACAATTCACGACTGTGGCATGGCACGACGATGAGGGATTACTAAGAGTCAGGGCCTAATTCAAACTTCAAGAAGACCCAGGGGGACTGCCCTTAACCAAGACCCCTCAGCATGGGAGAGTCTCAGGAACAGCCCTGAACTGAAGCATCTGTGGCTTTTTATTAATTGAACCAGGAAGCAAGGATAAAGGACAAAAAAGGGCATCTGTGCAGGAACTCAGGCAGGGAACAGGGGAAGGTCAGGGGAAGGTCAGGGTGGTCTGTTATAAGACTGACCTCAGGGCCAATCTAAGTGATAAACTGGAGTATGGGGAGGAAAAGGGCCAGAACATTCATACCTTAAGGCAATGTGTTTTGTTCCTACTTGGACTTGTGGCCCTCTAGGCTATCTTTTAATTTCTTTTTTTTTTTTTTTTTTTTGTGGGTACCGGGGGGACGACCTCAGGACCTCACGCGCCAACAGGCACCCGTGCCGCTGAGCGATATCACCGGCCCCTTTTTCGTATGTGGGTTCCGGGAGTCGAACTCGGGCCTTCGCGCTTGCAAGGCAGGCGCTTAAGCCGCTGAGCCGTCTCACCGGCCCTATCTTTTAATTTCTAACCATACTTTCTGGGAGGTTTTGGGCATGTGGTTCCAAAAGTCCCTTATCTCTACATATCCATTACATTCCTCTGGCCAGCCCCCCCACAAGTTTATGTGATACTTTGTTTTTATATGTACTTGAAAAGAGTGATGCATATTTATGTTTAAAAGCTTAAGATTAATCTTATTAATGTTTAGGACAAATTATTTATAATTTTACAAATAATTCTTTGCAAGTTCTTTGTATCTGTGATGGATGTTTAAATCACCTTTTTAATAGCATCCTTTCTTGTTTTCCCTCATTTCCTTTTTCTTTGGCTTAATATATGTTGAAACTAGAATATTAAACAGAAATTCTAATTTTAGTATATGTGCTGCTGAAGTGAGTACAAAACAGAAATCATGGAACAAATAGAGTGACTTTTTCAATATCCTAAGTGATCTTCCTTATCTTCAGTACTTAAACTTTTTGTATCTCTTATGTGGTATGATGTATATACAATAAATTTTTAGATAGTCAATTTCAATTTTACTCTCAAAATTTCTGTGTAACTTATTCTTAGGTATATTAGTTATATACAGCTTTAATTAAAATGTTATTTACTGAACAGTAGGGTTATAGTTAGAACATTTAAGGTGTTTATACTTAATATAATTTCTTATTTATGATGTGCTTTTAATTTGTTCCACCTGCTCTGTACACCCACTTTATCATTTCTTGAAATATAGAATCATTTTTTCCAGCTTTTCATTTTTCTTTGTGTTGATATAGGAAAGATATAATTCCCAACCTGCTACATGTCAGGTGTGTTGTGTTCATGTTTCCTGAAATTGAAGAATGAATTCCAAAGAGGTGAAAAGTAGGAAAAGATTATTGGGGAATAGGAATAGCTCCTGAGAGACAGGAGGGATCCCAAGTGGGTTACTGCCAAGGTGATTTCTCTGATAATGTTTTATAGGGAAAAATCATGAGGTGGGTACAACATAGGTCAAACTATAATCAACCAATAAGGTTAGAAGTATAGCTGATTAGCTAATTTTGATCCAGTAGGAAAGTAGGGCAAATGGCAAGGGCATATGGAGGACATCATTAACCTTGGCTATCTAAAACTTATAAAACAGGTACAGCTGTGGGAAGGGATGGGTCTGGGTGGTTTCTAGAGACCCACCTAGGTGTCTGATGCATGTCTGGGTTTAATGGACTGGGTGGTAGGAATGACAGTTTAATCTCATGTTTCCATTCATCCCTTAGGTAGGTACATAAATCTGGCCATTGTGATTTTAATATTGAGGGCTTGTCTTCTTCAAATGTGTCTCCAACCCTAATTCTGATGTCTCCAACTTTTACTGACTTCCTTGAAAGCCCAGTCTCTTTCTGGCTGTATAGTAATTTTTATCTAACATTACTGCCCATAATAGTGTGTGCTTAGTAATTTTCTAGATATTGAAACTTTTATCATTGACAGCAAAGACTAACATAAATGGACAATGTTATATTCTTGTCATTCGAGAAAATATCAGACACTTATAAAACTTTGAGTCCATTTATCTGTCTTCTGATTTTTTCTATACCATTGTTCTAGACTCTATGATACTTGGGCCACTATCCTATTTCCTTGAGGATGTTGCTTTTTTCGTAATGGATATTATTTTATTGGCTACACGAATATATGTACATAGGCGTATATATTACATAAACTACTTCAACATGATTCATGTATCACTACTTTTGAAAACATAAGCTCTTTTATGTGACAGGTATTTTTTGACAAATTAGTCAAACAAAACAAAAATTAATATTTTATGTATAAATCTCTGTTTTTCATTCTCTATATTAAGATACTAATTAGTATTTCTATTACCAGTAACCATTTTAAAATTTAAATTAATTTTAAGTGGTACATAAATACATAAATATTATACATATTTGTGAGGTACCATGTGATGTTTTGATACATGGATATATTGTATATTTAAATTAGAGTAAATATATATTTCTTCAAACATTATTTTTTTATGATGGAAGAGATCATCTAACACAACATTTGACAATGGTTTTGTGGGGTTTTTTTTAGGATCACTCAACTTCTATTATTTTTCATTTTACTCTCTGTCAGTATTATTAATTTCTCCCTGCATTTACATTCACTTCCTCTTATTTCAATAACCTTCATCCAAGACAGTTGTAAAATTCTACAAAATTAATTTATTTAAATTTCAAGGTTGTTCTCATCATTTAATTTTTTCTGTCATTTCTGTAGTACAAAAATTGAACTAGTTTTGCTTCATATACAATACTACAAAATCCTCTCAACTTAATGGTTTGCTCTTGTTTTTCTTGTTTAATGAAAACATGTATTTATCTAAAACTTTGAAGGGTGTTAATGTTTTTCTTACTTGTGTTAAGTCCTAAAATCCTCCTCAAATGCCATAAAATGAAACACAACCATCACATAAAATTAATGTCTTATATAATCTAGCCTTTACTCATTTTTCTAGCCTTATATTTGTCACTCCTCTTTTGCATATTAATCTACAGGAAAGCTATGCCTAAGATCAAAAGCATTGAATGATTATTCAATCATTGATGAGTGACAAAGAAAGGAAGTAAAGAGGCAATGAAGGATATAAGGGAAGGAGGAAGACAAGAAGAAAGAGAGAGAGGAAGGACAAAATTAATGCGGGAGGGGAAAATGAATGAAGGAGAGAGATTAGGAGGAAAAAAGAGAAGGCAATATACAGATTGCTTTACTAATTACAGTAAATGCAAAATATGCAAGCCATTGATTTCACAAAATAAGCAAAAATAAAAGCTTTGAAATTAAATACTTGGGAAAATATATCAATGATTATGTGGGGAAACAACAGCTATTTGAGATAAAAATACATTCAATATTTAATAAACATCTGTGAATTGTAGTGATCAACTATTAGGTTTATTAAATGACTAGTGTTATTTAATGTATTTTTACTGAACAGTCATACTATTTTTCTGTGTCCTTCACTTCTAAAAAGGGACAGATGTACCAATCCACAGAAATATTTAACATTCTACTATGTGAGTCTGACTTCTAAGGACTGCTTTGAGAATGTGTTGACTTTCCTTTATAAATTATCTGCTATTGACTGTGGAGTTTGAGGCCAAGCCTGAACTACATAGCGAGACCCTGTCTCAAGAAAAGAAAACAAAAAATTTCATTTTACACTCCCTGAACTCTCTGTGTCTGCCTGAATACATCAGTTCTAAGAGATGCTTCCTCTGCTCTTGAAATAGTGTTTTTACTGTGGGCAAGCACATATTTAACTTTTGGATTTAAAAAATTATTTTAAACTCAGTCTTGCCTTCTTTGACTTTTGCCTATCTCAATGTGCTGTCCACACAATCTCATTTTCCCTCGACATGTCAGATATCGAGATAGTTGAAATATAGCTAACATGCCTCTCTCTAGTCTGCTTTTTTTCAGGCTAAACCTTTCCAAAAGGGTTAAGCCACAGGTTCTTTGACTTTTGGGTTCTCTGGACAGTGACTTATTAAATTATTAAAGAATTGTGTCAGGCGTGGTGGTGCATACCTGTGACCCCAACACTTGGGAGGCTGAGACAGGAGGATCACCGTGACTTTGCGACCAGCCTGGGCTATAAAGAGAGTTCAAGGCCAGCCTGAACTGCATAGTGAAACTGTCTCAAAAAGAGAAAAAATCAAGCCCCAAAAGAAAGAAAGAAAGGAAGAAAGAAAGAAAGAAAGAAAGAAAGAAAGAAAGAAAGAAAAGAAAGAAAGAAAAGAAAGAAAGAAAGAAAGAAAGAAACAAAATAAAGAAAGAAAGAAAGAAAGAAAGAAAGAAAGAAAGAAAGAAAGAAAGAAGTTATGAGAGGTCACATAGATTTTATAGATTTTTATTTAGTCAAGTAAGAACATTTTTAAAAGTCCAAAACCACAATTTATAACCAACAGTATTTCATAAAAAATTCTTTACCATTGAAAAAAATAAGAGTCACACACACACACACACAAAAAAAAAAAAAAATTAGCAAATATTGCTTGCTGTTGACAAAAAATTTCCAAAGAATATAGCTCTACTTTTAGTATAGTATAATGGTACATTCAGTGGAATTTTAATGTAGCATAAGATGACATAGGATACATTTTTAAGGCAATTAATAAGCTTAATTTGTATAAAAGTGAATATGTTATTGTTTGCTCAGTAGTATCATGACCTTGAGGCACAAATCTTACAAAAATGTTTTATAGTTATATTTTGAAATATTCTGAACCTGTGTATGGTAGCATCCTGCAATCCCAGCATCTGGGAGGTGAGGCAAAGAGGTTACAATTTCATGTCCAACTGTTGTGGCTTGTATCTAGATGCACCCCCGCCAAAGCCTCATGTTGCAGGAAGAGTGTGCCCAGGGTGGAGGAAAGAGTAGTTCAGGATCTTCCTCAGGACTTCAGATTCAGATTTATCATTGTTAAATCTAAGAATGCAGAGATAAAAAGAAAATCAATGGCCTAGAGAGAGTAACATCAGAAGTGGTGAACACCAAAAGAACCTGATGAAAGAGATAAAGTGAGATACACGTACATATAGAGATTTAGGAACTTGAAGAAGAGATGAAATGGTATAAATATATGGTGTCTCTGTTGCTTTGTTATTGCTGGGACAAAATACTTGACACCCACAAGTTAAAGGAGGAAAGGTTTATTTTAGCTCATGGTTTGTAGAAGTCTCAGTCCATAGCCAGTGGCTCCAAGGCAGAGCAGCATGGCAGAGGGGCATCGCAGAGAGAAACAGTTACGCCACAGCAGTTAGGAAACAGCAGTAGCAAGCCTGTCTTCCTTCTCTGTATCCCATCTGGGCTCAAACCCTATTGGTTGGTGCCACCCACGCACCCAGGGTGGGCTTTCCCATTGTCCACACCCAGAACTATGCTAAACCAATCTAATTCAGTTATCACACACTGTTAATGCATATTCACAACACCCTAGAACCAGCCACTTCCCCAAAGTCCCACCAGTGAGAGCATAAGACTTGGGGGGGACATCTAAATACAAGCCATAACATGTGGGAAACTGCACACTGGACACTGAAAGAGTAGTGCCTTAGAAATTTGGAAATGTTAGAAATACAGTGAATTGGTTCTCTAACCAGGTCACATATTGTTATCCATTTCTGGGAAGAGAGTTTGTATCCCTGCCCTATCAATGAAAATCAGATGCAAGCCAGGGAGGCAACAGCAGTATATCACTACAGAGTTCCCTAGTTCTCTAAGAAGTGCAAGGAAATCTGATGAAGTTATGCAGTTATGCAATCCCTTTCCAGTTATGCAGCATCTTTCTGCATTATTTCAAGTTGCTTTTTCAAGCATATTTTGTCAGGGTGTACTTCTGATTTTGAGTGTGAAACTCACTCAAGTTTAAACTCAAGTGCCTGACTGATACTTATTTTATACACTAAATCAATGAAATAAAGAGAAATGTCTGTGCATTTATTCAATCATTTACTCATTTGTTCATCTACAATTATTTACTGAGAGCCAAATCATGGAAGAATGTGCAGAATATTTTGAAAATTTTACCTTTGCTACTGGGTGTGCATTTTATCTTGGTAAGGAATTTGAATTTCTCTGTGTTCTTTTTGGGAAACTGGTAATATTTTTATCTGCTCAGTAGTGTGGCTTATCAATATTTAAAATAGATATTTCAAGTGTATTTCAAATGGATAAAAAAGGAGAGGAGGTGGATGAAGCCCTTTACAGTTATTAAAATCCTTCCGGATCATTTTCAGTGAATTGCTTTTTCAACATAAAGCGTCAGGTCCTACTTCTGGTTCTGAGGGTGGAGTTTGGAATAGGAAGGTAAGTAGGCAGTGTCAATGAATGCAAGGACTTGCCCAAAGGTGGCTAATAGCATTTCCATAGGCGGATGTTATATGCATGATTCACCAAAAAAAAAATATATATATATATCAGTATGACAATGTGAGTAAGAATTGATTCCATAGACAGTCCAGTTTTCAATTTTAAATTTCAATCTTGGTTCTTCCTCTTACTGCCTATGAGATTAGGACCAGTACTTAAGTTTTCTGAGTCATGAATTCATGAACTACAAAATTGGAATAGAAACAATATTTAATTCATGAGATGTTATGTATTTTAAGTGGACTATTATTTATAAAATATCTTAAAACTATTCATTGAACATACTAAAGGTTATATAGTTATGTCTTAAATAAACCTTAAATTCTAAAGGTAAATTTAGATTTAAGTAGCGTACAAGAGAATTAATCTATATATGTAGCTTGGAAGATTTTGAAGATGACAAATTCCCTTTCTGATCGTTTTAAATGTCCGTACATTATTAGAATGACAAAAGACATTTAGGATCCCTCAGCCGCCTTCTTAGATATAAACAGCTTTCATAAACATTATCATAAAATTGTCTTTCATCAATACTTTCCACTGATGTAGCATAATTTTCTCATTTAAACATTTAAAAATGTGTTTCATAGAACAATGTTGATAAATATGTTTGAATATGGAGAAGCAGTGAAATATTATTTTTATTTAAAATGTCTTTAGGTTTTAAAATAATCATTTTTATTTGTGTATCCATTTATGTAAGCTAAAATATGATATATATATATATAATACAGTCATTACACAAATGTTAAGTCAATATGTCATATTATTAAACACAATGCTTTATTTTTTTAAAAAACGTCATATTGAAGACATAATCAAGTTGCTTTCTATTCTCTCAAGGAGTTAACACCACAAGTAGGAATATTACCCCTTATGTCATATTTTGGTAGGAACTGTCTCTTTATTAAAAGATTCATATTACATTGCACAGTTCACTAATTCACTTGTTATTTGTGAATTGTTTGTGAATTACATGAGCTCTTTCGTAGGTCAAGTTTTTATTACATTTATAGCCCAAAGCTAGATTGGTTAAAGCAACTGTTGTGATACATTCTCCTTTGGTTACTGGTGAATGATGTGCACATTCTTTGATGGGTGTCATCTGTTTCATTTTTAAGTGTTAGATACAAAGTGTTTCTCTTAATAAAATTTAGTATCTGATAGTGTCCATAAATTTGTTTCTCTTGATATTGAATTATTATAAAGGCATTATCCTGCATAGGGATTTTATTTTAACAAAACTGTATGTATACACCTGGACTTTCTCTTTGCATATTTATTTTCATTATATAAGCAGAGATATATTAATATTCCTTATCCCCCTGTGAAACTCATTTATAGTTCTTTAACTATGTAGAAATTTAGCCAAAATGTATTTCAGAAAGCAATGACATTCCTAAACTTTTTGGACTACCTTGAGATACTACCAGGTTATGAACTAATTTTGCTAATGTGGTCCCCGAGACCTAAAATGATATGATTAATGTGCTCAATAATGAGATTTATGTGAAGATCATAATACGATGAATAGAATAACTTAACCTTTCAAGATCAGTCCAGGGTATCCAGTCCTATTTCATTAGATGAAATATTATTAACAAACAGTTTCCAAAAAATATTTCAAAAAATACATGCTGATTTTGTTATGACCAGAGAGCTCATAACAGAGTAGCCCTCCTGCAGCTTATAACTATAAACATTTGACAAATAAAAAATAGTAATCTGAAGGAAGTATATGGTAAATGAGAGGAGAAAAGCTTTGGAGGTTCTACAAAGACTATGAAAAAGATAATTAGATAATGAGAGAAAAACATTTCATTATGTTGACCTCATTGCAAGCCACATACTATGTTACGTACCACAGAAGAAATAATTTGTAAACTATAGGATTTTTTCTGAAGAAATTATGTTGTACTCAGTAAAGAAAAAGGACAATAAAAGTTCATAAGAATGAAATATTTTAAGTAAAAGTGTTTAGAACTTCAGATTAAATTGCACGGACTTGATGCTTGTACTAGGAAAAATGTCTGCATTAATTAAAGATTGAAATGAAAAAGATTTTCCTTGGTATATCCTTTACAAGAACCTATCTTTTGTGTGTGTGTGTGTGTGTGTGCGTGTGTGTGTGTACCGGGATTGACCTCAGGGCCTTGCGTGCCAGCAGGCACCCGTGCCGCTGAGCGATATCACCGGCCCCTTTTTTTATGTGGGTTCCAGGAGTCAAACTCAGGACCTCGCGCTTGCCAGGCAGGCGCTTATGCCTCTGAGCCATCTCACCAACCCAAACCTATCAATTCCTGAAAGATGCCATTAGGATCCTCTAGATGTTTCATTTGTACACAAAATATCAAATAAACAAGAAAAAACTACTCAAACAATAGTAGATAAATGGAAAAATGTAGCACATTGACACAAGAAATATTTCAGAAGAGGGAAAGAGAATTTTTGTATTTTAAAGAAAAAAACAAAAACAATGGTACAAAATTTCAAAACAAGATTGTAGGAGAGTAACAATATTTAGTACATTGTGTATTGTTATCTTCAAAGTAGTTGCTCATATTACAAGATACAGGCATGAAAAATTGATCAAATAGTACAGGCACAGACCTTTCTTTTCAATGAACTAATATCAGTTCGTAGTATAACTATCTTAACTACCTTGTGTATATATATATTTTTTTCCTTTTTTATTCCTTCTTTTCTCCTTTCCCCCATCCCAGTTTCTCTTTCCTTTTGAAAAGTTTCTTCCCATTTCACAATATCTATTGTACATTTTGGATCTTATTTACTCTTTCAGCTTCTTACACTATGGAGACAATACGATGTTTACACATGCGAGTCTGATTTATTTCACTTTGAGTATGGTCTCAAATTGCATCCATTTCCCTATAAATGTCTCAAGTTTATCCTTCTTTATAGCTGAGTAGTACTACATGTTATAAAAATACCACATCTTTTTTTATCCATTCCTCAGTTGATGGGCATTTGTGTTGTTTCCAAGATTTAGTATCACAAATTGTGCTGCTATAAACATGGGTGCACATATATCACTGTGGTACGATGTTTTTAATTCTTCTGGGAAGATACCTAGAAGGGGAATAGTTAGGTCAAATGCAACCTCTAATCCTAGTTTTTTGAGGCCTCCCCACAGTGATTTCCACAGTGATTGCACAGTCTACACTCCCACCAACAGTGGAGAAGGGTTCCTTTTTCCCCACAGCCCCTCCAGCATTTGTTATTGGTTGATTTCTTGATGATAGCCATTCTTTCTGGGGTGAGATGGTATCTCAGTGTTGTTTTAATTTGCATCTTTCGAATGACCAATGATGTTGAACATTTTTTCATATATTTATTTGCTATTTCTATTTCTTCATCTGAGAAGTGTGTATTCATCTCAGATGCCCATTTTTGGAATGAGTCTTTGAATTTGGGACATCTGATTTTTTTCAGTTCTTTATATGTTCTAGATAGAAGTCCTTTGTCTGAGGGACAGGTGCCTAAAATTTTTCCCATTCTGTGGGTTGTCTTTTCACTCTGTTGGTGATTTCCTTTGCTGTGCAACACTTTTTAATAAGATGAGATCCCAGCAGTTGATTCTATGAAGTGTTGCCTGTGCAGTTTGTGTTTTGTTCATGAAGTCTCTGCCTACCCCTATGTCTTCAAGATTTCTACCTATTTTCTTTTCCAGTAAATTTAGTGTTTCTGTTTTAATATTTAGATCTTTGATCAATTATGACTTTAGTTTAGTGCATGATGATAGACATAGGTCAAGTTATAGTTTTTGGCATGTAGAGAGCCAGTTTTTCTAGCACGATTTATTAAAGAGGCTGTCTTTCTTCCAATGAATATGTTTGGCCCCTTTCTCAAAGATAAGGTGTCTGAGTGTGATTGGAGTTGTTTCTGCATCTTCTAATCTGTTTCACTGGTCCTCAGGTCAGTTTTTTTTGCCAGCACCATGCTGATTTTATCATAGTAGCTTTGTAGTATAATTTCAAGTTAGGGATTATGATGCCTTCTGCCTTGCCTTTGTTGCCCAGGATTGCCTTTGCTATTCTAGGTCTCTTCTGCTTCCAGATGAATTTTAGGAATGTTTTCTCTAGTTCTGTGGGATATGTGAATGGTATTTTGATTGGGATTGCATTAAATCTGTAGAACAATTTTGGCAGTATGTCCATTTTCACTATATTGGTTCTTCCTAGCCATGAGTAGGGGATATCTTTCCTTTTCTTTTTTTTTTTTTTTTGTGGGTACCAGGAGTCGAACTCAGGACCTCGCATGCCAACTGGTGCCTGTGCCACTGAGCGATATCATTGGCCCTTTTTTCGTATGTGGGTACCAGGAGTTGAACTCAGGACCTCGCGTTTGCCAGGCAGGCACTTATGCTGCTGAGCTATCTCACTGGCCCTCCATTTCCTGATATCCTCTTTGATCTCCTTTTTCAGAGTACTAAATTTTCAATATATAGGCCTTTACTTCCTTTGTTAGCTTGATTCCTAAGTATTTCATTTATTTGGATGGTATTGTGAAGGGTGTAGTTTCTCTAATTTCTCTCTCAGTGAGTTTGTTGTTTGTGGACAGGAATGCTATTGATTTTTCAGTTTTGACTTTGTATCCAGCTATGCTATTGAATTTGGTTATTAGCTCTAGGAGTCTTTTGGTGGAGTTTTTGGGATCTTCTATGTAGAGTGTCATGTCATCTGCAAATAATGATAGTTTAACTACTTCCTTTCTTACCCTTATTCCTTTTATTTCTCATTCTTGTCTAATTGCTCTGGCTAATGTTTCCAGAATTATATTGAATAGGAGTGGTGACAGTGGACATCCTTGTCCTGTTCCTGATTTTAGAGTGAAAGCTGTCAGTTTTGTCCATTTAGTATGATGTTGGCTGTTGGTTTGTCATAGATGGCTTTTATCAGACTGAGGTAAATATGATCTATTCCGATTTTCTGTGGGGTTTTTATCATGAATGAGTGCTGGACTTTATCAAAAGCTTTTTCAGCATCTATTGAGATGATCATGTGATTTTTGTCTTTGGCTCTGTTGATATGATGTATTACATTTGTTGATTTGTGTATGTTGAACCATCCCTGCATTCCTCAGGTGAATCCCATTTGGTCATGGTGTATAATCTTCTTGATGATTTGCTGCATTCTGTTTGCTAGTATCTTATTGAGGATTTTTCCATCTATGTTCAATAGGGAGATTGGCCTGTAGTTCTCTTTTTTGGTTGGGTCTTTCTCTGGTTTTGGTATCAGGGTAATGCTTTCCTCAGGAATGAGCTAGGGGGTATTGCTTCCCAGAAAGAGAATTTTATTTTTTTTTTTATGAGGCCAGTAACCAATGTGATTATATGACAAGGTACAGATTGACTATACCTTCTCTGAAATATTTGGGACAAGAATTATTTCATATTTTGAACTTTTTCAGTATTTGCTTGTATATAAGGAGATATGTTGGGGATGGAAACCAAATTTGAGCATAAAATTCCTTTTATGTGTTTGTTTTATGTGTACTTTATATGTATTGTCTGAAAGTAATTTTATACAATGTTTTTAGTGTGGCTGCATTTTGGCTGTCATGTGAGGTCAAGTGTGAACTATTCCACTTGTTGTAGCATATTATCCTTAAAGTGTTTGGATTTTAGAGCATTTTGCATATTGCATTCTCATATTAAGGATGTTCAACCCATAAATCTAAGAAATAGGTGATATAAAAAATTTTAAGATATTAAATTAAATTCAACAATAGGATACATTCTTAAACAATTTAAAGACATCTAAAAATTCATACAACTAACAGTGTACTTAATGTTCACTCTCACCACTTCTACTAAAGCATTGCATTGGAAAGATTATCCAGCACAATAAAAAACATCTTAAAATCATAAAGATATGAGAGAAATAAAATTGTCTCTCTTTTCAGAAATGTTTGACCATATAGAATGTAATTTGAAGAAGTCTATAAACTAAAAATAAGTGAATTTAGTACAGTACAGAAACAAGTCAAAGTAGACAAATCAATTATGTTTTATATACTAGCTATAAAAATATAAAAATAAAAATTTTAAATATCCATTAAGAATAGTATCTTGGAAACAAAACACAGAAAAAAATTTCTAGGAAGAAATTTAATAAAAGGTGTCCAACATCTCTTCGGGAAATGCATGTTATGAAACAGTGCTAATAAAGGTTTTACAGGATATAAATAAATGAAGGTTCAATTAGTTTTTACATTATCTAATAGTACTGTGTAGGGGAGTTGCAAGAATAAAACAGAAAGTTTCCATATTCTTCCATTCTGTTTCTTTTAATGTTGATGTCTTCTACTGTTGTGGAACAGAGAGTAATGATGTGATATTGTTAGCCAAAATCTATATTTTGTTTAGATATCCTCAGTTTGTCTTAATATATGTTCCAGGATTCTTTCAAGAATACTACATTACATTTATTCTTTTCCTCTTAAACTTGTCATGACAATATGACTTTTTAAGGCTTTCTTTGTTTTCAATTACCTTGGTAATATTGGAGATTACTTTTCATATGTTTTGTAGAAGGACTTTAGTTTGAATTTTCTACATGACTTAAATATCTTCCTGTTATTTGAAACTCTCCTGAATGAAGTCTTGTTTATTCTCCCATTATTTTTTCATTCACTCACGTATCTACATGGATTTGTACATATTTATTTTATACTTGGGTCATGATCCAATATCAGTTATTGTTCTAAATTTTAGTCACAATACAATGCTACAGGATCATTTTGTGTCATTTTTTTCCAGTGCTAGAATCAACATTTTCTTAAGGACCTCCGGTCCCTCATATGGAGAATAGTTTTAGAAATACCGATACAAGCACTGGGGTTGCCCATTAGTACTTGGTTATCATGCCTTATTAGAGTCCCTGTTTGTGGACAAAACTAGGAAATATAGTATATTTATTAACCCATGTATATACACATATCTGTAATATAATAAATATTACATAAAATATTAAATTATACATGAGAATATAATCACTGATTTATCAAATTCCAGTAAATTATATGAAAATGGAATTTTAAAATCTGTGAATATATGAATACTTCAAATAATTACTCAGAGCCAAACTTTTAAATCTACCACTACTCCCTAGTCTGTCAGTACAAAGTCTCCTAGACAGGGAGTTGGTTTTCAAACACCAGAATTTTTAGTGACTTCCATTTATTCTTCCACAATTCTTAACCATGTGTCCTAAAACTGTCATTTATGGACTAGAACTAGCTTTTAAGGATGGTAATATTTCTTTTTATAATAGTAATTGCATTTGTTGATGGAATAATACATCTCAGAATCCTGGAAACATAAACCGAAAACTGCCATCATATAATTTTGTAATGTGGCAAAACAAAATGACAGAAGGTGCATTCTAAAAAGGAAGATCAAAGAAAATACTATATCAATTTTATTAAATATTTTAAATAATATATCTCTCCTGTGCAAAACTGAAGTGGGTTCATAGTCTCACTGCCTTTGACAGGAAAGGTTTATGTGAACAACAAAATTTATTTAGGGTCTTACGTCAAAACTTACTCTGTTATAACCTAACACTTTTGGGGAGTGATAACTTTATTTTTTTCCTAGCTATAAAAATAAACTATGTTAATTATGAAAAAACATGAAGGTTAAAAAAAGCTCAAATATAAGAAATTCATGCATAATCCAAATCAGAAATAGTTTGTATTAATATTGTAATTCATAAGCAGTCTCATTTTTCCTGTGTGTGTACATGTATTCATGTACACAAAGAACAAATACTTTGATGCTTAATTCTTGATTACAGAAAAATCACAAAATCAATTTCTTTTGAAGATTCAGATAGATTTAATTAGCTTGAACTATAGGTTAAAATATTATAATACAGGATAAAATTATAGAAAAATGCTTAAAATCACAGAGGATCTTGTATGAACCATGTATTGTTCATGCAATTTTACTCCTAGTTGTGTCTTCCAATCATTTTTCTACGTTGTGAAGGCACTATCAGACACATATAAATTATATACACACCTGCAAACCTGTAGGCATGCTCTTTGTTTTATGTATACATATCTACATTTATCTCATGAAGTTTTCCTTACATTGTTGAAGTTGGTAGCCTGTAATTATTTTAAAGCATGAGTCAGACTTCTGTCTTCATTGATTTATTCCTTTCTAAGTTGCAAAAGACCTCATGAACACTGTTACGCTAAATTTATGATTTTCTTCTCTTCAAATAGCAGACACAATGTGGGTGTTCCTCCTCTGTGCTTCTGCGGCACCTCAAACAATCCTTCATTTTAGCACTTATCTCACCTGCTATAAATTATTTGTTTGCATTTGTCTCTACTATTAAATAATGATCCCATTAAAGTAGTACCTATTTCTTATTCAACCCTAAATTCTTGGCACCTACCTAGCAAAATTCTTGATGTACAGTAGACTTCAGGAAATAATTGTTAAATGAATGAAACTACCAAATCTCCTAAATCATTGTCACCAGCTTTAATGGCACAATTTCTAAGGCATTGTTGACAGAACTGCTTGCTTTCATTAAGTTGTCTTTAGAGATTTCACGGCTACACATATTGAATCACTCACATTTAGCGATCTCCATCCAAATTTACAAATCATTAAAGAATTTGTCATGGTATTTGTGAGCTGCCCAGGTGAATAATATGTTTACAATAAGTAATTGATTTCTGATTGGTCTGTATCAACATGGAAAGAAATAAGAACAGAACATGGGGGCCGGTGAGATGGCTCAGCGGCTTAAGCGCCTGCCCGGCAAGCGCAAGGGCCCGAGTTCGACTCCCAGAACCCACATACAAAAAAGGGGCCGGTGATATCGCTCAGTGGCACGGGCGCCTGCTGGCACGCGAGGTCCTGAGGTCGACCCCCCGGTACCCACCAAAAAAAAAAAAAAAAAAAAAAAAATAAGAACAGAACGTTTACTTAACCCACTTAGAAAGTCACACTGGATCTTCCGTAGTGGTATTTAGACACTTTCTACATTAGAGAGGTGAAATGGAATGAGATGGTCACTAATATCTAATGAAGCACTGTTCTATAGAAGAAAAACAACTTTTAAAAAATATTTAAAACATATTATTAAATAATTAACATGCTTTAAATAATGGTCTACTCCAGTCACCCTAATTAATAACAACAATACTCATATAGTCAGATTTCTATTACAGTAATAGTTATTTAAATTAACTTTGGTATCTTTTGACGCTGCCAATGCTCAGTGCATATTGAAGTTTTCTACTGTAGCTATTACAAGAGCAAGTGCTATATTCAGTTAGTTAGTGCGTTGCTATAGTGACAATCAAGTTATTAAGACTCAGAACTATAATATTGAATGATTTTTCATCTTAAGAATGCTAGATTAACTTTACATTAGTTTAGCAATAGCATGTAGCTTTACAGGACTGTGAATGACAAATATGGCATATTTTATGTAGTCTGAGAAGGCTAGCTCTGAAATATCAGGGGTGACTTACACCCTGCTCTGAACAGATGTGAATTTTAGGTGACCAAATGTAACTGGGTTCTCTCCAGTAGTGGAAATTACTTAGCTATAGGGCTGGAGCTGGAAGATGTAGGTCAGTTAAATATAAAGAATGGAACTATATAAGTCAAATTCAGGTTTCATTTAGAATCATCAATATTTAAGCAGGTCTAGTTGATTAAAAAGTAATTGAAAGTGGGACATTTCGAAGGTGATTGGATCATAGTGGTATTGGTAGGATGATAGGTTTATTGTTCAATTTACTGTTAGATTTTGGGCAGCATTAGGCAAATTTCCAATTTGTTCATATCATAATTAATTTGGGTTTATAAAATAAATTTTTATTTTTATGGACCTAGATATACATAGTTGCCTCTGCTGTTCAATTTTCTATTCCTATATGAAAATATGAAATAAAAATTTCTAAAAGATAAGACAAGCTCATCACTAAAGAGACAACTGTATTGGTTGAAAAGTCAGTAATTATACTGAAAAATAAAATAAATAAATTTTAAACCAATTATTTTTATGTTACAAAAAGTAATTCTGACTTTTGTTATATTTATTTAATGCCTAGAGCACTTGGTGTAGCTAACAATAAAGAATATACTATAGTTAATCAAATTGACTAACGTGCTCTTTCAAGTAATTTTCAAGGAATGTTAATTAGATTGCATGTTACAAAATACTAATGAATCACAAGTACCTTCCTTTCATGCCTTAATACAGATTTGATGAGTAGCTAGAATCATTATGTTCTAAAGTACTAAAGCAAAAATGTTGAAAATAGATACACTTCATATGGTAACTAACAAAAATGTACACATGATAGACTTCTTAATTATAATGAATTAGTAGCATTGCAATTCTGCCAAAATATGGAAGTAGACTGAACTATATTAATTATAAATATATTTTCTTCTGGTTTTGGAAATACTTATGTATATACATCATATATATGTTTTAATATTTAAATGTTACTATATTTGATGCAATTTATAAGTAAAAACTTACATATCCAAAAAATGAAAAGGATTTTCCTCTTTATATATAGGCATACCCAGTCTGATCTTTAAAGACTAATTTATCAAAAGTCTACAGTATCAGTATATTAGTCATTTCCTTTTGTTTGAACAAAAACTAACACCCACAGTTTAAGGAGGACAGGTTTATTTTCACACATATTTTCAGGTGGTTAGGTCAATCCATGGTTGGCTGGTTCCAATGCAGAAATGGCATAGTAAAGGGTACACTGGAGGAAAGCTATTCAACTCATGTCAATCAGGAATCAGAGAGAAGGGGCAGGAGGTAGGGAAGAGCATGCATCCTTTCAGATCATAGCCCAAGTCACTTGCCTCTTCTGCGTAGGCTCTACCTCCTAGCAGTTCACTCACTCAGCAATACATTTATCATCATACCAATACCCCATGACCCAGTCACCTTCCAAATGGCCCTGCTCCGAACAGATGTGAATTTTGGGTGACATTTTAGATCATAATATAATACGCCAGTCCTGGGCCCCAAATTCGCACATCTTAGTCAATATGCAAAATGCATTAACTCATGTTTTAAAAGTTGCCAAAGATTTAACAATTATAGTGTTGCTTAAAAGTCCAAGTCCGAATTCTCCTTGGTGACTCAAGGCAAACTCTTAGCTGTGACCCTCTGTAAAAACTAAAAAGAAATTTGAACATTTCCAACATACAATGGCACAGGGTAAATATTTCCATTCCGAAAAGAAGGCATAGGGGTATAGAAAGGAATCAGAATACAATAAGACCAAAACCCACCAGGACCAAAACAAAATCCTACAGCTCCATGTCCAGGACCAGGGACAGGTGATGAGGAGATAAAATTCAAAGGGCTTGGGCAGTCCTGCCCCTATGGCCTTGCTGACTGTATCTTACGTGATCTCTGTCTTGGGCTGGCTCCACTTACTGAGACTTTCCTCAGCAGGCATTCCATGTTTCTGGCATCTCCAGCATTCTGGGATCTGCACTGTACCTCCTGTTTCACTCTCAGAGCCTCACACATCACCTTCCCATATTCCTAAGGCATATTCCTAAGCCTTTAAAGCCTTCCACTGAAACATAGTTAGAAGAATCCATGATCCCACAACTCTTGCATTCCTCATGCCTGAAAAAGCAGCACCATGTAGATGATGCCAATGTCAGGTCATTTTTTCAGAGGTCCTCAAGACATTTTTTATTGTCTTGATGCAAAGTATTGGGTTAATTTTTAATACTTTAAGTAATACTTTTAAGTAACTATATACTGCTTGGTTCCATGTTTGTAAGCTCTCAGTCATTTCCTCATTCCTGGGGCAAAATACCCAGCACCTGCAACTTAAGGGAGGAAAGTTGTATTTTAGCTTGTGTTGAGTTTTCAGTTCATTAGTCAGGCTGAAAGAGGATGGCAGAGGGCAATAACAGAAGAAAAGCTGCTTATGTAATGGTGTCTTGGAAGCAAAGAGCAAAGGGAGGAGATAAGGAAGGAGATAAACCTTTCCAGGTCAACCTCCCAGTGTACCACCTCTTCCAACCAGGCTCCACGTCCTAACAGCCCACTCAGTTACTGAATTCCTTAGTGTATAATTCTACAGGTAAGTGTTGCTCCTCCATGATCCAATCACCTTCCAGAAGCCTTGCCTCTAAGCACACAAGAGTTTCATGGGACATTCTAGATCTAAACCTTAACATTCTTCCTCTGAGCCCCACCCTCTCCAAAGATGCACATGCCTCTCCTTATCCAAAATGCTTTACATCCCTCTTTAAGAGTCATCAAAGTTTTATTAGTTCTAGCATTACTGAAAAATCCAAGGTCAAAGCCTCCTCTGAATCTCAAGGCAATCTCTTACCATAAGCCCCTGTTAAAAGAAATTTTAAGCACAGGGTAAACATTCTTATTCCAAAAGGAAGAAATAGCAGGGTATAAAAAAGAACCAAAGCAAAATCAAAACCGGGCAAGGCTAATATTAATTCTATTCTCTGTGTCCAGCATCCAGGGTAAGTTGTACTTAGGTATCAACTCTGAAGGTATTCAGCATCCCTGTCCCTACCGCATCTCCAGTTGCAGCCCACATGACTTCAGTTTGGGGTAACTCTGCTCACTGCTGACAGCCTTCTTCATCAGACATTCCATGCTTCTGGCTTCCCTAACTACCTGGGGTCTCCACAGCATTTTTACATCACTCTCAAAGTTCAAGGTACTGCCCTATCAGGGTCAAACTATCTGCCTTCCCAAGCCTTATGGAAAATGGGTGGAGTCTTCCATGACCTCACAATTCTGGCATTCTTATAAAATAAGCACCACATGGATGACGACAAGATTTGCCACCAGCTGGAGCAGGAGTCTGGTGCCTTTGTATCATGGCTGCAGAGACCTCTGAGTGTGTGATGGCTGAGCACTCTGAAACAAATCTCAGGGAATCAATCTCTAGGTGGGTGTGGTGCCCTGGGGACCTCTTCTCAAAGCATACTTTCCTAGGAGCCTTTTACCCTTTGACACTCACGGACCTGGGGAAGGTGGATCTTGCTGGTTTATGAGATAACCTCGAGGCATCTTTCTTATTGCTCTGAAACAAAATGTGTGGCTTCTTTTTAACGCTAATATATATGCCACCCTGGTCACCAAGGCCTGAACTTTACAGGCACTTTCTGACAAAACTGAAAAGGTTTTTTATGAGCTCTTTGCTCCTTAGTCTCGTGGTAAATACGGGGAAAAGTAGCCAGTAGTGCCCAGGCCACAGCATGAATATTGGGCTGCCTTGAAATTTCCTTCACCAGATAAATTAGTTCACTACCCTTAATCTCAGCCTCCCACAAAGTCTCAGGACATAGGCAAAATGTAGGCAAATTTTTGGTAGAGCATAATATACATTGTCTTGAGTCCAAATGCCAATGAAGTCCTTATTCCCAATTGAAACCTGCCGAGCCTGGCTTTTATTATTTGTGTTTCTTTTATCCTTCTGCTCTTCTGGGGTTGGACCAGAGTCTTCCACTGAGCTAGGGTTACAACATTTCAAGGCTTCCTTAACTGACATCTCCAAACCCCTCCAAACTCCTCCTGCAGGCTACTTCCAAAGTCTTCTGAAGCACATGTTTACTGTAGTCACATCGTGACTCAACTCTTGTTACCAAAATCTGTCTTAATCACTTTCCTCGTTAATGGGAAAAAATGCCTGACATCCACACGTTAAAGGATGAAAAATTTATTTTGGCTCACTTTTTCAATCCATGTTTGGCTGGCTCCAAGGCAGAAAAAGCATCATGTGGAGCATAGCAGAGAAAAAGCTGATCGTGTCATGATGGCCAGAAAGCAGAAAGTGAAGGCTGGAGGTGGGGTGAGAGGTTTACCCATCAAGGCTGTGCCCCAGTGAACCTAATATTCCAACAAACCCTCATCTCATAACAGCACACTGAGCTCCTGAACGCATGAGCCTGGACTTTACTGTCTGAATTCCCACCAGCATTCTGCTCTTCTGAACTCCAACCACAATTATTCATCAGGCTCAGTTTACAGCACTGTAGAGTTTCTCTACCTGTCATTTCCAAACCTTCCCAAACACCCCCCACAAATCAGTTCCAAAGGCTTCTACGATATTAACTGTTGAGTCACCTTAGGTAAGAAATGCCCAACTGGTTGGATTAGCATAGTTCTGGTTGTGGCTGGATGGATTTACTGAAGACAGAAAACCCAGCCTGTAGTGGATTGCAGAGATTAATGCCACTAGCAAGGATTTGAAAGATGTAAGGTTGGTGGTTCCCACCACATCTCCATTTATTTCTCCCATTTGGCCCGTGCAAAAAAAATGGATGGGTCTTGGAGAGTGATGGTGGATTAGCATAAGCTGAATCAAGTGGTAACTCCAATTGCAGCTGCTTTACCAGATTTTTTTTCCTTGAGCAAATCCACACATCTCGTGATACTTGGTATGCAGCTGTTGATTTGACAAGTGCCTTCTTTGCCATACCCATCTGTAAGACCCATCAGAAACAATTTGCTTTCAGATGGCAAGGGCAGTAATGCACTTTCACTGTCCTACCTCAGGTTTATATTACCTCTCCAGCCCTGTGTCACAACTTAGTTTGCAGGCATCTTGATCATCTTTCTCTCCCACAAGGTATCAATCACACTGGTCCATTACATGAATGATATTATGCTGATTGGAGCAACTGAGCAGGAGGTAACAGCCACTCTGGACTTGCTACTAAAGCATTTATGAGTGAGATGATGGGAAATAAATACAACTAAAATTCAAGTTCCTTCTACCTCAGTGAAATTTCTAAAAGTCTTGTGGTACGGTGCATGCAAAGATAACCCTTCTAAGGTGAGAGATAAATTGTCACTTCTGGCTCCTGCTATGACAACAACAACAAAAAAAAAAGAGGCACAACACCTACAGGGTTTATTTGGGTTTTGGAGGGAACACACTCCTCACTTAGGTGTTTTACTCGACTCATTTATCACGTGACTGAGAAAGCTGCTAATCTTGAGTGGGGCCCACAATACGAAAAGGCTCTGCAACAGGTCCAGGTTGCTGCTCTGCCTCCGGGGCCGTATATGACCCATCAGATTCATGAGTAGTTGAGGTGTCACTGGCAGTTAGAGATGCCATTAGGAGGCTCTGTCAGGGCCCCACAGGTGAATGGCAGCAGCGATTTAAGATTTTGAAGCAAGCCTCTGCTATCATCTGCAGATAACTATTCTCCTTTTGAAAAACAGCTCTTGGCCTGCTACTGGGCCTTAGTGAAAATTGAACCCTTGACCTTGAGTCATCAGGTTACCATGTGACCTGAGTTGCCCATCATGAGCTGGGAATTATCCAATCCACCAATTTATAAGGTTGGACATGCACAGCAACAGTCCATCACTGAAGGGAAGTGGTGCATATGTGATGGAGCCAGAGCACATCCAGAGGGTACAAGTACCTTACATGAAGAAGTCACCCAGATGCTCATGGCTCCGACTCTGCAATATTGCCTAGTCCAGCATGCACCTATGGCCCCATGGGGTGCACCCTATGATCAGCTGTCAGAGGAAGAGAAGGCGAGGGCCTGACTTGCAGATGGTTCTGCACGTTATACAGGCATCACCTGCAAGTAGACAGCTACAGCATTAGAACCCCTTCCCAGGACTTCCCCAAAGGACAGAGGTGAAGGGAAATCTTCACAGTGGGCAGAACTTCAGGCAATGCACCTGGTAGTACCAACATGAATCCAAATTCTCCCTAATCATAACCAACATAAAGTAGCTTTTCAAGTACTTGAGAATACTCGTCCAGTTAATGTTCACTGTTTCTTTTAGTAATTTTTCCTTCAGAGATCTGCTATCCTTACTAGGTTTCAAGTCCCAGCCCCGTTTTTATTTTTATTGATTTTTCTTGTACATGTTATTATTTCTGATTTTAATGCTTTTTTAAAAATTTAAGATCATTTTGCACTGTGGTAATTCTTTGAGTCCTGGATTTAGGCTGTTGTGTCAAGAAGACATTTACTTTTTTTTTTGCGTATTTTCTATTGGCTTAAAAAGTCTCCAAAATGTTTTTCAAAGTAGAAAGATATTCCAAAATGGATAGGATGCTGCAACAGGTTTTAACACTAAATTCTTAGACTTTTCCTTTCTTTTTCATCTCCTTCATCTTTGGTGCTGAGCTGAGATATATGAGGTTTCTTCCTGACTATGCGATGGGGAAGGATTTGTTTCTATCATCTTAAGATGAAGTTTTGGCTATTGGTAGCACTATTTATAAGTGTGTATACTGCTCTACGATGCTCTGACCCATTCACAACTTGTGATCTTCAAGCTGCATTGTTATACATCACCAATTTAAACTCAATATTTTTCATCAAACATTCCAAGGGAAAAAAACACTAATTTTCTTTCTAAGTTTAGGAAACTGTCTTTTTTTTTTTTTTTTTTGCAAAGGTTCTTACTGTGTAGTCTAAGCTGGCCTCAAACTCATGCTCCTCCTGTCTCAGTGTCTCCAGTGCTGGGATTACAGGCATGCGCCACTCTTCTGTTGCAGGATGCTGTCTTGTTTTTGTTTGTTTGTGTGTTTTAGGTGTGT
Organism: Erethizon dorsatum; assembly: GCA_028451465.1. Classification (NCBI taxonomy): domain Eukaryota; kingdom Metazoa; phylum Chordata; class Mammalia; order Rodentia; family Erethizontidae; genus Erethizon; species Erethizon dorsatum. The sequence goes on along the minus strand of CM051828.1, from coordinate 10,950,081 downwards.
TTGTGTGTTTTAATCAGAGTGTTCCATTTGTGTAGCTAGCTCAGAGATATATTTTCAAATGTTCTTATTCTCTACTTCCTCCTTACATCTTCTAGTGATCTAGTCTGTAATAGAACTTAAAACATAATTCCAAGATTACATATTCACACTTGATAGTTAATACTTTTATTTAACCTGTGTTTGCTAGGCATTAGACCTAACACTATCAGGGTTTGAAAATAAATCAAAAATCAAGATTTCAGAAAGAATGAAAAAAGTTACAAATTTAAAACTTAGCATATAAAATGTTTTTCACAAAGACAGGTCAGGGGCATCACAATCCTAGACGTAAAATTATTCTATAAAGCTACTGTGAAAAAATCAGCTTCAGATTGGCAAAAAAAAAAAAAAAAAAAAACAGGCCTGAGGACCAGTGGAACAGAATAGAAGATGCAGACGCATCCCCAAACCCACTCAGCCACCTTATCTTTGACAAAGGGGCCAAACATGTTCACTAGAAGAAAGATAGCCTCTTTAATAAATGGTGATGGAAAAACTGGCTTTCCACATGCCGAAGACTAAAACTAGACCCATGACTATCACCATGCACTAAACTAAAGTCAAAATGGATCAAAGATCTAAATATTAAAATAGAAACATTAAATTTACTGGAAGAGAAAATAGGTAGAAATATCAAAGACATAGGAGTAGGCAGAGACTTCATGAACAAAACCCAGACTGCAAGGGAAATATTACAAAGAATCAACAAATGGGATTCCACCTTATTAGAAAGCTTTTGCACAACAAAAGAAATCACCAACAGAGTGAAAAGACAACCCACAGAATGGGAAAAATTTTAGCCAACTGTCCCTCCCACAAAAGACTTATATCTAGAACTTACAAGGAATTGAAAAACATCAGACCCCTCAAATTCAAAGACCCATTCTAAAAATGGGCATCTGAGATGAATACACACTTCTCAGATGAAGAAATACAAATGGCATATAAATATGTGGAAAAAAGTTCAACATATGGTCATTCAAGAGATACAAATTAAAACAACACCAAGATTCCATCTCACCCCAGAAAGAATGGCTATCATCAAGAAATCAACCAATAACAAATGATGGAGGGGTGTGGGGAAAAAGGAACCCTTTCCCACTGTTGGTTGAGAATACAGACTGGTACAGCCATTCTGGAAATCACTGTGGAGATTTCTCAAAAAACTAGGATTAGAGGTCCCATTCGACCCAAGTATCCCCCTTCTAGGTATTTTCTCAAAAGAATTAAAAATCATACCACAGCGATATATGTGCACCCATGTTTATAACAGCACAATTTGTAATAGCTACATCTTGGAAACAACCTAAATATCCATCAACCGAGGAATGGAAAAAAAAGATTTTTTTAAAATATATAATGGAGTACTACTCAGCCATAAAGAAGGATAAACTGGAGACTTTTATAGGTAATGGATCCAACTAGAGACCATACTCACAAGTGAAATAAATCAGACCCATCATGTAAACATCATATAGTCTCCCTAGTGTGAGAAACTGAAAGAGTAAATAAGATCCAAAGTGTACAATAAATATTGTGAATTGGAAAGAAACTGTTCAGAAGAAAAGACAAACTGTGGTGGGGGAAAGGGGAAAGGAAGAAAGGGAAAAAGAAAAAAATATATTTTTATACAAGATATGTAAGATATTTATACAGCTAGTTTCTCTTGGTTCGTTGAAAAGAAGGGTTCATGCTAATATTGTTTGGACAAGATATCAAGCCTGTATCTTGTACTCTGAATAACTACTATAAAGACAACAATATACAATGTATTAATTATTGTAATCATCCTACTAACCTGTTATGAAACTCGTTTTATTTTTATTTTTATTTTTATTTTTTTCTCTCTAAAATAAAAAAATATTTTTCTTTCTGTTTTTTTTTTGTGGGTACCGGGGGGTTGAACTCAGGACCTCATGCACCAGCAAGCGCCTTTGCTACTGAGCGGTATCACCAGTCCTTTCTTCGTATGTGGGTTCCAGGAGTCGAACTCAGGACCTTGCGCTTGCCAGGCAGGTGCTTATGCCGCTGAGCCATCCTACTGGCCTAAAAAAATATTTTTCAAGTGGAAAAAATATAAAGAATTCTCCACAGTGATCAGATTTTCCAGTGTGCTGAAATTCTGTATGATTTTTTTGTCCATTATACCTGCTGACAGAAAGAACTTAAATGGTTACTTACTTTTAATTATCACACTGTAATTCTTATGATCTCAACTTCTTTTTTAATTATCCTGAACAAAATTCATTAAACTACAAGTGACCAATTAACCCGTCTTAGCGTCTCACTCATAGTTTGTGAGTTTAATGAATTTTCCAAAAATGTATGATGATGCTTACACAAGCAATCCAGATGGTTGAACCCAGGGATTTGAACTGAAGCAGGTTGGTTAGTAGATGAGCAGAATCCTGAAATTATACAAACAGAAGCAAACCCAGAAGGAACTACTTTAAGGCCTTTAATATTGGGAAAGTAGGAATCAGTCAGTTCTTGCTCATTACAGTGGAATGAAATAAAATATTGCCTGGTGCAGCGGAACTCTAGTTCCCCCAGTGGTTTTCTTGAATGAAGCCAGAAGTTCAACTCAATTTGGCAGCTTCTGTTTCTGCTACATTGAATATCATATTAAGTAAGTATACATTATCAAATAGATTTCACAGGACAAAAATTAACAAAAGCAATTTTATCGTGTAAAAATATAGATAAATGAATGTTTATGATGTGAATCAACTTAGGCAACTATCACTGACATTCTAATACTCATTCTTTCTGAGGGAGGTGTCGATTTCCTCATATTGAAGATGCTAAGTGATTTGAGTAATTAAAATTTCTGAAGCTATAAGCAATAGCTTTGAAGGGGTGCAGACTGCCACTCAGTGATTGTCTCTCTTCCACTCACACGTTATTTCCTCTTAGAGTCTCCCTCTATTGCTGTGGTTTGAGAATGACATGAGTTTGTCTTCTCAAAGGATCATGTGTTGGCGCGGTCATCATCAGTGTGGCAGGGCTGGAACGTTTAAGAATTGGGGCCTGTTAAAGTTTAGACTGAGAATGTCCCCCAAAGACTCATGTGTTCATAGGCCGGACTTCTGGAAGGCGGTAGATCCATGGGGAAGACATGGCTGACTTGCTGTTTGGAAGTAGGGTCTGATTGGAAAAGGCAAATCCCTGGGTGAGGCGTGGGGGTGACCTGGGAGGGTTCATTCTATCCCATGATTTTTTTTTTTCCTTCTGTGCTTCCTGGCCACCATGACATGGGCAGATTTTCCTCCTCAGTGCACCTCTACCATGCCATTTTCTGCCTTGGAGCCAGCCTTCCATGGGCTATTATCATAAACCTGAATAAATGACTTCTTTAAAATTACAAGTGTCAGATATTTTGTCCAATTGAGGAGAAAAGTGGCTAGGACTGAGCCAGTAGAAGATTCTTAGGTCCGATGGGGTGATGGCCTTGTAAGGGAGTGTAGGACTTCAGCCTATTTTCCCACTGGGAGATGCGATCGCCTTCTCACAAGTACTGGCATCATTGCCATTGGCCGCGAGGCGGTGCAGCCATGGGCGGCCCTCGCAGAACTTCCCCAATTGTGTTCGGACTCTCAGAATCTAAAGTTTAACTAAATAAACCTCTTTTCTTTATAAAGCTAGCTTCTTTTAGGTAATTCATTACAGCAATAAAAAAGGAGAAATACAACTATCATGCAAAATATAAAATTTAACATATGCTATCATTTTAAATAATATATCTCTATGTATGTTAATTATAGGGATTATAAAAAATAAGGTAGTATCCTTATTTTATTAGAAAAGCCTATAATAGAAAAGCCTATTTAACAAGCAAAACTGAGTTTATTAAGCCTTTGTGTACTAAATGTAATGCAGATCAAAACAGCAGGGTTCCATGTCCACGATTATGATTTTTGCAGTGGAATTTGCAAGTAAGAGCTTAGGCTTGGGCATTATTGACTCTGTAATAACTTTGCATTGTTGGATACAGTAAGTGTGGGTCTTGAAGGAATTTTGATGGAGAATTTATTCATTTTGATAAATAAACTAATTTTTTTTGGTTTATTACTTTACTGGAGAAATATTTCCTTTAATATTTCTATTAAACCACATTTGCCACTTCTCAGTACGGTTTTTTCCAATGAGTAAAAAAATGCACACACATTTTCAGCAATTGTTAAACATAAGGAAATGAAAATAGGTTTGAGCTCAGTATTGCTTAACCTTGGTTACAAAGTTAAAGAAGCTAAAGATATTTCTTAAAATTATTTTTAAGCTTCTTTACCTTTGCCTCAAGGAATCAACCAAAACTTCCTTTAAAAAGAAAAAAATCTTTGATTTTTCTTTCTTTTGTCTTATTGCAAAACACAAATTACAATCAACACTTGTAATTCTCATCTAATTAAGCCAGGTAAAAATAATATTCCTCTTTATTAAGGGGCCCCTTAGCTTTTACTAATGTAGTTCATCTTGCATCATTTTGTTTATATTTAGCTGTGCTCAAATAATTTACATAAACTTTCTGACATTAAGCACCTTTTCAGCACCATGGTATCATTTCAGTCAGTTCCATCATTGCCAACAGTCTCTCATTATCCCCTCAGTCAGTTTCCCTTCAACAACTATTTACACTGCTTTTATTTCATTTCTGTTGTAATTTTTCAAATATTTAGCTCCCCTCTGTGAAAGAATAGGGAATTTACACACAAAATCTGGATTTATTCATATTTTATTCCACTGCACTGAAAAAGACCCTGTTTATGTCACAATTATCAAAAAAGCTTATTTTTAAAATTTTAATAATAACACTCAAAGAGAACACGTAATGAGGATGGTTCCATTACACTGATTTTTATTATACAATAGGATGAATAATTTTTTACTTTCTGGAATGTAAGATAAATTTTTCTTTTTTAGTTCTGTCAAAAAATGGGAAGCACTGGGCGTGGTGGCAAACACTGGTAATGCCAGCACACGGGAGGCTGAGGCAGGAGGATTGCCATGAGTTTGAGGCCAGCCAGGACTCCATAGTGAGTTCAAGGCCAGCCTGAACTGCATAGCAAGACCCTGTCTAAAAAACAAAATATGGGAAATATTTAAAAGATTATATTTTTAAAACATAGTAGGTAATTTTTCTTAACAATAAAATACATTTTTAAAGAAAAATAATGTAACATTGGTCCTATATTTGATACTTACAGTTTTAGAGAACATTTCTAACATCTGACTATTCTACATTTGCTTTTTAACCCCTCTCACACTTGTATGTTTGCTTTCTGCAATATTTTTAATTTTATACATTTGAAAAGTAAGTGCAGGATATATTTCTTTTCTATCTATCTGGAATTTAAAGTAAGATCATCAGTATTCCTCGGACTTGAATTTCATGTTAGTTTTTCACTGCTTTGACAGAATCCCTGAGAAAACCCACTTAAAGGAGAAAAGACTTACTTTGGTTCCTGCTTTCCAAGGTCTCGCTCCGTGGTCTCTTGCCCACCATTGTTTCTGAGGCGATAGCAAGAAGGAGCATTATGGTGTCAGTCAGCGTAACAAAGATACTTGCCTCATATTGGCTGAGATGAAAAAGAGAGCTGGCCTTCACCATTAATCTCTTTCCTAGAAATCCACTAAGGTCTGAATCCATAAATGGATTTGATCCATTCATGAGCTCACAGCTCTCATGATCCAATCACCCCCAAAATATCCCACCTTGAACATTGCTGCATTGAGTCCCTTTAACTCATAAGCCTTTCGGAGACCATCGAGTTCCAAAACATTAACTCATTATGATCTTGTCTGCGAAATAGGGACCCCACAGGGTACATTAGTCACTCTCCCATCACTGGAACAAAATAACTGATGCCAGCAACCTAAAGGAGTAGAGGTTTATTTTGGCTGAATTCAGTCCATGGGTGGTTTGCTCCAAAGCAGAGATGGCATGGCAGAGGGGCACAGCAGAGGAAAGCTGCTCAAGTCATGGCAGCCAGGAAGCAGAAGAGAGAAGTGAGGAGCTCAAGACAAGAGTACAGCTTCCAGTTCATACCTGAAGTGACCCACCTCCAACCAGATCCCACCTCCTAAGCCCACATTTAGCTACTGAGCTCATCAATGGAAGAATACACTGATGAATATAGTGCCCCCATGAGCCATTCATCTAACAAAAACACAGAACTTCTGGGAAGCATTTCAGATCTAAGCAATAACATAGTGGTGAAAATCTCCCATTATGTCTGGTGATTAATTGATGTGGATCAAAATTGATTTCTTAATTGTAGGCTTAAGTTTTTAAATTTAAATTATAATTAGAAGCAAGAGTAGTATACACCTAATGAAGACAGTGTAAAGAGCACTGACTAGTACAATGAGACCCATGTTTTACTCATACTTGGGAGAGCGCATAATATAAATGCTCTCCGGGGATTATATACTGCTTCCTAGTTGGTGGTTTCTCATCCAGTAGCATGCAGTATCATCGCCTGTTACCATAGCAGCTGCTGAATGGTATGGCGAGTGATAGATGTCATGGCCATGGGTCCTCTCCCACAGTTCATTTGTGTTAAGTAGATCTCTTCGTTTCATGCCAGGTTATGAATGGGACCACACTGGTAGATCTAACACTGATTCCTATGAGAGAAAATAAGTCACCATGTCTAGTCACCATGTCTTCCAAAGTTGAAGAGGCTTGCTAAAGTCGAATTATTCCCAAACGTGGAGTTTCTCTCTTTGAGAAATGGTTTCATTATGGAAACCAAGTATTTAGTGCCACCGTTAGCTAGATAACTCTAGTAAGTGGTTGTCCATGCTGTTAGTTGCATGCCATGTATTCATATGCATGTTATGAAGATACTAGAATTGCTGATTCCCAGGCTGGCTGGTATCAGCCTCCTATTTTATTGTTTCCTGTACTTTCTTTACTAAATGCACTTTCGTGGGCATATAATACATTTCATTCACATTTTTGCTTACTCCTATATGTTCATCTTCATCATCTAGACCAGATTTCATTAACATCAGTTTTCCAATCTTCCAGCCACCTGACCCATTGATTGACTCTCCTCTATAATTCCATGAATTCATAGTGGACCTCAGCTCATTTCTCTGTTCACACACAAGAATAATTAGGTGTTCTTCTTGAAACTCGATCTACTGGGAGAAATTTTGCTCTCACATTTTGCCAAAGATGTCAGCACAAGACACAGTAATGTAGCTGCAGTTCAGGTCTTGACTTAATTGATACATCAAGCCCACTCATCCATGGACCAACCATGAGCTTTTCTTCCTCCTTTAGCTCAAAGACAGACATGAGCAAAACTATGAAAAATGCTATAAGATTCTGGATCTCCTGCTGCGACCTCTTCTACTTGTTCTTATGGTGGAATTTTATCATATCTATTTTGCACTTCCTTACTGCTGAACCTTGTTATGATTTGATGTATTTTACACAACTGAATTTATGATGAACAGTGTCAGCTGCATGATTACTTGTTGCCTTCACTAAGATACTCATCCTCCATGACAGCAGGCAGCACATTAGTAGTGAGGTGTTTTTCAGAATCCTGTAATTCTATGACACTGATGGCGTGTTGTCTTGGTTACTTTTCTCTCATTGCTGGGACAAAATACCTGACACCCAAAGTTAAGGAAGGAAAGGTTTATTTAGCTCACAGTTTGTGGAGGTTTCAGTCCATAATCAGCTGGCTGCACCGCAGAGTGGCAATGGTGAGGGCCAACAGTTCAAGGTGATAGAAGATAGCAAGAGCAGCAAGAGCAAAAGGGGGGAGAGCAAGCCTCTTTTCCTCCTTTATATTGTAAGCAGACTACCCGCCCCCAGGTGGGTGTAGCCCTCACACCATCTCCCTGCCCTCCTCTTGCACAGGCTCAGGATGTTTACAAAGTGAGGCCCCTGGCCCCCTGCTGAGTCACTTAAACTTCTAAACTTCTCAAACTGACACAATGAATCAACCATTACAACTTCCTGGAGCATAAACAGCCACCTCAGGATTTGTTCCCTAGGCCCTAGGATGTAGAAGTGCTGAGTTACTTAGTTAAGTTTCTAAACTTCTCAAGTTGACACAGTTTATCAACCATTACACATGGCCTTCTTCCAGAACTTCAAGGTCTTCCATTGTGATTCTTTCACTGAGTCTTTCTACAAACTTTACATGGCATCATTTCCTACTACATGTGCATCTAACTCTGCAGGGAGTGCTAGGTCCTACCTGCCAAGAATCCAAAACACTTGCTTGGTGCAGCAACTGATCCTGTTCTGGGCCACATTCAAAATTAGTCACATCTGCATGCAACAGGATATAGTTGGTCGCCCTATACTTCAGGCTGGACTATATCCTCTCCAGAACCCAAAGAGACTGATCAGGAGTTCTGATTTTTTTTTTTTCTTTTTGACAGTAAAAAGTTCAAGTTAAAATAATTTATCTTTTACATTGGTGAAGATGTCTTGGTATTCTCCTAACGACTAAACACTAAAACCTGAATAGATGTATCAGACACTTCAGTCGTCACTGGTTTAATCTATCACCACCTGCAGCACGTGTGTCTTACTAAAGCTGTACGTTTCAGCCATGGTGATGACTCACTGGATGTTCTGTAAGATACTAAGATGGTGCGGATGTCTTCAGTACATAATTTTAAAGAGGTCAAGAAGATCAACATAACCACAGGAAAAACTATAAGTTATGTTGTTAATTATATAAGAACACAAATTGTTTCTGATACTTTGAATAATAGAGACATAGTAGAATGTTTTTGTCAAGTACCATACATTCAGTGCATATTTAATACATTCTAGAAGGCAGACTAGAAAAGTGACCTCAGATAGGCAGCTGTGTGTTGAGTTTGAAGTAGCATACAATTATTCACGGGCATCTACTTGATTCCTCAGGAATCAGATTGGTCATTCGAAGATGTACAATTAGACTCAATACCCCAGCAACTTTTATATCTACAAAGATGGTAGCAATCTCTGACCTTGGGAGTAGTAGCTCTTCAGCAGGTTCAGAAATTACCATATAATCTGGAAATTTAAAGTCTAGGTTTCCAAGCAAGTTCTAGAATTTGGCAGATTAGATCTACTTAAATTGCATGCTAAGTTTTATTTTTTTAAAAATATTGCTACATTTATTTTTTTTCCCAGATATTACTACATTTAACTTCTGGGCTTTAGTGCTTATTTTCTCTACTGTGCTACCATCTAAAATCAATGCTTTTTGTATTATGACAAAGAAGGCACCAGGATTTCACAGCCAGAATTCAATCTCCTGTTACTCCTTTTAGCTATTTATTAAGCATTTATTGAAGATAATTTGCAATAGTAATTAAATCCCAGAATACTCATCTCTGTTATTTCTTATATATTTATCAAACTATTTTGCACTTCATTGTTAAATTTTTGAGACGGGGTCTCACTAAATCACTAAGTTTCTCAGGCTGAGCTCAAGCATCGTTGTTCTCCGGTCTCAGATTCCCAGAGTGCTGGGATTACAGGTGTAAGCCACCATAGATTTTGATTTTTTTTTTTTTTTGTTTTTGAGACAGGGCTTCACTATATTGCTGAAGTCTTTGTTGATTTCCCAGGCTGAAGTGATCCTCCTACCTCAGCCTCCTGAGTGTATAGGCACATTCAAATGTGTCCAGCTTCAAATTATTAATACAACATGCATATTAGTATAATTACCATGGGAAAGCATCCCAGTCTATCACTGATAAGATGTTTTGTAATTAGAGTCTCAGGTAATGTCTTCATTTTACTAATTATTAGTAATGGGGTCCTCATTTAATCTGGACAATTTTATAGCTGCAAAATCTCCTTTTGTCTTCTGTTTTCTCAAACCACATACAGTATTAAGTCCTACGGTTATGAATCTCCAGAAGCAAACTCTGAGATGAATTTTAGAGTGGAAAATAGCAACTTGAAACAAGTCCAAAAGAAAGTAGGATTACAAAGGGGGAAGTCAAATTGTAATGTAGGTGTTATAGAAAATGCCCCCCTTCCAATATCATCTATTTGGAAGGTGATTGGATTGTAGGGGTACAGTGCTCATCAAAATGGATTCATCCATCCATGCATTCATTAGCTGAATGTGCTATTAGGAAGTTGGGGCTAGTAGCAGGTGGGTCACTGGGAAAATTAGGTGGAAGGCTGTGTTCTTACTGCCAGCACCTCCCTTCTCTCTCTGCTTTCTGGATGCCCTGGGTTGAACACCTTTTCTTCCATCATGCTCCCTCAGCCATCCTGTTTCTGCTTTGGCCAGCCAGCCATGGACTGAAAATATGAGCCAAAATATATTTCTCTTTTAAGTTGCAGGTTTTTCCCCAGAAATGGGAAAGTAACTAAGACAGATTTTGGAACCAGAAAAGAGTGATGATTTCTAAAACTATACCTGGCCATGTGGTTTAGAAACTTTTGGAACTGATTTGTAAGAGGAATATGAAAATGTTCATAGATGTGGTCTAGAGAAGTCTGAGATTGCTGTAAAGAAAACTTGATAGGAGATTCTGGTCAGAGATAAGAACAGAGTTCTGATAGAAAATGGACACTAATGGTCAGATTCAGAAGATTTCTATTAGAAATAAAGACATCAATGGCAAGTACAGTGGATACTATGTGTGTTACATGCTGGAACATATGTCTTTATTTCACAATGTTTTGAGACTTTGCATGAGATTAGGGTTAAGGGTGATGGAGAAATTTATCTGGCAGAGGAAATTTCAAAGCACCTCAATATTCAGGCTGTGACATGGGTATTGCTGGCTACTTTTAATCATATCTACCATGACAATCAGGAGAAAATTGATGTGAAAACTTTTCAATGTTATCAGAGAGGAAGCATCTGCAAAGTTGGGGTCATTGAAAGGAAGGTTGCTGAAAATATTAGCATTAAATTAAGCCATGTACTTGACATCACCATAGTTAGAGAGATGACTTGAAGGTATATCAGGAATCAACAAGACCTCACCCTTCACAGGCTTATGGGTACAGAATTGTAAAGCTTTCCTTTGAGAAGGAACACCTGGGCTCCCTGTTTCAGAAGGACCACCTAGGGGATCTACTCCATAGGATTTGTTTTACAGTGCTCAGTCATTCAATTACTCAAAGACTTCTTTAGCCATGGTGTAAGAGAGCCTGGCTATTGCTTGAGCTGTTGGCATACCTTGGTGTCATCCATGTAGTATTTGTTTTACAGGCATCAGAATGCAAGATTGTTGAGTCATGGAAGCTTCTACCCATATTTCAGAGGGCCTAGGAGACCAGGCAGTTTGCTCCTAAGAGTAGTATATGAAGCTATGAGAATAAAACCAAAAGTACAGTGGAGACCCCAGGTAGTTGGAGAAGGCAGGAACATGGAATGTCTGCTTAGGAAAGCTGCAAGCAATGAGCAGAGCTGCTCCAAGAAAAAGACCATTGATATTGTATTTAATCCCCTCACCCCTTCCTCTCTGAACTATTTCCCCTGCTCTGTTTCCTGGCCACTGTGAATTAAGCACCTTTGGTTCACCACACCCTTCTACCACGATGTTCTTGCCTTGGAGGCTGCTGACCATGGCTGAATTGCCCATAACTGCAAACTTAATAAAATTTCTCCTTTAAACTGTGGGTGTCAGACACTGTGTCCCAGAAGAAGAAAGCTGACTTATGCTGATAAATTAAATATACTGTATTTGGCCTGGGCATTTCAGATGCCAGGAGGATTTCATTTCTGGAAATTACATATGTAGCAGTCCTGTGCTTGGAATTGTCTCATGATTTATCTAATCTCATAGCTATACAATGAGAAAGATGAACTGAAGGTAAATTGTGTAAATCTGGCCAATTTATCCAAGCCTGGAGCAGGATATCTAGAATTCAACAACTATATCACGTTTATTTACAAATGCAGAACTTGTTTTTTCTTACTGTATTATTTTGCAAGTGTGGCAGAAGTTAAGCTATGAAGACTATTCTCACCATCCTGAGGAGATGTGCGTATCATGTATTCATGGAATAAGTATTCATTAAGTATCCATTAAATAAGTGACTTTGGAATCACTGCAACATCTAAAAGAAAGCCTTTCTGAAGATAAAATCCTCCTTCCCTCATGTGAGCACTAGTATTAAAAATATAGCAAAATACCTACTGTTATTTTTAATTAGATTTCCCCAACTCAGATTATATTACTTTGACAAATGAGTATTTCAAATCAAACGTGTCTTTGTTTCAGTGCTTATGGAAATTAAAACAACTTTATTGGTAAAATATAGAGAAATTTTAGAACAAATGAAGACTGTAATTGGTTGCTTTTCAATTGCACAAACTCTGAATAACAAGTTCATACTTTATATTTTTAAGTTTATAAAAAACCCATTTATTTAAATTTCCCTGTCTCTGTCTCTCTTTCTCTGTCTGTCTTTCTCTCTCTCTCTCTCTCTCTCTCTCTCTCTCTCTCTCTCTCTCTATATATATATATATATATATATACAATGGAGATATATATAGATATATAACCATTAATTGTGTTATGTCAGTTTGACTGAGTAAAAATGCATAGCAGGCCCACAAACTGAAAGGAAAAGACAATAGGCTTGTAGCCTGTATAGAATCAATAAAAGGAAAAAAGAAGGAACTGTGGTATTTTGAAGAGTTCCCCGCTTCTTGATCAAGTGCTGCCTTTGCTGCCGCTGTCTCTGGACATCAGCTTCCCGGTCTCCAGTTCTTCAGCTTCCGATGCAGACTCACACTGATGACCTCAGTGAGCTCCCAGGCCTCTGACCAGGGAGGGTGCTCATCGCTGAACCCTCTGATTCCCCTCGGCTTCACAGTTACTAGGTCCTCTGGCTCTTCAGGGCACAGAGGAACTCTGCAGACTCTTCTCCCTCTGATGTTCTAAGCCTATCTAACAAGTCCCCCTGCATAACTATATATATATATATTTTTTTTTTTTAATTCTACTGATTCAGTTTTTCTAGAGAACCATAATGCATGTCTGTTTCACATTGATTTGGTGCCTGTCATATTGTTTATTGTTGGCTGTTGTTTATTTGGCTATTGTTTATTTGCTTAGTTGTTACTATGAAAAATATTGTCTCTAGGTATGCTCATTTACTGATTCATATAGTCATGACTTTGATTCTCTGATTTTTCTAACAGGGATTATATTTACCAGTTGTTTAAGAACCCCCCTCTCAGAATAAATTATTGTACATTTATATTAATTATTCAGTTAGATATTATTTTGACCTTAGAAGGACAAAGGGACAGATGATTATTCATGTGCATTAGCCTCCTAGCTAGACTCTTTCTAAAAGTTTACTATTTTTATTATATTTAGTTTCTCTATAGTTGAAAATATGCTTTCTTGGATTTAAAAACTCTACTAGACTCAATCTTATTACACTTCATTATTCATATTCACACTTCCTAACTTGTACTTCATGCAAACTAGTTTCTATTTCCCACATCTTGCTTTATACCTTGTATCTACCATTTTCCATTTCCACCTTCCTGCTTTCCACTTCTTTTCCAATGCTTTGAACTTCGCTCTGATCGCTCTGCACACATCGCACATCTGAAAATCTTATAACAGCATATGCAGTTCTTTACTCTACGTTCTATTTTTGTAATACTATTTTACATCTTGTCTATATACATTTAAAATTCCCACATCCAAAGAGTTTTGGTTTGAGAAAGCTAATTTTGTAAGAAAATTGTCATAACGTTATTGTCATATTCACACTTTTATTTTTCAGTTCAAATTACCTTTCCTTTCCTGCTAGATCTATGTGTTTCTATTGGGCATCATTTCTTTTGTCCTGGAAAAGCATCTTTATCATTTCTTATATCTCAGTGTTGATGCTGATAAAATTTCAGTTTATTTGTGTAAAAAGTTCTCACTTTACCTCAATTTTTAAAAAATAATTTTATTCGTTTTAAAATTTCAGTTGACAATTCTTTTCCCATTGGCATTAGAAAGATGGTCTGCTATTTTGTTCCAGAGTCCAAGTCTCTATTAAAAGATCAGTTATCATTTCAATCTTCCCTATTCTCTCTACTTTCAGATTTTTTCAGCAATTTGTACATGATTTGTATGTTTGTTTCTCTTTTTATTTCATTTTTAAAAATATATTCTTAATGCTATTCACTTGAATCTATTTGTGCCTTTGAAGTGTGTCTTTTATTGACACTCTAATGCAGGATTTTACAAAAGTCATTAAGTTAATTTATTTCCTTTAATGAAATAAATGGTTAGATTAACCAGTAAGAGAAACATTACATCTACTGATGCAGAAAATGATTACTAGGTTTAATATTTATGATTAAATCTATATTATACCAGAGAATAAAAGAAAATGTGTTAAACTTGATAAAAATTTTTGATCAAAGTTTTTGATAAATATATAATGTAAATATTATAGTTGTATGAGGGAAGTACTTTTAATTTCAGAAACAGGGCAAGTATTCCCGTGATACATGTTTATCATTGTGCTACATAGATGTACATATGATCTAAATAAACAAAATAAACATCGCTGTAAGAACTGAAACAGAAATTATAAAAATGTCGTGTCTTAAATTGTGTCTTTCCTTCTGCATAAACTAGAAATGAACAAATAAAAGCTTATTAGAGTACATTCTGAAATAAATTTTGAGTGGGAGGAAGGAAGAAGTGAAGGAGTGGTAAAGAGAAAGGGGGGAAGAGAGAGAAAGTAGGGAAAGAAGGGAGGAGGAAGGAGCCTTTCTTGGCTAAATGGTAACGATGTACAGTAAATTAAGGAGCTTTGTATCATTGGCCTTTGAGTATGCACACATGATCTAAACTAAGGAGATTAAACAAAAGACATATTTTTGTGCTTTCTCATTCAATGTATTGTTCAAGCTATATCAATTTCTGTAACTTTAATTTATTGCTATTATTATCTGAATGATACTGACACTGTAAACTTACACCAAGTGGCTACAGATTTAAGGACCCAAACAATACTTTCCACAATTACTGAAGCTAAAGATCAGAGTTTTAGATTTCCCTGTGCTTCATAAAAGAAATGTTATTGAGGAGTCTGCCGTCACCTGAGTTGTTTCTAAAATGCATTTCAGTCTGGTGAGGAATAGATACCTAAATAGCAGGTATCATTATATTACACACTAATGAAGCCTCGAGCTGTGGCTTAATATCAAATCTCCATTTCCAGAGTACAATTGACCTATAAATATACTCAAATGCATTGACTAAACTAAGAAATGTCAAGAAGTATTTTTGATGTTACCAGTTCTGAAAAGCAATGGACAGTTAACTCAAAACAGTTAACTAAAGTTAAAAAAGGAGAGAACAAGTAAGTACGAATAGTACACACAAAGCGTTAAACTGTCTCTAGAAAACTTTAACCATGTGATAACTGAGTGATCTTGGTTTTGTATTTTTCATTTTAGTGATGTTGGTAGCTTACTGTTTTTTAATGCTTATGGATGAGCCAGAATGTGAATGATACACTTCTCAGAACTTTAGTTCCAAACTACAGAGTACGCATTTCAGAGGGATCCATTATTATTGTCTATTCAGGAAGAAAGAACATACTCACTTTGTGTAAAACACACTTGAAAATAACTGAAAAAACAAAACCACGGGCATTATACCACCTGACTTCAAATACACTACAAAGCTATAGTACCTAAGTCAGCATGGTATTGGCATAAAAACAAGTAGCACGATAGCATGTAATGGAGAACCTAGAAGAAAACCCATGTATGTTCACACAACTGCTCCCCACAAAGGTGCTACAACAAGAGTAGGAGAAAGGACAGTCTTCTCAATAAATTATGCTGGGAAAACAGTATACCTCATACAGAAAAAAGTGTATTAGACCCCTATCTTTTATGAGTTATTGAAAATGATTGATATCCTAAATATAAGACTTAAAACTATGATGTTAGTTGAAGAAAACATATGGTAAATGTTTTATGGCACTGCGATGAGGAAGGATTTTTTGGATAAGACCCCAAAAGGACAAGAAACACAAATCAAAATAGAAAAAAAAATGGTACTACAGCAAACTAAAACTGTTCTACACAAGCCTCGAAAGCACAGGAAAGGAAAGCTTAAATAGGCAAATAGAATTATAATTCTTCTACAATACCAAGAGAATGGGAGAAAATATTTTCAAAGTGCACATCTGACAAAAGACTAGAAATGAGAATATATATGAAGAATTCAAACCACTCAATAAAAATTCAAAATCAGAAACAAAAACTAAATATTGATATTCCTCTCAAGCCAGCTATTCTCTATGTATCCTTCTGAAAGAGTTAAGACTTCAGAATAGAGTGATGTGTATACCCATGTTTACAGCAGCTGAACTCATAATAGCTGAATATTGAAAGAAGCCTATATGTCCATCAACAGATGAATGATAAAATGTACAGTATTTATACATGATGGAGTAGTACTCTGTCATAAAGAATGATAAACGTGAGTCATTTGTAGGAAAATTAATGTGCCTAGAACCTTAATGTTACATGAAAGTCAAACTCACGTGCTTAAATGTCACATGGGTATCTCTTACATGAGAAATCCAAAATATGAATAAAGAGCAAAATAAATGACACATAGTAGGAAATAGGGTGATAGACTTTTGCAAAATAAAGAAGGGGACAAAGAGATGGAAGGAAGGGAGAAGAAGAGGAGGCAAAGAGCATGCAAAGAAATTTACACGTTATGTACATGTACCTACTCCCCATAAAGAATGTAATCATTATGGACTGCAAAAATGCACCAATGAATATTTAAAAATTAATAAAAAATAAGCACTAGATATAAATAGGCATTTCTCCAAGGAAGACATACAAATGATTAACAGGTACATAAAAGCGCTCACCATCACTAATCGTTAGACAAATGTACATCAAAACTACAATGAGATATCACTTCACTCTAGTTTAAATGGCAACTGTCAAAAGTATGAAAGGTAACAAGCATTGGTGAGGATGTGGAGAAAAGAGAACCTCCGAACACTGCTGGTGCATGTGTGGCATACTGCTCGCACTATGGAGTACTATATGGAGGCTCCTCAAAACCTAAAATAAAACCATCATTTCATTCAACAATCCCACTGCTGGGTGTATACCCAAATGAAATGAAGTCCGTCTATTGAACTACATCAGCACTCTCGAGTTCACTTAAGCGCTGTTTTCAGTGGCTAAGAACTAGAAACAACTAAAGTATTTATTCATCAACTCACGAATGGATACTGAAAGTATATGCAATGTATGCACATATACACAAAGGAACACTTTTCACCCATTAGAAGAAAGGACGCAGTCTCGTTCTTTTTGACAATATGAGTGGAACTGGCAGTACAGAAAGACTAGTACCATGTGATTTCACTCATGTGTAAAATTTAAAAATGTGGATCTCGTAGAATTTCCCAGAGGCTGAAGAGAGTAGAAAGCAGGAAGAGATGGAGTAAACTTGATTAAAGGAGAGCAAGTTAGGGTTACATAGGAACAAGAAGTTCCGTTTGCAAAGATAATATCTAAATATTGGTAATAAACACCTCTTTAATTTCCTTAGTTCATTGATCCAGAGATTCATTTTTTAAAATCTTGTAGAATAAACTTTTTCTATATATTTGAAACATACACATATTTGAGTCCACAGATAATTTCTTTAGGCGATGTTTGGAAATTGAATTAGAAAATTATTAGAGCAGCAAGAAAAACCAAAGGCACAAAATTTAAATTATAAGAGGTTGAGAGTTATGAAGAACTAAATTCTTTCCTGAATAATTAAGATGGCTAAAATTTAAGGCAAATGTCATGTTAATTCCAATAGTATCCATAAAATAAAGTAAAATTATATATTATGTATGTAGTCAATATTTAAAATAGAAATGATGGGCCGGTGAGATGGTTCAGCGGCCTACGCACCTGCCTGGCAAGCACGAGGGCCCGAGTTCGACTCCCGGAAGCCACACATGAAAAGGGGACCAGTGATATCGCTCAGCGTCACGGGCGCCTGCTGGCGCGTGAGGTCCTGAGGTCAACCCCCGGTACCCACAAAAAAAAAAAAAAAAAGAAATGATATACAGTCTGATATTATAGTTATGCTACATATGCAATAAATCTATTTAATAGAAAACTTTTATAAATAACCTTGTACTATATGAGTCCTGTTATATGAAAAGTCCAAAATAGTCAAAAGCATCGAAGTAGAAAAATAGAACCATCATTAACAGGGAATGGCGCAATCGGATGGAGAATTTATTGCCCAGTGGTTATAGAGTCATATTTTACAAGATCTACTGTATAGCCTAGTGCCTATTATTAACAAAAAGGCATTATGTACTTAAAATTTGTTAATAAGGTAGATCTCATGTTGTGTTCTCACCACAAAAACAGAGGAGGGTGGGGAATACAAGGATACATCAGAAGGTCGTAGATTTCCTTATTATCTTGGTTGTGGTGATGGTAGTGTTGGTGAGTGTGTATGTTCATATTAAACTGCACACATTAGTTATGTGCAGATTTTATACACCAGTGAAACATTAGTAAAGTTGGGAACAGTGATTTTGTGTTGTAGGAAATGAAAATAGGAAAAGAAGAGATAGTGTAGCAGCAAACAAAAATATCCTTAAAGAACAGAAACAAGTAACACGTAGAAAAAATTATACACACACTGTATTCATTACCTTTAAAATTTAGAAAAGGTGGGGTATTTTAAGTTAAATTGTAATAAGGATTCCAAAGGAGATAAAAACTAGACAAAAGGAGACGGGATAAATTCAGCGTAAACAAAGATGACAGAAATTAACATATAGGAAGAATGTAGTCTTCAAAAGTATGCTAAATAAAGCAATTTTTTTTTTTTTGTGGGTCAGGGGGTCGACCTCAGGACCTCGCGCTTGCCAGGCAGGCGCTTATGCTGCTAAGCCATCTCACTGGCCCAATAAAGCAATTTTTAATGCAATTTAGTAGATACCATTAGTCCTGCTGTTAAAATCAATTAAATCACTATGAAAAAGATTTGAAATGATTTCAAATGTCTTTGAACAAGCTGATCTTCCTAATCAACAGCAAGAAAACAAGCCTGGGGCCGGGGATATAGCTCAGTGCCAGGAGGCAGGGTGCCTGCCTGCAAGTGCGAGGTCCTGAGTTCCATTTCCGGTCCCCCCTGCCAAAAAAAGAAAAGAAAACAAGCGTATGATACATGAAATATTTCCGTCTGGTTAATAAACGCAGAATTTGAATCTTCGTCCCCCCTGAATCCATCTTTTCAAATGGAACCAAGTTATAAACATAAACAGGCATTCTTGTCTCTTAAATCATATTTGAGTATAACCAAGATATTTTGAGTAAAAAATTGTTACATGTTATCATATTTTCATTTTCTGTTTTTTGGAGATAATATTAGTATTGCCACTGAAATCTTATGAAATCAGTTTGGAAACATTTACCATATTCATGCCCCTGTCAGAGAACAGCTGCTATCTCACAACTTTGGGTTGGTAAAAGATAAAGGAGAACTCAAGAAATGCATGGGAAAGATCAGATTGTCCTTTGAGCAGAAAAAAGTGAAGTTTCATTAAGTTTTAATGAAATTTTAATGCACTTTTTCTCATAGATTTAAGTTATAAATGGCATTTGGGTATTTTCCCTAATGCCACCAGATTTTGGCTCCAGATTTATAAGGAGGTGGGAGGAAATTGGGCTGATTAAAGAGTAGGAAATATATAATCCATTTAAAATTTCACTAAAATGAAATTGTGTTTCCCAAATTATTTTTCAAAACAGGTTTGTTGAGTTAAATTATCAATTTAATATAATTTTCTATTGTTTTAGATTATAAATTTTGATGGCACAAGCATTATATCTAACCATGCTATTACTGCATTCTAAAAGTTAATCTCCCAGAAATTGAGAGTAGAACAGTGGTTTCTTGAGACTGGAGAGAAAATAGGAGGTGTGGGGAGAGCCCAGTCAATGGGCACAATTGTGAACTTCAGGAGTACGTTCTGGTGTCCCGTGTCATAGAAGAGTGAATATAGTCCACGATAATGCTTACCTCAAAATAGTTGTGAGAGGACCGGTGAGATAGTTCAGCGGCATAAGCTCCTGCTGTCAAGTGCAAGGTCCTGAGTTTGACTCCTGGTACCCACATAAAAATAAATAGTTATGACAGAATTTTGAATATATTCACCAGAAAAAAATGATGAAAGTTCAAGGTGATGGATATGCTAAATACTCCGATTTGATCATTACCCGTGATATCTGAATGAGTAAATAAATGAAATAAAGGTTAAAGAAGAACAATTAGAATATCGTCTGAACATAAATTGAGTACTGACCAATCTGCCTAATTTCTCCTTTACCAGATATCTAAGTTGTTTAGTTTCTTGAGATTCAATCCTCAGTTTGCAATCTAGTACAGTTAAAAACATGGTTGTGTATTTTTCTGTCTCTCACTCCTCAGGGATTTAAAAGAATACAATGGAACACCAGCTTTTCTGATTATTATGCTTTTTATTTGGATAGAAAAAAAATTAACCTCTAGGAGACTCAATTCCCTTGTCTGTTAGTCACGCCTATCCCAGAAAGGCAACCGAAGGATTAAATGTAAATACCGTGTAGAGGCTCTTGATTCTTTCTTAATGGTAGCATATTTATTATTATCACCTTCGTTGTGGCTGTTAATTCCTAGGGTAGGTTCCGAACTTGCCTTAGCGTTTCCTCAGCCTCCCTTTATAACATGAAGAGTCTGTTCTGTCTCAGGGACTCTTTTGATGCCTTCTGCTCGACTGCTTTCCCAAACTTGGCTTTTCCTTCTCTCTCATTTCCCCCATCTCCCTTGTGTGGAGGATTCCAGGCACCAAAGGAGCCTGGACCCTCATGTGTCACATCTGCAGCACTGGGACCTTCCCCTGCTGCTGTGCGCTCAGTAAGGTGAGGGCTCTGAGTTCCACCATGCATTTAGGTGAATGAGGTCTGGGCTCAGGGTATTACCTGAGATACAGTGGCAATTCTCTTTTCAGCCATTCATAAAGTCCATACATATTACAAAACCATTTATTTTTAAATGGAAATTGAAACACAACTTTCTAGTTTGTAAGATGAGAATGATCAGTTCTCACTGCTGTGTATAAAAATGGTAAATATTTAAATAGTAATTAAGGGAAATTGATTTCGCTTTTTTCTAACTATGTAGCAAGATCAATTGCCAACCACTCCCTCCAATAGTGTGTAAGTGGCAGTAGAAATTCCACTTTGAAAAATAAAATGTAAAGACCTCGAAGAAACAGATTTTTTTTCTAGTATGTTCCAAAGAATTTGTTTTTATTGGGCTGAAATCCTAAGAAAACTGACTCTGAACACCTGATTATAATTTTAAATCTTTATAGCCCTTTGAAATATTAGATGCAAGAGGGGTAATATGTCACAATGTGGGTTTTCAAACCACATTAAAATATTGTTGGGTTGCCAATATTTCTCTTGCCTGGGAAAATAAAGTAAAATATAAGTTGTAATATCAAAAAATTTTCCCTATTTTTAAGTTTTTCTATATTTACTTGGTAAGGAATCTTACCAAAGCAAACAATTCATTTCATCCATATTCAAACATCCTCCTACTTTTTCATGAAATAGCAGTCTCAAACGGCATCTCACACAGCCTCTCCTTTTGGCAAAAGTGGTTCCACGTGGCAGCACAAAATGTAGAGTTTAATTTAAAAGAAGGCAATAGAATATTGGCATCAGCCAATTGTTGATGTCAAGAGAGAAAATGCAATAAAAGCTTGCCTATTACTGAAGGAACCTAAAGGTGATTTGTGAATCCCAGCCACTGTCCAAAAACAACATATAAATCCCAATGCCATTATCAGCAGTAAACGAGTTTCAAAGATTAGGTAAAGTCTGCACTTGAGGCCAGAAGGCTTAAAAAGACTTTCAGGATGAACTGAAAATAAGGTCAGAAAATCTGCTGAAAAGTGAAGCACACCATCATTTATGTTTACCTGAAAATGAGGTGAAAATAATGAATTTATAATCAAATGTTATTTTGCATGCTAGGTAACATAATGCAGAATCTACCTAGAAATATTTTATATAAAAACTGTTAAAGATATCAAAAAGAACAAAACAATGGTTGAAATCATCAGCAAGTGACAGTGTTTTGAGCAAACAAAATACATCTGATATCTGTGTGGGATGTAGGACCTGTGATGCCATATGGGGCCTGCCATATGCAAAGGGCCTCTGAGCACTGATTGTTTTCGTTCAAAATTCCGTTATTAAAACTCTAATCCTTAGTGTGATTTTCTTAAGAAGTGAGGCCTTTGTGAGGTAATTAGGTCACAAGAGTGAGCTTTTATGAATCTTCCTGAATGAGAATACTACACTTTTTTTTTTTTTTTTTTAATGTGGGTATCGGGAGTCAAACTCAGGACCTCACGCTTGCCAGGCAGGCACTTATGCTGCTGAGCTATCTCACCGACCCCAGAATACTGCCCTTTTAAGAGGAGAAACCAGAGCTTGTTCCTGGTTTGGACTCTACCAAGCGAGGATACAATGCGAAGACAGTTGTCTGCCAGGCAACTCACCAGATTTGTTGGCACTTTGATTTTGGATCTCCCAAATGTTTGTTATATAAGTAACCATATGGAAGCCCAAACTGACTGAGATAAGCCCCTTATGAAGCATTCCATGCACACTGGTGACTGGACCTGTGATTATGGCCATTGAAGACCAGAACTGGTGTTGGAGACAAGGGCGACGTTGCTAATCTGGTGAGTTGTGTGTCCTACGACCTGTTGGAACAGACTTACACAGTGTAACAACTGCACAGCAGATGGTAAGGCTGGTAGAAGGGAAGCAAATTCTTTCATTCTTTTTGTTTGTTTGTTTGTTTGTTTTGGTATCGGGAATTGAACTCAGGACCTTGCGCTTGCCAGGCAGGCACTGTGCCACTGAGCTATATCCTGGACCCTCTTTCATTCTTAAAACAAATTCTTAGTGATTTCAGTGCACATTAAAATTGGAAATCACTAATATAAAGCCTTTATTCTCAAGAGACTTTCCTTCCACAGGTAAATTAGAAACACAAAATTATATTCAAAAAATAAAGTCTTCACTAGAGACAAAAGGTAGTATTTGTAGGAAAAGGGAATAAGTTACCTTGCCATATTAAGTGAAAGCATGTTTCATAAAGAGGTCACATGTGAGATAAATTGTAAAACTGATACAGGTTTTACCAGGTAGAGAAGAGCAAAAAGGAGCATATCATGAAACTCATGTAAATCCAAATTTACAAATAAATGAAGGATGATTTTCTATGTGAGATTCTGACAGAAGTTCTGAAAGACCTGCATGATCGTAAAGTGAGATGAGGGGAGATGATTAATTAGTAGAAAGAAGAGGGGTGGAGAGGAAGGCTTAGAAATGAAGAAAGAAAAGTTAGCAAACACTAGATGATACATACATGGTTAAACTAAAACTTATTTTTCAGATTCTTCATTTTCTCATTTATTCAATAGATACAGTAAGTAACACCTTGGTTCATGAGTGCTTCTGATCGGGGTCAATTCGGTTTGCCAACAGAAGCTTTGGGTGAAATTTTGCTTCCATTTGTACATCAGGTGATGAACACGATCCCGGCCATCTTCCCCAGAATCTTGGAACCAATTATATTTGTGAACTCCAAGCACAGAGATTGTCACATGAAGTCCCTACCAAGAGCATTCTCATTTCCCTTTTTTTTTTTTTTTTTTTTTTTTGTGGGTACCGGGGGGACGACCTCAGGACCTCGCGCGCCAGCAGGCGCCCGTGCCACTGAGCGATATCACCGGCCCCTTTTTCGTATGTGGGATCCGGGAGTCGAACTCGGGCCCTCGCGCTTGCAAGGCAGGCGCTTAAGCCGCTGAGCCGTCTCACCGGCCCCTCATTTCCCTTTTTGATGAAAAGAAAAGAAAGAAAAGAAAAGAAAAAAAGAAAAGAGAAATTGGAAGCTTCAGTGTAATATAACATCTAATTTAAAAAGGAGGTTAGAAGTGCTGTGAAAGAAAGACTAAATTTAATGTTTTTTTTATATTTCCTTTTACGAATCCACTGTTGCTTCTTGGGCACAAGAATGTTGTAAAATATTAATGTTTAAGACAGAAGAAAAGTTTGAGATGTCAAAATTAGCCCGCTCTTTAGAATACGCAATTTCTTTGATGTTTTCAAAAAAGATGATTTGCCTGGAAGTAAATATAATTTTCTTTTGAATTTTGATTTTGGTTATAAAATCAGAGTTATGTTTGGCAAAATTCCATATAAATAAGTAAAATACATTTAAAAGGCAGAAAATCCTCCAAAATAATTCATTTTGAAGAAAATATTTCCTTTTAGAATATATGCATATATAAATCTGCAAATTAACATTTGCATGAAGTGATTAGTTAAACTAAATTCAGTATATAATTGACTACCTACTATATACCAGGTACTTTAGTAGCTACTGTATGTTAACCTGAATGTAGTATGATTTACTACTTGTATGTAGCAATAGATACAATCTAAAAATACACATATAAGGAAAAAATCAAGGATTTCATAAAATATATAAATGTCAGAAAATGAAAATATCATGATTTTCTGAAAACTACATATAATCTATTGATGTTACACAATTGAAATCTCAAAGATGTGAGGTAAATTATACAAATAATGTGAATTGACAAGATTAGTTCATTGTAATCAATTCACAACTGTTTAAACCTAAGCAACATGATGCACTTTTTTTCCTTTCTGTGGAATAAAATAAATAAAGCACGGGTAACCTTCCACATTATTTAAAAAATAATATGAAATTCAAAATAATTAATAATATTGTGCATAGCATGATAATCTAGATTTTTAACTTGGCATGTAAAAATAACATCAAAGACAGGATGGAAAGAGATAAAAGTGCTTGGAAACATAGCAGGTAAGCTCATATTTCACTTTCTGTTTTGAATACTAATAGAATGCACCGGAAAGGAGATAATATTTGAACTATATTTAAAATTATGAAGGAATAAGGAAAGGGTGAAGATACATTAAAAAAGAGAAGACAACTGCTAATCAGCTCCATAAACTTGCATGACATGAACAGAGAATGGTGAGAATTTCATCACTATGATGATAGAGAAGGCGTAAGATAGAGTGAAAAAGTAGATTGGGCCACATATTAAGAAGCCTTCAATACCAGATTTGGGTGTTTAGATACCATTCTCCATGTAGCAGAGTTTATCCTAGAGCAGTGGTGGAGAACATTTTAGAGAAGAGCACTGAACTGCAACCCCAAACCCATTTATTTCTTGCAAAGTGCCAACGCTGCAATTAAACCTGAGTACTGTGGTTTTAGTTTAGAAAAAAATAACTCATACATTAACATCTTTTGTCTCAAAAACAAATAACATGCATGCTGTAGATTTGCCACCACTGTAGTGGAGGTTTACAGGTATCTGAGCAGCACGGCTAGAATCCCTTTGTAGAAGTATAATGAGGTCAACAGCGACAAAGATGGAATGCAGGTTGGGCGAGGAGATTTGATGTGCTGACTGCAACATTCCCAGTGAGAATTTAAGAGGAACTTATCTGAAAGTGAAGCCATGGAAAAGAGCATTTTACCTGGTAGTACTTGAGTGAAAAGGACCTCTAGAGAACATGTTTAGTAATGTTGACAAACAAGCTCATTAATAATAATTGCGTTACACGGGTTCTTGGGACCTTATTTTAGAAAGGAATGATAAAGGCTTTTGCCCATTTACCCGAAGCAAAATATCCTTTAAAATAGCAATGCAATGGTATATTCTCTATGTCTCATCTACTTGTACCTCTTTATTGCCAGGGAAATTATGCCACATTTTTGTCTTTTTGCTTGTCTTCCTTAATGTACAACACGTTATTTTTCTTTGCTTTGCTTTTTTTTTTTTTTTTTTATATGCAGGTACTGGGAATCAAACTCAGGACCTCGTGCTTGCCAGGCAGGCGCTTAGGCCACTGGCCCAACACATTATTTTTCAATTGTTTTTGTTTCCCTGATTTTTATGTGCAATGTCCCTGTGTATTATGACTCTACAAATTCCATTCCAAAGCACTGGTTACAGGGGGCACTGCAGTGAAGATCATCTGAGATTACCCTTCAGTAGAATTCAAGATAGAAGAAATGGAAGAGTAAATGTTGAAGTAGCCAATAGAAGTAATGAACACAACTGTATAAGAAATAATTCGAATATGAAGTTATTTTAGGAAAAGTGTAGCTATGGTGATATAACAAGTTTTACTCTATGCAGTCTTTTAAATTGGATCAACATATAAAAATCATCCCATAGTAATAAGAAATTAGTTCAGGATGGGAAATTTTCCAAGCTGAACTGGTTTAATGAAGATGGACAGAGTGTGTCTCAGCTTTGAGATTATAGTTGGATAGATTTTCTCTGACAGTAAAGTATCAATTTATCAACTGTATTGTAGATCCGATGTTAAAATCATCCACAGCTACATAGGTTTTGTAACCACGATTCATCAAGATAATTTTATGATTAGCTGGAGTTTTAATGTGACACGTCTCTAATAAGCCACAGAAATAGCAGTGAAGAAGAGACTCCACAATTTATTCTACAAGCGCATCCGTATTGCAAACCAAGAAGTAAATTCTTCATCTTTAATGACATGCATTTTCCACACCTTGATTCTGCAATGACTTCCAATTATCTTACCCTGTTACCATCACCTGAATATGATTTTTGATATTTGGAATGGGGTAAGAGGTTCAGGTAAAATCACAGTTGGCTCACTTCATTATTATTTTGACAGCAGTTATGTACAGAGAGACATTTTGATAGTTTAAACAAAAACAGTGAAGAAAGGAAAATATTGGGTTATTTTGTTGTTCCTTTAGATAATGGAAAAGTATTAAATGATTTTAGGTTGTGATAAAGTTATATTTGTAATGTTGTATAATCATAGTAGTGATAAAACTAGATTAGAAGGAGTTAAATTCAAAATATCAAGATGTTTTAAGAGGCTTTTGTGATGAAGGAATCAAAAAAGAAAAGGAGCAGAACAGTGGAAATTGATGAGAATTAAGGACCCTAAAAGTGTTCAAAATTTTGGGGATACTATTAATATAACTTACTACTGAGCCAGTTGGGTGAAAATCCTACCAACATGACAAATGCACTAATAGGGTTCACATGAGATGGTTCATGTTTGGAGAAAATATATATTAGTATATTATTTGACTAGAAAATAGCCACGAAGATTATAACAATTAAATTATGCATTTTAATAATAAAGAAAGCAATACCTTTATTTATATAAGCATGAAATCTTGTCATGTGTGACCACCCAGATGTACCTAGTAGACATTATATTAATAACAATAAGTCAGGAACAGAAAAATAAGTATTACATGATCTCAATTATTGGTGGAGTGTAAATACCTTGATGTCACAGAAGTTGAGGAAAGAATAGTGGTTAGCAGACTGGGGAGAGCCAGGCGGAAGGGGGGTGGGGAGAGTTTGGTGAAGCACGCAGTGTTGGTTAGATAGTAGTTCTAGAGTTCTCTGATACAGTAGGGTGAAGATAATTAACAATGCACTGTATGTCTCAAGTCAATAGAAGAGGAAAATCTGAATGTACCTACTATAAAGAAATAATGAAAGTGCAGTGTGAGGGATATACCAATTATCCTAACTTAATCATTACCCAATATATACATAAATCAAAAAATCCCACCATACTACTTAATAAAAATACAAATGTTAGGCATCAATGAAAGATAACAATTTTTTTTTAAAAGGTAGAATCTCAAGCTCTGCCACAGACTTGCTGAAACAGAGACTGATTTATTACAAGATATCTGGGCCATTCATACCTGGGAATCCAGGAATCTATGTCGTAGAGGAGGCGTCTGCACCCGGGAGGAACAAGTATGAACTCAGTGGTCACTAAACATGGTTTCCTTGATCGATGATTTTTAAGTCTAATGATTTCCGAGGTCGTGACTTTCAGTTCCTCAGTGCCAGCTTGAGGAATGTTTGACAGAGATTTTACATATATGTGTCAAAATGGAATGGTTTTTATAGAAATGGAAATTTTTGTTTTAATTGTTTTGATTGTTATAACCGTTGTTTTATTTATGTAATAAAGTGATGACAGTATTATGAAAACAAAGGATGGAAAAATCTGTGCAATATGATCCCTTTTATTTTTCTAAAATAAACTATAAGCTTTATGCTTTCAGAGTCATGTTTGATTACATGTTCTAAATGAGCTTCCTATAGAAAGTGGTGATTTCATGTTCCATGAAACAATGATCAAACACATGATAAATCTATGCCTAAATGCACTTAAAGTAAACAAAGACCTTTGAGTTACAGCTAAATAGACAAAACTGAAGATAAGATTTCTTCTTTCCTGGTTATGGATAAAAGCATAGGTAAACTATCTAAAAAAAAAAAAAAACTTTCTTAAAGTAAACCCAAGTAATTCCCCTGATTAATATTAAGTAGAGGGTTCACAACTAAAGATGAAAATAACAAAATAAATTAAACCAGTATGTGTAAGAGTTAGGAAAATCTACAACAAATGTAGCCACTTTCAATAACTGTATATATAGATGCTTTCAGGAATAGAATATAATAAATATTTCTATGAAATACAAAAGGAAAGATATTTTAGGATAACAAAGTTACACATCTCTTCTCAAATGATAACTAGATGACGTTGATGAGAGAATTCATAAGATAGAAAATATAACCAAAGAAGTTAAATCAGATACTTGAAAAGCAGTGGAGATGTAATGAAATAGTATAAAATATATCTTATTATAAGATTATAGGAAGAGACAATTTCAATGAGATGCCCTATTCAAAGGTAAAATTAGGACAAATTTTTCAGAGTATAACAAAGAATCTCAATCATATACAGACATATTTTGGTAAAACTTCTAAAGAGCAAATTCAAAGAAAATAATTTAAGAAGACTGCCAGTCAGAAAAGAGCAGTTAGAGGGATAACAAACTAATAGATAGGTAGGTAGGCAGACAGATACAATAGATACAATAGACACATGACAGTGTAGACTAATAGATAAGTATGCAAGAAGCAAAGGCATCTTTAGTGGAAAGTCATTGCCAGCATAACATTGCAAACCTAAGAAAAAACAATGGCAAAAAAAAATAGACATCTACGGTTATATATGGTGAGGATTATTCTCCATAGAGTTGTTTAAGAAAATGTGATATAAAAGAAGGAAAATCTAGAAATAAAATTTTATTTACAAAATGTGTTGAAGTACATGTAATTTGTCTAGGTACATACATAACTGCTATATTATTGTTGCAAAGAAAAAAGCAATAAAAAACTGTCAGTAGCATTTTAATGGAAGAGATTTTCTCTAATTTTTCCATCATTACATTTGCTATTAACTAAATATTCTCCAAAGAAAATGTCTTAATTATGTAATAAAAATAATGATCATTTGTATGCGGAAATGAAGAATTATAAAACTTACAATAAAGGAAGGCCTCAAAGAAGCAGAGAGACCATTAGGGAATGGGAAAGGAATGAGAGGAATGGGAAGAAAGAAGAGTACAAGAGAGGGTGGAAGGAAGAAAGTACATGATTAAAGCACATTAGAAACAGGTGTGGAAATGGCACAGTGAAATTCACTAACTTTTACACATAATATGCATTAATAATTATGATCAAATAAGGATTATTCAAAAGCCAAGATAGATTATTCATATTTAATTGACTATTTTAAAAACTAGTCTGGACTTTTGATTAATTTTGATAATGTCTGTTATACAGAAAACTTTAAACATTTTTTCCCTTTTTGCATGTTCATGAGGGTGAGCTACATTTTCTACGCACACACACACACTCACACACATGCACGTATGCCCCCACACACATGCAGAAATGTAAATACTTATTCAAAGTCACTCAAGTGCTAGACAGGCTATGGTTACAGAACGATTGATGAGGAGTACAATAATCCATGTATTTTCTAACATTTGCAGTATGAAATGTCTATATCTCAAGTTGCCTTCTCTTTCTGTCATATATGACTGTGACGTGTAATGAATATATTCGTGTGGGGAATTGGTACCTGTTTCTACAGCATCTTAATCCTGTTCCCTTCCTCCCCCTCACTTTCTTCTTATTTCTTCTCACCCTCAAATCTTCTTCCCAACTCCACAGAGTCTAAACCCCTGTTTTGTATCATCTAGCTTTTATTTTGCTCTTTAAATTATTTCTATTTGGGGTTTTTGATTAGACTGTAAGTAACCCTTTCATGAAATAAACCCACACCTATACTTTTTAAATAAGATCATCTATAGGAGCAAAATTTCCTTTAGGCTTGATGAGAAGTACGTGTGCACCTATGTCTGATGGTGTGAGCCAGTGATTTGCAAAGGTATTCTTTATTAAAAATAATAAAATCTTGCATTGGAAGTTATACTGAAAATTTCTACTAAGAAAAGTACATTTCAATTATATGATAACTTTCAGGATTTTTTTACTATTTTTCTTTCACAATTTATAATAAAAAAATTTCACAATTATTACACATCACACATGTCAAGATGGCTGTTGTGACATTTTTTGTTTTTTTCTTCTTAAATTTTGTGGTCATAAGGTTAGAACACAGAGTTTCACACATGCTAGGTCATCACTCTTTTACTGATATACCCCTTCCCTGGTGTGACCCAAACTTTAGTACTTTAAAAATAGTATTCTAAACCCATCTTTTGCATTCGGGGAGTGGAGGGCAAGTAGGATTTACTGAACATCTCACACAGCCCTTAGAATTTATGGACCGTTTTTCCTACCTGTGCTTTATTTACTGATAACTTGAAACTTTTACAAGACTATAAATAACTCAAATTCTAAACATTATTTTTAGAAACTTTATTTGAATAATAATTTCATATTAATGAAGGGCTGTAATGATGGCTCGGAGTTCCTGGAGACCTGTCACCTCTCTTCTCCTCGCGTTGCCTTCATGAGAAACACAGAGGCGCTTACCTAAGCTGAGGAGCCAACAGTGAGTACTAACAAAAAAACTTCCCATTAATTCCTATTTCTGTCTTTTTTTATGATGCCTTTTTGCTCATGTGCTCTTGTGTATGTGAGTAAGTGTGTGTGCAGATGTGTGGCTTGTCTGTTATTCTTTTCTCTTGATCACCAGCTTTGCCACAAAGACGCTTTTTTACCCCTGATTCGAGATCCAATTCAGAATACTACATTGCTTCCAATCTGTGACAATATTTCAGTCTTTTCATGTTTTCCTGAAAGTGTGTTATCTTTTAATACAGGTACAGGCCCACAGCTAATTTATCTGAGCCACTCACGGTGCTGAATTCACAGGTGGTAATGGAGATGTATTCCAGGATGCTTTCCTCAATCAGACAATGATGAAATGTTGCTCATTTTTATGTTTAGAAGGTGAAGAGGTTGAGTAAATGATTTCTCATATTGATAGTTGGGTTCCTTTTTTTACTTTATTAGACTCAGATTTAATGGTCCCTTGTAGTTTTCTTAAACATTTTTGAAGCCCTGTATTTTCACATTATCTCAAATATGCCTTTATATATGCACATGTGTTTATATATATGAATTTAGAAAAATACAACTATGTCTATCTACCTATATATTTCTATCTATCTATCTATCATCTATCTATCATCTATCTATCATCTATTTATCTATGGCTTTGAGGGGTCAGAGAGGAAAAAGTAGACATCAATGAAAAAGAAAGATTGAATAATATTCAAAAGAATGGAATCCCAAAACAAAACAAGTCAAAATAAATCAAGGAAGCAGAAAATATAAATTAACTGCAATCAAAGTTACTTTAAAAATAGAGAAAAATTTACATGTGGAAATTGTTCACTGAATATTTAAGAATAGTAACTAAAAATAATCTCTTAATTTATATCTTTGGAGCCTCCTTGCAAAAATGTCAAATAACTTGCAATATCTTTTCAAAATTTATTTTACTTTAATAATTATTCTAACTTCTTGGTTTATTTGTGCTTTCTCTTGCCATATTTTAAAGTCAAAATAACTTGTGGTTTATTAAATTTGTTCTTTCTTTCAAGGTATAGGGACGTGATTTAGTAGGTAGGCTTTTTGTTTAATTCCCCATTAATTCCTATGTCTGGCTTTTTTTACGATGCCTTTTTGCTCATGTGCTCTTGTGTATGTGAGTATGTGTGTGTGCAGATGTGTGGCTTGTCTGTTATCCTTTTCCCTTGATCATTGAGATAGAAATTCATTTTATTATTCTGGAAATCATATAATAGCATCATAGTGGACTATTTTTGGTATTTGCTTTTAATGTATGGATTCTTATTTGAAATCTTTTTATGATGAAAACTTTCCAAAAATTCTAAAATTTTACTTTCTATTTCTGATTTTATATAAGGTCTTTTTTGTAGACTTTTTAATGAATTCCTAGCGGAGAGGCCTTCATCATAAATCTTGGGTTCACTGCACACTTGAGTTATCCACTCACTGAATGTGACTGCAACAATTTATTGCTCAGGAACTCTGTAGGGTGTGGTAGGAAAGCAGACTGAGGAGCAGTATATCATCGTCTCCCATATCAGTCTTCACCCTTTGATATAGACCACATCCCAAGACTATGAACTTGACCATGGATTCTCCCCCATGCTCCCCGCTTCTTTTTGTGGCCACAGTGTTCACGCTATTTCTTTGAGGCCCTGCAACTTATCACTATGCTTTTAAATCCCTCACTTAGTGAAATACAAAATCTAGAAAGAGCTGAAATGGGAACATCACACTTTCTCAACTGTGATGAGTCTCTAGCAAAGTATTTTCCCTTCAATATTTGGTGCTCAGTTATGAGAAGGTTCTGGTGTGTTTCACAGCAGCTACCCTATCCCACTCCCTGTCACAGCCACAAGAGAATACATCTAAGATATTCACTGTAAGAACTGCTTTGGTCCTTGAAGATAATCCTCGGAAGTATGTACGTTCCTGGCAAGGGGCATTGTCGATGGCTATGGGTCCAAGCATCTATTTCTGTTACTTTAGCCTGTACTCAGCTTTCTGCAATTCATCAAAATAACCATATAATTAATGTACCAATTCACGGGTCCAATCTGCTCCACTGTACAAGCCTGCCTTTCCAAAATTCAGAGGATGGTTTGCCTGAAGCCTGAATTATCTGATGGCTGTAAGCAAAGTCATTGATTTTCAGTCTGCCCAGGTTTTATTTTGTTCCAAGGATGGGCATGATGCCTCTGAAGCTATAGCATTTCCATGTCAGAGCTGAGCTCACTCTTCCCCTTTCTTAAATGCTCCAGGCTCTTTTCTTCCATTTTTTAAAACTCTTTCCTACATTATTTCTTTAAATTTGTTGCTCCCTCCATTACATCAGAAGATTTTTTTTTTTTTTTTGGTGGGTACCGGGGGGGACGACCTCAGGACCTCGCGCACCAGCAGGCGCCCGTGCCGCTGAGCGATATCACCGGCCCCTTTTTCGTATGTGGGTTCCGGGAGTCGAACTCGGGCCCTCGCGCTTGCCGGGCAGGCGCTTAAGCCGCTGAGCCATCTCACCGGCCCATATCAGAAGATTTAAAAATAAGTTATTATTCCTATATATAATGCTTTTAGTTAAGGTTATTCTTTACACTCTAGAATATATTTTGAACTTTGGGAATATTTACACACACTTACTGTTAAAAATTTATTATTTGTGCTTTAAAGGGAGTTAATCCTACACTGTAATAAAGTACTGAGGTCTACAAAATCTAAAATAAACAGTCAGAAATACTGGCCAAGTAAACCAAGAGTAAGAATATCAAAAAATAAGTTGAAAGTTTCAGCCAACAAACTTGGATTTTGTCAAAATTACACCAAAACTTGTAGCATAAATAGCTTCAGGATATGTGTAGAGAAATCTGGATTCTTTCCTCCTCTGTATCTATCCATTTAGATTATGCATTACTTACAATTTAGACCTGAAAAGTTTTAGCTCATTTTCATTTGTTTGTGTATGAGAGAAATGCTGTTATTAAAAATTGTTCTGTTAGGATAAAAGTAGTGTTTTATGACTATAATATGAAACCTGTGTCATTGTATAAGTTTTTCTAAATTGAATAGTACTAATTTATGAAGTGCAATTTCAAATGAGATGTAATAACTTATTGAGAATACTACTTCAGGTAAAATTAATAAACTAAGAAGGAAAATTTAACAAGTACACAGATAATTCAGCACTTTGGAGCTGTCAAGGGTTTATATTCCATCTAGTTTCTGTCCTCAAAGAATTTTCTTAAAAGATTAAGTAAATCCAAATAAAATGATTACTTAACTCACACCATCTTAAAATTGCTTTCATTTTTTTGAACAATCTTGTTACAATTAGAAAAACTAAAATACTTGATTGCTATTTGTTAATGAACTTTCTTCAAAGTTGATATTAATTTTTTACAATATAATATCAATAAAATATTTTTGACTTGTCAAATGTCAATATATATTTTCTGAGAAACTAAGGGAAAATATGCAAGGATAGCACATGGTTATCTTTGGACTTTCTAATAACTTCTTTCTTCATTCTTGGCTTTTAGGGTGTAAATCAAGTTTGAAAACAAATTTTTGTTGCTTTTATTGTAATTATTTATTTAAACATAGGTTTATATATATTTCATTGAGTTCATTTTTCTGTCTTTAAAAAAATAGGTAAGATATATTTGAAGAAGTAATTAAAACTGACCTCTAAATATAATAAAGGATGTTAATCCTTCTTCATAATGAAAGAAGTGCACATTATAACTGTTTGAAATACAATTTTTTAACTATCTGCAAAACTCCAAAAATTTAATAAGGTATTCCATGGTCACTGTTAAAATATGATGGGTTATTAGTTCATTATTTTCATAATGTGTAAATGAAGGAAAATCAGTATATACCTTGTCATTGTCATTTTTCCTTTAATTTTAACCGGATTTATTCAGTTGCAATTGAAAATAATCTGTGTATATGTAAATGAAGAATTAAATTATTTCAGGGCCGGTGAGATGGCTCAGCAGCGTAAGCACCTGCCTGGCAAGTGCAAGGGCCCGAGTTCGACTCCTGGATCCCACATACGAAAAAAGGGCCAGTGATATCGCTCAGCAGCACGGGCGCCTGTTGGCGTGCGAGGTCCTGAGGTCGGCCCCCCGGTACCCACAAAAAAAAAAAGAAAAAGAATTAAATTATTTCAAAAGCACGATGATAAAGACATCTATAACCCCCAACAGATTACTGCACCCCTTCATATTCTCTCCATCCTGAACAAACTCTCTATCCTGGAATCTCAATTGTATAACTGTATTTCTACCATTATCAAAACCTTCTCCAACTTGGTTGGAAACTATTACCTGAAGCCCAGTTTGGGAGAAATGAATCTAGTACTGTTGTAGCTAAATCATGTGTGTCCTAACTTCCTGACTCCTAACATACAACTCTGGTACCTGAAGCAGATGAAAGGCTTACACCACCACACTGTGAACTACAATCCCCTCAACATAGTAAAAGCAGACGTTAGCTTTGTGTGTTAGCAATGTATAGCGCATAAAGGTTTTTCAGAAAAGTCTGAACGTGATTTCTTGGTCAAAATCAATACAAAGAGGATGGCCTTGACCAGGAAGAAAGAACTCAACAATCAGCAATCCATGTGACAAAGCTTGTTGTGTGCTGGCTTTGGCCTAGTGATTTCACTACTTCTCGGATCTTGGCTATGTAAATGGAGTGACCTAGGTCTCAGCATCAGTTAAAACAAACAAGCAAATAAAATTAGACATTTCCAACTGCCCCTGCCAGTCTTTTCAACCCCTACTGTGCTTCAGCTAATGTAAAATATGCTTTGGTGTGATTTTGTTATAAAATAGTTACTCAGTGAAATAGCATAGATTCATTTGAATTAAATCTTTGAACAGATGGGATATTTTAGCTGCCCTCAACCTTATTGCTTGAACAATTCATTTTCTAATTAGTGATGTGCTAAAAACATTCTTTTGAAAAGGATATGACCTGAATACATTTTCAGGCTGTCATAAGAAAAGCCATAAAACAAAGAAATTCAGGAGGCAGGAATTATTTTTTTTTACACTTATTTCCTTTCAGTGGACATTTTAAAAAGCCAAGATAATTTCCTACATTTCAGCATGTTGTTTACCCTTTGTAGTTTCATTATGAGTGTAAACAATTGGATAAATGCAAATTAAATAGAAGAAGCAGTCTTCTACAAAATTTCCTTTGATAATCTTACCCTTTTATTTTCTTTTATCATCAAACAGCTCTTGTTCCTTTTTGTTGCCCTTGTGTGTGTTTTTCTGGTTAATGTTGAGTGTTTCTCTTCTATTTATCTTTTCTACCCTGTATTTTCTAACTCAACCTGTACAGAAAAATATAATAAAAGTAGAAATCTTTTTCTACTTAAATATACACATGATAGGATGTACAATTTTAATGACAAAGAAAGGTAAATTGTTAAATATTGTATCTCCCACATAAACCAACAAAAATGTATCTTCCTGACTCAGGCCTAAATTTTTAATAATATATGCTGGCTAAAGTGACTTGTCACAGTTTTCCTCTTTATAAAAGAGTTTACCTCTGTTGCTTAGGAAATATCGAGTTTAAAGGAGCTCTTTTTAGACTCTGCACACTTGGGCACAGACTGAATTACAGTAAGCGCTTCATGTTTTTGCATATTGAAACTGATCGCTACATTTCATCCCTATGAGTCACTGAATTAGATCCAGAATTCATTTCTATGCTTTTTCAGACAAGCTGTTTGCATAGTTGGGCCAGTTATATTAACCAGTCTTAGTTACATCTTTATCGTCTTGTTTATGTTTTTACAGACTCTGCCCAACGCTCTTAAACTCTGTCATACTTCAAGTTCTCCAAAGACATTCTTCTTTCAGATCCCCTCCGTCTTGTGCAAGCTCCTCTGTAACTGGATACCCACAGTTTCTGCTCTGAGATTTGACCAAACTCACTTGTTCAACAGGTTGCTACCCCTTTTTCATCCCCACCGCCGCCCTCACCAATTTCACGTTTGCGCTTTGGGCTCCTACAGTCCCTTGCTTTCTGTTAGAGATTTTCCCTTATCTTTGGTAGTTGTCCTTTCTCCTTCATCAAAATGAATCTAGGGCTTGTCTATGGGTCACAAGGACAGAATGTTAAAGACTCAGAGGGACACAGTGGATAAGAAAGCTCTTCCTCACCGGTGGTAGAGTAGGCTAAGAAGCCTGAATATGGGTGAACGATGCAAAACAGAACTAAAGTGGCTGGGATGCTCTGCGTGGTTCCTACAACCAGTACTTCACCACCAAGGAGACACTGAGAGATTCTGCAAGAATGGTGAGGGCTAGGTACTCAACCTGCTGTGTTATTCGTTTATCTCCATCAGCCAACTGTGAGCTTCCTGAAGTAATAGTTGTATATGCCATCAAATTCCTCAGAAAACAGTGCTTGGAACAAGAAATATTCAATACTTGTTTATTGAGGAATATACGTGATGCTGAATTTTAATAATTTCTTACTGAATGCATCAGTTGAACAAAATATAGCCACTCACTGAACTACAGTTAAACAGCTTTCTAACAAATATGATTCTTCAATAAATTACAATTTTTCTTTTTCTACTCTTCCTTTTCAATTTTTTCATTTTCCTCCCTCCATTCCTTTCTCCCACCCCCTTCTTTCTTCTTTCCTTTTTTTTTTTGAGATGGTTTCACTCAAGCTGCTCTGGAATTCTTGGTCTCAATTGATCCCCGCCATTTCAGCCTCTCAAAGAGCAGGGATTCCAGGTATGCACTATTACCCCCTGGTAGAATTCCAAGTTCTAAATGTCTTCATGTATTTGAATTAGATTTCTTCATGGAATATTTCCTTGCAGTTGATGGGAAATCTCCAGCAGATGTCTCAGTATTGTAATACAGCCTTCAGGGCTGCGTGATTATTTTATTTGAAAGAAAAAAGTTTAGCGATTCTAATAATAACTTAGCAATTCTAATAACAACTTAAAGTAATTTGTTTTGCAGCCATATAAGTACATCTTTTCCTTTATTTTACTACTTTCTAATGTGTTTCATTAATATTTAATCACTTTAAAATTCTATTCAGTCAATCCTACTACTCTTGACAGCTTTCACTAAGCAAGTTCGCTTTCTCTTCTAAGGAAGGTTTTAAAAACTTTCACCTGAAATGTTTTATGGGCCCTGTAAATGCATAACTCTGGAAGAAATATCTCCTGCAAAGTTCTTCAAAGCAAGTAACAAACAAATTCACTAAAATTTTGTGTTACAAGGATGCTTGGAAACCCCTTTAGTGATAGCTCTCATGTTATCGGGCTGAAGACTTTCAAATAGAAATGAGATGCAGTGAGTTATACTTAAAGAAAAAACACTCTCGAATTTTTGGATACTAAAACGTTGACATCTGCTACAGTTAAAAAAAGACATTATCCCAAGAGTACGGTGATTTTATTTCCCTTGGTAAAAACAGAATTCATAAAAAGAAAGATGTTTTCAAGTATAAGTGAATGCCATTCAGGGGCAAGATTTTTAATGGCAATTAATTGCTCCTTTATCTGTATGAATCATGTAAAAAGCAGTTTGAATGAAGGAAGAGAAAAAGAAGACAGGTCAGTCTGTCTAACCAGAGGAGAATATATGAAGTTGCATGAATTTTTAAATATCCATCTGAAGGTTTAATTACATATGAAGTGTTCTTGTCATGACCTGGAATAAAAAAAAATTACCTAAAATGTATGAGTTTGCTCAATTTTAAACTTTTACCTGGAAATCAGTCTCTTCTATTTACAACTGTAGAAATTATTTCAAATTGCACAAAACTTATGTAAAGCAATATTTAGAAAAAGCCAAAGATGACTGTAATTCCGAAATTCTTGTTTTTGAGTATTTATAAGAACATGCTTTTTCTACTAGTTGGGAATAATGTTATTTATCTTTAGAGGGCAAATTCATTGTCAAATCTTTTAATACATTTTGTAGGGTAACTGTTAAAACTAGACTATGCACTGCAATCATTGTTTTCATTTTATAGGTGAAGACATTGTTATGGCAATTTAAGTATTTCTGAAGGTTGTATGAGTTAGAGACCGGGGTAGCTCTGATTTGAACACAGCATTTCTAAGGCTTGTAATCTTCATCAACCTCTTCCTTTACTTGGGTATTATTTTAAAAGACCAGTAAGAAAGCGCAGAACCAGGCATAGTGGCACAGGCACTACCTGGGAAGTGGGGAAGAGGACTGCTTGGGGCTCTCAGAATTCCAGGCCAGCCTGTGCAACGCGGAATGGCTCCATCTCAAAAAAATCCTACATGTATCTATATCTCCACAGGTCCATAGCTCTATTTCTCTCCACTCTCCCTCTCTTTCTCTCTCTCCCTCTATCTATATGCAGATATATTTATGCTGATTTGAACATTACACGTTTACATATATTAAAATATCATATGGTCATGGTACCCCATTTATAAATACAATTTTATGTGTTCATTAAAAGTCAATTAAAAATGAGATAAAGCTTAAAACAATTACAAAATGATACCTATATATTTTGCCATTGTAAAGAAGTATCAACAGTAAAGTACTTACCGACTCTTGAAAAAAGTAGAACATACCCCATATACTTTGCTACAACATATTTTTATCATGTTTCTATATTACGGAAAATTTTCTGTTGCAACTGAAATGAATTGTGCTCATTATCCTGAATATCTCAGCATTCCATAGTATAGAATTATAATGATGGGCCTTTATGCAACTATCTTCTTTCTTTTTAGATTTTTTTAAACAAAGCCTCACCAATAGATAAATTTCATTGTAATCTTTGCCCCCTTTACATTTCCTTTGCATTTATATATAAAATTGAGAACAGTTGCAATAAACTTAGTTGCATTATCCCCAAAAGGCTCCATACTCTAATTCCTTTAGTTACCTCTTATTAATAAATATTCAAAAAATTGAAGTTATTCCTAGTTTCATCTAGGAATTAAAAGTGAGTGAAAAGATAATTCAGAAAAAAAAATGGTACATAGTAGATAACTGCTTTAACCTTGCGTATTTTTATTTGTAAAATAGTTGATGAATTGAGAGCTTAAGTGAAAGGTATTTTTGACAACTTCAGAACACAAATGAAGAAGGCATAAATGACAGTTTCTATTCACTCATATTTTTACTTACTACGTGGCTCACTTCATATGTACATGCACATTTAAAATAACAGTAGAATAATATACTGTGTTTACAAAAAGCCCACATTTCCATAAGAGGCATAATTGAGGAAGACAGAGACTACATTTTAAACATCTAAACCACTTTTAGATTTTTTGTAATAAGAAAATGTTTATTTAAAATCTTATCCAGGGGCTGGTGAGATGGCTCAGAAGCGTACGCTCCTGCCTGGCAAGTGCAAGGGCCCGAGTTCGACTCCCGGTACCCATATACGAAAAAAGGAGGGGTGATATCGCTCAGCGGCACAGGCGCCTGCTGATGCGCGAGGTCCTGAGGTCGACCCCCGGTACCCACCAAAAAAAAAAAAAATGCTTATCCAAAAGTTTCAAAACCAAAATCTTTCCTCGTGTTGAAGAAAGTCTACTGTAATTCTTAGATTTTTATTAAATTGTTGATTTCTAAAATTCATAGATATGCCATGCATATTTATTCAATATTGAAACCTAAGCTCACAAAACGTCAGAAATATATTTGTAATACAACTTATGTACTTTCCAATTTTATTTTTCTTGAAACAAGTTTTTGCCAAGTGGCTAAATTATCCAGGCTGGGAAAGATCTTAAAAACCCCCAAGAATGCTAGGATTATAGATACGTGCCACCACACCTGGCTAATTTATGTACTTCCATTGGATTAACTTTTTTATGATTAAATGTGCAAAATCTCACTTCAATCATAAATTTTAAAATAACCAGTTTTTGTTGCTGTTACACTACCTGATGTACTTTTAGTCCAATAACAATTTTCTTGCACCCTATATGATGAACTGTCTTATTGTATAGTTATTTGTGCATAAATAATTTAAAAATATTTTTAAAAATGTAAAGGTACAGTACAGTTTCTATATTTTTATTTCACAATGCCTAGCACAACCTTGAATAAATGAGTTAATAATTATCAACAGGTAGATTTATTCAATGATTTAAAGCAGTGGGCACCTAAAGCCTTGATCCTTCCTCCAGTATTGTTAAATACTCTAAGACTCTTCTTCAGCCATGTGGACCCAAATCTCAGGATACAGATTTTAATAAGGACCTTAAGTGATTTATTTTCAGAAATTTTTGTATAAGTTTGTTTAGAGAACTTATATATATATTATGAATGACTTCCAAAGAGTACCATTTTCATTTTGAACACATCTTGACTTTCTCTGTCCCTGAATTCAAGCTACATTTAACACATTTTTCATAATTTAATAAAAGCTTTAATGAAGCATAATGGTATTGAAATGTCCATTTATTGCCTAAAATTTTGTAATATTTAAAATAAGAACCAGTGTCTTGGGCTTACTGATAATTACCACCTCATTCTTAACAATGACAGCATATAATTACCTATGTCTGCTTGTATTTTGTAATAAATACTCTGGACATATGAAACATATTTATATATGTATATATAATATGAACTATGTATGTATTACAATATATATTTTAAAATTAACATGTTTTCTTTCATAATAAATAAAATTAGAAAACAAAATAAAATACATTATGTAGCTATAAACCTCATTATAAAATACATATAACTACTTCTGATTTATTTCTATCTAAAGACAG
Organism: Erethizon dorsatum; assembly: GCA_028451465.1. Lineage (NCBI taxonomy): Eukaryota > Metazoa > Chordata > Mammalia > Rodentia > Erethizontidae > Erethizon > Erethizon dorsatum. The sequence continues at coordinate 10,908,187 of CM051828.1, read as the reverse complement.
AATTCATATCTCTATTTTGAACATTTTTTTTAAACTAATACTACCAAAACTTAAAATGATGTTGTCTTGTTTCATCTATTATGAATGCTGTAGAGTTAAAGACAATCATTACTTTAATAATACTTGAGAAAAACACTTCAATTAAAATAGGAAAATTTTATGCAATCTGAAATCAACCCAAAATTTTATACCTTCCAAAATCTTTCCCCTTATTTGTGCATTCTTCAATTTATTTCAGTGATATCTTAAAGTATTTAGTGTATAGATCTTTCACTTCCTAGCTCAAAATTATTATTAAATAAATACTTTGAGACTTCAAAAATATTAAAAAAATTTAAATTAAATTAAATTTAAAATTTAAAATTTTAAATTTTACTTTACCTTTATACTTTCCAGCTGTATTAAGCTATAATTGAAAAACAAAATTGTACATATTTAAAATATATGTGAGAATTTTATATACATATATAGTAAAATTATTACTGTAATCACATTAGTTAACACATCCATCACCTCACATAGTTACCTTTCTAATCTAAGGCTTAGATCATTTAAAGGATACCATCTTGTCAAATTTTAAGTGCACAATGCACTGTTATTAACGACAGTCACCACTCTTCATTTTAGATCTCTAGAACTTACTCATATAACTGAAAGCTATAGTCCATGACAACCACCATTGTACTGTATATGAATTTGGTGTTATTAGATACATGTACGAAGCATACATTTTCTCTCTGTTTCTAGCTTATTCACTAAGCGCAATCCCCCAAGTACACCCATGTTGTCACAGATGTCAGGATTTCCTTCCACATATGGCTTCTTTTTATAGTCCTTTGTATGTGTGTTACAGCGTCCTTGACCTATTTATCCATCAAATGACAGTAAGACATATGCAGGTATATTCCCTCTTCTCCATTTCCTTAACCAGACTTGTCTCTTGTAATTTTGATAGTACCATATTAACCGGAATGAGATTTTGATTGTAGTTGAATGTGGTTTGAATTTGTATTTCCTTGAAAATTACTGGATTTTGGACACATTTTCATGTACCCATCAGTCATTTATAGGCCTTCTTTGGGCCAATGTCGATTTAGACTTTGCTCATTTTATTTTATTTATTTATTTATTTATTTTTTGTGAGTACCGGGGGTCGACCTCAGGACCTCACACGCCAGCAGGCACCCGTGCCGCTGAGCGATATCACCGACCCCTTTTTCGTATGTGGGTTCCGGGAGTCGAACTCGGACCCTCGCTCTTGCCAGGCAGGCGCTTACGCCGCTGAGCCATCTCACCGGCCTCTCTGCTCATTTTAAAATCAGATCATTTCTTTTTCTGCTTTTGAGTTGTATGAGTCCCTTGTATGAAATCAATCCTTTAATAAATATGTTGTTTGAAAATATTTTCTACCATTTCTTAGGTGGCCTTTTCATTTTATTTATTATTTCAATTGCTATGCAGACAGTTTTTAGTTTACATACATATTTTCTGTTTTTTTTTTTTTTTTTTTTTTTTTTTTGCTTGGTATTTTGGTATAGCCAAGCATACATCGTCAAAACCAATATCAAAGAAAAATTTCCCTATATATACTTCTAGTAATTTTATTGTTACAGATCTTAAATATAAGGCTTGAATCTGCTTCAAGTTAACTTTTGTGAAAGACATATGTTTGAGGTCCTGTTTTATTATCTTGCATGGGGATGTCTAATCTTTTATCATTTGATATCAATTGGTGTCTATAATGATACCAATATCATTATTGAAAAAACTATCCTCTCCCTATTGTGTAAATTCCCTACCTTTGTCAAAAATTAGTTGACCATCTTTTTCATTTGTCCTGGTGTCTTTCTTAAACTAGTTTCATAAAATTTTGGTTAGTATAGCTTTGTTATATAATTTATAGTGAGAAAGTATAAGACCTGCCTTCTTTTCTCTCAAGATTCTCTTGGCTTGTCAGAGTTCTATTTCTCTCAAGAATGCCAGTGAAATATTGATAGCACGAGTGAATACATTACTTTGGGTTGTACAAATATTTTAACAGTATTAAGTCTTCCAACTTATGGACATGAAATATCTTTGCATTTATTGGTGCAATCTTCTATTTATTTCATTGATATCTTACAGTTTCTAGTGTACAGATCTTTCAAGTACAGGGTCAAATTTATTATTAAATATTTGATTATTTTGATGTTATTGTAAATAGTATTGTACAAAATATGTTTTCAAGAGAAAATACAAAATTTATAATATTAAATAGGAATATTTTGTAAATAAAAATGTAAATGGCTATGGTATATTAAATGTCTATTAGGATAGTACCAGGAATTCCATCAAGAATTGCTTTGTGGGCTGGGGATGTAGTTCAGTGGTAGAGCACTAGTCTAGCATGTACAAGGCCTTGGCTACCATCCCCAGCAATGCAAAGGTAAATAAAATGAATTATTTTTCCTCCTTTAGTGATCAATTCACTACTCTATTTATAAATGACTGTATCTTGTTTCAAAATATTTTTGCTCGTATTTGACCATATTTATTCCAATGAAAATATATGTCCAAATTATTTTCCCAAATAAAGATCATAATATTTTCCATTGAGAATATAGATAATTTCAAGCTTTTTTTGTAGTTATGCCTCAAGAAATCTCAATAAATCCCGGTATTATCTGTAGAAGTAGATACCAATCCCTGCCAGGTCTTTCCATTGATCTGTTCCTATGGCATAGGTACCTTACACAGCAGAAGACCTAGGCCTGGCTTTCATCTATTATCTCTGTCCCATTTTCCTGGTATGTGTATGTCCCTCTGAGATTGGTTGAAATGAAATATGAATAAAAGAAGTGTGGAAATGGCTTCATGCATTGGACTCTAGAAGCCTTACTTTCCCATCTCCTTAGACTTACAATAGCCTCCTTCTGGAAGGTCTCTTTCACTTGCTCCAGTCATACAAGGTCAGCTCCACAAGCCTGACAGAAAAGCAGATGTTCAGCTTGGGAAGGAAAAGGGGAAAAAGAAGCTTCTTTTTTTGTAGGCTCTCCTAAAATTTATAAGTATTTCTCTTGGTGATCACTTTTCATCTAATAGGCACCAGCAACGTACTGCTTTCCCATAGGTAGAAAACAAAGAATAGGGGATAATAGGTACCCTTTGATCAGTTGATACTAATTATCTAGGGCCCATGACCAATACACTTTGATATAATTGCAAAAACTCCCAACGAAATATTACTTTCATCATAGCTTAATTACCACACATAGACAATGCTGATGCCCTCAATCAGGAAATGTCTGCCTCCAGGTAAATTTGACAACATAATGCAGCACTAACCTCTAGATGCCATGTGTCACCTGATGTGTTGTTCATTTGCAAATGGCTTATTGAACTCTCTTAATACTAATATTCAATCCACTCTTATTTCTTGTGTCTAAAATTCTAGAGCTGAACTGAGCGTAAGCTCAGGCAATTGAAATAACCCATGCTTTCTCTTCCCAGTAAATCTGTTCCTATGCCCCTCCTTCCACACATAATTGTTTAAGCATGTGAAATCTGCCTTTTAGACTAGGCTTATCATCTGAAGAATAATCTTCAACACCTTCCAGAAATGAGGCCATCATGAGTATTTTTGCTCTGGGTTGCTTAGGGCTCCGTGAAGAACAGTTCTCCCCTGCTTTCCATGTCAATTAATAGTACCCTTCTCTGGTTGTACATATTGAATAAAATTTCATGCAACTGTTCCAGCACTGCCTAAAAATGCAGAGCCCCCTGAAACTAGCATTCTGGTACTCAACTCATCTACTATACCTGCCTCAATTTGGGGTTAAAAAACACAATCAATCAAAAATTAAAACAAAACAAAACAAAACAAAAAACACCCCACAATCAAATCAGCAAACATATATTGTATTTCCCACCAAGTGTTCTAAATACAGAAAGTTTCTGTTTTTCTCTAAAACTGTATAACTAATCTTTTTTTATTTGTTTGTTTGTTTGTTTGTTTGTTTTGGTACCCGGCAGGTGCTTGTGCTGCTGAGCTATATCCCCAGCCTTGTGTAACTAATCTTGCCTGACTATTAAAAATATCTCAGCACCCACATGTACAATTTTAATAACTGCACATGAACAGCTTTAAATCAAAACACCAATAGATGACAAGCTTCATTCAGGATCTTGATGAAGTTCCTACTTTTCTATAAGATCAAAGTCCATATAAAATATCCACCTGTATAAAAATAACCTCTCCCCTATAGACAAGGTTCATCACTTATAGTCACTGACCAAGTTTATGTCAGTTAAGACAAGAGCAGAACTCTAGAAATGGGCAGTTGTGACATAGGACTGGCCTTGTAAACTACAAACATGAAAACCCTACATCATCTTTTTTTTTTTTTTTTTTTTTTCACTAAACAGTTTCTAAAATTTAACCTGCTGGATTAAGGTTCCCCTAGAAGTTTCCATTCTTACCTTGCTACCAAATCTACTTCTTGGAAGCTCTTCAAAGGTTTTAGCCTAACATATCAGTTGATAACTTTCTCCTAAATTAGTGTTTTTGCGGTCTGCCTCAAAACTAAAGGCCTGACCCAATGCAGAAGGTAACTCATATGGTAAAATGCAGCAGATCTCAAAAGCAGAACAGGGGAAACTCCAGAGAGAGTGGTGGGAAGGGGCGCTCAACCTAGCAGTTCATAGCTCTCCCAAGTGGATTGTTACAAAGTAGGACCCACTGTGTGTTTGGTCCCTTCCAAACACAGCCGTTCACCTTCCATTTTTCTTTCCTATTGTGACACAACTTAGGGGGACCCTGACCTGGACACTGATGCCATGCTCTTGGACTCAGAACTAAACACTCCTTTTTTTCTTATAGAATCATACCTTGTTCTTGGCTACTTTGAAACTCCTTGAATTTGGTACTCAACACATTCTGACATGAAAATTTTGTCCCTGTACTCTTTTATTATTCCCAAGCTAGAATTTATCAGTATCGATTTTCTTGTTACATGTGACCCTTTCCAGCCAAAATGACTTTTTCCGTACTCACGGTTTTAGGCTCTCACCAGACCTCCAGGAGTCAATTACTAAAGAGTACCAAGGTACTACTGTAAAGTACACACTCTTGGGTACTTTGTATAGCAACAAATAGTAGAACAAGACACAAGTGTTTGGCTCCTGATCACCTAGTAAATATGAGCTTTTGTTAATAATATTATTTTTAGTCTTTGTGGTCTATTTCTCAACCTGAATCAGATTTATCTATGTTGTGGTTTCCATAACTTTTGTCCATGTAATCCTTCTAGATTTTCCAAAGTCTTTCACACTAAGGTAAGGGGAGAAAGCCCTCCTTAACAAGTTGATGCAGAATAGCAGTGTGAGGCAACCTGAACAAGACACTAAAACAATTTACCCCTTTGCTGCTTAATGCAGAAGTTTACTCTAAATACAGTGAGCGGAATATTATTTCTTTTATGCTTGGAATAGCATATGCTAACACAAATAATGCAAGCTAATATACTTCATAAGTTAATGCAATGGAAACAATGTGCATACTAATAATTATAATAAATGCTGTACATGGGTAATTGCATGCAGGAGTGAAGCACAAAGGTGTGGCACTTAAGAGAGAAGCAGAAAATTGATTAGGAAACACTGCATGGCAGAAGGAACCTGGGACATTGGGTTTCTATGCAATCATACTTCACTTCCTGCATGTCTGTGAAATAAATACAATTTTTAAGTAACAGTTTGGAAAAATACTGTTTTCTTATTTTTCTTTCATGTATCTCTGTTTCAGTTGCAAAAAGAAAAGAACATATGTTGGACAAACTAAAATCAATAACTCTAAAAATTAACTTCCTTTTTCCTGTAACAGAATTAGGCACAAACAAGAATCATGTACTTGGAGTAAGAGAGAGAATTATGTGTTGTAGACATGACAATTTATTGAAAGCAGCTGAGATTGCTATAAGAAAAGCCTGGTGGCACTGATAATAAAGTAGGGTAGATTTACTGGGATCTATTTCTCATCTCGATACAGAAAGTGTGTAAATAAGAACCTTGCTTCAGGGTACATGTGCACTGCCTTTCTTTTTAAATTTTTAGTAAAGTCTGAATAATTTGCATTCACCTAACAGAATATAACTCTTTTATTCATGGATAAGTAATATTTGAATTTGATCAATATTTCATTTCTTCCATTTTTATGGAAAGACAGATTGTCTATCAAAAGAAATGTAGGAAGAATCTATAAAAATGTGTGCAGCACGTACTGGTTTAGAATTTTAAAAATGGGGAAAACATGTCAGTACTTTTAAATTTAAGTATAAATTCTTTGAATATAAATTTTGAGTTGAGTGAAACTACTTTTGCGCCTCACTGGAGAAATGTTAAAATCCCAAGTGGACTCTCACCCGAGCAAGCTGTCAGTGTGAATATTTGTAACTGATTACATAGAGAATGATATGCCATTGCACAGTCCCTCTGGCCAAAGGACATTTGCAAGATTTTAGCAAAATGTAAGTAGAGCTAACTACCTAATACATAATACCCTGTAAGTGCACACACATTACTGTGCACAAGTGGAACACCACTAACAGAACCAACAAAGCCCAATAGTTTGTCTTAAAATAAGTGTCTCTTTTGTGTTCAATAAATGGGAATGCATTTACTGTCGTTCTAATTCTATATAATTACAGCAGATGGGAATGTTTTTCCTTAGATTGAGAACTTGGCATTTTCCTTGTTTAATTTGGCTCGAGAGACAACATTTATAGGACTGCATTCCAGGCAGTGATTTTCTAAAAGATTCCCTGTTGAATTTGAATGTAATTATGTTAAACATTCCACCCCCAAATTATAATCCTAACCCTAAAAGTCATTCCTTGGGTATAAAACAAAAACATACACCTTTTACTGGATTTTATGAACGACTGAGCAGGATTATGTAATTAATACTCCATGGTAAGAACTCACATACAAATTTAAATATGAATACAACTAGTTTTAACTAAAACCCAAATGATTTTAAGTTTATTAATTAAGCATGACTTTTCCCAATGTATATGGGTTAATGTTACAGTTTTTTCTACATGACTGGCAGGCAAAAGTCCTGCAGGAAATGCAGGAAGAGGACAGAGAAAATTTGGAATATCTCAGATAGCTATCTCTACTTTGCTCTTTTGCATTGGTTCTGGGTGGTGAAGGGAACAGGGGTACAAATACAATTAGTACAAATTACTAAGTCAATATTGAGTTTTAGAAGAATCACCAGAATTTGTGGAGAGAGCAGAAGCCAGACAAGCTTACAGGAACTTTCCAGACAACCAGGAAGACTATAACAAGTGAACTGCTTGCTGCAGCACGTTTGGAGTCAATACTTGAAGCTACAAAAAGTTGCAAAGCTTATTCAATACAACTTAATATCCAAGAGAATACGTCACCATGGGAACTAAGCCAGTGACTCACTAAGTTTGGCTGATATTTGTCACTCTTTCTGAAGAACACGTACTGTTGTTGGAAAAACAAAACAAAAATGAGGACAAGAGCAATTTCAAGAAAGAATAAGTGAAAATTGCAGAGTTAGGAGAGATCCAGGGGCTCAGCCTGAAATTAGAAATATGCAAATTATGCATGAGTTTAGTAAAAGTAGTACTCCACCTCAAATAAAAAGTGAGAGGGGAAAATTGGGGCTTCTATTTACATTGGCTTACTGTATATTATGTGACAGTCTTAAATCGGATGGGATCTACAAAGAAAATAAATACAAGCAAAAGAGGGATCATAAGCAAGATGAAGGAACTAATAAGCTCAAAAATATACTAAAAAACAAAGAGTAGTCTTTTGCTTCAGAGCCACAAAATTCATGTGATATTTTTCCTGTTAGCTGTTTCTGAAATTTTTTTATTATACTGAATATTCTATTTCATATAGAAACACAATGCTGCGAGCTACCTGCTGAATGAACACAACCGCTTGCAAACTAAACACAATTTATAAAACTCTGAATAGAAGGTGAGCATGGCTCTTCATGCAGACTAAAATTTGCTCTGCTCATATTAAGAACATTTAAGAAGTAGTTATTAAATATGAAGACATTCAAACCCATAAGATTCTGTACATTTTTTAAAAGCTACAAAATGCTAATTTCTGGTAAGGATCAAAAGCACATCTTTCATTTCTTGTAGGAATGTAAAGTGCTAAACTGCTTGGAAGATTATTAGGGATCGCCTTGCAAATCTAAACACAATCTTAACATATGATCAAGTAATTGATGAAGTAATAGCATTTCTACAAATTTCCCCTACTTATTCGAAAAATTATGTACAAGCAAAATCTATCGTGCATATAGAAGTTTTATTAAAAATTATGGATACTAAAAATAATCAAGGTATCTTTCCATAGATCAATAGTTAAAAATACTTGGTACTTCCATGTAATGGAAGAGTATTTAGTGAGAGAAACAAAGAGCTATCTGTCTACACAGACGTGTGGTAAGTTTTTATTACTAGTGAAGAAAGGCACTGTCAAAATTCTATCTAATACTATACATGATTAAATTTGAATGTAACATTCAGGAAAAGACAAGACCATATAGATATAAACTTTTCATTGTTTTTAGAATAGGCACTGATTTCTTGGATACAACATCAAAATATTAGCAACAAAAGAAAAACACTAGCTAAATTGAACATTACTAAAATTATATATTCTTATGCTCCAAAAGATAACATTAAAAATGAAAAGACAACTCACATAATGGGAGAAAATATTTGCAAAATATCTATCTAAAAGGGATTTTATATGCATGATAAATTATAACTCTTCTAATTCAATAATTAAAATACAAATGAAAAATAAGGAAAAAAGCCAGACACAGTGGCATGTATCTGTAATCCCCACCTTCTGGGATGTTGATAAAGGAGGAATGCAAGTTTAAGCCCAGCCTGGGCAATTTAGGAACTTTGTGAAATCCTGTGTCAAAAATAAAAAAAGGGCTGGAAATGTAGCTGAGTGTGAAGGCTCTGCGTCCAATCCCTAGAACTATATTAAAAAATAAAGAATGAAAAACAAAATATCTGAATAGGCACTCCTTGCAAGAAAATAAACATTTGACCGTCAAATGATGAAAAAGTGCCTAACATCATTAAGCAATGGAGAAATGAAAAGAGGGTGTGAAGATTAGATGGGAGAGGAATGGGAAGAATGTGTAAGTACAGTTAGCAAGGAAGAGTACATTCCAAGAGATCTACTGCACAGCAATGTAACCAAAGTTAGCCATGATATATTACCTTCTCAAAAACTGTAAAAAGATTGAACATTATATGTCATCACTACAAAATTGTAACTATCTAATAGTGTGACTTAATTTAGTGTAAATGTCTTATGTGTTCTATATGTTTTTGGCCTACTGGTCTGGTTGTTAATCTGTTTATATGATAATTGACTTTATATTGACTTATAAATAAATGCATCTTATACTGGAAAATAAAAGAGGGGTGAAGGAAAGAGGAAAAGAAAAAAAAAGAATTGAGATGTTATATATACGCACCAAATTCCTACAATGAGTGGAATCATTATGTACTGCGAACATGTACTAACAAAATTAAAATTCAAAAGGTAACTATGTGACATAAAAACATACAATATTCTATGAGTTAAAATGACAAAAAATTCAAAAATATACAATGATGGATATAATTATTTTAAAAATTTAAAAGAGAAATAACTAGTTTTAGCAAGAATATGGAGAAATTACAGCCCTCTTATACTATTGATGGGAATGTGAAATGATGCTGTCACTCTGGAAAATACTCTGGCAGCGCCTCAAAATCTTATTCAGCTAGCACATGTCTAAGCAAATACATTCTGAGAGGAATGAAGACATATGCCATGCAACAAGTCTATACAAGTACTGTATTCCTAACAGTGTTATTCAGAGTAACAAAAAGCAAAAACATCCCAAATGAACATCAATTGATGAATGGATAAATAAGAAATGGTAGATCCACATAGGGGGATATGATTTGGAAATAAAAAAGAAAATATGTAATGAAATAAGCTATAATATATATGCTCCTCAAGAACATTATTCTACATTAAACCAGAAATAAAGGCCATATATTGTTTACTTTAAGTATATGAAATATACAAAATGGCCAAATCTATAGAGACAGTTGACCAACATTGCTTAGGGCTAGTGTATATGTGTGTATTTAAAAAACCGGTGGGTGATGGAAATTGACTGGTGATGTCACAGGTATTTTGTGTGAGTGAAATGTTCTAAAATGAGATAATGATAATGACACAACTCAGAAAATATACTAAATATTACTGATCTTTACACTTAAAACATGAATTACATCTTAGTGAATCTGTCCCTAATAAAAGGATTCTCAGGTGACTCGAATGATCCAAATGAATTGAAGTCACGTCTTACTCTGAACCATATTATGTGATGATACAAAGATTCATAGATTTGCCTTGAAAATTACTGAGAGAACTAATAAGCATTGGCCACAAACTACTATCTAAATAAAAAAAGAAGCTGCTGCTTCTCTCATATCAGGCAAAATAATAGACTAGTACTGTACCCATAAGAAGATGAAAAGTATATTAAAAAAAAAAACACCTCAGAAATATCTCCAGCCTAGGGATTAGACATAGAGAAAATAGATGGTTTAAAAAGTAGCTGCACTGGTACAATATTGTATATTAGTAGTATGATGGACTCAACTAGTGAAGGTAAATCATGGTTGACAGTGTGTCGGACATCGTGTAAATAATTAAAAGCCGATGCATCAAAGTTCACAGAGTGGGAAAGATGCAATTATTTTCCCAGCAACAGGATTCCGTATTTACCTCAGCAAAATTTTCCTGAATGGGGACATTGTCCATGCCAAATCCTCTGAGAAACAGCCATGGTGTCACAGAGGACATTGTCTCCCATGGCTGAGGACCATACACCTTTTGTTAGAAAAAAAAAACCAAAAAACAAAAAAACAAAATCAAAAAACCTCAATGAAAACAAAGCAGTGATTTCCAGATAGGTAACAGTACCACTGAGTTCCATGCTTAATGAATTCCCATATGTATAGCAGGCCAGATCCTTGTGTAAGATTAATTGTGAGGCAGAGCACCTATTACCATGTTAGCCACTCTTTTGAGAAAGGGAAATTTTTCGTATGACTTAAAGAACTAGCGAGTTCAGAGGAATTTAAACTATGACAATAAATTTTCGGAGGTGGAAGCTATTGCGTGCTCATCTGGGTCTTCCAATCTAAGCAAGCATATTTGGTTATGACTAGTAAGGCAGAATTACGCCTATGTATTAAGTTCTTTAAACATCTAGGAATGCAAAAAGAATAATTTTGCTTTGCTTCCCTATTACATTTTATTTTATATTGCTTGATATATTGACTCTGCCTTTGAAAAGATGGCTAATTCTTCTACATTGACTGCCATAGGAAAGGGCTCTAGGGAATCCTTGAGCAGCCAAAGAAACATTGTTTGCTTTCGACCGATGTTCTTCTCAGCTAGCAGAATTGTCTCACAGATTATTGAAAGTAGACAATAATTGTAACGTGTTCCACATTTTCTTTTCTTACTACTAATGCCTTTAAGGTGCATGAATTAACTCTGAAATGACCATGTCTAAATTCTGAGAGCAGAGACTTTCAAGGTGTGTACCAGAGAGTCAAAATACTTGATATTTCAATTCTTTTTTTTTTTTTTTTTTTTTTTGTGGGTACCGGGGGTCGACCTCAGGACCTCGCGTGCCAGCAGCGCCCGTGCCGCTGAGCGATATCACTGGCCCTTTTTTCATATGTGGGTTCAGGGAGTCGAACTCAGGCCCTCGCACCTGCCAGGCAGGTGCATATGCCGCTGAGCTATCTCACCAGCCCAATATTTCAATTTTAAAGTCCTGAAGTTTGGAGAAAATTTTTAAATGTTTTTCTCTAATTTTTTAATTTTCTAAAAAATTGTACATATTGTATTCAAAAATATCCTTCTAGGAAATCTATAAAGTGGATGTTTTTATTGCACTAAATAAATCTAATGAATTTTGTATTAAAAAATGAAAAGAAAAATGACCTAAAATTATGTTTTTAGAAAGCCCCATGTTGGGAGTACTTTGCTTCACTTATAAATATTTTAAGCTTTTTGTATTCAAAGGTTAATATTAACTTACGTTGTGAAAGTGTATGTTACGGAACTCTGGAACACCAAAACATTTTTTCACAACTCACACTTTGATATAAGTGAAGACTCAAATACCTTGGCAAGTGTATATGTTTTACTGAAATTATTTTAAAAATTCTTGTGTATGGCATAAAATATATTTGGGAGTCTACCAGAATTAATTACTGATGATCATCTAAATGTTTCTCTTCTGCTGGTGGTGGGGAGTCCTCCATCATCATGGAATTAAATACTAGCAGTTTCTTCGGAAGTCATTCTTATGTGGTTGTATCCCAATGGGAAGAAAATTCTACATGTGAACAGGGAAGTGGTTATACCAAGTCTAGTGTTTCCATTGTACATTAGTCTTTATATTCTAATCTTATAATATGAAAAACATGGGTATTCTACCTTTGATGACCATAAGTAAAGGTCATTATATTTCTCTGGGGAATCTATGTTTCCTTGTGGTTATGAAATTGAGCTTCTGGGTTAGCACATTTGGCTCTAGAATTACTGAATTATCAATTAAGATATTATGAAAAAGTAAATAAGGGACAAATTCTTTCCCAGAAACAATTAAGATTGGCAAGACTCCAAATGTACTCATCAGAATGCCAAAAACAGTTTTCGACATGAGCCAGAGCTTCAGTGTTAAGTAATTCAAGAATATTTAGCTAATAATTAAAAATAAAAGTCCAGAGGAATAAAATGAAACAATATGAAAACTGAAACCTACATAAAGGAAAATAGTAACATCTTTTTCCCTGTTCCCATTCTTCCTCTGAAAACCTACTATTCCTCACATCCTTTATTTTCTCTTTTTTTTTTTTTTTTTGTGGGTACCGGGGGTCAACCTCAGGACCTCGCGCGCCAGCAGGCACCCGTGCCGCTGAGCGATATCACCGGCCCCTTTTTCGTATGTGGGATCCGGGAGTCGAACTCGGGCCCTCGCGCTTGCCAGGAAGGCGCTTACGCCGCTGAGCCATCTCACCGGCCCTATTTTCAAGTTCTCCAACCCAACTTGAAGGTGTTCTGTTCTCTAAACTGTCTATTAATTTTCACTTACTATGTCACTGTCTTCTTTTCTTGAAACTCCCTCTTCAAAATATATTCATTAATATTTACATTGTATCTTAAAACACACCATTTCAAAAAGTTTAAGGTTAATTAACATACTTTGATTTTATTATACTTGTTAAACTACTTATAATTTACTATTTTAAAAGTTCTTATTTTGTGTACCAGTTTGTAAATAAATAGAAAGAATGTTATGCCTATATATCTATTTTGATGCATCTATACCTATCTGCCTAATTGTATATATGGAAATTTAGAACTCATCATATGGTCTTTTGAATTACCTAATTTTGTAAACTTCCCTTTAATGAAACTATACATATTTTAAGGCAATTAGCAATGTAATAACAATAGTTAATTTCACTTCTTTTAAATATGCTTTGCTACAATAAGTGACAAGATAGATGAAAAAAATAAATCTTAACTTATAGAAAAACAATAAAAAGGTCTACAATCCAGTTGTTTGGGAACGAAAACAAAATTTATGGTTAATTTTAGTTTACAATTTAGTTTGAAATTAAGAATCTATAAAATGATGTTGAGATTCTGAATATCTGAGGAGTGATATGTGCTTAGGATTAGTAACATGCAAATATTTTCTCTTCAAAATTGTTATATTTCCATGGAAATGACTCTTTTAACAGTTCAATTTTAAATAATTCCAAAGAAATATCACAAAAATAAAGTTCTATTTGTGGTACTATTTGTACTACTTGTTAAATCATTTCTCATATAAAAATTCCTCTGAATTATTATGATATAATGGACAAACACCTTGTGTTAAATTTTTTTTAGTCATTTAATTCATAGTAGTTCCTTCCATAGAGTTTTGAGTACACAGAATTATCTTTAATATATAATTCATTCATTATGCAGGAACACTGTAAAATGACACTTCTAAATAAAACTCCCTGTGTTACCACAAATTACAAAATAAGAAAAACATATGGAAGTTTCACTCTCTTAAGGTTTGATGTCTTCTGAAAGCAAAATTATTGCCATATTGAATCCATAACTGTAACTGCTTTCTATTTTGAAAAAAAAATTACTGAATATACTAATTGGCATTAGACAATTAGAAATGAGCTTTTCTCAATCTAGTCTCCTTTTAAGAAAATAAAACAAAAAAAGATTTAAAGAACATTTCAGTAAAATACATCATCTTGACTTGTGTACGTGATTTTTTACAATGATTTTCTAGTTACAATTTTTCTTTAACTTTGGCTTCAAAATGACTGAATTCCTTCCTCCTTCAAATGTCAGAGCTTTTCATTGTCATGGTTGAACAGGATCATAATTCAAAACTAATACTTTTTTGACTGGTTATAGTTCAGTAGCTTTCTATTTTTGCAAAGGACATATCTAAAGTATTAAAAAAAGAAAAAAAGAAAAACCTGACAAGTTCTCTCAAACCCCAGTTCAAATGCAGCTGTCCCTGCCTTGCTTGCTTAGATGACCTGGTTGATATCCTCTCAGCCTGTCAGAGGTTGCTGCACATATGAAAATTCGGAGGACCTGGTTCGGTGTGTTTACTGGTGGAAAGAGTGATAAAGGAGAGAACTGTCCCAAGTTGCAAGCGGAGGCCCTTGGCTTTAGGTTGCAAGCCCTCAATGAATTTACAGAAGTACATATGTATTGTTCATTTCCTATCCCCTGACTCAGTAAAAATGCTGTCACAAAATAATCATTATTATTGTCAGTTCCCTTCATCCATTTTTACTATAGTGTTACAAAGTTACATCTGTCATATTCTCCTAAATTCTTTACAGTTAAGAATAAAATTATACTTTTGAGCACTCTAGTTTCAGCTCATTTCTATTGTCTCATACAACTTGATGAAATTAAGTCCTAAATACATCAGTCTGGAATAGTTTCACTTTATTGTTTTATGTGTTCTTTTTTTTTTTTTTTTGGTGGGTACCGGGGTTCAACCTCAGGACCTCACGCGCCAGCAGGTGCCTGTGCCGCTGAGCGATATCACCGGTCCTTTTTTCGTATGTGGGTTCCAGGAGTCGAACTCGGGCCCTTGCGCTTGCCAGGCAGGTGCTTACGCCACTGAGCCATCTCACCTGCCCTGTTTTATGCGTTCTTGATAGAACATGAAAATGTATGTTTCTCCTACTATATAAATCACTGAGGTTTTTCTGAATGAACTAAAACTTGTTTAATTTTCCTGGAATTTGCATTGGAGTCAATATATTTATGAAATATCTTAGTCAAAAGTTGCGATGGTATGTCATTTCAAATAAAAAGAATAATACCTTATCTACTTACACTATTCAAAACATCAAGTTCATAACATAAAAGAAATGGAATTATCTAGAAATACAATAGATTAAAGAAGTTTAAGAGATACGACTAAGAGAGTCAACGTGGTATTTTGGACAGGATCCTGGAACAGAGAAAGCCACTACTGATAAATTTGGAAAATTCAAGTAACCCATCTTGTTTAGTTAATGGAATTGCGTTAGTGTCAACTTCTTAACTTTGGTTATGCAAGAATCGACATTATTTGACATAGAATGACTAGGATATGGAAAATCTCTATTAGCTTTCTGTTACACTGGCAAGTCTTCATTTCTGTACAAGTCATTTAATAAAATGATAAGTTCTTTTGATGATATGGATGCTTGAAAACCCTTAAGAATTACACACTCTTATAAATGTGAATATAAATTTTGATTCACATTAGTGGACGCCTGTGCTCAATGACCTAGAAACAGGAGATATGGGAGCCTTGAAAGAGTAAAATAATATTCCTTGGGATTTACAATGTGACCTCAAGCTCAGTAATGTGTTATCTCTATACTAATCACTAACAATTAGAAAGAGTTACTTCTCTGAAGTTGGGCAATATTACATTTCCTTTTCTCATGTAATACTATTCTCTTAAACCTGTAGCTTGAAAGAAATTAAAACTAATGGGATACATGTTTAAATAATATCTGAGAATAAAAATATACTTGTTATATGTAAACATTGCATAATTTAATTTCTAATAATTTAGAAAAATAAATTGTGACAGGCAGAATTTTACAATGTGTCCTAAGATCCCACATGCTCTGATGTACACACAACTTTCATCAGTTATTCAATCGAATACTATGTAGGTGCTGGGCAGAGACCTTCACAGATGCAGTTAGCGCCCCAAGTCAGTTGCCTTTACATTGGGGAAATGCTCCTCACTGAGGCTCTGCTAATCAGCTGGTCCTTGGGGCAAATAAACTGGTAGAGATCGAAAACCTGAGTGCGATTTGACGAGACTGTATTACAGGCTGTCAAGTGGGAGGATAGAGAAAGTTGGAAGTTTCTAGTTCACAGCAGACGCCCTGACAGACAACAAAGTAAGCTAAAACATATCAGTCCTACAACTTCGAGTACCTTGAGTTCTGAAAATAGCAAAATGTCTTTGCAATTGGTTTTGCCCTGGAGACTCCGGGAGAGCTCCCCACTCGGCCTTCCTATGAATTCACCCTCAGCCGAGGACCAGCGGTGTCACGCGGGGCTTCCGACCTGCAGGGAACGGGGAGCAAAGGAATGAAAGCGAGTGAGGACACAGAGTTCCAGTTTAGTGGTTGGTTAGATACGGTAGAAAGTAAATTTACCACATCATGAGTTTGAGACCAAACAGTTAATATATGAGCTTGTTCATGATATTTACAATCTTTTATCAATTTCGGTATTAAATTATGTTTTGTTTCAGTGACTTTTGTTTTGCTTTGTTTCGTTTTTGTCATACTGGGGTTTGAGCTCAGGGCCTTGGGCATGCTAGGCAAGCACTCTACCACTGAGCTAAAAAAGACAGTCATTTATACGCATAAGAAGTTATAAATGTACCACTTGTTTTTACTATTTTAAACTATTCACACACCTATTTTATAATCTTCTTTGGTTAAAACGACTTGAAAGGTAAAAAGAAATAAGCAGCAGCCAGACAATGCAAAATTTCAAGTGTTCATAATATTTAAACACAAATATTTTACATACCTATTGACATATAGTCAGCCAGACATGGTGGCATATGCCTGTAATCCCAACACTTGGGAGGCTGAGGCAGGACGATCACCATGAGTTCAAGGTCAGCCTGGAGTACATAGCGAGACCCTGTCTCAAAAGATAAATAAATAACTAATTAATTAAAAATTTAAAAAATAAAAAAATAGCATACAAACTTACAGTAAGTAGTAAAGCTGTAAAATATATCTTGTTTTATTATACATTATTTTGCAAAGTTTACTATTATTACACTCTTTGAAATGTTATATCTAAGTCTTATATAATCACTCTGGACTTTAAAAATTTAGTCAAATGATATGAAGATTTTGAGGTCATTTTGAAGATAAGTAAATGGTGACAATATGGGTTATATTTGTTGTACCTTTTACACTGAAAATTTGACATATACAAATTTAGAAAAAAGTCAACTCAGAGTCTCCAACTGTACAGCAAATTACTTATCAATGAAGATGAAATGTTTAAATATATGCCCAGTGGTGGCAGAATATTTTTTATACCAATATAAATACAAAACTACATTGAACTATGTAAGTGAAAAAATATTGAGTGCTTCATGTCTTAAAACTTTAACTTTATAATATAATTGAGTGCCCCGCTTTTTTAACTATACTTTTAACAAGTAGATATTTAAGTGAAATTTGAATAATTATAGAATACCCAAATCTTTTCCATGTATATGCATTTTAAAAAATTGTTGATGTAGGCCATGTAGTGTAAAAACCCAAATGCATGAGTTTAAGAGCCCTGGCATGAATTACTGACTAAACATAGATCACTGAAGCAGATCAGAAAAATGTCAAAGGACCAACTAAGCCTTGTTGGTAAAAGATGAGTATCTAAACAATGGAACAGATGGTTGCTCTCTTGATGATTTCTAGAGGCAGTACCTGTGTAATCTTCATATCTCTGAAATTCACAATGTTTTGTTATATTTGATTTCAATATTTCCTATTTAAATTTATTCCATCTCCTGATGCTTGGCCATTACTCTTTTTGAAAGTACTTCTGCAAGATTCTTCTAGTAAAATGCTTTTTTAATAGCTTACTCAAAAATATCAATCTTAACTAAATTTAAATGTGCCAAATCCCCCTGTATTTTCATAATACGCATTTCTCATGTCTGAGATTTTTCTTAACACTGATGATGTCACATTCTTGTGATTATCTTGGCCCAATCTTCACAGTGTGGGAATTAAACCTATAGGACTATCAGGAAATTACAAAGTAGCTGTCAAAATTTATAGGAATGTGATATCATAAACCCATGAGTAAAGTAAAGCAACATGCATTTTTTTCTGATTTAAGAAGTCGGGGCCGGTGAGATGGCTCAGCGGCTTAAGCGCCTGCCCGGCAAGCGCGAGGGCCCGAGTTCGACTCCCAGAACCCACATACGAAAAAGGGGCCGGTGATATCGCTCAGCGGCACGGGCGCCTGCTGGCGCGCGAGGTCCTGAGGTCGACCCCCCGGTACCCACAAAAAAAAAAAAAAAAAAAGAAGTCAACAAGTGTTACTTATCTCCCATATCTCCCGTTCTGAAGGGTTGTACGGTTCTTCACATAGGGTTCCCACTCAAAAAGGTCTCATGTATAGTTTCATGCTATGCTGCTATCATCACTAAATTCTTAGTAATGTTCTCTTTTGAGGCAAATTTCACGGGCATAACTAAAATGTGCATGATGGGGGAGATTCACTCAGTAGCTATGACGGCTGTGGTCCGTTGGTGCCCATTCACATATCACACTGGTGATGCCTCATGAACACAGAATTCCATTAGATCCATGACATCTGGGATTTCAGTGAAATTCAGGAAGAGTATAAAGTAAGTATTTTACAGTTAGAAATGAATAAAGGGGAATTCTGATAATCCTAAGACATCGGTCTTTCCCATTTGAACCAAAACTTGCTTGAAGAGAGGAAGAAGACAATGACGTTTTCAGAAACACTAAAGTTACAGAAGCCTATAATATTCCTTTTACTAATTTTAACCGTTCATTATATTAGCCCATAGTTCATGCTGAAGATGATGACATAGAAGAAAAAGTAAAAATAATTCAATCCATAATTGGTTTTCCTTTTAGTCATTTCTTACTAAGCAAGCCAAAGGAGTGGCACTGATACATATTGCAAAAGTCAATAAATGAATGAAAAAGAGTGGAGCTCTATTCCAGTAGAATTTCCATTTTAAACATTTGCAAATGTGAAATACATAGGCCTGTCCAAACGAAGAAAAACACGTTCTATAATTTGTATCATTTTGCATATGAGTTAAATGCTTTTATATTTGCATTGAAAATTGGCATTATCCACTGTAAAGATGAAAGATAAAATTCATTCAAGTGACATAAAATTATGCCTTTTTCTTCACAAAGAAACACATTAAATAATCAACAAAACCACTATGATAATCAAAAGAGACTACGGAACTGAAATAAATACTTTATATTTTGCCAAGTAATGTCACTTTCATCCAGCTTTTCAAACAAGATGCTTCACATTTTCATTTGATATTAGATCCCACAGATTGTAGCATTGGCCCAGCTATAGAGAAAATGAGTTCTTTGTAGATTGATAGAAGTAATCAGAAAGGCACCTTGGATATAGATTCTTGTAAGAGACATCTGATTAATCCCATGTGACATTCAGGGAAATGTCCTTCCTAAACCTGTGTATAAATATGCTTTTCTCTTTTCCTATCCATGAAAATTGTCACCATCTACCATTTTCATTATTTATCTCCTAAAGTTAGGCATTTCCGCTAGAATTATTTTTGGCGACAAGTGAAATCACAGCTTAAAAAGTCAATAAGTATTTGAAAAATGTTTAACAGTTCTGGATTTTCTAAATTGAAGCATTATTTTTGAATGCTAAATCAATTAATTATGAATTGCTTTTTCTCAACCTCTGCTGAACTTTCTACGTGGCATCCTTTTCAACCTGCATGTTGAATAAATTTAGATATGGCAACTCTGCATCTACATACTTTTAATTTCAAATGAAGAGAACGAGGAAGCATGTTTTTGGTACCTTTTGAAAATGTTGTGAGTGTTATCATCATTAAACTACCTTAGGTCATATGCCCACTTCTGAGTCATTCACTGTGGACAGGATAAGGAAAAGGACAGACTGACTTCTAACAGAGTAACTGTCATACTTTCGTAAGTCACAGAACCTCAGTTGTAACACACTGGCTATCAGTCATGGGACACATAATCTCCAAAAAGGAGCAACAAAAAAAATTAAATTATGCCAGTTTTACTTGTTGCTTCTGAAGTCTATTCTTGTATTTCTATGGTTTGTTCTGTATTTCAAGGGCTGAGATCATGAAAACTATATTTTCAACTGGTTTTTAGTAGAATCTGATAAATGGATTGCATTAGTGGAGGATTAGCAGGCAGGAGATTTAATATAAACATTGCTTTTCATCTCTTTGCCTCCTAAAGATTGTTGAACAAAAATAGCCTAATATCCAGAGGCCATCAGTGATTATTTCAAAGAAATAATATAGTGTCCAAATGTCAGTGTTTCAAGAAGGTATTAAACAGTAATAAAAGTACCTAATAGTACAGTATAAGCAACAAGTGTCATTACATACTATTACATTACCTCCACTAAATTTAATAATTTCATAATTTTCCTCTAAATTTAATAACAACTTCCTGTATTTTCTAATATTTGAGTTATCTTGCTTTTCTTTTTTGTGCTACCTCAGTCTTCAAAGACTCTTGCTAGCAGTTCCTCTGTGTGAAAGGCATAGCGTGCCTTCTTTCCTTCTTTATACAATGCTGGTGCAGAGGGTGTTCCTAGTTATCAGTATAATGAGCGGCTGGAGAATAACAGTGCAAGTTCTCCATTTGTTTGGTTTGAAAAAGAATTGATATTGAATGCATATCATTGTGCTTCTCAGATTTTACAAATAAAAGCATTTGAAGTTTCAATTTCAAAAATTGTTATTTATTATCATTTTTAAAGCCATGATATAACAGATCTAACCCTGTTATATTATTAGATTATTATCTCAGTTCTCTATTGCAATGGATAATTAACAAGGCCTAGATTTTTAAGATATTCTGCCACATGCTGATATTCATTTTCTATTGCTGTAGAGACAGACAGATATACATAAATTATAGATTGATAGATAGATGATAGAGGTATATAAACAGTGAAGAACTTTTGTACTAATTTTTCACTTGTGTGTTCAAAACTGAAACACTGGGCCAGTGATATCGCTCAGCGGCATGGGTGCCTGTTGGCGTGCGAGGTCCTGAGGTCGACCCCCCGGTACCCACAAAAAAAAAAAAAAAAAAAAAAAACTGAAACACCACCTCATTGATTGACTCACTTCACCTTTTGGGACTACAATAAAGACAATGTTCTTATGTCAGGTTTCTCCTAATTGAGTTTTAATTGGCTAAGACATAAAATAAAATCATGGGGCATGAATGAACGGGCACCCATGAAAATGAAATCCAAAAGTGTTTCTTAATTTTCATTACTTTCTTTATGTAATTTTCCTATTTAGCACTAAGTTTCTCATATGGCTTATGTGGTGATGACGGACATTTTAGAGCTTTCAATGATACAAAACACGCACTGCTGCATGCATGCCATAAGTTCACCACCATTGGCTTAAATCCAACAATATTTATGTATTTCTTCAGTATACATTGATTCATTAAGAATCATTCAATGAAAAGTCACTGCATTCCAAGCACATTATACTAGTAGTATAGCAGGGGATAACTTTTGCTCTTCTTTGAATTTATATTTTAGTAAGAGAAAAAATAAAGTCAGGTGAATATAAAATTACAAATTGTGGCACAAGGAAAAGGAAAGCAACTATTTCTTGTAGTTCTGTATATTACATTGAAGATTTGAAGATTCAAAACTTCAATATGTAACAGTGAGATGGAGGAACAGAAAGCAGCTAAGAGATACAGAAGAGACAAATAGAAATGTTGTTGTCATGGATACTAAAATAAAATAGTGTATAATAAAGTAGACCATGTACTATTCTTTCAAATTATGCAGAAATTGTTTTTTAAATGAAGAATACATACTAACCACCCAATTCAAGATGAACGTCATCATTTACTTTGCACTTATTTTGGATGATAGAATTCAAATCAGAGGGAACTGAGGAAAAATAGATGATAACAACATAAAGGAAACACTTATAGACAACATTGTCAAGAATCTTCTTTTATCAAGGAGATAGAGAGTTAAGGCAACAGTTGCTGTATCAGGGATCAAGAAAATGCACTTTTTATAAAGATGGACTACATTGTCACGTGTTTAAACATTAATTGGTATGATCTGGCAGATCTGGGAATGTGGTGCCATTGAAACTAACCTCACAGCTGTTATAATTATTATCAAAACATGAAATATAAAAAATGTTGGCAAAGATTTAAAGAAAGGGAATCTGTGCACATTATTGGTGGGAATGTAAATTAGTAGTATCATTAGGAAAAAGAGGAGGGAGGTTCTTAAAAACATTAAACAATAAAAGATGCTAGGACTTGGACGAACAGGAAGGAAATTGAAAACATACTTCGAATGAGTGGGCTTGGACAAGAGAAGATTTGTAAGAAGAGGAAAACAAAGAGAGGGATACAGATAGTTTTATAGCTCTAGAACTCCTAGGTTGCAACAGTTATTTGTTTAATGAGTTCCACTTTATCAAAAAGCTCTAAAGCACATGGTTAAATATATTAGGTTTGAGTATTTGTCAGATGAATACATTGGAGCGAACTGAGGTTTTCTGAGAGCCACTGATTATAATGACAGATTATTAATCTTAATTCAGAATAAAATCCTCTGATTGAGGGTGGAGGATTGGAGGAGATGACTAATCAGTTGTCTTCATAATGGAAAACTATATTTGAACAGAATCTGTGTAGGTAAAATTTAATTGTGGGTAATGTGGTGAAAATAACTGTAATGAGAGGGAAAGGATTAGGGACCACATGAATGATGGGTGTGAAAAAGAGAAAGTGGTCATGAGATCTGAGATCAGTGAATTCATCCTATCAAACAGCCAAAGACCAACTGGAATGTTCCTTGCTGATTTTCTGTGCTTTGTCGTATGTGGTAAAACCTGTAACACTCACACACAATAGGACCACATTCAAAGTGTGATGTTTGAAATTAATTCGCCAAGTGCAACTGAAATGTGTGGAAATTTGAGAACTTTTAGACACTCTTAATCAATTATATATATATATATATATATATATATATATATATATATATATTTTTTTTTTTTTTTTTTTTTCCCTATGTGTGTACCAGGAATCGACCTCAGGACCTCGTGCTTGCCAGCAAGCACTTGCACCACTGAGCGATATCACCGGCCCCTTTTTTCCTTTATGTGGGTTCCTGGAGTCGAACTCAGGACCGGGCAGGCGCTTATGCCGCTGAGCTATCTCACCGGCCCTCTTAATCAATTTTAAAAGGTTGAAAGAAAAGAGCACCCATAGCTGTGTATGACCTGTTCAGTAATTTAACATTATTAATCAGCAAAACACATAATTTACAGTGCACATTTTTAAAAAATTGGATCTTTGATCACACTGCATATTATATCAAACATGTTGACATTTTGACTTTGATTTTATACATTTTACTTTAGCTTTTCACAAAAGTAATTTCCAGAATGAAGACTTCATAAAACTTGAATTGATTTCTTGAATTTGAGTTTCACTGAAACTTAAATAAATGAAAAAAATAACTGAATTGAAATATATCAAATTTGATATATGTATGTTGATTTCAACTAAGGGTGATTTTGCCCACCGGATGGCAACTGAGAATTTTGGAGACACTTCGGTTGCCATAATTTGAGGGATTTATGCTAGTATTTAGAGGACAGAAAAGATGGTTAGATTTTCGGCAATGCCTAGAAAAATTCTCTGGTGGAACATTATTTAGGCTTCAAAGAGAATGAAATCCAGTTATTAGCAGTAATACGGGTCAATCGGAAGTGCAACATATTCAGCCACAGAAAGGTGAACAACAAATTATCTCACTCAGTGAGGATTCTAAAAAAGCCAATTTCATAGAAGTTGAGAGTAAAATGGCAGTTACGAGAGGCTGGTGAGAGTAGAAAAACGAGAGAGGAAGGGGAGGAAAAAAAATTCCAGCCTCATCTTCCATCAGAGACTATAGGAGTGCTAGAATAGAAGACTCTGGGCCCGGAATAAAAGATCATACATAGAAATGCATGAATAAAATTGTACCGTGAGAAAGATGATGAGCTCCTAAAGAACAGAAACTAGGTGTTGTATTTCTTGTCACTGTTAGTGCTCATATATAGTGGGAACTAGTATATGCTTGATTGTATTAAACTGTATTCCTAGTTTTTTCTTTCTGTACTAAATCCCTTTGTAGTCATCAAGTTGCCATTAGTAAGCATGACCATAATCTTTTATTAATCAATAAACCACACATTTTGTATTACACATCAAACTCAATCAAATTAATGGTCAAATCATAGCCTCCAGATCATAAAACTTAGCTACACACAGTACTGTTTATAATGATACTATTTATATACCAGATCAAGCCAGCATTTTATAGGAGTTAACTATATTCTCCTTGGACTGAGAGTATTCATTGTTTCATGAAAGTTTATTGCTTCAGCTGGAGTAAAACCAAAATTCTTGCCTGGCAACTGAGAGTTACTCTGACACAGGGAAAGGCAGGGCTTCCTCTTATACGCAGATGACTGAAAGTTAATACTTGCTGCAACCCTTAGACAGGAAACATTAGGCCCTGTATTAACATATCATCTGTTTCAGCTTATATTTAGGGATTTAAGAGAAAATAAGAACAAATTACAAAAAATTACTATACACATATTTATTATAAATTGCAAATACAGAATTTTCTTTTTGCATTTTTGTGCTATATTTGAGCACCTTCTATCTCTTCATGCTACAGAGAAATTGAGATGAAATTTGAAAAGATGTTCTTTATTTTTCTGAAGGTGTCAAAACAATGTGTGTCCATTGTGTTCAAATTTGCCAATTCATTTTCTTGTTATACATTAATGTGTTTTAGAAAGGTGTTATTTATTTTAACAACTGGAGCACAAAACATTATAAACTTTGGGTGGTGGGCAACAGGGTACAATGGATAAATACTTAGTC
This sequence comes from Erethizon dorsatum, assembly GCA_028451465.1. Taxonomy (NCBI): domain Eukaryota; kingdom Metazoa; phylum Chordata; class Mammalia; order Rodentia; family Erethizontidae; genus Erethizon; species Erethizon dorsatum. The sequence goes on along the minus strand of CM051828.1, from coordinate 10,882,772 downwards.
TAATTAACAGGACCAAATAGGATAACTTAAATATGTGCCTTTTAATTTTGTATCATTGTAAACACCTGCTAAGTAGTTATTACTGCAAATTATTGAAATAAAATATACAAAAGAAGAATTGCTATATCTCTAGAAATTAGTAGGATGAGAAAAAGTTACTTCAATATACAATGTACTTAGTGCATTTTTAATGAATGATATACATATTGTTTCATGAGTTTCAAGGAGATAGTGGTTATTTGATTGTGTGTGATCAAAGTAAGAGTGATTAGAAGTTATCCATGATTTTAGCTTAAGAATAGTACAATAATACATCCACAAATAGTCTAGAGAAGTGTACATCCCTTTCAAGATATTTGGCAGCTAGAGCATTTTTAAGTCTCCCTCTTTCTCTTTCTCCTTTTTGCCACATGTACCCGTCCAATATTCCCTTTGATTTCACTCCTGACAATGCATTACACTGGTATTCACTCATCAGATTCCAGTTCTTGAGTATGTGGCCAGTGCTTGAAGTTAAGAATGTATTTTGATACACTTCTATGATGTTGCTACACAATTACTTCACACTGAAGAATAAATAAGAATTTTTACTTACTTATCTCTATATTCTAACCCTAAAGAGGAAGATAGCTAGTGGAGATTTATTAAATTCCAAATTATTATATTACAGATAGTATCTCTGATTGGAATTCTATTCTGGAGGGCGGTATTGAGAGGACAAAAGGGTTACTTTTTTTTCTAGGATTGCTGCTCTAACTCAAGATCCTCTTATATCACCCAAATAATTGCAAAATTTTGTAAATGTGTCTAATACTTATCTATCTATGTTTATCTATATATTTTTAATCTTTTGCTTTAAAAATCCTTAAATAGAGTAACAGATAATCTTAATATTTCAGATTTTACAACAGGACACATTATTGGTTTTGTCTTTTGGAAACTGCTGATAGTCGGAAACTGATGGGCTTGTCTAGCTTACTTGAGGCATCCATAACTTGAAGCGTTAATGGAGGAAGAATTTCAAGGAAAATTGATGGACTTAAAGCAGTACACATTTAAAAAGATATTGTGAAATACAGCAAATATTTAAAATAGGGAATATTAGTGCCAGGAATATAGCTCAGTGGCACAAGTGCATGCCTGACAAGCAGGAGGACGTGAGTTCGATTACTGGTACCCCCCAAAATTTTTTAATTAAAATTAATGAAAAATAAAATAAAATAGGGAATATAGAAGTGGTTGAAATTATAATGAAATAAATGCCTATCTAAATAACATTGGACAAGATGGACACATTGTCAATATCTTGGAACTTTTCCCTTATTTTTGCCCCTCCCAGAACGGAATCTTGTCCATCCTAAATTTTCTATTAGATATTTCTTTAAGATACAGTGGTTTTCAATTACTTAGTTTTTTTCTTTATTCTCATTGCAATATTTTGTTTACATTTACTTAGTCACACCTTTGATCGTATATTTCATTTTTACATAAATGAAAAGAATAACTTAAGTAAAAACAAAAACTGGCCAAGTATTTTTAAATTATTTTAACACTCAGAGATTAAAATTTCCTGAAAGACATACTGACTAACAGATATGGAGGTTCAACTTTTACTATTTTTTGTGCCATCAAGAAAGATAATGATGCAAAATTTCTAAAAAGAATATGAGAATATAAAGCTATTGCTTACAATTATACAAAAATGAAGATTGCAATCATGAAAAATTAGTTTAATTTAATAATCATACTTAGTGACTTTCTCCTCAACACTCTACATGCTGTCTTTTGCTGTCAGATTTAAAGGGGTATTTTACTTTTTTAAATCTATTCTAGGTGAGCTTTCCTTAAATGCACTAACATAAAAATAAGCTTTTTTTGTTTTTGTACCAGGAATCAAACTCATGACCTTGTGCTTGCGAGGCAAGCACTATGCTGCTGAGCTATATCCCTGGCAAAAATAACCTTTTTTTGAAAAATTAATTTTATTGGTAGATTTTAGATATACATAATGATCACATTCATCATAGGGAATTTGTACCTGTACATAAGATATCTTGATTCTTCTTTTTTCCCAACCCCTTTCCCTCCCTTCATCCTCTCTTCCCCTCCTTATTTACAAGAGCTTTGAAAAACAAGCTTTGTTACTGAAAGTTTTGGAATTTCTTATGTATAGATATAATCAACAGTGACATAAAAATTGCTGCATAGGTACAGTGATTCTATGTTGATGTATATTACAAGTTGCATCAGGATTTCAGGCATGTGGAGTGTAAAAATAAGTGTGTGTGTTAACATGGATAAAACCATGAAATAAAGTTTTATAGTTAGCCTATGTGTCTGAAAACATGAATGTATTTTTTCCTGGACTTGTATTTTTCCACATAACTTCCAATTGTCATCATAAACCCAGAAGAGGTGCTGATTAGATATGCACTGAATCTGCAGAAACTCAAAACCATTAAAAGGTAGTTTTCTTATCTGTAAGCATGGTTTATCTCTGCTTTTATAAAGTTTTGTGTTTTAGTGTGTTTTATTGCTATATTGAATGTTGTCATCTCAACATTTTCTTTCAGTTTTACTAGTGTATAAGTTTTTTTTTTGTGGGTACTGGGGTCAAACTCAAGACCTCATGTGCCAGCAGGCGCCCATGCCACTGAGTGATATCACGGGCCCTTTTTTCGTATGTGGATTCTGGGAGTCAAACTCAGGACCTTGTGCTTGCCAGGCAGGCACTTATGCTGCTGAGCTATGTCACTGGCCCTAGTGTATAAGTTTTGCTAGTACAATTTTTTTTTATATTGATCTCACAACCAATTAATACAAACAGTTATCTTGTTAACCTAAATTATCCCCCTCGTTCTCTAATGGATGTTTGCGTACAGTGTATAAGCCACACAAATAAACCTTCTTATATTCTCTTCCCACCATCTAAACTGTTCTTTCATTTCCTTCTATAAAACAGATCAGGGAACCTAAATGGTAAAATAGCGATCAGCAGCAAAATTTAGCTTCTCCAAGATGATCTGGAATCCAGACACCCAGAAAATAATAACTTGGTGAAGAAAACAAAACAAAACAAAACAGACAGCAACAAAAACAACAACAACAAACATAATAGATGTCCAGGAATTGGGAAGGAACTGACAGGAAAATTAGAAGCTACAGAAAGGTGGAGAAATGGATCACTGTGCAGAGAACAGAATAAAGCAGTCTGGAAGTTCACCCTGACTTCATGGGAGGGAAACTTGTTTCCACAGACACAAAGTAAGTACCCAGGGACAGAAGCTGCAGGTAGAAACAACACACTGGGAAGATGACACTGGCCCCAGGTGGAGACCACAGCTGCTGTGAACCACAAAACAGTGCATGTTTTGCTCCAGTTGATTTCTTCCACGTGACAGGTGATAGCTGGAGAGGGAATCCAGTCCAGTGCCTGCCACATTGCCAGAAAGTGTTCAATCAGACAGCACTTAGCCAGGGAGCATAACACATAAAGGCTAATAACCACGGGTGTCTCAAACCCACATTTATTCTTAGGATATGTCTATTGATGAATTATCAATTTCATGAGTTTTATCATATTAAACAATGAATGCTTAACAGGAAAAAAATCACAAAAATAAAGTATTGCATTTTTAATATTTATAAAAAGAATGTTTATAAAAAAGCATCAAAATTTTCAACATTGACTGGTTTTTGGTGTACAAAGTTTAAGAAAAGAACAACAGGAATAAATTCCTATATGAACTACAATGAAAATACCAATAGCACTGTAGAAAAAAAAATCTTTACTTCAATTATCACACCTAAGGAAGTCTTTATGCATGACAACAGCATGTTACATACACATGTATTGCTTTCACTGACAACACACTGGTTTTGCTTTCCTGGCCTCTTTGTAGGGCATACTTGACACTTCAGTGGTCTCATTGTTTTCTCAGGAAGTTCTTATTATATTATGCAATATATAGCAAACAGGAACATAAAATATCAATACAATAAAGTGTTAAATTCTTAATATGTATTGCATGTATAGAACTAATAGAATCCTTGTCACATCCAAGGATGTCTTCATACATGAAAATTGTATGTTCCATATACAAGCATCGCTTACACTGATAGAATGTATATTTTGTTTTCCTCTTCTTTCTTGTAGGGCACAGTTCACATTTTTTTGCTTTTCCTGCTGTTGTAGTAGGTTTTTAAGTTGCTGCACCTGCCCGTTCACCTGTCAGCTCACCACTGTGGTCCACAATTTTTTTTTTTTGCATATTTCCCTGGGAAGAAACATTTTGTTTTTCCTCTGCTGTAAATTATCTCTTAAGGATTCCAGTACCAACCCTCTAAGAAATTCTCTCCGTGGTATTTTGCACTTGTTATTTTCTTTGTAACCATCAAACCATGCCGCACATGTTTGGAATTGAGTAAAACACAACCACTGGCCAATGCTTTGTATTTCAAGTGACATCATAGTTGCTGCAAAAGTCATCAACAACATCTATTCCAGCTCCGGTTTTGCTGTAAGAAGCTTAAATCTCAGGTTTCTATTTCGTTGAGGTTTCCCTATCAATATTTCCATCATGGTGCAATGTGTTATCAGCAATACCAGTTTGTTTTTCTTTGCCATATATGAGGACAATGTTATATCTTTCTGAAATCCAAAGACTATACTATACAATTTTGTTTTGAAATTGAAACATTTCTTTTGGAATTTCTGCTTTTTTTCTGTCTACAGTTCCTGAGCTGGTCAACTTGTTCTGGTAGCAAATGTAAACCAATTGTCAAATGTCACATTCTAGTTAGTTTGGGATGCAGAAACAAGTCTGTAAACAATTTCATTTGATTTATTACTATATGAATAATGACATGATGGCCAAATTCCAGGATAAATTTCTAAATTGAAAGCATAATAATTCTACACATCTATAAGAGGCATAAATTTTTATGTGATATTTTCACCAATTACTCTTCCATCAGTCTTTCAGATTCCTGTGATTACCATGAGAAACCCCTGCTAAGTACAACAGACCTATGAATGCTTTCAGTTCAGCTATTGAGGTGTCAAAATAAATACATTTTCGAATATGGCTATTGGTGCATACAGAACATTTTACTTGTATCTCAGCTTTTGTGTATTTCACAGTATCTTGCAGCATTTCATCTGTTGCAATTTCCAGCTTTGAATGGTAGTGTTGGCATTCTGTGCAATGTGTTTTATCCCTGCCAAAACCCTCGCTATATTTTTGGACCTAGCTCTAACATTGGATTGTTCCATTTGATTTCATGACCACTTCTCAACATTTTGACTAGTCATGTATATTCTCACACTGCTGTTTTCTTCATCAACTGAATCAAGGAGATCTGCATTCCCTGTGTCTTTATCAGTCAATACTTGCTCCATTTCACCGTTACAGGAAATTTGGCTCACACAGCCAAAGTCAAAGTCATCATAATTATTCATCATCATCATCATCATCATCATTATCCACCAACACCACTCTTTTATTCTAGTCACCTTGTAATTATTTTTTTCTAATGTAATTTAATTAATGTCACAAAATGTGCCCACTTTGATACCTATCTTTTAAACCCTTCTAATCTGATTTATGATGTAGATTGATATTTATAAGTTCTACATATATTGAAATAATTTACTTCCTCCATTGCAGAGTGAAAAATTTCTGAGTATTGCCTTTTTAATACTTGCAAAATTTTATATTGGAGTTTTCTCTATAATAGTTTTTCTGACTCAACTATCAACTATTGACAGTCATTGTTTCAGTTTCTTACTGCAATCCTCATTTGTTACTTTTCTTTTGTTGTTCTCTCATTCTTTCCACAGAACTGTAATTCAATATCTTAACATATTGCTCTTATTACTATTTCTATTAACTTCTGAAAAGCCATTAAGACATATGCTAGGCCTTCACAATCAATCATTCCTAACTTTATGGTCTCCTCTTGTTCTGATCATATTTTTTCACTACTTTGGCCATAGTTTAGATTTTTCTTTTGAATCTGTCTTCTAATTCATCATTTTTTATCCAACTTTTTCTAATCTGTTTTTTAATCCATCAAATTATATTTTTCACACACAATTCTCTTACATTTTAGTCTTAATTAAGACACTGTGTTTTAAAATATATTAAATACAGTTATGATACTCACTATCAAAGAATACAATATAGGAAATCTTTGTGCATGTAACTTTGCTGTCTGTTAGTGTCTTGTCACACAGTTTTAAAGGAAGTGAAAATATTAAGAAGTGTTATGTACATTGACCAACTCCCCACAGTGAATATAATCATTATCCACTTCAAATGTGCCAATAAAAATTTAAAATAAACAAAGCTTTTAATTCTTGTTCTTTGTTTATTGTGTTTTGCAGCGGTGAGGATTACATGTCGGGCCTTTAGGTGTTGGGCAAGTGCTCTGCATCAAGCTACTCCACGGACCTCTTTTATCTATTTCGTAATTTATTGACCTTTTACCTCTCCTGGGATCTCTATCTTTGTCTGGAAATTTGCTGAAGCTTTAGTTTTGAGGGATTTCACTAGATCATTTGCCCTTGTTTCTATCAGTTGTCTGGCATAATCAACACATCACCCCATGAATGTGTTAATTCGATTATTTCTTTAGGTGTCTGGCTCACACATAGCAAAAATCTGTGAAGAGTAATAGGCACTTTACTTTAGTTCTGAAAGATTACCTACCACTATCTTATCATGATTCAGATTCCATAATGTTTTTTTATTTACCCCATCATGATGTGTGTTTTAAGTTACTGGTTGATAATTGTCTTCTTGTATGTTTTGAAGTCTCATTAACTATGCAATTTTACTATTGGTTTCTCTTTTCATAGTAAGTTTTGTTTGCAATTCCTACTCAATAAGAGACTATTTGATAAAGGATTGATACTGCTGAACTACAAAGTGCAACATGTTTAAAATGTAAAGTAATAGGGTTGATATATCTCCTTTTCACTTACAAACCTGATGGCTTCTCTAGACACACAGCTTGTCACTCCTCAGAATGGCCAAGTACAAACCACACCATCACTTTGAAACCTAGGCAAGTTTGCCCCCTACTGTCTAGCTGGTAGCAATATGAACCTGTAATGTATCCTGAATCTGTGGATAGATTTTCAAATATAATTGGTCAGACAACAATTAAATCACAGACTCACACAAGCAAAATATATCAGCCTAAAGGGAACAAGTAACAGTCAGTAGATTAACTCTAGCAGAGAATATAGTCTTTCTGCGTATTCCACCTGGAATTCACTTACACTTCTTACAGTCTTTGCTTCCTACTTGACCTCCTCTCCTTCATAGTGGCATCATTTACATATTCTGAAGCGCTCAAGTGAAAGCATTTGATTAACACATCAGAAGAGAAACAGAGACATATGTTGACTATGTACACTACATAAACATTTTTCTTTGAGCAGTTACGTATAATGACATATATTTAGTATATAGGTAACAAAGACCTGTGTATTCGTGCTATAGCCTGTATATATCTGTTTATAATTTTTTTTTTTGTGGATACTGGGGGTCGACCTCAGGACCTCGTGCGCCAAGATGCGTCTGTGCCGCTGAGCGATATCACCGGCCCCTTTTTCGTATGTGGGTTCCTGGAGTCGAACTTGGGCCCTCGCGCTTGCCGGGCAGACGCTTAAGCCGCTGAGCCATCTCACCGGCCCTCTGTTTATAATTTTAACTATTGAAAGTTCATATTACGTTTTGATATACATATGATACATTTGGCATTTTTCTGCATATTCTAAATAAAATTTATTTTCCTCAAAGGAAATGTGAAATAGGAAAATATCTTTGCAGATGTTCTGCTGAAATACACTTTGTATTTTATTAGATTAGGTAATATAACTTAGAGGTCCTTTTGATCTTTGAATACCTACATCACTTGTCAAGAATGAAATAATTATGTAAAGCTTAATGGAAGTATTATAAATTAACATGCATATTTTCAGTTAAGGTTCAGTGGATGAAGAAATACCATGAATGATATAAAACAAGTGAAACTTTTCATAAATGTTTGACAGTAATGTAAACATTACTGATAAACAGTGCCTGGTCTTACAACTGATATTCAAAAGGAAAAAAAAAGTCATTGCTTACTCTGGTGTTCCAAATCTCATTCCTATTTCTCTTGCGATGAACACTAATTTTAAAATATTGAAAGCAAGAATTTCTGGTTAGTACAGTAATAACTCAGCTAAATAGCCACATTTGAAACCGTATCATTTTGCTAGTTGTATATGTCACCTGTAGTCACATTTTGTTTCCATGAAAAGACAATAGCAAAATTGTTGGTCATCTTACAATGATGTAGTCTTCCCATGTACAACCATACGCATTCTAATCCTATCTAAAAGAAAGCATACAAATTATTGTAAATTTTATAAGTAATATGAATTCCTCTTTTGGAGTTTATGTCTTCCCCTCCTAGCTGGATCACACATCTTCTTGAAGTTTTGTAACTTTAATACTGATATATAAATATTAATAATTTTATGTAATATCATATGGGAATATGAAAGTACTAAAAAAATGGAAAATGACTATTTTTGTTGTTTCGCCATAATTTAACATTTCTCTTGGAACTAATACATCAAAGAAAAAAAAAAGACTTGTAACTATTTTAGTCCTCATTCTGAACCAAATCACATTTTTGTGTATAGATAGATAGATAGATAGATAGATAGATAGATAGATAGATAGATAGATGATGGATAGATAGATAGATAGATGTAGATATATATGTCAATCTTTACTCCCCACTTCATCTCACCTTTGTTATTAGCAAACACTCTAGTCACCAGTGATCCCTTCATGATGAGATGATCCAAAACTCTATTCTTAAAGTAGAAGTTAAAATTCATAATACAAAAACAGTGAAAAAAAAAACAATTGAAATCAGTTAATAAAGATATCTATGTACAGATAACCTAAAAAAAAACCAGAATATATATACTTCCAAAAATTACTCAAAACAGACTACAACTGTTCCCTGTTCCTTTATAAGAATTGTGGTTATGATTATTTTGTCTCCACAAGGAAGACTCATAAAACAAACAATAACATAGATTTTAGAAGTATGAGTACCTACCTGCTTTGAATGATAATTATATTTCTTATTAATTAGATGGTCCTGACTAGGATACTCAATCTCTCTCAGCTTCATTATCCTCACTAATTAAATTTAAAAATGCACCTGAAACTAAAATGAAAATGAAATTCCATTACATAATTGATGTGCTTGGAGTATAATTAATTTATTAATTTCATTCCTTTTAGGTTCATGGAAATTTGGTAGTTTTTTTTCTTAAAACTTAAGACATGTGTTCTGACATCTTTCTATTAGTTAGAAATATTTTCCTATGAAAATTCCAAAAGCAAATTCGAACTGTTAATTACATTAAGTAATTTTTGCAAAATGACCTATTCCTAATTAGTCATACACAGCTAATACATCTTTTTAAACATATTAACAAGTACCAATTACTAGAAGTAGTTGAAATTTAGCCATTACTATTAACCTTATTATCAGTCTAAGACCCATTACAGATATTACAGATATTCATAAGCAGGCAGCAGAAATGATCTTATAATCATTGCTAAAACTTAAAATGGAATCTCATCTCAATTCTTATTCTTTGTGGTGTTCCAAGAGTTCCATCTCTGGAATATTCTCACGTATATAATTAAAGGTTCTATAGATAATTATAGGTGAGAGAACTAAGCAGAGTCAGGTGATGAGAATTTACCTGAACCTATAACCGAGCTTGAAATTTTAGAGGTCGTCCAAGGCATTACCTCTTGAGTAAAAGAGCAAGGTTTACTTGATTCATATTACTCTGACTATGGAAAAGTGTGGATTCTAGAAACTATTTTAAACAAACTGCAAATGTTGAAAATCACTGGTTTCACCAACGGGGATATATAGCTAAGAATCATTAGTCTGACTGACAAATGTCCTATTCTTGTTTTAACTAGCAAATCTCCTACTGTGATTCCTAACTAACAAATCTCTTTTTCTTGAAATATTGGAAATGTTTGGAGTAACTAACTGGAATGTAGCCTTTCTGCATAGATGCTACCTGATAACAGACATGTGCTGCCGAAGTAAACACGCTACCTGACAACATAGAAGAATGCATTTCTTATTAGGTACACTGAACGTACTTAGGGTACACAAGCTTGCACATTTAGTTTTCATATCCAAATCCAAAATATATTAATGCAAATTAAAGATAACATAAAATATGTCCTCAATTATTTTTAAATAATAAATGTAAAGAATCCGAACTGCCCTGGAAAACCACATTGCATTATCCTTGTCATTTATAGATATGCATATATGTTTGTACAGAATTTACAAATAATGAATTGATCGATTTTCATTACATCTCTTAAGTTAAATATTAAACTAGCATAATCCAGCATAGCATAAATCTGTGTAACTGTTGTCTGCTCTGATCCTCCCCTTTTGTCAGTAGTTCTCAAAATTGTAACAAAAAAGTTTAATATCAAATATAGGATACTACTGTACGGAATTGTAAGAGGAGTTATGTAGAGTTGACTTGCCAATGGTATTTTTCAAAAACAGTTACTGCTGTTGGAAGAGTAACTGGCAATGACATTTTTTTCTGTAGGTTGTCTCTTTATTGATGATCATTTTTTTTGTTGTGCAGAAGCTTTTCAATTTGATATAATCTCATTGGTTGATTCTTCAAGAATTCAAAAAGGTTAATACTAAAAAATAGGTAGGGGGCAGGTGAGATAGCTCAGCGGCATAAGCGCCTGCCTGGCAAGCGCAAGGTCCTGAGTTCAACTCCCAGAACACTCACAAAGGAAAAAAAAAAGGGCCAGTGATATCGCTCAGCGGCACAAGCACCTGCTGCCAAGTGCAAGGTCCTGCATTCGATGCCCGGTACCCACATTAAAAAAAAAAAAAAAGTAGGTAGCCCAATCACTAAATAGCAAGAGAATCAAGGAAACATGTCTCAAGTATAAATATATATATATAAAAAATTCAGTGCCCTTAACTAGCAGGGAAATGTAAATAAAAACTACACTGAAAAAAAAAAAAATAAAAACTACACTGAGTTCATTTTACCTTGGTAAGAATCACTACTATCAAACAAAAACAGTACTAGTGTGAATATGGGGGAAAAGAAAACCTCTTGTACACTGTTGGTGGGAATGTAAGTTAGTACAGCCATTACAGAAATCAGTATGGAGGTTCCTCAAAAAAAAGAAAAAAAAATAGAGCTACCATTTGACCCAACTACACCACTCCTCAAATATGACCCCCAGAATTAAGTCAGCATATGATAGAAAGAACTGCATAGCCATATTTATTGCAGTAAAATTCACAATAGCTCCAATTTGGAAATAGAATAGGTGCTCATCAACAGATGAATAAATAAAGAAAACATACATATACATATATATATATAATATATATAATATATATCATATATATATATGATTATATAGCCAAGAAGAAGAATAAAATCATGTCATTTGCAGGAAAATAGGTGTAACTGGAGATCATCATGTTAAGTGAATTGGGCCAGACACAGAAAGTTAAATATTACATGTTTCTTCTCATACACGGAATCCAGGGAAGAAAGAAAGAGAGAGATGGCATGAAAGTAGAAGGCAGAGTATGAAAGCAGAGGAAGAGGTTTGGGGAGGAGGGAAGAAAGGTGCGTGATAGGGGAAGAGTGATGACAGTGTGTTATAAGTGTGTACGGACGTGTCAAAATGAAACTCGCTAGTTTGTATAATTAATATGCACTAAAAATAGTGGCTTTATGTAAAGACACAATTGCTAAACTCTTTGAAGCCTTGCTCATGCCAGACAATGTTCTATAAAGTTTGCGTGTATAAATGTATTATTTTAAATAACTGCATAAATATGACAGTACTATCATTGCATATAATACTACCTCTATTCTGTGTGCCTAAGGCAGAGAGCTATTCAATAAATTGCCTAAGTATTAGAATACTAATCTAGCATATTGGTAAAATAGAATTAAACATATGGCTCATAAGTCCCAAATCAACTACTACAGTATTTGATGCTGTTACAGTGGCCAAGACTGGCTTCATGGAAACATGAAATGCAGTGGCACGGTGTCCCATGCTCGAAGGGAACCATGCTTTTTATCGCAGTCACATGACTTAGTTCATAATTACTTCACGACATCTATCTCTGCCACCATGGTCGCATTGTTTTGGGTCCATTGTCCCGAGGCCTGGGAGGCTGAAAGGAGGGTACTGACTTTGACAGAATGGTCACCTTGCTCTTCCTCTGAAGCAAAGTCTTTTCCAATAAATGAAAAATCCTGCATAATAAATTACTCCCAAACTCATTAGCATAAAACAAATATAAACGAATATTTTATATGTAAGCCAGTTATTGATTTATATCACTTTTGATGTCTGGGACCTGTGGTTGGAAGACTCAGTGCACGCAGGTGATTTTGCAGCCAGAGGCTGGTGTAATCTGACAGCGTCCTTACCCCTGCGTCTGGATGACAGATGCCCCTCGAGCTCAGCAGAGGCTGTTGAAAAGACCACTTAGAAACGGACTCTCTTTGTGGCCTGGGCTCCCCATATTGGTCTCAAAGCATTTGGAATTCTTAGATCAGACTTCTACCATCGAGTTCTCTAAGACAAGAAGACAAAAACTGCTTAACTTTCCTTACTTTATCTCAGAAGTCATCTAGTATCACTTCTGATGATGCCTTTTGCTTGCGAGAAGCAATTAGCTTTCCCAAATTCAAAGGAAAGTGACAAAGTTTCCAACTTGTAATGGAATCATGGAATAACTATACCACAATGAATATCTTAAATAACTTTTTATAAAGTCAGAACAGTAGGACAGTTTTTCCATATGTATTGAAAACCTCCTGTGTATTTACTTTGGAACTAGTTGCTACAAATAGATTTGTAGAAAGATTGGGAGGTAAAACATAGATTTTTATGCAGGCTCACAGCTGACATTCAAAATTTAGCCTAGCACTGGGCCCATTGTGGGTGAATAAATGCTAAACAAATAGTTACTGTTGAAATATAATATGTATTACCATTGTATTGAACATTCTTAAATGCAAAATATGAGTTATACTTCCATAAAGTTATAAAGATAATTAGAGGATTAGAACATATAAGGTTGATTAGCAGAGATGTTTCCAGGAATAATAGGTTTTAATAAAATCATAGGAAATAGAAAAGGAAATTGGTCCCTAAAAATATTATAGTGGAAATTGCAGTCAGGTGATGAGAAAATTGTAGATTTATTATATAATTATTTGACTTCTTTACAAGAAGCAATAGGAATTGACTTTTCTTGGATGCAACTGAAGTTAATTCTATTTTTAAATATAGGCAGTTACAAACTATTTAACTATTTATAAAATCTTAAGGCACTATAGTATGAGAAATCTTTATCGTGGGAGTTGGAAAATGTGGATTTTTCCATTTGTTGCATATAATAAATTAAATTAAGACTTCCACTAAACCAAATTTAAAATTCAGTTAGTATATCCTCTTAAAAACATTTTAAATTAAAGCTACTTACATCAGCTTGGCAAACTCAGCAGACTTACCAGCCATATTTACAAAAGCAAAAGAAAGAATTGAAACACAAGTCTTTCAGTAACATATGCAATCCAAGAGACACCACTGTGATATTCATTCAAGGAGCTATTATTGAGACACAGGATCACAGTAAATCTCCTAGACATATCAGATAAGTAACAGAGTTGCTATATTTCTCAACTTTCAATTTTAAAGTTCAGGAGATTAAATTCCTACTACAAGAAATGAAAAGCAGCTCAAATTTCTGCTCCCAATATAAGTAAAATTCAACAATAAACACAATGTCATGGTTTGTGTCTGGATGTCCCCTCAAAGCCTCATGCAGTCATGGGGGGCGGGCTTTTTAGAGGCCACTGAATCTGGAGTTTGTGATTGGTTCATTTGTCTAGTGCTGGGATTGGCCGTGTGAGTGCTGCACCCGCCCTGGGGCAGGTAGCCTGCATACAATATAAGGGAGGGAAAGAGGCTTGCTCTTCCCTTTTGCCCCTTTTTGGTCTTGATTTTCTCATTTCAGCCACCATTAACTGCTGCCCATCTGCCATGCCACCCTGCCTTGGAGCCAGCTCAGTATGGACTTAAACCTCCATAAACTATGAAGTAAATGAACCTTTCCTCCCTTAATTTTGAGCATCAGGTATTTTATCTCAGCAAGGAGAGAAAAGTAACTAAGAGGCACAAAGACATTTTTCAGGCCTAATTATTTTGTCAGAAAGTGGAGACAGAAACTCATTAGTACACAATAATTAGAAAACTGAAAATATTGACTTCATTAACATCTGCATATGAATTATTCATCATACAAAATACACAGATACAAGTATTGTGAACATTAATATAGGTAAGACCACACCTGAATTTGCAGTATTCTGAGAAAAGGAAGAAATAAGTCAGGATTAGTGTATAATGAAAGATGGATAACAGAGTTGGTAAAAATGCTAGAACACATGGGGTAGGAAGGGATCCAAAAACAGAAAGGTTTACAGAAAGCTTCTCAGAGAAGGATAACTTTGAGCTGAGGTATGAGTAGTGCACAAATAGATCAGTTCTACATTTTTTGGATTGAAAATGTTGTGTTGAAAACAACATCTACAATGATTTATAAATGACTTCAGAGCTTTTCCTTTTGGGACTAGATAAGCGCTGGAGAACCTCTTGGGGCTTTCAGTGACATCAAACAGCCCGCTGTGGCACATGTGCCATAGGTTCTCCACCACTACTATAGAAATGCATGTGACCACTGAAGAAGGAAGTTTGAAAGCAAAAAAGTAAGATGTGTATTTTAACATACAACATCTGCTACTTCTTTCTAAAGCAGATTCCTTTGACAAAGCTTTTCAAAACTCCACAGGACTGTTGATCCTTAGATCTTTGATCTTTAAGATTCTTAGATCCTTAAATCTTTTAGTTATGTCAAAAAGGTTATGGAGTTATTAGCTAAAAGGAGCTTTCCATGTGCAAGTCTTGAACACATAGATTTTGTCCTGATTTTAAAAACAATGCATGACAATTGTACAAAACATATACCATAGTAATAAAACATAAACACCCTAGAGGCTACTTAGACTTTTCTCATCTATGGTAATAATGCCAAATTGTGTTTTTTTTTTTTTTAATTAAACAAACATGCTGTGTAATTTTTTTAAGTTAAAATTTCTGTACTCCAAACATTTCTGCAGTTTCATTTTCTGTCACCTACTAGTGGAGAAAAAAAATTGTCTAAATTTCCCTTAATGCCTTGAGGCCACATGTGCTTGTGAGTCCAGATAATGTCTCTATAATGTAATTTTAATGTCTGAATTCTTTGGGCAGGTTGCTCCTTCCACGCTAACGCAGGTTATCAGTCCAATCTCAAAGTTTCTCCCTTTTCCTGGTCCTGACTGCTCCGTGGCTCTCCTATTCACCTCTCCCAGCTTTCTGAGCGGATCAGATGCTGTACACTCCGCACCCATCTCCCCGGAGGTGTCTCTTCAGACACAGCCTTCTGACCTGCTAACAGCTTTTGCGTTGTATTTGCTTTTTTGCTTGCAGTTTATGTCTTTAACACAGGCTTTCAAAGTGTTCTGTAGACTAATGAGATCATTATTTCTTCTCCTATTCAGTGCTGAATTCTCTCTTCCTCCCTTTGTTATGGCATTGTATGTACAAGGTCCTTCGTTAGGTAAGAACCCTTGGCTTCTGGGTGTATATTACCATAGAAAGAAGAACCACTGTTTCCTTTTTGTCCTTTCATCAAGCTTGAAGTTCTTCTGCATAAACCTTTCTCTCCTCTGCCAGCCCCAGATGATACCAAGCAAACTCCTTTGCAAGTGTTCTTCAAACTTATGTGTATGTATATTTGGCGAAGAAAGAAGAATATCCTTCGTCCATTCCCAATCCCTATTTAAGCTTAACCTCAACAACATGTTATGCATAGAAAGGAACACCTCTAAAACAATGCAAGTATGTGGTAATATAGAGCAAACATATGGAAAGTAATTGCAACTGAAACAAAAACCTGTCTACTTTTAAATTTTGAAACTGTCTAAAGCACTTTCACTAAACATCAAAAAAAGATAACTAAGTCAGCTGCTTTTACAAAAGCAAAACATTGCACAGAGATTCTTACTGCATATGTGAAAAGGAAACATTATTCTAAGTCTGAAAATGCAAGGAGTTCATTATAATTTCAGGTACCTATGAAAAGATTAACAATAAATACTATTTCTGAATTATTACTTATGCTACATATTTGTTTTATGAGTTTCCATAATCTAAGGTAAGATTTACCAATTCATCCATATTTAAAGGCTTATAATGCAGTTATAGAGAAAAAATTTCAAAGAAAAAAGAACTTCACAGAAAAAAGTCCATAGTTTTAGATTAAATGGCAGCAAATCACAAGGAAAACTTTCAGTTATGATAAAGACGAAAGCGTAAGAAATTTAAATTTTTCTGGAGGCCTAATAAATTAAACCAGCATTTTTTATTCAAATAGGTCATGAATTTAGCTTTGTTAAGGTTGAATAAGATGTTTTATATACAGTATGTAGATAACTCAAGTAGTTTGTTACACAGTGTTTACACGTTTAACCTTGTCCTATTTATGATGCTGATTTTCCAAAAAAAATATGCAGGACCGGTGAGATGGTTCAGGAGCATAAGAGCCTGCCTGGCAAGCACGAGGTCCTGAGTTCGACTCCCGGTACCCACATACAAAGGAAAAAAAGGGCCGGTGATATCGCTCAGCAGCATGAGTGCCTGCTGGCAAATGCGAGGTCCTGAGTTCGACCCCTGGTACCCACACTAAAAAAAAAAAATGCAGTGGAAATGGGAATAGTCCCTCTCACCAAGTATGGATTTGAAATCAAAGTGAATCTTCTCACTATTATAGCTAATGAATCACTAGCAAAATTGTCCCTCTGTCCACATAGCTCTGGGCTTTATAGATTTGGAGGTTTTGGTACTCAAAGGAGGAATATTCCCAGTGAGAGACCCAGGAATTTATTGCTGCAGTAGAAATGGAGATTACATCCATTGTGTACTTTTGGGCCACTGGATTAACAGCAAAGAAAAAAAGGGGGAGGGAAGCTAGAATGTTGGCCAGCATGTGAACTGGACCTTCATGAGAAAATGGACCATCTGCTACAAAATACAGTATAGGAAGAAAAAGTAGGTAAGTAGCCAGTGAGGCTAAATTCCCACAGAGGTAGGTTCTCCAAGGACGAGTATCCCACAGGAAAGTTTCCATTGATCAACAATGCACGATACACCAAAGCAGCTGAGATAGAACCAAAGGCAAATGGAATGTGGAAATAAGTAATTAACAGGTGTAAGTCTTTGAAATCAACTGCCAAGCAAGGCATGTAATATTTAGTAATTTCTTTCTAACCTGTACTGAATATATATTTATGTAGATTAAAATTTTCCTCATGTTTCTTTTAGTATTTTCCTGTCTTCTATACTACATGTTATGATTATTTTTGTGATGTAATCCATAAATGAAGGATAATGAAACAAAATTAAGAGTGAACCTTAGAAAGAGGTGACATCACACAGAAGTTACACGATTTCCACTCAATAAAATATTTATTTACACTGTAGTTTCTTGCCACTTGAGGACAGAATGAGGAAGTTTTAATAACCAAAGAGACTCTTACATTAGCCAGAGGCACTACTGTTACTATGATTATTTCTTTTTATGGGTCAAAAACTTGAGTATGGAATACAGGTATAAAGTAGTAGTAGGTATCCAAACTGGTGGACCATAGCATATGTTTTCCACACTTTTTAGGTGTCTGTAATCTTGAAACACTCTATGCTAATCTGAGAAATGTCTAGATTTTATTCCTCTCTGCTCCCTTACATTTCCTTGCTGTCTTGCAGGCATTTTCTATGAACTCTATCAATCAGAACCATTGATCTCAACATCAAAAAAGATGCTAGTAAGTGAAAGAAGTTTGTGGTCAAATCTTCCATGGTGCATGCGAGGATATCACATCCAGTTGTGCAGAAGTAGGCTGTCAGAGGCATAAGTGTCCGGTAGGCAGACTTCATGGCGCTCTCAAGTCTCTCTGCCTAGCCATGATGATGTAGGCATCTTCCTCAAAGGAGTAGTACGCTCCTGATTGGGCAGTACTCTTGGCTGAGGACTTCCTACTCTGGTCACTGCAATTGCAGGAGAATTTAAAAGTTACCAGATACACTTTTTCTTGATTCCTTAACTGCTACATTTATTTATAGTGATTAATATAGGGTGTGTCTTCAGAAACTCTGATCTGACCTCTGCAAATGCCTAGAAAGTGACAGGGTATGGCGCTGTATCTCATTCCTTAGAAAAAGAAAGGATAAAAATTGAAAACAAAAGATTCCACTATCCTTCATTGTTCTAAAGGGGTGAACAGAAAATATGCTCAAGTGTCTCAAAAAGTAACTTTCCCTATGAATGTAAATTATCCTGTAATAAAAGAAGCAATTGCATTTAAACCAATCTCAAATACCCTTCACTTAATTTTGAATAGAATATGTGTCGATTTAAAAAAAACAGCTGGAAACACAAGAAAAAAATAGGTACTAAAAGCCCTGCACACCCTGAATAGAAGTGCTTTCAAGGCATGAAGTGATTTTAGATTTGAATGGCTGCTGTTGCAAGGCAAAAGCAGCCAAGTAAACAACTCAAGGGCAAAAATATCCCCTTGTGAAAATGAAAAAAAGGAAGAAAAAAATGAGAATAACAAGGGTCCCTGTAGTAATTCAATTTAATTAGGTCTAGGGAGCAAGCAGAACACTGTTCTTTTGAATCTAAAAAGGGACCAGGAAAAGAAGGATGCAAGGGACTCCAGTCAGGGACTCAGCATGAGGACTGTGGGGGCTTCTCCCTGGGGATTGTGGAGAAGTGTGAACCCTAGTCAGAGTCCTCAGGTAAGGGTGCACTGCTTCTGTGCTCTCCAGGGTGCAAAGCAAAAACATTGTTCCAGGATAACAGGCAGAGGAAAACAGTTCCCCAAAATTAAAATGTATGTACTAAGCAAATTTTCAACTACAGAAATTTCCTACAAAATTCAAAGCTGGGAGATTGGCAGGTCCTGAGATTTAGAGATAACAGGAGAATCAATAAATGGAAGTGCAGGCTGTGCTTGCCTTGCATTCTGGATTTGGGTCAGATCACAAACTTGTGCTAGGGTGTAAGATTCTTCAAAGACTTTTCTCCAGGTTCTTATAGGTGCAGTGTTAGACATCTCTCTAACAGGAATCCACCTCATCTCTATCAGTTGTCTTAAGGAACATTAGCTTTCAAAACACCAATGTAGAAATCTACATCCCAACAATATTGTTTTCTTGGAAATAGCACTCCAGCTCCAAAACCAAAGATATTTTGTAGAAGATAAGGTGTTTGAATTTTAAAGACTAAGTAGTCCTCAAATTTATTAAAAAATAGGAATTTTTAAAAAGTTGTATTTTTCATGATTTTATGTGCTAAGTTAGACAGATTTTAATTTGCCTTTAAAGCATTGAAGCATTTGACTGCTTAAAACCTCTTTAAAACTGCAGAATTGTACAGTAGCTTGGGGAAACATGTAAAGCAGCTTTGTTTCAGCTTTATATTCATGTATGCAAGTATGTCTTAAAGTAAATCTTTCAGCAGGATTTTGAGCTACTCTAGCAGAGTGAAGAAAATATCACTTTCTGAGTTTGTGAGGTTTTGTATTACAAGTAGCAAATTATTTTGGAATTGTGAATTAGAAACAAAATGGCTTCATACTTCCTCAAAATTATTTATTCTACTTAAATCTACAATCATGTGCTTTCAAGATAGAACTAAATTCTTATTTGTTTTTCTGTGAATAATTTCAAAATATTCCTAAAAGTCTTCAAATAATATGAACACTTGATAGAGGCTACAATTGGGAAGAACTCATTTAAAATATTTTTCAGTTATTTACATCTTCATTAAGTACATATTATATAAATTCCTAGTCTATGTGAGACTCTGTCCTGGATGCCATTACAGACATTAAACATTCACTCAATAATTCCTCCCTACAGGAGAAATATGGGATACTTGCTGTATAAGTGTGCAGTCTGTTTTCAACATGTAGTGCCACAGGGATTCAGAGGAAAAAAAGAGTTTTGCTTGAGGTTTCATGGAAAAATAAGTATTGTTGTCATTTGATCTGTACTAGCAGGAGAAAGAAAGAAGGGTGAGAGAGAGAAAGTGAACATGCAACAGAAAAAGGGATAGTGAGAAAATGAGAGAAACTGGAGAATATTTTGAACATGATGAAAGATTGGAAATACCCCCAAATACCTGACACAATCCTCTACATCTTCTCTTACATTCCTTCAAGTGGGGAGAAGATTCTGGTTGAGGAAATCTATGAGTGAAAATTGGAATGAAAATCAGAGATGGCAACAGCAGAAAGATTTTTTTTTATTGTAACTTTATCCAAGTTTGAATGTTCCTGTTATTTTCTTCAGATATGTACCCTACAGGGTCACTGTGCTAGTTAACCAGTTGTGTCAATTTGAGTAAGAAATGCCCAACTAAATTGAATCAGCATAGTTCTGGGTGTGGCTGATGGGATTTACTGAAAATTTGCTGGGATTTCCTGGGTATGAGTGACAGCAACCAATAGGCTTGCAGCCTGAATGGAATAAAAGGGAAAGGAAGGAAGGCTCCTTTCTGTTTCTTCAGAAGAGCTCCAGTCTTCACCTTCACATAGTCTTGGACAATGGACATTGTCTTGGATATTGTCTCCTGGCTTCCAGTGCAGACCCTTTGGCCTCTTGATATGAACTCACACAGAACACTTCAGTGGACTCCAGGCCTTCAACTGGCCAGCACACGGACAGCACTTTTGCACTCTTCCACACCTGACTCCGTTGGCAGCCACTGAAGCAAATTTTGTAAATTCTTATATATCTGTATATGTTACATTAAATCTGTTTCTCTCATAAGCACTGACCGATGCTTCTCCAATCTACATGTAGGAATGATACTGTACCTACACGTGTAAACTTCAAAGGGTCATGTGTTCAATTCAAAATTTAAGGGAATAGTTTTGTCTTTATCATTGTTATTACCAAAATAGATCATTAAATATATCTAAAATATATTGCAAAGAAATAGAAAAGAAACTATTATCAGAGAAATTTTAGTGTATAATAAATCACATATATAAACGAAACCTACTTGTGATGCTTCTCAATTTATCAGTAGTTGACAAGCTAATGCTTTGACATAGCATCTACAAATACTGCCATAGAAAATATTGTCAAAGGAAAGATCATCTGGGTACAAAACTTAGTATGGTTTAGAGGTTTATCCCTGAATTTTAAATAGTTACATTCTATAAGTTATTTTTAACTTTAGCATAACTAATGACATTTCCCACTTCAATGGCAGTACAGTAAACTCAAAATTTCTACTGGAATATTATGGAAAATAGTATAGGAACATTTCATTTAAAATTAGTTTTGGGGATGGTGAGATGGCTCAGCGGTGTAAGCGCCTGCCTTGCAAGCACGAGGGCCCGAGTTCGACTCCCAGATCCCACATATGAAAAAGGGGCCGGTGATATCACTCAGCGGCACAGGCGCTTCCTGGCACGCGAGGTCCTGAGGTCGACCCCCCCAGTACCCACAAAAGAAATAAATAAATAAAAAATAAAATAAAATAAAATTAGTTTCTGTATTGTCTTTGTAAAATGTATTTCCATTTAGACAAATGACAAATTTAAACAGATAATTATATCACACTGCTGGCTAACTACTGAATATGTTATTCTATTACTTCCTAACATTTATTGTTGTTGATGAGATTTTATGAGTCTCCCTTTCCTTTGGTATATGCCATTTTTATCTGTAGGTCTTTAATATTTTCTGTTTATTTTCATGCACAAAATCTTACTATAATATATCTAGATATGATGTTTTAATATGTTCACTTAATATTAAAATATGTCTTGTATTTGATATATTTCTTCTCTTTGATTATCATATTCTGTGCATGTAAAAAATATTTTCTGCTTAGAGAATTCTTAGTTGGTATATGCAAATATTTTTACTCCATCATATTACTTTAAAAATACATATGTATGGGGCTGGTGAGATGACTCAGTGGCATAAGCGCCTGCCTTGCAAGCACGAGGGCCCGAGTTCGACTCCCGGATCCCACATACGAAAAAAGGGGCCGGTGATATCGCTCAGCGGCACGGGTGCCTGTTGGCGCGCAAGGTCCTGAGGTCGACCCCCCCGGTACCCACCAAAAAAAAAAAAAAACATATGTATGTACTTATATATGCCTATTGTACATATTGTTACTCTGTTTTCCTATTCATTAATTCTCTCTTCAGCTGTATTTAATCACCTGTTTAATCATTCAAACATTTTTCACAATTTCATTAGTGCATATAAATTACTTGATTCCATTTCAAGTATCACCAATGTTTTTAAGCTTTACTCCCATCAGTGTTTCTATTCCATGCTTAGTTCTCACCTTTTTAATATTGCCATTTTAAAATTTTGTTTCAAAAGTGTTTTAATATTCCTTGGTTCTTGATGTGTGATTTTATTGTGTCTCATGTGTTTGGAACAGATCTCAGATCTCATACTCAATCAGTGTCCTCTGGAACGTCTGAAGCTTTGATTGACAAGTCACAAATATGTTATACTCCCGGATATAAGGACTGAATCGTCTTTTTTTTCTTGTACCCATGTCATGGGCTGTGATAAACAATAAAAATTTTCCTGTGGAAAATGTGAATTCTGTTGAAAAAGAAAGGGGAGTGGAATTCAGGCAGATAGTAATTAAAATATCCACTTAAATGGAATTTTGCTTGATTTCTAGAATCCATTCTATTTTGATAAGTGTTCACATTTTATCTAGTATATACTTTTCCTCCCTGTTAAACCAGATCCAGATACAGCACACATGTATGAATCACATGTGTCAGAGGAAATGAAAGACATTCTGCCTGAAGAATGTCATAGAAAGCCATTAATAAGGAAGGGTAAATACTTTTCAAAGATGCTGGTTGGTATCTAACAAAATTATTTAAACTGAATGTGATGGCTTGAAAATTATTTTTGATATCTTTTAGGTATCGTGCAAACCATCCTCCTTATCAATTTGTTTCAATGTTGGCTTCTAATCTAAGTTATAGCAATCATAACAAATATCAAAAAATCTTGGGGAATTTACACTTTTTGATGAATTCAAATTTTGAAAATGTAGCCATGAGAGTTAAGAACAGAATAAATTATGAGAAAGAAGCTATGGGATATAGGGAAGGAAGTGACTTCAACAATGCAGATTGAACTCTGCTTCAAGCCACTTAGGAAATCTGCCCTGTTCACTTTCATTAACCCATAAAGTCTCTTTCAGGCTCCAGCTAATTTGAAATTTTACTAGTTGCAATAATTGGAGAAGGCGGTTCCTAACTTCTACCATTTACTACATTTGAAAATATGAACTTGTTTTTATTACCTAGATTCCTGAATTTGGGTTATGATACTTCCTGATACTGTGATTTAGGGGCATGTTACTTACACTTTTCAATTTCAGTTTCTATGTTTTATTTATTTATTTATTTATTTATTTATTTATTTATTTTTGTGGGTACCAGGGGTCGACTTCAGGACCTGGCGTGCCAGGAAGCACCCGTGCCGCTGAGTGATATTACCGGCCCTTTTCTCCTGTGTAGGTTCTGGGAGTCGAACTGGGACCCTCGCGCTTGCCAGGCAGGTGCGTAGGCCACTGAGCCATCTCACTGGCCCAGTTTCTACATTTTAAATGGAAATCAAATATTGCCTACATTTAGAATAATTTTAAGTATAGAACTGAGGTAGTATGCATTTATTGGCTGTCATATATTGAGAATTTTTACATAGTCACTATTACGTTGAATTAAAAAATAACAAACTGGAGGAAAATAAACTTTTATGGAAGCCACATTTCACCTCTTGAAGGTAAGTTATATGTGGTTCAAATAATATGGACGATATAATTTTTCCATAGAAACATTTGTAGTCAGTAGTACAGGTAGAATTGCATACAAATCTCCTGAATGAAAATTCAGTGGCATCTCATTATTCTACATGAATTTGTTTATATATATGTATATATATATTTTTTTTTATTTAATACCTAAAGTTTTCTACTTTCAGTTATTTATGTATTAAGTTTTCACAAAGGCAGATTGCTTTTGTAATTTTTTCACAAAAACCACCTAGAATTTGTCTAGCATGCACAAGCCCCTGGGTCTTGGGTTAAATTCTCAGCATTGAAAAAATACATATATAAATAAAAGAAAGTAAAAGAAAAGAAAAGAACAAATTATATATGCTTCCCTAAAGTGGATAATTATTCCGCTTTTCTATCCTAAGTCCTTAATATAATGAAGGACAAAGATCAGAAGTATAGCATAAAGAAAAACTATGATCCAAAAAAAAATTTTTATATACTATCACTTATATGCACTCAGTGTTTGCATAAATAATTCAAATTAAAGTAATTTTGAAAAAATCTTAAGGACATCACTTTTCAGAAAAGGCAATTCTTTAGTATGTGTCATTTGTGCACATTCACAATGCCACAAAGCAAAGTGCAACAAGTATTCTGTCTTAAGAGAGAGGAGGAACGTGACATTGTATGGCCTCCAGCATTTTGTTTATGTATACTTCCTTCTGTGATTTATGTTTTTCATACCAAGTGTCTGGTGTCATTCATAATTTATGTACATATTACAGGTGTCAGAAGAAATGAAATACTTTCTGTTTGAAAAATATAATAGAAAGTCATTAATAATGAAGGGGGAAATACTTTTCAGAGCCAGCTTTTCAATGTCTCATGAAATTATGTAAATATAATGTGATGGCTTAAAAACTGTTTTTAATGTCTTCCAGATACTGTACAATTATAATTTAGTATGTTTAAGACCCATGGCTATCTCTTCTCCATTTCAGGATTTAAACATACAGAAATTAGACAGATAATAAATATATGATTTAGGTACATCTGTACCTGATATCTGTGAAGTTCAACATTACTTTTTAAAGAGACTATTATTAGAAATTTAAACAAGATTATTATATAAAGCATAGTCATAAATAGAAGGGTAGGAGACCAGGAAAAATGATATTTTTAAATCTCAGAAGATAATAAAGTGTAAATTGTGTGTGAGAGAGAAGGGACAGAGAAAAACGTACTTAAGAAATGCATTTATCCAACATTACATTTACAAAATGATATGTATCAAAAGAATAAAACTAAACTGCTGTTCTCACTCAAAATATAATATGGACATAGGAAGCCCAGTGAAGATTAAGGATCTACATATATCTATAGATGTTAGGAGGACAAATGACAACCAAGTTTTGAAAATCAGCAGAAATAAAAGTGTTCACTTAATATTAAAAGAATAAGCAGGTAGTTTCTAGGTACTGATTTTGAGAGCTTCTAGTTTGGATGGAATTTGCAACTTTGGAAAATTAATCAGGAAAGTATAGTAAAGTGAAGAATATAAGGAAGCCATTTGGAGAGAAAATATTTGCCAGTGACACATCTGATAAAGAATTGCTGTTCAAAATATGCGATGAATTCTGAAGACTCGAATCTAGTAATCTAATTGAAAATGAGGAAAAACACTTGAATTTACTGGTCTCTGAGAAAGATATATAGATAACTAATAAGTACAGTAGTACCTCAGTTCACAAATTTAATTTGTCCCACAATTCTAGGGAAGATCTCCACAGTCATGTTTGTCACCTGATGTAGAGTTCATCAACAAAAGCAAAATTTTGTCCAATGCTTCTGTTTGCAAACCAAATTGTTCACAAACAGAAACATTCATGAACCAAGGTACTATTGTACATAAAAGGATTTTTAAAATTATATGATGCTAGGAAATTTAAAATTTAAAAATGTTTATATCATTACCTATTAGAAAACCCCATAATTTAAAATACTGACAACATCAAGTGTAGGAAATGATGGGGAGCACCAGGAACTCCAAAATGGTACAGCCATTTTGAATGATAGTTTGGCAGTTTCTTGCAAAACTAAACATACTGCTACCACGTGACTCAGTAATCATGTTATGTGGACTTTACCCAAGGGAGTAAAGTATGCCCGGAATAAGTATGTCCATACAAAACCTGCGTGTAAGTGTTTACAGCAGATTTCTTCATTATTGCCAAACATGGAAGCAACCAAGATGCCCTTCAATGGGTGAATACATACCTATATGTTGATAGATACAGGCAATGGAATATTATTTAATGCTAGAAGAAATAAGTAGTGTCAAGCTATGAAAAGACATAGATTCTAACTTTATGACATTCTAGAAAAGGTCAAACTGTGGAAATAAATAAATAAACAAATAAATAATTTCCAGATTTTAGTGAGAGGGAAGAATGGACACAGACCAGGTTTACGGTCATGAAACTATTCTGTATAATACTGTAATGGTAAACACATGACATTAAACTATTGATATGTCAAGAGTGAACCCTAGCATGAACTGTAGGCTGACGACTATGAGTGTCACTGAAGGTTTGCCAGTTGTAAACTGTTCCACTGTTTGTGATTTCCATAGGAGGGGTTTTTGTGCCCCTATAGGGATAACAAACATAAAAACCCTCTGTAGTCTTCACACAATCTTGCCATGAACCCAAAACTGCTCTAAAATCATTTATTAATTTTAAAATGATAAGGCATTTGATTTGGGACTTAAGACCTCCTCAAGGAACTTTGTGAAAAATAAGAAAGTTGTGGGGAATTGAAAGTCAAATTTGACATAGTGGTGATTTTTTCTACAGGTATTAATGCCTTTTCAATTATCTTATTAGCATTCATATTTTTCTCTGAATTGTCCTTGAAGGCTTTTGTTGCTAATAACACTTCTATTTTAGGATTTACTTTGAAAACCAAATGCTGGTAAGAATGTGAAGAAACTGAACTACTCAGTAATAGTGGGTGAAGTGTAATATAATCCAGTCAGTCAAGAAAAGAGTGTGGCAGTTCTTGCAAAAACTGGACATATACTTACAATAAAACTGGTAAACTTTTGCTCATTTAACACAGAGAAATAATAACTTATGGTCATACAAAAAAGCTTGCAAACCAAAACACATACCAATTTTATCCATTATAACCACAAAACAACATACTCTGAAGTCTCTTTCAGTAGTTAAATATTCAAACTGTGGTGTATCTATCCCATGGAATAGCAGTTAGTGTTGAATAGGAAAGAAATCTTCATAAACATAAAACTGTGAATTTTTCTCAAGGAAATAATGCTGGGCGCAAAAAGACAATCTTAAAAGTCACATACTGTATGATTCCATCTGTATAACGATTTTGAAATAACAGAATTTAGACATGAAGAATGGATTTGTAATTGTCCAGTATTTCAGGAATTTGGAAGGAGAAGGGTGTAACTATCAAAGAGTAGCCCAGAGGTTCCTTGCTCTAGAAAGTTTCTGAATCTTTACTGGTGGGGATCACACAAATCTCAATATGCGTGGACTTAAATGCACATACACTGATTGCATGAAAAGAAAGGAAATCTGTGCAAGATCGATGAGTATATCAATGCCAATTATGTGGTGATGACACTGCACTATAGATGTACCACACTGGGAAACAGCTTGATGGAAATATGGAATCTCTAGTTATGGCTACAACAGATTCTGTCTCTATTGCTTTGGTTTAAGTTCCTTCTCCTGGAGTCCAGATATCATTACTTCAGGGGATCTATTAGTCAGATTTTCATTGCTGGGACAAAAATACCCAACACATGTAACCTAAAGGAAGAGATTTTTAATTTGGCTCACAGTTTCAGAGGTTTCAGTTCATGGTCCAGTGATTCAAAGCAAGAACATCATGGCAAAAGGGGCTCAGTAGGCCAAGGTTTTCACTTTATAGGAATCAGAAAGTATAGGTAGGAAACAGCATCAAAGAAGCAGGGGCCAGGGACCAGATATGAAGCCAAAGCTATACCTCCATTAATCACCAGACACGCCCAGGCTTTCCTGAACCTCCAGCAGCTCTCAAGCCACTCAAGCTGATAATACAGATTAACCATCACGTAGAAGCCAGGATGAAGGTAGGATTCATTTTGTTTTCCATTTTTTTTTCAAGATGCAACACTGTGCTCCTTTTGTCTAATATCTGAAAACCATTCTTTTATGTCCTTTTTCAATTTTCTAGTTATTTCTGTCTTGAGATTAAGTTAGATCTTAGTTACCCTATGATGGCTGTTTTTTACTATAAAATATCTATTACCTTGTCATTTTTATTATTGAGTATAGGAAATTTTTATCTATTTTTGGATACATATTATTTGTCAGAAATATGTATGCAAAGATATTTCAGCCTACTGTGACTTACCACTCATTTTATTAATGCTGTTTTGATAGTCAGTTTCTGTAATGTGATAAGTTCCAGTGATAAGTTATAGTAGTTAAACTTGTAGTGTATAATATTTCATAATTTTTTCCCCTACTGTGTCACTGAAGCTCAATAAGCTCACTTACTTTGTATATCAGGAGGATAATAGGAACAACTGAAAGTGAATTCAATTACACCAGCCACTGATACCATTGTTAAGTACACATGTATATAATATTCCATTTCTATAAGATATCATTCTGATCTGTTAAACATCTTGTGAAAAATTAGCCCCTAAACAGATCAAAAATCTGTTTAGTACTAGTTCTGTATTGCTGGCTTCATGACTTGGCCATATTACTTTCTGACTGTCATTTTCCTCAGTTTAAAATAATAATATTGACCACCTTTCACACTTACTTAAGTATTGTGTATATTGATATAAGATCTTGAACATATGGGAGAAAAGGCAGTGCTATGTCTCTTTATCCCAAGTCCATTTAATTCATGAGTTAGAGCTTCCTTTCAGCTGGTCTGACAAAGTCCAAAAAGACAGAATACAAGAATATAAAAACTAAACAAATCCACAAAAAAAGAAAATTTAAAAAACTTAACTTTAATCTTTCATTTCATAATCTCTAGAGCTTATCTTTTTGATGACTAAGTTTAAGAATTTTACAGTGAGTTAAGCATGAAAAAGTACATGAAAAAGTGTTTGTATCTTCTTCCTCCTACCCTGTCCTTACAATACAGAGTATTTGTTCTATTTCATATCTGATTATAATTGCTTTCAGTGTCTCAAACCTAATTCTCTGAATTTTCCTAAGTTTCATTCTGCTGAGATGTGCCACAGATCTTTCTCTGTAAGATCTTTCTTGTTATTTTATAATTACTACCAGAAACCTGGGGCCACATTTCATTTATACTGGAATGTATAAATGACTCTTTTCCTCCCTATCTGTATCTATCTCTCTCTTTTTCCATCTTTTATTTGCTCTTAGTATCACAAGCCAGGAGGTGAGCAAGTGCTCTCATTCATTTCTTGAGCACTTCTATAATTATTTATTGACTTTTAAATCTATATTATTAGTAGAAGTGTTGGATTTAAAGATGTGGGGAAAATTATCATTTTTGCCAACTTGTCTTCCAAAAAATTACATCAATATTTACTTCCACTGGCAGTGTGTGCTGAAACATGTAATAAGTTAACTACAATAGTGTAACTTAATTCATTTGTACACTATTCCTTGTTTCCTTAATTATGTAAGTAATCAAGCAGGCTTATTTATGATTTTTCAGTCACATATTGTCATATCAAATCAAATATGAAACACTTATAGTTGAACCATTTTTGTTGTTGGTGCAATGGTAAGCAGGAACACTGAAATGATGCCCAGGATTTGGAGGCAGATTTATTTATGATGATGGGCACTGATTGGAATCATTCCCAGAATACCAGGCCCTGATCTCTGGTGGTCTAGGGTTTATATGGGATAAGCAATCAAGAAGTATAGAGGCAGAATGGCTTGTCAGTTGGAGATTGGTTTATGCAACATGCATCATAGTGACCAGCTGTGCATCACAGTGACCAGACGTTTCTAAGAGACAGAAGCAACAAGAACTGGAACAGGAACTATTTCCTGGGAAACTAAGAAACTGAAGGATACTGGCTGGGGGGCCATTTTCTGCTCCATTTCCCCCCTGTTTTAGTTTCCCTGTCAAATCTTCCCTGGGCATATTACATGTGATCTTTTGAGACGAGGCCCAACTAGAAGCAGTAACATTAGGGTTGTCAGTGATCCTAGGATGGGCCCTAGCCAAGCTCCCCAAGATGTTTTATTACAGAGTTTTTCCTAAATTGTTCTTAGGAAGAGACATAATTTAGGCTTGTCTGTTCTCTAACATTACTCTGGCAAGGTAGTGAGGGAGATAATCTGATCTAGGAGAGTGCCCAATGTGCCTTGGATGCTCATCAAATCTTGGTCAAGTGCTTGATTGATTGTTCTATTCTCTTGGGGCAACTGTCCATAAAGTTTAAGGCAAAAAATACAGTTAACAGGGTGCAAGGAAGTAAGGACCGAGGTAAGCGGCCTGAAGACACAAAAATCAAGGAGAATAGGTATGGAGCAATCCTGTGAATGATTTCCTCAGGCTTCAGCCGTATGTGCACTGGTCAGCGTCCAGAGTGACCAGAGTAAGGCTTTGAGTGCTCTGTCTCTTCAGAGCGAGCCTCAGAGACCTGTCTGGAGATAAAACCTCCGGTGAATCTAAGGCTGGATTTCTGAAACTTACTGAGGTAGTCAATATGTTATATACGTGTGTCGGAATGTCTACAGACATAGCTGGTCTTTTAACTGTTTATTAGCTTTTTTTTTAACTTTTCCAGAGCTTTGTGGCCTGTATGCTGTATATAGTTTTTATTTAATCCAGTTTTTTAGTTACTTCTGCTACAAATGCAGGCTCATTGTTGCTGCCAATGATCAAGGGTAGGCCATATATAGGGATGATTTTTTACAGCAGGACCCTACAAACTTTTATTGTCTTTTCAGTATGGGCAGGGAATAGGAGATCAGGGCCAGGGACACAGACGTTGAAGCCTGAGCTGGCTCCAGGGTACGGGTGCAACGCAGTGGAGCTTGCAGAACATACAGTGGGGGCAGGCCTGGTGGCTGGGTTGATGTTTCAGTCAATCAGATCCCCAGAGTGGGTTTAAACCTCTAGACTGAATTATTTTGTGTCATTGGTGGCAGGTTTCCAAACAGCAACAGGAAGCAGTTTGCTGTGCAGATCATCCCTGCAGGAGAGTTTTGTCCAAATAGTTTTGACCAAGGTGATCACAGAATATCTAGACTGTCATACTCTATTCCTAACAGAGCCACTTCCATCGGTAAGCAAGGTGTACTCAGCATCTGTCAGGAGGCTAGAACAGTTCATCAGTCAGTGCCAGGCAGTCAGTGCCAGCACAGCATGTGGTACCTGAACAGTTAGATCTTGGCCTAAAGTAAACTTGTCAGCTTTCTTGATCAGAAGGACATTGGCTGTTAGAGCATGAAGGCAAGGGGGGAGGCAACCCTTAGTGACTGGATCCAGGTATTTGTACAGGAAGGCCACTGGGTGCTCCCAGGGACCGACAGTCTGAGTAAACATTGTTTTTGTGAACTCAAGGATCCAGATTCTATAGAAGCCAGCAGCTCTAAGAAATTTATAGTTTTTTTTTTTTGTTTTTTGTTTTTTGTAACCAGTTTCTGCAAGATATTGTAGCAGAGCTTTTGTGCCTTTCAAGAAGGCAGCTTGGATATCATTAATCAGAAGTGCCTTTTTAAAGAGGAAGCAAGTTTTTGAACTTCTGGGAGGTTGAGTCCAGGTCAGTTGGCTTTTCAGTCTAAAAATGAGGTCTTTCAATTTAAAGGCAAAGAGGGGCTGGCTGACAGGAGCCAATCAAATGCAGAAGAAGGAATTCCAGGCAGGAGTACCAGCAGGCTGGGGGTGGCAGAAGGCTAAAGTAACGTATATGGAGGGCAACTGTGGTGACATTGGCAGCTTGGAGATCTTGAACTGGCTTTACAGGCAGGAGAGGTGTATTTTGGCAGTTTGACAGTCCATAGACATTTTGCAATTTTGAAACCTCACTTTTTTTCTCTCAGGTAACCGTAACAGAGCTGGAAGGGATAAACCCATTGCTAGGATCTCCCCAGAAATAGTGGGAGATTTCCCAAACCCTTGTGGCAATTGAGTAACGGTCCAAAAAGGCTGTATGGATTGGAAACCACAGAATGCAAGGTGATGGCTGTGTTGTTGATGGCATGGAGATCTTGCCCAAGGAGATTAGGCTGATGTGTGACTGGATACCTGTTTATGCTTCCTGTGATCTGACAGCAGCAGGGATCAAAATGGGGTCGCAATCAGGTGGCATGGTTGATGGCCTGGCCCAGAGGCAAGTCTTTATCCTATACCTCTGGAGGAGAGTTTTTAGAAATTCAGGATTGTGGTTATTTGTCTCAGGCTGATGCAGGAATCATCTTTTTCTCAGGGAACAGTCAGAGTTGAAAATACAGGGTTAAATGAGAGGGAGGCTGACTGGCTTGGTGCAAAGGAGACAGTCATTTCTAACTTGAAGAGGAGGTCTCTTTTTAGAAGCAGTATGGGGACTGGCTTATACAGGAATTCATGTTTGGTGAAATGTCCTCCCAGGCTGCAAGTTTGTGCCTGGCAGAAGGGGCAAGAGGCAAGAGTCTCAGTGGCCCTGATGATGGTACCATGGGCTCCTGGTGGCCCAGCTGAGGAAGGGAGCCCAGTCTGCCCTAGTCTGAGTCTATAATACTGATGAAAGAGTTGCCATCTGATCCATGTTGAAGATTTTGAGAGTTTTTGTCATCTTATTTATTTATTTTTTTTAGTGCCCATAGTCCTTATAACTCATATCCAGAGGTATGGTCATCTATCAGACTAGATTTTCTTATAGACATCGGGTGCCTTTTTTGTCAGGTTTCTGGGGAACAATAGTTAATGTGTTTTTTGCCCCCCTTTTTGATGTCTTTGAGAAGCACACAACTGGGATGTTTATAGGTGAAGCAACCTTTGAAAACACCATGGCAATTCATTTGTCAGGGCTGAGAGTCCAATTTTCCTCAGTCAAAATGTGGAACTCAGAAGAAATTGCCAATAGTCATCTCTGGTGAGTGTTAGATGATGCCATCTGACCAAGATAGGTGTGTAAGTAGAAGGCTCTGGGGGGAGGTCCTCTGTGGCTTAATGCAGGCAGTGGCCAGCTGGAACCAGTTCAGCTGGCTGGAAGTAGATGAGTCAGAAGTGGGGAGTGAAGCTGTAGGTGTTGGCAACAACTGTGGCAGCTGACGAGGGTGCCAAGGCAGAATTCTCAGGAAGAATGGGCCTCTTTTTTCCTTTTTTCTCTGAGACACAGGGAACAGTTTGATTTCATTTGTAAGTCTAAAATGCCCTTATTCCTGCAGCCAGGGACTGTGGGTTTTGACTAATTAATTCCCATCTCTGACTTCCTACAAGTGTGTTGTGTACCCTTGAACAATGGTGCAACAGAAAAAGGATGGGTGCCCCTCAAAGAAAGACCATTCAGACACCCACCTGGCTGTGCCCCTTGCAGGGACTTTGGTGCAACTTAGCTAAGGAGCGTGCAAGACCTCTTTTATGCCATATGTTGATTGTGGAACTGCAGGTGAGGGTCAAATCAGCCACCATGACCAGTGCTTCCCAGTCTTGGTGCACAGATAGAGTGTCCTATTGCTTACACTGTCCATTCCACTCACTCACACAGTCATTCAGCAGGCATTCAGAGGTGTAGCATTCCAACCCCCTTTCCTTGAGGGTGGTCCTGACTAGTGAAAATTGATCAGACTCCTCTTCTGTTCAAGCTGAGCAGGACTGACAGAGTAACCAGGGTGACCCTGGGGGGGGGGTCTTACCAGAATCAGGCAGGCAGACAGACAGACAGACAGATTGTGACCTCCTCCCTTTGGGCCCTATGTGAGCTACTCAAGGGAGGAGCCAGAAATCCTCCTCCAGACCTCTGAGGGGACTCGAGAACTCTCAAGGGCGTGCCTTCCCATTGGGACATGGGGAGGTCCTTACTTGGTCTGCAAGGGCCGTGACCAGTGACCAAAGAGGTCAGCATGGTCGGTCTTCCTGGCTGATGCACCAGATGCAATGGCAAGCAGAAACACCGAAATGACACCCAGGATTTGGAGGCAGGCTTATTTACGTCGACAGGCGTTGATTGGGATCATTTCCAGAATATCAGGCACTGATCTCTGGTGGTCTAGGGCTTATATGGGATAAACAAGCGGGAAGTACAGAGGCAGAATGGTTTGTCAATTGGGGATTGGTTTACACAATGTGCATCAGAGTGACCAGTCGTTCCTAAGAGACAGAAGCGACCGGAAGTGGAACAGTAACTATTACCTGGGCAACTAAGAAGCTGAAGTATACTGGCTGGGGGGGCCATTTTCTGTTACATTAGTACTGCTAACATTTTGGAGGATTTCTGTCCAATCTTACATTATGTGTGAATGTATGTTTTTATGTATATGTATGTACATATCACTATTGTGCTTTTTCAAATAAATAA
This sequence comes from Erethizon dorsatum, assembly GCA_028451465.1. Classification (NCBI taxonomy): domain Eukaryota; kingdom Metazoa; phylum Chordata; class Mammalia; order Rodentia; family Erethizontidae; genus Erethizon; species Erethizon dorsatum. The sequence continues at coordinate 10,848,166 of CM051828.1, read as the reverse complement.
CACTTAAGCATGAACTTGGCCAGAACATGTTTCAGATGTACTGAGAATTTTGCTTTCTAGTCCGTTGAGAAAAGCAATTTGACTAAACTGTCATTTAAATTCATTTTTTTGCAGTTTTTTAGGTAAATAATTTCAATTAGAAATGCTGATGATGTTATCCATCCTAGATATATTGATCATTAGCTAAAAATATCTGTCAGCCAAATATAAGCAAGAAAAGTGTCTATTCATATATGTATAACCTAAGTATTCATATGATTACTTTCAAATCTTTTAAAAGTTCACTAATAAAGATTATACATTTCTCCACTTTTAATAAAAGTCAAAATGTCTGAAGTGTGTCAGAAAGTAGAAGCCAATAATGGAGGCAAACTTGTCCAGATAAAATACTTACCAGCTATGATTCTTTGAAATATACTCAAAAGTAAATATTTTATGATTAATACAATTTTGATTTTAAATTAAATATCTTTTTATTGGCAAAAGCACTTCAGAAACTCTTTGCTTTTTGCTTAGATTTCATTTGTTTTTCCCCTATTCAGAGGAATGCTTTGGTTTCAAAAGCTTTCGGGGTTATATCTCAGTTTTAACTACTTTTAAAACTCTAAAGTAAACATCATGGAAAAATTCACTCAGACTAAATTGTGTACAAATGAAAAAGGAAATTTGTGTTTCATGAAAGAAATAGAGAAAAAATGCAATGTGTCATGAAAAAATTCTCATTCTAACTTTTTTTTTTGTGGGTACGGGGGGGTCGACCTCAGGATCTTGCGCGCCAGCAGGTGCCCATGCCACTGAGCGATATCACCGGCCCCTTTTTCATATGTGTGTTCCAGGAGTCGAACTCGGGCCCTCGCGCTTGCCGGGCAGGCGCTTAAGCCGCTGAGCCATCTCACCGGCCCTCTCATTCTAATTTTAATTCAGAAACATCATTATGTTAATTTATGTCTTAGTTTTTAAAACCTTAATATATCCCATGCTGCAGAGACTGTGAGCATCCCAGCTCTATTCCCCTAGCACTCATCTCTGCAAACCAAACTGTTTGCTGGAAACACCTGTGACTCCCTCTCTGCCAGCTTGTTGCTACATGTGGCCCGAGTAAGTTAAAGCTGGGCAAACAACCTTCAACCCACGAGGAGCTGAGAGCTGCTGATAAATATCTATGATCACTTTCATCCTAGCTGAGAAACTCAGAGACATGGTTGATACTCTTTCCCAGAGGCTCACACTGGTGACTTGTTCCATCTTATGCCCTCTGTTAGCTCCTTTCACTTCCCTTTCTCAATTCTCTTCCTTTTCTGTGCTTCTGGGATCACTTTACCCCCAAGTTGCTTCCACTGAACTCTTTGTTCCAAAGCTCACTCTCTAGGGAACCCCACATAATTTATTTTCAGAAGCATTTAAACATCTCATTCACCAGGCAGACTTTGAACACTCATTTTTGACCCATTAAAATAATGGATAATTTAAAAAAAATCAACCTTCCTAGAGTTTCACCTTATGAGAGGAGCTATACATCCTGAAATTTTATCATGGTGATAGTTTAAAATGATATCAATGAATTCTAAAGTATAAAATCCATACTTTTTTTTTTTTGTGGGTACCGGGGGGTCGATCTCAGGACCTCGTGTGCCAGCAGGCGCCCGTGCCACTGAGCGATATCACCGGCCCCTTTTTCGTATGTGGGTTCCGGGAGTCGAACTCGGGCCCTCACGTTTGCCGGGCAGGTGCTTAAGCCGCTGAGCCATCTCACCGGCCCTAAAATCCATATATTTTTAAGTTTCCAATGATAAAACTTTTCCTTTGGATTAAGTTTCAGAACAGCAATCAGTTACATGATGACACTTTCCATAAAAGTTGATAATCAGGTCATGTAGAAATCACCCTGGCCTAACGATTTCCTTTAGTGTTATCATAGTGTAATTTCCTGAAAACATTAAATAAAAATTATTATTATTTGAAATTCTGGGACACCTCTACTGAATAATTTTAACTGCTTCTAGGGAATCAGCAGAAGTGATCACAAATGTATATTTTCTTTTTGAATCAGTCCTCTTGAATGGAGTACTTACAATAACATAATCCAACCAATATTACTCTGAGTCACATTCAAATATCAATTGATTGTTAAGCAAGTTTAATGGTATTAATTGTAGGCATAGTTACCAGCTCTCTGAATATTACTTTTCTGGGCTCCTGTTTATCTTATTCAGTATTGCTTTCGTGGTACAAATCCCCCGGTAACATATTTACTTCTGTGTTTGTGTCAGGTGTAAGAATCTGAAGGGTTTTCTTAGGTTGTTAATATGCCAAGCACCAAAAATCTAACATAAGTATTATCAATTTAGAAGGATTGTGTTCTGGTTTTAGTTGAAAAAGTCAGTGGAGGATTCTAGGAAATCTTTAGGTCCTTAACTTAGTTATGTTCAACTGACCCCACCGTGTGATATCGTAAGTGTGGAAAATAGGTACATTAAATTTAGAATAAAGAGCCATGAAAGTAGAAAGCTAATTTGTATCACTCAACACTACCTCATTATTATTTGAAAGAGTGAAGGAATGAATGGATGGATGGATGAAAAACTGGATAACCCGAACATGTAGATGGGATGGCCACTAACTCAATTTGATTATGTCTTGTTTTCATTTTATTCATTTCTATTCATAAGTCCAAAGTCTTAATTGAGATTGATTTGTTACTTGCATCTTATGTCTATTTCAATTTCATTTTTATTGTTTTATTTTAGCAGCTTTATATGGCTTTTAACTTCACACTTTCTTCATGCTGTAATGTGAACTTCCATCAAGTCAGATACATGCAGTGAACAAGTAGGTTTCCTTATTTGTAAAAATCATGTTAAGGTCTTTCATCTTTTTATTACTTATCTACATTGCACTTTTATGAACTGAACAAAGTAAAAGCATTGTAATATGAGAATGTTTCACCTATAATTTTCAGGAAATGCCTTCTAAAGTACTTAAGAACGATATGCATGGTGGAATTTAAAAAATAGGGTTTAGCCTTGAAAAAAGTTGTTGCTTTATTTCATTTAAACTTCTAAAATATTTTATTTCAATCAATCAGAGCAGTTTTAAATATGTCTTGTTTTCACTTATTTATTTTTGGTAGAAAAGCCTTTTTCAAAGGACTCACAGTGTAACGTTTTAATCATTTGTTTCACTGACAGAGGCACACAGAGTAATTTTCAAACTACGTATGGTGCATGTTATATGTGGTTTTAAAATAATATTTATTAATCTGACTAAAAGTTGTTTTGTGATTTTATTTTAATCAAAGCTTTTAACTACAACATGGCAATTCAAATGAAAGTAATAGTAGATTGCAAAATGTTCAGTTTGAAAGACTTAACTTGTATCTTCGTGATAACATTTTAAGTTTTACAAATAAGATGCCCTGTGTTCCGGTAAGCAGCGGCCATTGTAGCAGCCCTTAAGGGGCTGAGTTGGTGCTATTTACTCCAGTGTGGCAGAACTCTTGTGAGAAAGGCCAATTAAACAGACTAAATGAAATAAGCTTTGGCTCCTGTGCCTAGGATGCATCCTAGGCATGGGCCATGATCAGTTGACTGACACATCTCAAGCATAATTAATTATAAGCAAGTTGTCCCCTAATATCTAAGTTCTTCTCAAAAACAGCCCATATTGCAACTTGAGAAACTTAAATCTTATTTCCATAATCTTCTTTCAGAAAATCTTTGAGAAGATTTGGGCTGTTATCTCAGAAAGAAAGTGAGGTGAGACACTTTTTGAACAAAATTGGACAAACTTATTTTGATAGTAATAAAAAATTGAACCATTTAACTTTATAGCTATGGAATCTATTGGGGTTGAAAGCAAAATAATTTTGGAAAGATATACAAAATAGAAAATATGTTCTAAATAAAGTAATGAACCAATACATTGCAAATTATATGGATTAGGTATAAAGCAGAATTTATTTTCTTCTATACTTTAAATAAAATGATATAAATAAAATGATATAAGCTTAGGTAAAACAGCTTCACTATTTATTTTACTTAAACTGTCAAAGTACAAATATCATTTACCAGTCACTTCCCCCACAAAAATAATAATCTACTTAGCAGCATGATTTAATTACTGACATGAAGTAGGTTCTGCTTTCAGTTAGTCAAGTTGCTTCGGATACAGGGTTTATGAAAGAATTATTATTAACAATAATATTAGTAACTTAAACAATGCTCCCCTAATCAATAATTTTGATAAGTATGTCCCAAAATAAGCTTTTTGCAGTCAAGCATTTATCATTATATTTTATTTAATTACATCTGGTCACAGTAAATAGCTTAAAGAAAGTAAGATGAGGTCTTCAGTTTTCAATTTACTTCATTTTAGAAACAATAAAATATTAATGAAAATGGCTATATTTTTATATAACTTAAAATTATTAGCATTAACAATTGCTGGCATAAGAAATCAGATTAATTTCTTTAAAATTCTATCAAAATTGCTTAATATTTCAGATACATTCATATAAAAGATGTTTTAAGGAGATATATGGATAGGAATTTGAAATTGAGAATAGCTTTTGTAATTTTGAATATACTTCAATCAATAGTAACTAAATTGGAATTAATACCATTTGTAAAAAACAGTCTTCATTTTAGAAAAGAATTTTAAATTTCTTATTATAACTGTGATATAATGATACTGGAAAATCTCTATCAACCAATCTGACCTAACAAAAAAGAGGACAGTTTTTTTTTTTTTTTGTGGGTACCGGGGGTCGACCTCAGGACCTCACGTGCCAGCAGGCGCCTGTGCTGCTGAGCGATATCACCAGCCCTTTTTTGGTATGTGAGTTCCGGGAGTCGAACTCAGGACCTCATGCTTGCCAGGCAGGGGCTTATGCTGCTGAGCCATCTCACTGGCCTTGTATTTTTTTTTTTTTTTTTTTTTTGAGACAAGGTCTTGTTATATGGTTCAGGCTGGCCTTTAACTCACTATGCAGCCCAGGCTGGCCTCAAACCTATAGCGATCCTCCTTCCTCAGCCCTTGAGTGCTGGGATTACAAGTGTTTGCCACCATGCCTGGACAAACAAGGACACTTTCATAAACAGCCTCCTTACTCTTTGTCACTGCAGGCTTCCCCTGCAAAAGGTACAAATGCTCTCATTACTAATTGCCCCTTTCAAGGGCTTTCTTTAAAGTAGATGGTGTGATTGATTTCCTTATTTATAAACTAAATATAAGACTGTGCTGGGTAGAGTTTAACATATAATAGCATTATGCTTGATCACTGTTATAGGTCAACATACATACAAAAACACATGCATATATGACAGTCAGATATATAAGAAAGAGAAATAAATAATTGCTACTTGTGTAGGAAAGATGCAAATTGATATAAAATAATCCTAATCTCATATATTGGGACACAGAGGTTTAACGTTTTTAATTTATGCTTAGACCTAGAGAAAGAGGAAAATGTGTCTACAGACCAAAAACTAACTTCAAAAGTTCAAATGCACTCAAGGAGGACAGCAGCTGAATAAAAGATGAATGACTGCCTTCCAATCTTTACGAATTCAAGTAGAATCTATTATAGGTAGAATTATCACTGCCAGTAAGATTCCATGACTCTACCTCAGAACTGTTAGAGGGAGGAAGGGAAGGAGGGAGAGAGGGGCAAAGCAAGAGTGGAAAAGAGAAACACTGGGGGAGAAAGTGAAAGAAAGAGAGGAAGGGAGAGAGAGGAGAATCTCAATGAGTGGTAAACGTACATTACAGAGGGACTTTGCAGATATAATTAAGTTAATAATCAGTTGACTTTAAAATAAATTATTCTTAATTGTCTGGATGGCCCAGTGTAATCATGGGAATCCTTAAACAGAAAAGAGAATAATAAAGGGAAGAATGAAAAAGAGATGTCAGAAGAACTTAGATTCAAAGCATGACACTGACTCACTGCCGCTCTGTTACCAGCCTCATGAAGGAAGGGACAGGAGGACAGTAAGAGAAGTGGTGTCACTTCTAGAAGCAAAGAGTGCTCTGCAGGGACAGCTCATAGATCCCCAGTTCCCACGGTCCCACACTGCCTGGAAAAGAGTCTGCCAAAAACTGAATGAGCTTGGAAACAGGAACCTTCCCAGAGCCTGCAGCAAAACGTACAGCTCTGATGAATCCTTGATTTAGGCTTTGCGAGACCACAGGTCCCAACAGAGCCATCCTGAGCACAGATTTCCGGGTCATCCAGACCGTGTGTGGTTTTAAACCACTAAGTTTTATGGTAATTTTTAAAAACAATGGTAGAAAACTAATTCTTAGAAAAATACTGCCCTTCTCACAAGTTGAAATTCATTGTTATAGAGCTGGGACATTTATAGTTAATCACCATCACATACAAAATATAAGAGTAATCAAACTTTTATTTCTTGTTGTATTTGTAGTTTTCATTGTTCTGTTTTTAGTTTTCCTTGAATGAGGAAAAAAGAAAATCTTGTTCTATGCCAGGTGAAAATCTTCCCTAGAAGGTCTTTTATGTTAAAACTGATTACTTTTTTGTGAAAATTTATAATCTCAACAGAATTATTCACATTCAGATTCATTGCAATTAATCTGGGAGTAAAAGAGATATAATTTTACTTATATTTACTAGAATAATTTTTTTTTTGTGTGGGTACCGGGGGTCGACCTCAGGACCTCGCGTGCCAACAGGCACCTGTGCCGCTGAGCGATATCACCGGCCCCTTTTTTCGTATGTGGGTTCCGGGAGTCGAACTCAGGCCCTCACACTTGCCAGGCAGGTGCTTACGCCGCAGAGCCATCTCACCAGCCCTAGAATAAATTTTTTTAAAGCTATATTTCATAACTAACAATTGCCTTTGGATATTACTGTCTAAAATATCCAGTTGAAAATATCCATATCATTAAAATGTTTTCTGTTGATAGATACACAAATATTGACGTGTTGAGTTTTAGGTAATGTCCTAGTCAACAGTTTGTATATAATTGAAAAAAAAAGCCTGGAAACAGGAAGTAGAATTTATACCTCCAAAAACAGTTTAATACCTGGTATCTATTGAGTCATTAATCCTAAAATTTAAAACTAATTTCCTTGCATGTAAAATTACACATATATATGTATATGTACTGTATATGTGTATATATAGGTATGTATATATTTTTTTGCAAGGTTATTTTGAAAAATAAGAATATATCAATAGAGTATGAAAGGTCTTTCTAAAATATCAGCAAATTATATAGAATCCACCACATAAAATGGTAATTGTAATATTCATTCTCAAGAAAGTAAATATTCACAGATTTATTATCCTCTGTAAAAAGTATTAGTTTCTTTAGGGGATCTACATTTATGAATCACTGGTTTCCATGTTTCATTTAGTAATTTTTCACAAATGTATAGATAGAAATTGTATCACTAGATATAAATGGTTTAATTAAAAATTAGATTGGATTAATCAAATCTACCAGATGCCTCTGTAATTGGTAACAATAAACCTTGTCTTATTTTGTGGTGATAAGTATATTGAATTAATAATTTGAATCCTGCTTATTTGGAATTTATCACTTCAGAAAAACAATCAGAAAATCCTTTAAGTTTACATGAGACAATGTAATCTCCCTCCATCACAATGTTCACCCAAGCACAGCAATGATAAAAATATGTCTGGAGTTTAATCTGTCTAAATTACAAAGTATGAAAAATGAAAAGATATATTTACTACTGTCAAGCATAAAGTTTTAATGTCTAGACATTTGATATGTTCTACATTTTGCTAGTGCAAAAAAAAAGTTTTATTTGTTTCTAATTTTAGATTTTCAGATTCAAATCAAGCATACTGAATTAGACTCAATTAAAAGATCTATTTTCTTTTTACTCTGTTAATTGACTTATTTCCAAGGATGCACATATTCTAACATCAGTTTGTAGCTCCCTTGTTTTGTCCACTAATATGAGTGTGGCTACATAAGATTGATTGCATCAGAAAGGAAAGAGATCTGAAAACAGCAAATACAACAGCCAGATTCTTATTACTTGTCTAACTCACATCAGGGATAATGTATGCTTAACTACAACTATGAGCTGCTGTAAATGTGTTCAGTGTTTGTAGTTGGAAGGCAAAGAATATAAACACCCAACAAAGAGAACTATGTCTTCAGGAACATTTGAGTGTTTTGCAAGACAGAGTAAAAGACAGGCTTACTCCACTAATCTCAATACCAAGTTGAACTTCTGTACAATATGAGGTGCCATGCATTCCACTACGTTGGAGCAGAATTTGCCCATTAATCACCTTACACAGCATCCTCATTTCTTTAATATAATGACACATCATGATTGTTCATGGGATGGCTTGCTAAATGTTTGATGACACTGTAGCAAATGGTCCTTGAGCATTAATGAAATTTCTTCTCTAGTAACTGTCAAAGGCAGCTGGTGGGTGTTACTCTGTTCTTCTGAGAGTGGTCGGGTGGAATAGTAAACTTCAGAGTTACCAAATAAGAAGTTAGAGTGAGCTTCTACATCCACTCACTTGCATACTTAAGTGTATAGTTATTCTTTTGACAATGCCTAATCATTTTTATAGTAAGTCAAATTGAAAATAATATATGCCAAATCTAATAATTATTCTCATGTATCTTCAAATCTGAGCCTTTTTTTTCTTGGTCTAGCTTAATTCATAACTCATAGCAACATTGGATATTGAAATCAAATTGTAGAATCTGATATGAGAAATTCCAAATGTCTTCTAACATTTCTGACAAATCAGAGATATCATCAAAAGATCAAATCATCTATTTCTTCCTATGAGGAATTTTAACAATTGCTCGTGAAATGGTGGGTTTTAATTTTAGCTGTATACTAGGAACACTTGAAGAGCTTTTTAAAAATATGGTGCTTTGACCCAAGCCCACAGAGAACAGATCAGAATATTTTTTTAGGGAATAATACTTTGGAGTCCTTATTGTTTTAAAGTTCTGATAATACTAATGGGCATGCATTTTTGGCAGAATATGATTACCCTTGTTCTACCGGAGTAATATGTCAACATGGATAGTTACTAAATGATGGAATTATATCCACTTATTTAAGGCCAACTAAAATGATGCAATTGTATTGATTAGTTGAAGAAGAATAAAAGTGAATAGATTCTGTTTGGCAAATCCAGCCAAACAAGCTCGATTACAATTGAAATCAATCTTTTTCATTAAAGCAAATTAAATTCATGGATTTGCAATGCATTTGTTTAATATTCACATGAATTTATTCACTCATATACTTAATTTAATTTTATTGTACTTCTATGTGTCAAGAATTTCTAGCAGTTGGGATTCAATGCCAAGAAAAAATTGGATATGGCCTTTAAGGGGCTCAGATATATTAAAAAATAGCTTAAGTAAAATGTTGTAAAGTCTTGAAGGGCACAGATACGAATCATCTATTCTCCTTGAAAACTTAACTAGGAACTTTGCTTGGAGTGGTATACAGGAGAGAGGGAGAAAGAGAGTGTGTGTGTGTGTGTGTGTGTGTGTGTGTGTGTGTGTGTGTGTGTGTGAAAGAGAGAGAGTGAGAGAGAGAGAGAGAGAGAGAAATCCCCTCTGATTCCCTTAGTTCTTATTTGAGCTTTTTGGCTAGATGGAGATTAACACAAAAGCTAATTAGTAAGAGAAAACCATATGTTCTACTAATTTTACATGTACACGGAGAACTTCACAGGAGAGTGAAATCTTAAAAACTGGTAAAAGCATGTCGGTGTTGTACTTTTTATTCAGAGATTAATGGATTGGTGAAGGAATCACAGGATAAATAGCTGCATTATGGTAGAGAAGGTTAAGTAGCTGGCTAGAGTGGAGAGGGTCTAGTGGGCAAAGGTGGGTCACAATAACATACTTCGTTAATTATAGTTAAGTAAAGAAACAGAAACTTCAATGTATAATATATCCAGAATCATTAATAACAACTGAAACACAAAGATGCAGGGCCTCTCTTTCTAGAACAAGGCAGGCAGTGTTCCTGGTTGCCACAGCTGAAAGCCCAATGATATCAGGAAAGAAAACATTCTTTAAAGACCCTCCCTCTTTGGGCTGAGACCTGGTTTAAATTAAGAATCTTTCTTTCATAAATTTCTTTTGTAAATGTCTTACATGATTAAGGCCCCCAAGAGAACACTGTCCATCTGAAAAGACAGGAAGAATTTTGGCAATTTCAAAGCAATTGCTAGGAAAATTGGTCAGTCAGCATCACAATATCCATACTTCCCTAAATCCCACCAGTAACTCTCGTGAGCATTAGAAGATACACAAACTCGCACTTGGTGCAGGGTACATTTGCTTTCTTGGTGCTACCTGCCTTCTCTCTTGAAGGCAAAAATCTCTGTATATCTACTTTACTGTAAATTCTATCTGTACTTCTGCATGACCACCTTTGTGACTTCACTGAAACCTTTCATCAAGGGCAGAAAGGACCAAGAAATTCACTAGATCTGATTGCTTGTACCATCAGGACCTGGTTTTATGGTGATGCTAAATTTTAAGGACGTGACTAAGAAAAATATCGGGGTGCAGACATGAGTGGAAGATAAGGGTTATCACCTCCCCATCATCAATTTGTGGTGACCAAGGTTAGTTTTCTTTTTTTTTTTTTTTTGTGGGCACCGGGGGTCCACCTCAGGACCTCGCGCGCCAGCAGGTGCCCATGCCGCTGAGAGCTATCACTGGACCTTTTCTCATGTGGGGTTACTGGGTGTCGAACTCAGGACCTCACGCTTGCCAGGCAGGCGCTTATGCCGCTGAGCTATCTCACCGGCCCCAAGGTTAGTTTTCAATTTCTATATATGCAGATTCCTCCAAAATGAATCTTTAGGCTCTTATTTATGTCTTGCCACATCTAGGAAAAATCAGGACAAATGACCCTTTCTAAAGTTACAATTTCTCAAGTGATTTCAGCTTGGAATAATCACTATACCAATTGTGCATAATTTAACTCCTTAAGATAAAATATATTTGCTGGGATTTCTATAAAAAATAAAGAAGAAAAAGAATGCACCCACTAAAGCATAAAGACTTCAGAGCGAATTTCTTATTGGAGGAAAAGTTATATATTTAAATTGTAAGATGGTCCTAAGAAAATATAGAGATAAGTTTGCAAAACCTAAATCAAGTTAGATTGAAATATGGCTTTTTATTTGCAACTTTGAAGCTGTGTTTTATTCTGCTGACATGGGGATTGGGATCAGCAATGTTTTACTATGAGAGCAACTATATGATAGTGCACTGTGATGGGAGCTTTAAAACAAAAAAATAGCTCTACCAGCGGGATGAAATATGAATCCTACAAAACAGAGAAAGTGACTAAAGTAGACAGATATTGTATTAAGATCTTGCAAGAGGGCCGGGGATGTAGCTCAGTGGCATAAGCGCCTGCCTGGCAAGTGCGACGTCCTGAGTTCAACCTCCAGTACCCCCCCAAAAAAAATTACATTTCTCTTCTCTTTTGAGTCTATAACTTCCTCTGGTCAATGAAAGGGAAAGGGAAGCGTTGTTGAGTTACACACCAGTGCTGGACTGCCCTTATCTCATTTTATTTGCCTCATTCCCAAGTAATCTTTAATAGTGGCTGCTCCATCACAATGGGTACTAGAAAAAACAATGAGGAAGAATCCTAGCCAATTATTAGTTGATAAATGGTTTAAGTGGGAGAAAATAGTAATGTTTCATTCCCTAAGACTTTCCAATTAATTAGTATTTCAGTATAAACTAAATCATTACAATTTACATGTGCTTTCATCTCACCCACTATCTCATTCCCACTTAACTTTCTGTTTGAAATTTTGGCTATGTATCTTTCTTTGCTGAGTATGAAACATGCAGTAAATGCTTTACAATTTATTTTTTACTGATTTCTCATTTTTTTTCCATTCATGCCTTTCCTCATTACTAACAATTATTAATTTGGTATGGATAGAATGCAAAAATATCCCACATGACAGGGACAAATAAAAATTTTAAACTTAACTCTTAAAAAATAAATATAGGGCCCGGTGAGATAGCTCAGCAGCATAAGCGCCTGTCCGGCAAGCGCGAGGTCCTGAGTTAGATTCCCAGAACCCACAAAAAGGAAAAAAAGGGCCGGTGATATCGCTCAGCGGCACAAGCGCTTGCGGGCAAGCATGAGGTCCTGAGGTCGACTCCCAGTACCCACATAAAAATAAATAAATAAATAAATAAAAAGTAAATATAGAACATATCAAAAGTATAAAAAATGATTTGGTTTGTCAAGGAGGTCAGATAATATTTTTAGTAAAATTAAAAAGAGATTTGAGAAACAAATGAAGAGGGGAAAAGAGCATTAAAAGATGGATAATGGATAAGACGTGATGTTCATATATACCAGGTCCCCATGATAAATATATTTATTATGTGTCACAAAGACATAATAATAAAATGAGAAACATTCTTACATACAAGAAAGAGAGATAAGGTGAGTGTGAGACACCCAAAGAAGGCTAGTATAAATTAGAGTGGAAAAACAGAGCAAAATGGTACAAAAAGAGGGCAAATCCATTACATAATAACTTAATTTTCCTTATGAGTTCTAGTTCAACTTCAGGAGAAAGATAAGCCCTTAAGAGTTTATAAATTGGGGGCCGGTGAAGTAGCTCAGCGGCATAAGCACCTGCCTGGCAAATGCGAGGTCCTGAGTTCGACTCCCAGAACCCACATACGAAAAAAGGGCCGGTGATACTGCTCAGTGGCACAGGCGCCTGCTGGCGTGCGAGGTCCTGAGGTCGACCCCCGGTACCCACAAAAAAAAAAGAGTTTATAAATTGGGAATGAACACAGATTTGTAGTTTAGATGTAGTTTAGGTCAAGAAGAAGAGGTTGAAATTCAGCCAGAGTGAATGCAGGTAGTCCAATAAGTAGCTATGATAATAAACTGGCTGAGAGACAAAAGTGGCTTGGACCAAAATTGTGGTACAGACTTAAAGAGAAGCCAGTGTTTTTGATGGGTAGAATTCACTTGGCTTAGTAAGAACCAGTCCCACAGAATGGAAACACTATAATTTTGATTAATTTTCAGATATATAAACTTTCTAAATGAATGAAAAATGTTGTACTTCACTGAAATACAAAGAATTAGAAAGTAATACCTCAGGAGAGAAAGACAATGACTTACAGGAACAGAGGAATCATGTACACACCTGAATTCCTGCAGTTCTTTTCAATTACAAGACCATATGTATCTATATATATAATATATGTGTCCACACACACACACATACTTGTGTGTTTCCAATTACACTATAAGATCTTTATGGTCAGGGCTATGTGACTTGTGTTTTTTTTTTCTAATTTACCCTAGATGTATACAAATCAACAAATTATTTGGTGGTTTGCTATTATGCAAAGCAAAGAAATAAATCAATGAAGGCATAAGTAATGCACGAAATTTAAATAAAGTAAATATTAATTTCATAAACCTTGCACTGGCTGTGGAGCTCAGGACTGACGTGAGGGTGGGATCACTAATGTGTAGAACTGGGTGAAGATAACAAAGGAAAAGATCAGACCTTCACTATGATTCCTGGATACTCTTCTCTACTAAACTTCGCAGTTGTTATTCAGAGGAACAATATTCATGATTACTAAGATAAAACCATTACTTTTTAGGTAACCAAAGAACTATTTTTCTCCTTGGTCATGGGGCTTAGCTAGTGATAGCGGTTTGTTTGGAGAGTCTTTAAAAAAGTCACCATTCATCATGATGTCTGCCCTAAAATACTTACTTTGGTGGATTTTCTCCTCCTAACTGTTTTATGAAATACCATGCATTTATTGAAGCATATGGCAGTGGAGTACGTGCGTCTAAACATGAGCATCTGACAGATCTTGTTCCTTGCTGAGAAACAATTATTTCAATATAGCTTGACAATATGGCTTTTCCCAGACATTCTATGCTTCGTTTTTCCCCTGAAGTAAGCATGCTGTTAAGAAAATTTATTCACACCGGATACTTTATTCAACCCACAGCCATAACAGTAAACTTTCTTTCTTCTAAATCCCTCTCATATTTCCCTCTAGTGACAATTACAATACACTGCATTGACCAATTCAATATTGTTTAAAATTGTAAATGTTTTAATTCATTCCTTTTATGTACTCTCTATTTCCTACCAGTTGAATAAATCTAAAGCTTCCGTTTCAGCTTACTACATAGAAATTTTTTGCACAAGCACACTTGCATTTAATCTTATCTCTTTTTGTGTGTGTAGAATGATTTTGATAGGTATTTTTGTCAGCTTTCTTTGAGCTTTCTGTGAAATAACACATTATGATTTTTCCCAAAATATGTTCTATATTTTTATCTTACTGACTGTATTCATTCAATAAAATAATATTTTAAAATATTGTTCAGAGTTATTTTTCTTCTTAATCATAAAGGACTTATAAAATATTTTACTATATATAAATTATAAAAATCTAAATTCTCATCATTTCTTCAAGTACTTCCTTGTGCAAACTTGGTTCTCTGATAAGTTATCCTGACACATCTTTGTTTTGTTTATGTTATGCCTTAATAAATGTATCATTTTCATATATGTATATACCTGTATGTATACATTCTTGATCCAATTGAAGTACATTCCTTTGTATCCCTAAATTTACTCCCAGCCCTCAATTTAATAACTTAGGGTAATACTATGTCAAAGTTTCCTTTCTCTGAAGAGTCCTTGTCACGGCAAAAATAGGACGAATATAAGCTATTAGAGATGTAGGTATTTTTACTGTTCTTGGAATACAGGATTTGGGGAGTAAAGAAACAGTTCACCAGGGTGAGGTGGTGCACACTTATAATCCCAGCATTCAGGAGACTGAGACGGAAGCAAATTTGAGGCCAGCCTGGGATACATGGTGAGATCAAGGCCAGCCTGAACTACATAGGAGACGCTGTCTCCTCCCACGAAAAAACAAAACAGAAAAAGAAAAAGAAAAAAAGTAGACCATTAGTGCCACATTTTATTGTTTACTTTCTCCATGCTGATTGGTTAAAAACATATATTATAAAATCGTACAGAGGTATTTCTTATCTTTTGCAGATTTCATCTCCATACAATTCGAGCATTTATGATTAGTATTCATTTTTGGAATTCTGGCTGTGCCCGTGGAGGAGGACCTCACAGCCAAATCTTCATTGGCTGATCTCTCTTCCTGGAAGGACAGAAATGTTACTTTAGGAATACTGTTTCAACTTGCATGGGGACATATTTTAATAAAAAGTCAGAAGGGTGATAGTATCATTTACTTTTCCAAAATAACAAGTAGATTGATTGAATGACATTTTTCTTATCTAGGTTGAGTTTAGGGAGGTAACTCAGGTTAAGTGGGAGCTGTGTTAGTGATTATACTTCTCACTGAATATTTCTTTATGTAGTATGGCCAAACAAGTTCCTATAGCACCCAAGTCCCTCCTGAAGAAAGCAATTATAAAGCACGAAAAAATATGAAGACATTATTGGGTGCTAGAATTAGTCATATACTGGAGAGAAGTTACACCCTGAAAGATGGAACTAGCACAGAGCTAATATCTTAATTTATAGCTGCTCCTCAGAAAGCAAACAGAGGTCAACACCACACACAATAGCTTAAATTCTGATATAACACACAAAACCATTCTGGACTGAAGAATCACAGAACAGACATTGGAAAAACCACACCTACTGGCAAAACGAGGTGGTATTTCAGAAAGGAGACACCTAGAAAGAAGAAGCCATAGATTATATATCTCTGACTGAAATCTGAACAAGATGAGGTGAAAAAATTTAAATATGTCAGCTATGGGTAAAGCACCATTGTCAAGGCAGCCACACTCAAAATAGAACATTTGATGAGAGGCCAAGTAAGTGAATTTCCTGCTAACACAAAAGTATCAACACACCTTGGGAGAATATAAGCAAAATCTTTACAATTTGATGCATGCACTACAGAGTCCAGAAGCCCTTGACATGGATTCTGACTGCAGGAAAACTCCAATGTTGGAACTAGTCACAAAAACTTTAAAGCAGCCAATATCACTGTGATCACTGAACTACAGAAAAAAATAGTCACAATAAATGAAAAGACAGGAAAAAACAATAAAGTAATACATGTTACTAAAGATATTATACAGTTTTGGAATTGAAAATTAAGATACCTGACATTTAAATCTCACTCAGTAGACTTATGCAAAAAAGAGATATACTATTAAAAATACTTTAAATTGAAAGATAGTATACATACAAATTAGTGAATGGGAAAGCTTAATAATGATGATGATAATAACAAATAAAATTAGAAATAAATCTAGTTTCAGGGTCCTGAGTGAGACTATTACAAGATTCAACATTTGTGGATTAGGAGTCCAAGAATTTATTCAATGAATTCAGCCCAAATTTATTTATTATAAGGCCACCAAATTTCCAAGAATTATGAAAGCAATAAATGTACATACATAACAGGATTTGTGAACCAAAACCAAGATAACTAGAAAAAGCCTTATCTAGGATGAGAATACTCAGGAAACTGAAAAGACACAGAAAATTTTGAACCAGACATAAAGTACATGTGGCATGGGATAATTCAAAAGAGAAATAAATTCTCATTAAAATAACAGATCCAGAAGATTATGAAACAATGTATCTAAATTGCTGGAAGCAGGAAAGATGGTAGACCAAAATTATATATCTAGCAATGTTATTGCTTAAGCATAAAGCATAAAAATGAATAAGAAACAAATAATTTCTTATATAGTAAGAAGTTTCACAGATAACAAATTTTCCCAGACTAGGGGAAGAGAGATGTATTGTGCATGATTCAGGAACTCTGTATCTATTGAGGTCTTTTTTTCTATTATTATTACATTGTAATATGTAACAAAATAATTATACAAGTCATCATAATGCAGAATTGGTAGGAGCTTGAGCATATTTTCCTATAACTAAACAGTCCCATCTTGGGGTAATGGGAGACTGCGACATAGACCTGTGTTGCTGATCTCTGGTCTACTTTGTAAACTTGTTTTGGTTTCTGTTACTACAGAAAACCCTGATTCACAAAGATGGAATTTTGGAAATAGGAGCAGGCTTTTTAGTCCTTTTATGGCAATCTCAGGATATTCTACTTTGACTTTAGTCTGGAACAGATGGACATTTGAAGGTTTCTAAAACATACCTTGTGCTATAAAAAATAGGCACACGTGTCACCTTTTGATCTGCAACATCTCCTAAAATGTCTTGAAAAAAATCCTTAGACCAGGCAGGATCAACTTCTTCACCAGTGCTAAAGAGTTTTTAGGTTTAACCGTATGGTTAGCTGCCACGTCCAGCATAAGTCTTGAAACTCCAGAAGGAGGACAGTGGAGGTGAAGAAGATAGGAATCAATATACAAAAGCTGAGGTCAGGTGGAGCCCCTTCTCCTGATGGGAGAAAGGAACTGCCCAGCACCTGCAGCATGTTTATTTATGCAATCAGCATATGAATAAATTCATGGAGAGTTTAAGGGGAGTCTAGAATCTGGGATAGGAAGAATACCTAATCTTAAGGACAACAGAATGCCTTGGTGGCTTCACAGGGAGTAAGAGGAAACTGTCTATATTATCTCAAGCAAAGGTCAAATCGCTATGTGCATCCACTCTCTGAGCTGTGCACACTTCTTATAGGGCCCTGACAAACTCACGAGAAGCAGTGGCCTTGTCCTAGATACCCAAGGTATGGACAGCTTCACCCCCAACATCTCCCCCTTTTCTGTTTTGTAGTTGAAGCTTCTGATGATGTTTTAAGGCAAAGGTGAATATTTGTCTTTGGAAGATTCTGCAGAGGACTAATAAGCAAATTATTAATACAACAACAACTATGATGGTGCTCAATGTCACGATGACTCCGTGGCGTGCCAAATTGAAAGGATTAAATCCATTTAGCAGGTCAAGTGCAGACTTAGCTACTTGATCTGGAGTGAGAACACTGACTTGGTCATGTTGAAGAACTATAATTTGTTGATGGAGTTTTTATAAGTCAAAACTTATATTTTTATGATGAAATGTTGCCACTTTTTCCCATCCCCACTGAGTTTCATTGTATGGTAGACCAGTCACATATATGTGGCTAAATTCAGCATGGCATTGTAGCCCCTGACGATATTGAAGGACTTTGACTTAATTACCTATATCTAAAACAGTTGCCTCAAGGGCATTGACTTGTACTTCTAGTTTTAAATCTATATCTTCTTGGTTCTCTAGAGCATATGATGTGTTTTTTGACAGATGATTGACAGAATGTGCAGTTTTTACACTCTGGGCCAGGGCTAGAGATGAGAGCACAGTAGTGGCAAGAAGGATGACTAAAGTAATAATTCCCAGAATTATGAGCCCCAGCAATTTCTTTGGGCGAGACAATTGCTTGTTAATTTCTTTGAGGATTTGTAGACCTCGATCATAGTACCATAGTCCAGAGATATTAGTAGGAATCATAACAAATGATGGATTGTACAGTATTAAAATATCTTTATCCTTATTTACGTTAGTAACGCAGGAGGTAAGGTAACAATTGCTGTGCCTACCATAGTAATAATCATCTTCTTGTAAGAAATTGATGGTCCCCACCAGAAGAATATAAGGATTATAAACACTGGCTCTGGACCAATATTTTTGAGCACCTACATGATTAATATTTTTGACGCTAGCACTAAACAGAGTAATGAGGGAGGGACTAGCAGCAAAATGCCATAAATCCTTTTGGAGATATTTTTGAGAAACATAAAGTACAGAAGATGGGTAATGCCCTGTAACATCATACATAGTGTGGGACCAATCTATAGTAGTCACATTTACAATGGTAGTCATGTTAAATTGATGAGTACAACATTCCTCTCGGGGCATAAGTTTACCTAGTGCCACATGCTGAGTGGTGTTGTGGCACGAGGTAAGTGGACATGAATAATTGGTGGCTGTTAGGGACACATTGAAACTATTTAAGAGGAGTAATTCATCACAGTCTTCTGATGAATTATAGACAATGGCAGTTTTTTTTGTTTGTTTGTTTTTTTATAACTCAAGTAGACAGGCATAGGGAAGATGATCCAACACAGAGGGGAAGGATAGCCCCTTGACCAGTATAATTAAATGATGAATATTTATGAAGGAATGAGTATCAGAGCAGCCACCCAGAAGTTGGGATTGATTTGTAAAAACAGGTATGGAAGCAGGTGCCTCGCAGGGCAACAGGAGAGCCAAGGGTGGATCAGGAAAGAATGTCCAATAGGGCATAACACGTGAAGCTCTTACCTCTAAAGAGACCAGGGTGAGCACAGCCAAGAAAAATGCAGCAAGGTTGTTAGGATTATTGCTCTTGGCTACCATCTCCTGGGCATCCTGGGTCAATTTCTTTAATTGGCCCCAAGTCGGGTGTGGCCCCATCCTCATCCGTCAGCTGCAGCGTGGTCTCTGAGGCATCACTGCTGCAGGACTGAGCATCAACTTCTCGAAAGGTGGAACCAACACCTTTTTGGGTTTGGGCCCATGATATAGCTGGACAGCATGGTCTGGCACCCAGATAGGCCATCCAGCATTCTCTGGAAAGACACAGGCATACCCTCAGCCCTGTATGAGTACCAGGCAGAGTACCCTCCATGGTCCAATATGAAGATCCTTCCGAAGGACCCTTCCTTCCTAGCTTCTTTTCCTTTACCTGATTGGATTGTCTTTCTGCTGCTGTAGTCCCATCTCAAGTAGGATTTAAAAATTAATAGTATGTAATGCCAAGTGATGTCTATCATGGGATGTGAATTTTATAGGGAAGGATTCCCCCTTTTGTTTTTGCTGTTGAAGTTTGAGTGTATTGCAAGCATACACTCCTTGACGTCCTTGACCTTGAGGGTTATAGGGAATTCCTGTGGTAAGAGAAATGAGGAAAGCGTTACAAAATATTTGGAAAACAGTACTCATATACGCCAGGCCACTGTCAGTCTTAAGTGCTTGTGGGCAGCCAAGGGTACCAAAAGCATCCAAGCAATGAGCAATGACATGTTTAGCCACTTCACCAGTGTGGTCAGAAGCAAAAGTGAATCCTGAGGAAGTATCTACTGAAACACAGACCCAGCAGAGAGAACCAAACTCAGGGACGTGAGTGACAATCCATATGCCAGAGATGATTGGGATGTGATCCTTGGGGGTTAACCTCCATAGGGTGTGAGGGAAGATGTATTATGCATGAAAAACATTGTTTAACCATTTGTCAAGCCTGTTCCCAGGTGAAGGGGAACTGTGTGCACAAGGCAGAAGCATTTTGAAGGAAGCTGGCATGGGAGGCAGAAGCCTATTGAGTGGCATGTGAGGGAGTCAGGTTCACATTAACCAGCAATCTGTCTATCACAGCACTGTCTTTAGTGAAAGGCCCCAGCAGCTGGGGATGAGAACAAAAATGCTGATAAAATGGGGGACATGGCAAGACTGAATAACAGTTTGGAAAGTATGAAATAAATGAAAAAGATCTTTTTGGCCAGTGTGTATAGTGGCAGTTTTAATGTGGTGCACTACACCAAAAACATAAGTGCTATTGGAGAAGTTAATGGGATTGGACGAATGATCTTGCAAGGCCCATAGGACAGCCTGCACTCACATGACAGTCTTTTGTGCAGAAGAAAAACTCGTATCCTATATTTCAGAAGAGAAGGCTGTGCTATAACCTCCCCTGCTTGAAAAGGCCACTTTTTGTTTATTTAATTGATTTTTAATACAGTGAATTTTTCTTTTTCTTAAAGCCTGACCTTTGGTGAATGTTTCTTTAGCCAAAATTGTCTTTTGGTTTAATGTCCACTCCTATCTAACTGCCTGTGATATCTGTAACTAACTTAGCTACCTGTTCATACTTTTTTCTCTGAAGAGCTATCCCTAACTGTGGTTAGGGGAGACTGGGCATAGTTTCCATCTTAACTGGTTCGAGCTGAGAAGGGTCAATGTAAAGGGAGATCAATCAGGGACCCCCTCAGGAGAGCTAGTTTAATGGGCCTCAGAAGTCCTGTTGAAGTTTATCAGTTATGAACTCTTTTTATGAGGTTGATCTAATGGATCCCAGTAGAAGGAATCTAGATATACTTATTTTTGGTGTTATCTGTATGATCACTTAGAATTTGGCAGCCTCTAGGCAAGAATAAACAAATTTTTGAGAAATTAAAGCATGTATAATCAAAGCATGAACACTACAATGGAAAAGCAGGTTTGAGAAAGAGCCGAGTCTAGAAACTGTTTTATGGGACTAGAATAGTGAATGTAAATCATTGTCTCTTAGATTTCCCCATAGATGGAGTCTGATATTTTGTAATAAGTCTCTTTAGTTTTAGCTGATCTTACCTAAAGAATTTGAAGGTTTTTGTTGAGCTTCTATAGATTTTATTGTAATTTATTACTAATGACCCATAACAGTGGTGAGCTATTGGTGTAGCTGAAAACTTACAGAAGGGGTTAGTGATTGAAGTCCCTTCCTATATCTAGCTTATTATTAAGACATTGTTTTAAATATCTCCTAGTTATACTTTTCTGCTGGACGTTCAAGCCCAAGTTAAACTGAGAACTGTATTAATAAAAGGACAGTTAAGGACTGTCTACCAAAGACAGTTAAGTCTCATTGGGATTTAATTTGGAACCATGTATAGTGCTTCTCAGTACTTTTGTTAGTGTCAGCCATCTGGATGAGTCATGGCCTTTGCTTCACCAAGTTGCTTTCTGTGAAAGCTTGGAAGATTTTTCTCTAGCGACCCTCCTTTGGCACACTGTTTGTTATGTTTCCATCCCCAGGGGCTTGACAATTCCCTTGATAAGGAGGTCGTGTAACTCACCAGAGTTGTAGGATGTCACAGAAATTTTCCCTCATGTCCTGGGTTCTCGTTGATCTTGGAGGGCCAGGGCCAAAATATTGGCTGTCCTCTTAGCTCATCTATCTCTCTAGTTTTTGGTCTCCAAACCTTAGTTGTTGAACATTCAGAAGAAAAGATTAATGAAATTATCATTGCGATAGGGACAGTGAGCTTAATTATAATTTTATCTGAAAATCAAGCACTTTGAAATATAAAGTATAGCTCGAGAACTGTTATATTTTTAGCAACCATAGATGTTTTAGTAGTCAAATCCTTGTAGAATGTTAACAGACAACAGATATATAGTTTTATAGAGAAAAATTGAGATCAAAAGCCATACACAATACCTTAGCATGACAATCATGATGACATTTTTGTAACACACTTAAATCTCCATTTTGGCTTAGAATAGCCTTTTTTAGTCAATCGTCTCTATCTAGTACCTGAGAAGCTCTTATTCAATTTTTTGTCCTTTAATGGGATGTTATTGAAGTGTGTGACATTGTCTGGACTGCCTAATGTCTAAACATCTCTAAGTGCAGTGGCACATACATAGCATACATATCACATAAATTTTTTGTTAAAAATATTATTGACTGGTGACATCATGTTGGCTTGACTTGAATCTCCTATCACAAATATCTGGAGCACAAGAGAAAGGCAGATGTCTGAATCTGAAAGAAAAGGCTCATCACCATAAATAATCCCAGTTCTACATTTTAGAAACCTGTATATCTGGAAGGCATGAATACATTTAATACACCATGAGATCAGCAACAATCAATTGTCATAGCCATATGAAAACTTTTGTTTTTTAATTTACCTTTGTACCACACCATCTTTAAATCAGAAAACTCTATTGTCTTATTTCTAGAAAACTCAATCTTATGACAATGACCAATGTAAACATATCACAATAATATATTTTGAACATTTATTGGGGTTTCTTGCATAAGGCTATGGAGATCATTGAGGCCTCCCATTACAGAACAAGGACTGGATAATTATTTCCAGGAAGCTACTTCCTTATTCATTAATCGGGGTCCTGTGCAACCCGTTTATACCTGCCCTAAGGGATTTTTATTGAATTATCTTAATAATTTTTGATGACTTATGAGAACTGGATCATAACACTTAATGCATTATTTTTGAACAATGAGAGACTCTTAAGTCATAATACATAAACAACAATATGCATTATTTTTATAAAACCAATTTTAACATCATTTTGACAAGCTGGCAACTTGGGTGGAAATATATCTTTAATTTTGATGACATTTATCTATAAACCAAATTAAATTACAGGCAAATGCTTCAAAAATCCAAGACGCAAAAAGAAGAAAATTTGTTGAGCTTAAGTAAAACAGCTATTTACAGATTGAACTCAGACAAACGCAAACAAATACACACAAGACATTTGCTTATAAAATCAGAGTGCACTCAAATATATTTTTGGCCAAATTGAATTATAATAACTCTTCTACAATTTTAGATGTTTGTAATTGTAAATAGACTAGTCAGAATGTTTTGTAGGTCATTTAGCAGAGATCTCTTATAAGAAGAAATTGGAAGGAATAAAAACCTTTCATTTATAAATAATATATATATTTATATTTTATTTTGTCTTAAGAATACTGGCAACTTTCCTGTCCCTTTCTTTCACGTAGCTTAGTCATCTCAACACACTCTGTCACATACTCAGACCTTCTTTTTTCTAATAGTGTTCTCTCTGTAAGACTTAATATGATTTGGGTTAACATTATCACTTATGCAGACTCCCTTTGCTGGTACCTGTGATTTGTCTTTTGCAGGGGCTGCTCCATACCCCCTTGCTCCTGGATTGCTATGACTACACCGAAACAGTTTCCTGCTGGCAGCTGATGCTGTGAAGGGAGATTAAGAGAAAACTAAACACATACTGAATGGAACGTTGGGACCAGATGGGACCTGACCTTTCTGATGGAGAGGCAGTGACCCTCTGTGCTTGCAGAGACAGGGTGAGCGCCCATGTGCTCCGGGCTGATCGAGCTCAGAAAAGGTGAGCTATGGCTATCCATTGGCTCTGGGACAAAGGTGTAGTTACCACTGGGTGCCTCAGCTAGGGTGCACAGCCCATATTCCCTGCTGCAGCTGACACAACACAAAGCAGGCATTTGGGTTCCTCCCACATCGCTTATCCAGGGCAGGCTCCTGGCTCAGTGGAGCTCTTTGTCTTCTGTCTCCTGCTGCTGACTTGTGCCCATTGGCCCTGTTTCTCCCCTACCCAGGGGTCTGTAAGAAGTGGTGAGAGGAGCAGAATGCAGCAGTTTTTTCCTTGTTAAATGACCTTTTAAAAGTCTGTAGGGGTCTAAATAGGTTTGTGCTGCTTTGCTTTTTCTCTAGCCTTGCTCTAAGCTGTTTTCCTACCTTCTCCCAAATGCTGCATCCAGTGCAGCTTTCAAAGTTCCCAGGTGGGAGGATGGTGAGAGGATGGAGAAATAAAGATAAGAGACAGTATACAGAAAGCTGAGGTCAGGTGAAGCCCTCACTCTGGATGGGAGGAAGGGAACTGCTCAACCACTGCAATGTGTTTATTTATACATTTGTCTTGTGACACCCCTTTGCTTAACTAGCTCACCTCTTATGCCCCATGTTCTCGGGGCTGGAACACCTGTTTGCCTGGGATGCTCCATGCCCTCAGGGCATTCTTCGGGCACTTTGTGCTTTCAGCTCTGCACGTGTGAATGATCACTAGCTCAGCCACTCCCAACACCCAAGTGTGTAAATTTACAATTGCTTCTTCTGGAAATAAAGGACATGTCTTTTGTACAAAAGTGAGAAACTTTGTCAATTGTGAAATCTTTACATCTGAACCTTTTACTTTTAATAATATAGCAAGTATTTCTGTGTACAAATGCCCCATGTTTTACACCTAATGATATCATTATACCTTCTCCCTTGTCCCTCTCATGAGCATGTTTTGTTTGCATGAGCAATCCAAGGTATCCCCTCACTTGAAATGATGAGTTTCCTCTTACTCCAGTCCTTGTTCTGGGCACTAAAATGTCACCTCCAGCACAGCTCTTGAAACTCCAGAGGGAGGATGGTGGGGGATGAAGAAGACAGGAATCAATACACAAAAGCTGAGGTCAGGTGGAGCCCCTTTCCTGAGGGGAGAAAGGAACTGCACAGCACCTGCAGTGCTGTAATGGTTAATACACTGTGTCAACTTGAGAAGTTTAGAAGTTTCATTAAGTGACTCAGCAGGGAGCCAGGGTCCTCACTTTGTAAACATCCTCAGCCTGTGCAAGAGGAGGGCACAGGGATGGTGTGAGTGCTGCACCCGCCCTAGGGCAGGTAGCCTGCTTACAGTATAAGGGAGGAAAAGTGGCTTGCTCTCCCCCCTTTTTGCTCTTGCTGCTTTTGTTGTCTTCTGCCACCTTGAACTGTTGCCCCTCTGCCATGCTACCCTGCCTTGGAGCCAGCTGCTTAGGGACTGAAACCTCCACAAACTGTGAGCTAAATAAAATTTTCCTCCCTTAATTTTGAGTGTTGGGTATTTTGTCTCAGCAACAAGAGAAAAGTAACCGAGACAAGCACATTTATTTATACAATCAGCATATGAATAAGTTCACGGAGAATTTAAGGGGAGGCTAGAATCTGGGACAGGAAGAATATCTAATCTCAAGTAGAACAGCATGCCTTGGTGGCTTCACAGGGAACAAGAGGAAACTGTCTATATTATCTCAAGTGAAGGTCAAGTCACTATATGCGTCAGCTCCCTGAGCTGTGACACTTCTCATGGGGCCCTGCCAAACTCATGAGAAGCAGTGGCCTTGTCCTAGACACCCGAGGTACAGACAGCTTCACCCCAACAGTTAGCCACTAAGAATGATGCTCACAGTGCAGACGTATTTGACAAAATGGTGGCTTTCAATAATTGTTTCTGTTCTTTGTGTTCATGTTTTTTATTGTTATTTTGAAAAACTACAACAGCCTGTCTGTAATGCAGGGTGCTTGGTCTCCAGTGGTAAAGCAGTTTTGAGGATTTCATGGCTTCACTAGACAGTCTGTTGCCACATATTTTACAAAGTGGGCTTGGAGAATGTGAATCATCTGTTACCATAAACTAAGAAGGACTCTTAAATCCAGCTTTCTTTTTGTTTGAGTCTTCTGTTTTCTTATTATCATGTCTTTCTCCCTTTTCAAAGAATCTCTACAGTGACATTTTTTTTCTACTCATTTTGGGTAGCATTAGTTTATGTGCTTATGAAACCTGTGATTAGTACAAGCGTCCCATGAAGAAAAGATGGAAGTGTTAAATAAAATAATGAGCAGGCCATGTGCAGACTAAAGTAACTATTCTGATTTAAAGCCTGCCACCAGATGCATCTGTACAATTGAAGTACATCAACTCACTTGCCAGTATAAATTCTGATACCAGTTGCAACCTACTTGTCACTTGCTACTCAATAATAGGATTTTGATATGAGACTGCAAGTAATTTTTTTTATTATGGTTTCTGTGAGCCTAACTTCTCTGCTCATGTTAATCTGCATTTGCAGCCTCTCCCCAGTGCTAGCATCACCACCTCAGCTCCACCTTAGACCAAGAGTCATTAAGTTCTCATGAGGATCATGTAACCTAGATCCCTTGCAAGTGCAGGGAGCAGAAGGGTCCACACTCTTATGTGAGTCTAATGCCAGGACTGACATGATAGGAGGCGGAATTCAGGTGTAATGAGAGTGATGGGGAGTAGATTTGAATACAGGTGAAGTTTAAGCTTTGTGCGCACACCTGCCAATCACCTTGTGCTATGTGGGCCAGCAGTTACAAGCCAAATATTGGTACCTGTCTGTGTTCTGGGGGTTGGAGACCTCTGTGCTGGCTGTGGGGAATGATGCCCAAAGAAAATTTAAATCTTAAGAAAAGAATTAAAAAGTGGAAATGGCTCAACTTTGGATAGAATTCAGCAACAATTTTTATTTACTGGAACCCTATTAATTTTAATAAAGCCAAAAAAAGAGAGAAATAAAAGGGGTAAAGATTATGAAGGCAAAAGGAAAATTCTAATTCTTTATACAAAATTATTTACACAAAATATCCTAAGTAATAGTAACCACTAGAACTAATAGGTAAATTTAGAATGAATTGCTTCCTTCTTAGAAAACTAGGGTGTAATATAAAAATTATCATACTAATAAATATTGCAGGAAGTAATGAGAAATTGAAATTTAAAAAGTCCCACTTACACTAATAAAATAAACAAAATGTACGTTATTATGCTACAATGAAGATATTAAAAGGTAAAGTGTTTACTATACTTTTACTAAGTGTTTGATCTTAGCCAAAAGGCAGAGAAGCAATGTAATAATTAAAGAATACATAAATGAATGAGACATATACATATATATTTATGGATTAGACAACTCAATATTGTTATATAACAATTCTCTCCTAAGTGTTTCACATTTTCAATTGCAATAAAAGTGCCATGATGAATTTTGTAGAAACTGATAAGTTGTTTCCAGAATGTCTCAAAAAACAGCTAGAGGGGCTGGTGAGATGGCTCAGCAGCGTACGCGCCTGCCTGGCAAGCGCGAGGGCCCGAGTTCAACTCCCGGATCCCACATACGAAAAAAGGGCCGGTGATATCGCTCAGCGGCACGGGCGCCTGCTGGCGCGCTAGGTCCTGAGGTCGATCCCCGGTACCCACAAAAAAAAAAAAAATAAATAAATAAAAATAAAACAGCTAGGACCTAAAATAGTCAAAGTATTCTTGGAAAAGTACAAAATTGGAATATGGAATTTACCAGATCTTAAAATTTACTAATTGTTGCAGTAGTAAAGAAAATGTTACGTTGACCAGAGGACACAAAAATAACTAAAAAAAACAAATCATAAAATGATCCTTGCTTTTATGATTTCAGAAATTAATCAAGAAATCTATTTTGGAAAAGAAAATCTTTTCAACAGTAATTCATTATACTCTGTGGGAAAAAATGAATACTGACTACCATATCACACCATATGAAAGTTAATGAAAGTTAATATCAACTCTATCATAGACTTTAATGCAAAAGACAAAGCTATAAAACTTTGAAAGCAAATGTATAGGCAAGACCAATACAAGACCAAATATATAGGCAGTTGGGGGTAGTCAAAAGTTTCCTAATCAGGTCCTAATCATATCATTTTGTAAATTGTTATGGTTTATATTTAGATGTACCCCAGAGACTCACATGCTTGTAGGTGTGGCTTTGGGAAAGTGATTGGATCACTCCTCTAATGAGTTTATAGCTGAATGTGATGTCGGGAGGTGATGCCTGGTCAGGTGGGTCACTGGGGGCGTGGCCTGGCTGTATCTCCCTCTCTTCTCTCCTGATTTCTCACTCTGCTTCCTGTTTCCATACCATGAGCTCTTCCTGCTCTGACATGTCCCTCTACCATTATGCCCTGCCTTGAAGCCAGCCAACAATGGACTGAACCCTCTACAAAGTGTAAGACACAATAAATCTTTCCTCCTTAGAATGTTGGCTTTAGATGTGTCTCAGTGACCAGAAGTAACAACTAAGACATAAATTCATAGAGATTTCACATCATTTTTTAACGTCTGTTTTCTCATTCATTAAAGGTGATAGTCTATAACAGAATCCCCTCAACCATCTCACTAATTTAGGTACTTTTTCCTCTTTAATTTTCAACACCTTTTCTGTCAGTGTAATGTAGGAAGATTATGACAAATGAGAGTAAACAATGAGAAATTCAATATTAAAAGATGTCATGAAAAGCCCACACATTCTCAATTCAAAGTTTTGATTGGATTCCCATGTAGAAAGTATATTGACTTTTGGGTAGTTTTCAGAACAGTTATTCAACTATAAACAAGTATAAACAAAGACTAACTTTTTATGTGTCAAAATATAATTAACAATAAATTTTAATTGTGACCTAATGCATTTACTATGTATTTCCCTCCTTTCTACTTCTTTAGTTCAATCTGGTATCCATAAATATGCTCTATTTGGTGTCATGAGAACTTGGTGTTGCAAAACCTTTTTGAGTGGAATACATGTCTACTATTTTTGAATTTTCTTTTGCTAACTTTTTAAAACTAAAATAGCTTTGACATAAATATTGGCATCTTACAGACTATTCTCTAACAGTTCTCTCCAGGCAACTCTTGCATATTTTTGGTCCTTTGTGTGAATTTGGATTTAGTTTACCAAATACCACGAATACCCCAATAAACAACAGTGCAAATATTAATGGGATTTCTAAAATTGGGATTGCAATGAATCTATATACAAATTTGAGGATTATTGATGTTTTATGATCTCTTGTCTTTATATTCAAGATCATGTATCTGTGTTTTCTAATGTTTCCAATACATTTTTATGGTTTTTTCCTGTAAAGCCTTGTGTATATTTGGTTATATTTATTTCTAGAAGTATTTTTTTCTTTTAAAACACTTACTGTTGTAGTAAGAATTACCCCATACATGACTGGTAATTATGGAAGTAGGAGAATATAATATAGAAATCACATAGCACCATATAGCGTCCATTTCTATTAAAGCACTAGCACAACTCAAAATAAAACCCACTGAGGAACATGGTATTTATTTATGTCACAGTTCTCTCTTAGTTTTTGTTTTGTTTTTGAGTGTGACAATTCTTTTTTTTTTTTTTTTTTTTTTTTTTTTTGTGGGTACCGGGGGGACGACCTCAGGACCTCGCGCGCCAGCAGGCGCCCGTGACACTGAGCGATATCACCGGCCCCTTTTTCGTATGTGGGTTCCGGGAGTTGAACTCGGGCCTTCGCGCTTGCAAGGCAGGCGCTTAAGCCGCTGAGCCGTCTCACCGGCCCGAGTGTGACAATTCTGAGGAGCTGCTATAGTCACACAAAGAGAGTCGTTTTATGCTAGAACCAGATAGGACTTATTACTGAGTGACCACAAGGGACCCACAAGTGCAAAATAATTGTGGCAAGCTGTGTATGACAGCCTCATTCACTTATTACCTGTAGATCGCAGCAGGGCTTACCTTGGTGGTATTGTATATTATTTGTAGTCAATAAGGAAACCCTATTTGAAGACATGTGAACATCTTACATGTATAATTCATTAATCAAACATAGTTAGGACAAAAAAGAAAAAACAATGAAGAAAACATACCAGAGTGCCTTTTTTAAGCTAATGCAAAGAAAAAAATTCAAGCCATGTGCCAGATCATGAGCTTGGTTATCATTTTTAATTTTCCTCAAATTGGTTGATTCTTTTCTTTACCTGGAGCTACTGATGAAGACAACACCCTTAACTACTGTCTGTAACTGAACAGCCCAATTTTTTCCTTACACACCTACCATCAAGTTGCATTTATCCATTATATCATGCTGCATTAATTTGATAGGAATTTGGCGTAGCTTTGCTTAGAAATATTATTGATTTGTTTATACTCTGGTTATAAAATTGTAAGAGATTGATTTCCCATAACTATATTTTTTATTAGATTTTTTTAAAATAAAAATTTCAGGAACATATAGAACTAAATTGCAGAAACTGTGAATATGATCAGGTGTGATGGGGCACGCCTATATTTCCAGCACTCAAAAAGCCGAGGCAAGAGGATTGCCACGAGTTCGAGGTCAGTCTAGGCTACATGGTGAGTTCAAGGCCACTTGGATTACAGAGCAAGACCTTGTCTCCAAAAACAAAAACAAAACAAAATAAAACAAAAACAACAAAAAAAGTAAATATGTTATTTTTAATCTATTTTTTAATTTGAAATAATTATCAGTCTTATTGTTGATAGTGTACAGAAACATACTTTTATTGTATTTTGGGTTTGTATCTTGCAAACTTGCTAACATAATAGTACACCTACTCATTTCTAGGGTGGCTTCTAATCTATTTATCTATCTATCTATCATCTATCTATTTATATCTCTACCTGCTTTCTCAACTTACTTTTTTCTGCTTCTAAGATAGATGATCAGTGTTATCTGCCTCACCAATCAGTATTTTTGTTCCTTCTTTCACATATTTACACCTTTTCATCTTTAACTAGCTTCATTTGTTGAAGTTTCCATTATAATAATATTAATTATTACTGGCAGTATATTAAACGAAGTGTTCATTATTTAAAAATTTAAGGGCCAGTGAGATGGCTCAGTGGCATAAGCGCCTGCCTGGCAAGCGCGAAGACCTGAGTTCAACTCCCGGAACCCACATATGAAAAAGGGGCCAGTGATATCGCTCAGCGGCATGGGCGCCTGCTGGCGCACGAGGTCCTGAGGTCGACCCCCGGTACCCACAAAAAAAAAAAAAAAATTTAAGGGGCTGGTGATATAGCCCAGTGGCATAAGCGCCTGTCTGGCAAGTGCGAGGTCCTGAGTTTGACTCCCTGTACCCGCATAAAAAAAATTTAATATTATGTGTAGATTTGTATAGATTCTTTTTATAATGTTAACTTTCCTTTTATTTTCAATGTGAGAATTTTAATATAAATGTTTGCTGAATTTTATGTAATGCTTTATTCCATGTATTGAGATAACTACATGATGTTTCACCTTTTTGAGATAAAATGGTAAATCTCTTAATTAGATGGTTTTAATACCTTGTATTTTAAAAAATCACTTCATTTCATTTTAGCTTTCATATGTATTGTCAAATTGTTTTTGTTTTGCTAGTTCATTTCATATTTCATATCTGTAAACTATTTTTTATTTCTAATGATATTTACCTTTGCCTTCTTTCTCACTTTCTTCCTATTTTAATTAAATTTAACAGTGCTTTTATTCTCTTCTTTATCAGTATTTTCAGTCAACCAATTTTCCTTTCTTTATTATCTTACACTCATCTTTAAACTAGAACTTTATTCTTTAGTTGCTTTTTTCTAATTTAGAGAGATTTAACTTACCAGAGTTCTAGGTTATATCAAAGTGTAATTTTCAAAGAATTAAAAATAATATCTTCAAAGAATATAGAAAATATGTACTTCAAGGATTTGTTTAAATCATTTGTGAAGGGAGAAATAGAATATCCAACTGCTTCAGAAGACATTTTAGTTAGTTAGCCATGACAACCATGCTGAAATATGTATGCTAAATTAAAAAAAATGGATTAACAATCCATGGTGGAAAAAAATTGCAACATTTCAAATTATCTTTTCTACCAGGGATAAATTATTTGCATGTCTAAAGACAAAAACCTACAAATTATTCTGTAATGTTACAAATTAGCAAATTTAATGTCAAATAAGTATTACATCAAACAAAGGTATATTCATCTAGAAAATTAAATCTTTGCCTAGAAAATTAAATGTAGAGGCAGATCTTTGAAAAGGCAATGTTCCTAGGTAACACAGAAGGGTCATTTGGTGTCCACTTTTGCATAACAAACTTCTTTTTCACACTATGTGATTAACTTACTCATATTTGGCATTCAATTTTTTGTAACATAATATGCGAACAACAAATTTCCTTATAAATATAGCTCTAGCTGCAAACTAATTTCGAGTCATATCATATTTTCTATATAATTTATTTAAAATGTCCTTTACAACGTCTTAGTTCTTGTCTAAATTTTAGGTGATTTTCATTAAAAGTATTCAACCATATTAAGCCTTGCTAGGGATCCATTGATACTGAATTCTAACTAAATATTGAATTACAGCAGCACTGTATTCATACAATATAGCATAACAGTTAAATGTAAAATAAATGTTAAATTCAGAAGTAGGAAAATTAGGACTTAAAGAACAGTAATACTGGATTTCTTGATTGGGTGCCCTTTCTTTGTCAAAATGTGATGCTCTGCCTGCAGTATATTTCATCCCATTACTAATATAAACCCATATGTATCCACATACCAACTCAATCAATAAATGGTCATTTCAAGATTCTAAAGTAATAACAATGAATATGCCCTTTGTATGTTTATTCGAATTTCTCTTCCATTATAATATTATTTTGAAAAATGCAGACTGACAAAACCCCCCCCCAAAAAAAAAATCAGCACCACAAAGTTCCAAGTTAAGCAGCCTAAAAAAAACGAAAATATTTTACATATTTTTCCTGTACTTTTTTGAAAAAAATTCCTATAAGAGTTGATATGTGAGGTGCACTTGCTTATAAATAAAAAATAGCTACATAGCACATAATACATAACTTAGATATATTTTAAAAGCAAATTGTGACTCTGAATGAAATACTATTGATTATATTAACAAAATAACTAAACTATCAAGAAATAGAAACAAGAAATAGAACAGAGTTTCCAGTTAAAACTTTTCAGATAGGGCCAGTGAGATAGCTCAGCGGCATAAGCGCCTGCCTGGCAAGTGCAAGGTCTTGAGTTTCACTCCCAGAACCCACATGAAGGAAAAGGCTGGTGATATCGCTCAGCGGCACAAGCACTTGCTGGCAAGTGCGAAGTCCTGAGGTCGACTCCCACATTAAAAAAAAAAAACCAAAAAAACAAAAAGACAAACAAAAAAAACAAAACATTTCAGATAGTATAACTAAAGACTTTCTTTGTATAAGGAAATATTACCACATTCATAAATCTATAAAGTTATTATATTTATGAAAAATGTCTTCTGCTAGAAAATTGCCTTCTTAATAAACAAAAATATCTTAATATAAGGTGTCAGAAATAAATGTATCAACAGGCTAAGGAATGAATAATTCCTCATCCTGAGCTCAGTAAAATGCCAATATTTTATTGTGCTCTCCTCAGAAAGCATGTTCTGAAATAAGACCACTGCCATTACTTTCAAACCTAAAGCAAACATGTAATTTATCAACTGTAAAGAGAAGTCATAACTTTTTCTAAATGTTATGCTTACTTAAACACTTTTCTTGTTTGAAACATCGTTATTTATATAAGGTTGTAAGTTCTACTTTTTGAGAGGAGCTGATTTTATCGTATGAACAGCCTGCCTGCCCAGCAAGTGACCTGTTGCTACCTCCGGGACAGGAATCCCACTCCAGGGGCAGCTGCTGTCCCAGGGTGTCAACCCCCTCCATGGCTCAGGACTCCCAGGAAGACAGGAACACCCAGGTAGGAACCGGATGGATGAACACTTTACTCACAGAGGCAGGGGATGGAATTTTGATAGTAGCATCCGTATCCATGGCCAGTATTTGCATCCTGCAGTCATTAAACACAGCAACACTGCATGGCCCTCTGTCCGGCTACGAGCAAAAGAAGTTGTTCTCTCCCCACGGGAAATGAATTTAGTAGCAACAGGACACACACACACACTGAAGCGGAAGTGAGGGGCAGACACTGAGTCTGAAGGAGGGAAAAGCTGAAAAACCTAGCACAATCTGTGGGAGTCCCTTATCTCTTGGCAAAGAAGTGTTCCAGGACCAAGGTCCCCAATTAAGCAGCTGAGCAGAGGTGGAAAGACTGCTTGTATAACTCCGGCCATATGGCCAGATCACTCAGTGGCAGGCAGCCTTCCAACATGGCTCCCAAGACGCCTGTCCCCTGTTGACCATGCCCTTGCCTAATGCCCTTTCTTTAAATGAGCTGGGACAAGTGCCTTGCTTCTAACTGGTAGGCTGTGGCAAAGGTGATATGGTTCCTGCAGATGTGCTTAAGGTTAACCAGTGAACTTTAAATTCACAAAAGGGAGATTCTCTTGGGTGGGCCTGATCCCCGGACTTTCCAGACAGATTTTCCTGCTGGCCTGGAAGAAACAAACTGCGTGTTGTGGAGAGAGTTCTGTAGCAGGAGCAGGCTCCAGGGGCTTAGCATTTCAGGGCTAACGTCACTGTTCCCTGCTCCTTGGTTCTGGCTGTGGTGCTTCTTCCCTACTGTTCCTCATTAATACCATCTGCTTGGGGAAAAAATGATGCTTTTGCTGTTTGGTAAATACTTATTCACATAATCATCTTCTTATTAGGGTAATCTTATGCTTTGGAATTAATGGGAGTCCTCTGTCTTCTGGACCGACAGAATTGTTTTCACCTAAAGGATGAAAGGGTCAAATCTGCCACTGAAACCTGGGGCAGCCCTGGGACTCTGTCCACTAAGATGAAGGGAAATAATGATAAAATGATTAATTCTTAGTATTAACAGCAACTTTTAGGGGGACTGCTGAACTTTTGGATGGTCAGCTGAAAACTCCTCTCTTATTTTCAGCTTAGAATAATGTAGTGCCCATTTTTATTTTACTTATTTATTGGGCTTTGATTGGTTATTTACAGTAAACTAAGAAAAGCAGAAGCAAATAATTTACAGTTGACTTAAACAATAAGTTCATTGTCATTTTTCTAATTTGAAAAGTAATGCAAAGCCAGGCTTGGTGACAGAGGCCTGTCACCTCACTACTCTGGGAGACAGAGGGATCACAAGTTTGAGCCCAGCCCAGGCCATTTAGCAACTTAATGAGATCCTATTTCAAAATATTTTTTTTTTAAAGCCTGAGAATGTAGCTTAGTGCAAAGGCCCTGGGTACCAAGAAAAAGAAACAAGAGCTGGTTCTCAGAAGGATTTTTATCTATCATCATTGGTTTCATTATTATTCATGGACAATTGCTATTTTTGTGGTATGAAAAAAGGGTATGTTTGAGAATAAACAGCTCTGTAGGTAATTTTAAGGCCTATACAACATTCAATTGTTCTTTCCCTAAACATAATTGGCTATATTAAGGTTTCAAGAAAGTATCTTTTTTTTATTTGAAAGATTTGAGTTTGAGGCATATAAATTTATATTGTTACAAACCACTCCAAGTGAACTTGCATAGTCACAGTTTGGGAAGCATTGTAGTAAATCAGTGACTTTCCATCTTGCAAGAGTCATAATATGCAATTTATTTTTAAAGAAGATATTCCACTCGTTATATCCTTAAGATTTTGATTTAGCTGATCTAAAGTAAAGCTTAGACATTTTCTAGAGTGTTCTACCAAGACGTGCATTTGGGGCTACTGAATTAGAGTTTCCAGGTACAGCAAATGGAAATGAATTCCAAACTTGGAAGGAAAGTGTGTAAAAGCAACTGCTTCTATAACTGTGCTAGCAAAACACACTGTAAGAAGGAATTATAGGGCCGGTGAGATAGCACAGCAGCGTTAAGTCCCTGCCCGGCAAACACAAGGTCCTGAGTTCGACTCCCGGAACCCATATAAAGGAAAAAAAGGGCTGGCGATATCGCTCAGCAGCACAAGCACTTGCTGGCAAGCGTAAGGTACTGAGTTTGACTCCCGGTACCCACATAAAAAAAAAAAAGAAAAAGAAAAGAAGGACTTACACGGTTATATGGGTTTCTGGCATCTATGAAGCTATGCTGTAAAGGATAATACATATGGAATAAGGATATGGAATAAGGATGATGAGAAATTTCTTCTGTGTTTGGTCAGAGGTCTATTGTTTCTCTCAATCCTCAAGAAATCACCCAACCTTCATTCTGAGTCAAATAAACACAGCATGTCCCTCCCAGCCTCTGGATCTCTCTATGTTTTTCCCACTAGTCTCTAAGAAAACCAATTCCAAAGGAACTCAAAATTAATCAGAGGGTTGAAAACACACAGCACTCTTAATCTGGTCCATACACTGTCCAGAAAAGCTAATGGGATTAATACAAGGAAAATTTCTATTCCTGGAAATGTGACAGACAGGATGAAAACCCACACATTATAAACGGTTTAAAATGCTGAACAAGAAAAACAGACATCCTCTTTTAAAATATGATTTTCTAAAAGTTAAGAGTAGAATTCTCGTAAATATATAGAATGAATTTGCATCAATAATCTATTAACAAACAGATTGAGGAATGTGGTAAAATGCTAATGCTTCAAAAAACATTTCGGGAAGAAGGATTTATATATTCCAACAGGAATGATATTTTTTAAATATTAAAATACCTTTACAAGCACTGCATACAATATTAGTTAAAGTAGTAAATAGCAATGTCATAGTTTGTGGCATTATATAATCTATGGAACAGAAATCATTTTTATTGCCATCTGACAAGAATTCTTTATATTGCCTTTGATCTTTCTATAATTTAACTACTGCTCTTACAGAGTTATAAAATAGTTTCAGCAATAGTAAATAGAGTGCCAAACACATTTTCATGCTCCTAGAGAAGTACATATAATTTGTGCTAGACCATGGTTAATACAGTAATGAAAAACACCCAGTAGTGGATTTTACCAATATCTACGTTTGGATATTTTCCTTTATGATGTTCAATCTTTTGACATAAATAATCCTCACAAATTACTTTTTGCCACAAAAAGGATGGCTTTATTGTATTTTATTTATGAAGTACATCCATGGTTAATTAACATGTTGAAACTCTTTATAGTGCCCAGAAAATGCAGAGGTACAGATATTTGGGTATAAGTAACTGTTAGGTCAGCAATTAGCATTAACAGATTTCTGGAGATTTTTTGAGAAATGAAGGGTTATGTTTTCATCACTATGTATTATGTATTATTCTGTATAACATTAAGCAACCATGGCTAAGAAATGCAGCTCTATTTTTTGTTGAATTTCTAACATTTTCTAAGATCTTAGGACTGCAGGGAAGTTACCTTTCTTTCCACCTATGAGACTTTGAATCCATGAGTTATAGAAGAGACAACACATCAATTTCCCGTGCTGGTTTTGTAAACATTGCTTCCAAACACAAAAGTCAAAACTTGATCCTTAATGATGATCTTATACCTGATTACATGAGTGACATTCTTAAATTGAATGTTTGGGGCCTCAGTTACAAATTACTGTTCAGTTAAATCCTATTAAAAAGGTGGTCACATTCTAACTGAAATAATATGAATAATTATATTGCTGGGAAAATTAAGAAAGCTCAGGAGAAATGCTATTTTTCGCATTTTTGAGTAATGAAAAGATTTACAGTGCTTTATTTCTGATTCCAAAGGCAATAGCATAATTTATAAGTTAAAAATAAAGAGACAAGTCACTTTTTCATTTACTTAGAAAATAAACTATTAATATCAACAGTCATTCAAAACAGCTACAATTGTACTTTTCTAATTAGTTTATACACTGTCATACATTTAATTCTTGTTTTTCTGGGTCTTTAGCACTTTACGAAAATTTTATATCTGAACCAAAATGTGCCATGTAAATTAGTAATCAGTTCCTTAGTGTAATCTGATAATTTTTCTAGCTATTCTAGCACATGAATTTTTACCCAAAAGTATTATTTGTAGAGTCAATTATTAACACTTCTTCCATTTTTTCAGAAGATCAACTTCTAGATGGCAAAACTCAGAGGAGAGGAAAAGGTACCAGCATGACCTATTCTTTTTCAAAGAAGCATATTCTTTTTTAGTAGTAATTGTGACAAATTTTGTTAATGAATTTGAGCTTAAAAATTGAGAAACAGGGGCCGGTGAGATGGCTCAGCAGCATAAGCGCCTGCCTGGCAAGCGCGAGAGCCTGAGTTCAACTCCCAGATCCCACATACGAAAAAAAGGGCCGGTGATATCGCTCAGTGGCACGGGCGCCTGCTGGCGCACAAGGTCCTGAGGTTGACCCCTGGTACCCACAAAAAAAAAATTGAGAAACAAATAATATAAATAATAATCAAAATAAAGTAATGAATATTCCCTTATTTATCTCATTCATCAGACCATCGGTATCTATTTCTACTAACAGAAATCATCCAGTAGTCAGATCACAAAGCCACATTTCCAATCATTGCTGCAACTAAGAAAAGGAAAAAAGAAAAATAAAACAAGCATGACATAAAATAAAATTTGACTAACAAACAAAAAATCAAATCCACAAAAATCAGAAACCCTCATTCTTCATTGGGAATCACGCAGGTAGCGAAGAATAAACTTGCTTGGAATTCAACAGGAAGTGTGCACATACTTCCTGGGCCCCGATATCTGCCTATGGCTGGTCAGTGATCATAGGTTATGTCCGTGGAGAGACAGAAACATTCAAAGAGCTAAAAACATGACACTGAAACATGTAAATTAGTGCATGTGAAAGATTTACTAAATAACTCTTAAGGGAGGGAACTACTAAGATGGAAAGCTTGACTTAATGGCAGTTGTGAGCAGAGGTATGTAGTATCAAGATGTATTAAAATGGCTAAATAGATACAAATTAGGTACAAAACTGCTAAATGTTCTTTGATTATCTGAGATGACCTTTATAATAGGATAGCAATCATTGGCACTGGTCTGAGATAAGAGAATTTGCATTGCTTATATCCTTACAGATTTGCAAAACACCTAATCAATAAACAAGTGAAAAGTCAAATTAGCTATGTAGCCCTAGAATATCAAATATCCCAAGTGCTGTACCGAGCGGATATCTATGAAAATTTTTTGAATATTTTCAAATTTTTGATAGTTTTTATCATTTTATATACATACTTGAATTTACACAGGGTAAATTAAAATCTCTACTCTCCATCTCCAAAAATTGGCAGTTGGTTTATTAGTTTGCTACATCCATAAGAAAATATCATAGACTGCATGTTAAAAAACAGAAATTATTTTCCTGCAGTTATAGAATCTAGAAGTCCAAGGTCAAGGTGTCAGCAGGTTTGGTTTCTCTTCAAGCCTCCATGCTTGGCTTGCAGATGGTCATCTTCTCTCTGTGTGGCTTTTTATTCCTATGTAAGCCTGCCAGGTGTCTCTTCTTACAAGGACATCAATCATATCAGATTATAGTCCTACATTAGGACCTTATTTTATCTTAACTTCCTTTTGAAAGCCCCTATCTATAAATACAATCCCATTAGAATAAAGGTTTGAACAGATAAACTTTGGGGAAACTCGATTCAGTCCATAACAGATGCAGTTAAAAATAATAATGTATAAGTAATCATTTGATTTGTGGGGATTTACCTATCATAGTATCAAAGAA
This sequence comes from Erethizon dorsatum, assembly GCA_028451465.1. Classification (NCBI taxonomy): domain Eukaryota; kingdom Metazoa; phylum Chordata; class Mammalia; order Rodentia; family Erethizontidae; genus Erethizon; species Erethizon dorsatum. The sequence continues at coordinate 10,808,434 of CM051828.1, read as the reverse complement.
GCCTGCATTTTAACTTTCCCAGGGAAGGGATTTAAATCCATGAACACAAACAAGTTGGAAGAGCTCTAAAGAGAATGCTGAAAATAGCCAGTACTCTCAAATTTTTCAGAGGGGGACCTTAAAAAAAAAGGAATGAAGGAAAGAGAAAGGAAAACATTGTTTAAGACTAGATTCTGTGTTTACAAGCAATAGTTTCACTCAAACTCAGCCTTACTTTCACAAGAGTTCATGATCAATATTTCTATTATCAGTATACCAGTTGTGATCGGAAAATATGATGAATCATTAAATTTAAAAATATATGATTTAAGTACAAATTTAAAGTAAAATTGCCACTAATCCTTCTCAAAATACTCTTACTTCCAACTCACATCATTCTTGTCACTTTCTGAAGTAGTTCTGGAAGTCCTTTTCCAAGAATGTCTTCAGTTGTGCTGTCCTGGCTGGCTCAATGCCCTGAATTGATACAAAACTTGTACCTTTCATGGTCCTCTGGACTTCGAGGAGGAGCTGGAAGTCACATGGTGCCATATCTGGTGAATAGGTAAATGGATGCAACTCGAGAAAATACTGATAAGTGAAATAAACCGGACGCACATGTGTAAGCATCATATTGTCTCTCTAGTATGAGAAACTGAAAGAGTAAATAAGATCCAAAATGTACAATAGACATGATGAATAAAAAAAAAAAAAAAAAAAAAACTGGTCAAAAGGAAAGAGAGACTGGAATAGGGAAAAGAAAGAAAGGAAAGGGCAAAAAAATTGTATATATATATAAGATGGTTAAGATAGATACACTACCAATTTTACTTAATTCATTTAAGAGTAAGGTTTGTGCCAATAATGTTTGGACAATTGAATGCTAATGTCTGGTATCCTGAATAACTAACTTAAAGATAATAATACGTAATGCATTAACCATTGTTACCCTCCTATTATGTTGTTTTGAAAATTTGTTCTTTTTTTGATTTGTTTTGTTTTTTCTTCTCTTTAAAATAAAAAAAATGAAAAAAAATATTTTTATGAGCCTGGTTTTCCATTAGATGACACTGGGCAGCAGCACTTGCCATATTTTGATCATATCTTATAAACACACTTAAGAAAGTGGACTTCCAGAACTGCTTCAGAGAGTGGCAAGAAAGTGCATTTTGAATGGGATTACTGGCAATGGGTCTTTTACTGTAATAATTTTTTAATTTAAACATTCATCATACATTTCGATTACACATTATAGTTCATGAAATGTTAAGGTAATGAAGTACTATGAAGAGGTTTCAGTTTGTGAATATCATTGGATATAAGGTCAAATAAAATGCTCTCTGGATGTAATAACTCTTAAATTTGTATAAATTAAATAAACACATGTGGATATATATATATTGAAATTAGAAATTCAGTGTACAGGTTATGTGGCATTCTACACATGGCTGAAGAAGAATTCTTACCTGTAAGAGAGATTGAAAAATTAGCCCAATAAAGCCTAGAGATTAAAAAAAAGTTGCAAATTATTAAGTAGAGATAAAAGAATCTGTAAGACATAATAAAAATAATATTCATCTTTATTAGAGCTCCAAAGAAAAAGAGAAACAATAAACCTCAAAGCTGTAACAACTAAAATTTTCCTAGAATTTTTGGAACAGAGATATATTCAAATCTGCTCAGCTCAATGAACCCTAAATAAAATAATTAAAAAGATATCCAGATCTAGATACATGATACTAAAATGAGGACACCAAAGACAGTTAAATGAAAACAGCTGGCAAGAAAAGACAGCTTATTTACAAAGCAATCCCAATTAGACTGTCAGCAGACTCACAAATGGAAGTGTATATGCCAGAAAACCATGACATAGTATCTTCCACGCTGGAAGGAAATAAATGTCAGACTCAATTTCTGCATCATAGAAAAGTTCTGTTCAAGTGTGGGAAACTGTAAAGCTCCTTCTAAGGAGCACCAAGGACATAAAACTTAAGGCCTTTTTCTTTGAAATGAAATAGGATATTTTATAATATTAGAAAACCATTTCATGAAGAAACTTACTCTTTAAAATCCTAAGATTAGAGAAACTCTATTCTTTGAAAATTTACCAGAGACTAGACCAGAATAAACCTGCTTTGAACTGGAGAAGAATGAAACGGTATGATTATTAAAGCAGCTTTGATTTGGTGTAGGAGGCGATTAGTATGTTCCTTGCTTTTGTTACAAGTAATCAGCTTTAGGAATTCATTGTTCACAGAAAGGGCACCCTCTGGCAGGTCTCCTGGGCCTGGACTATCTCAGGAGTTCAGAACTGTATGTCCCAAAGAGTGAATCATTCATCCTATGAAAAATTACTAGATCAAATTATATGTAAGTTTCCAGGTAAACAAAACCAAGCCATGGTAACATCAACAGATCTACATTATAGGTGGTCCAATAAAAAATTTGTCTGATGAAAATGCCCCATATCTGTACTGTTAAACATAGTAACCACTAGTCACATGCCTGTATCAAGAGCTTGAAATATGACTATGACAGAAAAACGTAGTTTTAAAGTTTAATTTTAATTATTTTATAATTGGATAACCACACATATTGCTGTATGTGACAGCTCTGTTACAGCTGTTAGTGATTGTTTTATGGAAGAAAAATAATTCCAATATGAAGATGTGAAATAAAAAACAAAGGGTAGTAAAAATTTGTGGATAAAGCATTGATTGCAAGTTATCAAAAGATTAATACTGGTGATAAAGATGGTGGACAAAATAGTAGACAATAATAAAAACATTAAAATAAAAATAGAATTAAAGTTGTTAACATTCAATGCTTATTATTATTTTAAATCAAGTAGAGATATTGATTAAATTTATGCTATGTTAATATATACATTCACATCCATATTGTATTTATATTGCAGTCCTGAGGATCAAACAGGGACTTGCACACGTTAGGCAACTATTCTAACACTAAGCCAAATCCATGATTGCCTTCTGATCTTTATACTTTTATTTTCTAAACCTAAAACTCTGAAAGTCCATTCAAAATATTGGAAGTCTCTTAGTTGAATTTAAATCTTCTCAGGCTAAACTAAGAGCCATTGTTTGTTCTTCCCACTGCCTAGGTAAGGGATACATAAACGAAGAGAATGAGTTAAGTTAGCTAAAGGATGAAGAACCCTGTACTGCAGAATGTGGTTCAACTGTTTCTCATGTTATTAGGAACCTCAGGTTCAAGGGAGTGGTGGGTGGAGAAGAAGAGCTACAAGAATAAAAAGTGCAAATTCAATAGGGTATCAGAGATGTACAGAAAAGTTTTGGTATCTTGAAAAAATATTTTTGAAATCTTTCCTTGCAATTACAGAATATTTTAACCTCAGTGCTGAAACAAAGAATGGGTAAATTCACTGGAGATATTAGATAGAATTCTGTATTAGAGGAACAGAATCAATGTAAAATACATGTGTAATGATACAAGGGATTTATAGGTAGGCTTACAGGATCAGAAGAGGAGCCCCAGCGGCCCTCTGAGGAATCAGAGGTGAAAGAATCCAAGATGGCTTTCTGTGTGCTGGGCGGCTGGGGTTCCAGTAGCTGTCGAAGGTCGAAGGCCTGGGAGGTCAACGCCGAGTTATCAGTGTGAGTCTGTATTGGAAAGCTGAAAAGCCTGCCGTGGAAGGTTCGAGTCCACAGTGGAAGCCTGAAGATACTAGAGACAATGGTCCAAAGTAAATGGCAAAGACCAGAACTCCTCCAAAGAAATAATGAGACTTTCCTGTCTTCCTTTTTATTTCACTGAGGCTATAGCCCCATTGCATAGTGCCATCCACGCACCCCAGGTGGCTTGTTTCTCCTCAGATTGCAGCCTACATCCATGGCCGTCATCCACAGAGACGCTACCAGAGCTTTACTAACCTGCTCGTTGGTTCTTACTCAAGTAAAGCTCACGTGTAACAATTAATGATCCCAACTTCTATGTTTTAGATAATATTCAAGAGTAGTTCCTGACTCTATGACATTGACTCTATTTTCACTTCGTATAAATGGCATTAGCTAAAAATTTGGGATTTGATGCAACAGCAAGAACAGGAAAAGAATCCATTGCTGGATGCATTAACGTGTTGCAAAATATTATAAATGTGTTTTAACACAGAAGCAGAATATGATCCAAAATGAACTGATGGCTTACAGATTAAATATAGTATATGTGCCTGCTCAGGTAAAAGCTGTCAGTGGAGGAAGACTTTTCCTAAATACACATATAAAGAATGTAAGATGAATGAATAATTGTGCAACTTTAGCTAAGAAGAGAGGATAAGTAATGTAAACAATATTGCTATCCAATGAAAACAGATGTAAGTGCACAATTTTTACCCTTATTCACAACGATGTTCCAAAATGTTAAAAAAAATTTCGAATTTTGACTGAAATTTATTTTACAATATTTATGGTAAGCACTTGAGCCATTATAACACTTTTCCAAAATTGTCCATCTAACAAATAACTATAAACTTGGCATTCTTTTAACTTGGAACTGTCGCTCTTAAACTTTTAAGAAAGGCATGTTCCTTTCTCCTTAGTGAAATCCACTAACACAGGTGAAGTGTACTAAAACCAACTTGCACTGTCTTATGAGGGCTGACTGTACACATCTCTTCCCCATTCAGTAGCATCATGATACTAAACAGAAATTGGGAGCTGGGGATGTAGCTCAGCGGTACAGCACCTGCCCCGTAAGTGTGAGGTCATGAGTTCAATTCTTGGTACCAAAAAAAGAAGAAATTGAATATTATGACACAGAAAGGAAGGTATTTTTTTTTTTAATGAGAGTGATTGTTAAGCATAGACCACCAAAGTTCCAGATTATGTGGTGTCCTAAAGGCATTTTCCTGCTGAGGCCCATGGACTCACCAGTCATAAATATTGTAGACATTAAATTACTGGTATCCTTGGATCTAAATCAAACCTAAATTTAAGATCGCCAGGAAGTTCTAGACCATTATCATTTTCTACTAATGTAAGTAGAATTAATGGACCCAAACCAATTATGGTTTTGATTAATTCATTATAAACACTACCCAAACTGCCTATTACTCTGAAATTATCAGTAAAAGAATTACTAAAGCCAATATTTGAAAGCCTCATAGAAAATGTATTAATCATACTTTGTACCGGTACTTTGTAATAAACTAATCCTATCAAGAAAGCCAATGAACAAAGCTGTAGACTTATTCATAGGTTCAGAGAACAAATCATATTTCTTTGTTTCCCATGATCCCAAATACAACTATTATTTTCTTTGCAGTGCTGTATCTCTTGTAGTTAGGGATCTGTGTTCTGCTTTCTTTAGTGTCCTTTTAGACTGAAATTGTCAATATTCATGTATTTTTCCCAAGTTCAATAGTGTACCACAGTTTTTAACTTCAGAGATTTACTGAGGCACTCTCTTAATTGCTACCAGTGCTTAAATAGAACCTCAAATTAAGAACCTCAAATTTGAAATTTAAGAACCTCAAATTTCCCTATGATGCTTCTTTTCTGCATATGTTGAATTAAACACATTTTGCAATATTGTGAAGGTGAGATGAACTGTAAAACAGCATCTATTTACTTATTATAGTAATCTAGCAAAAAAGGAAATAACAAACATAAATTTCTAAAAAACAAGTTAAGATTACCAAACCAAGGGGTATTGCCTGGTATTTGATTTATCTTAAGGTAAATACCTCATATTTACAATCTATAAGCCATTTGAAAATTTCAGTTACAAATGTCAGTTACAAAATAATTAAAAGATTTCCTGCATCTCACTGTCAAGTGACATAAGTGGATATCCAGATTTTCTGAAATCTTCCTTTGAAACAACATCTGGACATTTACTTGGTATTTCAAAATGAACTATTAACAACCATTCACACTGGTTACATTCTACCTTCCTATTTATGCATGAGAAATAAGGATAGCCACTGATATTTTTAGAAAAAAAGTTCTTATTTTTATGTACAAAAAACACAGCAATGTATACTTAATCAAGTTCAGTTTCAAGTTCTTTAGTCTTTGCATTTTGTAGCTCAGCAAACTCCAGATTTTGGATTTTTGCTTCTCCCGTGATTGCAGATCCCATTTTATCTTCACTATAGTTGGATATAATCAGATATCGTGGCTCTCCCCACCTGATATCAGAGCTATGGCATTTGCCCTTTAATGAGGACAGAGTAATATCAGCTTTAAATTTTCCCTTAACCTTGATTGCCTCATGTTTTGTTGTTGTAAATTTTGTGGTGAGATTTATCACTATTTTATATTTTAATACTCTTGTAACCAATAAGTTTTGTTTTTGTTTGTTACCTTGAAATGGAAGTATAGTTGCTTTTCAATAAACATTAAAAAAATACAAAAGCATACTAGATAGGTAAGTTGACCACTTAATGAAAATCTGCTAGGTTTTTTAATGATAATTTTTTAAGCAACCATACTCTCTGACCCCTTTTGGTAGTTTCGGTTTTAGTTTTACCTTTTTCTAGTTTCTAGAGGTGTCAAATTAGAGTGGTTATTTGAAACCATTCTTCTTTTTTAATGTATTTATCTTTTTTTTTCAAAACTCAGTCTGTTTATTTATTCGAAGATGGGGATGGGCATATCTTAAAGAAGAGTTAAACATTTGAAAATCTACAGCAATATTAAGTACATATCAAGTTTAGTTCTCCCTTTGATAATGCTTTTGCTGCATCTCCCAAGCTTGATGTACTGTGTTTTTGTTTGCCTAAAGTTATTTCCTAATTTTTTCTTTGATTTTTTTCTTTGGTCTAATAGTTGACCAAGAATATTTTCCACACATTTGTTGACTTTCCACTTTTAACTAATTTATTGTTATTTAGTTTCATTCCATTAGTCAGAAAAAATATTTAGTATGATTTAAATTTTCTTAAATTTCATTAATATTTGTTTTGTGATCTACATGTAACTCATATAAGATAATCTGGAGAAAGACTAATATGTGTTCGGGAAGTTCTTGTATTCTGTTATTATTGGGTGGAATATTTCTTGAGTTTAGTATAAACTTGTCATTTGTTTCCTGTTTACTTCTATTTGTTCTGTTTGTTAATGAAAATTGAACATGAATATCTTCTACTAATATTGCATTTCTCTTTTTACTCCCTTCAATTATGTCAGTGTTGACTTCACATATATATTTTGATGTGGGATGTATCATTTTCACCATTATTATATTTTTCTGGTGAAATAATCCATTTATCTTTATAAAATATATTTTATGACGTTTTTTACTTAAAACCTATTTCACCTAATATGGCCATCTACTAATCATTTTTATTATAATTCCCTTAAAACAAATTTTCTATCCCTTCACTATCAGATGAATGTTCTTAAATCTAAAGTAACTAGATCTTGAAGAAGTTGGATCTCGTTTTTTTCTTTTATTTTTTCTCCATCAGTCATTGTATATCTTTTGATTGGTGAATTTAATCCGCTTCTATTTTTAAAGTAAGTGATAACTATTCTTAATTCATTGATATTTTAACAATCATTGATGTTAGTCTTGCAATCCTTTAGTCTACATTTTTTTCCTTGCTGTTTTATTAAATGATTTGTATTGATATGCATGGATCTTCTTGTGTATTGTGGGGGGGTACCTTAAAGCTTATATAAAATGTCTTATGGTTGTTGTCTTAGTCACTGGACACAATACACAACACCCTCAATTTAAATGAGGGGAGTTTTATTTTTGCTCATGTTTTCAGACCATGGTCATTTGGTTTCAAGGGAAAAACAGGAAGACGGGAATTGTGGGAAAATGAGTGCTCAATCTATGACAGCCAGTGAGCAGAGAGATAAGGGAGGAACCTGGGATGCACTCTGAGACAATAATGCTAGGTGAGATAAATCAGACACATGAGCTTCAACATTGTATGCCTTGGTGGTTGCAGCTCTCGTGCCCTCTCATGTAGGATGTTCTGTTCAACCCCTGTGGCTTTCCTTAGCAGATGTTCCATATTCCTTGTTGCTCTATATTTCTGGAGTCTCCACTGCACTTTGGGCTTTGATCTCACAGCTTCAAGCACTGCTTTTTCAGGGGCACACTGCCTGGCTTCATGGGCAATCCTCTGCAATCTAGGTAGAAGTTTCCATGACCCCATAACTTGTGCAATCTGTATGCTTATAAAAACTGTCTGCTAACAGTCCCATGAGTACCCAGGTTCAGTTGCAGCATGGATGAGTTACTTCTGAGGACCTGGGTGGTTAAACTTACAGAAACATTTCCCTCTCTGGCCCTGAATGAGCATGGCGCCCTGGGGATCTCTTCCCAAATGAGAGGTTTATAGCTTGATGCCATGAGCCTGTGGTGCATGGTGTCTTGCTATTTCCTGAGATGCCTTTTAGCCACATTTCCTACTGTTCTGATGCAAAGTACTCGGCTTTTAAAAAAAAATAATCATCTTTTCAGCAATCATGCTCTCCCTGGCTCCAAAATTCCAAGTGCTTCCTTTCTGATGAAATTGCAAATGTTTTACATCTTTGGGCTCCAATATTTGTTCCTGATTTCACTATAGATCTGGCTAATGGCAGCGAGAAGCACCCATACAACACCCTTAATATTGAGATACTTTGAAATTTCCTCTGCTGGATTAATTAATTCATTACCCTTAATCTCAGTCTCCCACAGAGTTTTAGAACATGGGAAAATGTAAACATATCTTCTGCCAGAGTGACATTCACAGGGCCTCTAGTGCAATTGCCAATGATGCTCTTCTTCCAAACTGAAACCTCCTGACCCTGGTCTTCACTGTCTACATTTCTGTCCGCATTTTCTTCTGGAATCGGGCCAGAATTTTCTTCAAGCTAAGCATACAACATTCTAGGACCTCTTTTTTCTGCATCTCCAAATCTTTCCAAACTCATTCTGCAAACAAGTTCCAAAGACTTCTAAACACATGGTCAAGTACACTCACAGCAATGAAGCCATTCTCCAAAATGAATTTCAGTCACAGTTAGTTTCCTATTGCTGGACACATTATCTGACACCCAAACTTAAAGAAGGAGTGGTTTTCATCTCACAGTTGTGTTCCATGGTCATCTGGATCCAAGGTTAAAACAGGATGGCAGTGGGGCATTGCAGAGGAAAATGTGTGGAATTCAGGGCAGCCAGGGAGCAGAGAGAGAAGGGGGAATTGGGGACAAATAGACCCCTAGTGACCCACCTCCAATCAGGTCCCACCTCGTACCAAATGAAACTACAGATAAGTGTAGCACCACCATGATCTAGTCACCTTTCACATGCATGTAAATTTTGGGGGACACTTTAGATCTAAATAATAACAGGTATAATACCCAATTTCATGTTGATAACAACATAAATTCAGTCATACACAAAAACACCACACTTTATCTTCTCTACACACAAACTTTGTCACATTGCAGTCACAATTTACACCTCTTCATAGGGTATAAAGAGTGATAAAAATGTGATGTGTATTTAAAATATTACAATAAAAGACATTTTGACATTAACCCCTCCTCAAAATACTTCCCTGCTCTTTTAAAACACTTATTCCTTCATTCTTCCTCTTTTCTCAAGAAGTTCTGAAAATTCTTTTTTTATGATTTTTTCAGTTATGTTGTAGTGTCTACATTTAGGTTCTGAATTGGTTCAAAATACTTACCTTTCATGATCATTTTTACTGGGGAAGAGCCAGAAGTTGCATGATGCAGATGTAGTGAAGAAAGTAAATAAGCATATAATTTAATGTTTTTATGAGCCTGCCTTTCTGTTGAATGCCACTTAGCAGTGGGACTCACTATATTGTTTTTTTTTTTTAATCACAACCTATAAAAACTTGAGAAAGGAGTTGCATAGCTGCTTCAGAAAGTGGCAAGAAAGATGGGTAAATGTATCCAAAGAAAGTGGGATTAATCTGAAGAGGATTAAGAGCAATGTGTCCTTTCATGTAGTAATTTTTTAACTTAAACATTCACTATACTTTTAGATAACCCTTTGTATATCTCCCAACATATTTTGGCAATCATTTTAAACAATTTTTTCTTTTAACATTTATACAATTAAAAATCATTACCAATTCTATTACATAAATCCAGTTTTTTTCCCATTTCTCGACCATGAGGAATGGTTTTCATACTATCTTACTCTGTCATGTTGTTGTTTGGCATATTTTGTTGATTAACTCTCTGCAGCATTTCCTATGAGGTGGACCCATTTTCTACACTGAGTAAATATAGGAGCTAAGAAATATCTTCATAGTGTCACTCTGTAGCAGTAGAGTCTCCAGCAAGAGGTTCTCCCATGTCTCTACTCTAGCTTTTTAAATCTGTTTTATCATTCTTCAAGGTGCATAATCCTTTCAATACTTTTCAGTTTTTCATGGAAGAAATTTTTTCATTAATATTTGCTGAATCCATGTATTGGGGAAAGGAGAACGTAAGACTTCCTATTCTAACATTTTACTTCTATCTAAAAAGGTTTATTATTTTGATAACTGGAGATTATTAGTCTATTTCTAAAATAATATCCAGGGTTCATTTTGGCCAGAGAACTCCCCTTAAAAACAAACAAAGAGAACTTTTAATAATTTAATTCAAGAGGAACAAAAGTAGAGCTTGAATCACAAAATTACATGCTAAACCTCACGCGGTATTATGAGCTACTATTTTGTCTTTACTATTCTTCAATTCATATTTTGTAAAAAGCCTGGGAAGTGGGGAAAGTGAAATGTACTATAGTTGACAGTATGACAAAGGAGTTACACAATGCCATACAGTCCTGAAAATTCTTAAGCAAAGAAGGTTAGGAGGTTAGACAGGAATTGAATTATAAGAGAGCAATCTTATATATATAAAATTGACTCTTTATGGTACATGTGGTCTCTTCCAAAAACATCGTTATTCCTACACTTCTATAGATTTTGCTGAGACCTTTGATGTTACTAATAACTGTAGCTTGGAAATCAAGATTGTCTGTTACAATAGATGCAATTTTGACAAAAATAACTGGATATTTGTATTATCCTCTTAGTCAACTATTGCTTGGAGTCTACAGTGAACATTATTTTTTCACTATCCCTCACCAATTCTGTTTTTGGCCAGGGGATGCTTTGAAAGGAAGGTTATGTTTTATAACTATAGTATCAGCTAACTAAACTCCTAATATTTTTTAAGCAAATTATCTTCCTGAGGGTTGGTTTAAGTGGTACATTCATTTGTCTTCCACACTGAAAAATAGATAAGTAGATGTTGGATAAATACAGAAACAGACAGACATGAATAAATGCTTATGGCTCAATAAAAACCAATTAAACTAGACACTGTAGTCATAAGAGTTGCTTTTTTATGTAATGATAGATTTGTGGATGATTCTATTGTTTGTAAAAGTTTGAGAACAAATTGTAATTAGAAAATATTTGTAGTAGCATTTTGTATAAATATATGTGGCAAGTACATGTATATATAAAATATATGACAAGTAGTCATGAAAACCTAAATGGCTAACAATAAAAAAGACTGAATATAGAAGCACATTTCATTTAATTATATTAATAGAGTCACGGAAATTAAGGAACTAATACTGTACATAAAAACAGTATTAACAAAACCGTAAGCAAAGATATAACTTGCAACTTACAGAGGCAAATGTATAATTTTTAAAAAGATTTAAAATATGTAGGATATTCCTAACTTCGTCAGCTTCCAGTAAGCACACATTTCAGATAACATATGTTTGTCAAAAACTTCAGTCACCCAGTGACACAATTTAAATTTCAGTTACAATGGCATATTAATCATAACTGATTGCTTGAAGTGCAAACTTCACTGCTCAAGCTTCTTTGTCCACAATTCTGTTTGGAAAACTAAATGTTCACCAAAACCAGTGACCAATCACACCACTTCTCTCAAAATCTGTCTTTGCTTGGTCACACAGCATAGATTACTACTCAATAATAAAACAAATAACTTTTGATACAGGAGGCAAGTTATAAGCATATAAAAGGTGATATGCTAATAAGCAAATTCAGTATTGAAAGCTGATGTCACAAATGTAACATTTTGAAACAATGAAACTAAAGAAGTGAAAATATATTAGTGCTAGCTAAGAATGAGGGATGGAGATGGGGAAAAACATAAAGGTAGCAGAAGGGAACCTTTTGTGGTGATAGAGTAGTTCTGTATTTTCAGTGTGGCTCTGGTTACATGAATCTATACCTGTGATTACATGACACAGAATTATACGCACATTGTACCAGTATTAATTTTGGTTTTGATTTTATTATAATTGTATGAAATGCATCCACTGGAGAAACTGAGTAAAGATATGCAGGAACTGTCTATAATATCTTTGTAGTTTTCTGTGAATTTATAATCACTTTGAAAACAGTGTAAAAGTCAGCTATCTTTACAGAGATTGAAATAATATGGATTACCATGAACCAAGTGGAAAATCTTAGGGCGATGTATAGGTTCATTATAATGATCTCTGTGTTGGTTTAAGAGGTGCGTAGCTATTTCAAAGATCAACAGTCCACGTGCTTTAAACATGCAAAGGTTATCGCATAGAAATGAACTTCAATAAAGCAATATGATTTTTGTCTTTTTAAAATAATAATGAAAATATTGCAAGTAAGATGGGCATACAGTCTGAAATTCATCCTATTTTCCCACTACTACCATGTCCACTTTAGATATTAAGGAGGAAAAAAAATGATGTTTAGAGGATTTTAGTATTTTTCCAAGAACTCAAGATCAGCATTTGGAATGTCTGGATTGCGAGCCGCCTGACTACAATTCCTATGCATTTTAAGAGGTTAGATCCTGCTCCTCTTCCATCACCTGGTATCCCTATTACAGGAGAATCTTTTTTACCTTGTTATTTCATTTTGTATCCCATTCTCACCAAGTTGGAGAGAGTAGCTAGTGGATGTTTTACAACATGAATCTCATGTTCTTACTTTTTCTATCTCCTTAGTAACTCTTATTGCACTCCAGTTAGAAAATCCATAAAATGGCTCTTTTATAGTTTAACACACACATACATATTTATAACGTATAACTTATATTTATGTAAGTATATATTAATGCCATATATAATATGTAGCTTATTTTTAATACTTAGTTATAGATACATAACTTAATAACTGTATATAAACTTGTACATAACTTATTTTCTTGTAGTACTGAAGTATAAATACATTTTAGCATATTTTTCCTCCATGATTAAAACAATTTTCCTACTTCTTGGCTGATTCTTAGACCTAAATGCCATCACCTCAAGTATCATGTCCCATTTCCCAACAAGCCTCCTATGTGCTGGCAAACTATCCTTTATCCTCACATTCACAAAAAGGGCTGAAGACTTTTATTTTTCTTTTCTCTGTCCCCATATTCTCTTTGGAGAAGGGATGATGTCTTTTTTCTTTCTGTAAAAGCCATTTGTAAGACTTGTATGTATTTAATTTTCTTATTAAGTACTTGGTTGCATTTAGTTTATAAGTAAGATGCAAAACAAAAGTCTTGTCTGCTGGCATCTCCTCATGCATTCCAAAAACAAACTAGAAAATTACATGAACATGAACCAGGAGAATGGTGTGAAATAGTGGTGGTCTATCCTCTGGCTCATGTGATTTCCACTTTTTGAGCTTTCTGTTCTCCTTGATGCAAGAAACCACCCAGTTTCTCAGAAAGAACTGGACTACATGGATAGGTCACATCTGTCTACATTGATCATGGTCATTATGATCTTTGAAAATACTATATCAGACCAAAGATTCCTTTAGTTACTGTATTATTTCATTCTTTCCCTCATTTCTTATATATTCTTTTTTGATATTTGATCCATATATAACATCCCAAGAGCTCTGGGGACCTTCTATGTGTGATTATGTTAAAGGACCAAAATATATAAGCATGATTAAGGGAAAATAATTCATATGCTTACTTTTTGCCTTAAAATAAAATTAAGTTTCAAGGTTCCTTTTGATCATTCCTCACTACATTTTTTGGCTTAATTTTTTTCTTATGTGGACAGTTTATTTCATAGACAGCATATATTCACTTAAATAGCCTTTAGTTATCCAAATCAACATTATACAAAGGAGATATGTTTTTAATCAGATGCACAATGAAAGACAAGAACGGCATTAATTTTTAAAGAATTTTAAAAAGATTTTTTCAAGTTAAAGAAAGGTTTCATGTGGGTTAAAATTCACTTTAAATTAAATGGATTCCAGAAGTGGAATGAATCATTGTATATATTTGGAAGTTAAAGTTTGGGTCTACACTAATGAACTGCTGTTTGAGGGACCCATACACAGAAATGCAAAATAAGATTTTTTTCAAACTACTGCGAGAAGGCAAATAAAATATTTAAATGAGTAAACAAGGGCACATTATTTTAGGATGTGTATCATATGAGTAATTTTAATATTATATGAGTTAATTTTGTTTCATGTGGTTAGCACTCTATATGTACAAATGAGCCGGCTGGTTTAAAAGAAATGCACCCAAAGATCTGTGAATTGTTTACTTCTGGTTTTATCTCTCAATACTCTAAGTATGCTGCTGCTGGGATCCAGGTGATGAGTGCAGGAAGGACCAGAGACCAGCGGCTGCTGGGATCCAGGTGAGCAGCACCAAGGGAAGGCCCAGAGACCAGCCCCTCCCACTGTGGCTGCTGGGATCCAGGTGATGAGTGCAGGAAGGACCAGAGACCAGCGGCTGCTGGGATCCAGGTGAGCAGCACCAAGGGAAGGCCCAGAGACCGGCCCCTCCCACTGTGGCTGCTGGGATCCAGGTGAGCAGTGCAGGGAGACACAGAGACCGGTGGGAACTCAGCCACACCCTAGGCCCCCAGCCAGGGCACACGGGATGGACAGGTGGGACTAGCAGCATGAAACTGTCAGAAGCAACAGGAAAAATACAAGCCAACAGTTGGTAAATTAGGTGAACCAGCATTGTGCTTGGGAAAAAAGACAGACAGAATAGAAGCAGGCAGGTGGGGCTTCCCCATTTCTCTCTCTCTCTCTTATTTATTTATTTATTTATTTATTTATTTATTTGGGGGGGGTCTCTTTTTCTTTTTCCTTTTCTTTTTCTTATCCTTTTATTTTCTCTTTTCTAAATGGCTGGGGAGAAGTCCAGCCACAGAAAACTAATCCCATCACACAAACCCAGAGACCAAGTTCAGATAATCCCTTCCCTTGCTTACCCCTTCATTCTTTCTCTTCTGCCCTCTTCTCTAGTTTCCCAAAGCTTGCATGATTATCCTTTGTCCTCCAGCCTGGCTTCTACTTTCTTTTCAGTTATCTTTGTTTTTTTTACTATCTTTCTTAAATTTCCCCACCACAGGGTAAAACTACTCTACCAAGGGGAAACACTTTGCATTCAACCTCCCAATTTATGATTGGTTCTGTAATATAATTGTAGAATTTGCTTCTATGGTTAAAGGTACAAAATTAATAGTTACCACAGGTTGTCAGTCTCTAAACTGTGCTTGATGCTATTTTTATTGCTAATTATACTGCTTTAGCTAGGATGTCATATCTGTTTTAATTAGTTGTTCTCATTTCTGTAACAATACTGGGAAGCTCTGGGGTAATAACTTCACCACACCCCAACACCAAAGTACTGGGGACTGAGCAAAACAGATACCAATGTCTCACTCTTAATTAATTGGAAAGGTAGGATCTTGGGATAGACACAAACCTCCTACACACAGAAGACATCCTTGAAGAACAAACCTTACAAGAGAAGCCTTGATGCTAGTGATAAAGCTACCTACTACAAAAACTTACAAGGATCAACATAGAAAACAAAATAAAAACTTTTGAAATAGAAAATGACAAGACACAGAAGCAAAATGCAACTTCAGACTTCCAGCCAACCCAGAACAAGTCCAGGAGACAACCAGATAGAGAAAAACGGAAGACACACACCTAACATTTCTGAAATGATAGTAACTGAAGTAAAGAAACCAATCCATGAGGCTATAGAGGAAATCAGAGCAGAAATAATCTCTCAGGTACAAAAAAGAAATGTCAACATTTATAAAGGAATTGCTCAGCAAATCTGGAATAGAGATATATATAAAAATATAGATGATGATAGGAAGAGGATGGAAACCATGAATGATCAATATAGAAGAGAAATAGAATGCATGACATGGATTCAAACAGATATCCAGGAAATTAAAAATTCCATTGAAAGTTGGCAAAACCACTAGAATGAAACTGAAGCCAGACTTTCAGACCTTAAAGACAGGATTGTGGCTAGCGATCATGAAAGGAAAGATCTCTTGAAAATAACAAAGGATCAGGAAATAACAATTCTACAGTTGCAATGTGATGCAAAGAAAAATAATATAAGAATAATTGGTGTCAATGAAAAAGCAGGAGTCAACACAAATGACAAAAAAGCTATTTGCAGAAGTAATATCAGAAAATTTCCCAAGTATGAGAAAAGAATCTGACATACAGATAAGTGAGGCATATAGAACTCCAATTAGCCATAACCAAAGTAAATCTACACAAAGACATATAGTAATCCAAATCCCAGAAATTCAGCACAAGAACAGAATATTAAAAGCTGTTAGAGAAAAGAAACAGATTACCTATAAAGGAAAGCCCATCAGAATCATGGCAGGCTCCTCAATACAAACCCTCAAGTCAAAAAGAGCTTGGAGTGAAGTATTTCAAGTCCTGAAAGAAAACAACTAACAAACCAGATTGATGTGCCCTGAAAACCTATCTTTCAAAATTAATGGAGAAATAAGACACTTCCATGACAAAGAACAATTAAAGAAATGACCACCAAGCCAACCCTACCAAGAGTACTGAAAGATATTCTAGACGGAGAGAAAAATGACCACAATTCCAAGAACAACAACATAAAGAAACCACCAAGCAGGGCAAGCAATTAAACAGAGGGGAAAAGTAAGGAACCAACAGCAGGACAATAACATGATGAAGATAAGCCAATATGTATCAGTTACAACTATCAACGTAAATGCATCAATTCACCAATCAAAAGAAACAGACTGGCAGGATGGGTCAAGAAACAAAATCTCACAATATGCTGTACACAAGAAACATACACAACTCAAAAAAAAATGCATAGACTGAAAGTCAAAGGATAGAAAACAATAATTCATGCAATGGGAACCCAGAAAAAAGCAGGAGTAGCTATTCTGTTTGCAGACAGTGTGAACTTCAAACCAAGAATGACCAAAAGAGATAAAGAAGATCGCTACATACTTGTTAGGGGAGAACTTTGAGAGGAGGAGATAACAATCATAACTATGTATGCACCAAATATGGGAGCACCCAACTATATAAGACAAATATTAATAGACATGAAAAATCAAATAAGCAATAACACATTTGTAATGGGGGAACTTAATACCCAACTGTCACAAATAGACAGATCAACTAGACCAAAAATCAACAGAGAAATATCAGAACTGAACCAAACCTGTGACTGAAAGGACTTAGTTGATGTCTACAGTGTTCCACCCAACAATATCAGAGTACACGTTCTTCTCAGCTGCACATGGGACGTTCTCTAAAATAGACCATATGCTAGGCCACAGAACATGCTTAAATAAATGCAAAGGAATTTAAATTATCCCATGCATATTATCTGACCATAGAGCAATGAAATTGGAAATTAATGGTAAAAGAAACCACAAAAACTGCATAAACACATGCAAATTAAATAACACTCTCCTGAACAACCAATATGTCAGCTTTCTCATTGACTACAATCAATATTATGTTATTTTCATTAGCATCATCTTGTAGCTGTTGGATGGATTTTTCATGATCCCTTGCTATTTTTAAGATATCTTTGTTTTCATAATCTCAAACCACAGTTCTGTCTTCCAGATCTGATATTCTGTCCTCACCTTGGATTAATCAATTGCATATACTTTCAATGGAATTTTTAACCTCCTGGAAATCTGTTTGAATCTGGTTCATGGATTTCATTTCTTTCATATGTTCCTATTCATGGTTTCCATTGTTTTCCTAAGCTCCTTTACTTTTTTATCTGTGTCTAGTCTAGATTTACTGAGCAAGTCCTCCATTTTGACCATCATTTCTTTTTTAACCTGAGAGATTATTTCTAATCTGATTTTCTCTACAGCCTCATTCATCTTTTTTTTTTTTTTTACTTCCTTTGAGAAAATTCTGGTGGTGGGTTCTGATTTCTTCTATCTTGTCCCATGAACAGGTCCTGGGTAGTCTGTAGTATGGGGTTGCATTTTGCTTCCAAGGCTTCCATAGGAAATGTCCATTCCTTAGAGATATCTTCTATGTGTAGGTGGTTCTTAGTTTTTTTGTCCATCCCAAGATCCTACCTTTCCACTTTATTAGGGATGAGAAGTTTCTATCTATTTGGCTTATCACCTAGTCCTTTGTAACTAGAATTAAGTGTTGTCATACAAGGGAGAACAACTGATTACAAAAGATATGACACTCTGGCAAAAGTAGTACTATTAGCAATAAGAATAGCATCAAGCACAACTTAGAAAGTGATAAAATGTGGTAACTATTACATTGGTACCCCTAACCATAGAAGCAAGATTTACAGTTATATAACAAAATCCAACATAAACCAGAAATTCGGATGCAAATAGTTTCCTCTTACCCTGGGGGAGGATTTGAGAGGAATAGGGTACAAAACAGAGAGATAAATGAAGAGAAATATAGTAGCAGCAAGGCTAGATGATAAAGGATGATCATGTGAGCTTTGAAGAACTGAAGCAGAGGACAAGAGAGAAAGAATGAAGGAGAAAGCAAAAGAATGTTGATGTGAACCAGCAAGACTAGAGACAATGTTCAAACACCTGAAAATATCAAAAAGTCAAGAAAGAAAGTTGAATAATGAGAAAACAGAACAAAATATAACAAAAGTAAAAACATAAACAACCAAAAATAAATAAATAAATGACCAGATAGAAAAGGAGAATGAAACAAACAAAGAAAAAAAAATAATAACACTCCACTAGTGTCCACAGTTCTATGGTAGTTTCTAAGTCAGATCCCAAAACTGTGCTGGGAAAACATAGCAAGTGGGATTAGTGCAGGGTGCAGGGCTGATCTTGGCCTCCAGATGTGGGAAATGGGGCCAGAGTCTTCAGCCAGCAACTTTCTGTATGTCTGTTGGTCCCCCCTCCATATCTCCTTACCCTGATTGTCTCTGCCTTGCTCTCCCAGTTGATGTGGTGCCCTCAGATTAGAGACAGCCCAAGGCTGATCCCAGTCCCATGTACAGTTTTGTCTTCCTGGTCCTTGGATAGCTTCCTCTGTTCTACTCCCAGTGGCATGTCTCTATCCTGTCATGATGCTTGTCGCAGGGTGGTGATTGGTGGGAGGGTCTTGTTACCATGGATACCGCCCAAGGCTGCCCTGTCCCCCTTCAATCTCCTCACCAGTGGGTGGAGTATAGACCTCCCATTCATACTAGTTGCTCCGTAGTGGCCCAAGGCTCTTTAAATCCCGTGCCTCTGCTTTCCTTTCTCAAACCACTGATCACAGGGCAGGAAGGGTCACGCTGTTCCACTTAATACTTTCACTGCCTCTGCTGCAGTCCTTAACCTTGTTGTTGCTAGGGGAGGGGCTCCAGTTAGCTGCTAGGGTACATGAAAGAAAAATAAATAAATAAAAGAAAACAAAACGAAACAAACAAACAAACAAAAACCCAAAAGTGTTAGCCTGGTGGGGAGGGAGCAGTTTCCTGGTCACTTGCCTCTGTGTTTGCCAGCGAAATTTGCTGCTAGGCTGCAGTATCCTCTGTGTGGAAGAAGACAAAAGTGATGAGTGACCTTACATCCCCAATCTTTCCTGTGTGGCTCGATTTTAGCCACACTTTTGCAGTCCGTCAGTTTTTTTGAAACTTCCAAGTATGGCAGTTTCTGCTCCGCACGCTGGTGGCAGTTCCACCTGCAGTCCTGTGGGTTGGTTCACCCTCTTATAAAGCCCTATGTCTGTTTTGTTTGATCTACAAGACTCGTATTTCAGACTGAGTTCGGCTTCAGGATGTCTGTCCCTCCCTTTCTTCCAATTACCTGCATTTTTAGTTGATTTTCTTTGAGTAGCTCAAACGTGGCTCCTCCTTTACTCAGCCATGTACTGGGCTTTCGGAAATATATTTTCTAATTACCTCTTTTCAAATTTATTTTTGTTATTCTTCCACCTAGTATGGAGGTTGAGAATTAGAATCCCAGACTTAGATGGATACAATCCAATTTACTTCTTCAATAAATATTTTAATGTCTATTTTGTCCTGGGCATAAGAGATCATGCCAAACTTTTTGTCTTTAGTTTTGCTCTAAAATACACTGTAAGGAAAGCTTAGCATTCACACGATGTTTAAGATTATTCACTCCTCTAATTCCTACCATGTGTGAAACACTGGGTAATCAAGTTAATTAACTACGCTGAACATCAGATTCCCTCATCTGAAAATAGTGGATAAAAATAAATCCTAACCTATAGAGTTATTGTGTGGTACCAAAAATAATGCAAGTAAAGTGATTATCAAATTGCCTATAAAATAATAGGCAAAAACATAGATTGGGATGACATTTATTAATGCAATGTTAGCTATTTTCTCAGCTATGGCTCATGTGTTTCTTAACAGTTTTACATGAAAAAATACAAGTATGAGAAGAAAAACATTTTTCATTTTTGTACAGTTTACAAAATATAATTACTGATGTTCTTTTCAGCAGTGAAAGTGAAGTCCTTAGGAAATTCTACTGTTTTCAAGATATATTGATGTATCAATGATCTGTTCATTTTTAGAGCTATTTTTCATGTACATTATAGTAAATTAATGATGTGTGCTTCTTTCCTTTAGAAGCAGGACATGACCTGGGAAACATCGCTCATGCTGAGATTCAAGGCAGAGTACTTGACTATTAAACCCAAAATCATCTTGGAGCTATGTTATTCAAATATATACTACAGCAGCTACTGGCTTTGCATTTGGCTATCACAATCAATAAGTCATTTGTTAGAGAAATGTTAATGCTAAAAAGTCATCTTTGATGGTATGAATGATACATTAAATGTAGCTAACATATATGTGCTCTCTGGGTTAGCATGGCTTTTCCTCCTTTAAAATTAATATAAACTTTATTATATTATCACATTATTTTAAAAATAATGACAACTTATATTTAAGTAACATTGTCCAATGAACTCACTTCAGTTATCAATGGTCACGTGCCACACCACTGCAAGGTGATATTAATATTGCCATTTGAGAAAACTCTACAGCCTTGCAGGTAGAAGAAGAGAGACTGGACCATAATTCCTGTGTTTGAATCTTGAATCTCAGCAGTGCAATGGGAAAATTACTGAACCACACTGCCTTAGTTCTTCTTAACCTGTAAAACCAGCATGATAATTTTATACCTGTCTCACAGGGCTGCTTTGCAAAGATGAAAAGAAAAATTAATGCATTTTTAATGTAGTATAAAATGTTTTCTGAAAAGTAATGCTACTGAAATGTCAGTACAAATAATTGCTTTTTCTGCAAGGTAGCTCATATCCCCATATTAGATCAGGTTATAGTTTCTAAAATAATGGCCTTTCCAGTACATTTTTAATGTCATTTAAAACACATTTTCTGCTGCAGATTATTTTCTCTTACATAGAATGATTGTTCAGTATTTACAGAATCCTCTACAAAGTACTTTCAAATAGTGTAACTTCTCAAATATGCTAGTTTTTTTTTCTGTAGAAACCAAACAGATAATATTTCAGCCTTAAAGGAGACATAGGTTCTAGTTTAATTCCTACAGCCCATTAATTCCTATTTTTTCTTAATTATATTGAATACTTCTACATTCTACTATCTATGAATGGAAGCAGACACATCTTTTTCTGAAAAATCTCATTTCCCAGATTTTCTTTAAATCTCAAGCTTCAGACACCAGCGATGAATATATATAGTCCCAACCATAATAATAACAGAAGCAACATGATTTATGGAAGGCAAAGTAACCACAGAAATGATATTACAATTGTATCATATTCTAGAACCGAAGTACAATACCACCACAAGAAGAAATGCATGCATGCTTATTAAAGAAAAACAGACAAAGTATATCTTTCACACTATCAACAAACAGCACGCGTTCAAGGAATCTACATACATAAATACATCTGTCATAATCATAGTTGGCAAGTGTTGGCTTTTAAGGCTATTTGTTTAATTGATGTGAATTTAATGTTGGATTGACACTTATTGAAAGGACTGATAGAAAGTTTTCATACATATAATACATTCTATTGGATTTCCAAATCTGGCTCACATCATCTTGGATAATTACATGACCTCACTGAGGCCTGATCTTGTCATTTATAACGTGGAAAAAATATGTAACTTTCTGTCTTGCAATTATGAGAATGTTTGCCACGAAGGATTTATTATACTATCCATTACTCCAAGTGCTGAGGGCAGAGAGTGAGGGAAAAGTTTGCTGAAGAGTATTTGGTTGTTGAAACACAAACTGTATTTCCCTTTTTTACAATAAAGAAGGTACTTCCGGTTATGTCAAATACATGCAAGTGGTTAGGACTATTTTACAGACACTGCCTAGTATTTTTAAAATGAGGCAAGGTCATTTAGTTTCTGACTCTGGGCACTATGGACATATTTGACATACACAGTCAGACTAGATGTTTGTCCAATGAGGAAATTTTCCATTGTGAGAGTGCAAGTATTTTCTCTAAAAACAATTTAGCCATTCCTCTATATTAATGATTTAGTTTTTAGTTGAACTTGTTCCAGTGGAGTGAATTTGATTCTCAACTCTATCATAATTTTATCAAGCTGAAGAAAAATCTTTGCCAGTGTAAATATATCAACAAAATGTTACATATTTCATTTTCATATTTAATAACCACTGATTATCAATCATTCATTAACAACAATGCACAAATAATTTCTCAGGTAAAAGTTGACAGAACTTTCTACATGAAGAAAATTAGCTGACATTGTCCAATGATATCAACTCCCAGAAAAAGTATTACGATTATGTAGATGCAAGCATTTTAATAGAGATTTAAGACACCCTTCAGGCAACAGAAATGTACTTCTAAATCATTAGCATTATACCAAAATACAATGTTTTCCTAGCTAAAACTCTAACATTACCATTTTACCTAATGGAACTATTTATAAAAGAGAACAGTTTTCTTTCTAGAAGAGTCTACCCAACAACTCCTACCCTACACTGTCACAGCATAGTCTGAATATATTCTAGTCCCCAGGAAGTACAATGCTGTATACATTAATAAAATGCATTTAAGTTTTCCTGTAGGATTCATTGAAATCTTTCACACACCTGTAGCAGCAAGTTTAGGAAATGTCAAATAATTGGTTCAAAATATTTAGTTCTGTACAGGTGAAATTCTAGCCTTTGTCTGTAGGAAGATATCCTTTCTGAGCTTCAGTACAGCTAGGAAGATCCCATTCAATCAGTGAAATCAAATGCCAAACTCATTTACATACTGATAAAAAATTCATGTTTTAAAGAGATTTTTTAAAAGAGCCAGAAAAGAGTATATTGCAACCTAAAAATAAGAACATTTTCAGATCATAAGTGCATTTTAAAATCAGTTTTCATGTCATCAAAAAAAAGAGGGAAGCAAAATAAAATATTTCTTTTAAAAATTTCAGTTTTAGAATCAGTAAAAAGGAATAATATACTTGAAGTTGATAGCATTTATTAAATAATTGTATTACTGAGAGGATATGAAGAGAAATGTTCCCAGAATATAAGGAACGTTCATTGATTAGAAAGGGATGGACAACCATCTTGTCATTTAATTTACTTGACATTTTAATTAATAATGAAATGCCTTTTATTGATTAGCACATTATAAAAAGAGGCAATTATTAACTATCATACAAAAATATTTTCTTTAAAAATTTTTAGCAGCGAGAAGATGTGACTTTGACTTCGTTTCTCATACATTTTCCCCCTCTTAACTGAATCAACTTTAATGAAATATGAGCAAGTATTTTTATAGAGATTTAAGACGCCCCTTGGGGAACAGAAATGTACTTCTAAACCACTGACATTATACCAAGGATATAACTCTAGCTAGGTAATCTAGTCAGTAAAAGTAGAAATCAAATGGTGCAAGAATATATTCCAAGAATGCACACTGTTTATAACTCTCCACAAAGTCTCTACTGAAGTATCTGGAATAAAATATATTGTAAAAGAAAAATCTAATTGAATTTTGAAGCTATAATACAAATATATATGAATTAGGGCCAGTGAGATGGCTCAGGGGCTTAAGCGCCTGCCCGGCAAGCGCGAGGGCCCGAGTTAGACTCCCGGAACCCACATACGAAAAAGGGGCCAGTGATATCGCTCAGCGGCACGGGTGCCTGCTGGCACACGAGGTCCTGAGGTCGACCCCCCGGTACCCACAACAAAACAAAACAAAACAAAACAAATATATATGAATTAATAAAAACGAAGTATATGAAAATAAAATCTGCTCAAAATAAGTTTGATCAACGTGGCTACAGTTGACTCTTAAATATCTTCCAAAGGCCCATGAGGTAAAAACTTGTGCTTTAATGGAAATGGGTAAAATCTCTAGGAAATAGGATTACGGGCGGAAGTTAGGTCATTTGAGGCCTACCTTTGAAGGGAGCAGGCACCACATGGTCTTCCTGTCAATCTCGTTTGCTCCCTGGCCATCGTGAGGTGAACAGCATCCTCCACTATGTGCCGTCGCTATGAGGTGCTGCCTTGCCATAGACCCAAGAGTCACGGGGCTGATGGACCATGGGCTGACACCCCCAAAACTACAATGTGAAATGAACTATTTCCTAATTTTAAGTAGATTTATATGAAGTATTTTGTCCCGGTAACAAAACAAACACAGATATTAACAGAAATACAATATTTAAATACGTTTCAGACACTCATCACAAACACCGAGAGAGACATACATCTACATGCACATAAAAAGCCACAGGATATGTAGAGGTCAAATCTCCTTGAGATAGGGAAAGAGGACTATAGGCCAGGGAGCTGTGTGTACAAAATCTTAGTATAGACTGAAACTTGGAAAATTTAAGGAACTAAAGAATAGTTCTAAAAAAATAATGCTTTCTTTCAAATTGATTTATATCAGGTATTTGTTATATTACTAAGACAGAAAATTGGTACCAAGAAGTGGGGTGACTACATGTGATGTTGTGACTGAGAAGCCTTTGGATTTGGTTTGCAAGAGGAGTTTCAGAAAGTTTGGGAAGCAGATCAAAATGCTGTAAGTAGACTTCAGTGGGTCATTCTGGTGAGGTGGTCAAGAAGAGTAGAATACTGATAGAAGTGTAGAAATAAAGATTATGCACATAAGTTTGCAGAAGAAAATAGAATCTTTTGGGAACTGGACTAGAGGCCATATTTGTTACCTTGGCAAAGAATTTGAATAAATTATGTCCATGCCCTAAGACTTCATGTGAGGCTGAGTTTAAAAGGGAAGAATTAGTTCACTAATCAAAGCAAAATTCAAGGCAGCACAAAATTCAAGCAGTAGCATGAGTATTACTGGCTGCTTTTACTCAAATTTACTGTGAGATACAGAAGCAAAGAAGAGCAGAGGAGAAAGTTTTGGAGAATTGGTAGTTGGTAAAGAGATTAGTGTCATTCAGAAGAAGCCAGACCCTGCATCAAGACGAAATATATGAAAATAAAAAGATGGCTTGAAGATATCAGAAATCCAGAAGACCCCAGCCACTGCAGGCACATAAGTTTAAAAGTATATAATTCTCTAATTTAGGAAATTAAAATGACCAAAAAATTAAATTCTTGAAAGTCATATCATATGTATGGGATACTTCTTAAACTTTTATTTGATGTTATGGGAATATGAGTGCTAATACAAAATAGGTAAAACATTGAGACTTCTCCCAGAAAAAATGAGCATTGTCCCATTAAAATCAATCTAAGAAAATATTAATGTATTAATATTTAAACTATGACCCAGTTATTTCTTTTATTTTCCAAAAGCTTTCTGTAGAAAGATAAAAGTAGTTGAGCTGATAAAATTTATATATCTTTTGATAATGAGGCACGGTGAGGAACAAAGCAGTGATGTCTTAAAGATCATGTCAACTGATAACTTGAGGCTCAAACTAATAACACAGTCCCTTCATAAGAAAGGAAGAGATTGCAGAGATGAGACATTAATAACAACATTTAGTTAAAACTAATTTATTAGAGCAAAAACAATGCCCTAACTTGGATTTCTTTCCCACCTACCCAGGTCAGAAGTGGTGGAATAGAAGACTATCCAACTTGGTGTTGATTCCAACCCATCTTTTTTATAGTTAACAATTCTAATCATACTAATCATACTAATCTGGATGTACATTACATTTTCCCTTTGTCTCCAAAATTATCTATCAAAATTTTATTTCACCAAATTTCTTTCATTCTAGGCTATCACAGATATTGGCATCCATGAGTTTTCCTTTTTTCTTTTTTTTTTTTTTTTTTTGTGGGTACCTGGGGTCGACCTCAGGACCTCGCGCGCCAGCAGGCGCCCGTGCCGCTGAGTGATATCACCGGCCCTTTTTTCGTATGTGGGTTCTGGGAGTCGAACTCAGGCCCTCTTGCTTGCCAGGCAGGCGCGTACGCCGCTGAGCCATCTCACCGGCCCCGACCCATGAGTTTTCTTCCTCAGTTCTCTTCTCCAAAACATTCCTCTTGCCCTTTATAAGAGGCACCTTCCTCCATGTAAGCTGCCCATCCATTGACCTTTGCTCTTGAACTTGAAAGTGGTCTCATCAAACAACTCCACAGTAAGAAGGGTTTTCCCTTTATGAGGAATCTTTATGTGCTTATGCATCCATATGTATATTATCTCTGTATTATTGCTGTATTTAACTATTGCAGAAACTTGGATGTTCACATCACGATCTTATTGTATAAATGAGGAAAGTAATACCGAAGAGGGCACGTGACCTTCGGAAAGCATCACCATTCCAGAATCCCAGCTGAAACGCAAGGCCAGGCCTTCTCACTGTTTCTCAGTATTTTCAATATAATCATATTACTATCATATAATGTTCATAAGGTTAAGAAATCTTTTTGGTATTTGCAGAATAATGGAGAGGATGTACATGGCCTCATTTTTAAGTAATAATGTATTTATTTCTACTAACATATTGATTGTGCATAAGTTAAGTATTGATTATACATATTCCTCCACATAAAGAATATGAACTATTTACCTAAATGCTATCAACATATATTATTCATTTGAGAATTGACAAATATTAAGAAAAAATTAGGGAAAATAGACTTTTAAGAAAATGGCATTAATATTTCAGATGGCTAGAAGATAAGCTTTTTTCACAAAGTCAGGGAAACCTGCATTAGTCTAGACTCTGTATTACAAACAACTAAAACCAAATAAAATGTACTTCAGGCAAGAGGAAAGATAGATCATTAAATCTAGGGAATTGAACATAAATGCTATTGTGGCTAGTTTGGTGTCAGAGCTACTGTACTTCTCAGACTTGGCTCTCGCATCTCCCATCTCTTCTCTCTGACTGGCTCACTCATATCAACTTCTGTATAATTGGAAATGTGACAATCTGCATAGTTTATATCTTATGGCTTTGATATTGACAGAGAAACTCTTCTTAGTTCGATCTTGATGACTGTCAGTGTAATATTCTGATTTCCCAAGAGATAACCACCTTTAAATCAAACTGACACTGAGACAAGGCAGGGTCACCAAGGACAAACCTAGACACTGAAGTCCCAGGCCTGTGCATAGAAAAAATTATATTGTTGATGAAACAGAAAACGGAGCATGACTACCAATCCCACTTCTCACTTTGAAGAAAGGATAAAATGGTGGAAGGAGATTTTCTTAAGTATAATACAGAAAAGTAGCCAGGAAGACTATGTGTGACTTACAGTTAGGTAGACGCACTAGAGCCATCTTTGTTTGGAGGCTGGTTATTTATGAGGAAGGTGACACAAGACATGACAAATCCCCTGAAGTCACAAGATAAGCTGGTCACTTCGAAATTTTCTTACAACATTTTGATCAGATCCCATGAACAGTCTATAGAATGCAAGCAGACCAACAGCATTCTCTAAGGCCACACTTATATTGGTTGCAATTGAATTGGAACTCTGTGATTAATTTCTAAAATTTTGAAGAGAATTCAACCCGAATCACAATCACTTTCCTCTTTGAAATACAAACATTGGAAGGTAATCCATTCAGTAATTTCAAATTCACAGCAAAGATGGAGTTCATTGTTTGATCTCCATGCAACAAAATTAGACAATATGAATCATTTAGGCCTTCAAAATGAATGTCAATTTCTTGAACTAAAAAAAAAGTCACTGGCTTTCCCATGTGCATTGCAGTTACAGGAAAACACTAACGGGGTGTGTGTAGCTCCTTATCCTTTCATTCTCTTTGTTTTTCTCACTCTCCTGTATGCTTGCCAATATTTTCAGCTAATACTTATAACTGCCTCACTTCTCCATAAACTAACAATGTAATAAGATACTAGAAACTGTAGTTATTTCACTGCTAATGTACTGGGTGGAGCAGGGTTTGATATTCTCATTCAGTCATTTATAGCCAGAATTATGAAAGCCACTTTTGGCACTCAATTGAAGGTATGATGAATGGGGAAAGTGGGCAAGGAAGACAGAAAAGCAATTCCTCCCACAAGGAGACTTTGCTATTTTAGTCGTAAAGAGCCTAACTAAAATTATACCACGTATTAGGGAAATAAAGAGTGAATCAGTGTAAAAGTTTGGTTTCAGTATTTCATTTCTTCATGATTATTATTATTTATTGATTTTAGAGTGGTGATAGTTACTTGGCTTCATCCATGCTGTTAGAGAAGACAGAGTTCCTGTCCTAACAATTTCCTTTTCAAAGCACACAAAGTTGGGAAATAAGGCATACTTGCATGGTTTATAGAGGGAGGAAGTTTTTATTTTCAGAGACGTAACATGCTATTGTTAATTTCTTTGTACATAAGGGAAGATGCCCTCAAAGAGACTTCCATGATAAGTTAGTAATCTTTAGCACACCCAATTTTATAAAGAAAGAAACAATTTTCTCATTACAAAGTTATAGAAAATGTTACAGTATTGAGTATGTCTAATTGGCAAACATCCACTGTATGTTACTAGACAATAATATCCACAAAACGTCCTCTGAAGGAAAATATTAAGTCACTTTGAAAAGAAAGTCTATACTGGAAAAAAAAGAAAATTATGAAAATACTTTAATCACATAAATAAAACTATAGAAGCTACAAATCATGGTCTTATAAGTTTTCCTTGAACTATTTTAAAAGTCAAAAAGAAACTAACATAGTACTTATGTTATAATTATGTCATTTACAGAGGAAAAAATGTGATAATGCTGTTTTGGGGCTTTTCTCATGGAAGTCTAGGAGGAAAGACTTAAGAGGTTGTTATCATTCCTGTGGAAATGAAATAACACCCTAGAACTGCACTTATGAATTTGCTTCTAAGTAGCAGTGATTGATTGTATGCATATTTGAAAAATCATTTTTGGTGTAGAGACAAAATAAACACTGATGCTTCCAAACCGATGCACAGATGGGAAGGAAAGCCAGGAAAAACAATTTTCAAAACTTTCCTAGAGCACTTGAATTATTGTCTTAAGGAATTTTATCATCTTGTTTTAAAAGTTTTATAAGAAAGGGATGAATTTTGCTCTTCATAGTTTACACATGAGGTTACCTGTCTTTTCAGTTACAGAGTCTAAGAAAATCCCTGAAAATCCATGTACAAATATATTCCCTTCTGGCCTACTGCATTTTCCTTTGGAAAACTTTTGCAAATCTTCAGCATTACAAAGTATGACTGTCTTCAATGTACCCACCGCCACAAGGACAACAGGAAATACCCACAGCAATAAGAATTTGTCGTGTTAAAAAACTTATTTTCCAGGAGCAGAAAAACTGATCTGCTCAACAGCCAACTGTAAAACACTTTACAATTAGAACAAATTATACTTCACTTTTTCATAATTATTTCAAACAGATCTAGGTTAAAGATATTTCTCACATTCAAGGAAAGTCAGCAAAGAGTTACAGTAAAACACGTGGTTTTGTTTCTCCCAAGGATGAAAGCAATCCAGAGTGAAAAAATGAGAAAGCAAACTAAAAATAAATTTAAGTATATATATTTCTTGATAAAATAAAGCTTCTGTAGTTATAAATTACTCCCGTGTGCGGTCTCACAGTTAAAATATCACTATTGTGTTTTGTTGTCCTTTCCTCCAGGGTATATTTAAGATAACCTATTTGCAGGTGTGCACTTAGAAACTCTGCTTTTTTATTTCCTCTAATTTTCAAATTTACAGACATCTACAATATAAATTTGATCAGCCATAATAAATAAAGTGCTCTTTTAAGTAAGTTCAATGTTATATCCAACTGAGAAAAGGATCTGCCAGGAAGAGAAGCCCTTAATCTGTTTCCCAGACAAAGGAAAACATCACCAGTAAAAACTATTCTCAGACCAGAGAGAACAAAGATCTTCATTCACAAAGTAAAGGAAGCCAAGGACAACCAGAACGTTTATTGAAATCCGAGGAATAGCTTTGATTGCAAAGTGCTCAATCTCCAATCTTTTTAATAGAACTGAAATTTATTTTTCAGTTTGGAGGAAGCATGATCAGATTCAAGCTTTAGCAAGAGCATATGGTAACTGTCCAATGAATAGGCAGGAGCACAGAAAGCATGGAGTCTTTGATCATGAATAATTATTTTTATTGTAGTAAACAAGCTGAAAATGTAAAAATTCTGGGGTCAAGAGACTGGAGAAAAGAGGAAATGGAGAAACACATAGGAAATGAAATTTAAGAAATCCTGTGATGTATTGGTGGTAAAGGTTAAGGTGGAGTTGTGAAAAGGTTTTTCTTTTCCAGTACAGGGATCAAACTCAGGGTCCTCACACTGTGCTATATCCCTGACAATTTTTGTTTGTTTTATTTTGAGTCAGGGTCTTACTAAGTCACAAAGTTGTTCAAGCTAGGCTCAAACTTGTGATCTTTCTGCTTCACCTCTTACAGTGCTGGGAATTTATATATATACCACCACACTCAGCTGCAGCAAGGATTTTCAAAGGAGGGTTTGAGGGAGGTGTTACAGAAATAATTGGCATAGGATGGATTGGAACAAAAAATGGTGTAGAAAAAATTCAAAAGGTTGAGAAGTAAATTTAGTGAATATAATCAGTAGTAGCTATTTATTGCAAGATTAACGTAAAAGAGTTTGTACTTTTTGTTACAATACTTCCTCTTTCTCCCTAAAACAATTGGGGAGAGCTTAACTCAACCTATCTGGACATAAAATTGCAAAGCAGTTACATCTCAGAGGATTTTGATCACAGGAACTTGAGATAAGATGTATATATAAAGCCTGACACATCCTTGTGAATCTACTCCACTTGGGAATAATTTTATAGAATTAGCCTTCTTACGTATCATTTGTTATTCCCAAATCACCAGGGTATACATCATATATCTCAATTTAACATAAAAAAATGTAAGTTTCATATCAGAATCCCAAGAATAAAAGGTACTGAACGTGGGACAGATAATTTCAGAGTAAAACAATATATTCACTAATGACAGGTAAAATTTAATAGACCAGATAATGTTATTGTTAATTTATTGTGTATAATGCTTTATACCCTAATTTTATACCGTGACCTAATAGTTTTAAAACTGTTCAGAAAGCCTATTTCAATTATGTTTGGCCAACTAGTTAGAAAAATCTAATTAATGACTCTGTACATTGGCTAGAATCAAGTTAAGTCAGAGTCAATCTTGGTTTATATGCTAAAGAGCTTGATATATTGATTGTCTGTTAATTAAAATAAGTATAATAACCAAGACCTAAAACTTTAAACCTATCACTGTTATATATATCTTAGTCTAAAAACTCAAGAAATGTCTATGGAAAAGAGATTAAATCCTGTATCAGAGCTGTGAGATTAAACTTTTCTGAACACGTGGAATAGTCCATGTATGAATTTCAGTGGTTTCTTTTGCATAAACTATGAGTTTAAGTCTCCGGTATCCTTCCCTCTTTGACCTTGCTTTTCCTTATCCTATCAGGTTTGAAGATAAGCTGCTTAAAGAAAAAAAAAATTAAAACAAGTCCAGTGGAGTAACCACACAAAATACAGCTATTCTTTCAGAAATCCCAACATTGTCAGCTGGATATATAGAGCTTTAATTTCTCTTATATGACTGAAAACTAGTTCTCAACCAATTCCCCTCACTTCCAGGATAGTCTTTCCCACATCCCAGCATTATGATACAATAATATTTTCAATATTCATTCTAACAATTTGTACTTTTTTCCCCCATATTTTTAAAAATAAGGATGGGGCACAAAGAGGCAGTTACCAAGCTTCTTATTGTAATTAATGGCATGAGACCATTACTTAAATTATTTTAAAGAATGAAACTTTTCAACAAACTGCTGGATAACCCAACAAAGTAGCTTTCTTATGAATTTTAACATCATTGATACAACTCAGAAGACTATTTTAAACATACGTAGCTATAGGAAAGGACCCTAATGTAAGATTCAGAGAGAACTGAGCTGTGTTTCTTACTTTTGTTTCAAGCAATGTACAACTTTCCCAAGCAAAATGTCTGAAGCTGTGCATATAACACTTATTTCTTTGAATGGTATTTCTATTTCCCTATTAATAGTCCCCAAATACCGCAAAGTTCCTATTTTGAGGATCCTTCTAAAGTATACCTCACAACTTCCTTAAAACCCTTAGAGTTGTTTTATTCCCCACTCTCGAGTACCCAATTGTTTTATCATTAACAAACCCTCATCACATCACTGAGAACTGTACTGTGTTCAGGTGACAGCCACTATATTTGTGCAAGATGCTCTTTCTTCTGCTTCATCTGTCTCTTTTCATGTTTTTCTATCAGTAAACGTCCTTACCCACTTATCCATGCTTTGCAGTTTGTGTCGTATCTCCTGTGGGCACCACTGCTAATCCTGCTACAAACTTGAAGTGCCCTTTTCACTGGGACTT
This sequence comes from Erethizon dorsatum, assembly GCA_028451465.1. Taxonomy (NCBI): domain Eukaryota; kingdom Metazoa; phylum Chordata; class Mammalia; order Rodentia; family Erethizontidae; genus Erethizon; species Erethizon dorsatum. The sequence goes on along the minus strand of CM051828.1, from coordinate 10,775,314 downwards.
CTGGGACCCAGTGGTCAGCTACTCCAATCCCCATTTGATCTAAAGATTCTCTTTCAAAGTGGATGTAAGGCAGTATATCTTGTTCTCTAAAAAATAGAGATTCTCAATCTTTATTATGAACTAAGCAGAGGAACTCTCGCCAAGGACAAGTCTTGGAAGTGTTACCAGGGTTTATCAGTTATTTCTTAGTAGAGCTCCAGAATGAAGGAACACTTTTAAAAATTATTATTTGCAATTTATGATCAGTTTTCTTTCTGAAATAAGTGGTATATATTCTAAAAAATCTACAACAAGTTGTTAATGACTAGAAAATAAATTTGTATTATAATTAATATTAAAAGGAGAACTTCACGCACTTTCAGTTATGATCATATCACTCTATCTTTGTTGAACTGAACACAACTCACTCACCATTCTGAATATTTTATCACAATAGCCATTTTCTCAAAACACCAACCACTGCTATAACTTTCAGATATAAATACTGTGCAATTCCTTCCTCCTAATGGAATATTTATAAATTCTTTTTCTGTTATATTGATTCATTAGTTGGTTACTAATACCTTTGTGTTAGGTATTCTAATATCATTACTTAATATCAATATTAGGTATCAATGAATTTCTAAATTAAGTTAACTTATCCCCGGCCTGATATAATTTGATATAGTAAGTCCATTTTATGTGAATGAAAATCTGTTTAAAACAAAAACTTTTATTTATTTATTATTTTATTATTTTATTTATTTTATTTAATTTTAATTTTTTTTGAGACAGGATCTCACTGTGTAGTTCAGGCTGACCTTGAAGTCACTATATAGATGAGCTGGCCTCGAACACACAGTGATCCTTCTGCCTCAGCCTCCGTACTGCTGGGATTACAGACATTTGCCACTATGCCTGGTCTAAAATACAAACTTTTAAATTGTCCAAAAGGAAAATAACAACAAAACATTTGCCACTATAAAAGGCGTACAGATTGACTTAGGTTAAAATAGATGATTGACAATAAAATAAGTAAAATTAAGAGATTTCAGGTAAACATTATTAAGCATCCAATTTTGTGTTTAAAACTTATTGGAACTGAGTATAGAACATAACGATTACACTTGAAAAGTGAAACCATATAACATCTTACTATATATACAAAAATATTTGTAGAATAATTAGAAAAATATAAGTTTTCTTTTACATGACTAAAGTTGGCAGATAGAAAATACAAAAATGACATATGAATATTGAATTTTAGTTTGCAATAATTGCAATATAATGTACATAAAACTATCTTCATCACTTTAGTGAGGAACGTAAGTGATGGTTGACTTAGCTTGACTGTGGTCTTAGTCATTCCATGGAGCACTAATCTAGGTGTCATGGGGGTGTTCGGTAGATATTAGTAGGATCTATGACCAGTAGACTTTAAGAAGGACGATCATCCTGGAAAAATAAGAGAAACTATTTGCATCAATTTAAAGTCCTTAATTGCTCTTTCGAGCAAATAAGAAATTCCGCCTGTGCATAGACACCTCAGTTTATAACCAAAAGTTCCGACTTCTCCTTCCTGGTAACCTGTGGCAAAGGGTAGGGGCCTCTCTTGCTACTCTCTGCTCTCACATAAGCCAAGTTTTCACACTAACTATTTCAATATATCTATGTGCTGCTGGTTCACTTTCTCTGGCCCTGACTAATACAAAATATCTACATACATTTATCATAACAGTATGAAATTTTAAAATACTTTTTTATCTCAAATAAATGCATTTATTACAATAGCAAAAAGAATTATAATTGGATTTTAAAAAACAATTTGGCAATTTCTGATGTCATATTGCTGAGGTAGGAATTTAGAAACATCATTATTTTTACAACCATTAAATATGTAAAAATTCGGGAATAAATTTCAAATCAATAACTTTTCTTGACCCAAGAAATGTAGTGTTTAAAGGTAAAGAAGTAATTCAAACTCTTGATAATGGTAACTGAAAGATGTTACAAAATGTACATAAAATTCAAGTGTAATCACTCACATTTTTAAAAACAGTCTGATAAGCTAGTCAATTCAGAAGATAAAATAGTGTAAAAAAGACTAAATTAAACCCAGACAAGATAGGAAAATTAAAAAAAAAAAAAAAGAAACAAAGCACTACTGCAACAACATCAACAAAAAATGGTTATCAAGATGTTAATCTTTTTTCCAGTCACATCAATAGGCCTTTAATGTTTAGATTGTAAACACTGATTAAGAGGGCCGGTGAGATGGCTCAGCGGCATACGTGCCTGCCTGACAAGCCTGAGGGCCCGAGTTCGACTCCCGGAACCCACATACGAAAAAAGGGCCGGTGATATTGTTCAGCGGCAAGGGCGCCTGCTGGAGTGCGAGGTCCTGAGGTCGACCCCTGGTACCCACAAAAAAAAAAAAAAAAAAAAAAAAAAACTGATTAAGAGACTGAGACACTTTTCATTGTATCAAAATGCAAGACAAAATTATATACAGTCTAGAGTAACCCGCTTTAAACATAGAGATCCAGGTAAATTAAAAGTAAAACAATGGTTAAAATGCAACATGAAAACTTTAGCTAAATAAAACTCGAGTAATTTTATTCCAGAGCAAGCAGACTTCACAACTAGGAATTTTATTAGGAATAAAGAGTAAAATTATATCATTATGAAAAGGGGAATTTTCCAAGTAGAAATAGCAATCTTGATTCTGTATGCACCAAACCCTGAGTTTCCAAATATAGAAGGCAAGAAGCAGGAAAAGGAGGAGGAGGAGGAAGAGGAGATAAGGGAGAAGAAAGGAGAGGGAGAGCAGGAACATGGATTAGTGAAATACTACTCAGGGATAAAAAAGAGTAACTTGGTTTATGCCACAAATTTTTTCCTGTGAGTACTTCTTTGATAATTCACATGCATGCAAATCTCAGTATCTGCTTCTAGGTGACATAAACTAAATCTTTAAATAAAACTGAATTTAAACACTTTCTTTATTAAAGCTCTTTATTGTCTTAATTAAAGTGTGTATGGCATTGTTTTGATCTCATAACATTAATATAACCAGACAGACGATTTTTATAATTCACTTAACATATTCCTTTAACAAACTGTACCTTAAAAAAATTGTAGTATACATGAACATAAAGGTAAACTTCTATGTTAAAACAACCAAACCTGTTTCTGAATTGAATAAGGTTATGTATGCAAATTTATAAGTGGGAAATAAATTATAAAGAGGTTTTTTGCAATTCTTCAATATAGATTTTAAGATTGCAGTGTAGGAGATATCCTTTCTGCCTTACATACATATAGTGAGTTTATGATCAAGAGTGGAAAAATATAAGAAATTTATTCAAGAGCCAGGAGTTAAAAAAGAAAACAGTAGTCATAAATTATCCCTTTCTATTTAGCTTTATTTTAAATATTATGTTAAATATTCAAATATATACTGATTTCAGAAATATTGAGATTGTTTAATATAGGGTAGAATGTGATAAAATATGTTGGGTAAAGAAGTCCGTCATGGATTGTTGTAGCTTAATGAACTCGGCCACACACTCAAATAGGCAGTAACCATCCTTTGCACTGTAGAGTAAATCGTTCTCACAAACCCTGGGATAGAATCTGAATTTTTTTTGTGTGTGTGGGTACCAGGGGTCCAATTTAGGACCTCGCGCACCAGCAGGCACCCCTGCCACTGAGCGATATCACCGGCCCTTTTTTCATATGTAGGTTCCGGGAGTCAAACTCAGGACCTCACGCTTGCCAGGCAGGCGCTTACGCCGCTGAGCCATCTCACCGGCCCTAGAATCTGGAATCTTATGGGGAGGCGCAGTGTTTCACGTGTGCTGCTCTAGGTAAGGATTTGAGTTCATGTGTTTGGGCACCGATTCTAATGCAGGAGGTTTTTTCTGGAGTTGTATTATCAACATTCGCAGCAGGAGCCATAGCTATGTCTGTGCATCCCACTGGTGAGAAACCAATCACCCCGCCAGTTTATTCTTCACTTAAAACAATTCCTGTATCGATGAAGAGAGCACTCACTGCTGCTTGTCTGAATTGAGAAACCCTTGTTGGAAGGACCGAAGGGATGAAATCCTTGAATCGGAATGGATGAAATCACGGATTTGTTTTCAACATACAAATTCAGAACTCCAAGATATTGCAAATTCTGAGTGACAAATATGCCCTTACATTTACACAGATTAGTTGGTTGAACTATTATCAGTTTAAATCATTGTACCCTAGGCCTGTTAAGCCCGATTACTACATCTTTAACATAATTTAGCAATTATTACATTAAAATCCAATACCTCTACAAATACAATCAAATTAATATACATGATTTAATAATTTATGCAATTAGAACAAATAATGTCATTTATTTTTCACACAGTCATTCTTTTCCATAATGTATCATATTCAAAGTACTGATTTGTATCTTTTATGTGGCTTGTGCAAATTAATGTGAAATCTGTGTTAGACCAATAATGCTGCTTTGTTGTTGCTATCGTGGTAACCAAAAAATAGCATTTTAAGATTACGAGTCATAAATTACTAGTTTTTGATAATATAAGCAATGCTGTAGACCCTTTATGGCCCCAAATATAGCAGCTTTGATCTTTGTGAATTTAAGCACCAGTACAGAAGGCTGAGTGGAAAATTCAAAGCCAAGCCTAGCAAAGAACCTGTGCATGAGATATCTAGACAGATTCCTTGGGTGGAATTCAGCTCGCAGCAGAAGAAAAAAGTGTCAGACAAAAATGAGCCAGATTCTGGGATTAAAAATAAAAGAAAGCTAGGCAGAAAACTCTTGCAAGGGAAGAAAATGAATTAAAGGACCATTATTATCAGACAACATAGGTGTCTTTGTTTTTCTAGTTAGGTTAGCTCTTAATTCCCTACATCAAAGAATAGGGCAAGATCTGCCCTATTTGCTAAAATAAAACATTTATTTGATGAAATTATTCTGATTTTGTGAGGGATTCATCATAATTCCACATGACTAGAAAAATGTATTGTTAAATCAGAAATTTAGGAACTTATCTTTGGGGTGGTGTCCATAGCTAAATGTCAGATAGCGTTCAGACAGCTGAAATCCCCTTTTTCCAAACAAAAGTATATAATTGATTTATGACCTAAAGTTTTGCCCTGTTAATTTCCCATTGGGATGTAATGATCTCAAAGGTTATCATCCTCGCCATTCATTAAAAAGTGAAATCGGAAAGTGTAGATAACATTCAGATCTATAGTTGAGAATTTCTCCTCTAACCTGGATCCCACTCAAGGCTGAAAGTTAATCATAGTTATCTAGACTAGGCTCTAGTATTCTGTTACTTAATTAAACATTACCTAGGTGTTGTCAAAGAAGTATTTATTAGATATGGTTGACATCTGTAATTGACTTTGAGTAACATAATATGTCCTTCATAATGTAGATAGGCCTCATTCAATCCATCAGTGGCTTTGGGTTCAAAAACGATGGTTTCCTGAAGAAGAAATTCTGCCTCAACATTAACTTCTGCTTGAATTTCCAGCTTACCGTACAAGTTTCAAACTTGCCAGCTCCCATAGTTACATGAACCCACACTTTCAGATCTCTTTCCCTCTCTGCATGCATGTGTGTAAGTGTGTACATGTGTGCACATATGTGTCTCCTAATGCCTCATTTCTCTGGAAAAACCTGACTAATATATGTGACTACTTAAAACACAAAGTTATTATATAAAGTTGTTTTTAAAAACTAGATATATGAAAATATATTTGCATTCTCTTTTTCACCTTTTTAAGGAAACTAATTCCTGCAGGTGCAATTGAATGTAAAACACAAATAACATGAGAAAAGCTTTGGTGCCGGTGTTAATACATAAGCACACGTGTGTGCTGGATTTGCATGTCTGCACTCCAGTTCCATTTTTGTTTAGATGCTACATAACGTTATTGGTGACAGAGCCATTGATACAGCTCAGCGGCATAAGTGCCTGTCTGGCAAGCGCAAGGTCTGGAGTTCAACTGCCGGTACCCACATATAAAAAATAAAAATAAAATGTTATTGGTGGCTATGAACTCTGCACACTTTCCAATGCACCTTATTATTTTAGTCACTAAAACAGTAGAATTGAGAATGGATCAACAATGGACTTTAGACAAGAGTTTAAGATTAGAAAATGTCTAAAAGACAATTTAAAAGCTGTATTTAGGAAGTCACAATGGATTTTCTATGTAACTTTGACACTGATGAGTGGCATATGATACCAGTTGTTGATGAAGAAATCCTCAGCAGTCAGAAGACCAGAGAAGTCAGAAGCATGGAAACATTTGCATTACAAAATGTCATAATAATGAAATGGTAAAACAAAGAATAGAATATAACATCATTCTTTTCACATTTTTTTGAAATAGCTATTCATTTAAAAAAAAAATCTTATCAACTATCTTAGGCTTGAAAAGTACCTAATGAAGTCAGGATTTCTATTACCACACCTTTAAGTTTTCAGGAACATATAATTATTCATTCTTTATATAAAGCAAAGGCACATGTTTTGTTTATTCATTCTATGTGATTTTAATATTTTTCCCTTGTCTAAAATATATGTCACTAGTTTTTGTAGTGTGCTCAGTGGACCCCCGGGGTGTCCACAAAAACTTTCTGAGTTTCCATAAGATAAAAACTATTTTCACCACAATATTAAGGTACTTATTTTTTTTTCCCCCTGCTGGTTTTACTAATGTTATAAAAAGAATTGATAGAGGAAAGAACACAAATTGAGATTGTTACCAAACTATGTAGTAGTTATTTTATTTTTCACTCTTATAACTCACATAAAAATTCAGTGTGACTAAGAATGTACTGATGAAGCAATAAAACATATTATTCTAAATATCTATTTCTGTATGTCTTTTTAAACTTTGGAGGATGGTATGGACAGTACATATTAAAGTGTCTGCCATGTATGAGAAGTATGAAAGTTGTTTTGAAGAAAAAGTTGTGTAAAATTGAGCTGCCAAATGAACTCTCTTGTTCATTTGTCATGGGAAACCATTTTTGACTTGAAAGAATGACTAGCAAACAATGGCCTCTCAGATTTGAATATTTCAAGACATTTTTTTTTTCTCACAAATGAACAAAATAAGACTGCTCCTTTAAGGAAAACATTGGAAGAATTTACTGCTGATGAAAAAGTTGATATTTTACATGAAAGTTAATTTTGAAAACTTATATCTGCCACTCTGAGAATGACAGCTAGCTCATATTTAAAGACTTTTATGATGAAACTAGTGCTGACATCAACAAAAGTAATTGTTTTACAATTTATATTGACATAACATTTGCATGATATCCATAGCTGTGAAAAATTATTTTCCAGATAATCAGTAATGATGTTGCAAACTCATGCAATAGTTAATAATCCCCTAACAATGCAAATCTATCAATTTATGTTTATAAAACAGTTCCTTAATATGATGCGAGATTCCACTATAACTTATGGGTGTGGCATTAAATAGAAATATTCACTAATGTATGAAAAGTAATAAAAGTATCTCTCATTTTCTAACTACATAAGAATGTTTCTTGAATTTTTCCACCGTTTTCTTTTTTGTTGTGGTGGAGATGAAACCTAGCACCTCCAGCGTGCTAAGCAAAAGCTCTACCACTGAGCTACACATCTAGTTCCAAATATTTTTTACAACTGTATTACTTTTTGTTATGCTTCAACTATCACAACATTTCAGGACATATTGAAAGCAAAAACATATGTGAGTACCTAGTTGTCTTCTATTAAAGAAAATCTGAAAGAAGTCCAAAAGTGTCTTTTTAAAGATATATTTATATTACGAGAATTTATTTACATTAATATACTATGGATTTATAGTTGCTCTTAAATGCATTAAAATATATTTAAAATTTCCGTTTTGATTTATAATATGGTTAATACTGAGAGAAATAGTAAAAAGCAAAACTCATTGGAGCAATAAAAACTAATTTTATTAAAACTCAGCCCTGTGTACATGTCTTCTCCAGGATGTTACATCATGAAATAGGGAGTCCATTCAAAGTACTTCTACTGTGTTCTGAAAAAACATATTTAATAAGATGATAATTATTTCTTTAGACAGTAATAGGATCCTGAGACTAACAAATTTGAAAATATCCCACTACAGTTTCTGCTTTCAAAGGAAAAAGATCTGCACTGTGTTCCATATGCACGTTAATCTTGCTGCGGGATGCCAATATCTGCTACCTTGATAAATTAGAATGAATTCCCCAACAAATCCTTCGGTATCTGCATTCTTCCTAACCCCAATCTAAAACATTACTGTCAAACATAGTCGTGACAATTTAGTCTTTACTTCCAAGACCCACTTGAAATCCATGGAATCTGAAATAAAGAAAATAATAGTAGACTTGGGGATTGAGGGACACTTTGACCTCAAGCCACTGCACTATTATCAATTTACTACTTTATGAGTCTTGGTTATTTAGAGCTTTGTCTGTCCTGATACCCAACACTGTTCCGGAATCCTCAATAATAGAATTCTATGGGGAATGTGGTACAGAATGAACATCTATGTTTGCAAAAAATGATGTCACTCTTGACATTGTTGATGAGCCCAGAAGCAGGCAGCCGACGGCAGCAGAGTGAGAGAGCCCATCACTATTATAATTGGATGAAAATTCCTCATTTGATAGGAAGCTCTGGCATAGGGGAAGCTGGTAACTAGATCTTCCAGTTGTGATCTGTCACTGCAGGAACGAGAATATGAGCAAATCAGAAACGGAAGAGGGACAAGTAAAACAAAAATTGTTTATGGTCTTATTCCGAACTTTGGATTTTAAGAAATTGCCTGTGTCAAAGTAAATTTTGACTAGGCTAGGTCCAGTTGAAATCAAATTATTATAACTAATCAACTACCAAAATTATCAATTGTATTCTTTTGTTCCATTTGTGACTTCAAAGTACATGCATAGTTTAGGAACTATGCAATAAGGAACACATAAAATTCATTCCGAAAAATTATTTTCTGCTAAGACTTCAAGTTTCTCTCTTCTAGTTTTCCTTTCATCCTCCATTCCCAACAACTATATTTTACAAGTTTGTCTTTGTCATGGTCTCATTACCTAGACTGTCTCCTTGGCCTTCATTAATAGTAGCACACATAATTTTACCAATTGACTTCAGCTGCACCTATAGCTTCACTTCCTGTCTGTTTACTGGTAACTCTCAAATTTATGACTTTGATCTCTCCTCTGAGACCAAGAGGTACTTAATCAGCTTTTTGCTAAACATGTCCATTTGCTACTGTATTAAAACCACAAATTTAAAATCAAGTTTGAATGTACCACGTTCTTCCCAAAACAACCTCTCCTTTGTTCTCACCCATGTACATTTGCCAGTGAGTGGCTTCTACATCTGTCTGTTTTCTCTAGAAAATCAATCTAACTCTTCTTTAATATTATTAGTTCCTTCTTTGTGAAGTTCCACCCAAGCATAATTTTATTTATTAATACCATTAATTATGTGTTAGAAATGTATTTTGAATGAACTTCTCTCCAACTCTTCAGATTTTCAGTATTTCTCACCTGAATGATGAAATACAGATTAAATGACCATCCTGAATTTAATCTCTAATTCCTTGACTTCATTTTCATATTGCTGCAAAAATAATTTCCAGGAGGCAAATCTGATCATACTACTTCTCTAATCATATTTCTCCCATGGTCTGTCTTCAGCACGGCAGACAAATAGTTAAATGTGAGATTGCAGTCTTTGTCTACTGAAATTCTGATGAGAAAAATTAAAAAGGTAGAGAAAAGAACAAGTAAAACATTTACAGTAAAGAATACACACCTGTGTGTGCACATGGGTATATATATATAAACTGCCAGAAAAATATCTGCTTACAACCTACACTGGCCTGAATATTAGTCCTCTTGCTCAGGAGTAAGAATACTTTGCTATGAGATAAACTACCAAGCTTTGATGTATCTGCATTTTCTATCAGTCAAATCATAGAGTTTATAGCTAATCCATGATGCAGATATTGCTGGCCACATACAGCTCCTTCAATCAAAGTTTAAGACGAAGGAAAAATTAGAAACGACCATAGCACCAATAGCATTCATAAGGCTTATAAAGAACCCTGAGCAATACTTCTCCACACAAAAGATACCCACGTGTAGAGCATGACATGAACCTTTTCAGGGAAGGTTGTCGGTTACCCTTACTCCCAGTGCACACCAGGGCACATACATGCCTTAGTTCAGGAAATCAGTAACCTTCTGAAACAAATAAATGAATGAATGAATTGAGACAATGCATTCCTGAAAGGACTGGAAACATCCTTAAGTTATATTCTACTTCTACTATATTCTTGGTTCATGTTAGTCCTGAATAAATTTGAGTCAAAAAATTGTTTTTCAGAACAAATTATCTATAGTTTGTTGTTTCATTTTGTATGTTGAATTTTTTTTTCACTTGGCTAACAGCAGATAATAAAATATTGAGTATCTGGTATTGTTATGAGGATGAAGAGAAAGATACTGTGAGAAACTGTATGGCAAGCTGATTGGATACAGAAGTATAAACTGGAGAATATAAATACATTAAAAGCTACAGAGGAAGTGAGATGTAAAAACAGTGATTCAGAAATAGTCTTTTTCTTTGTTGTTTATTTGGTTTTAAGTTACAGACTTTTAAAATTCAAAAATGTTTAAAACTCACAGACTTTCACCCAGGGAAGTTCTGAGTTATTAGGCTGTGGTGGAACCACAGAAAAGGATTTTTCATTTTTTTATTTGGTTTTGTTTGCTTGTTTGTTTTTTAAATAAAAGATTATAGGCCGGTGAGATGGCTCAGCGGCATAAGCGCCTGCCTGTCAAGCGCAAGGTCCTGAGTTCGACCCCTGATACTGACAAAAAAAAAAAGATTATATACAGTGTGGCCAAATTTAGGGATTATTCCTTCTAAGGTCATTGTTTACTTTAAAATAAATTTTTAAATTTATCTTATTAAAAAAATCTTACCCTAAAATTTTGTCAATTTTCAAACAATAACATCCGGTTTTTGATGTTCCATTAGAGAGTGAGTGTTTACTATTTTAATCACATAACACTTTCTTGATTTCATAGTGATATTATTGGAAATGATTTTTCCATATTTGTTCACATATGTATTGTGAAATATTTAATCAGCTTTACAGTAATAATATCAAAAATTGTTTTCTCCATTTCTCTTCACTGTTCTATTTTTGGGGATGTTTTCACGGCATGACAACTCATTTTAAGGGGCTCTCATTTCTCAATTGAAACTCTTAGTCCATCTGTTATGCTATAACAAAATATTCAAGACCTAGCAATTGCTAAAATGAAGTAGAAATGCATGACAGTGCTAGGGGCTGGAAAGTCTGAGGTCAATGTGTAATTGAGTTGGCGTCTGGTAGTAAGAGCCAGCCTCTACTTCCAAGAGGGTGCACTGTTGCTTTATCTTCTCAAGAGGAGAAGTACTGTGTCTTCACATGGTGGCAAGGAAAGAAGGTGCAAAAAAAGAAAAACTGTCTCTTGAGCCTTTTATAAGACTCAATCACCTCCTAAGGAGGAGCCTTTGTGACACAATCACCTCCTAAGTAACACAACCCTTAGTATTGTCACATTGTGGATGAAAGTACATTGTTTGTGGAAAGAAAAGACTCAAACCACAGCAAACTGGCGTGGTCATTCTGGTCTCTGCAAAGAAAATTCTGCAAGATTTTTTTCCATTTGACTGATCTGGTTTCAGAATTTCATGCTATGTAATTTTATAGTCAATTTGGAATTCACTGAATTACTAGTTTGCTTCCTTAGTTTACTTATTTTTAAATGAAAAACAGTCTGACAAAGGATTGTTTAGAGTGAATAGAAGATTCCAAAGTATCTCAGAGATAAAAACGTATGTTTTATTTATATTATCATTTTTTTTATTTTTCTGGGAAAATGTGACATTTTTGTCAGGGCAAATTTTTAAAAATCATAAATCTAGAAAACAACATTTTTGGAAACATGTCAATGGAAATTATTCTAAGGCACTTAAAAAAGAAATTGCAAACTTCTCACCTAATGTTATAGTCTACTTACCTTTTTTTTTTTTTATATATGTGAGTTCCGGGAGTCGAACTCAGGACCTTGTGCTTGCCAGCAGGCACTTGCACCACTGAGCCATCTCCCCAGCCCCTCTTCTGAAGAACATAAAATACATTAGAAAACTGTGAACACACTTGCTACTCACATTTAAATTTGATAAACTGGAAGCCTACAGGAGTAACACCACGGACCACAATGAAGACTTTGGCTTACATGTTCCTCTCTCTGTCTCCTGCCCCCAAACACTGGTTGAGTGTGGATGTCCTAGATCAGTGATGGAAAACCTTTTAGAGCTTTCAATGATATAAACAACCAGCTGTTAATTGCATCTTAGTTCAGTTTTGTTTCAAACAAATGGTCCATGAATGTAAGGTCCATGAATGTAAAGTCAAAACTTGACTTCCCCACTGAACTGATGCGTTAAGACCTACAAGCACCTTGTTGTGACTTCCCCACAATGTCCTTGGGTTTTTCTTTTATTTTTCCTGTCTTCTTCCTCCTTGTACAGATAGAGTTATTCACAAAGTGACATTAAACTGATGGTTCTAGGATGTCTTATTTGGTGCACAGTGGTGAATGGTATTGAAAAAATAAGGAAGAGATTATGAACTAGAAAATCCTCCTTGCCATTCATTGTTATGCCCCAAATGCTTCTTCCTTGATTTTGGTTTCTAAATCACATTGATTGTATTTTCACTTTCAATTCTAGCTTGCCACTCCATTCAAGAAAAATCTCAGGTAAAATAAAATGAAGAGACAGTGAAAGAAAAAACATACTTCAGCTTCTCAAGACTAAGAATTTAAAAAAATGAAGATATGTAGATATTTAGAAATAGATATTTAGAAAGAGAACCATGATGTAGATTTGTCCTGGATGAGGATCCATAAACAAAAAGTTTAGTAAATATTAATTTTCCCCATTTAAAAATAAGTTGTCATAGTTTGGTGGAAATTTTCTATGACTTTTTAAAATGCAACCCTAACAATTAACAAAGAACTTTTAAAACAAAGACTCAATAATTAAAGGATTGGCAGCATTTTTCATTTGTGCAATTCAATACATTTTAACTTATATCTAATATGAAGGTAGAAATGTATAATTTTCTTTGGACCATTTTCAAGAAAAAAACAGCTATTCCATTTCTTATCCTCTCCATCCCTAACTGTCCATAGCCATATAATCTACAGAGCATTATTTACAATTATCTGATTGAAGAAAATTCCCCTTCTCTGGCAATCTAAGCTCATGAAATTCCCAGAGACTAGTAGAAAAGACAAAAACTCTCAGAAAGCATGAATTGTCAGTTGTTCTAACAAATTTGAAGTTGAATAAACAGTTGTAATCATCTAACAATTATGTATTACGGGAAAATGTTTAGGGACAATCAAATTCCATTCAACCCTCTGTAGATACTAATCTGCACCTTGAGGTAGATGCAAGGAGGTCAAAACAGAGTGCAGCCTTCAACAGAAGGTGCACAGTTTAGAACGGCATCTGTATCCCTCGTCTCTTCCCAGCAGGCTGGTTTATTCCTACGGCTGATAGATTGAAGCTGGTACCTGGCTTGACATCATTTTTCCAAGTGATAATTGTTATTTCAAAAATGTGGTATTTAATTTGGCTAATTTCAAAATGTATCAGGTGCCAAAGCATTCCTGATAGACAGTATGCATATCACATTTAAATTATTCTGTAAGGCACCATTCATTAGTAGTGTCACTAAAAATTAAGCACATTGTGAAACTGCTATCACAAAAATCAAAAGCTCTGAATAGTTTAGTATTAGATAAGAGAATCTGGAAGAAAAATATATATGAGAAACAATCAATATGTATACTGATAATCAAGAACTATTTGAGGTAAAGCAATTCTTTCCCCAAAGTGTCAGAAACAATTCTAAGAATTAATACTTAAGTCCTTGCATCACCTTGTTATACTAGACATTTCAATCTATAGGCTTGGAGATGTAGAAAAGCAGCTTTCTGCTTCCCCTCACTTTTGTGGTGGCCCACACCCAACTATATCTATTCTTTTTCTATTTCACTTTGAGGGCGAAATACCCACACTGTTACTTGGGCTCTGGGGTGCTGTTCTTTTTCTAGGGGTCTGTTGTAGGCTCTTATTTTCCTGAAAAAAGAATTGGATGGGAAACTTGCAAAAGATAGTGAGGTTTTACATTTATTAAAGGTATTAAAGATAGGAAAGGAAGAATGCTCTGCAGAGCGCAGAGCAAGCCAGTGAAAAGTCTAGGAGGGGAGGTGAGATTGATGGCAGCTGGCTTTTATATTCCCCGTTTCACCAGAAGAATTGAAGATGGCATGGTATGATTGGTCCCAGGTGCAGGGCTTGGTGGCAAGTGACCTGGATCTCCCTGACTGACAGGTCACGCCCACTTACCCAGCCAGCTGGTCACTCCCTAATCTCCTGCCTCAATACCACTGGAGACATTATCTCCAAAAAAAAAAAGAAAGAAAGAAAAAAAAATTATTGCTTTGTAAGGACAATATAAAATATTTTTGTCTTGTTAAAACAAAATATTGCTTCTCTATCAATGAAAATGTTGCAAGATAAAACATAATTTGCTATTTCCATCTGGTTGAAATTTCTTCTATAAAACAACCAAGAATTTTTTAAATATAACTACACTCTTATGTACTTTTTAAAAAGTGAAATTGTCAAACATACTGAATTATTTAAGAGTTAGAATAACCGGATGATTCTGTGCTTAGGTTTTCTTTCCATATTAGCTTCTCCCCTTACCTCAGCATTTTTCTCTCTTTCCTGTCTCCATGTGACTTGATATTAGAACAAATTTATAGGAGTGAAAAGAACTTGAAAGCTTTTTCTTTTTTAATATATTTTTCAATCATTTCAGGATAGTGTTGCTTTTTACAGAGGAAAATTCCTTTTTTCTAAAGAGACCAGAAAAAAACAAGATCAAAATTATTCTTACACTACACTGTATTTGCATTTTATATTTTCAGTAGTAATATGAGGATGAAATCAGCAAATTGTTCTAGTTTTCTTATTTACCTCCTACTTACAGCCTACACTGATTGTTGGAACTTCTAAATGTGTAAGTTGTAAAGGTTTTATTATTTCTCATGCCTGTGGATTGTAAAAGTTAGATTTTATATATTCATGCTTAAAATGCCAAAATGTTGCTGAAAGAGGTTATCTAATCTCTTTGGCTGGACATGTTTAGGAACAAAATGGAAACCTTTCCTCTGATTTTAGTTTTAATGTAGCTGTGACTACCAACAGGTAAAGATAGTAACGAACCACTGGAGATACCTTTAAACCTTATGAATTAGGACATAGGTATATAAGATTTCACAATAGTGTTTAGATATACCACGTGATAGATTTTCACACAGAAGTTTATGAAATTTGTCAGATACAGTACATTTAAGTAATTCATCTTAACAAATTATAAACATATTTTTCCGTTTGTTTACTTGATGTAGTTGATGCCATGAACATGTATGAGGTTAAAAAATAACCTCACAAAATATCCACCTCAAATCCCTAGAACCTATGACTATAACCTTATTTAGAAAAGGGGGTCCCTGCAGAAGTGTTTAAGTGTTTTGAGATGAAAGTATAAAATTCTGAATTACTATAGTGGGCTTTAAATCATTGCAAGTATCCTTCCAACTGGAAGGCAGGGGGAGATTTGAGACAGGTGGAAAAGAAGAAAACACATGAGAGACAGACACAGAGAGAGAGAGAGAGAGAACGAGACCAAGGCAGTGGGCAAAGTGATGTAGTCCAATCAAGGAAAGCCCAGGAAGGCTTTAGCCACTTGAAAGTAGAAGAGGCAGAGAACAAATTTTCCCCTAGAACCCCACAAGGGGTGCAGTCCTGCCAGATTTCATACATCTAGCTTGCAGAACTGTGAGAAAATAAATTTCCGTTGTCTCAAGCCATTAAGGTTTAGGTAATTTATTGGAGCAGTCATAGGAATTGATTATATCATGCTTAAGTAAATTCTCAACTTAAATCTAAATAAACATAAGATAATCACATGGAATCTTTTGACTTTATATAAATTTTATTACAGTTGTGTTTATGCTTATATTTAAAGAAATTACTTAATGTTTGAGAAATATACACATATACGCATATATGTAATTTAGCGTTTTCTCTGTGGTGTAATATTTAATTATTCAGTGATAGACTTTGAGGTTGTTTGTTTCCAGTTTCTGATATTTCAAATAATATTGTTATGGGAGGAAAAAGCTATAGTAACTTTTCCTCTCACACATCAAGGTCCAAAGCTAATACCCTATAACAAAAGACAGATTAACAAGTGTAAATACTAACAAGTTTGTTTGATGCAAAAATTTTATGTGGCATAAGAACCTTCAGAAATGAAAATTAAAGACCCAGAGAAATCCATGTATTTATGTGCTAGGTTTCATAAAAATGGAAAGTTTTGTAGCGATGTAATTGGATGGAGTGTGTGTGTGCTAATGTGATGAACTAAGGGAGGAACTCGGCAAAGCCTGATTATTCAGATGGTCCCTGGCCTCTCTGTGTAGCATTCCTTTCTCCAGGTAGAGAGGAACACTTGTCACATGAGGGTCTTCAAGGGGGAAAGAGGAAGATCAGAGTTAGATGGTAAAAAAAAAAGCAGGTAGGAAAAGTTTAGGAAGAATTTCTTATCTTTAATGCCCATCAAAGAACCTTCGGTTCAAAGTACTCAGTGTGCTGAGTCCCAATAATATAAATACATTTTGTACCTGTCTTCTGGAACACAAATAAAGGATTTCTCTATAAATGTGTGAAGAGAATCCCTGAGTGATGTACGGGTGAATTTTTCTCTAAGATTGCTGAAGAATTTAGAATTCCACCAGTAGAGTATGCTTTTGTTTATTCCTGTTTTCACTAACGTTTGTAATTGTGAAACATTTCTCTTACTCTAGTGGCATAGAAAGATATTTATTTTGGTCTTAGCTTTCATTTGTGTGGTGATAAAGAGATTGAGCTGAAGTGACAAAGTCAATGTTTCAGAGTGACTTAGGAGACTGCGTGGCCTGACCATCAGTTCCTTGTCCACTCTTATATTTTCCTAGTGTTTTCCCTCATTTTTAAAGAAGAAACGCTATTTTTCTCTTCTACTCTTAAACCACTACAAATTCTTCATTTCTGACACCAAACGAGTAGGACAAATTCTTTATCTCTATATTCACACTTCACACAGACCCTCCAGTGACCTAATATTGGTTCCTCCTTCTACCTCAAGCAATTATCCAGTTCTCTGCAAACACCAAAGGATGTCCTAAAATTTAACAGCAATCTGAACCGTCCATGTGGGGATATGGCAGGTCACTCACGGTAAAGGCACAATCCTACAAAACTGTCCCCATTTCTGATGTAGTCTGTGAGTCCAGGTTTTTTTTTTTTTTTGTACATGTTTATGGTACATAACGATTACATTCATCATGGGGAGTTGGTACATACATAGCACATCTTAATTCTTTTTTCATCCCTTTCCCTTCCCTCCATCTCTTGGTCCCCTTCCATTTTACCAAAGATCTATGTCCCTGTTTTCTTTTATGTGTCTTTTATTTTGCTCGTTATTTGTATTTTTGGTTTCTCATATAAGAGAAACCATACGATATTTAAGTTAGGGTGTCTGATTTATTTCACTTAAGATTATAGAGTCACATACATGTTCTGATGAATTACTCGAGTTTACATTTTTTATGGAGTAAAAACACTCTTCTGTGTGTAAATACCACATTTTCTTTATCATTTATCTGTTGATGCACATACAGGCCACTTCTGCATATTAACTATTATGAGTTGTGCTGCTATAAACATGGATATACAATTATCACTGTAATTTGATGTCTTTAAACCTTTCAGCAAGATACATGGGAGAGGAATAGCCAGTTTGAATGGAGTTTCTCATTTTAGTTCAGATCATTATGAGCTATGTTAGACTTGCCTATAAATCAGGTTCTTGACTCTCTTCTTGTGTTCAATCATTTGCTAGAATAGTTCACAGAATTTAGGAAGACTATTTGCTCCATTTGTTGTGTAAGAAGATATGACACAGGAAGATCCAAATGGAAGAGATCCATAGAACAAGGTATGGAGGGAAGGAGGATGGAGCTTCCCTGCCCCTTTCTCCCAGCGCCTCCATGTGTTCTCTGAATCCTATCATTTAGGATTTTCATGGAAGTTTCATATGTAGACAAAGTTGATCAAATCATTGGTCACTGGTGATTAACTCAATACCAACCCCTCTTTCTTCCCCTGGAGACCAAGGTTTGGTTTTGAAGGTACTATCTCTAAGAAAGCGATTGGTTCCCCTGGCAATGAGTCTCCAGAGCTGCAGTCTCTCATTTGACTCTGCCCTGCCCACAGCATTATCCTATTTTCTGTGTACAGATGCTCTGCTCAATTAGATAGCTACTATCCACATGTGGCTGTTTATTTAAATTTAAGTTATTTAAAATAACAGATATTAAAATTAAGTTTCTCAGTCATATTTTAAATACTCAGTAGCCGCGTACTGCAGATGTAGAACATTTGGAATAGCATGTAGGTAGCATTCTCTCTCATCTGTCTCGTGATGGGCAATCTGGAAGTGATTGTTTGACCCTAACTTTACAGTAGTTCCTACCTGATGACATTACTGAATTATGTGGTTTTCCAGTTCAAAACTGATAAGGAAGATAATTCAGTGATTCCATTTGGATCTAGTAAGTGCACTTGAACTAACCAATTGGGTCAAAGGAAAGGGGTAAATATACATTAGGAATATAACCAAAATACATGATTTTGTTGACAATAATCTCAGACAGAGACAGCCAAGCACACACTGTAAAAAGTAATTCAAGAAGACTAAATACTAATAGAAAATATGGTTAACTCATAGAAACTTGTAAATAAATTGACAAATTTAATTGAAAATGCAGAATAATAGCTAGATTGTTACCTTTTAGACTTTTTAAAAAGATAATATCCAGGATATTGTATGGTTAGGACAAATGAACACTCTCACAATATTCTAAAAGCAGTGTAATCAGTATAATATTGCTGAAGTGCAACTTAGCAATGTTTGTCAAAAGCATTTTAAACAGCACTGTGAAATACAAGAAAGATAAACAAAATTACAGAGATACAGAAAATATTTATATGATTAAACTTTGTTTTAGTTTCTATATCTAAAAGTGAAAAGGAATATTATGTTCCTGTCAAATCAGTTCACAAGCTGAATCCACAAAGTGTTGAAAAAGAGTAAGTATCCAATTTATGTTACTATTAATATTCTCTGCTTACTATTATTTCATTATCTGGAAGTATTGGGGATAACCTTTAAATAAGATTGCTTGGTGCACTTTCAAAATCCGGCTGGAAGGGAGTAGTTTATCTCTGGGTTTAGATATCAGAAGCCATATTCTGTTGGGGATATATATATATATGTATCAGCATTTTATGTCAAATTTTTATAGAGGATGTCTACTGTTTTTATAATAAATTACAATAAATATTATTTATTCTTCTAAGTTACTTTTAGATTTATTGTTTAAACTTATATTATCCTTGTATATCATATAAATTTCTCTTCCAATTTTTCATACACAGAAAATTCTTTATTGCCTAGTATATAATTCCAGGAAAATTTCCAACACTATTGAAAACTAAATATATTATGTTTTTTAAATCATACTCTTTATTTTAGGGTACATTTTTGGTAAATAACTAATATATACATTTTATTGATATTTTACAAAAAATTAAACTTTAATATTTTATAGTTTTTCATATTCATATAAAAAAGTAATCTGACACATACTTAGAATATTAATTGCCATTAATTAGTTGTTACTGTTACTAGAGCTTCATAACTTGAAAATAATGTTTGGATATACATAAATAAATCTATATTTTAAAATATTTCATTTTGTTGGTCACAAATATTTGAAAAAAATAAAAATGATATTCAGAAAATTATGAACCACTACAAATAAATGTATCAAATATAAGATCATCTTTAACCAATCAGAATTAGGACTTTGTCAAGCTGTAGATTGTGTGAAATGAACCCGACTCTTTTCTTGTTCTACAAATTCTGAGAATGATATCCCTGATTAAAAATGGTATTTGGTATCATGAATTTTCCAGGACATTCTCTTGCAGAAGTCGAATTTCTCTTTACTCTGAACATCATCATACTACTATGAGGATTAATTTAGAAGAAATAAAGCTATGTTTCAAAATATACAGTTTTCTAAACACAACATGAACATATATTTCCATTCACATGTTCTCACGTATGAGCATTTATATACATATTTATGTGTGGACTGTGTGTGGGCTCTTGTAGTGCTCAGTTTCTAAGACAACCCCCAGGCACCCTCTCCTTTCAGCATTCTAGTGTTACTAATAATCCGTGTGCTTCCTATGTACTGAAACTGGCAGCTTCTAAGAAATAGAATTTGGACAAGCAATGAGCCATCACTTTAAGGATTAAGAAATGAGAAGATTCCGGCTTCTCTCTTGCTCCTGCTCTTGCTCTCTTCCTTGCTCCTTTGGATATGGACCAGCCTCCATCCTGTGAGCTGCTCTGTAGAAAGGTGAGCGCAGCAAGAAATTGAGGGCGGCTTCTGAGCCGCGTGAGACAGCTCTGTCACCTCCGCAGAAATGTGACCTGCTAACAACCACATGAGTGAACTTGGAAGCAGCTGCTTCCCTGCTTCCTCCCTTCCAAGCTGCTCAGCCTTCAAATGAGACTGCAGCCTTGGCTGCTGCTTTGAGTGCAGCCTTGCGAGGGACCCAGAACCACAGGATTTAGCCAAGAGGGAACCAAACTCCCGAGCGACCGAAACTTAGTTAACAGATTGCTGTTTTAAGCCAGGACCTCATGGGATGATTTATTATGTCTAAAAAGCTGCAGGATGCACTTAGGACTTTGTTTAAATCGGCACATAAAATGAGATGCACGCCATTTCTTTGTTTACTACACTCTACTACCAAACCTCCAGCTTACAAAAGTAATGCTAAAAAAATAATCGTAGGTGGAAGTGTCATGAAAAGTACTCCTGGTTATTTCGATTGCTGCAATTCTTGCCCAGATAAATTTAAATTCTAGGAATTACAAAATGTATATTTTTCACATGTGAATTTTGAAAAATGCTATTACATGTAGCATGTAAACATTTTGTGGTAATTTTTTTCCTTC
This sequence comes from Erethizon dorsatum, assembly GCA_028451465.1. Classification (NCBI taxonomy): domain Eukaryota; kingdom Metazoa; phylum Chordata; class Mammalia; order Rodentia; family Erethizontidae; genus Erethizon; species Erethizon dorsatum. The sequence continues at coordinate 10,754,005 of CM051828.1, read as the reverse complement.
TAGCTCAGAAATAACACGAATATTTTTTAAACTGATCTGACAATGTAGGCTGAATGCTATTCAAAATGTTCTTTTTGTTTTTCTTAATTTTTTAAAGCTGCTTCCCATTATGAGACAGCGTTCTCATTACTTTCATATTCTCCTTCTGATGTAACTGCATGGTGCTTTCACTTTTAGTTATATCATGCGGACTTTCTCGTGTCTATGCCGACTTTGGAATATTAATTCCTGGAGTTCATAGCTTTGCAGTCCAGAGATAGACTATTCAGAACGAAATAAAAAGAAAATGCTAACATTCATCTCCCAAAGCACAGAGTCATTCAATGCTTTAACAAAACTTACAGAATTCAGGTCAAGTAAAACATTTTAATTTTATTTATTATTAATAATACTTATATGTAATATCATAGAATAAAATTTACACACATTCTCTTATTTTTTCCTAATAAAAAATCCTGGGCTAGCTGGTAATATCTACTTCTTTACATGAAGAAACTGATGCTCAAGAGACATTAAGTTGACAAAAATCAGAAAGCTAATAAATAATTGTGTTGGGAACCAAACTGATAACTTGGACATTCTATTTGTATAGCAATTAAGAATATCTTAATTAAAATCAAAAATTGATTTTAGCAATTCAAAATTATAAAACCATGTTTCCTCTTTTGCACCTTGATTTCCTCATGAATATAGTAATGTATTAGGCCAGATAATCTGTAATGATTAAAACCTTCAGTGTGCCATGATTCTACAGAGCAAACTCTTCATACTTCGTTGTTAGCTTTCTTATACTGTGTAGAAATATGAGCTTAGAGAATACGTACTTTACAAAAAGATTCCCTTAGAAGGTGATGTAACAATTCCCACACTGAAGATACTTAAATTTAATATAGTTTATTACAAGGATTACATTTTAAATTTTGGTAAGAATTCTACTGAGTCCTTTTCTGTTAAAGGAGTACTGTATTTGTGATGATATATTTTGATTGTCAGCTTGATTGAATTTTCAGACGCCTAGGAGATTAGTAAAGTGCAAATTTTGGATATGTTGGGTGGATCATGGGGCATAACCTTGAGAATATATCTGGTTCATGGTCCCTCTCTCTCTTTTCCTCTTCCTGTGCTGTCCACTTTCTGTCTTCCATAAAGTGAGCAGCTTTCCTCTGCTCAGCCCTTCTACCGCGATTCTGCCTTGGAGCGTGTTGAATGTGGCCTGAAACCTCCGAAACTGTGAGTCAAAATGCAATTTTTTTCCTCTAAGTTGTATGTCAATATTATGTCCCAGCAGTGGAAAAGTGACGATACAGTACTCAATGAGTTATGAGATAAAATAATCTATGTATAATAGAATACTGAATTGGATTGAAATTACTGTACATATTCTAGAATAAAGTCATATATTGAAACCAAAATAGCATTAAAAAAGAGCTTTATCTGGTGACTATTTTTATGTTCCCTAGCTACATTCTTTACTTCTATGATCTCCCGAAGACAATTCATTCTCTCTTTGGCTGCAGAATTTGACTTTAAATCATCATTAAAATTTTTAATGTCAATTTGTATGGTCTTCACTCAAACAGTCAAACACCTCTATTATTCATTGAAATATAATAATCGTTTGTCTTTTCCTCTCTTTCTCTGATGATTCCAATATATGAGGCTTCAAAAACTCTGATTTTGTTATCATTTTTTGGCTTCCAACCATAGCAATTTGTTTTCTTGTGGGTTCAATAAATTTGTTTTTATCCAGTTGCCAGTTTTCCATGAAGTTTTTTGTTTTTTGTTTTTAACTTTGGAAATTGAGACCGGGAATATAAATGAATCCTTCAGACAGAATTTTGGTTTCACTTTGGTGCCTGGCTTTTTTACCAGACAGGAGACACTGTAAACAAAATTTTGGTTTGGGTTTTTTGAAACCAAATAACTATTACACATTTTCTCTGCAAATCTGCTTGAGAACTCTACAAATTATCAGGTGAATATTTTTTCTTTCTTACCCTTAACAGAAGTGAAGAGAAAGTGGAATGCTGGTGTGTAGCTGGGTAATAACGAGACAGATTTATTTCTAGCCCACATTTATTGCTTCAGTATGATACTAACAGGCTCAGCTTTGTACAGATTCACCAACTAGATCCTACTTCATGAATTAGTCTTTACTTTGCTTTTGATTCCCTAAGATTCACAGGGCCATGAGCAGTTTTACTTAAATTCAGTAGGCAACTGCTTTCAGCACCACAGCCAGCCTCATCGCTTAGCTCAATTTTTCAAATGCTGCCCCCTCTACTTTATTTAGATTTTTGTTTGAAATTTTCTTCTGTATCAGCTAAAAAATCACTATTTTCTGAAATCTATATTTTTCCTATATGTGAATATAAATCTAGGTTCTTAATTCACTATCCTTCCAGTACCGAAAACTTTATTATCAAATCTGCAGAACTGGTATTTATGTATGTTGAGTCTAACACATCGTAACTAGAAGTCCAAGTTATACCATTATGTGATATTATGTTACATGTATAATTCCTTCCCATGACCACTCCAAATTTATGATACTAAAAACATTCCTCTAATTTATAGTAGCTATCTTTATTAATTACACCCTGAATAAATACATGAAATGTTCTGGATCAGAGATGGATTCATTATTATTCACATGATAATTTGCCTGTATTTACACACATTATTTACATAATAATAACTTCATCTGCCTCCCATTTCCCTAGATCTTACCAGTTGAACAACATGATGAAAGCCAGATTAAAAAAAAAAATCCCATGTTAGTGGAGAGAGAAATATTTGCTTTTTAAATTATAGCAAAGAAAGAATCAGATGCATGCCCTTCACTCTTGAAAGGAGGGAGAAAAGGATTTACTCCATAGAAAGGAGATGGAAAGATCCTGGGTTTTCATAGTAATTTATTGGAAAGTACATACATCTCATCTAAGGCCAGGAAAGCCCAACTATCTCCGGGTTCTAAGGGATAGAGATGTCTCCTCTAAGATGTAAACACACTTCCGAATTAGTTAAATTTGTTTGGAGTTTACCCACTATTGACATGGTTGTAATCAACATTACTAGGCATGTTCTTAAACTAGGACTCAAACTTTACAACAAAACATATTCATAAACCCTAACTCTGCGTATACATAAATATATTTCCTCTCTACCTCATCATATTGTATCAATTTATTGCAAAACTGATATTCCTAAGATTTGAGGATGATAATGTAAATTGATATTCTAATTAAGTTGTGAATTTCAAAAAAAATGAACAATATGAAAAAGACAGCACTCTCTAATTTTCCAAGAATACTTTTTTTTGCTTAAGGTTTGTTCTTACAAAGATTCTGTATAAGCATTAGAAGGTTTTAAAAGACATTTTAGTTCAAAAGAAATATCAAAAAAAGATCAATGAGATTGGAAAAGCACATACTTTGAAGTTTACCATGGGTAAATGCTTATTTCAACTAAGCTTTATAGTCTTCATATCGTGAAAAAGATATAATAGGGCTGTAATGAAAATTAATATAATATAATATAATTATAATATAAATCCTTTTAGAAAACGATCTATCAGTATATACTCAAAAAAGACACTTTTTCTAAAATTAAGAAGTGATACAGTTGTTAAAAGAAAAAAATTACTACCCTTCCTTTATCCCAAAGTGCAGATTTAAAATTCTAACTTGTAACTTCATGAAAACACAGGCAAAATGCTAGTGACTCAACGTAGCATAGCAGCTCGAATGTACACACACTTCTGTGTAAAACGACCTGGATCTCATTCTCACCTCTGCCACTCTGTGAATCAGAAGCAGGTTTCCTCTTCCATAGGGGAGACACTGTGAATGTCACAGTGCGTGAGAGCGTTCAGGCTGCCATATGAAAAACCTTAGACGGGAAGCCCATAAGAACAAACTTACTCTTCAGGCCCATGCAGGCTGGGAGGAACAAGCCAAGGCAGCATCTTCGTACCTGACACCTCGAAGTCTCCTCTCAGGGCAGTAGGGGTGAACAAGTTCCTTGACCTCTTTATAAGTACACTAATATTAATTGTGAGGGCTCCACCCTCCTGATCTAATCACCTGTTTGAGGCCCCACCTCTTAATATTACTGAATTGGGGATTACATGTCAAAATTTGAGTTCTGAGAGGACACAAACACTCAGAACATAGTGGACACTTTGCGTGTATTCATTAGTGAAATATAAAGGTCACAGCAAATTCAACAATCAGTGTTAGATTATGGTGGCTGTAGATTCATTATTCGAAAGAATACCCAGTGGTAGCAGAGGATAGGAATATATCCTGTATGCTTTCCGTACTTTGCATTTGGGTTAACTGCACTGTTAATTTTTAAAGACCTAATCAGACTTGAGTGTTTCCTGAATAAAGAGAACGTATATGTATACATTCAAAATGATCATTCTAATTATACTTGAACATTTATGTTTTGGCTACTTAAATGCATATATATTTATTTATATATATGAACTATAAATATATGAAATATATATGTGTACACACTTTTAGTAGTTGACCAGATGAGAAAATACAAAAGTAATTTTTACCTATATTTTTGTAAGGGTCATCAGCTTCTATTGACATTAACTCAGTCCAAATTTGTATAATTACTTAGGAAATTCACAGAAAAATGAACAACTAGATTAACGATAAGTCTGATTCAGAAAATATGAGTTCAGTAAAGTTGCTGTTTATTTAAACTATCTGTGGTTTCACGCTACTTCCAGGCAAATAAAATTTGAAATGAAACATTTTAAAATCTTTTTATTTAGTTTCATTTGCAAGCTGTTTAATGCATTAAGCATGTCATTTAGAACATCTCACCCCAATCTCAAAATAATAAATTTTGTTACTCCATAGTGTTTATTCTCACACAATTACACTTACAGCAAAAATAACTTTTTCTATTCTATTACTTTATGTTGTAACCAGATCACATCCATTTGTCATTTTGCCAGTCTTAGTATCATCTTAATATGCTAATATTTTCAAAGTATTCAATTCTGTTAATCCTTATTTCATGATGATCCCTATTCAATATAATTTACATAATCCTCTCATGAATAAACAGTTGTATATCTCATTAATCATTTCATAGAATATTTTCAACAGGTCATTCTCACTGATGGTACTTGAATTATATATTTTCCATTCAACTGTAAATAAAAGCATAGGTATTAAGTATCTTATTAGAAAATTTCATGTATTTACTCTGTGCTTTAAATAACAAACCAGCTTCTAAGATCTTTGAACAAATGCTGGATGCTGTTTAAAATTTCACAGCTTTTCTCCTTTGTCTCTAGTGAATAAGAAATATACCTGAAGGTTTTGCACGTGGACAGGGTCTGGTATATGTTAGGATTCTCTATACAGTAATATAGGGTTACTGTGTATCCTAATAAGGAAAAGGTGATACGATTTGACTTTTGAGAAGAAGAAAACTTTTATTATTTTGCTATAATTGAAAATAAATGAAAATATGGATTTAAATACACAAACAAGTATCCTCACAGACTATAAGCATATAAAACATTGATATAAATATGAAAAATTTATTAAAATTTAAAGTTATAACCCAAAAGTACAAGTGCTTTTTCACTCTAATATTTGAATGTTACTTTCTTAGCGCTAGTAATTTGATAGAAAGTGAGACAATATAATAAACAATCATTACTTTCTGAACTCAGTTTCTATTGAAAAATGATATGTTTCCTCACCTTTTATTTTGTTTATATCCACTGGCCACAGGTCTGCACAAATGCACTTTGAATCTAACAAAGTATACGTATTGCTTGTTCCAAAGAGGGATGCACACAGCATAATAAACTCCGAAGTGTAACAGTAAGAGGGTGTTGGGCAGGAAGTATTGTAGATTTGGTCCAGATTCAGTGATGGGTTGAGGAAATGGGGTTTTCCTTTGGTAGGATGCTGCAGGAGACAAGGGTAAATCTGACCAAGTGTCACAATAAATATCATCTACAGGAAAGGAAGATGAGAGCATGACGAACGCTGGAATTGGTAAGGAAGCAACAGTCACTTGCATTATTCAAGATGCAAGAATGTCCATGATTATGTGGTTTATTTTGTCTGTACCAACACAAGATAACAGAGTGATCTTGTCTTTCATATCGCTTCCTCACAGTCTAAGAGAGGACTTTTCTAGTCCTGGTGTTTTGGGGATTATAGGAGGCAACTAAGACCTACCTGTGTCCAGTGTAACTCATCACAGTGAGGAGATTTATTGGTATCAGTGGCTTCTCTATATCAGGTGTCAGGACAGCTGCACTTTTCTTTTCAATGTCTTTTCAGCAGAAACCAGACCATATGACATGATGCTGAAGTAGAGGAGCCAAGGTACTGAATGCACTGGCAAGAAAATCATCCCTGCATAAAAAAGGGCAACCTGTCTCTCTGATCTAAAACCTCCCGATCTCTCTAAACCTGTTCAATTTTTCCTGTGTCATTGATCACCTTTAAAATATACCTTAAAAGTGTCTATGGCTGGGAGTATAGCTCAGCGGCACAGCGCCTGCCTGGCAAGCGTGAGGTTGTGAGTTCTATTCCTGGTACCAAAAAAAAAAAAAATGTATCTACACACTTATGTTAGATTATAACCTACATGAAGTCACAGTTATTGATTATTTAACTTTATCACGTATTTTAAACCATACTGCAACAAAGTAATTGCTTAAAAAGAATTAAGGAAATAAATAAAAAAGGAAATTAGCATAACCAAAAATCTTTTCCAGATTGAAGAGATCAATACATAAATACCCATTTCAGCACATAAAAAACTCTCCTATGTAGACATGAGATAAGCCCATTATATGGATAAATAGTCTAAAACTTACAGGAAAAAGAAAAAATTGACATTCATAAGTTTGAATAATATTAGAATTTTCTACAGCCACTAAGCCTTAATCATGTCCAGGCAAATTCCCAATCTAATATTCTTTCCCCAGATAACTACTCCTTCAAATACTCAGGTTGAATAAGGTCATAGATCCAAATCCAGGGCCTCACCTTTTATTCAGCCTGTCTTTCTTTCTTTGGGAGCTAGCACAGAATGGTCTCCATTAGAATCAAAGAATAAACCAATACCAAGAGGCAAACAACACAGGAATAAATGAATGGCTGTCTCAAGAGAATGGAGAGTGAAGATCCCAAGGTTTCATATTTGGAAGACAGTGACGGAGACGCCTGCTCAGGCTGAAGCCTGGTAGGCTGGGGTTTGGAGAGTCTTTCCAGGACAGTCCGAGTGGTAGGCTGCACTTGTGTGTGGAGCCTAAGCCGGTCTGTTTCAAGAAAACCAGCAGAGGAGAGACTGTGTCATCCACACAAAGAGTGCTACTTAAATTCCACCCACCAGCGCAAGCAGGCGAGAGGAATCTTGACCATCTTTCAGGACAGCGTCTTCAACACAAATAATCCACCCAGGAGATGTTGAAATAGTAGGCCTGAGCTGCATGGAGCGGTGGGAGATGACCCCTTACTAACAGAAGGGAGGAAGGAGCAATGTTATGCCTGCGTAGTCATTAGCAATGATGCATTTGTGTTACTGATATATATTTTGTAAAAAAAATTAGTCTCTCAGAAACTGTAATGGAAGATGATTTTTGTAAGACTAGTGTGTTTGAAAATTTGCTTCATAGAAACTCCTTAAAGTTACTTTTAAAACCAAAAACAGGTTGAACTTTGTCTCTAAAAATTAAAGTCAGGCCGGTGAGATAGCTCAGCGGCATAAGCACCTGCCTGGCAAGCACGAGGTCCTGAGTTCGACTCCCGGTACCCACCCACACACACACACACACAAAAAAAAAAATTAAAATCAATTTTTAAAAATCTAAGACATTCTTAAGTAGAAGATTGATCTATTGTATAAGAAGTTTTGGAGGATCCTACACAGTGCCAAATAGATATAAAAATTATTTTATAGATATAGAATGTTAATCGAATAAAGGTAAAATGATTGAAAATTAAATTAATGCTCTTTGTTTTTATGCTCTGGTAATGTGTTTTCTGAAATAATTGAATTCTCTAAGGTGGAAGGATTGTGATTGATCCTCATGAGAAGATATATTTGCTTTGAAGATGAGACCAAGTCATTTATTTAAAAAAGATAAAGCTACATTAGGGGAAAATGGTGGTACTCACTGTCTGTAATATTATGTCACATTACATAACTTATAATTAAAGAATTACTCTACATTCAAATATATTCACATTTAAGTTTTGAAATAAGGTGAGAATTAGTTCAATTTCCTCTTTTTTTACTGCAGAAAAATAGTTATTATATAAACAACTATTTGATAAGAGATTGATATGGTGTATGATTATATTGTCATCAATAATCTTTTTAAAATTATTCTTTTCACAAATGCATTTCATAAATCTTATTAATTCCATTTCACAAAAAGATAACAGTATATTATTAAAAGAAAATGATATATTTTGCAAAAGGAAAGGGAACCAAAGGATGGAGGGAGGGGGAAGAGAAAGGAAAGGAAGAGTTATAAAAAGAATTAAGGGGCCGGTGAGATAGTTCAGCAGCATAAGCGCCCGCCCAGCAAGTGTGAGGTCTTGAGTTCGACTCCCAGAACCCACATAAAGGAATAAAAGGGCCGGTGATACCGCTCAGTGGCGCAAGCTCTTGCTGGCAAGCACGAGGTCCTGAGGTCGACTCCAGGTACCCACACCAAAAAAAAAAAAAAAAAAAAAAGAATTGAGATGTGTTATGTGTATGTGCCAGCTTCCCAGGATGAATGTAATCATTCTGTACTGCAAGCACATACTAATAAAAAGCAAAATCTTACAAAAAAAGAATATAACAAATCTGTAACTTTTATTTAAATGTTCTTACAAAAGATACTTCATCTAAATTACGAAGTTTACTTTCTTAAAAGATTTTCTTTTTTCAAGAAATCATATCTCATGTAGAATGTCTATAAAAATTATGGGTATAGTTCATGATGCGAAGTTTTAACTTCAGGCCCTTACTGGGTTTGAATTAATCTCTATGAAATATTCAAGCTTTTAATAAAAAATTGTATTGCTATTGAACTAACCCATTAAAAAATCAATCAAAGAATATTTCAAAGTGCTATATTTTAAGGATAAATACTTGTATATATTTCAAAGCTGCATTTCAAAGGTATGTTTAGAATAGCAATGTGAAAAACTTTCTACTAAACCACTAAGGACTTATAGTTAAATAAATTTTCAAAATAGAATTTTAAATTTGTCTCCAAAATAGGTATTTACATAATATTTCTTGGCACTTTTATACCATATATGAAACACAATAAGAATACAGATAAAGACAAAGCATTGTCGATTCCTCAAATAACACATAGTCTAGAAACTGGCAAATAATATGCACCACTTATGTGTGGTGTAGAGAGTGAGATGTGCCATAAATAATGTGAACAAATATTATGGCATAAAATGAGATTATGGCAAAGAATGAAGGTGAAAATACTTTCATTGGAAGAATGCTGAAAAATGAAGAGAATTCGGTAATTAGGTCAGGGTGTTAGTTTTCCAGGGCTGCTAGAACAAACTGCCATGAACTTAATGACTGAAAACAACAGGAATTTGTTCTCTTATTGTTCTGGAAGTTAGAAGGACAACAGCAAGGTGCTGGTTGGATCAAACTCCTGCCCAAAGGAGTCTGGGAAGGAGGGGGATTCTCCATTTGTCTTTCCACACCGCTGGTGGTTCCAAGCATTTCTTGGCTCATAGCAATATAAATCTAATCCCAGGCTGCGTCTTCAGATGGCCTGTTCTTCCACTTGCATCTTCCGTGTCTTCAGAGGATGCTTGTTGTTGAAGTTGGCTCCACCCAAAATGATTTCCTCTCAAATTTCTCAACATAATTATGTCTGCAAAGACTATTTTTTTTTTCCAGATAAGATCACATTCACAGGTTTAATGGATTGGGACTTTAATACACACACACACACACACACACACACACACACACACGCACGCACGCACGCATTCTTTTTCCTTGAATTCCACTATTCAATTACTATAGAGACTGGTGGGAGGAAAAAAATGGAGCAAAGTGAACTGTTTTATAGGAGAAGATAGCATGATTTAAAATGAATAATTAATCAGGTTAGAAAACCTCCTCTAATGAATGACTATTTAGATGGTTGGACAGAATAAGATCCGAAAAGCCTTTGTCTGTAAGATCCAGCATGCTCGAAGGAGGAGGTATTGAGATGTATCTGGCAAAGGGATGACAAGATTCTCTTTTTCTCTTTTTCTTTTTTAAGATTTCAATTTTTACTAGTGCATATTTTCAGTACATAATGATTACATTCATCATGGGAAGTGGTACGTGTACCTAACACATTCTTTCTATTCCCATTAACACATTCTTTCTATTCCCCCTTCCTTTCTCCTTCCTTCCCCCTTCCCCCATTTTTTATTTTTAAGAAAATTGCAAGCCGTGAGCTGAAAGGGAATGAGAGAAAAGAATTAAGGACACTGAATTCTCTAATCACATGTTACAGAGTAGTGACTCAATTTTGGAAATAAATCATGAAAAAGCACAAAATCGTATTAAAAGATAAACAGATATAAGCTTAGAATAACACATGAAAAAATGCAGATATGGGAGAATGTTATTTGCATTGCTGTGGCTATAGCATCTGCTGTGCATATAAAGATTAGGTCCAAAAAAAAAAAAAATGGGGCCGGTGAGATGGCTCAGCGGCCTACGCGCCTGCCTGGCAAGCGCGAGGGCCCGAGTTCGACTCCCGGAACCCACATAGGAGAAAAGGGCTGGTGCGCGAAGTCCTGAGGTCAATCCCCCGGTACCCACGAAAAAAAAAAAAAAAAAAAAAGATTAGGTCCATCTCTGAAAATTTAATTGCACAATGCTATTACAGGTCATGTCCGCTGTTGCAGGGTTTGATTTGGGTGGTGCAGTCACCACAATTTTTTCTTGGGGCTTACCTATTTCTTTCCATAGTGCATTATGGATATGTGCTATAATAGACCAAAAAGTGCCCCCAAATCAATGTTCTGCCTACATCACAGATTCAACCAACTTAATGTTTTGAAGAATTTTAAGGACTTTTCTACAAAACTGGTATCAGCCTAATCACCAGAACAAACCAAAGAATGTTCCAATTGGAATTGACTGTACTTGGGGTTGATATTTTTTGAAAATTAACACATGATAAATCCATTCAGACATTGCCTAGGTCTCATAAAAATAATTTAGAATCAAAGATACATCTTAAAATGTAATTAATTTTACAAGGAGATTTTCAAGCTGTAATTTGTTTTAAAAATAGAACAAATAGAATTATTTTAATGTAAGAAAATATATTTACATAGTTTGTTGTCATGTTTGATAAAAGTTTTACTTGTATATATTATTTGTAAAGACTTGGATTAAACAACTGTGAAAACATTAAGTTGTGAATTCAATCATAACAATAGAAGAGTCATTTAGCATACATGAGCACGGGATTTTTGTTGATAACAAACTTTCCCCAGTAACCCAGCCATTTATCTGCTATAAACTGAAATTCATTATACAAAGGACATCTCTAGTATTTTTCAAAGTAACAATCTTAAGGTGATATCAAGATTTTTAAATCTCATAAGGAGATGAAAAACTAAAATAATTAAGAGCTTTTTATGAGTGGCTTTTACATCTACAATGAAGGTATAAACCCTTCTATGTTTCATTCAATTATATATTAGCAAAGTATTCCGTGAATATCCCTGACTTCAAATGTACTTGAAAGTTCATGCAGATATTTAAAATTTTCCCCAAATATTATTATGACTATATGTAAAAACTGATAGAAGATATTTTTAAAAGGTGCTAAAGAGGTTAATTATGATATGATGTAGCTATAGATAAATACTCCCCAAAATGTATATATTTCTTATATAAGCTAAATTTAAAAAAAATTTAGTATATGGTCATAATGTATAATAATTATAATCATACAGGTGAATTAGTACATATATTTCATTTTAATCATTTTACTCACATAAAGTTAATCATCACAAAGCCCAAGAAACCTAATTGAAAAAGTTGGGACTATACATGTATTTTCAGGCATTAATATCTTATATTAGAATATCAATGAAGATAACTATGCATGACATATAAAATGATTTTTAAAATCATTAAACATGAGAGTTTTAAGAAACGACATCAAAATGAGATGATTTCTTAAGAATAATTATGAACTAGTCAGTATTAATTGATCAAGGTAGTTTTGAGTCCTTTCAAATAAATACTTGTGGGGAGTGTTACTCATGTGGAATTTCTGTTCATAACCCCATAGCTGTCTGTCTTGTCTTATTTTTAGATTGTCCTAAAAAAACACATGCTGCAAGAGGTGAGGAAGACATAAAGAGGAATTGTTCTTCCTGGCCGGGATGTAAGAAATTATTAGCAGGTGCTCTGGCTCATGAGCAAACAGGCCCCTAGAGGCCCAGTGTGCAGTAGCCTTTCACACACAAAAAATCCAGCTTTCCCATTATTGGATTCCTCCTAGGGAGTTAACAAATTTTCACTCTGCAGGTTTTGCTCTTGTTCATGTTGCTGTTGTTTTCAAATCCACTTTCAATTTATTTTCTTGGGATACGATGAAGAGGACTGAGGTTCCCCTTGCTCTGTAGTAGCCCTTGTAGTAAATGTTCTCCCACCGTGATGTTACTTATTACCAGACACAAGTTCGTGGATTTTCTTCCTAGCACAACACAGACCCTTCATCCCATCTCATTCCTATCCCATGCCCATACAAAGTGCCTCCCTTTCAAATAGAAAGGCTGAAGCGTATACTGACAGTCTCCAGGCTTTTTCAAGCAGTCAGCTTCATAGCTCTATTTGAATGTTGAAAGCATATTGTTATTAGCAGATGTTATTTATAAACTTGGCCATTAAACTTCATGAGGAATCATGAAATAGGATAAACATGTTGAAACACATCATTACCATTCTTGTGGAATGCTTGGGATGCACATGAGGTTTCTTAATGGAAAAATTTAATTACATTTCCTCCAGTGTTCTAACTACTATTCTTAGTGGTGATTTACACACACCAGAGAAAACAGAAATGTAACATTTAGTCATTGTTATTAAAGTTTTAAGAGTAGCAGAGATCAAAGTGCATTTTTACAATTTGCTAACTGAAATGCTGCTGATTACTATGGTTAGGGTTGTCTTTGGAGATTAAATAGGGGAAAAATGATAAAACTTTTTTCTTAATTAAGATCATACTTCAAGAACAAAGGCCAGGGGCCGGTGAGATGGCTCAGCGGCGTAAGCGCCTGCCTTGCAAGCGCGAGGGCCCGAGTTCGACTCCCGGAACCCACATACGGAAAAGGGGCCGGTGATATCGCTCAGAGGCACGGGCGCCTGTTGGCGCGCGAGGTCCTGAGGTCGACCCCCCGGTACCCACAAAAAAAAAAAAAAAAAAAAGAACAAAGGCCAATTCAAGTAGACCCAATAAAAGGTTTGGGCAAAAGCTTAAATGTTGACAAACTTGACCGAATTGTCTAATCAAGCACAATTGGCTATTTGTTCTTTGTTGTTAGGAATTCTCCCCGAGAGAGAGAGACAGAGACAGAGAGAGAAAGTGAACAGAGAACAGTTTATTTACTGATTTTATCCATAGACTGGAATTTGTCATTTCAAAAATGTTGGTGTTTCTTCATTTTGTTATATTTATCATATGTGAATAGAAGTTATAAGAAAAAGACTTTCAGGAATTGAAGAGAATTAATTTGAAATATTTCTGTAACAACATTTTGATAAGCTATGACCACTGATTCATTTGAAATGGCATGTGCATGTGGCAGTAAGGGCTTTAGGAGGAGAGCTTTATTTGAGGAAGAGAGAATTAATCATGTTGTCAGGAACACTCTCCATAGATAGTGGGTTTTACAATTTATCTCTTTATTTGATGTTTTCATCAGTGAGTTTTCTGTATTAAGAAATATAATAAATAATGTTTCTTCTGCCTTAGGTTTAAAGCTATTTCCGCAACATCTCCTGTCTGCAAACGATTTTTTCTGTCCTTGAAAATATTAGTAAAAATATGAAATATATATTTAGATAGTATTAGGTAAATTCGACAGAATGATTTTCTGTCTATTGAATCTAGAAAAATCTGGACTTGTCTTTTGTATGTCTTTTTACTATTATTTTTCTTGTAATTTGTTTTGTTTTGTCTTCTACAAAAATTTTGATGCACAATAGACTGATGAATATATCAATAAATTTGATCTGTTACTGTACTGTTCAAAATGACGAATGTTTGAAATTTGAGTCAATATAAACAAGAATTTCTGTTTCTCTCTACTTGTTCTTCTTATGTTATAAAAAAATGCAGTGTGTCAAAATCCTCATTAGGGGAATGTGAAGCCATGTGTTCGTTACCTTAAAAGATATTATAATGGGGCTGAGATCAAGAAACTAAAGTCTAACAAGGCAATGAGTAGTTTCCTATTGTTTCATTCGTTCACTCTGAGGCAACAAAACTGACTTTCCTTACTGCTGCCTGCAGAGGTTCCTGCTTGAACTGCAGAAGTGGTGGTCAAAGGATGTTAAAAGTGGAGATACAAAAAAATGCCATGTGAAGTGTGACACTAGGACAGCTGTAAAAGCAAAAAAGCAGACTTCTCAAAGCTCCAACTTTGTTTAATTTGTTGGATCCCCTGAACCTTCCCCATGTCACTGTTGACACAATGTTCCCATGTCTCCGGACATAGACATTCCTTCAGGCAACTGGCCTAATAAAACTATAAAGAAAGCAGTTTATCAGATGGCTGCATAACTTCAGTAGAGCACATTCATCACGCCATCTACTGAAGACCCAAACTACGTCTAGGGACTGAGTACCTCAGACACTTTAACAAAACTGCAAAATATTAATCATCGACATATAAAGAAATGCCAAAATGCATTGGTCAGTTTTGCTCTTACTAGGAAAAAATACACGACACCCATAAATTAAAAGAGGAGGGTTTCATTTGGCTCTTGATTTTAGAGGTCTCATACGTGATTGGTTATCTCTAAGGCACAGACATCATGGTTGAAGGGCATGGACTAGCAGATGTTCACCTCCCAGTTGTTGGGAAGCAGAACCTGATGGAAAATCTGCCAGAGAGGAAGGGCCAGGGACCAGAAATAGTCTCCAAGGTCAAGGCTCTTTGACCTACCTAGACACACTCAAATGTGCTTCACTGTTCTCCTAAGGGTCTCTCAAGCCAATCGAGTTGAGCATCAAGTTTAACCATGACAAATAGTAAGAGGAGGGGAATGTGAGAGGAGATGTAGTCTCACTGTACATGGAAAAGGTTACAGAAAAACTATTTAGTAGCCTCTTAACTTCTTGATTTTCAGTCTCATTTACCTTTAAATCTATTCACCAAAAACTGCCAATATTCCCCACCACACACATGCATGTGCACCTACATGCACATACAAACACACACACAATAAAATAAAAAAATAAAAATTTAAAAAACATGTGTCTTCATCTTTCCTTCCACTTTTCAGTATATATACACTTGTGCTTTGAGCTTTGTTGAACTATTTTCTTCTCTAAACTATAACAATTTCTTCCTATCACTGGGTCATAGGTTACTAATGCTTATTTCCTTTTCACCTGCATGTTCATCATCAATAGGAAAATCATTTTCTCAGATGGCTGCATAACTTTAGTAGAGAAGAATATTTTCCCAGTTAATGAAGTCTCAGGCTATGTTTAGGGACTGAGTACCTCAGACACCTCAAAGAAATATTTATGTGGGTGAAAGTTGGTGATCAATCTTCTAAAAAATGTACAAATATAGCTGTGAACAACCATCTAATCACCAAGAAGAGAGACAGGTCATACATGAAGCCAACACAGCAACAAAGACAGGGCTAAATACATCAGAAACAAATTGATATGAAGCCTTAAATATCTCATCCACTTCTGGATCAAAGTGCTAACTCTAGACTTTGTAGCTCGTGTGCCTTGTTTAATGAGTTAAATTTGAATCTCCTGTTACTTGTTTTGACCAGTTAGATAAGTGAATAGGTATGTTGATGGAGAGATGATAGATGAATAGCACTAACATCATGACATAGATAAGAAAATAAGAAAATGTATTTCCCTGAGAAAAGGAAAGGTTAATGGAATTAATATCTATCTATGTGAGCTATGAAAAGTACCAAATTTACTGGTGGCAGGAACACTTTAGCTTTCTAAATGGTGAGAACAATCAAGTTTCAATATATCACCATCTCTATCATCAAATGTGTTTATGTGGGTGACAGTTGGTGATCAATCTTCCAGTGCAGTATCTGAGACAATACAAGGGCCATATGCTGGTTGATCTAGGTGTTTGAATACAAATAGTTGCATTTATTCTGAAATTTTAATACTTTTAAGGTAAAAATATTTATGTTTTTATTGTGTAACCTCTAAAAAAGAGCAAAGGAATTGTTCAGCTTATACATTATGAATTACTAGAAGTTTCTTATTTTAATGTGAAGCTAACAAACATTCATTTAAATTGGAGCATTTAATTTCTCAGAAAAATACACGACAAAAAGTTTTCCCAATATTTAAACAGTTTTCCAAGCATGGATAAGATTATTCATTTGTTCTTTTTTCTCATTAAAATAAAGGAACTGGGTTGGTGAGATGGCTCAGCAGCATAAGTGCCTGCCTGGCAAGTGTGAGGGCCTGAGTTCGACACCTGGAACCCACATACGAAAAAAGGGCTAGTGATATTGCTCAGCGGCACAGGCGCCCTGCTGGCGCGTGAGGTCCTGAGGTCAATCCCCGGTACCCACAAAAAAAAAAAAAAGGAACTATTTATAGTTTCAATAAAACAATTTATTGATTCAGAAGAATAGGGTTTGAATTCTAACTTGGCTAACTAGCCATTATTGATAGGAAGTTATTAAATCTCTGTAAATCCTATATAAATGAGAAGTTTTGTTTTAGCCCGTATGAAGTTAAAGAAATATATGTGTTTATGTACCTATTATGTATATATACCTATATAATAATTAAGCTATGTATATTATGAAACAAAAGTTAAATTAATAAGCCACCATTTGGTTAGATTACTTTGACTTGGTATAACTAGCTTGCCAATGTTTTGAGTTCAATACCTCTGAACACTGATTGCTTTATTTGTGCAAACGACATTACTAAAGTGGGTCAGTCACTTTGTGAATAGTTTGCTGGCAAGAGTGAAACTTTATGATAGAGAAAAACAATTACTGGATTTGAAAGAAATATTTAGTTCAGCCACTACTCAATTCAAAAATTATCAGTGATTTAATGCCAATCAAGTTGTGTAACACTGTGGAGCATTTCTCTTACCTGTAAAATAGGGATAATATGATCTAGCACTGAGAAGTTTGGCATAAATTATACTGTGTATGTTTCAAAGGTACTATATTTGAATTTTGAATGCAGCACATAAAAGATTGTTCCCAGGAAGTGAATATATCTGTGATAGAAAAACATCCCATTTAATGGAAAATAACCTCAGTTTTCTATATAGTAGGTGTGCATAAATTTAGAAAGTATATTTCTTGTAAATATTTGTTACCATGGACCTATTGTTTTTACTGTTTTCTTAGTACAGGAATGTAGCCTAACCTGAATAGAATTTTTAAGGATCTCTGAAGTTTTTCTTTTAATGCCTAATAATAAGTCTTTGGGGAAACACCTCTACACAATTTTTTTCATCTGGAAAAAAAAAGACTTGGACTTTGGGGAGTGGCTGAAGCTGGAGATTGATCACACATGAAGGGCTGGAGCAAGGCCGTCCTGAGAAAAAAGAGCACCCAAGGCAAGCCATGTGAACAAGCTGTTCTAGTCCAGAGAGCACCAAGCCCTTAGGCTACCATGCAGGCAGGTTGCTAGGTAAAGAGATGTCATGTGACATTAACCTGTCAAACATGCTGCAGTAGTTGAGCAGTTCCTTTCCTCCCATCCAGAGAGATGGCTCCACCTGACTTCAGCTTTCTGTCTCTTTTCTTTATTTCTCCATCCTCCTACCTTTCTTCCCCCTGGGAACTTGTAGAGCTGCACTGGATGTGGCATATTGGCACCCAAACAGGGACCGGGGTGTAGGGAAATAGCAGGTGAGGGAACACTTCCCATTGTGGGCACAAAAGGGGAAGAAGTGCATTGATAGCATCAATATTGGTCACAGAGGTGTATTGGTATTGATATCATCAGGTGTAAAACATAGGGCAAACAGGTTCTCAAAAACAACAGATGTATACAGAAATTTTTGTTGTATTCTTGATTCCTGTATTTACTTTTTTTGTGTGGATTTTGATTAGAGAGTGTCTTAATGGTCATAAGCTTGTTGAGATGACCACAAAGGACTTGGTTCAGAGCACTTCTTTAAACTCAAGTCCTAAGTGGAAAAAAGAGGTGGAACAATAGCATCCCCAGTGGAGCTTAAACCCTCTAGTTTTATTCATTCAGATAAGGAGGGAGATATGGGGGACAAAGATGACCTTTCCCCACTAGAGGAGTGTTTTGCTGCAAATTCCATTTCGCAATGCCCAATGACCTTAGCTGAGCCACAAGTGGAAATGTCCACATTTTCAGCTCAGAGAAGCTTTGCTGCAGCACAGGTTGGAAATTCCTCCGTCTGTGAGTGGAGCCATTTTCTCTCTCTCTCTTGCAATTGGTATTGGAGGAAGCCAGACGAGTGGGGGAGTCCATGGAGGTTTTCAACATGTCTACCTTGTTAGTGAACTTTGAGTCCCCAGTAACCCAGGACAAATTATATGTCTTCATGAAGCTGTACCCTTTAAGACCCTAAAAGAATTAAAACAAGCCACAGCTACCTATAGCCCCATGGCCCCTTTTACCTTAGGTTTAATAGAGCTTCTAGGACAACAGATTATGGCCTCAAATGATTGGAAAGGAATAGCCAAAGCATGTTTAAGTCCAGGAGATTACTTATTGTGGAAAGGAAATTTTTTTGAATCGTGCACAGATCAGGCTGCTCACAATGCTGCTCACAACATAGCCATTATAAAAGACATGTTAATGGAGAAGGTGCCTTTGCTGCCACAAATAATCAACTTACTTTTCAGCTGCAAGCATATGAAGAAATTAAAATAGCTGCCACAAGGGCTTGGAGAGAACTTCCTTCAAAGTGTTAGAAATCCCTTGATTTGACTTCCACTCATCAGGGTCTTGATGAATTTTTTCAAGATTTTGTGGCTTGCTTATTGCAGGCTAGTGGGAGGATTGTAAATGACACAGAGGCTAGCAAGTTAATTGTTCAACAATTGGCCTTTGAAAATGCAAATAAATGGTGTAAAGAGGCTTTACAAGCCCATAAAAAATGGGCTACACTGTCTGAGATGATTTGGATTTGTGCAGACATTGACCCCTCATATGTACAGGGGGCTGCCTTGGCAACAGCTATCACTCAGGTTATTCATCTACAGCCTAGAGGAAAGGAAAAGAAAAAGGTTACTTGTTTCAGCTGCAGGAGTGAGAGTGAGGGACTTTTTGCCCAAAATTGCTCCACTGCACCTGTGAGGGTAGCACAGCCATTATCTGTCCCTTCAACAAAACCTTCTAGTATCTGTAGTATCTGCACAATGAGGAGGGTATCATTGGGAAAATGAGTGTGAATCCAAAACTGATTTGGAAGGCCAACCTATTCCAGAAAACTTCTAGCAGGGCCTGCGCAGGCCCTGCCAAACAGTGAGGCTGCTGGAGATGGAGCCCATCTCCTTGCCCAGTGGCAAGGTGGGAGCCACAACCAGAGGTGAGAGTGACAAGCAGGAGCCCCAGGCAGCCAAATACAGGATATGGGTTTTTCTTCTACAGTGAAGACTGACAATGGCCCAGCCTATATGAGTGCTGCCTTTCAAATGATTTGTAAAACTTTTCATATTTCTCTTACCATGGGAATTCCTTATAACCCTCAAGGTCAAAGAATTGTTTAACATGCTCACAGTACACTCATAATTCAATTACAAAAACAAAAGGGGGAATCCTTCCCCACAAAATTTACACCTCATAATAGACTTCACTTGGCAGTTTATACTATTAACTTTTTCAATCCTACTAGAGATGGAACTACAGCAGCAGAAAGACAATTCAATCAGGTAAGGGAAAAGAAGCTAGGAAGGGTCCTTTGGAAAGATCTTCATACTGGACAATGGAAGGGACTCAGCCCAGTGTTAATTTGGGGTTGAGGGTATGCTTGTGTCTTTCCAGAGAACACTGAATGACCTATCTGGGTGCCAGTGAATGCTGCCAGCTATATCATGGACCCAGACCAAGAAAAGGAGTTGATTCCACCTTTCATGAAGCTGATGATCAGTCCTATGACAGTGATGCCTCGGAGACTACACCCCAGCTGATAGATAAGGATGGGGCTAGACCCAAGCAGGAGCCAATTAAAGGAATTGACCCAGGATGACCAGGGGATGGTAACCAAAATTAGGAATCACAGTTTTGAGTAGGTGACTGAATGTATAGAGATAATTGAGCTGAAAGCTACGTGAAAGAAAAGGACACAAAAGTTATTTGTATTCTTAAGAAAAAATAAAACACAAAATATATATTAATTATAGATAAAAGATTTTGTTCCTTCCAAATTCTTAAGAGATTTATGCTAATTGACCTACAGAAAATCAGACTAGTCTATTTATAATTACAAACTTCTAAAATTGTAAAAGGTTATTATAATTTAATTTGGCCAAAAATATATATGAGTGCACTGTAGTGTTGTAGGCAGAATGTCTGTCTGCCTGTGTATCTGTTTGTCTGTTTGTCCATTCTGTAAACAGCATTTTTTTTATTTGAGCTCAACAATTTTTTTTCTCTTTTCCTTTTTCTTTTGAATTTTTGGATCATTTATTCAAAATTTAATCTGGGTTATAGATTTATTTATTTTATTATTTTTTATTTTAAAGAGAAAAAATAGAACAAAATTTCAAAACAGCATTAATAGGAGGGTAACAATGGTTAATACATTCCATATTGTTATCTTTAAATTAGTTACTCAGGGTACAAGATATCAGCATTCAATTATCCAAACAATATGGGTTATAGATTTAAAAGCATGCTTCCACCTGGGTTTCCAGCTGGTCACTTTGATATCAAAATTGGTTTTCTCAGAGGTCATCAGAAATTTGTTAAGTTAACTAAGGGGACCTTTCAGGCTTGGAGAAATTATTGGTCAAGGCTCCCTTTGGTGAATAAAGGAGCAGCTTCCTGGGAAAAATTATCCCAGCCTTAATTCATTAACAGGAAGCTCCAATGATCTCCATAGCCTTATGGGAGATACCCCAATATATGTCATTAAAAATATATTATTGTGATATATTTATGTTGTTCATCATCAAAAAGATTAAGTTTTCTCGATAATAAGGTTTTTCATTTAAAGATGCTCTGGTACCAAGGTTTTCATATGGCTATGACAATTGATTTTTACTAATCTCATGGTGTATTAAATGTACTTATGCCTTCAGATGTACAGGTCTTCCAAAATGTAAAACAGGGATTGTTTATAGTGATAGACTTTTCTTTCAGATTCGGACATCTGCCTTTAACAAAATTTATGTAATATACATCCCATTAAAGGACAACAAATTAGGTAAAAGTTTCTTATGTATTAGATAGAGGCGACTGATTAACAAGGTCATACTGTCTAAAAATGAAAACTTAAATGTGTTACAGAGGGGCCGGTGAGATGGCTCAGTGGCGTAAGCGCCTGCCTGGCAAGCGCGAGGGCCCGAGTTCGACTCCCGGAACCCACATATGAAAAAAGGGCCAGTGATATCACTCAGCGGCACGGGCACCTGCTGGCTCTCGAGGTCCTGAAGTTGACCCCTGGTACCCACAAAAAATAAAATAAAATAAATAGATGTGTTACAGAATGTCATCATGATTGTTGTGCTGTAATACTATGTACGGTTTTGATTTCTAATTTTCTGTGTAAAATATGTAGCTGTTCATTAACATTCTACAGGGGTTTAAATACTAGAACATCCTTGGTTGTTAGAAAATAACAGTTCCATTTTATGTTCTAAGGTGCTTGATGTTCAGATGATAATATTAATCTTACTGCCTCCATTACAGTGTAATGCCATTAATCTTCTCTTTTGGATGTTCAATAACTGAGGTTTGGAGACCAAAAATTAGAAAAGTAAATGGGCTAGGAAGACAGTCCATATTCTGGGCCTTGCTCTCCAAGGTCAATGAGGACCCAAGACATAAGAGAACCTCTGCTGTGACATCCTACAACTCAGCGAGTCCCTGGTCTTCTGACCAAGGAGATTTTGGGACCGCAGAAGAAAGTGATCGAGGATGTGTAATGTGCTTCAGGAGAGGCACCAGGAGAGGAAAATCTCCCAAGCTTTCACAGAAAGCAACTTGGTCAAGCAATGGCTGTGACTCATCCAGACAGTGACACTGACAGAAGTACTAAGAGGTGCTCTGCATGGTTCCAAGGTAATTCCTGAGGAGACTTAACTGATCTTGATAGATAGCAAAAATTAATTTTAATTAATACAGGTCTCACCTTAACTTGGTCTCGAACATCCTTCAGAAAAGTATAACTACAAGAGGTACAAAACAATGCCATCGTAATATGTTGACTATAAAAGAAACTCAAGTCACTAACACCTTCTGACATTTTCCAGCTACACCAATAACTGACTCCTGTTGTGGACTAATGGGCTGTATAGGTTTAAATTGCTAAATGCAGGGACTTAAAATTCTTGGACTGAAAATCTTTAGTCTAAACAAGTAAGTTCACTCCGAATAGCACAGGTTCAAGAATAAGAAGGTCTTCTGCAGAATCCTCCAAACACAGCTCCTCCAACTTCAACAGACCACCCATCACTTGCAACTACAAAACAGAAAAGAGGGAGATGTGGGGTGTGGCTGAACCTGGAGATCGGTCACACATGCGGGGCTGCACCAAGGCCATCCTGAGAACAAAGAGCGCCTGAGGCAAGCCACGTGAACAAGCCACTCCAGTCCAGAGAACGCGAAGCCCTTAGGCTCCCACGTAGGCAGGTTGCTAGGTAGAGAGGTGTCACGTGACATCAACCTGCCAAA
The DNA here is from genome assembly GCA_028451465.1 of Erethizon dorsatum. Lineage (NCBI taxonomy): Eukaryota > Metazoa > Chordata > Mammalia > Rodentia > Erethizontidae > Erethizon > Erethizon dorsatum. Next base: position 10,730,880 of record CM051828.1, on the reverse strand, counting down.
CGTATACATAAAAACACACTGTGGTGGTTGTTCAGTTCCTTTCCTCCTATCTGGAGAGAGGGCTCCACCTGACCTCAGCTTTCTGTATACTGTCTCTTACCTCTACTTCTCCATCCTCTCTCTGTCCTTGCCCCCCAACCCCGGGAACTTTGAGAGTTGTGCTGAATTGGGCAATAGACAGTATTATATGAGTTCATCCAGAAAGATATAATCAATATGCTAGAGGAACCTTCAGTAATATATTGTTTTTTTTTAATATCTCCCATCGTTTGTGGTCCCTCTAAGTATATGACTGAGGACGGTTTTGTAGAATTAGATCAGAGGTGGAAAGGACAAGATGGGGAAAATGAACACAACTTTGAGACAAGTCATCTTGACTGTCAATGGGATGGGCTGAAGAAAAGCCACCCAGAGCAGTAAGCAGATTCCGGTGTGTCTGGGTGGGTCATGCAGCCCACAGGAGAGGACATCTGCTTCTTGACCCCTTTCTTTCTGCTGCTCTTCATCTGTGCTCTGCTTCCTGACCACTAGGGGGTGAGCCGCCTCGCTCTGCCAGCCTTTTCCACCTTGCTTTCGGCCAACTATGGACTGAATTCTATCAGCCAAATAAAACCTGGAATAAAATATTAAGAATGAAGAAAATACCCCCAAAGACAGAACTAAATGCATCTGATGCAAAGGTAATGAAATGTTTGGGGGAGAAAAAAGTCGATTGTTTAAAACTGGGAAATAATTTTCATGATATTGATTTTTTTCCAGTTGTAATAAATTCGTTGAGAATTATGATTTAATTATTGACAAATTTATGCATATGAAGAAGTACAGTGCTTACTTCTTAGCTATATAAAATGATTGGATCTTTTTATTTAAAAGATTGTTTCGTGGACCGGTGAGATAGCTCAGCAGTGTAAGCGCCTGCCTGGCAAGCACGAGGGCCCGAGTTCGACTCCCAGAACCCACGTACGAAAAAAGGGCTGGTGATATCGCTCAGCCGCATGGGCGCCTGCTGGTGCATGAGGTCCTGAGGTCGACCCCCAGTACTCACACAAAAAAATAAATAAATAAAATAAAAGGTTGTTTCATGAGACTGACATTTTTAGCGGAGTGATGGGTAAACTAAAAGGGTGAAACAGTGGGGTAGCATCAGAGATAAGGCATCTAAGAGGTGAGGCTAGATTATTAAAACATTACCATGTGTCGATTGTTGGTTGAGGGCTGCTATTAGGGAAGTCAGTTCTCTAGCTCTACTCTCCATCACTCAAAAAACACAGCTCTTCCCTCCAAAGAAACCTTGCTGTTTTAAATCAGGCTCATGTGTATTGCATTAGCAATAGAGAAAGAAATTGGATGAGGCACTGTGAGCTCACCTGTAAAGGTAAGAATGGTCAATAAAAATAAGAAAGAGTGAAAGAAGGAAGAAAAAGAATCAAATCATAGCAGAGATAATGAGGGCTAAAGAACATAAAAATTAGAAAGCGTTTCATCAGAGCTAACCTGAATCCAGGAAAGAAATTTAGTTTGGTTTGGATAAAATAAGAAATGTGCCTAAAATTGATTTTTGTTTTCATACCTTGATACTCAGTTCTGAAAAGGCAACTTACCAATTATTCTGCACACTAAACAATTCATGAGATATCTTCTTCCCCGATCCTCACACCCTTAATAAATTATGTGTACAACATACACATAAAATTATTTATTCCTCCCATTCCCCACTATTTCTTTCTCTCTTCACCAGATTGTGTGGTCTATAGAGTGTCTTAAAATAACATATGTCACAAAAAGGAAGTCTAGAGTTTCATCATTTTTTTAATATCTGCTTTGCTACAGGCTATGGAAGAGGAATTTTGCTAAATATAAAGCTTACTCAATGAAGTGATCATTACACACTGATAACAGAAGGTAACTCTGTGGCCAGCTTGTACTAAGAGAGTCTTAAAATACATACATCCTCCAACAAGTATGTATTTTGAGTAACAGAAATTATATTACTTCAGGCAAAGTATTTACAGACTTAAGACCAGACTAACTGGCAGAATGTGCTGAACAATTAACTTTTGTTTTAAAGTAAAAATACTTTCTTTTAATTTCAATGGCTCATAGGATATAAAGGGAAGTCATTAAAAATAGCTGACGGGTATATTCCATAGTAGGGAAAAAACACCTCCAATGTTGAAAATTTATTACTAATTAAGACAGATGTGTGAATAATGACACATGCACAAGTCATTTTTTCCTACTGCCATGTATCCAGAGAATTTTGGTCTGAGCTTAATCAAAGCCATAAATTCACACTAGGAAATATGAATACTTTTTATGTAATGAAAATATAATGGTCTGATTTTATTTCATTTGTTAATTTCAAAGTTCAAAGAATTAAGTTAGAGTTGTTGAATATCCACCAAACTCAGCAATCACTGCCTTAAAGTTCTAGAATTATTTTACAGAAATGTGTTCAAACTTATATGCTGATTTTATTCTATGACTATGCACTCAAATTAAAAGTGGGCTGATGACATATATACTATTCTGTGGCACTTTAAACTGCAAATACAACCTGCACATTTCCATAATAAAAATTAAAATTTCAAAGCATAAATTTAAGGCTTATAAAATATTCCACAATTGTAATTTTTTATTGTGAAACTTTAAATTTTTTAATGATTATTTTAAACAATACCATGTTTAGAACATCCTTACTCATATATTTATGATTATTTCTTCTGAGTAGAATATGTATTCCTAAAACTGTGCTTTATATATAATATATATACAGTATAAACATACATATAATTGTATGTCTATAACTACATATATCTATAAATATATATATATATATATATATATATATATTTAAAGGAAAATAACACTAGACGGAGTTAAACTGGCAAAGAAGACATTATTGGGCCAGTGAGATGGCTCAGCGGCATAAGTGCCTGCCTGGCAAGTGCGAGGTCCTGAGTTCAACTCCCGGAACCCACATACAAATAAAGGACCAGTGATATCGCTCAGTGGCATGGGCGCCTGCTGGCGCACGAGGTCCTGAGGTTGACCCCCGGTACCCACACACACACACAAAAAAGACATTATTAAAGGCTATTGAACATAAAAATTAAAAATTCTCCTTTATCTCAAGGTAGACCATTTGATTAATTTCATTTTGTTTTGTTAATGTTGGGTTGACCTAGCAGAAATGTCACTGGTTAGTGTGAGTTTTAGCTGCATGTGACACGGAAATCAGTCATGGACTTGTTCTTGAGCCTGTTGACAATACCACCATTGTCCATTGTCTTCTTCAGGGCTCTGTGAGGGGAGGGTGTCCTTCAGGTTTTCCAGACGTTGCCAACCAGCTGAGGGTTCTCACTCAGTTCAATCAGAAATCATGAATTGGCACAGAGTAGCTCTTTTAGGGTTAACTGTCCTGAGCTCTGATTGTTATTAACCATGAGATCTTAGCATCAGACCCACTCCTTTGCTACTCAGAGCTCGCAGCAACTCGCAGGCCTTGGAACTCTTTCAGCCACTGCAGAAGATCTAACGGGAAACCAAGGGTTGAGTCTTGTGAACTCCTTGATATAACTTCTCTAAGAAGACTAAGATATATTTTTACACAAACCAAAAATGTATATATCTTTGGGGAGCTAATCAACAAGTAATGTTTTCATAAAATTCTAAAAAATAATAGTTTTTATGCTGAACGCTGTATTATAATTAAAAAACGTAGATCCACTGTCATAGGAGGAAGATTAACAACTAATATAAAGATGATCAAAATCATTCCATGACATCTAAACATGACTGAATTGTCCAAATGAATTCATAGGGCGGCATCCAGGAATAATCTGTGTTTTGGGCTATGGTCCAACTTCTCATCAATGAAAATGAAATTGTCGAATAAGTTGTAAATTACTGCAAATGCATGTTTGCAGCTTATGTAACTTGCCAGTATCTCCGTTACTGTCATGTTAAGTGACCTCAGGCAAGCTAATTAATCTTTCCCTTCCCTTAGCCTTTTCACCATTCAATGTGCCCATGGGGGTGGGGTTTGTCTGGCAGGTACATATATAGTTCCATCAAAATTGGATTTCAAGTCCAAAGAATACAAGGCTACAGTGGTTTCCAATGAGTCTGTTTTGGGAGGCACTTTTATTTCTAACACATGCATTTCACATCAAATTGCAAAGTACAGTTGCCTTTGGAATAGCCGGAGAATGTAAATGTTAATTCCAACACTCCAGCATCTGGGAATTACAATGTGAACAAAATAAAATTTAATTACACTTGTAATGCAACTTTGAATAGCAAACTGAGACAAGTTGTCGTTCATGGGGATAATATAGAAAATATCACAAGAAAAGGTAGAAAAACATAACTTTACAAAGAATAAGGAATGATTTTTTTCTGTTCAAAAGAGGAAGAAAAGGGAGGAAATATGACAATATATAAGGAAGTGAAATACTGGCATGTTTAGAAATGAATCGTTACGTTTTCTCTGTTTCCTTTTAATCTACGTGTGGACTGTACGTTTCAGATATCGCATCATCTGATTGAGACTCCTACATACACAAAGACATGTTGAAGGTCTGCTATGATCGATAGACGGCCACTAACCCCGTGTCTTCTGAGCACTTCTGATATCCCTAATCTGAAAGAAGTATACTACACACCAAATTTTATATTTGGTGTATCACACACCAAATTTTGAGTTTTAAAATGAAAATAATGTTAAACATCTCATTCTTTTTTATGTAGATTACATTTTGAAATGATGTTTTGAATATATTGGATTGAAATGTATTACTAAACTTCAATGTACCTGTTTCTTTTTACTTTTTTGTGGCTGTGAGAAAACGTAGAAGGTTATATTTGACTTATTTTGGATTCTGCATTGGCTTAAAGGAAGGCTGGCAATAAGAACATGCTAAAGTGACAATGTTGAGAGCCCCTTGGTACCTCAATGTGCATGCAGCAGAAGCAATACTCTGAGGGTAGATGGCCTTTCTCTCAACTATCACTGGTGAAAGTCATCCTTAAACCCAAACATGGTGGCTAAGAACAAGTCAGCTCTGATAGTCCCCTTTCTAGTTTAAAATTCTGGTAATTAAATTTGCATTACAATCACTTTGAGGGAAGCAGGTTAAAAAGATGATTAACAGGCACACTGTCCCATATTTCAACAATAAACAGAATGTTGTAAATTCAGGGGAGATGGAGTCGTATAGTATTTGACTTCATAATCACTATACCTAGCACTATACCCTTGTACTTTACCTAGGAAATTACAGCTTCTGAATAAATGTGTCAAATCAATGACATATGTAAAAAGATTCACCAACATATGTTTATTAAGCTTTGGTCTATCTTTTCCTGAATTAACATTATAAAATGAAAAATGTCACTACTGAATTAGACTAAACAAAATTGTAAAAATCTAGTGATACAATAATGATATGATACTAATAATGGTCAAACTTACTGAGAACTTGAACTTATCAAGTAAAAGTGTCCTACCCCCATCACATGAATATGTGTACTATTTTAACCTTTAGTACTATTAGTATTCCCATGTAATACCTAAGGGATCTAGGGTAATAGAAGTTCAATTATGTGCTGAAGGTCTCCTATGTAAAAGGCAGTATAGTTGGGATGTAAATATAATCAATATCATTGTAGTTTTAATACAAGTGTGAAATCCATACAATATTTAACACATGTAATTACTCAATAAATATCCACTATTACTATTAATATAAATTAAACTGTACCAAGGGGGATTAGTTACAGGTTTGTAAGTTTTCAATGCAATAAAACATACTTATAGTTAACCATTTCAGTTTTTATTATCCTAAGTCATTTGTGTTTTTCAAAAATATCTCTGTCAATGCCTTGTTATTTTCACCCTCTTGATCTTCTTCCTCCTCCTGACCATCATTTGAAAGATGAAGAAATAAAGGTTCAGATGGATTATTAAATTGGTCAAGCCACAGTGCTAGTAAGTGATTCTGCCAGAGCAAAAGTTCCAGTTTCCAGATTTCAAATCTCATTCACATAGCCAATATTCTATAACCATATTAAAAATTCTCCTTCAGAAGTACCTTCACGTGTTTCTTTAAACTTTGTTTATAGCTAGTTACAACAGTAAATATAACTCTCATTAGTCTTTCATTTTCTGAGCTAAAGATGCCATTGCCTTTGTCCTACTTGTAAAAAATCATTACCTTGGAAAATGAGTTTGGCAGTTTCAGTCATTCCATAATTTCGGTTGCATTCAGATCTAGATGGCATATTCTTCATATGACAGTATGTCTTCATCAAAACACTTCTTTCCATTCTTTTTGCTGGAGAGGAGGTTTCAGAGCAGTGCATTTTTAAGGTGGAGACTAGGGTCAAAGCAGATGGCTGGAGTGATGAGGCAAAATGAAGGTGGTCACCCAACATGCCATGACCCATGCACACAGTGGGGTCCTGAGAGGGGGTGACGGGAGATTAAGAAAAAACTAGACACAGAAAAGGAAATCTGGGACTGGGTGGGACCTGACTTCCGTAATGAAGAGGCAGCAACAATCCAGCCCTGTCTGCATTTTTATTCATACACAGTAAAAATGGGGGGAAGCATGTGATGGAATCAGAAGTGCAAGGTCTCAGTGTTTTGCTGAGAACACTGAAAGCAAAACATTCTCAGAGCTATCTGTGCTGTAGTTAACGGGGGGAACACCAAGGCCAGACACCTGCTGGACTGGCTTTACTCTAGTCCCAACAACTTGTTTACATGGCTCACCTCTGGCACTCCATTTTATTCTCAGGGAATAAAAACAATTGCAAACATTTATATTTGAACTTGAATAAAGTCAGTTGATTATATCTAAGATACATTCTTCACTATGACTCTGTCATTATCAGGAAAGCCAACCAAATCTTTCCCATTCTCCATTGTTTCCCTCTTCTCAGGCATTTGTACTTGGCTGTGCAGTGATGTTCCTAATAGTGTGAGGAAAAGTCTTCTAGAGTTACTAATAGACAACCATTCTTATTCATCCATTCAGAGAATCCACTGGATATGAAGCCGCCCTGTAGTTCAGGGTCTTAAGTCTTAAACAAGTTTAAGAATACTATCATAGTAGGCATCACTTCTAACCTATGTCTATCTGAATACATATTTTTTGTCTGTGTTTCCTAGAAATGCTATTTTGCTTACTTTCTAGCATCCATATATGAAGTCCTCATTCCCAACTGCTTAGAGTCTTGCTGCCTTCTTTTTACCTATTCACATTGAACTTGCTTACCTGGAGGAGAGTTTAATTCAGATTTAGGTGTTCCTTCTAATTCCCCTGCTCCTCTATGTCCATGGGTGTCAAAATAGTCAAAAATTAAATTTGTGACCAAAAAAATTTTTTTGGCTATTTGAACAATCACAATAAAAGATGCAACTGATTTCCAGTGTGTAGACACTCGTCTTCTAAAAAGCAGGTGGAACATTCCTTCTATGCACGTTTTGCTTCAAGAGGGCCTGTATATATGGTTCAAAGTATATAGGCTTAAGTTAAATCTCTTGATGTTATATTTCACACTTCACATCCTGACTCAGCCTTGTATTAGTCTTGAGTGACCACAGACATTAGTGAAAAGAAAACAAATGAGTCACTTACAGTATTTCAATAAAAGTATATTATTAACCAGAATTTTAAAAGGTACTTTACTGATGTGCACATAAATCTGGTCTGTGACAGGTAGGATGAGTGCCTTTCTCCTAGCTGCAGAGTTCCCACAAGGACGGCTCCCAGAGACCTGACTCTGGGGAAAACCCTACTGTCCGAGGACACAGCACGCCCTGTCGGAATATTAGCCATCGCTTCTCAGCTAGTCTCACTTCACCAATCCCATGCTCTCCCACCTCCTGACCCTATCCATAAAAGCTCACCTAATAAACTTGACTCAGACTCTCCCTGGAGTTATTCCAGGGAAGTGTTGCTTGGAACCTCGGAGTGAGCCTGGCTGTATTCTTTACTGCATCACCACCATTTACCTAACAGTCTACATAACATTATACCAAAGCAATGGAATTGTGCTATAGCTTTTTAAACTCTGTTTTTGGCAAGAGACTAGAACTGTGTTTTCAGTTTTTATAACTATTTGTCATATGACTTTAGATAAATGGTTTAATCAATTCTTTCTTTATAAAATGAAGCTTTTATTTTCCTGCTCTTATGGGGCTTTAATTTTCATGATTCTATGGTTCCCAAGATATACAGGGAACAAAGTTGACTGCAGAAACATAAAGAAACTTCCTGCCAGTCATTTTGACATATATAAGCAGAAAAATAAGTTCTTTTATCCTGTATGAACATACAAACTGACAGTGAAACCACCTAATACATATTTTAATATAATCTTTTTGAGAGTCAAAACATTATTTAGATGTGTTCTCTGGATGTTTACTTTTATCTAACATCTTTGCTAACATTTAATGTATGAAGAAATTGAAATGACTTCTCAAACTGCTGAATAAAATAATGTCTAACCTTATGATATGTGTACACAATTATAAATGCTGGCTATCACTAAGATAACATATATTATGCATTTTAAGGGTTTTACATGTGCATTTGTTCTGATAAGATTTTGGCTGCAAATTTTCCAATCATTACCCTACCCCTGAGGTCCCAGTAGATTTTGTTTCTTCTCATTGATGCTCAGTTTATTTCTAAGATATAAAGTTTTAAACAACTATCTTATTATGAAATTATTCATCTAATATGCATTACAGTATCACAATCAGGGCCACTTTCATTACTGTTCTATTATTTAAAGTATTTTTAACACTGATAAAAAGATGCTTTAAACTGCTCATTTTTGAAGATAATATTTTAAATGTGCATGAATTGTTTTAGATATTACAGCATCTAAATAGTTTCATTACTACGAGTTTTATTTGCAGAAGCTATGTTTTACTTCCGTGTTTATGTTTGTCTTTCTTGTCGGTGCTCCATTCATTTGCCTTTGTGTTCTCTTGCAATGGGAAAGCAGGACTGAGCATGTAGCTGGGCGATACAGTGTGCGTCTGGTATGTGCAAAGCCTTGGCTTTGATCTCCAGCCACACACACACACAGAGGAAAACAGCATACAGGCTTGAACAAGGGGCTGCTGACTCCCAGTGCAATCCCACCATCTACGACAGCTACCCCGTGGCCTGTCCATTGCAGGAATCCTAGACGACAACCATTGCTTAGCGCACATAAAGCCAACTCAGGTTTTCATTATCTTGCTTGTGATTTCATGTTTCCTCATTATCTTTAATCCCTTTCATCATTAAATCTAAATGAAAAGCTACCACTCGGTCTTGAAGACTAATCTTAAATTTAGTTTGCTTAGTCAAATCCTGAAACCATTCTTAATAGTTTCGAATATCACAGTATTGTATGACTGTAAAGATCTCAAATGTGGTATGTCTATAGCTAACCATATAGAATGGCCTACATATTATCCTGCTTAAAATATTATGACTTTTATGGAAACAGAATTTATATACATACCAATGTGTTTAAGTGCAGAATATTGATGAAGTAGTAGGGTAGGATGAAGATATTTATTTTCATGTAACTTTTATTTGAATATTTTACTATATTCATATACTACTTTTGAGTTAATTATTTATGAAGATACTCTATAGTTCATTCTTTCGACCAGTCAAAATTAATCATGACTTATTCATGATCCAAATTATTTGTGGTTAAATATTTTATGTCTAGTGTTCTAACTTGAATTACACTACTTGACATATTTATAGAAGAATGACTAAATTTTCTCATTGGTGAAAAAATTTCAGAGAGTACAATTTCTAACATATATGAAAAATTAGCATTTTTAAGTATCATTAAATATATTCAATGAAATGAAATGAAATGAAGTAAAATGAAATACATAAATACATTCAATAAAGTTTAAATAGTATAGCAATTTACTTTACATTTATGCCTGAGAAATCTGATTGAGGTCATATTTAACAACTGAAATCATATATTGCATTAATAATTACAACCTCAACAAGAATGCATGATATAATGAATATTTTTTATGAATTACTCAGATTTTCTTGCAATGAATATAGTTTACAATTAACATTTATTTTACATTTTCCTTTACAATAAAGTTTTAAATATATTTTTTGTACGAAATTGTCATTAATCAGTGAAATTATCATAAGAATATTAATATTATAAATTGAAAATTTTCTATTAAATACAGAACAAATATTTCATGTACTCATGGACTATTTACCTATAAGCAGAAAAATCATATTACAATTTTTTATTCTATAGAAGTACAGTTTGAGGAAATTTGTTCAATAAAACAAGGAATATAAGTAAATTAGAATTGTCACTGAATTGTTTTTAAAATTTTTATTAGTACTTGTTTGCAACACATAATTACATTTATTGTGGGGAGTCAATACATATACATAGCATATCTCATGTTTTTTCTTTGAACTCTTTGCAAAATGTGACATAGATTTTAGATTGGTTCCATTGTCCTTTAATAGTTTGAAAGAATAAAATGGAAGTCCTATATTTAAAAAACATTGTTGCCTAGTCATTAATCAACTGTGAGCTCAGTTTCAAAGAATATCAAAATTTCAATATTAAAATTTAGCAATTGTTATGGGTTAGATCAAGAATGACTCCCCAGGACTGGAAAAAAGATGGCGGATGAGTAAGAAGCACGCAGCGAAACTCTCTAAAAGTTGCCATTGGACCACGGGAATATAGTGACCGGGAGAGCGCAGGAGGGGAGATGCCTCCCCAGGACCCAGAAAAGTTCTGAAGCGCAGCTTGGGACCCCCGGCACCAGTGAAGGGGACTTTTCAACAAAGAAGGAGCAGACCCCACGCACGCACCTTCTACCATCCCAGGAATCGCCACGCGACAGAAGCTCAAAGCTGCGGACACACGGTGACAGCTAGTGCCCAGGGAGCCCCCACGGAGGATCGCGAGACAGCAATGGGGCAGGGGATCAGTGGAGAACTGCACTGGCCGGCAGTGAGTGTCTCTCAGCCACAGCTGTCCAGCGCCAGAAAGCGACTGGACAGGCGCCATTGTGGGGGGTGTGGCGAAAATCAGAGCAGCGCGAAAGAAAAACAGCGCTGGGAACTCGCGCTCCAGACAGGGCAGCGCGGCGCCTCTCAGGCCCACGAAAGTGCGCTGAGGACGGCAGGTGGATGAGACTGGTCTCTCCGCCACACCTGTCCCATGCCAGAGAGCGACTGGCTTGGCGCCATTGTGGGGGGCGTGGTGAAAATCAGAGCGGGGCGAAAACAGCGCTGGGAACTCGCGCTCCCGGCAGGGTGGAGCAGTGTGCTGACAGCGGCAGGCGAACGAGACTGGTCTCCACCTGAAAGTCCATGCTTCTGCTCAGCGCTCCGCCAAAGGGCCGCTCTTGGCTCACTGGGACGGACCTGCACGAAACAGGACTTTGTCATCACACGGTGCCTGCCTACAGCAGAGTCAACATCTGGAACTGATTCTTTTTATTTTTTTATTTTTATTTTTATTTTTATTTTATTTTTTATTTTTTCTTTCTCAGTTTTTTGTTCTGGTGAAGAGTTTTTATTTTATTTTATTTTATTTTGTGGTATTTTATTTTTGTTTTGTCTGTTTGCTTTGTTGTTTTTGTCTATGTTTTTGTTTCTGTTTGTCTATTTGCTCTTTCCTTCATTATTCTCTCTGGTTTTTATATGAGTGTAAACAGCGCCTCTAACCTCGTTGTGACTGTGGTTGTGATCTGTTCTTCCTTTTATCCCTTCCTTCTCTTTTTCCCACCAGTCCTCTGCACCAGTGTCCCAATGTTAGTGGGATCCCTCTTGGTCCTCTAACCTTACATCTAATTCCTTCCTCTTCTCCCAATACTCTATTTCCTCCTTAACTCATTTTAAATTTAAACTCCTGAGGGAAAAATTGACATACTAAGGACTTGTATACTGCATATAATTTTACTGTTGTGTTTTAGATTTTGTTATATAACCGCAACTCTACTTTATACGGCTAAAAGTGGTAAATAACTGGTTAGCTCAGTCTGTCATTTTCTAGTCTGTGTTTGATGCTTCAGTTACCATTATAGACAAATGTGAAATAATTGTTCTAAACAGCTTTCCTTCCTGATATTTCATGATTGATTGATATTGACTAAGGGACACAGAAAATACAGTGGCACAGTATCAAAGAATCAAGGACTGGGCCAAACAGGTAGCAACTTCTCACATCCAACAAATTGAAGAGGTAGGATCTGGCAGAAAGCTCAAAACCCAAAAGCAAGCTCCACTTGGAAGATACTGCAGAGAAGTAGTCATCTTCTAAAGATCTTGAACACTAGCAATAAAGTAACCTACCATAGGTAATTTACAAACATCACCCAGGAATTAAATTAAAGAAAGAAAAAATGAGACGACACTTAAACAAGATGCAACCCCACACATCCAATTCACCAAAGGCAAACCTAGGGGGCAATGAGGTGGGACAATCCGAAAGCCACCCACCTGGCCTATCTGAAGGGGTAACAACAAAGCAACTGAATGAGACTCTGGAAAAAAATAAAACAGAAATAATTTCACAGATAACTGCAGAGATAATGTCCACAATGAAGATCATGCTTAAGGACACTATAGCTGATACAGACAAAAAAATAGATGAGCTTAAGAAAACTATAGAAACCATGAATGCTCAGCATAGGAAAGAAATGGAATCCATAAGGCAGATACAAGCAGATATCCAAGAGAACAAAAATTCCATTGAAGGTATTTGTAGCAGATTAAGCCAATGTGAGGACAGGATCTCAGATATAGAAGACAGGCTTGCAATTAGTGATCATGGAAAGAAAGAATTCTTAAAAACAGCAAGGGACCATGAAAAATCAATTCAGCAGCTGCTAGATGACTCAAAGATAAACAACTTAAGAATAATTGGAATAAATGAAAAAGTAGGAAATAGCATCAATGACACCATTAAAACCTTGTTCAAAGACATTATCACGGAGAACTTCCCTGGAAGAGAAAAAGAATTTGACCCCAATATAAAGGAAGCTTTTAGAACACCAACTAGACATGACCAAAAAAAACAAAAATTCAGCCAGACATATCATAGTCAAGATCCCAGAAATTCAACAGAAGGGCAGAATCTTAAAAGCTGTTAGGGAGAAGAGAAAAATCACCTATAAAGGAAAACCCATCAGAATCACAGCTGACTTTTCAGCACAAACCCTCAAGTCAAGAAGAGCTTGGAATGATGTATTTCAAGCTCTAAAAGAAAATAATTTTCAACCCAGATTGATGTACCCCGCAAAACTATCTTTCAAAATTGATGGAGAAATAAAATACTTCCGTGACAAAGAACATCTGAGAAAATTTATGACCACCAAACCAGCACTCCAAAATGTTCTGAAGGACATTCTAGAAAGAGATAGGAACCCCAACAGAAGGGATCCACCAGGCAGGGCAGATAATTAAATAGTGGGAAAGGGGAAAAACAAAGAGTGGGAACCAACAATAGGAAAATATCATGACAAGTATAAGTCAATACATATCAGTTTTAACCATCAATGTTAATGGTCTCAATTCACCAATCAAAAGGCACAGACTGGCAAAATGGATCAAGAAGCAAGATCCAACAATATGCTGTATACAAGAAACACATTTAATTCAGAAAGAAATTCATAGACTGAAAGTCAAAGGATGGAAAATAACACTCCATGCAACAGGAACCCAGAAAAAAGCAGGGGTAGCTATTCTTTTTCGAGACAAAGTGAATTTCAAGCCAAGAAAGATTCAGAGAGATAAAGACGGTCATTACATCCTTGCAAAAGGAACAATCCAAGAGGAAGAGATAACGATCATAAATACATATGCGTCAAATACCAATGCACCCAGCTATATAAAACAAGTACTAAAGGACATGAAAAATCAAATAAGCACTAATACAATTATATTGGGAGATCTCAATACTCCACTGTCACAAAAAGACAGATCAACTAGACAGAAAATCAATAATGAAATAATAGAACTGAACCAAACTTTTGAACAAATGGACTTAGTAGATGTCTACAGAGTGTTCCACCCCACAACATCAGAATACACATTCTTCTCAGCTGCACATGGGACGTTCTCCAAAATAGACCACATACTAGCTCATAAAACCTGCTTGAGTAAATGCAAAGGAATTGAAATTATCCCATGCATATTATCAGACCATAGTGCAATGAACTTGGAAATCAATGGCAAAAGAAATCACAAAAACTCCCTAAACACATGGAAATTAAACAGCACCCTCCTGAACAACCAATGGGTCACAGATGAAATTAAAGAAGTAATTAGACAATTTCTACAACTGAATGATAATGACAGTACAACATACCGGAACTTAAGGGATACAATGAAAGCAGTCCTAAGAGGGAAATTTATAGCATTAAATACCTATATCAGGAAAATAGAGCAAGTGCAAATAAACAACTTAATGGCAAACCTCGAACTTCTAGAAAAAGAAAAGCAGGTTAAGCCAAAAGCCCGTACAAAGGAGGAAATGATAAAGATCAGAGCAGAAATTAACGTATTGGAGACTAAAAGAACAATACAAAGAATCAATGAAGCAAAGAGTTGGTTCTTTGAAAGAATAAATAACATTGACAAACCCTTATCCAACCTTATTAAAAAAAAAAAGATAAGACTCAAATCCATGCAATTGAAAATGAAAAGGGTGATATCAAGATGGACCCTGCAGAAATCCAGAAGATCATCTATACTTATTTTAAAAATCTATATTCTACTAAGATGGAAAATGCAGAAGAAATGGACAGATTCCTAGATTTGTATGAATTACCAAAGCTGAATCAAGAAGATTTAAAAATCCTAAATAAACCAGTATCAACCAATGAAATCGAAGATGTAATTAAAAACCTCCCAACAAAGAAAAGCCCAGGCCCTGATGGATTCACTGCCAAATTCTACAAGAAATATAGAGAAGACCTAACACCACTACTTCTCAAACATTTAATGAAATTGAAAGGGAAGCAATACTCCCAAATTCATTCCTGGAAGCAAGCATTACCCTGATACCAAAACCAGAGAAGGACCCAACTAAGAAAGAGAACTACAGGCCAATCTCCCTAACGAACATAGATGCAAAAATCCTTAATAAGATACTGGCAAACAGAATCCAACAAATCATCAAGAAGATTATACACCATGACCAAGTTGGATTCATCCCTGGGATGCAGGGATGGTTCAACATACGTAAATCAACAAATGTAATACACCATATTAACAGAACCAAAGACAAAAATCACATGATCATCTCAATAGATGCAGAAAAAGCTTTTGACAAAGTCCAGCACATTTTCATGATAAAAACCCTACAGAAAATTGGAATAGAGGGTCTTTATCTCAACCTGGTAAAAGCTATCTATGACAAACCAACAGCCAATATTATACTAAATGGCCAAAAACTGAAAGCCTTCCCTCTAAAATCAGGAACAAGACAAGGATGTCCACTCTCCCCACTCTTATTCAACATAGTTCTGGAAACTTTAGCCAGAGCAATTAGACAAGAGAAAGAAATAAAGGGAATAATGATTGGAAAGGAAGAAGTTAAATTATCATTATTTGCAGATGACATGATACTCTACACAGAAGACCCCAAAAACTCCTCTAAAAAACTGCTAGATTTAATAAGCAAATTCAGTAGTGTAGCTGGATACAAAGTCAATACTCAAAAGTCAATAGCCTTCCTGTACACAAATAACAAACTTACTGAAAGAGAAATTAGGGAAACAATACCTTTCACAATAACATCCAAAAAAATGAAATACCTAGGAATCAACCTCACAAAGGATGTAAAAGACCTCTACACTGAAAACTACAGTACTCTGAAAAAGGAGATTGAAGAGGATATCAGAAAATGGAAAGATATCCCTTGCTCCTGGATAGGAAGAGCCAATATAGTGAAAATGGCCATACTTCCAAAATTGTTATACAGATTTAATGCAATTCCAATCAAAATTCCAACAGCATATCTCACAAAATTAGAGAAAACAATCCTGAAATTCATTTGGAATCAGAAGAGAAATAGAATAGCAAAGGCAATTCTGGGCAACAAAGGCAAGGCAGGGGGCATCACAATCCCCGACTTGAAATTATACTATAAAGCTACTGTGATAAAAACAGTGTGGTACTGGCAAAAAAACAGATCTGAAGATCAATGGAACAAATTAGAAGATGCTGAATCAACCCCACACATACTAAGCCACCTTATCTTTGACAAAGGTGCCAAACACATTCGCTGGAAGAAAGATAGCCTCTTTAATAAATGGTGCTGGAAAAACTGGCTCTGCACATGCCGAAGATTAAAACTAGACCCATATCTTTCACCATGCACTAAACTAAATTCAAAATGGATCAGAGATCTAAATATTAAAACAGAAACATTAAATCTGCTGGAAGGTAGGATAGGTAAAACCCTTGGAGACATTGGTGTAGGCAAAGACTTTATGAATAAAACCTCAACCGCATGGGAACTATCCCAAAGAATCAATAACAGGAATCTCATCTTATTAAAAAGCTTTTGCACAGCAAGAGAAACCACCAACAGAGTGAAAAGACAACCCACAACGTGGGTAAAAATGTTTGCCAGCTGTTCCTCAGACAAAGGATTACTATCGAGAACATATAAAGAACTCAAAAAAATCAGACCTCCCAAATTTAAAGACCCACTCCAAAAATGGGCATCTGAGATGAATACACATTTCTCAGACGAAGAAATACTAATGGCAAATAAATATACAAAAAAATGTGCAACATCCCTAGTCATTCAAGAGATGCAAATTAAAACAACACTGAGATACCATCTCACCCCAGAAAGAATGGCTACTATAAAGAAATCAACTAACAACAAATGCTGGAGGGGCTGTGGGGGAAAAGAAACCCTTCTTCACTGTTGGTGGGAGTGTCGACTGGTACAGCCACTGTGGATGTCAGTATGGAGATTCCTCAAAAAACTAGGGTTGGAGGTCCCATTTGACCCAGCTATTCCCCTTCCGGGCATCTTCCCAGAAGAATTAAAAACATCGTACCACAGCGATATATGTGCACCCATGTTTATAGCAGCACAATTTGTAATAGCCAGATATTGGAAACAACCCAAATGCCCATCACCTGAGGAATGGATAAGAAAGATGTGGTATTTTTATACAATGGAGTACTATTCAGCCATAAAGAAAGATAAACTGGAGACTTTTATAGGTAAATGGATGCAACTCGAGAAAATACTCATAAGTGAAATAAACCGGATGCACATGTGTAAGCAGCGTATTGTCTCTCTAGTATGAGAAACTGAAAGAGTAAATAAGAGCCAAAATGTACAATAGACATGGTGAATCAAAAAGAAACTGGTCAATAGGAAAGAGAGCCTGGAATAGGGAAAAGAAAGAAGGGAAAGGGAAAAAAAATTGTGTATATATATATAAGATGGTTAAGATAGATACACTACCAATTTTACTTAGTTCATTGAAGAGTAAGGTTTGAGCCAATAATGTTTGGACAATTGAATGCTAAAGTCTGGTATCCTGAATTACTAACTTAAAGATAATAATACGTAATGCATTAACCATTGTTACCCTCCTATTATGTTGTTTTGAAAATTTGTTCTTTTTTTGATTTGTTTTGTTTTTTCTTCTCTTTAAAATAAAAAAAATAAAAAAAAAAGAATGACTCCCCAAAACTCTCTTATCCTCAGAGGTGGGGCTTTTGGAAGGCGAATGGATCATGGGGCGCTGCAGCTGAATGTGATGTTGGGAGGAGGGGTGCTCAGAAAGGGGGGCCACTGGGCAGATGACTCGGAAGGGTCCATCTCCCTGCCTGGCCCCTCCGTTCTCTCTCTGCTTGCAGACTGCCATGATGCAAGCAGCCTTCCTCTACCCAGACCCTTCCACCACGCCAAATCTGCATCTGAGCCTGCCACACATGACTGAAAATCCAAAACCTGTGAGCCAGAATGAAGCTCCCCTCCTTTGAGCTGAAAGTGTTGGGTATTTTGTCCCAGGGACAACAAAGTGCCTAAGTTAACAATGATGATTGATTTTATCACGTACTTTCACTTAAGAGTATTTTTAAAAACTAGATAGCTAATAAGAAATGGTAAATCAGAAGATAAAATAAATTGAATAATTTTCCTTTACAATATTTTTAATTAAAAATTATGTGTTATATATAATTTTGTAACCACTTAGGATTTTTAGTTTGACTCAATGTAGAACAATGCCAACCATACAAATAATATAACAGTCCCATTAACACTGAGAAACCAATAGACTGAATTATACATATTTAGTCTGAGGGAAAATGAATAAATGGACAAGTAAGGCTTCCCATTAGTAAATTAATGTGCAGCTTTAACAAGGCTGTACATTAACGACTTAATTAACGACATTATTGTGTACTGCAATTGTGAGACTTCACTAATTCCATTTTTTCACGTAGCACGTGAAATGATTCAAAGTTATTCCTGAATGCTCTGGTTTGAATGTATCACCCAAGAGTTCAGGAATTGGAAACAGAACCCCTAAGTTCATGAGTTAATGGCAGCTGGAGGTAGGGCCTTTGAGAGATACTTAGTATCAAACCAAGACACAAGAAGAGCATGGGACCTGCAAGCCAGCAGGGCAGAGCCGGTGTCAGGACCATGCTGTGGGACTTCCAGCCTCCTGAACCGTGAGGCACATAAATTTCCATGCTGTATAAATTAACTGGTTTTAGATACTTTATTATGACAGAAAGCGGACAAAGACACCTAAATAAAATAATAGGTATCATTTTATGGCTCTGTTCACTGCTTTGAGCAAATCAGAACTCAGTGTTTTGTAAATCATGGAATGCTTGCGATTAAACAGGAATTTTAATTACAATATTGGTAGAAGCATGGCTATGAGCAAGAGAGTCAACCCAGCATATAAACATTGTGTCATCAACATTAGTAGAGACAGTTGTTAGTACACGTTTGAAATACATAATGTTTACATTTAGCGTGGGAGATTCATACATGTACTCATCACATCGTGAGTATTTTTACTTCCACTACTCACTTTTTCTCTCACTCCTTCCCCGTACCACATTTTCTTCATGCAGTCATTGGTTGATGAGCATATGGGCCACTTCCAAGACTGAGCTATTGTGAGTTGTTTTTCTTGTATTTTGTTTTCATGTCACTTGTTGAGGATTTTTCCATCTATGTTTATTTTCTTTTTTTACTAAGTCAGGTCTGGTTTTGATAGAAGGGTATTGCTAGCTTCAAGAACTGAGTTTGGTAGTGTTCCTTTTCTTTCAGTTTCATGGAAGAGTTTGAGAAAAATTGGCATTAGATCTTCCCAGAAGTTCTTGTACGTTCAATGGTGAATCCATTGGGCCCTGGGCTTTTCTTAGTTGGTAGGTTTTATACGAATGCCTCAGTTTTCTTGTCCAGTAATGGACTATTCAAGGTTTTTATATCTGCTTGGTTCAGTTTTACTAATTCCTAGTGTCTTGGAATCTATCCATTTCTTCTAGATTCTCCTGTTTATTACAATACAATTTTTGAAGTAGTTATGAATAATCTTCTAAATTTTGGTGGTTTCTAGTTTGATTTCACCTTTTTCTTCTGTAATTGCATTGATATGTGTCTTTTCTTTCTTTTAGTAAGTTTGTCTATTTTGTTTATCCTTTCTAAGAAAAAAACTCTTCAATTCATTGATTCTTTGCATTATTTTTTGTATTAATTTTATTAATTTCTACTCTGGTCATTATTGTAATCAATTTGTCCTTCCTTGTAATCAATTTGGATTTGGATTTGGACTATTCTCATTTTTCTAGGCCTTTGAGGTACATCATCAGATTATTTATTTGGTATCATTCTGTTTTTCTTATATGGGTATTCACAACTATAAACTTCCCAGCTAGAATTTGATTTATTGAGTCCCATAGGTGGTGGTATATTGTACTGCCATTATTGTTTGATTCTAGAAAAGGTTTTTATATATTTCTTGATTTCTTCTGTAGCTTCTTCCTTATTTAAGAGTGTATTATATAATTTCCATGCATTTGCATAATTTTTGTGGTATCTTTTGCCATTGACTTCTAAGTTCATTTTCCTATGATCTGTCAATATGCAGGACATTATTTTGATTCTTTTGTATTTGTTTGAGCATGATTTATGGTGTAGTATGTGGTCTACTTTAGGATAAATTACACATAATACTGAGAAAAAAATGTGTATTCTATTGCTGGTGAATGGAACATTCTGCAGATAATTTATTAAGATATTTAACCATTTTTTTAAAGGTGTGGTTGAGCTCTGATATTTCTTTGTTGGTTTTCATTTAGTTGATCTCTATATTTGTAATAGTAGATTATCAACAATCTATGATTGTGTTGTTAGCATGCTCTACTTTGTCCACTACTATTTGAGGCCCACTTTATCTGAAAATAGGATATCTGCTCCTGCTTGCTTTCAGAATCCTGTCACATAGAATATTGTTTTCTTTCCTTTCATTTTTACCCTGCAAGCTTTTTCACTGGAGTAAGTGTGTCTCTTGTATGCAAAATCGTCAATGAATTTTTGTGTTCCAACTTCAATCTGCTGGCGTGGAGAGTTATTGCTGAAAGGTATGGGCTGATTCCTGTCTTTGCATTATTTTTCTCTTGCCGATCCCCACTATTTTTTCCTTTTGCTTAACTGCTCACCATGCTTGATGTACTCATTTCATTCTATTCCTCTGTGTTGTTGGCTTCACCGTATGACAAGGTCAGAAGCTGTAATATCCCAATAGCTAGTTTGTGTTTGAATTCTCTATCGCCATTTGAGTGAGGGGTACCATGGCTTGCCCATGGAAGGGACACTTAGAGTAAAGCAATGCCTAATTCTTATTCTTCACCTCCCATATATAGTCACCTCTCATATACAGTCTAGCTGAAAATAGGAAAGGAAAAAATGAAGATAAATGAATAAGAATGAAAGAGATAGAAGAAAAGATAAAAGGAACAACAACCAAAACACTCACCCATTTACAAGAATACAATTGAATCATCCTTGTAGTCCTATTTACTTTGCTGTGTGTCTTTAGCCAGTGAGCTCTTCCCTCTGCGTTCACAAATGGGGAATATTTGACTTGGAGGGGTCTGAACAGATTCCTGGATGGATCTTTTTCCTCACCTCCACTTTCCACAGAACATCACTAGGTCTTTTTTCTCCTCCCCCATGCCAGACCACAGCCTGCTCTTGCAAGTTCCTGAGCTGCCTGCCTTTGATGACTTCTCCAGTTGCCTGCCGTGAGTGAGGGGCTCCGATGGACTGCCAAGCCCACCTCCACACTGTAGGCTGCTTTCTGCTTAATTTCGGTTTCGCTTCTGTGGATGTGGATAACTGGAGGATTTTTGCCTTTGTCCATTGATCAGACACCTTCAGTTAAGTTGGGGGTTGGATGTGGCCAGGCCACCACCCAACATTTGCTGATTTCCACAGGGGCCTTCTCAATCTCCACTGCCCTCCCTGCTCCAGCTCCCACAGCTGCTTCTGTGTTCTCTTTCTGTGAGTTTCAGGGTTAGCATGCAGCGGCACTCACTCCTGCTAGGCTTCTGTTCTCTGGCTTTTTGCTTATGGTGTGTAGCTCTCTGGCCTCCACTGAAACTTTGGCTACCCTGTGGTTATGACTCCTTCTTTCGGGGCATTAGACTTTTTCCCAAGATGTTAAGTTCAGGAATCTTGCACTGCACAGGGAGTTTCAATCCAGAAGGACCCATCTTATCTTTCTAAATCCTCCTGAACTTGGATTGATCAGATGGATTTCTCCTTCAGGTTGCTTTCCTGAGTCTGGCTTTCTTTGACCAATTTCTGTGTACCTGTGTTTCTTGTCACATGTCTTCCAAACTTCCTTGATGTACCACTGCCTCTAGTTGGCCGTGATGAATCTGACCTCCACATTGGAGAGACATTTATATACCATTTCTGACGTAAGTGCAAATAAAATCAATTTGTAAATTATTCAGAGATGAAACTTCTGAAATGGTGCAGTAAAGAACCTTGAAAATTTGCCCCTATATAAAAGTAATGAAAAAGGCACTATCGAGTTAAACTTTCTGAACTCTGAAAATGAACTAAAAGCTTGCAAAAATCCACGTATTGTTTACTCACACATACAGCAAAATATCTATAAGAAAAGCATCCTGCTGTGTTTCATCCTGTTGCATTATTAACCACAACTCCTATGCCAGCCTCACTGTTGGCTTAAAAGTCAAATTTCTCATAACAAAATAGCTGGGAAATTAGAAGCCTATTAGCAGTTGGGAGAGGCTGCACTGATGGATTTCAACTTCTCCGAAGTTTCATCCCTAGAGAACCTTCGTTATTTGACCTGTCCAGCAGCTTACTGAAAAGCTCCATTCTCAGAGCCTGCCTCTGTTTGACCTGAATCAGAGTTCACTCTGTGTGAACGGCCCTACCCATGGGACATTTGTCAAAAATAATCAGGAACAATTGTATAAGATCACAGCTGAAGTGACATTATCAATGGGGGTTAAAAAGAGGCTGAACAAGAAATATGAGAGAAAAAGAAACGTGTATTGTGGTGCTCACAAGGGATTTAAAAAATCTTGAAAGTACAGTTGAAAACCTAATAGAGAATAAATGTATGTCAGAGGGCCGGTGAGATGGCTCAGCGGCGTACGCGCCTGCCTGGCAAGCGCGAGGGACCAAGTTTGACTCCCGGATCCCACATACGAGAAAAGGGCCGGTGATATCGCTCAGCAGCACGGGCACCTGCTGGTGCACAAGGTCCTGAGGTCGACCCCGGTACCCACAAAATAAATAAATAAATAAATAAAAATAAACAAATAAACGTATGTCAGAAAGACCTGGGAAAGTCCAAAGCTCTCATCTTTGCCTAATCTAAAGTTTTATGCAAGTAGTAAATGATGCCCAGCATGGAGTATAAAATGTCTTCCAGGACTTGTTTTTTTTTTTTTTTAAGTGGGTGCCGGGAGGCGAACTCAGGACCTCGCTCTTGCCAGCAGGAGCTTGTGCCGCTGAGCAATATCACCGGCCCCTTTTTTACCTTTATGTGGGTACCAGGAGTCGAACTCAGGACCTCATGCTTGCCAGGCAGGTGCTTATGTGGCTGAGCCATCTCACCAGCCCATAGGCTTTTAGAAATTTAAAATATACACACACTCAAAGCCCTTCAGCCAAGGCTGTGAAACTTATGGATCTAAGGAAATATCCAATTATAAGACAAACATTAAATAGAGTTTTGTGGCCATGTATGACAGGGAATTCAGATTTCACAGAATTAGTCGAACAAAGTCACTAAAAAAAGAACAGCAGTACAAACAAGAAACAACAACAATCCCTGGTACGTGGAAAAAATCTTTGTTTTCTAGAACTGCCAGTTTATATGACTTTAAATGTACAGTTTCCAGCAAAACATTCAGACAGATGAAAGAAACCAGAAATATGGCCCATACACAGGAAATATAATGGATGATAGAGACTGTAGCTGAGGAAGCCTATTTGTACAAGCAAACACTTTAAATTAGCTATTATAAATATTTTCAAAGACTATAGAGAAGAAAGTGTGAATACTTGGAGGAAAAATATGAGAACAATATTCCACCAGAGAATAGAGAAAAAGAGATACAAATGATTCAAAAAATAAAAGACCCGGGCCGGTGAGATGGCTCAGCGGCGTAAGCGTCTGCCTTGCAAGCGCGAGGGCCCGAGTTCGACTCCCGGAACCCACATACGAAAAAGGGGCCGGTGATATCGCTCAGTGGCACGGGTGCCTGTTGGCGCGCGAGGTCCTGAGGTCGTCCCCCTGGTACCCACAAAAAAAAAATAAAAAAAAAAAAAATAAAAGACCCACACAGAGGCTCTTGAGTTAAAATGTAGTATAAATGAAATGAAAAGTTCACTGGAGAGATAAAAAGTCATGTTTGAAATTCCGGAAAAATAAAAAGTTTGCACACAGGTCAATTTATGATGATACATATTCTGAGTATCAAAAAGGAAAATATAGGAAGTATAAAAAACTTACGAGACCTGCACAACATAATCAAGCATAGTAATATATGCGTAAATAATCTCTTAGGAAAAAAAGAGAAAGAAAAGAGGAAAGATATTTGAAAACTAAATGTCAAATACTTGCCATAGTGCATTATAAAGAATAACGTCACAAACATGAAGCTTAAAGAATTTCAACAAGGAAAAGCCAAAGAGATCTACATCTAGGCACATTGCTATTGAACTGTCTTAAGTCAAAGGCAGAAAGAAAATCCAGCCATCAAGTATCAGGGAGCAAAATATATATCTTTCTAACACCTTTTCTTTCCTATCATCTTTTACTTTGCTCTTTAAATCATTTGTGCTTCCAGTTTCTCATAAAAGTGAAACCATGTGAAATTTAATCTTCCATGTCTGATTTCAGATAGGAAGGATATCTAGGAATGGAGGGAGAGGGAATGGAGTTGAGGGAAAGGGGAAAAAAGGATTATGATGTGATATGTGTATGCACTGACTCCCCATGAAGAATGTAGCATCGTGTAAGATAATAGGGAAGCAACTTAAGTGTCCAACATGTTCACCAATATTGTTGCAAATGCCAGATTTCACCCTATTTATGACTGAATGACATTGTATTCTGTGTGTGTATGTATATGTATATATATATATATATATATATATATATATATATATATATATATACACATCACATTTTCTTTATCATTCATCTGTTCATAGATGCTTCCATTTCTTGGCTACTATGAAAAATGCTGCAATAAATATAAGAATGATGATGTAATTTTTCCTTGGATATATACCCATCAATAGGATTATTGTGTAATATAATTATAAGTTTAATTTTTGAGTATCCTCTATATGATTTTCCACATTCACAGCCCAACCTACAGAGTCCAAGCCATCCTTTTTCTCTATATCTTTGTCAATATATTGCCAATGTCTTGTCTTTTTTATAATAACCATCCAAACAGGAGTGACATGCTGGAATTCTCACTCACCTGTGGAATCTAAGAATTGACCTCATAGAACTTAGATGCTGGTTTGAAGGGCCTAGGAAAGTTAGAGGTGGGTAGGTTGGATTGTACTGGTTAAGTGATATAAAGTTTCAGATAGGAGGAAAAAGTGCAAGGGAACTTTTATATATGAAATGGTGACTATAGTTACTAAAAATACATCATATTCTCAAAAAAGCTAAGGGTGAATATAAAGTGTTCTCACCACAAAAATGATAACAATGTAATATATGATAACATAGGTAATGTGTGTTAATTAGCTAGAACTAGCCATTCCATTATATAGCTATATTTCAGGTGTCATGTGGTAAATGAAATATCCATATAATTTTGATTGTTAATTTGGAAAATCAAATAGAGAAGCAACTCACCATGTACAGAGAATATTCAATACCCTTCATCAGCTGACTTTTCTTCAGAAACAATGTAAATTTGAGTATAATGGGATGACATATTTAAAATGATGAAAGATAAAGAATGTAAATTAGGAATTCTACATTCAGCAAAACTATGCTTCTAATACAAAGGAGAAACTGACATGTTCTAAAATAAACAAAAACTGAGGGAATTTATTGCTAGTAATCTCACTTTTGAGATGAGTGAAGGCAGTTCTCAGGCTGAAAAGACAGGTTCTTTGATTGTAATTTTAAAATAACCAAAGATATAATGATCATGGGCAAAAGTAAATATACAGGTAAATACAAAATAAAGTGTAAGTGAATTTGTGAATATTGGTACAATAAATATGAGGATGTAATTATTTTAGTTAAAAATACCGCATAGCTTGGTATTAATACAAAATGTATTGCTTTTAGTAATATATAGTTACACTCCCCAAGGCAAACACTAAAAACCTCTGAAATAATATGGTTAAATAAATAACAAGTAAAATATACTATCGTATTGCAGATATTCTTCATTTAACAACCTGTCTGTTTAATAACCATTTGGAATGATTACTGAGGTATGTTGTTTGGAATTACTACCCGCCTCTTGGACTTATGACTCATCATTTTTTTTTGTACAGTTCTGTATATCTTGTTTATAGAGGCTTAATGTCTTTTCTTTCTACAGTGCACCTTGTTTATACATACTGTCATTTTTGCTGATTGTACTGTACCTTACTGTAGTTTTATGTTCTGTTATAGACTACATTAGTGCATGCAAGAGTTATGCAAATAAAAGCTAAGTCAGGAAGATGGAGTTTTGTTTGACCATGTCCTGAATATTGTAATGTACACATCCATACAGGATTCCTCATTTAGCTACCAATTCATGTAACAGTCTGCTCCCAGGAGCAGAATTGGTCATTAAGGGAGGAATGACTGTACTTATTTAACACAAAATCAGTAAAGGAAGAATAAAATATGAAGCGACCTAAGAAAATTGTAAAATGGCCAAATGACAGATGTAAGTCCTATGTTGTCAGTAAGTGCATCAGTGTCAATATGGCAAACAAACAAGTAAAATTCATAGAGGGTCAGAATTGGGGGAAAGCACTCGAATAATATGTAAGTATAAAATGAAATGTTACAAAATTATACCAGACAAACAGCCCCCAAAACATACAGGAATGTCTACACAACTTTCAGGAAAAATACAATGACAATATTGTTCTTAGAGACAATGTGTCATATTGTAAAAGATGTCAGTAAATGAATCATAAACATAATTGCATTGGGATATTGTATATGAGACCAAGATGACCAAGACATCTGGTTTCTAGCACTATTATTTGGACATTTTTGAATTTTGCTTTTAAAGCTTTATCATGAATTTTTCAAAAAATGTGTTTTAATTCTGTTTTGATTCCCCTTTATTTTATTTTCCAGCTGGGTCAAGAGCCATAGTAGGATTCAAATGAGTATAAGCTATGCTTTTCTTTGAAAAGAAGAAAAAAGATGAATTTAATAAAGGAAGTTGAAAAGAATAACTGCATGATATGCTAATCATAGGCATAACCTCAAATACTCAACTTTATTACATTGAAAATTGGGTAGTTGTCATTTTCATATATTTAGGAATGTGCAGTGTTATGCTCCAATAACAATAAAATTACATAATAACTGTAAAGAATTTTGTATGTCCCAGGATGCGTGTCGGCATCACCTGGAGAATGATGTCTTACATCACACTCAACTTGTTGCATAATAAGTGATATTTTTCTGTCCCTTTCCAACAATGCTTATGACTTCTTTAAAGTAAATGGCCTTGCCTTTTTTATGTTTTAATCTCCAAATGCTGAGCATAATACCATTAGAGATATTAAATAAAGGATTAAATAAATATATTAAGATTTCACATTTTCTTTATTTTTCATTGTATATTTGTAAAAATTATTTGAGCAGAGTTTTCAAATATCTTGCCTGTATATGTATAATACAGAATATACATTGCATACATTACACCATGTATTATATGTATATTTATACAGTACAGAATAAAGGAATTTATTCTCACTTCATTAATAAAACCTTGCAATCAGATATTGTACTGAAGATAAGGAAACTTCCTTAATTCATTTTACAGTTTAATATAATTTTACTGTCACTGAGATATAGATGATTTTGGAATATTGCATGATTTGGAAACAAATCAGGAAAATCAACAACTACTTAATTTTCAAAACAGTTACATTAAATACATGCACAAAACCACTTACTACCCTGTATCATTCAGTAATATGGTTGTTTAGCATGTAATGTGTATTTTTTGTAAATTGTAGTGTCTCACATAATTTCTAATGTGCTGTCATTTTTCTATTAATTTGCACCACTGAGGAAAGGAATTTATGTGTCAAGGTTATAAGATGCTAAAAGATGGCATTTAATTATCCTGTAGTTGAATAGAGAAGTTGAGAAAGATCATGATAGGGGACTAATGAACCATCAAAATTGCAAAGTACCATTCAGCAGTAGAGTAATTGGGCAGAACAGTGAAAGAGAACACAATAAATGATTAGTTCATTAATTTTAAAATTAAAGACCAAGATAAGGTGGTCACTATATAAGGTTATTAAGGTAAAACTAGCTGATCAGCACATTTCAAATGTAAAATTGTCAGCTAATCATCCAATGATTACCAATTTCTGAATATTACAAGAGAAAGCAATTTATTCTCACTTTATCAAACAGCACAATCATATGTTTCAATGAATAAAAGCCCTCCTTAATTTATCTTTTCTTAATATAATTTTACTATTATGAATTGGTAGCCAAACTACGGAAAATGATAATTTTTATTTTATGTACATAAACACTGGAAAAATGGCTCATTAAAATACTGCTAAATATCAGTCTTTACAGCATAGCCACATTGAATTAGTGATTATTGAAGAGGACAGGCTCATTTATAGCTTTAATTTCCTCTCATAAAATAAGTTTTACTAGTAGAAATCTTGGAACACAATTACATTGTATAGAATCATATTAATATAGAGTCGGTATGTGGACTGCTAATCTGGAGAGGATAGTGAAATTTCTCTTACCAGCTATCAGCACCATAAGAAAGGTTTAAGGATGCTCTTCCAAAAGAGCACAATGGTCCCCACAAAACAAGTTGGCTGAAACCGATAAAAGTTTTGCTGCAGGGTATTACAGGGGAGGCATTATGCAACAAATAAACGAACAAAACAAAACGACCTCAAGGAGCTCACAAGTCTTTCTGAACACTGAAAAGTATATGCATAGGGTGAAACTCTACAAGTCTGAACAGCAGAGATTAAGGACATGGGAGCAAAATAATTCTCAGAGCGACCGTAGGGCTAGGAATGTATGAATTTCAACCATCCAGACTGGGCAGTCCTCAGTGGTCGCTTGGCATGGTCAATATTTGGGAAGAAAGACCACACTTTAATATTTGGATACATATATCCCCTCAGTAAAAGCTAGTAAATGTATATCCTACCAGAGGTTAAAAATCAATCATTCGATGATAAATCTAAACAAAACAAAAATCACTGGTTGCCAGAATAAACCTCAGTTTCTTTAAAAGTTAACAAAATTCAGATAAACAACATAAAATTTGAAGTATCTAAGAACCAACATGTAGTAAAATCAAACGAATACCCAAGAGCAGAATCCGTCAACAAAAAGAAATCCAAAAATATACAACCAGCTAAAACAGCTTTTAGGAAAATGTGCCAACATTTAAGGAAAAACATAAATATTATGGGCAGAGAAATATAAATATAAAATGGAACCCCAAAGAACTTCTAGAGATCAGGAAAACTTTATCTAAAAGGTAAAATTACCTGGATGGGACTATGTGTGCTTAACCACTGTAGAATAATAGGTCAGTGACCTGGAACAAATTGGTAAAAACTAACTGCTGTGAAATACAGCGGGAAGAGTATGGAGGAAAATGTCTTAGTTGTATATAAACAGTATACAGTGTGCTAAAAAAAAGTGTACATGGAATCCAGAAGCCAGCGCAAAGTGGTGTAGGGAGGACACACACACACAAGCACACACACACACACACACACACATGAGATTTGGAAAAAAGTGTTTGAAAAGTTTTAGATTTAATGAAAAATTTAAACCCACTGATTCAATGTTAGAAGTCCCTATAATAACAATCACAAAGAAATCCAACCACATATAATGTTCACATTCATTCTGGGTATTTGGTACCTTTCCATGACACATCTTATTTCTTTTCACTTCCTCTTCCCCTTCTGCACATGAACTAAAAATAATGATAATGATAAGAATGGAAATGAGAAAAGGGGTTTTAGAGATAGAGGGAGGAAGTGGGTGGGAAGAGGAAAGGGATTTTAGAGATGGAGGGAGGAAGTGTGTGGGAAGAGGAAAGGGGTTTTAGAGATGGAGGAAGTGGGTGGGAAGAGGAAAGGGATTTTAGAGATAGAGGGAGGAAGTGGGTGGGAAGAGGAAAGGGATTTTAGAGATAGAGGGAGGAAGTGGGTGGGAAGAGGAAAGGGATTAAAAGGAGCAGCTGTGTTGTGCACATGCACTGACCCCAAGATGAATGTAAACTTCATGTACTGCAAACATCTACTAATAAAAAAAGAAAACCATAACAAAGTATTAGCAGTGTTATAGAATGTTATAGAGTACATAAATACAAAAATACACTGTGTAAAAACAAACAAAAAAAAGAAACCCAGGGCCCAATGGCAGCACACATGTGTAAAGTTCTTACACTGCATGTGAAGTGAGAGGACAGCATTTGAATGAAGAATACAAGGAGTTAAAGATGAAATTTGTTTTTCTTTGATCAACTATTAAAAATAAATACATAAAGCTCATACAAATATATACATGAATAAATAAATCAAGATGCATAGCAAGAGATGTGTAAATAATTTGGAATCTTCAACAGCAATACATTTATTCAAATGTCAAAAAAGAGGAACAATCACTAAGTGGGATACAAAAAAAACAAAGAAACTACAGGTTTAAACCAATAATAATACGACATACAATGGTTTAAGCTCTTCACTTAAACTACATAAACATCTTATAGAACAAACATCAAAACTAAATACATGGTGTTGCAAAAAAATTAAATAGAAATATAGATTCACAGAGTGAGGAAATAAAGACATACTATGCAAACTCTAACAAGAAAACTAAAGTGTCTATATTACTATCACAGTATATAGATTCAGGTGAAAAAATATTACCAGTGAGCAAGAAGTATTGTAAACAGTGTTTAACTCAACAAGGTGAACAGTTTAACAATGTTAAATGTGTATGTGCCTCATAAAGGACTTCAAACTATGTGATGGGAAAACTCAGAACACTTAAAAGAAAAATAGGTAAATCTGGAATTATTTTTGAAAATTTTAACACTAATCACTAAGAAATGTATATGCCACCATAGAAACAAATATATAATATAATCACATGTACTTGGAAGTTCACCAACGTTGTTTGTGTGCCAGAACTTGAACAAATCGCAACAAACTGTAAAATGTGCTAAAATCATGCAGAGTATATTTTCTGACCACAACAGGATCAAATAATTGGATATTGAAACACACAAAAATGTCTGGGAAAAAACTCAAATAATTTGAAACCAAATAACACTTGACCAACTAAGCCACGCATAACACAATACATTGCATGACAAACTATAAAGCGTTTTGAATTCAGAAACAAAATGGATACTCAACACTACAAATTTGTGAGATGAAAATAAAGCAATGTTCAGAGGAAAAACTTTTGCTCTAAATGTCTGCATTGGAAATGAAAGGAAGATCTAAAATCATGGATCTTAGCCTTCACCTAAAAATAAGAGTGAGATTCCATCTTACTCCAGAAAGAATAGCCATCATCAAGATATCAGCTAATAACAAATGCTGCAGAGGTTGCAGGGAAAAAGAAACCTTTCTATATTGTTGATGGGAATGTAAACTAGTAAAACATTATGGAAATCAGTATGGAGATTCCTCAAAAAACTAAAAATAGAAATTCCATTTGGCCCAGATATTCCCCTGCTGGGCATTTTCCCAGGAGCTGAAAACATCGTATTCCAATGATACATGCATACCCATGTTTATAGTAGCACAAGTCATAATAGCTAAATCTTGTAAGTGGCCTATATGTCATCAACAGATGAATGGATAAGGAAAACATGGCATTTATACACAATAGAGTCCCACTCTGCCATAAAAGATAAGCCAGTCACTTGTAGGAAAATGGATGCATCTTGAGAGACCATAAGTGAAATACATCAGACACACAAGATTAAATACTGCATGGTTTCTCTTACATGGGAAACAAAATATAAACAAAGAGTAAAATAAAACATAGATAATGGGAAATAGGGAGACAGATCCTTTGCAAAGGGAAAGAGAACTAAGAGATGGAGAGAGAGGAGAGAGAGGGGAGGGGAAGGGGATGTAAAAATAACTAAGATGTGCTGCATACATGTACTAACTCCCTGTGAGGAAAGATATCAGTATGCACTGCAAACATGGAATAATAAAAAAGTGGAAAAAGAAGTAGCTAGAAAAGGGAAGGAGGAAATTGAACTCAAAGTGAATATGAGAAAGGGAATAAAAAATAAAAACAATTTAAAAATAATGTACAAAGATAGAAAAAATCCCTTAAAATCAAAAGATTTTCTTAAATGTCAATAAAATCAATGACAAACCTGTATACAGAGTGATCAATATACAAATGTGAGATGTGATATTACAGCATAATAATGGG
Organism: Erethizon dorsatum; assembly: GCA_028451465.1. Classification (NCBI taxonomy): domain Eukaryota; kingdom Metazoa; phylum Chordata; class Mammalia; order Rodentia; family Erethizontidae; genus Erethizon; species Erethizon dorsatum. Next base: position 10,698,611 of record CM051828.1, on the reverse strand, counting down.
ATAATAGGAATGACTTTACATCAATAAATTTAAAAAATTAATAGGTGCTCTGGGACTGGGATGTGGTATGAGAGTTAGACTGAGAATCTAGGGAATTTTTGCAGATAAAGGACGTATTTTCATACTTTTAAATTGTGCAGACTGATATGTGAGTGTATCATTTGTTAAAAGTCATAAATCTGCACACTTAAAATATGTGTATATAATTATTTGGAAACTGTCATTCATTAGGTAATAAAGATGGGTAGAACTCAATGGAAAACATGGAAATACTGAAAGAACTGGGGTAGTGGTAGTAAAAGTAATGGGACTGGTGGAGTGTGTCATAATATTAAATGAAATAAGTCAGACACATGAGCATAAAGATCACCTGGATTCTCTCACATGAGGCACTCAATATGTATACACTTGGTGTGTACACAGGCATATCAAAGATAAAGGGGAAGTAGGTAGGGAGATCTTTTGCAAAAGGATGGAGGAACAAGAGATGGGGGAAGGGAGGGAAAGGAAGGTAAAGGGATGGAAAAAATAATTGAAAGGAAGAAAAGATGAAAATAGAACTCTTGCAAATGGGAAGGGGACCAAGAGTTGAAAGGAACAGGGAACGAGAAGGGTAAGGGGCAGAAAAAAAAAAAAAAAAAGAATGAAAAAAGAACTAAGATGTGTTGTACAACCTTCCACAGTAATTGTAATTATTACGTACTGCAAACAGGTACTAATAAAAGAGAAGAAAGAAATATTCTAAGAGTTGATAGCACAGGTTGAGGTGAGAGCAAGGGGCAATCACCCTCACTTCGTTCTTTACCTCATCACTTCCTGGAGAATAAAAGTCATTTTCTCTGGTTATTTATTTGATAGAAGAGACAACACAAGGGGTGACACTTTTATTAAATGTCCAAGCTAAGCCCTGTCTGTGAATAAATTAATAAATAACTGAACAAAATTTTGTAAGTAATTATGTTCAAAATGTTATTAAGCCGCTGTCACAGATACTTTAATCCCTTCTTTGGATCAGGTGAGATCTGTGCAAGTAATAGCAAACATAAAGTGTTTAGATTTATATAAAATAACTAAAGCTTAAAGCAAACAAGAAGAAAGAAGTTGGAAGAAAACAATTTTGTCTCCATAAAGTGAGAAAATGTTCACACAAAAGGTATGCATTGTTGAATGGTTATTGGAACAAATAGTATAGTGTTAGATGAAGCGTATTTGACTAACATTACCCCAAGTCTTCATTTACTATCCACAAAATTCAGAAGACAACAGAACGTTGTTTTTTCTCATCTAAATCACATTAAACATGAAATACTTGAAATTTTGAAATGATATAATTATTCTGTGATTAAACATCACTATCTCATTTAATTTTAATTTTTTCCAACATATACATAGCAACTAAAATAGAATGTCAAAATTAAACTTTGCCAAGAAGTTGACTGAAAGTATGTCAGACGTTTGCCATGTGAATGTGTGCGTGGAGAATCTTTGGATTGGAAATGAAGGTGGAATAGTTTGATACGTGTCACTTCACCTCTTGATAACTACTGTGAAACCCTGCAGGGTGGACGGAGACGGGAGAATGAAGCGTCTAGAGCTTCCTCCTCCTAAGAAGAAAGGAGGGAAGTACTGAAATAGTTCAGAGTGAATGGTGAGTAGTAACATTTGAATGCTTATGGGAAGAGAGATAAAATGAATAAAAGGATTGTGCCGCAGGGAATTGAATTGCAGGTCTGGTAGTCTGCAGTGATTCACTTCCTCAATAAATGCTATCAAAGTTTTTACCTGTTTTGCTTTATTTTAGAACCCAGAGAAGCCACGATCAGGAAGCAGCCACTTGGCATGAGTAAGAGAGAGTGATTGCAAGAGTTAGAAGCAGAGAGTGTAGGGTCCCTTCCTTCTTTGTCCCTTTCACTCCCTCACTCTCAAAATCCTGAAGGGAACATATTGCATTGTTTTCAAGTGTGTTCTTCCTATTTTTCTTTAGATCAAGTAACGAAAAACAAAACCACCAGCTAAGATTCTGTGTATGTATTCTTTGTCTACTCTTTCCTTATTCTCTGTCTACAGTTACTTAGTGTCCCTTGTGTTCTTTTTTTTTTTTTTTGTGGGTACCAGGGGTCGACCTCAGGACCTCGCGCACCAGCAGGCGCCCGTGCCGCTGAGCGATATCACCGGCCCCTTTTTCGTATGTGGGATCCGGGAGTCGAACTCGGACCCTCGCGCTTGCCAGGCAGGCGCGTAGGCCGCTGAGCCATCTCACCGGCCCGTCCCTTGTGTTCTTGCCATTATTTATTGGACAAATTTAGATTTAGACATTTAGATTAATGCCATAATTTTACAATTCCAGAAACCTGGTATACATGCATTTTCATATTATGGGAAGTGTAAATTCTTGGAAAGTGGGATAAGAACTTTATGCTAGATTCTGCCGAATTCCCCTCCATGAGAGGATCATATTTTACTCCCATCAGCAACATATAAGCTTGACTTTCTCTTCTCATTTCATGTGTCCCCCATATCCTTTAAATTTGTTGGGTTTAGCATTTTTGAGAATCCAAGTGATAACTTGATTCCTCAAGCTCGTTTCATTTCGCATTCACTTTGTTAACAGGAGTACAGTTTAATATTTTCATATGTATGCTAAATCTTTATTTGTGAATCATCTTTTGCTCATTTTCTCTGATGACTTCCATCTTTTCTTTTCACATAAATAATTTTATATATTTTTGGAGGTGATGCTTTTACATTGCAAATATTTTCTCTGAATTTGTCTTTTCATTTTTACATATCATAAATATATACAAATAAAAAATTAATATATTATACAGTCAAATTTACCAGTGTTTTCTTTCAGTGCATGGTGAGTTTTAGGACACAGAGAGAAAACTGTTCAATACACATTGGCCATAAAGGAACCCATGCTTTCTTCATTCTAAATCATAGATTTTTTTTCTGTTTTTATTCAGATGTCTGAACATTTGAAATTTATATCATATAAAGTATAAATAATGGATATATAATTGTAACCTCATTATCGTTTGGACTGCTAAACACTATTCAGAGTATCATCTTCATGATTTTGATAATACTTTTATCTTAAAAAAAGCTTTATATATTGTGATATACTTTGTTGGACTTTCTATGATATTCATTGCTCAAACTTTTTATTTATCTGCCAATAACATACTGTATTAATCACAAAAGATTTTATGTTAAAATAGGTGGAAGGGAGGGTAAACCCTCAGATCTTTTCAGTGCTTTCTAAAACATTATTGTTTATAGATTTCTCACATTAACTTTATTCTTATGTTTTCTAGCTCCAGAAAAACTTGTTTGAATATATATATATGTGTGTGTGTGTATATATACATATATATATATATATTTTTTTTTTTTTTGGTAAGGGGAATCAAGCTCAGGACCTTGCACTTGTCAGGCAGGTGCTATGCCACTGAGCTATATCCCTGGCCCTTGAATATTTATAGAGATTATATTAAATTTCAAAAGTAATGCAAGGAAAACTAACATTTTGATGTTGTGATATTGTACTCAAAAACAGGGCATATTTTTCTTTTCATTCAAGTCTATTTTAAAAGTTTCAGTAACATTTTACAATTTTTTCAGTTTTACACAATTCTTATTAAGTGCAATCCAACATGTATTATCTTCTTTTTTTGCTATTATAAAGAGGGCTATAAAATCTTCTCATAGCCAGGCGTGGTAGCACATGCTTGTAATCCCAGCTACACAGAAATATGATTCAGGAGGATCACAAGTTCAAGCCAAGCCTGGGCAATTAAGAAGATCTTATTTCTAAATGAAAAATTTTAAGAAGGCTAGGAATATAGCTCAGTGTGAAGGCCCTGAGTTCAGCCCTCAGTAATGAAAACAAATATTATAATAATGATTATTTATTTATATCAAGTACTCTGAATTGTATATGTTAATTCATACTACAATGAGAACTTGAAATCTTTTATTTTCATTATTTGTACCAGTGATCATTGTATAATTTTATAATGCCAGCATAAAAATTATGACAAACAATTAAAAAGCCTACATTTGTTAGATCATAGCTATTTAGGTCAGATATTTAGGCATGGTATGGCCAGGCCTTTGTTCAGGACCCCACAAAAGATTAAAATCAAGTTGCAATTAGGACTACTCTTTCATCTGAGATTCACTCTCTTTTTTTCTGATTATTCAAATTGTTGGCAGAATCCAGTTCCCCGCAATTGCAGGATGGAGACCCATTTTACTTGGCTGAGATTCCATAGTACTTTAACCTGAGAACAGTTTGCTTCTTTCACCATCTATAGGATCGACACTTGCCTTCTAGCATGGCCCTCTCCCAGTAAAAGCTTCCCACGTGTGAAATCACGCTTGCAAACTGATTTCCTTTTCTCTAGTCTCCAAACTGTGATGTGAAGGCCTCATGTTTAGTTCAAGACCATACTGATATCTTCTCATTTTAAGGTCAACTGATTTGGCATCTTAATTAAATCTATATAATTCCCTTTTGGTAATGCATAGAACAATATTTAATTCAATACCTGGGAAGTATATGAGTCAGAGATCTTGGTGACTTTAGTAGACTGAATAATTTTGGCCCCCAAAATATATTTCTGCCTAGAATGTCATAATGTGATATTATTCAGAATAAGCATCAATGTGGATGCAATTAAAATTAAAATACTGCATGTTGTGAAATAGCACTTCCTAGATGTGTCTGTTACTGTTAAATACTGTGTTAGAATTAGTCTTCTTAGTGGGGATTCTGTTTTTATTCCGACCATATTGACCTCCTCCATCTATTTTCTCATATTCTCTTAAGCCTCCTCTCTCCTGATGGGTCTGAGACTTGGTGACAACCCTGCTCACTTCTATTAGCTTCCAGACCTAGAAACTTTAGAATTGTATCTGTTAGAGAAAATTCAAGTCAGTGTAAAATCTATTATTTTATTTACAACACAACTGATTACTACTAACATAAAATAACTAAGGAAGCTTGTACATTTTAAATCTTTAAAATTCCACACAGAGTTACATTTTCGAAGTCCCTCATAAATTAACTCATGAAATTGTCACAAATTTACATATTTTTAAAAAGGCAACTACGTCTAGCCCATTGACTTGGCCAAATTCCAGCAGTAGAGAGTAGACTTAAATTGAAGCCTGTGAATGTAAGTCTATTTCATTTTCCAATACATTATTGTTCTTGAATGCAGATATCTAATTGATTAAAAAATGAGCTTTTTGGTCAATCAACATGGCAGAATAGAGAAGGAGCAATGTTGCAGCTATTCAGAGAAAATCAACCAAAAACACACATTAGGGATCACACCAGAGGTGATCCATGACCCTTCCTGCCCTGCAAATAGTGAGAGGGACAGAGATGCACAAGATTTAAACAGTCATGACACTCACCCCATGGGAGAGAAGACTGAAATGGATGGGCAGCCTTGGGCTGCCTCCAAGATGGTGGCAGAAGCAGTGAGTCAGGAAGGCTGGGGACCGTAGCAGTGAGGCAGCTGCAGGACAGAGGCAGTGGCAGGGAGGAGAGTGCGTGGAACATCACAACGCCTCCCGTCCTGCAACCAGTGAGGTTGGCATTCTCCCCGCCACAGAGATCAAAGGGGGACCATGTGTCACCACAGCAAGGGGAAGAGCAGAGAGACAGCCCACAGCAGCCCTCTCCACCCAACCCAGGGCGAGCTGCAGAGAAGACAGGGACGGGCCAGGGACGTGGAAGAGAGAAGGCTGGGCTGACCCGGAGGAGCTTCCCGCTGTCTCTGTCTGAGGGGACCACAGCAACTGGGAGAGACAAACAGGTTTTTTTGTTTGTTTGGTTGGTTTTTTATGTTGTTTAGGTCTTTACCTTTATTCTTGTTCTGATCTATTCATCTTCCTTCTCTCTTTCCTTAACTATCTCTCTTGATTTTATATTTACATATGAATGATCATTCTCTCTAGTCTTTCTAGTCCACTTTTTTGCTCTCTCCTTCATTTTTTCTTTCTTGTCCTCTTCTCAGTTTCCCAAAACTTAGGTGATCATCCTTTGTCCTCCAGCCTTGCTTCTACTATATTTCTCTTCATTTAGCTTTCTGTTTTGTCCCCTATCCCTCTTAAATTTCCCCTCCACAGGGTAAAATCACTCTACTAAGGGGAAATTCTTTGTATACAAGTTCCTGAATAATGTTGAATTTTGTTATATAACTGTAGGTCTTGTTTCTATGGTTAAAGGTACCAAATTAATGTCTACTACAGTTTTTCACATTCTGGGCTGTGTTTGATGCTGCTGTTATTGCTCACTGCACTACTTTAACCAGCTTGTCATATCTGTTGTAATCAGTTGTTTTTCCTTGTGTGACAGCACCGTGATTGTCTGGGATCATAATCATCACCATAGTCTGGTACCAAAGGACTGGGTGCTGAGCCAAATAGATAGCAACATCTCATCCTTAGTAAGTTGGGAAGTTAGTATCTTGGGGCAGACTCTGAGTCCAATAACAAGCTACATCTTGAAGACATCTCTGAGGAACAGACATCACCTAGGGAATCCTGGATGCTAGTGATAAAGCTCTCTACTACAAGAAATTTACAAGCATCAACACAGAAAACAAAACAAAATAAAAAAAATAGAAAATGACAAGATGCAGAAGCAAAATGCAACCCTAGACCTCCAGCCCACCCAGGAAGAAATGTTCAAAAGGTAAGGGGAATTAGTGAGGAGGGAAGGGGAAAGGAAGGAAGGGAAAAGAAAAAAAACATGATGGCTTGATGAATTACAAACATATACTAATAAAACAAAAAAATAAATAAAATTGCTTCAAAGAAAGTAGAAAAATGAGTTTTATCCTAGTTCACATTGGTTTTGAGGCTTTTTTCACTTCATGAGATGATTGAGCATTCTCTTAAATTCTTTATGAAAACATAAATGACAGAAAAAATTTTTGCTAAGGTTTGTAGAAAAAAATGACAGTGAAATCAAGGTCCCCAGAAACAAAATTTTGTTACATTTTAGTCAGTAATTATGATATCGAGAGACATAAAATACCATATCTTTATAAACCAGGGGTTTAGTGATTTGCTTACTTGAAAAATTTAATTTGTCTCAAGTTCAAACTAACATGTTTGTGTGACAGTAACTTTTATTTATTTATTCCCGATATAACATTAAAAAGCACCATCTCCTGTCATGTACTAGCCTTACAGTTTGTGCTTTTATGCTTAATTTATTATTGACTTGTGGCTTCTTTTACAGGTGAAAAAAGAAAGAAGAAACTAATGATTTGCTTTTGCTGCCAAACAAGATGCTAGATGTCCTGTCTGACATATTTACAGCTTATAAGGAGCAGTATGCTTCTAATAAAAAGTTTAACAAAAACACAAAATAAAGTTGAAAATGTCAAAGTGCTTACATTTTACCATAAAATCATTAGTTTTATCATTTAAAAGAACATATCACTTACTTCTAACAGTAAACAAATATTTTGACAAGCTTAAAATGCATGTAGAAAATATTTCATGTTTTCTTTTTGGTACTGGGAATTGAACTCAGGACCTCATGCTTGCCAGGCAGGCTGGGCTACTGAGCTATATCTCTGGCCCCTAATATTTCATGTTTTAAAAATGAAGGATTCAGTAGTATAGAGTGAAAGTTTCTTGTCAAAATGGCTCAGCATGTATTCATCTAAGAAAGTTCATCAGTAGAGTTCACGGTTATGACTGGTTTGCCAATGATTAAAAAGAAAAAGAAAAGCAAAAATCTCCTAATTTGATATTTATCCATAGCTACTAAAATGCTAAAATTCTTTTCAAGTAGAAATAAAATCCCTACATCCATGACCAGCCAAGATCTGGAAGAAAGAGAAAATTATACTTTGTTTTTCTAGATGAATTTAAAAAATGACCGAACTATTATTTTAATCTGAATAACTATTTGGCAAATTGAATATAAAAAGTAGAATGTTATTTCAAACAATTTAGTCATTGAATATTATTCCAAACATGTTTAACTTTTTGAATTGATATACCCAAGCCCTTATGGGTCCTAAATCAATATGAAAAATACATGTTTATTGCTTTGGCTCCCTGTTATTTGTTAGTGTTGTATAATTACAATGTCTAAAAAGCAATCATTTTGAGAAATGAGTTGGTTATAAACTGAACTTGATCTTTAAACCACACTCCCAGCTCAGATAGGATGACCACCACCGGGTGTCGTTAAGCTACATTCAGGGAACCCTCTGAAATTTTTCTGCGTGGTAATCTTCTACATTGTGAATTTCAACTCCCAAAGGCAGAGCGTGACTGTACACTTGAATTTAGGAACCCAGGGTGGTTTCCTCTCTGTTTCCAAAGAGCTTCACTGTGCAGATGAAGTATAAAGTGATACTCTGGAGTGAACATTGTTAAGCCTCCTGCTCATAATCTTTGGAGCCACTATGTCCATACTGGTTTGCCCAACCAAGGACTGACAGCCTGCCAAATGTGGTCCAGTTGGTAGACAGAGGTACTTTCTTCAAAGGGAGAGAAGAGTTGAAGAAGAAAAATGGCAGTCAGGAAAAAAAAGGAACAAGAAGTAGAAAAGAGAGTTGAGATGAAGATTCCACCCAGGGAGGTGGTCTTGTCAGAAAGTGACAAGTACTCTTGAGTTTGATGAAAACAGGCTTCCCACCAACAACACAGAGGGCAAAAATCTGAGCAAAGGAGAAACTCTCAGGAACCTCAGCAAAAGCTTAACAGTGGGTACCTGCAGGGGGCTTGGAATGGAAGCCACAAGTGGAGAAGAACAGAATTGACTTTTTAAATGAGCCTTTATGGACCGATGGGCTTCCTTAGCCTCAGCAGCGTGATTCACCTCAATGTTCTGATCAGGTTCGTAGCCATTATGGGGTCCCAACTTAAGAGTGTGATTTGGGTAGGTAGATGTCATCATAGCCTCTAGGTGTTAATAATAAATTATTGTAAAAGGTGAAAAAAATGAATTTGACTGTATGTTTATGAATCTATTATAAGAATTACATTTTTTAATGTGTTTTATCCTTACCTATCCAGTTCTTTGAACAGTGAATGAAAAGAAATCTTAAATTATACTGGTAGTGAAATAAATATGATATGTTTATTTATCATCTATGTCCAGAAATTATTGTGTTGCTTCATGAGAACATGATCTTTTTTGTTTGCACTGTTGTAGTGCTTGTTTCATAAATAGTGTCTGGCCCAAGATGGGAACTCAATAAATATTTGCTGTATTGGAAAGAATACCTCAAGATTAATACATTTTTCCAATTAGAAAATTGATTATAATAAATTAGTGTATCATAAATTTGCCATACTTTTGCAATGCTAACATTGCTTATGTGATAAAATGGCTTTTTCAAATAGGTGTTTGTCAAAAAAGAATATATTTGGATGTAAATTAGATAAATGGCTATTTAAAAGAATAAATTTTAGAATTAATATATTGAGGTAAATTGAGTTAATGCCAATTTAAATATCTTTCTATAGAATACCAACTGGGGCTACAAATGGGTGCCTTTATAAGCCTCAAATTAATCAAGATATCCTTTCAGGACATGATTATTTCAACTCTTTGAAGGAGAAGGACACATAGTAGAATAGAAGATAGACATTTCTGACTCTTGAAATGTCAGTTAAAATACCATAAAGCATTGAATGGGGAGAATTAAAGGAGAGAATTGGACTGTCATTTGACATGATTCTCAGAATACATAAGAAAATCTAAAAAACAAATGTAGTTGTTTTACCTAATGCAGAATAGATCATGAAAGTCAGGTAGCATTTTCAAAAGTAAAGAAATATAAATTTAACAAAACAGGCAACTTATTAATCACATACCTAACTAAATACTGGAAGTTGTAGGCATGTCTGAGTAAGAACTTCATCAAAATGGGACTTAAAAACTCAAAAGTACTAAGATAACAATAGCAATAATTTTTCCAGCAATTAGCTGAGAAAATTTCTCACATTTTTTCTAAGACTTCAAATTGTCACAGAATTTTGTAATTTTTCAAATGATTTCTTATTCCATATCCCATTAACACTTTATAAGCATTCATATGTAAAAGGTGTGCTGAGTTATTAGAGGCATGGACTCTGAAATCAGAAAATAACTAGTGTTATTGATCTCACATCTTGAGGTTCACAACACTGTGTAATATTCTCCCTGTGAGTGCGAGTACTAACAGAGTTGATTTGGCATAAATAATGATTGTTAATTAGAAGATTGGATTGTTAAAAGACAGTGACATCTCCCTTGGGTATTGTCACTTACTTCTTAGATTACCCATTCCCAAGGACTCCTGCTGCAACACAGGTGAGCTCAAGAGCTGAACTAAAGCATGAGAAGAATGAAGTTTGTGATCCTGGAAGCAAATCTTCATTTTTGAGATGAGGGCAGGGCTGGCGAACACTGTGATTGCAGTCTTCTGCAATATCCTAAGACAGAACCACCCACTGAAGCTGTCACTTGATTCCAAAGTCACAGAAATGGAGAGATAATAAAGATTTACATGTTTCAGCCATTGGTGTTACAAGTTATTTGCAGCATGGCAGCACAGACTCAGTGTACCAAGCAATCCATTCTAGTTCTTCCTGGTACACCCTGGATGCTCTTAGGAATGTCACTTAACAGTTCCTTTGCCTTTATCTGTAAAGTATGAATATTATAGAATCATGCGTGAAGTATGCATACAATAGAATTATTGTAGAGTTTTGTAAGATACATGTAGAGTTTATGCTTTAGGGTTTTTATCATGTTGTGAAAATGCTATAAAATATTTCTTTTCTTAATTAAGATATGAAATATATGCTGGTATTAGGCTGTTCAAGACATATTGATCCACCAAATAAAGTTAAAATAATATGTACACAAAGCAAAGAGCACAAAATTTTTTAATAAAAAGATATGGGAAATATGGGTGTTCTCGGTGCTTCTGTTTTATTCTTAACACTTTTGTGTAAATTGGAACAGATTTCAAAATAGTGACTTTAAAGTACATACCTAAGTAACACACTTTATAGAAAAAACTTTAAAAGCCATGTTAGCAGTGTTTATTTCTGAGCATGGTGATTATGAGACATAAATTAAAATTTTTTCATGTTTCTAAAATTTTCTGTCAATCATGTAATATTAAAATGCCATTTTGAATGTATGTAAAACTATTTGTAAACTATACCTCTTAACAGAGACACAAAACTCTTAATAAATAGCATAGATATTTAATGACTGAGTGGGAAGCAAGTCAGGAGATTTCAACTAGGATGAAGAATTCTAAGAAATTGGAAAGAAAAAGTGCAATTTCTATTATGCTTTTATATTTTTTCAAAAAGCATCTTATTATATAAATTTTAGAAATAAGTTATGCTTTACCATACTTTACCATTTTTATCTTTTTATTTGAAAACAAAGTGCTAATTAGTGAAGAAAAATGGAGCAGGAAGTTACCTTAATCTCAACATTGCTTCCTTACTCAGATAACACATGAAGAATGACACAGATTACAATTTCCTGTCCTATAAGAATGACATGCTTTTACCTTTTCAATGAAACAAGCTTTTTAGCTCTAGAAACAAAAGATCAGTTTGCTTTCAATCTTTGAGTTTGAACTGTAAACTTCTGTCACAGTCCCATGTGTTTATTTCTCTAGTGCATCTGCTGGGTCACTTATCACCTATGATCTGTCCCTACACCTCTCCTTTGTTCTCTATATTCAGGTCAGGAAAAGCAGTTAGTATCATTATGGGTAAAACATCTCTTCTTCTCTTTATTTTCATTCGAATTTAAAAATGTCCTTGTCTATAAACTCATACGTCTTCTAAAACTCAATACTGAATCTTACAGGTAAGAGAAAAGATATTTCAACCCATGTAAATATTACCTAATTTCAGGACATACTTACAAAAAATATTTAACCATGGTGTGTTTCAGAAGTAGGTAAGAAAGTACTGTTAATAGAAAAATCTAGATGTTTTCTTTGTTATGTTGCTTGGAACCTAAGGTTACTCTTGAATTTGTCTACCTTGGTGAACCAATTTTCCCATAATTTCACTGGAAAACTATCTTACCCCATATTTTAGTAATTCTAGAAAGTATTTCCAAAGCAGTAGAACTCAGAAATTCATATTTGATATGATTAGATCAAGAAACATATTTTTTCTCCTTGTTATCCGCATCACTTCTTAAAGACCCTGTTTTCATTGTCACTTGGAACTTGAAGTTTCAACTTTCGATGATTTGCTTAGTGTTCTCCTGGCTCTTTACTCTGTCTTAAGGGAATAACTCTTGTGATACATATCATAAAATTAAAAATCCATAATCTGAAAGCAGACATCCTGGATTCAAATCTCATCTAAATAACTTACTCTGTTTCTTATATGTTGCTTGGGAAGATAGTAATAGTATTATTTCAGAGATGGGTGATATAAAATGATTTAATACATGTACTGTGCTGAGAACAGTGCATCACATATCCTGTATTAGCCATAAATGAATTAGCTATAACTATCATGCTATTATTAAATATGAAACATAACCTCCTTTACATGATTTTGTCATTTTATTTCTGAGGGAATTCTGTTTGATGTCATTATCTATTCATAGATAAAGTAGCAGACTAAGTGTTGTTTTCTTGTGTCATCAACTTCTTACCATTCTTTACAAGATATTCATACACGCTTTCATTTCTCTAGTCTGTTTCCAAAGATAATTTACCACACTCCAGATATCACCCTTTATCCCCTATTTTCTATCTTCCCACCAAACATCTATAAAGAATGTGTAAAAATTATCTACCAAAAATACTGCAGAATATTTCAAAAGCATATATTTTAAAGGTAGGACATGGACAGGACTTGGGGTATAGTACCGCACTCTGAACTGAAAACCAATTAATTGTAGAATCTTCTTAGCTTGGATCTTTTTTCTCTGTTGCTCTCATTAAAGTTGCTTTCACTCACCATAAAATTTTAGGTACAGTACTTTCTTCTCACTCATCTATAAGATGAACTCTCAGTAGGATCTTATCTAGTCTCTTAGATTCAGTGAACTGCTATGTTAATGACTTCCAAATCTAGAACTTCATCTCAGCAATTTCTTCTGGCTTCAAATCTCCATATGCTATTCAGTACCTCCTGTGTGTAACAGATGCTTCAAGATAATACATCTAAAAATGATTTCAACTATTCCAGCACCCCATCGACAGAACTTATTATTTTCTTACACAATCTATCTCAATACTTGGTTACATAATGAATATAGTATTTCACTTTTCTAATTATGATAAAACATCCAATGAATAATAATTAAGAACATAAAATATATTTTATACCCAGACTCAGTTTAAAGAATAAATACTATAACCACACTAAGCACTCTGCATACTTTCTCATGTACTTTATTACCCTTCCAAAACCAAAAAGTAACCATTATCCCAAAACTGATACTTACGCTTTCCATGAAATGTCTTTGTATTTCACTAAATGAATGTATAATCCTAAACTATATAAATATTATTTGTGCCATCAAAACTATATAAATGACTGGCTTTATATCCATCCTTTTATGTTTCTAGTTTCATCCAATATAAAAGTTCTCAAGTTTATACATTATAGTGCATTTAGCTCTACTTTACTTATGTTGAAAGCTACACACTGTCTCCTAGTTTTAAAAATACCCAATTCATTTATTTGTTACTGACATTTAGGTGAATTCCAACTTATTTTTCTAATATATATGCAACTGCTATGAACTTTGGGCATATATTTATTTCTATACACTCTAGAATTACCCGAGGCATAAATCTAGGAGGCAAATTATCAGTTACATTAGGTCTCAACATCTCAGAATTATTTATTTCAATAAGAATTTTAATCAAATATAGAAAATTTTCTAATATTTTTCTGTCCATATGACTTGCTATTATTTGCTATTCTAATCTACTGTCTATATGATACATATACTCTGTACATAATATATACTGTTATGACTTGCTTGGTGGAAAAATGTCCACATTTTTGGTTATGATTTAGCCACCCAGAGTGGTCCCAGGCCATCACAATGCTGCTGTAAGCTTGCAATGCTGATTTTCTTCTCCCTTCCTTGTTGTGATCCCCTGGAGATTTGGCCTAATTTCTTGCACATTCAAAAGTCAATGCTTGATATACTTCATTGTGAATGTATGGGTTTGTATCAGAAAACTTTCAGCACATGTTGTCTACTACATTGCCAGAAATTAAAGCCATGGCCCAATTTTTGAATCCAGATAACTGGGAATCATCCCAGATTCCCTTTCTGTAATCCCTACATTACTAAGGATTACAGAGCAATTGCTATAGTAATTGCTATAATTCGCTATCCTAAATTTCATCCAAATATTATTTTCTGCTCTACCTTCATTGCCAGACTGGTGGTTTATTTCAATCATCAACCCTTATCTGAAATACAACACTTTTTCAAGGGATCTCTTTCTAATCATTAGCATCTCTCTTTGATAAATTTCCCTTAACGCACCCAGGGTGAGCTTTCAAAACAGCAAACCCTGTAATGGTTTCCTTTTTCTTGGTGGATATTCCGCTCTTTCCTTCAGTATTTGCTTAATTTCCAGGCTCTTCATCTTTTATGTCTTGGCTAGACTTGGCTCTTCTCTTCAGTACAAGCTACTTTCGCTTTTGTCTCAAGCTTTTACAAAACTTACTTTCTCTGCCTAGATTAGTCTGAAACATATCTGAGCAAACCCTACCCATTGTAGTGCAGACTAAACATCAATTTCTTTAGAAAACTCACTCTAATAGATGATTTATATCTCACAGTTTCCCATACACAACTCCTATGTCCTTCATGTTTCTCCAACCTAGAATCTCACTATGACATACCTCAGTATGAATACCTGGTTTGAAGATTACAGTTAAAATTCATAAATTTAGTAGGAGGAGGGAAATTTCACCTCTCTACATTAGTAAGAAGGTTGATGAGAAAGTGGGTTGGGATAGGGTCATACAGACAATGTGCCTTGCTTGAGTCAGGACTCAAGGAAGCGTGGTCGGCAAGGAGGTCATGCTTGGAAGGTGTCCTCAGACAATGACACTCATCTGCTCTACCAGAGACGCAGGAACATGTACACCTGACCACAGCAATGGCTTGTCATTTGTCTGGATGAACATACATGCTTTTCTCATATGTATTTAATATAATGTGAATGACTAATATCTAAGTGCTTCATGAATTTGGGGAATATTTTGGCTTTTGGTCCTTCCATGTCTTTAACAAGTACATAATCTACTTATTGAACACCTTACATAGAACACATCCTGTGGACATGTTATGGTTAACAGTCTTTTTGCTTGATGCCTATATATCATTTCTTAGAAATCATGAAATGTGTTACTCGTTATACAAACAAAATCATTGCCATATAAATACAGAGCATTCTTTAGGATCAAGTAAGTCACAGTTTCAACAAAGCACCTACCATCTTTTCTAGGGCTGACAGAGAATAGAGCATCAATCCTCACCCAGCAGGAATGCAAGCCTTTCATAAGATTTCTTTTCTCTCTTGCAATCTTCCCATTCAAATCCTTTTCCTTATTTATATCACCTTATGTGTTTTCTTTGTACCCAAAAAAACGGCAGCCAATTTTTGTTATTTACAAAGGTTTAAAGTAGAAGTAGCACTAAAACAGATATTTGTCTTGGGTTCTATATTTAACTATTATACTGATGGTCTCCAGTCTCCTCTGCAGGTATTTTGCCTGACCTGTAACAATAATTTACATTCAACATTTGAATGTTTTCCTTTTCTCATACACCTGACAATCTCCTGTCTTCGGATTTAATTTCAGTTAACCTATCCTAAGTATACATTCTCCATGTATATGACAAGTAACTTTCTCCAGTGTTCCATATCTATATACAATTTTTCTTCATGATAAATGTCTCAGATAAATAGGTTAATGAATTAGGTGACTTGGATGTGTAGTTCATATAAATGAAGCTATTTAGTGGTGAAGTTATTTTAGCAAGTCTATCATAAGGTTCAAGACACAGCTCGTATCCTACACTGTATTTGTTGTATTTTAGGTAGACTATTCAGCTGTAAGACTCAAAGGAAGAAAAACTGTACAGTAACACAATCCTCATAAAGACTGTAGCATTTTAAAAATTGTGGTCACATTATACAAAAATTGAACAAAAGCCTGCTACCACCAGAGGAAACGTGCCATATAAAGGATGGAGTGCTGCTGGGCCTTTCCTGTTAGCACAAGTTCTTTTCATAGATCTATATTGTATTTTTTTGTGTCCTTGGTGACAGTGCTCCTCACTCAAAAGCTGTATAATATGGAGAGTAGTAGTTTATTCAAACTGGGCAAAACATTCTATAAAGTTGAAATAATAATATTGGCCACCACTAACCTCCCAGGAATACCCTGAGCAATGATAAAATCATGTTTGCAGCTTTTATAAGATCCCTGCACAAAAACAGTTACAAAAGGATGAAATTCTGGTGTGATCTGAATGACAAGTAGTGTTCATGAGGAAAAATATATTTTTGTGCATTAGTGAAACTCAAAATCAGGTGAGAAATCAGATCCAAAAATTGAGAAGAATACCAAGGAAATTCAGGCTGCTGGAGGGGATGGGGATCCACTTAGAAACTAAGAAATACTATTTAAATATTGCTTGTTTTCTTGTTTTCAATCAAATTTTTACTCAAGAACTAAAATGCATTACATTTGCTTTGGGTAAGTATGTATTAATGAGGAAGGATACTACCCTGCTTCTCTGAATTATACTTTACAAAGATCCTGGCCAAATAACTATTTCTTGTAAATGAAAGCTCTTTTTCTCACATAAGATAGATGGTCATAAATGAAATTCAATACCTGTATTGTTCATTCCACTTTCCCCATTCATTGAGCACATCCTTCCAAGCACATGTAATAGGAAAAAATCATAAATTAAACCGGAATGCCTAGCTGTTCTCTGAAACATTGTTATGTCATGATGGCCCATGAAAAAGATAGCAAGACAAATTTACTGAAATTATTCCTATTCCTCAAACATATTTTCTTCCAGAATACTTATTTAATATTTAAGATGTTAATTTCTAAGAACTCATTCTTCTATAACATGCATCTGAAAGTAATAAAGGTTTTTATAGGCATGAAAATAATTGTAGGCATTCAAGGAGCAAATCTTCCAATACCATGAAAATTTAAGGACTCAGCTACTGGATATCAAAAAAGAAATATCCAAAGTGGTAAAATTAGATACAGAACATTATATCTAGAAAACACCCCAATACAAATTTTCATACTCTGTATGTTGGAGAAAGGTGCAATATACATTTTTCTAACTGGTTTTGTCTATACTGCAGTTAGGATGAAAAATTTTAGATAATCATATTCTTGACTTTTCATTTGAAGCATAAATAAGAGTCTGGCTAAAAATAATGTAGAAATACTTCTTTTCTTTTGAATACATTAACGTAAAATTTAGCATAGGAATAATAAATCTTTTTCTTTGTGCACATACAGACACACACAGAGAGATAAATACATAGACACAGCAGTATATATTTATATGTTAGAGAGGATATACTCAGGCATGATATATAGAAATTTATTTTGTTTTCTAACAATAAAATTAAGAGTTTTCTTTATTATTTGTCTACTAATCAATGGTGACTCAATAATATTAAACATTACAATGCTTTGAGTATGTTTTAGCATTTTTTTGTCAGAAATATGAGTGAGTCAAAGATCAACACTCAAACTTTTCTAAAGAAAAAATAAATTGGAAAACATAAATCATTTCTCAAATTTTAAAAATCAAAGAAAGTGAAATTCAAAGGTCCTGACAAGCAAGCAATTTAAGGGGTAGGGGCTGTGCTTATTTTCAATCAGAAGCATAATAAAACTCAGCAATCATCTAAAATGTTGATATTTAGCTAATATTTCCCAAAATGTATGAGACACATAGTAGTTATTATCATAACCATATCTAATACATTATAATGCAATACATCAAAAATTAACTTGGCTCCTGGAATACTGAAAAGGAGACCATATTGCTTCAGTAGCAAAAACTCTGTGTTGCAAACTTCAACATCTCTTGAAGTTTCTTATCACATATTGGCACTGTCTTTTATATCTCACAAGGATGTTTTGAGCTTTAAAGCCTTATAGCTTTGGTATTAGTATTCAGAGATCCGTGCTTTATTTAAAATTCTTAAAATTTAAATCTTTATTTTATTTTTTAGTTCAGAAATAAAAACACATCTTTCCAACAATTATGGGGCTGAAAAGGGAAACTAGGGGTTTGAATATTCTTTTTTTTTTTTTGTGGGTACCAGAGGTCCACCTCAGGACCTCGTGTGCCAGCAGGTGCCTGTGCCGCTGAGCGATATCACCAGCCCCTTTTTTCGTATGTGGGTTCACGGGAGTCGAACTCGGGCCCTCGCACTTGCTGGGCAGGCGCTTAAGCCGCTGAGCCATCTCACCGGCCCAAGGGTTTGAATATTCTTAACTAAAAGATCAGATCCAAATGTATATCACAGTTCTATTGCTAACCACAGTTTTAAACAAAAAGCTTTCTGAATCCTCAAGATTAAAATTAGCTGAAATATGAACCAGCTGTAGCAGAGCTGTATTCTTGACAGTCACTTCAGCACCCAGGTGAAATTGTTGATACACTGTGTCAATTTGAGAAGTCTAGAAGCTTAACTAAGTAACTCAGCAGTTCTACATCCTAGGGTGTAGAGGACATGCTCTAGGGTGGCTGTTTATGCTCTAGGATGTTGTTACAGTTGATTCATTGTGTCAACTTGAGAAGTTTAGAAGTTTAACTGAGTGACTCAGCAGGAAGCCAGGGTCCTCACTTTGTAAACATCCTCAGCCTGTGCAAGACGAGGGCACAGAGATGGTGTGAGTGCTACTCTGCCCTAGGGCAGGTAGCCTGCATACAACATAAGGGAGGAAAAGAGGCTTGTCTCCCCCCTTTTGCTCTTGATGCTTTTACTGTCTTCTGCTGCCTTGAACTGTTGCCCCTCTGCCATGACACCCTGCTTTGGAGCCAGCTGATTATGGACTGAAACCCCTACAAACTGTGAGCTAAATAAACCTTTCCTTCCTTAACTTTGAGCATTGGGTATTTTGTCTCAGCAATGAGAGTAAAGTAACTAAGACACCAGGTCTTGTTACCAACAGGTTTCAAAAAACCTTGTGATTCCCATCAAATAATTGTAGAAACAACCCCACATTAACTATTTTTTAAACAGCCTATTATGTTCCATGCTTCTATTCATGAAGTACACATGAATATTTCCTAATCTACATCACTGTTTAACTTTATCCTATAGGGTACTGAAATGTAAACATATTAAAATTTACTCCATGGTTGCTAACACATATATACTATTTACCATATAGCAAACTGACCTCAAAAGATTTAAAGCTTCTCCATGGTTGTATAGATCATTTGATTGATATTGACTTGAATAGACATAGAAATCATCATACTTACATTTATATTCTTCTTCATAAATATAGTTTTCCTTTTAATGATTTAAAAATTATAAATGAAGAAGCATTTCTTTAGATTAACATTACCTTACATCTTATTTCCATTTATGAACTTAATTTCTGATTTAGAGTCATGACTTCTTAAATTGGCAGCAATTTTTTAATTCAAAGCCATTATCATGAACATAAATAATGGAGTTATAATTGTTCTAGCTTATTTTGACCTCTAACCCTCAATTTGAGGACAGTATTTGAAGATGTAAGTTTTGGACTATAGATTCCATTACATTAGTAATATTTGACACTCACACTTCCTCAAATCAGCACTCCAATTTCAGATTGAGGAGGTATAAGAGGCTCATTCATTGGTTAGACTGGTACAATTCACATGCATACTGTTTCTTTGATATTATACCTCTGCATGCAAATCTTCAGCCCTTATATAATATTTTCTTATATTATCAAATATAGACTTGAGTATTATAATTTTTTGGAATACAGAGTTGACCATTAGGTTTCTGAATTTTTTTTTTTTGTGGGTACCGGGGGTCGACCTCAGGACCTCGCGTGCCAGCAGGCGCCCATGCCACTGAGCGATATCACCAGCCCTTTTTTCGTATGTGTGTTCCAGGAGTCAAACTCTGGCCCTCACGCTTGCCAGGCAGGCGCTTACACCACTGAGCCATCTCACCGGCCCAGGTTTCTGAATTTTTACGTTGCTTACAATAAAAAAGATCATCTCTCTTATCCTAGTTTATATTTCTGACATTTTTTCATTTATATTATGGTGTCTTGTTCAATCTAGACCATTTTTCAGGAGCTGTCACTCTGATCTTCCCAAGGCTTGTAGGGATCACTTGTCTCTCCTATTCTCATGGTTTTGCTTGCCAACTGAGACAGCATAATAAAAGAATGCAGGTCTAAATCATGGTGAAATTTCCACCCCTTTTGGTACTCTACTTCTAATACCAAATTGTTGTCCATTAGAATTATGTTTGGCTGCAGATATTGGGCAATTTGTCTTAATCTTATATAGATTTTTCTTAAATAAACAAAGGTGAAGCAGTTACTAAAGCATATGATTAAGAATGCCTCTATCTTTCAGTTCTCTTTTTTATTAATGTCTTTTCTTCTCAGCTTGTCACCACAAAGCTGTTATTTTGTTCCAGTAATTCTTTTGGGGAAAAATGGAACAAAGATCTTATTATCCTCTCTTAAAGGTTTTTTTTTTTTTTTTTTTTTTTTTTGGGTACCAGGGGTCGAACTCAGGACCTCGCGCACCAGCAGGCACCCATGCCACTGAGCGATATCAGTGGCCCTTTTTTTGGTATGTGGGTGCCGGGAGTCAAATTCAGGACCTCACACTTGCCAGGCAGGCGCTTATGCCACTGAGCTATCTCACCGGCCCTCTCTTAAAGTTTTTGTTTGACATGTGCATATTGAATTGGATTCTTACAGCATCAGCTTGGTTTACCCAAATTCCCTTCTTCGTATGAATACAAGTGAGGCTAATCAAAAGTGAAGCAGTACATTTCTTGGAAGTTTAAGATGATATAGAAAACACAAAGTTTGCAGGTTTGACATTAATTTAGAAATTGTGCAGCCAAGCATGCTGGTGTACACCTGTAATTGCTTCACTCAGGAAGCTGAGGCAGGAGGACTGCTGTGAGTTTAGGACAACCTGAATTACAGAGTGAGACCATCTCAAAAAAAAAATAATAATAATGTGAGCTACAGACTAATTGGTGCCATCTTGTTCTTGCTTTTCCCAATCCAGTATTTCCACTTCCTTCCCAATTGTTAACAAAGAAAATGTACAGCAAGCTTATACCTCATCTCTACTCTGGCAGCTTCATGAGCATGGATTGCAGATTTTCATGGACGTTCATAATCCAGCATTCATATTAGTGGTAATGAATGGCCTGAATTAAGTGCTTCAATTCTTCTTTTCAGACATAGGCTTCCCTAGAATCTCACACAACTATGTGAAGTTTAAGTCTTATAAGGCATTTTTTTCTCCAATACTGATAGGGTTTTGGCTTTTTGTTAGTACTAATAGTGGAATTAGTATATAAGATAGTATAGAGAACTGTAGGCTTGTTATCCCAAAGAATTTTAATATCACAAAAGTTCAGTTGTTTGTATTGACAGAAACCAGGAGGGTAGTCATGTTCAGGAATCCTATGGAGGCTGGGGAAACAGAAAAAGCAGAATGATGGATTCTGTCATGGCAGTCCACATGATTGGGTTAAAAAGATATGCAACATTCCATACACTGGCCCCAGTGTTACAAGTAACTCTGCAACATTGTTTGGTTGGCTGAAACTTGGACTCCAACACAGACTAAGGTGCATTAAATAAAATACCACAGTGCCCTTGGGATAGTGTCAAGGAATGTATAAAATGTTCAGGGAGACTGGAGTAGTAGAGCGGATTTATTATGAAATGTCTGTTTATACACTTCCTCCCTATTTTTCCTGGAAGACTTCTGAGAATACTGGCTTTTCCATGATTCTGAGAATCCTTGGTGAGAGGAATTCCAACATCCTGGACAATCTCTATGGTAAATGTCCTCTACAGGCCAGGGATAACTGTGAGATTGGCTGTCATCATATCCAGTTCCTTGATTTTAATTGGTTTGGTGGGATCCTTAAGTGGCCAAAAGATGGCACCTAATCTCAAGGGACATAGTGGTCATTTTTACTATAGTAGTCAACAAAGCCAAATTAGAAAATGAAGTAGTTTGCTTCTTATACCTTGGATGTTAGCACATTGAAAATGCTGTATCTGACACTGATTATATATATATATATATATATATATATATATATATATATATAAAATACATATATATACATACATGTATATATGCAGGCTACGTAGAGATTGTGAAAGAGGAAAACATCTGACATTTGTAAAAGTAAATAAATAAAACTGAAAATGAATCATAGGGACACAAGGTCCTTTAACCAAGTTCCAGACTTAACCCATGTTACTTCTCTTGAGTCACTGAATAAAGAAAAGACTAATTTTCCTCTGTTTTTCATAGTACCCTTTGAGTCTCTGTAAATTTATCTGGTAGCTTCCAAAGGCCCCCAGAGGCCAAGATGCCAAATATAGAAAAAGCAGTTTTTAGTACTCTCAGACACTCTGAGATAGGCACACAGAAAGAAGAGGTGGCACGGAGGGAAAAAGAAGTCCCATAGACTAATTCATTTATTTGATCCAGGACGTTATCCAAACAGGTTTTCTACAGAAATCCTTACTTGGTTAGTTGGTAGCAAGCAGTCACCAGTTGCAGGAGATCATACTGTGACTGAGACGTAGCAGTAGCACTTTAAGTATGTATTACAATGCTCGAATAATCTTTTTAAAGGAAGCTCTAGAAAGTAGGGACCCATTCCACAGACTGGAGATACATGTCTAATTAATTTGTAAAATTTCTGGTTATGCTTCTTTTTAAAATTTTGGACTGACAGATAAAAGCATAAAAATTGTTCATATTAATGGGTACCATATAATATTTCAATGAATATATGTATTGACTAACATGTAAATCAAGTAAAACATATGTATCCCCACAAATATTCAGCACTTCTTCATGCCAAAACATCCCATATCCATTCTTCAAGTTTTGTGAGAAATATAGTATACAATTGTTAGGTATGGTCACTGCATCCTAACCCACAAGATCTTCTTACTGTTATCTAAACTTAACACCTTACTGAATGGAGAAAAGTTGAAAATTTTCCCTGTGAGATCGGAAACATAATGAAGATTTCCATTTTGACCAATTTTGCTAAGAGTACTACTAGGAATCCTAACTAGAAAAATCTAGCAAAAGAAACAAATATAGGGATTCCAAACTGGGAAAGAAGAAAAAAAAATCACTCTGCAGATGAGACTACCTTACACAGAAAAATGCCAAGAACTCCACCAAAAGCTATTAGAACTAATCTAAAAATTTAGAAAAGTTTCAGGACACAAAGGCAAAATGCATATATTAATGCTATATAATAGTGAATTATCTAAAATTGCAATAAAATAAGCAATCTGATATAGCACAGCTATATAAAACCTAAATCCATGAATAAATTTAACTAAGAGATGAAAGATGTCTACAGTGAAAACTATCAAAAATTGATGAAAGAAATTAAAATGGACACACACAAAAATAAACCAAAGACATGTTTAAGGGTCAGAAGAGTCAATATTGTTAAATGTCCCTACTACTCAAAAACACAATACCAATGACACTCCACAGAACTTGGAAAACAATCCTAAACTTTGTATGGAAACTTAAGAGACTCTGAATAGCTAAAATAATTCTTAAAAAAGGAATAAAGAGGGAGACAGTATACTATCTGACTTTGAAATATAATTCAAATAAAAATAACATTGTACTGGTATAAAAGCAGACACACACATCAATGGAACAGAATGGAAAGCCTAGAAGTAAGTCCATGGATCTACGGCCAACAGATTTTCAGCAGAGTTGTTAAGAGCACACACAGGAGAAAAGACAGTCTTTTCAACAAATAGTGCTATAGGAAAATCTAATATCCACAAGCAGAAGAATAAAACTAGACACTTCTCCTCCGGTTAAAAGAAATGAACTCAGAATGGATTAAAGACTTAAAATTAAGATGTAAATTTATTGAAAGAAAAAATAGGACATGAGCATGGGCGATGAACACATTTTTTCAACAAGACCTCAATAGCACAGTAAATAAAAGTAAAAAGAGACAAATAGTATTGAGTCAAAACAAAAAGCTTCCTCACAGCAAACAACAGAGCGAAGAGAAAATCTAGGGTATCTTATTAAAATATGATTTTATCCATTTTATGTGATTTTATCTATTTTAATTACCTAAACTGGACCTTCAGAATTATAGTGGTATGTACCAGACCACAAAGTCCTGAAATGGGATGAATTTTTAAAATTATTTTTAGTTTCTTCAAACTAGTGGTTTCTTGCTCATAATTTTGTTCTTTGTATTATTATTGGTTTATAATACACATCTATTTGAAAATTTTAATAAATTCACAAAACTAGTTCATACTAGAATATAGGGTTTTTTTGAGCTATAAACTAATAATAAAGAAGAGTTAAACATTGTAAAACAGTTTTTTCTCTAAACCTCAATACTTTGTTTAACAACACGTCAAAAGAATTAGGAAATCTCTTGGGTGTGAGTTTCCAAAGGTTGTTAGCCAAATCTCTTTTTATTTCTTGTATTTTATTCATTTCTTATAGCAATTTGACAAGAAGAGGCAGCAATTAAATGGGAATAAATGAATGGCAGTAATTCAGTAAGTCACTGACAGGGTACTACAAGGGAAGTAGACATATTTGCACACATTTTTCTCAGTTCTGTCTCAAAGCCCCAAGGAAATATTACCATATTACATATTCAGTTAATAACAAATGGATGAAAGAAACATAAATTTGCATCACTGAATCAAAAATTAATCACTTTATATTATGAATCATTAAGCCTAACATGAAATGTTCAATTAATGCAATGCCAAAATTGACTGAATATTCCTAATTTGCCTGTAGAAAATAATATTTGAAATGAGTAAAAATCAGTTATTGTTCTAATTCTTTTAAATAATTTAAAGACTTTAAAAATATGATTACTACTTGGGGCAGAGAAATTTATTTCAAGAATCCCAATGAATATTTCAAGACTCCACCATTTACTTGGGGTTTTTCTACCACATTGGCTAAATTGTTTTTAAATACTTTACACATTTTTGCAATCAAGAGAGCATGAAAAGAAACTACTTATTTTTAAATATTTCTTTGATAAAATCCATTAGTAAAGCACAACTAACATTTATGTGGAAAATTCTTATTAATGCACAGAACACAAAAAATACGTTATATTGTTATTTAACAGTATCTAAATCCTTTTCCAGTAGCAGGGTGATTTTAGGAGTTTGATAAATAAAAAGAAGTTAAGCTTGTCCTGTTTTCACATTTATAAGCAACTTTGTGTATATTATGTTGTCTTGAAGAACAATATAGTAAGAAATTCACGGTGTCTCTAAATGAGCTCCACAGTGACTAGTAGGAAGATGATTAATACAAGCCACCTTTCTCCTTTGATGCTATTGGATCTATTCTTTAAATCAGAAATATTTCTTGGGAGATACTCTGGCTTCGAATACGGTTTGAGTGCTTTCGCCAAGGGTTGCGTTCGTCATGTGTTGTTGCTTAATATACACTGTAGGGAAAGAGACTAGAAAGTTAGTCTGACTGTAGCGTTCGGATGCGGGGCATTTAGGAAGTAATTAAGATTAGATAAAGTTATCAGGGCACAGACCTCTTGATTAAATACCAGTGGCTTCCCTGAAACAGGAAAGACACTGCAAGAGTCACACGCTCACATTTCCTGGGTTTCGGCAGGTGAGGTCCTGCAGCATCACAGCACTTAGCCAGCAAGGAACCGTCACCAAATGCACCTCTAGATAAATAGGATTCTTTTCTCTCTGAAGTTACCAGCCTCCTATATTTTGATATAGTAATGCAAAACAGACTAATAAAAGTTCTTGTGAAGAGAGATGTAGATCTATACACAGTGGAGATCCTTATAGAGAAGACACATAAATTAAGCAGTACTTCAATTGTAATCTAAAGTTGAGATCTTATAATAAAACATTTTTCATGAAAGAAGTTTTCCTAGTTCGTAGTTTGCTAGAGAAAACACAGTACTTCTTTTTTTAAAAAAATCAATGGATACTAATAATATCTCTTTTGGATTGAAGATAAATAGAGACGCAGGTAATTTCAAGTATACCAATTTCAAGATGATTGAAATAAGTGTCCCATATGTGTTTGGCTCTTAGGAAAATGTTGTCAAACCATTTTGCATATGAATATACATAAGAAAGGAGAATTGAGCACAGTTTGTTGAAATAGGACAAGGTCACATGTCTTATACTTCTAGGAAAGAGTGTAAGGCCATTCACTGCAGCTTCTCATTGCTGTTTGTTTAATTGATTCAGCAAATTAGGCCCCTACCAATTATCAGTCATTTTGAATCTAATATTTGAGAACTGTTAAATCATTTTTACAAAATTGATAATAAAAATATAACCTTGTGAAAATTGTGAAATACAGTGATAAATAAAATACAATCCTGGGTCTTTAGACATTAAAGTCTTAGAAGTAATTGTACAACAAGGTAGGATGTCTAACTCAGGGCAAGATGGCTGACCCTATTGCTTCGCATTGGGATTTACACTGTGGTACACTTTACGCTCCACAGCTTCCCCCGAGATCAAAATGATGTGTTAAACCATTCAATCCTAACAAAAATCTAAAATATAAATGACAGAACTTTTCTTATTTTATAGATTAGGAAATAGAAAAAAGCAGATGCTAAATAATTGGCCCAAGAGTTAGAAGAACTCAAAAATAATAAAACACTTATATTTATTGAGCCTGTATTATATGCCAATCTTTCTAGTAATTATGTTCTCATAACAACCATATGAAATCATATGTATTAACTCCATTTACTTCAAAACTTATGAAATATATATTAGTGGCTCAGATTAATCTGACTGGTTTCCAGTCTGAGCTCTTCTGTTTCGCAGCTGAGTGTTTGGGCTATAACCTTTCAATGCCTGTTTTTCTTATCTGTACATGAGAAGAGCAATAATATGTAATATACATGATCATTATGAAAACTCAAAATGATAAATAAAGTGCTTAGAACACTTCCTGGTGAATGGTGATTATCTAATAAATTTTAGCTGATGTTGTTAATATTAACATTATTATTACTATTAAAATATATATCACTAAAAGTCAATTAGATAATAAGAGTTGAAGTTGAAACTCCAGTCCAGATAACATAGGAGACTAAATTTAATAGTCAAATTTAGAAGTACTGTCTCAGAGGTAGAAGTGCTATATATTTGTTTAAAACATTTTCTGCAGAAAATTTCTCTAACGTGGTATTTGTACAATGAGAACCTATGTTGAAAAAACTAGTACATTATTGGATAATGGAGAACACTGAACATTGATCTAAGTCTATGGGATTGGGATCTATTGTTTCTATGAACTGAGGAATTATTGAAGACATTTTTAACAGAGGAATTGATTATGGACATCGGTATATTTATTTGGGATCCATAATAATGACTGGGAAATTTTCAGGAAACATAATACAAAAGAAAAATTACAAGGATGTAGAAAAAGCTCACAAACATAGTAAGTTCAACTTCCAGTATGGCTAAGTTCCTATTGAGCACAAAAGTCTCGGAGATAATTACAAATTCCAAAGAAAAAAGTCAAGCCTAAAGCAACTAGAGCATAATAAAAAGCAAACGGATTCTTGAGGAAGAAACTAAAATTATTTGGGTTGGTGGGGGATGACATTAAGAAAACGGTTTTTGACTACCAGTCCAAAATGCAAAGCCAAGTAAGTATCAGCTAGGGGAACTCATGTAAATCTGAAAACTTTTCTAAACATTCTGGAAGCCCACCCATAAGGGAGTGTATAAATTCTTATTTTTCATAGAATGAATCATTGATATATGCAATGACACAGATGAATCTCAAAACTATGATGAACAAAAATAATTTCACACGAAGAGTACATAGTAGACAGTCCCAAAGGCAAAACTAATATGGAGGTTAAAAACTGAAACATTAAAACATCTGAAAAATGGGAGTAAGGATTACCTGTCTTTGTGTTTATGTATCTAATCTCGTCTCTTTTCCTACACACACACCACCACCACCACGAAGTAAGGACATAGAGAACATTATGCTTACAACTCTGAGATGAGATCGATGGAAAGGTAGACACATAAATACACGAAAAACAATCTAATACAGTTTTTATGGTAGAATACAGATGTCAGGCACAGATTATTCACTAAAAAGTTATTTACACTTTCTACTTTTATAAACAAATAAAATATTCAAAATAAGGATCTGATGCGCTGGTAAACCAGGGTGGCAGTGTTAATAAGTTTATCACTTCTTAATTTTTTGCTGCTTATCAAGCAACTATTAACAATTTTCTTTATGTTATTTAATCAATGCAAAAATGTGTGATATAATCACATACAAACAGACATGCACACATACATGTAATGAAAAAATCAAAAAAACTGATCACATAACTAGAACCAGATATTACTTAGGAATATCCATAACCATATCTATAACCATAAAGCCTATATCTATAAATACAACCAGTACATCACAAGATATGTTGGAAATACTGAGAACTTGTAAAAGAAAGTAGAGCAAGGTATTGGATAATACTACACTGGCAGTGTACTTTGTAGATCAGAAACATTATATTTTTAAAAAATTATTGAATAATAGTGCCAATAATGAAAATAAAAAATTTGGTAAAGTTTATATCAGTAGATGAAGATAAGAAGAAGAAATGACAAATTCAATTAAGAACATACTGAGTGGATGATGTAGTCTTGATATCTGAACAAAGATGTTTACCAGTAACAAGAAATGTGCAAAATAGAAATGACCTTACTGTGAGTTTAAAACATTGTATTATAGATCACATATGTGGAAGTAGGTGTTGAATATTTTAAATTGGTGAGATCGTCAGAAGAAATTATGTACATGTACCAACTCCACACAAAAATGTAACTATTATTTACTACAAACAAGTACTAATACAAAATAAAAAACAATTGTGGCATGCATTACTGCGAGTAAAATCCAGAAAAGAAGGTAAAATTTATATTATGGCTAGTTGGTTCATTTTGAAATTTTTGACACCATTATTGACACAATACCAATTACTTAGCCATGAAATACCAGCTTTGCCCTTTTTTTCGCCTTCTAACTCTGTGTACCACTTGGCAGAATGCAGCCGCATGAGCAGTTTTCTATAGCCACTTTCGATTCAATTCTACCTCATCAACAGAATTTTTGAGTCTCAAGACAGAGCTTTGAACTCTACAGTCTAACAAATGACCTCGATTTTCTTCAAGTTCATTGCTAACCTGTAAGCACTGACTCAGCATTGCTGTTCATCGTCTTTCTTATGATGAATTTTCTGAATGCAGTTATCAGAGTATGGCGGATTCCATAGGACTGCTTCAAGGACCTCTGCAGAGGTTGGCATACGATTGAGAATTCATGAGCTGCTCTACATTTGAGTCTTTTCTCTGGATGCATACATTTAGCTGATAATGCAGTGAGCATTCAAGGGCTAGGTTAGAATCACGGATTGCTTCAGTTTTCATTTTATCAGAAGCTAAAATGTCAAAAGAAATGTCTTGCACCATGTAACAAGTTTTATTAGGGTGAAACACTTTTTGATGGTGAGTGTACTTAATTTTCCTAGGAATGTTGGATTCTTCCCTATTAAAAGTAAATGAAAATCTATTGTTACTTCTTTAACTTCTAGAAACATCGCCCTTATGTTTATTTAGAGACATTGTTCTCTTTGGTTATAAGCTTATAACCAATTTTTCAGAAATCTTTCTGTTGTCTTTTATTCCAATTTAAAGTTCTTAACAGTATTTCTGATAATTTAAAAATTTTTGTATCACTAAAAGCAACTAAGAAGGAATGCTCATCTTGGCAGAAAAGTAGCATATTAGTAATGTTAAATAAAATAGGTATTTAAAAACCTTTAAAACTCATTTTCTATTTAGTAAATTTTACACGCTATCAGAATATTTCCTATGTAATATTTCATATGTTCTATAAAATTTGATGTTATTATTGTAAAAAAAAACCAGCTTCAATTGTGTATGAAAATGTAACATATTATGTATAATATATAAATACATATATATATGGAACATCAATTTCAGATACCTGTATTTAAAAATCAAATTTTGCAAGAAGGAATACATTTGTACTCTTCATCTTGCACTATAGGGGGAGTATAATTATGACCTTGGAAAGAATATTCCAGGGGTAGGTTTGAAATTTGTCATTTCAGCTTCACTGTAAGTCTCAATAACAAAGAACTTTAGTGTGCATTAAAAGCTCTTTACACTGCATGGAGTCAGAACCAAGCTTCCTGGAGCTTGAAAAGAAATGGGCCCAAAGCAGAGTGTTAACATTTTGGAGAGAGGAAAGTTGTTCCCTATATCTGACCAAGGCATAAGCTTTTCAAATATTCAGTACTGTTTGTAACTCTTAGCGCAAAAATTTAAAAGGTGAGTATCTAATTGGCTTCTGTATGGATGAGCCAAATATAAGAAGTGGTTTGGGAGATTCATTACATCTTTGCAATTAATTTTAATCAGGTTAATAACATCTCTTGTTCACATGCTGTCTGTTTTCAGTACTTTGTTAAGTATTTCCATAGTCATTCATAATTTTTATTTTGTCTTATTTTACTGAGAATTATTTTTAATAAATGAAATATTAATCGGTCATTTTAAAAAAGGTATATATATAACAAGATACATAAATACAAATAAACAAATATGGTTATACACTGGAAACATTACTTTAAAATAAATATGACTCTGATATGAGTGATTCCCTCAGAGGAAGAAAACTTGGGAGCTTGGAGAAACTTTTCTACTACTATCTATCAAATTATGTACACAGTACCTTCTAAAATGAATAAATATAATGGTACAATAAGTTTAGTCTATTTTCCCTATATTTGACCTGATGTATTTTCTCAAAAAAAAAAAAAAAAAAACTTGAAACAAAATTTTCCTTTACATTTCACAGCATAATTTGGTTTACTTTTAGATGAAAAAATAGCCTACTCATTCACTCTCATTTTATATCACATTAAATTCTATTTATATTCTCTACACCAATTCTTTGATTCTATTAAATGAAGAGTACTTGACAATGTGTATGGATGACATCTTATTTGTCTGTTCCTATAATGAACTAGATGTTTTCTGCTCTTTGTTAATATACAGGATAAAAATATTTAGGATTATGTAGGTTGGTGTATATATATATATATACATAAGATATATATATATGACAGTAGAATATGTACATTGCATTGTATATAAATATTAAGGTTACATGTGTAGTAGTATCTTACTGTATTGTGCAATTTTTTTATTGTTCCCAGTTGGATGGCTCTAAAAACTGTGTAGATCATTTAAATCTACAATTAGCTGGTACTAACAAGTTAATAACTCTTCGCATCATAATAGCTAGTGTTTTGTTGGCTATTCAAATCTTTCCTACAAATTTTCAGTTACATAACAATGTTTCTTGGTAATTTGCAGGAATCTTGTGCAATGTAGGTATCACCTACATTATAAGATGTACCGTATATATACGAACTTGGTAACAGCTGTTCATATATACATCACTAAATAATACTATATTGATGAATTCAATAGTTATAAATTTAAAATGCTATAATAAAATGATATACTATAATTTATAAAATGTATTTTTCCTTTTTTGCAGTAAAAATAGTGTTACTTCTAAATATAAGACAAAATCTAGGTTGACTTAAGAGCTTTAGTCACCACAAATTTTTTCCAAAGTTTATAATTTGTCATTTAACTAATAATTTGTGACATCAGTCAACAAACATCCTTAGTTGCAAAATAATCAATGTTCCACTGTCTTTCATATGCTTTGGAGTTCTTTAGATTTCCTACTGAAAATTCTTGGTCACAGATACAATATCTTCCTAATCTTTCATTTATTAGTTTTGTAATTTTACATATCTAATTGAGAGGCTCTAATCTATCGAATTCGATTCCATAGTATGAAGCACAAATATAGTGACATATTTGTTAAGAACTATTCTTACAGACTGACAGACAATACATCAATATTAACTACAGTATTGTATTATTTTACATTTATAATTTATAATAAAATGTATATTAATATCTCTCTTTTATTTTAATTATCTCTTTTTCATTTTCAATAAGTGTATCTTAGTGCTGTTTTAAAAACTACTGTACATCAATATGTTCTAGGAAAATTTTTCTCCTTAGCGTAATTCTTAGATCTGGACTTAGTCATTGTTGGCTATTTCCAAAAGCAAGTGGGATACATTTATTTCATTTCACAAGAAAGTTAGATTGGCATTACACTAACATTATATAACAGAATATTCCCCATAAATGACAATACTTTATAACTCAGTTTCATTATGTTTCCTTTTCATATCCATGGTAAATGTTGATATTCTGCTCATTTTATAAATGGCACTTTGTATTTTATTTTCTAGTGCATTAATGTTATAGAAAAATCATATTAGTTTGTAAGTTGATCTTTCCCACAAATTTCCTAAATCCGCTATTAGTTTCAAATAATAATGTGTTGATTATGTTTGGCATCCTATACTACTAACTACATCATATATGATTAAATGCTTTAATTATTCCACTCTGATCCCTAGGCCTGTCTTTCTGTTATATAATTTTGACCATAAAATCCACAATCATAACCTAAAGTAGCAACAACATATAATGTCTTCCACTATTTTCACCTAAATTAACACAACTGGGCTTTCTTCATCACATATGCTTAATGTCAATTTTTGGTAATTAGTTCATCACATTGAAAAGTTTGCTTGCTGGTCTTAGTTCTTATTTTCTAATAAATAAGGGAAGAGCATTTTTAAATTATCTCTTTCTTTTTCTCCAATACAGTGAAATTCCTTCCCTAGCAAATTATGAATTACATTGCATGAAACTTAAATATTATTGTTGAGAAATACAGCATATGTCTTAGTTACTTCCCTCCTTGCTTAGACACAATACCAACACCCATGACTTAAAGGAGGAAAGATTTATTTTAGCTCACAGTTTGTAGAGATTTCAGTCCATAGTCCACTGCCTCCAAGGCAGAGCAGCATGGCAGAGGGACATATCAGAGGCATGGAAGTGGCAGAAAGGAGAGGGAGAGTGAAGCAAAGATCAGGGAAGAGATAGATCCACACCCCCAGTGACCTCCCTCCTCTGGCCAGGCTTCACCTCCCAACACCAGTTAGCTATAAACTCATCAGTGGACTAAGCCACTGATAAGTGTCACATCCCCATAATCCAATCACCTCCCCAAACACCAACTATAAGCCCATGAGCATTTGGGGGGATGCATCTAGATCTATACCATAACAACATACATAGGATTACATTCAGTATGCATTTAAAGTTTAAAATTAATGAAATATAAGTCCTCCATGTAATAATGAATTTCAAACTTATAGGTAAAAAAAAAAGCCTAGTATTTCCAACCAATGAAAAAAGCACAAGTTAAAGAAAAGATAGTGTCTCATATATTTCAGAAATATTGAATGATTATACATAATTATCCTATACGGTGTATGAAACAAATATAACTGGGAGAGCAGATTGGAAATTAGAATTTAAGGTGAAATACTGGGAAAGCAGATTGGAAATTAAGTTAAAAAGTTTATGGTGAGAGTAGTAGTGTGTTAGTCACTTCCCATTCCTATGTAAAAATACCCAACACCCACAATTTAAAGGAGGAGAGGTATATTTTGGCTAACAGTTCCCTCTATTCATCTAATGGCAAGGCAGAAAAAGCAGTTGCATGGTGATCGACGTATGGCATAAGAGAGGACTCGCACCCTCCTTAGCTAAGTTGCTCCTAAATTCTCGTTAGAGGTGAGGCCAGGAAGACATCTGAATGGTCTCTCTCTCTCTCTGAGAGTCACCCACCCTTTCTTTGTTGCACCATCGTTCAAGGGTAAACAACACACACTTAGGAAGTCAGAGATGGGAATTAATTAGTCAAAACCCACAGTCCCTGACTGCAGGAAAAAGGGCTTTTGTGGAGTTAAAAATGAATCCAAACCAGTCTGCATCTCAAAGAAGAAAAGAGGCCTATTCTTCCTGAGAATTCCACCTTGGCACCCTCGTTGACTGCTGCAGTTGCTGCCAACACCTATAGCTTCACTTCCTGCTCCTGACTTATCTACTCACAGCCAACTGAACTCATTCCAGCTAGCTGTTACCTGCATTTGGCTATAGAGAACCTCCCCCCGAACCTTCTGCTTCACAGCTATGCCTATCCTGGTCAGATGGCATCATCTAATGCCCACCTGAGGTGACTGACAGCAATTCCTTCTGAGTTCCGCATTTTGACTGAGCAAAAACTGGACTGTCAGCCTTGATGAATGAGTTGTCATGGCTTTTCCAAAGGTTGCCTCACCTAGAAACAACCCAGTTGAGCACTTCTCGAAGATATCAAAAAGAGGGACAAAAAGTCCATCAGTTACCTAGAAACCTGATAAAAGAAAATCATCTGATGTCCATAATAAAATCCAGTTATGGACACAAAAATAAATGCCCCCTCTGTCTTCAAGACACAAAGAAACCTGACTATCCAGGCCCACCTCAACCTGAACCTCTCCTCGCCCTGCCAGGCCTGGATGGATAGGACAAACCAAGCTCTATCAAATTGGGCCCCTGAGAGTCCATGGTCATTGCAAAAGTCAGGAACAAATGCGTGACTTTCATGTTAGACAATGGAACAGAACTCTCTGCCTTCAAAAGTTCCCTCTGTCAAAATGTTACTATCACTAGGGCAACTGGGACTCTTGCCTCTTGCCCCTTCTGCCAGGCATGAACTTGCAGCCTGAGAAGACATCAAACATAAATTCCTGTCACTACGCCAGTCAGGCTCCCTCTTGTTTAACCCTACACTTTCCCCGAGAGGAAGATGACACCTTCATCCGCCTGAGGCAGATAACCATAATCCTGAAATTCTGATCCTGATGGACTGTTAATCACCTTGGAACACTCCTCTCCTCCTGGTAAAAATGCCCGGTGGAGATTACCGACTAGTGCAAGATCTCTGTGCCATCAGCAACAAAGTCATCACCTTACACTGTGTGGTTCCTGACCCATACACCCTTTTTGGACTGTTCTAGATTTAAAAGATGCCTTCCTCTGCTTGTTAGTAGCTCCCATAAATCCTTTCAACTGGGAAAATCCTGAGACAAAAGGCCATCACACTTGGACTCAATTGCCATAAGGGGTTAAGAACTCTCCCACTACTTTCAGGGAGGCTCTGATGACAGATCTGGCCAAGCAACCAGCACCTTTTCTCCAAGATAGCTTGTCTCTCTGTCTCTTCCAGCTCCAACACAGTCCCTCAAGCAAATAGTATAGATTGCCAAACTGCTAAAATATATCTCTCCTGCCTGTAATGCCAGTTCAGAATCTCAGAGCTGACAATGCTGCCATGATTGCCCTCCATATACATTTCTTCAGTCTTCTGCCACCCACAGCTTGCTGGTATACCAGCCTGGACTTATAGAATGCCTCTTTCTGCCTTCAATTGGCTCTTGTCAGCCAATCCTTCTTCACAAAGACCCCAGTTCTCAACTTGAAAGTCAACTGACCTGTTCTTAACCTCCCAGAGGTTAAAAACTCGATTCCCAGCACAAAATATCACTGCACTTCTGATTAATAGCACCCAAGCTGCCTGCTGGAGACACAAAACTCTGCTACAATATCTGGCAGAAACTGGTTACAAGAAGGAAACTCCACAATTTCCTTAGAGCTGCTGGCTTCTATAGAATCTGGATCCTTGAGATCACAAAAATAATGATGCTTACTCAGATTGTCAGCCCCTGGGACTGCCCAATGTCCTACCTATGCAAATACTTGGATCCAGTCACTAAGGGCTGCCTCCTCTCTCTGCCTTCACACTATAACAGCCACTGTCCTTCTGATCAAGAAAGTTGACATGCTCACCTTAGGCCAAGATCTAACTGTCCAGGTGCCACATGCTATACTGGGATAAAAAATAAAGCCCCTGAGCTGGTGAGATAGCTCAGCAGCAAAAGTGTCTGTCTAGCAAGCATGAGGTCCTGAGTTCGACTCCTGGTACCCACATACAAAAAAAGGACCGGTGATATCGCTCAGTGGCACAGGTGCCTGCTGGCATGTGAGGTCCTGAGGTTGACCCCCAATACCCACAAAAAAAAAACCCTGACAGATGCTGAGTACCCCCTGTTTATGGATGGAAATAGCTGTGTTAGAAATGGAGTCCGGGGGGCTGGTGAAATAGCTCAGCAGTGTAAGCGCTTGCCTGGCAAGCGTGAGGTCCTGAGTTTGACTCCCAGAACCCACATAAAGTAAAAAAGGGGCCGGTGATATCTCTCAATGGCTCAAGCACTTGCTGGCAAGTGCAAGGGCCTGAGGTTGACTCCCGGTACCCACATTAAAAAAAAAAAAAAAAAAGAAATGGAGTCCGACAGGCTATGCTGTGGTCACCTTGAACAAAGTTATTTTGGCCAAAGCTCTCCTGCTATTGATTCTGCTGCTGTTTGGAAACCTGCCACCAATGATGCCAAACCTGTGCTCCTAACTCCCTCCAGGGATCCAGTTGACTGAAACATCAATCCCAGACAAAAATTTTTACCCAGTACTCTCAGATGACCAGAGCCAGACCTGCCCCCACCATTTGTTCTGCAAGTTCAAGCCACAGTGCTGGCTCCTGTACCTCTGCAGCCAGCTCAGGCTTCAGCATCTGCATCACTGGTCCTGACCTCATGCAATATAGTGGACTCTCTCCATTTAAAGACATGTAGATATGTTACACAGAAATAAAACATAAACCTACAGAAACAACTTCCAGACAGTTAAAAGACCAGCTATATCTGTAGACATTCCCGCACATACATATAACCCAGATGCATATTAACTACCTCTACAAGTTTCAGAAATTCAGCCTTAGATTCACTGGAGAATTTACCTGGACAGCTCCTCTGGGGCTTACTCTGAAGAGACAACATACTCAAAGCCCTGCGCTGGTCGCTCTGGATGCTGACCAGTAAGGCATGGCTGAAGCTTGAGGAAACCGCTCACAGGATTGCTCCTTGCTTCCCCACCCCCTTCTAACTGTGGGACAGTTGCCCCAAGAAAATAGAACAATCAACCAAATGCTTTACCAAGATTTGATGAGCATCCAAGGCACATTGGACACTCTCCTAGATCAGATTAACTCCCTCACTCCCTTGCCAGAGTAATGTTATAGAACAAACAGGCCTAAATTATGTCTCTTCCTAAAAGCAACTAAGGAAGAAACTCTGTAATAAGACAATCTTGGGAAGCTTGGCTAGGGCCCATCCTAGGATCACTGACAACCCTATTACTGCTTCTAGTTGGGGCTTGTCTCAAAAGATCACACATAACATGCCCAGAAAAGATTTGTTGGGGAAAAAAAAAGAGGGGGGAAATGCAGAAGACATCTCCTACCAGCCAGTATACTTCAGTTTGTTAGTTGCCCAGGTAATAGTTCCAGTTGTAGTTCCCATTACTTTTGTTTCTTTCAAATGGCTGGCCACTGTGATGCATAGCTGGTCACTATGATGCATATTGCAAGAACCAATCTCCAATTGACAAGCCATTCTGCCTCTGTACTTCCTGCTTGCTTATCGCTTATATGCCCTAGACCACTAGAGATCAGGGCCTGATATTTTTTGAATGATCCCGATCAGTGCCCATTGACATAAATAAATCTGCCTCCAAATCCTGGGTATCATTTTGGTGTTTCTATTTGCTGTAGCAAATCCACTGGTGAGTATAACACCTCCATGAGCCAACTGCTTTCCAAATACATGGCACTTTTGAGAGACACCTTAAGTCTAAACCATAACAACTAGCCAACAAGAAATAAAGAATAATTTGAGGTGCAAATGGATGATACCAATTGATTAGTTGATCTTTTTCCAAGAAATAATTCTGTATTATAACTACTCATGAATTTAGATATGATAAGATTATACTTACTTTGTTTAGGTTGTTTTTCCAAATCATATATTGTGACTGCTCACTTACTACTATTTTACCCCTAATTATTCTATGTTGTCTTTAGACTTTAGAATCTTTCAACTTTCTACTCTGCACCAAACACTTTTTGCTTTTTTTTAATCTCTCTTTCTATTGCCCCATTAAATTCAACAAGAAATATCCCTATTTTTAACTAGACAGATTACAAAAAGCCCAAGGGATTTGTATATTCTATAAACAATATTTATTTTATGAAACAAAAATTTTTTTGACTTTTCAGGGCTGAGTTATTGATTCCTTAAATCTATTACATGTAAATATTGCTCTTCTTAACACCTGTCAACCTTGATAACTATAATACAAACAAACAGTGCCCTATTATTAGAGGAGATAGATTATTTCCCTTAAAAACAATCCTTAACTAGCCAAATTGTAAAAGTTGAGAGAAGATTCAAATTTATAAAAAAAAAGGTAAAAATAATTTGATTTGATTTTTTATTCTATCAGATCTTCTCTTTAATGTGAACTGGCTGCTTCGTCCCATAGTATTAAAAGGCTTTGACTCTTTCTTAAACACAAAGTTTTAATGGCAACATATGAAGAGGTTATAGTATTTCTAGAAATCAAACACTTAATTTTTCCAAAGTGTGCATACTGGCTCCATATTGATATAGGAAATGATATCAGGACATTGAAATACGATATAAGGGAAATATTATTAACTCTCAACCTGCAGGGCTTCTGATATACCTAGTTTGTGTTCCCCCAAATCAAAGAATGAATTCTAAGGAACAATGGAGGCTAAGAGTAGGAAATATTCATTGAGAGGGAGAGATACAAGTTCTGAGAGGCAGGAGGGGCCCCAAGCGGGTTGCCGAGGACCCTACTTCTCAGGGGAAGTTTTATGGAGCACAACCACGAGGGTACAACATGGGTTGCAGTTATGATCAACCAATAAGTTTACAAGTGTAGCCACTTAGGTAATATTGATCCAGTGGGGAAGCAAGTCACATATGAAGTGCACGTGGAATGAACAACTAAATGTTCAGGAAGGGATGAGTCTGAGGGTCTTGGTCACCCACCAGGGTGACTGATGTTTATGTAGACTTCATTAGACCAGGTGCTACCACTTATCCCAGTTCTGGTCATTCCATCTTTATCTTGAGGCCTGGCCTCCAACAAGGCACTTCTGGCAATAGTTGTAATGAGTTTTCATCTTTGTTCTGACTCCCTTCAGGGCCCAGCCCTACTTGACTGCCTATAATATTTCTACCTAACGCAGCTGTCTATAACAATATTATTATCTCCCGATTCCAGGTTCTAAAATAATAGATAGGTCTATTGTATTACATCTTGTATCAATTTAAAAGTGTTGCATTGTATTCTTTGTTAAGTGATGGTTAACTATAATTTTGTCAACCAGATTGGCTTGTGGAAAACCTAGTAAATTACTAAAGCACATTTCTGGGTGTGTCTTATTGAGTCATCGAGGTGTAACCTTGTGTACTTACTGTATGTTGTTCCTGGCGCTTCCCTCTCTGGCAGGCTTCCCTGGCTCT
The DNA here is from genome assembly GCA_028451465.1 of Erethizon dorsatum. Lineage (NCBI taxonomy): Eukaryota > Metazoa > Chordata > Mammalia > Rodentia > Erethizontidae > Erethizon > Erethizon dorsatum. The sequence continues at coordinate 10,658,778 of CM051828.1, read as the reverse complement.
GCTTCCTGGTTGCTATGAATTAAGTACCTTTATTCTGCTACATTGTTCCACATGATTTCTTTCCTTGGAGGTGTTTGCTTTGAAGTTAATCCTCCAACCATGAACTAAATTAAACCTCTACTCTGCTAAGTTGTCAGTGTTGGGTATCGTATCCCAGCAATGGGAAAGATGACTAATACAGAAACTATATGCCAGAGAAGTATGATCTTTGTTGTGATAATACCTGACCATATGCTTTAAAAGCTTTGGAACTGGTTTACAGGAGGAATTTAGAAAGATGCAGGCAAAAACAACAACAACAAAAAACCAAACTTAGAATGATATAAATGGAGCATGATGGGTGCTTCTGATGAGAGAAAAGACAAAAATATTGACAGCAGTGCAAAAGTAAAGCCAGGCTCTGGATGTTTCAGTTGAGAATAAGGACTACACTGACAGGGGAAGAGAGAACAAACATTTTGGTATCTGACTAAAATTTTTCTACATTTTACTCATATCTTGATATTTTCAGGAGACTGAGATTAAAAGCAGTGAATTAATTAATCTGGTGATGGAAACCTTGATACACACCAACATTAAGGCTGTGGCAGAAGTGGCTTCTAGCCAGGTTTATAGTGAGACTCAGAGACAAAAAGCAGATCAGAAAAATTTGAAAAAATTAAATTTTGACCCCTAAGGAACCATATGTACTCATAAAGTTAGGTCCAAAGGAGGCATTGCTACTGAAGGGATTAGTGTTTTAAAACAAAACGAAACAAAACACAAGTATTTTGTACATGGACAAGAAGAAAAATAATTTGAGGGCATCTAAGGAATCAGTAGCACCCCACCCATCACAGTGCAGAAGGGTGAGTTTTTGTTTGAGAAGGTCAGTAGACCTCCTGCTTGAGAAGGGCTACCTGGGAAACCAGTTCCTCTGGATTCATTTCACCATGCTTAGTAATCAACATACTCAAGCCACCGTAGCCATTGTCCAATGGGCCATTATGTCAACCTCTTTCTCTAAAAGCAGACCTTGGCAATATCAATGCGATGACTGTTTTTCTCACATGCAGAATACAAGAATTGTGGATCAAAAAGCCTTTCAGCCAAATTGCAAAGGAAGTCCTGGGAAGACAGATAAGAAACTCCCCGAGAGAGCAGTGCAGGAGGATGTTGAGATGAAGTGGAGACTACAGGAAGTTGGAGATGTCAAGCATGTGGAATAACTACCAAAGAAGGATGCAGTCTGAGAGTGGAGTCAGCAAAAAGAAAATGTGATATAGGCAGCAGGACCATAGGTGTGGGGCTGCCCAAGTTGTCTGGAACTCACATCTCACATCTGCCCTAGATGCCATAAATGCAGCCATAAGAAATAATGTTTGTTCTCTTGGATTTCAGTCTTGCTTTGGTATGATTCTTTTCTATTCCCTTATTTCTCCCCTTTGGAATGGAAATGTTTACCTTGTACCAATGTATCTTGGATTATGTAACTCATTTTTGACTTTTTCAGATTTTTCAGAGATAAGGGTGCACCTGAGTTTCAGAGGAGACTTTGACTTGGACATTTTAGCAATGCTAGGACTGTAAGACCTTAGGAAGGGATTACTGAGTTTTCAATTGCATGTAATATAGTCCTATTATGTTAGGAAGAATTACTAGCTTGCCATTTTCTTTATGGGGACATTAAGTATTGCTTTAAGGAGATGTGTTTCATGATTAAATTGACAAATTAAATCTCTCCTTTAAGTTGTGGGTTTTGGATACTGCATCCCAGGAACAAGAAACATGACTAATATAGTAAGGGTCTGGCTTTGGAAAGGAAATATTTAGATTGGACAGTACTAGTGTACCCAAACAAGCCTATGGTAAGATTTATAGATTAGCTCCTTTTCACGGTGGAGATGTAGAAAAACATCTATTCTTCACCTGCTCTGAATGTTGGCTGCAACTATCTGTCTGTTGCTCACTTCTCCAGGAAAATTGTTCTCTACTGATCAGGCAGTTGGCTACAGATTTGCTTAATGTAGCTGTTACCACTGCATTTACTTGCTCCCCTCATTCTCCTTGTCATGAGAGCATCTGTATTAGTCATGCTTCTCTAGAAGGATGGAATTATATAATAGCATATTATATAATTATGAAAGGAGATTTATTACACTGGCTCTTACTATCAGAGGCAGGATAGTTCCACAATGGCCATTTGTAAGCTGGAGATCCACAGAAATCAGTAGTTGCTTCATCCAAGAAGCTGGGGGCCTCAGAACAAGAGGGACCAATGAAGAAACCTTATTCTGAAGTTGAAGACTGGCTGCTCGCTAGAGAATCACTGGTATTAGTGTGCATTCAAAGTGTGAAGTTACTGGAGTTTGATGTCCATAGAGGATGACTGCAGCAAGCTCCCTTGCAACCCCAGATCAAAAAGAATCTAGCTTTTGTGCATATGGGAGCTACTTCTACTTTTTATTCCAGCTGGATTGCTAGCATATTAAATGGTGACACCCACACACAAAGTAGTTGCTTTTCCCTGTGTTTGCTGCCACACGTGACAATCATCTCCGGAGATGCTCTAATAGCCAGAGCCAAAATTATATTTACTAATTTTCTAGGCACCTCTCAATCTCAAGTTGATAACCAAGACAAACCATCACACCTCCTCAGAAGACCTACCATCCTGATTTTCATGGATTTTCCAAATTTTAACTGCAAATTTCACATCCTAGCAAGCCATCAGTCCCAGGAAACCTGAGGTGACTGGTCTACCCACAAGGGATCTCTGTTCCTGAACTTTGCTCTTTTACATGGAAAACTGGCACAATATACTTAGAAATATAGTCAAATAGACTTTTAGGCAAAGTAAAATAATGCTGTTAAATAATGAATTCTAACAATTTAATAATTTCTTGTTGTTTTTGTTGCCACAGTGCCCCTCAAACCTAAACCTGCATATTCCTAAAGTATACAGAAAAGAGAGTTTTAATTCACTGCATACCATAACTCATGAAACTGTTTTTTCTACATCCATCCATGTCAGTAAATTTCATTTTATGCCACAACTTATACTTGAGAAGAGATAAACAAACATGAGAAAGGAATAGCCAGTGGAAGCATTTGCACACTAAAAGGAAAGTTATATATGCAAATAAGAGGAATATGAATCAATGTAACAAAAGACAACAGAAAATGACTGAAAGAGCATAGAAAAGGGTATTGACCAAAGTAACCAAGAGGAACTGGGCAAGGAAGTGTTATGTGCATTTGCGAAAGAAGTGAGGGGAATGATAAGTGAAGCAGAACAATAATATATGAAAAAAATGTAGCGTTCTTAGAAAAAATAAATATTTAGCACTTAAAAAATACGTTATAGTCTATGGTGATGAGCTAGATCAATAAACATGTATGAATATTATATATCAGGGCAGAATTTTAACAACGAAACACAAAAGTTATTAGAATAATGGAAATACATAACTGGATCCTGATATGTTTTATTCATACTTGCAGCAGGGAAACAGGTATATTATTGGAGGTAGAAAAAGCTCTGAATTTCACAGGTCAGTTAGAGTATCCATGTGATACATCAAGTATCATATTATGATAAATGTGGAATAAATCAACGGCTGTCCATCGTTAGATTCAAGAGAATTTAAAAGAGAGATCCACATAGGATGCAATGCCAAAAAAGTTTGGGAAGACATAAGGCAATTTGTAAGTATTTGCTGAATAACCAAGTTGATAAGAAAATAAAACAGGGCACCCACGTTTATAGCAGCACGATTTGTAATAGCTAAATCTTGGAAAAAACACAAATGCCCATCAACGAAGGAATGGATAAAAAACATGTTCTTTTTTTCTTATATAATGGAATACTACTCAGTCATGTAGAAAGATAAACTTGAGACTTTTATAGGTAAATGGATGCAACTCGAGACCATGCTCATAAGTGAAAAAAATCAGACCCACGTGTGTAAACATCATATTGTCTCACTAGTGTAAGAATCTGAAAGAGTAAACAAGATCCAAAACATGCAATAGATATTGTGAATAGGGAAGAAACTGTTCAAAAGAAAAGAAAAACTGTGATGGGAGAAGCGGAAGGGAAGGAAAGGAAAATGAATATATATATATATATATATATATACACAAGACAGTTAAGATACTTATACAGCTGGTTTCTCTTGGTTCATTGAGGGGAAACTTTAGTGCTAGTAATTTTCTGGACAATTATTCATGCCTATATTTGTACTCTTAACAACAGCTGTGACTGTAACAATGCACAAAGGGTTGATTATTGTTACTTTCCTACTAGCCTATTTCAAAACTCTGTTTTATTGTTATTATTTACTTTTTTCTGTTTAAAAAAATCAAGAAAATAAAACAAACAGCAAACACCAGCGTGGTAGAGTGCAGAGCCATTCATGATAGAAGATGAAGAAAGTGTGTGTGGGGGGTGCTGCATGATTGCATATGGCACAAAAATAGGAGAAAAGAAGAACCAGTGGAAAGAAAAATTTGACATACTTTGAAGATACTTTTGGCCAAGTTTCATAACCGTAGGACTTCATTTTTAAATAGCATACTGAACTTTACCTGAGGTCAGCAAAATCAGTTTGAACACAATATGGCTTCTCTCGTATGAAAAAAATTAATAGGATAAAAGAAAGAGAGAGAGAGAGAGAAAATGTGGTTGTTTACTAAGTATATTTCTGCTGTCAGCTTCTGGTTTCACTCCAAAATAGTGTGACAGCTTGCTTCTCAGGATTTCCATTTCTTTGACTATATTAAGGTTTTTATTGTTGCTATGAGCATGGTCTATTTTGAATAAAAATTATAACCCCCCCAAAAAAAAACTGAGGTTAAAGAAAACTGGCTTTTTACACATTGACTTTATATCCGCATATCCTGGTGAATGCTGTTATTACTTATTATTTATTAATTCACTTGTTTTTTTATGTTGGCATTCATATAATCTAATAGCAAGTTCTTCCTTCTTTGCAGTGTTTGAACCTATTGTTTCTTTCTTATTTTGTTAACCAGAACTTTCAGAAAAATGTTGAACAGTACAAATGGTAGTATGCATCTCTGATGCACTTCTGAATTTTTGATATTACACCCTTCAATATCTTTCTTGCTGAAATTTTTGTTAAAGGTGGTGTCTATGTATACCTTGCAAAACTCTGTATTTTAAAAATTAACAATAAATATTGAATTTTAAAAGAACTCCAAAGTCTATCACATTATTTGAAACTATTCTTTTAGACACAGCCTACTTTGAGCATGGATGTGCAAAATGTATACAGTAGATGAATATTCAAATAAATAAGGTTATGCCAGACTTTGAATTCTATTTCCACTCTATCAGCTTTCTGACTATACTCAAATGATTTGTTTAGTCTTAGTTTTGTCATTCGTAAAGTGGGTAAAATCGTAATTAACATGGAAAGGGCATTGAAAGGAATAAAGAACATTCCATGTAAAGTATTCGGCTCATTTAGCACAAAATAAATATTCATTAGCCAATATTTATTGTTAATTCTATAAAAATCTTGAGAGGTTTTTTTTTTAGTTCACTCTTAATCATCTTTCCTAGAACACAGTCACCTCGTAGTGGGAGGGTAAATTTCTTCCTATTGGAGGGATACCAAAACTTAATAATTCACAAGCACGGTATTGAACAAATGGTCCTCATTATATTCCTAGAATACAACTTTCCCTATCACCAAATAGAAACTGTTTCAGTGAACGCTCAATTAATCATAACTGCGGCTGAACAATATGAATTCCAACTTTCAATCTTTTCTTACTTCTTAATCTTTTCCATAGTATTATTTTGCACACATGATAAACACCTGTTTTATTATTTCTACTATTCCTCAGAGCATTTATTTCCTTGAACCGGGGTTTGTTTTTCTCCTAGTTCACTTGTTTTCCCTTCCTCTTTTAAAAAGATGATGTGAATTTTCATAGCTGGAGCTTGTCCACACTTCCTTTCACACAATTCTTGCCAATTGGCTCCAAAAATGTTTTGCTATGGCTCATTCAAAGGCCAGGTTTGCTGTGTGTTAAAATTGAAAAACCTCTAAGTACAATGTACAACTTTTAGTAGTTCCTGTTTGACTATATATCCTCATATATAATTCCTAAAGGGAACTTCTAAAATTTAAATTAAATTCACTCTTTATTGGAGAAAGAAAACTTACTATCTCAAGCAAATTTGCCACTTTAAGACTATTATTATTGGTAAATTTGTTTCCTTTTTTGAAGTTAACCACATAGAGTTTCTGTACCAATGTTCTTAATGTTGCCTCAATAGATATTTCCTTTAAAAATATACGTTCTAACTCTAATTTTATTCTCCTAAAATTAAATTGATACCAAATAAAGACTGCCAATATACAGAATTTTAAAAATAGTAATGATGGCCACTTTAATACAATGGAGAAAAAAAGATACGTTATAACTGAATTACTTCGACATTTAATTTTCAGTCATTATGATACTGGAAGACAAAGTGATCACACATTAGTACATAACTGTGCTTTATGAAAAGCTTTATTATAAGCAATCCCAATAAAAGATTGACATTAGAACTAGAACTGGCAGTGAGTGAATAGCAGATAAGGCCTTTTTGTGTATGGTAAGAGAATAAGGAGAAATAGTCACACTGTAAGTAGCAATACCACTTTAGAACAAGTTGAACACTTTCAGAAAGGAGAAACTAGGAAATACCATATTGTCACAAATGACTGCTACAGATAATGAGCACATGACTCTGGACATCATGGCACAGTGTACAAGTGGCAATGAAAACAAATCTATCTTGAATTCCAATCGCCTGGAAAGACACAGTTCAGATTCTAGAACTTAAAAAAGAATCCAAAAGAAAATATATTTTAATTGGTTTCTTAGTCGCTTTCCTCATCACTGAGACAAAGTCCCCCACACCCTCAATTTAAGAAGAGGTTTATTTTGGCTCAGGTTTTTAGTTCAAAGCACTTGGTTTCTTTTTAATGTCCTTAACCTCCTTTGGCCCCAAGTTTACATGTTGTTCAAATTGTGCTAAATTTTAAGTTTTAAAAAATTTTCTGCCCTGCTTTTTGACCCCGATTCTCACTATATATCTAGCTAAGCAGCCAGAGGTATCCATGCTGAATATTAGACTGCCTTGAAATTTCCTCCACCTGATCAAGTAGTCCATTATCCTTAATCTCAGTCTCCTACAAAATCTCAGGACATGGGCAACTGGAATTCTAATATACTAAAGATGGAAGACAATAAGATTAAAAAGTGACATAATTACTTTGTAAAATATTTCTTAAGTTATGTATAAAGTTAAACATTTACTTATTAATAACCCAGAAGTTCCACTTCCAGAAATTTACTAGGGGAAATAAAACAGAGCCAACCAGAGTGTTTTATATAATTGTCAAAACCAAATTTATTTATACCCCTTAAAATCTTGGAATAAGTCATATGCTCTTCAACACATAACGGGCTTTTTTTATAACCACTAAAATGGATTACAAACCAGCAAAACACCCATTAATATATGCAACAATACTGATGAATCTCAAAAATATACTGAATGAGAGAAATCAGACATGCAGGATTATAAAACAAACTGATCAATGGGGACAGAAAGCAGATCATATTTTGCTTTGATCAAGATGGAAATGAGAGAGTCACTGAAAGGAAAATGTAGAATATTTTTGAGTCAACTAGAATGTTCCGCATCTTGATTGTGTTTACCCATACTCATATATTTGTGATATTAATTGAATGACACAAATAGCTAAATTTTATGACATATAAATTTTATCTAAACAAAATTGATTAAATCTTTAAAATGAATAAACATTTTAGTATACTCTATGTATTATCCAACCACACTAAAAAATTAATCAATTTTAATTTTATATTTAATCTTCCAATTTATTTTCATTACAGCATATGTTTCTAACATAGTTTTTCAAGATTTTTAATTTTATAATCTGTCAAAAATAATTATATGCCCTAAGTAAATCATTTCCAAAGTGTAAAATATATGAGTAAATTGTGGTACATTCAGCAAGTGGATTACTTGAAGTTTAAAGAATAAACCTACTGCATTCAAATCATGATGTTAGGTGGAAGAATTTATATAAAGTTTGAGAACAGATAAATCTAATCTTCAGTGATGAAAATCAAACCAAAGTTTCGCTCTGAGGATGGGTTAGTTGCTGGCAAGGGGGATGAGGGAGACACTAACATATGGGAAATACTTCTTTTCTCAAGTGCTGTCCGTTACTGGAATGTGCATGAATGGAAAACATCATCAAACTATTTTGAATATTTGTGGATTTTTATATTTGTCTCCATGACTTTAGTATAGAAGTAAAAGCAATAAAAGTGACAACATGACTAAAATATCTATATAACTGTCTCTCTCCTCTTCAGTTTTTCTTCATGAATTTTGTTTTGATTTTTTTTTTTTAAATCTCCTTAGGACTGATTTCCAAGATAAATACTACAGTTGTGTTTCTCTACACTTGCTTGTTGGTTTGTTTGTTTATTGTTTTAAATGGACACCACTAAAGCCTAAGTACCAGTTTTGAAAAACCCCCTCCAACAGGGAGCAAACATCGTTTAACAGGTCATATATTCTAATTCTTGAAGTATGGTGCATGCAGTATGGTGTGCAAGGTTTATATTTATTATCATGGATTGTTACAGTCATGGTAAAATTCCTGAGACAAAATACTTTTCCAGTATAGTTTGGAACAATGTCTAATGCACCCATATTCTTATAAGTTTGAAACTCATACTTTTAAAGTGGAGAAAAGTGACATCTAGATAAATGCTCCCTTTTACTGGTTGGAGAAAGCCTAAGTGCCTTTTTGTAGCTTTTGCTTTTTGAGGAGAAAGAGCAACTGAATGACTTTAATAGAGTTCTTAGAGATATCGTTTGTGATAAAACAGTTTTTGCCAACACTGCCAAATTCTTGTGGACTCTGCTGAATCTTTTGTTTGAGCTTCAAGTCACCCTAAGTTTGATATGAAGGCCTGAAAATAGATATACTTTTATAAATAATTTCGTGCCTATTGTATGCAATAAAAGGCTATGTTGAAATAAGGAAAGGCTTTTCATTCTCTAATTATATATTTATGCATACTTCTCATCCATAGCTTTGTGGATTGCACCTCAAGGCCTATAAACTATGAATGATTGCTGGGAAGATTTGGAGAAATCATGCTAAAACCATGTACTCCAATGTATTTAGGTATCACCATATATGGGAACTGTGTGCAAGCACTGGTGGTACTTCCTAAGAGAATGTTTTTTTTTTTGATATTTCTACTGTTTTAGATTGACTATATATTATGAAAGATACTTTCCTATGTTTTACAATATGCTATGTTTGCCATGATATATAAAGTAGGATCTAGTAAGAAGAAAAAAATGAATGTTATTATACTTTTATTAGCTTTTATTTCCTGGAAAAATGATAAAAATCGATAGACAAAATTTAGAATAATTAGATGCCATAAAAACTCCATAGATTGCAAAAATAATTACCATATCTCAATGAACCAGAAAAAAGCTCAAAGAAATATATATGCTTTATACAAATCAACAGGTTAAATGTGTATCTTACAGAAATTTGGAGAGGTTCCATTTCCTTTTCTCTTTCTCCCTGTCCTTTTTAATGATTGGTCAGTAAGAATCTCAGTGCTACCCCTACAAAGAACATGGATGTAAATACGTGTTATCGTGAAAGGTAACCATTCACTTTATTCTTTTTAGTTTAAAATGTATTTTGGTACTGAGATGTGATTGAAAACTGGAAATTGAAAGAACAGCATCCTCTCTCCCCTCTGGAGTATTGGAATAAATTGTTCCCTCTGACCAGAGCCCTCTTTGTCCATCTGCCCAGCCAGCACCCAGCCCTTTTATATTCTCCTAATTCTTTGGCCTAACCCATTTGTTCCTCTAACTCTAAGGATAATGGCAGCTTCCTGTGGGGGTTCAGCTTTGGTTGACTCAAAATCCCATTTTTGTCTTCTTGGCTCACCTAATGTATTTGCAGTGACTATCCCCATGTTAAATTCTTTCTACTGAATCATTTGGCAAGGAATTTGTTTTGTTGGCAGCACTGGATGCCTATATTGCATTTTCCTCGTATGTAGTATCAGTCTCACTTTTACATAATTTTTAATCTGTTCTTCTGTTTAGGCTAAATTATGGAAAAAGAGAATTATATTAGACCTTTTCCATTTTATGTTTCCAGTCTTTAGCAAAGGTCTTGGCTTATAGATAATTGTTGAAAAAAGAAAAAAACAGAGGATGTAGTAAGAATAAAGAAAGGAAGGAATTTCTAAGTATTTTCCCAGTGTTAACAAATAGTGTACTTTTGTCTGTAATTCGGGAAAAAATACATTCCCCTTAAAAAGAAACAAGAATTGATCTTCAGGCTTAGATGTGGAAGTGACAAAATAGATCTTGTGTTTGATAAGATGAAAGTTGTAATTAAAAAGACACAGTTGAAAATGCAACTTTCTACCTATATTAACCAAGTACTATAAAAGTACTTGGATTATTTCTTGGATTATGCAGAAAATAATTACCCTGATTTCAAACTTTTATCTTTATTTTTAGAAAGTTGTACAATTTTCACTTGAGTGCTTTTGGTTCTTTTCTTGTTTTTGCTTTTTTTAGGGGGGCATTTGAGTTTTTGTTTTTCTGTCCAAGGAAACTCCATGCCAGATGTGCCTAGGGTCACGAAGCATCCGTTATCGTTCACCTATCAGATACCTGTTCTTTACAGTAGATGTCAAAAATGTTTCAGCTATAACCATATGTCCTAGAATCCCCTCATGTGAACTTCCAATGCCTCATAAAAAATCTGAATTAGGAACCGAGCTCAGAGGGAGGAGAGTTGGAAGGTTCAACAGGTCTTGCAGTTGCCGAGGTAGCTGGAATAACTTGGTATCACTGGACCATGATTAAATTGTTGTAATTCAGGATCCTGCACATGGATCACCAGCTCCCTGAATGTTGTAGAGCTAATAGTTCCTACCTGAGCCTGTTCTACCATAAGGTCTGTTTTTAGAAAATGTAGACAAATGAAATTGAACATAGTTTATCTGAGCAAAGGATGATGATTCATGATTTAGGCAACCCTCAGAATTTGAGGAGTCTAAAGAGCGCCACCCAGCACGGTGAGGTACGAGTTCCTACAGGCTGACCACAGAAGTAGAGGAGCCAGCTGACTAGACCTCTAGGCATTTGCTGTTTTTGATCAAGCTCGGATCAGCTGGCTGCCTGTGGTTGGATGTGCTAGACTGTGATTGACTGAAATCCAGTCATAAAACATACTCCTATTTACGTTTTAGTTTGTTTATATTCTAACTGACATTGCATTTGTTATGTAGGAACTCAGTGTACAGACAGAGCCTCAGGCTAATACCCCCTGCATATTTAATTTAACAGATACAAACATTGAACTTGGAATCTGCTTCTCCAATCGTACCAGTGATTTTTAACTACCAGTTTCCTTGCATTAAACTTATTTTCTTTTATGCAGAGCTGAACCATGTCTATATGGAACGATTTTCATTGTTATCTCAACATCATAAAAGCAAATTAAATTTTATGCTCACATTCAATAGGAAGGAATGAAGGCACGTTTGAAATAACATATAAACATAAGACTCAAATAGTCTTTATTTTTTAAATCTGAGATACTGGTTGGGAAGATATTTATTCAACACAGATTTGAAAGCTGCCCCATCATTAACTCTACATGAATAATTAATAGTGCAAAATAACAGAATGGTCCCTGCTCTTGACATAATACTTTTTACAAATGAATTTGCATATACAAGTATATCCAATCATAAAGAATGTTACTTAGATTCTTAGAATCTTAAAGAATCCCCCAATTAAGTCATGCCAGATCAAAACTGGAAATTTATGTTACATTTGCCATCAAAATGCTTAGTAGGATCACTTGACTACCTGCAGCTCAAAAATGATTACCCTCAGAAGCGATTATTAGGCTGAGGCGCAAGGAGAAGCTGTACTTAGCTAGACTATGTGAGGAGAAGGAAGGAGAGAGGGACCGCCAGGGAGAGGTCGCAGGTGCAAATCTCTAAGTCACAAAGAATGTGGTAAGATTGGTTCAGGAGATGAAATTAATTCGACTTTGTTAGAACACAGAAAACGGGAAGCCTGAACGAAGTTGAGGCTCTAGGTAAAGCGCAGTTGTGCACGGCTGTGCGGGCCCCATTCCCATGGTTAGTTCTTGCTCTCACAGCAATGGGAGACAAAAATCCAGGGAAACATCCCCCTCCTTTTTCTGCATTTTAGGTAGGGTGCCGGCAACAATTTTAAAAGCTACTTCAAACAGAAAACAAACACCGGAAGGATTGCAGGGAACATTTTTATACTAAGCACACTCACAAGGATATGCAAAAGAGTTTCTCTTTATCTTTGTCCCCATTTGCTCTGCCCCAGCCTTAATCACATTTTCCGTTTAGTTTGTCCGTGGTTTTGTTTTAATATTCCTCCCCTCACGGGCTTGACAGTTGCTAGCTCTATCTGTTCACTACTAACTGTTGAGTGCTTGCTTTTGAATCAAAGGTTTATTTAACACCCATATGTCTGCTGCCACACTTCACATTGTGTAAATTTACTCCTATTTTGTAGACTTTATCTTTCATGATATTTTTCATTTGCATCAATCTTATTACTATGTTAGCCACGATGAAAAAATGTAGATGATTTTCTGGTCTGTAGATGAGATGATGAGGATGTTATCAGATGTAAGAAAAAGGAATCTTGGGCCGGTGAGATGGCTCAGTGGCTTAAGCGCCTGCCCGGCAAGCGCGAGGGCCCGAGTTCGACTCCCGCATCCCACATACGAAAAAGGGGCCGGTGATATCGCTCAGCAGCACGGGCGCCTGCTGGCGCGCGAGGTCCTGAGGTCGACCCCCGGTACCCACAAAAAAAAAAAAAAAAAGAAAAAGGAATCTTGAGTTTCATGAATGGCAGGATATTTTGGAACAGAAAGTATCCTGTACACAACAATAATTTACTGTTTTACAAGTTGTAACTAGTGACCATAATTTTAAACCATAGTCTGAGTTGTTCTCCTTGTTGCTAAGAAACAGATATGCTTATGTTAGCTTTATTCCAGCTTTCCTATGCAGTCCTGGGAAACTTCTTAATGGATTTTAGAGGTATGTAAATCCTGTTAGTTGTTGGTCAATGCAAAAAAAATCAGGCTTATCAAAACCAGAATTAAGTTCAATGAATCATAAATGAAGATTTTTCTATTATTATTTCATAAGCAATGCAGTTACTGTATTTCTATAGATAGCTCATCCAAAATAAAAATGTGCATATGTGCACATGATATATACATTGATTAATTTGTAATAAGGCAATAAAGTACTTATTAGTTTATACATGCTGCTTCTTTTTGAATAGCTGAAATGTACAATATCCTGAAACTTAAAAAAATTTACCCACTTCAAATGAGGAGATTTTTACCATTACTTTCTCCAAACAATTCAGAATCAATAAGCATTGAAGGAAAAAAGTGGGAAGAAAGTGTTAATTTACACAATGAATGCCAGATTTCTAAAAATAAAGTCAGTATGGAATTGTTCTCTATTAAATAGTGATTTCAAAAGTACAGAAATATAAAAAAGACAGAGAAAAATAGAAAGTGTAAAATAATTGATACTTCCAAAATGTAAACAAGCAATCAGCTAGCTAGGTAACCTGACAGCTATACATAGCAAAAATCCAAATCTACCTTTCTACACAAAAGACTGATTTGCAGCTACTCCCAAAGCTAAAGCTTGCTTCCATAGAAATATCTGTAGTTCCTTCATAAGCTTACAATTCTTTTAAGGATTTCAAATCTATTACATTCCCACTTTAAGAAAAAGTACAAGTAACTTTTTCATGTAATGAGCCAGTTTCATTCATAACATTTAAGCAAATTAATGAAATATTACGTACAAATACACTGTGTCTATTCTTACAGAACTTTTCATAAATTTAAACATTCAATCCAGGTTAATTTTTTCCAGTACTGGGGATTGAACCCTCAGGCTTCCCACTGAGCCCTAGCCCAAGCCCCTTTTAAATTTTTTACTTTTTTCTTTCTTGCCCTCTCTCTCTCTTTTTTTTTTTTTTTTTTTCCAATTTTTGAGACAGGGTCTCTCTATGTTGCTAAGTTGCCCTGGCTGTGTTGGAACGTGCAGTCCTCCTGCCTCAGCCTAACAGAGTGCTGGGATTACAGGTGTGCACCACCACAGCCAGCTCAGGCTTATTTTCTAATGTATGTAATTATTATATAAAAAGAACATCAAATATAATAAAATTCTGGGTCCTATATAAGACTAACTAAACATAGAACAAGTAGAATTTCCTAATTCCCTATTTTTTTTGCCTTTGAAAAAAGTGGGAAGACTATAAAGACTGATGAAAAATACATATATATATAGCTATATAGTAATAATATTTTAATAGCTATATCTGTTATTATGAATGTATTAATATTAATAGAAAAATATGCCATTATTTATAGATTTGTGCTGTAAAATTATATTTAAAAGTTACATGACAGTACATGCTCTAAAACACAGACACAAACCCAGATATATTTTAAATATAATTTCTCAGCTGTATGAATTCTAGAGCACGAGGGAATAGAGCTCATGCGCATGAGCGAACAGAACTTGTGCCTGCTTGGTAAAATCACGCCAGGGGAATCGTTATTATTATTGCTTGTTTTCTTCTCTGACTTACATTGATATAAACGCAATTCTGAAATAATCACTTTGTTTTGCATACCTTTTTGTCCACTGATGTGGCATTTAAAATCTAAAGACACAGGCTAAGTATTACTTCGTGTAAAACAGGAGGTGAGAACCTGCGTTTCCTGGTGGAGACACGTTCTCATTACAGGCACCTTCTCTGTTTTTGTTTCTTTATAAAAGGTATAGAATTAAAGAGATGCTAATTTCTTTCCAGTTTTTATGTTTGAATCACACATGCGCACGGTACAAAATGATTTCATTTGTCCTGAGCAGTTGCTCCTTTTACATAACGCATCTGCATTCTTTTTTCATCCTCTGCCCCTCCTTCCCCTCCCCCTCTCTCCATCTGTTGGTCCCCTTCCCTTTTGAAAATCTCTATCTCCCTATTTCTTATTATCTTTTATTTTGCTCTTTATTTATACTTCCAATTTCTCATATAAAATATACCACATGATATTAAAGCTTGTATGTCTGATTTATTTCACTTGACATTATGGTCTCAAGGTACATCCATTTTCCTGCAAACGACTCAAGTTTATCCTTCTTTATGGCAGAGTAGTTCTCAATAATTGTAATGTTGCCTTTCTGCATTATCTATGTTCTTCAGTGTCCTTATTTTGAAACATTTTTAACATTGCAGAAAAGGTATAAAAATGGTACAGTGAGCTACATATATATTCTTCACCTATATCCATCAATTTCTTCAACTATGTGGGGTATGTCTGAATCATTTGCAAGCTAGTTGCAAATATCAAATTTTTCACCTTTATATAATTTGATATATATTTTCTAAAGACAAAACATAGGTACAATAGATTTATTATATTGAAAAAGTTTAACGTTGATTAATCTTATTATTTAATTTAGGGTCTATATTCAAATTTTTACATTTGTCTCAGTAATGTCTTTTAAACATGAGTTATTTATAATAATTGTAATGATCCAAAAATCTAATTAGCATCCTTTCTCTTTTAGTTGTCACCTTACATTGTTATGTTTGATCCATATCCCTTTTTATACTATAAAATATGACTATAAATTATGACTATAAATTTATGGGTTACAAAGTAATATTATGATTTACTAATACAATATGAAATAAGTATGCCAAGCTGGTTAACATTTTCAACTCAAACACTTCACATTTCATAGTGAGAATATTTGATATTTACAGTAATCTAAATACTATTTTCACTATGCTGAGAAATAGAACTCAAAAGGAAATTTAAAACAAGAAAAGACTTCTTTCCCTCTCTCAGATTTTGTACTTTCGCCCACCCTCTCTACCTTATCCTTATTTCATGGCCCATGAAAGCTCCATTCTATTCTTTGTTTCTGTGAGTCAATTATTTTGGATTCCACCCATAATGAAAACATGTGGCATTTGTCTTTCTTTGTCTGGCTTATTTCATTTAACATAATATTCTCTAATTTCCTCCATGTTATTGCCAAGTGACAAGATTTCCTTCTTCTAAAGGCTGAATGTAGTGTGTATATACATTTCCTTTAACTATTCCTCTACTGATGGACACTTAAATTGGCTGAGTGTCCACATGACTTGGTCATTACAAATAGCATTGTAACTAACTTGAGGATGTGTCAACTCCTCCACAAGCTGATAGTCTTTTGGGAATATTCCCAAACGTGGAAATGTGGGATCATGGTACTTCATGTTTAGATTCTTCAGGAACTTCCATACTGTCATCCGTAACTTATATTTTCACCAACAGTGTACACACAGTCTTTTTTATCTACCCCCTTACCAATGTTTGTTATTTTTCACCTTTTTGATTAAAAAAAATACTGACCTGTGTGAGATGATATCTCATTTTGGTTTTCATTTGCATGTCACTAATAACTAGCAATGTTGAACATTTTTCATATATCTGTTAATCATCTGTGTATCTTCTTTTCACAAATGTCTATTTAAATCCCATGGTCATTTTTAATTGGTTTTTACATCTTCTTGCTATCAAGTTGTTTGAACTTTGTATACATTTGGGATAATAAACCCTCATTATGCATAAGGATTGCAATCTCTTCCTATCTTTAAGTTGTCTCTTCACATTGTTATTACAAGTGTAAATGGTAGTGTTCTCTTGATTCCTTTTTCAAATAGATGACTGTTAGTATATAGTAACACGAGTTATTGTGCAAGGGGCAGAGGTCAGGGGTAGAGCTACACTTAGTATGTGTCAGGTATGGGATTCAACCTCTAAGGGCATATACACATATGAACAAGGGACATAAAGAACAAAGAAAAAAGAAAGAAGGAAGGAAGGAAGGAAGGAAGGAAGGAAGGAAGAAAGAAAGAAAGAAAGAAAGAAAGAAAGAAAGAAAGAAAGAAAGAAAGAAAGAAAGAAAAGAGAAAGAGAGAGAGAGAGACAAAAATGGGAGAGAGAGGGAAGCAGTTATTTGGTGTGCTCACTTTGTATCTTGAAACTTTTCTATGTTCATTTATTAGTTTTACTTTTTGTTTTATTCGCTTTTTAAAAATTAAGTTCATTGGTATAATTTAGATACACATAATCATCACGTTCATCATAGGGAATTTGTACCTGTATGTGATGTATCTTGGTTCCTCTTTTATCCCCAATCCCTTCCCCTGCCTTCAACCCCTCTTCCCCTCCTTATTTACAAAGCTTTGTTTTAACAATTTTTGGCAGAACCTATAAGATTTCAAAATGTAAAAGCATATCGTCACTAAACAGTGTAATTTTATTTCTTCCTTTCCTATTCGAATGACTTTTATTTCTTTCTTTTGCCTAATTGCTCTGGTAAGGATCCAGTACTCTGTAGAATAGAAGGGCTGAGAGTCTTGTAGCAGATCTTAGAGGAAAGGAGAAAGTTGATCATGTAAGCTGTGAGCTTATCATATGTGGGTTTCACTGTATTAATTTACATTCTTTTTATCCCTAGTTTTGTGAATTTTTATCATGAAATGATATTGTATTTTATCACATTCTTTTTCTAGACCTGTTGAGATAGTTGTGTTTTCTCTCTTTCTGTGTTAATATGATGTGTCAATTTTTTAATTTGCCTATGTCGAACCATTTATGCAACCCAGGGAGTTTTTTCCCATTGATCCTTTAAGGTATCATTTAATTTAGTTTGCTGGTATTTTCTTGAGGATTTTGGGATGTACATTGATCAAGGATAGTTGTCTGCAACTTTCTTTGCTTGTAATATCCTTATCTGGTTGCAGTATCAGAATAATGACCATCTCATGAAAATATAATTTGAAGCTTTCTCCTTTTTTGATCTTTTGTAAGACTTTTACAACAGGTGGTATTAGTTCTTCAGTAAATGTTTGGTAGAAAACACCTGTGAAGTCATCAGATCCAGGGCTTTTCTTTGATGGGAGACATCTTATTAACAGATTCAATCTCCTAATTCATTACTGCTCTTTTCAAATTTTTAATTTCTTCTTGATTCAGGCTTACTAGGCTTTTGTCTAAGACTTTATGCTTTATTCATTTCTTCTACATCATCCAATTTGTTAACATGTAATTGTAATAGCCTCATAATCTTTTGTATTTCTTTGATATTACTTTTTATGTTCCTCTTTCATTTATTATATTTGAATCTGCTCTCCTTTTTCTTAGTCCATACCTTAGTCACTTTCCTAATGATTGGGACAAAATACCTGACACCCACAAATTAAAGACGGAGAGATTCATTTTCACTCACAGCAACGGTCCATGGTCCACAGGCTCCAAGAGAGAAACAGCATGGTGGAAGGGGCTGCTGTGCTCACATCATGGAGCCCAGGAAGCAGAGGGAGAGGGGAGGAAGCCGGGAGGGAGATACACTTCCAGGTCACGCCTGTAGTGAACCTCCTCTCATCAGACCTCACTTCCTAGCAGCACACGCAACAGATGATCTCACTAGGAGATGAGTCCATGAGTGAGGACTGCATTCCATGACCCAATCACCTTCCCAAATCCCACCTCTGATGAGGGTTTTAGGGGATATTCTAGACCTAAACCATAATAGTCTACATAAAAGATCACTCATTTTATCTTTTTAAAAAACAAGTCTTAAATTTGTTGATCTTTTGCATTATTTTCTTGGTCTAATTCATTGTTTTCTGCTCTGATATTTTACTTATTTCTTCGTTTTTGCTAATTTTATGTGTATGTTACTTTTTTTGCTAATTCTATGGGATAACATATGTGAGATTTTTTAAAAATACGCATTTATTGATATAAGGTTACAGACTTCTTGGTTGCTGCAGTTGTAAATCTTTTATAAAATTGTCATTTTTGAACAGACCAGGTGAGATGTTTCGATGAATGTTCTGTCAGTTTGGATTTGTTTGATTATTTCTCAATGTTGGATTCAAGTTGAACATTTTGACAGGAATGCTTCATAAATGATGTTGTATCTTGTTCCATCACTACAGGTGGCCCCTGCTATAATTTTGACCCTTTCTTGATGAGTATAAGTTTTGTTCTATATTTAAGGAAATGTTTATCTATGTTCCGCTTTTCTCAGTTTGTTCTAACAGAGTGACCACTTCTTGAAATTTAATCTTAAATTTTGTTTAACTATATAAGATCCAGAACCTGAATAGCTGCCCTGCCTTCTATTTCCAAATTTTTAGGCCTCAGTATATTCTCAATCTCAGTTTTCTCCTTTTATCATCCTCCAAATTTGTTCATTTAACATATCAATTAGCATGTATATACCGAATATGTAAAGTATGATTTTTGTTGATAGTATAATTTCCCATGCAAACTGAAATGTTTTTATGCCTGACTGAAGGTACCATTTAAAATAACTCCAGAGACAATCATAACAGAAATTATTGTATCTGGTAGAAAAATGAATGCATTTAAACAAAGATAAACGGTAAAAGCTTTTTTTAATGATTAAAAGTCTGACAGATCCATTGATTGGGCTGGAGAAGCCACGTCCAAGTGTAGCTCTCAGGAGAAGTGAGCTGTGGTTGCTTCATGTCTGGGAAGCCGCCATCACATCTGCCAGATCAGCAGCGTATTCTGTAACCATCTACACCAGCCAAATAGGTGCCTTGGGCTCTGCCTGTGGATATCCACAAAGCTACTAAGTGCTAGACCTTTGAATTTTGCTAACGCTGCTAAAACCTTGTGCAACCTGGCTTGCCAACAGAAACAACAGAAAGAAAATATAAAAGTAGCATAAGCAGCAGACACATTATGCTTGCACCATTGGAAATTCTGAAATAAAAAGTACCCTCTCATGTTGCCCTGTTGGATCGCCCTGCAGCTATGCTTGGGAACTTTGCCAGCATTACACACTTGCTTAGCTTCTCCTCTAATTCCCTTCTCAACTCCCAACAACTTTCTCCTGGCATTTCTCTCTTAACTAGACATCTGCCAATTCAGGGTACTCCTAGAAAACCTTGCCTGAAAAAGGAATTTGCAAAGAGCACTTCTACACACCTTTGCACTGCATCACCCCATGCACCTCCAATGATGCCCACGAGCTCAGCTATTGTTGTTTCATCGTGCTCCTGCTATGAGGATGAATTATTTACGTTCTTATCTGAACTCAAAACATTCATATGTCTTCTAAATCTTACCCTTTCTGGTCCACTGAAAACATCACTTCATCATTTTCCTCTATCACCTCCATTCTTTCTCCCCTCTCATTATTATAATTCATATCAGTGTATGAATATGATGTTACTTTTTCCAACTAAACAAAGAAAACACTCAAATAACCACATACAGCATACTAGCTATTGCTGAAATTCACTATCCTGCTCCTCTTTATAGCCAATCTCCTTAAGATAGTTACTTCTTGGCCCCTTAATCCATCTCTTTAAATATAGGAGTGCTTGGAGCCCAGACCTTAGTTAGCCTTTCTATTCTACCTACAGCCCCTACGCAGGTGATTTCATCAGCCACTTAACTTTAATTACAATCTGAATGCTCAGAAACTGCAACTTGATTTCTACACTCCAATTATTTTCCAGGGCTGGCTGTCAGTCTCTCTGTCTTTCTGCACACATGTGCATTCATGCACTCAAACATGCACACACACAGACACACACACATGCATACGTACACCCTGTATATTCGCACATGCAAAGATGTTAGAAAACTAAAGTTAACATGTCCAAAAATGGGTTCCTCTTTTTGGTTTACTCATGCTCCGCAAACACACCTCCAACAGTTTTCTGTACCTCATGGCACATGTCTATCTTTCTATTTGTTTAACCAAAGACCTTAGAACAACTCACACATCCAGTGTGTCTCTGGATGACTTTGAGTAAAAGAATCATGGATTCTGCTGAATAAATTCCTTCAATTTATGTCCAAAACTTTGATTCTCTTCCATTCCCCCTCATATCACTCATCAGGTCAGTACTATTGGCTTGGGTTAATGAGAAAACCTTCCAGCTGCTGTAACCATTTACATCTTTAACACCCTAGAATAATTCTCAATGTGCATCCTGACGGATTCCTTTTGAAACCACGTCACTTCCTTGCTTTTTTATATATCTTTCATGTTTTTTCTACTTTCCTTCCTAGCCCCTTTCATCATACTTTGAAGCGCAGGCAAAACTGTATAATATAAAGCCATTAGGTATGCATATGGCCTTCTCCTCAGAGTCATCCAGAGAGTGGAGTCAGCATTGTTTGTTACATATAAGCAGCAAAATGATTAAGGATTGTTGAACTTCATTGTTATCCTTAATATGCACATGAGTAAAAACATTTGTCACTCCTAGGATGACTGGAAAGCTATGTGTATGAAAAGTTTAGTTCTTACTGATATGAAGATAGACTAATTAGTTCTTTCGAAACAAGCACTGGTAGTGGGAAATGAGCTGTGAACACAGATAACACAAGTGAGTTGCTGCAACATAAGGTAGAGTATAATGTGAAGAAAAGCATAAATCTAAGGTGAACAAGGGGCCGGTGACATGGCTTAGTGGCATAACTGCCTGCCTGGCAAGCACGAGGTCCTGAGTTCGACTCCCGGTACCCATATAAAATAAATAAATAAATAAATAAATAAAGTGAACAACACTTGAAATCATGTTTCATTTATCAAGCTATCATTTGATCTTGTGTTTTGCTTATTTCACACTTGAATTCCTCTTAGAATTTTCTACTTAAAGTATATAAATCAATGAGATAATTATGTTCTTTATAAAAACATTCTTATATAGAATGCGATTCACACAAACTCAAAGTAATAATTAGAATTCAGTTTTGGAAAAGAATTAGCCAGAAAAACAATAAAAAGTGAGTTTTTTAGCCATTTTGACACAAAAACTAGTAAATGTTTAAATGGTTTATGAACCAAGTGTCTTTATGCATATATCAGATGTAATAATGTTTTATATATATATATATATATATATATATATATGTGTGTGTGTGTGTGTATATCATATATACAGAGTCCACCAAAAATGTATACATCAAGAACAGAAAAACATGTATAAATATTTTAATACTAATTCATTGAAACATCATGAAATTAATACAAGTTACCTTTGGCCTCTTCAATTACAAGAGGTGTTCAAAGGGGTGGCCATGAGCTTCCAGACATTTATTAGTACAATGAACTGCTGAAGTGTGTATATATTTTTTGTGTATTATATATAAGTAATATTGCTGTTTGGTTGATACTCCTGGTTATTATGACATTCCATAATGCTATGCATTGAATGTACTATTTTCTTTTCCTTCCTTCCAAGCTCATTAGAGACCATATTGTCAGACATGTTTCACACAGTTGAAATATGGAAATAGTTCAAGGCACTATAACGTGGTTAGTAGTGATACATGTTACTTCCAATCCTGTCTTTAAAGTCTTTGCACTGTTTTCTATGCCACTCTTTTCCCCATAGGCTCACCAATTGCAAAAGATACAGCTTAGAAGTCTGACTACCTAGTTGAGAGTGACAGAAAAGATAGAAGAGCAAAGACTCCTAAAATTACTTTTCAGAAGGGATTCTTCCAGGAATGTCAAGCTCAGCAACGTCCCATTAGACTGTACTGGTCGTGGAAACTTGCGTATATATGTGTACACAGGCCATCTCCTATGGGTTCATTATATGCAGGCGTAACCATCTGTGGATTGAAAATATTTGAAAAAGTGCACCATAAAGAATATGCACAGACTCTTCCTGTTATTCAGACAATAGAGTATAGCCACTATTTACATTTTACTTGAGGTTATTAGTAATTTAGAGCTGATTTAGTGTATTTAGGAGGATGTGTGGTGGTTACGTGCAATACTATGTCATTTTATAAAAACAACTTGAGCATCCATGGGTTCTAGTGTCTACAGCAGTGCTAGAACCAAGCCCACATGGGTCCTGAGGGTTTGCGATACATATATCAGGAATCTCCCCTTACAGAAAGTTTTGCTTTCTATAGTTTCATTTCCCCAAGGTCTTTTGACAATAGAAAATGGGAGTGAGGTGGGGTCATGCAGACCTGTAATCCTAGCACTCTAGGAAGCTGAAACACGATTGCAAGTTCGAGCCCAGCCCGCATAACTTAGCTACTAAGGAGACCTTGTCTCAAATAAAATATAAAATATTTAAAAAAGAACTAGGGACAAAACTCAGTGCAAAGCTTCTGGGTTCAATCCTTAGTACCTCAAAAATAAACAAATAAATAAATAATACAAAATAAAAATCCCAAAAATAATAATTCATAATCTTAAAGAGCACACCTTTCTGATAAACGTGATAAGATCTTGCACCGTCCCACTTTGCCCCTCTCTGATGAGTTATTCTTTGTCTGGCATATCCACACTGCGTATACAAACCTGCAGTTAGTCACTTTGTAGTCATCTCCATTTTTTTCCTTTGACTATCGTGATATTGCAGAGCTTGCATTCAAGCAAACTCCTTTTTACTTAATAAATGACACTCAGCGTGTAATAGTATGAAGCTGGAAATTTGGATATGCCAAAAAGAAGCTATAAAGTACTCTCTTTGAGCAAAAAAGCAGGTAAAATTAGATATTGCATAGGACAGGGAGAGGGACAGCGGGGGGAGAAAGAGAGAGAGGGAGAACTAATAGAAGAGAGGGAGGGAATATTGACGTAATTTTTATTACACTCTGTCACTATAATTGTTCTATTATTTTTTATTTTTGCTAATATCTTACTATGCTTTATGTATACCCTGAATTTTATCATAAATAGGTATATATAGAAAAAATACAGCCTATATCGGATTTGATACTATCCTTGGTTTCAAGCATCCATTGAGGGGGGTGCTTGAGTTGTCTTCCCTATGGATAGAGGGGACAAGTGTGCAAATCTTATATAAGATATAATATCTAATATGTAATGTGTACTATGTAGTATATATTATATGCATAGACCTATGTATGATATATGTGTGTATGTATAGTATATCACTCACACACATATCTGCATATCGTTATTTATAGCAAATCATTGAAATTTCAGCGTGGAAGTAGTTTTGGAGTAAGTATAGAAATCACTACTTTAAAGTATCACTTTCTCACAACAATGAGAATACTGACATCAGATTTTGGTAAACAACAGTAAAAAGTGACCAAAATATTACCTGCAGTAATTTAAGAGGTAGATTGTGGAAACACTTATCTGTTAACTAGATGAAAATCACAGAAGTTTCACATACACTATATATGGTAAACTAATAAAGGCAGAACTTATCATAGAACAGAATAGACCAATTTAAATGCAGATATGAAAGATGTCAAACATTTTCTTTTTTGCTGGTGAGATAGCTTAGCGGCACAAGCACTTGCTGGCAAGCGCGAGGTCCTAAGGTCAACTCATGATACTCACATTAAAAAAAAAAAAAATTCATTTGGTAGTGTTGGAGAAACCAGTATCTTTTTGTCCCTAGGTATTAAAAAATGTAACTTTACTATGCTTTGTGCAGCTGAGTAAGCCATCTCAGCTGAATGAAGTAGTAAATTGACTCAGGGAAAATATCAGGTTCAGGGAGTGGTCTTCCCAATGATTACCCCAGAAAGCCACAAGGTAGCTGCTATTAACTTTAAAGACTGGGAATGAGAGGAAGAAGGAAAAAGGATCAGGATTTAGAGTCCTGGAAGATCTAAAAAAGAACTTTGGGTGTGGTAACTAGAACAAGGCAGGACCAAAAGCAGGCAGACTGGAAGCCAAGTTTGAGTGAATCACAGTTTTAAGAAATTTGTGCCTAGATTAATAAAGCCTGTAAATTTTCTCGTTGAAAAATGCTTTAGGTCAGCAACTTTCCATAGGTAGTGGCAGGCTTTGAAGATTCCATGGCCCTGAAGTAACAGTGTCTACCAACCCACATTCACACACACAAACACACACGCACACATACATATGCACACATGAAATGACCAAGATGATGGACCAGCAGAAATGGTCAGAAAGCCATTCACAGCAGTGGACTGAGGTTCACCTTCTATTTATCTGAATCAAAGCATTTTTAGAGGACATCCCCAGGCTCAGGATATGGGTCCTTCTTGATTTACTCCCAGTGGTGTTTCAGAAGTACTAGGAAGTAAAATCTCTAGTGGATCTTGCAATCACAATTTTCCAAAACCAAGTTTTATTTTGATAAACCTATCCACACTCCACTACTGTGAGTTGGCTCTAAGTCAGTGTATAACTAGGAAGGACATGGGCAGAAAATTTATGTCTCAAGTTTTTAGATTGCTTGACAAAGAACTAAATGTGGACTTAACATAGAAGCTTTTACAAAACCCCTAAATCTTCAACTCTGAGTTGGCTATGATATGTACTTGGGACTTCGGCTGCCTTCTTTAGGAAGATTATGAGTACATTCAATGCATGGGAAAAGAAGTTATATGATTTATGATAAAAGAGAGAATATGAAGAGAAAAAATATATAAGTTCTCAATTTTGTTTTTATTCTTAGAACACAAGAAGACTGCATTTTTGATGTATTCATTTTATTATATTTTTGAAAACTATTTTATTAATATTTGTATGCGGTACTTAATGAATACATTCATCGTGGGTAATTGGTAGATATATGACATATATTCATCCTTTTTACATCTCCTTACACCCCTCATCTCTTGGTGCCCTTCCTAATAGCTATTGCCCTATATTTATTTGAAGAGAGATATGGCTTGATGTTTGAAGGAGGAAGTTAAATTGACCTGGTCCCTGTAATCATCCTTCCAAAATTTCTTAGACCCCTTCGTATTTCAAGGCAAATAATTCTGAATTAGGAGATGCAGGAGCCCGGAGCACTTAAGTTCATAGCTTTGAGAGAGCTTAGCATGAGAGCAGCCTCATTATCAATACCACTTTCAGCCATTTGTGCTTGAAAGAAATAAATGCATCAAACCATACAATTAGATAGCTGTTTACTAAAGCAGCAACTTCTTTATCATGAATAGATAAATAGACAGATAGATAGGTGACAGATGGTAGACAGATAGGGAGATAGTCGTAGTTATATCCATAAGGATCATAATCTCTCATCATTTTACTGTTGCCCTCCTTACTCCCAACAATCTGATATGATTAAAAGGCTCAGCCCCAGGATCGGTGGTCCCTGCTCTTCCACTCCGTAAGCATCTACAGTATTTCTCCTTCTTTGCCAAGAAATCCAGGCTATTATGTCCTGTATCTTCAAAGCATTCGCACCAAATTCACCAATTTTCACATCTGAGTTTTTTTTTTATCTGCTTTCATGCCTTCAATTCTGCACCTTGAATAAATGTGACTTGCTCTGTTCTGCCTCTGGGTTACTTCCGTAACTATCCGGATTGCAACCTATAAAAGGTATGGTCCCAAACCTCTTGGGTATTCAATATCCAGAAGTGTTTAATATTTTTTACTTGATCCCTCCGCATCTATTCCCATTCTCAACTGCTGGATCATTTTGCCATGATTTTTAAGTGAGGTATTTTCTCCTCACTCCCCTCATTGTAAGCCAAATTTGTCCTCCTTTATATTGAGCACTGAGGTTGTTAAGCAAAGATCTTGTCAACTTTTGATCATTCTACCCTTAAACTTACTTCGTACTATATTACTTTCTCTTTCTCGTCAGCAAAAGATAACTCCTATAGTTAGCTCAGCACTAGATTCCATCTTTCTTCGATCTCTTAGCTTTTCGACTTTTGGTTTTCTCTTCATTGCCTCATGTCCATCCAATTTCCTCGTGGTAATATCAGCTGCCATTTTCAAATACTTCTAGCTCTTTACCACAAAGCACATGACAGGATTGCACTTTACCCTCACAGAGCCTGTGGGGTCAGGTGACAAAGTATAGAAGTTGGAATGAACTGAGCCTTTTTTGCATGAGCATTTTATTCCCAGAGCACTATTTTTCCTTTGGTGAAAATTTATTCCCAGAAGACTATGTTTTCTTTGGCAAAAAAGGTACAAATGACAGAGAAGGTGGTAGCTACCTCAGCCCGCATGCTTGAGAACCGGGGCCGCGTTACTGCAGCACAGTTCATCCTGTTTTACTGCAATTCAGAGCTGCGAATTTTTTTTTAACCATCTATCCCCCTTCAAGCTACCAATGTCCCTCTGTTATGCTCTTTTAAGTTGACTAAAAAAGTAACATACACCTTTATTTCCCTACTCTCATTCACTTTTCAGTTTAGCACTCTCAAACATTCTTCCTTACTTCCTGATTAAAACCACTCATCAGGTTCTGTTATCAAGAAGGAGGGATGCGTTCTCTAAAGAACGGGCTTTGAAGTCCTAATCAACTGTTACGTAGACACTGAAGAATCTTGAACATTTGCCCTTGGGCAACATTTCTGGGGTACTTTTCCGTAATCTTTAAGCCTATATTGTTTGGATAGAATAGTTTTCTTCCCTCCAGCCATCACTATTTTGAAGATAAAATTTGAATCACACTAAATGACATTCAATAACACAAATTCTCCCCAAGTCAGAAACCAAACACGCTTCTGACAAAATTTCTACCTTGACTTGCTATCATTTGAGCCATATATATATATATATATATATATATATATATATATATATATCTGGCAGAAGCTGTATTTAAAGAAAGTCAAATGGAAGTAATTAAGCGTTAGAAAAATGCAAAGTTATATATGTTTCTAAATTCAGATTAGCAAGATAATTCTTAATTACATGATGCCAGTTTAGGTATCACAGAATATTCATTATTGGAATGTAGCCCATATTATAAACCTTAAATTTATAAAACACAGAATGAAGAAGATAAACTAAGAGAAGGCACGATGGAAAACATTTAACAGAAAACTATATATAAAAGAAGATAAATGAAAAAGAACAATGTGCCAATTATCTACAGTGAGTGAAAGTATAAGAAATTTCACTTTCATATTTTTCAAATACTACATTGAAAGTGGTTTATAAAAAGTACATTTGAACACAGTTCCCAAGTATCAATTCAGATTTTAATGTACATTTAGTTTGATGTATTAGCATGGGACTTATTAAAAGGAGGTTAAATGATATGTGTCTTGTATGATCATCAAGCACTAAATGTCAGTTAGTGTAGGGCAAACTAGAATCAAAATTACTAGAAGTAAAAAGTACACATCAGAGTGATGAATGAAGGAAGCAAACAGGCAAACGGAAAGATCTCAGTTGTAGGAACTAGAAAAGAAATTATGATATATCATCAAATGTGAAGAATGATCTTGGAGACCTAACCTTACTGCTGATTTGATAACACTGTTTGTGAAAATGGAAAATAAATTTGAATTGTTGGCACATTGGTTGCATGTTTATTTTCTTTTTAAGGTTTTCATTCAAATAAGATGGATCTAATAAAATTGTCTAAGAGATTCCTTTTAAACTCAAGGAATAACAAGCATACAGTTTAAACAAAAGTGAAGTACAGGTTACAAAATATAAGCTAAAGAACACTAGATTATGAGTTTTAGGGCATTCTTATGTGTATAGATAAATGACTATATTGCATTCCACAATATTGGAGAAAAAAGAACATAAATTATTCATTTTTTTCTCACTAAACTTAGGTTAGGCTATCCTGAATTTGAAAGTCAATTGGACGAAAGATGATCATGTTTTACAATACGCTTCAGTGTGAAAACTGAAGAGCGCTTTCCTATGCAGTTTGCCTTGTGCAGACAGAATGCTTTTGTTACTGCTGGTTCCTCTTTCAGCCTGAAAGCAGATTTGCAATTCATATTTTCAACACGCAAACATGCAAATATAAAAGTGCATTCCTTTCTCTGTTATTATTATTCATTTAGCTCCTGAACCCCGATTTTTGCCCCACAGTCAAATATAATTAAATTTACTTATTAAAAATAACTTGGCTAATTCAAGTTAACTCAGTCTCTTTGGGACAATGTTTTTAGGGTTCCCCCAACCCCCAAACGCTCCCCTCCTTCTTTCCATTGGTGGACCTATGTTCAGTGGAAGCTCATTTAATATCATAGGAACTAGGTGATGCCATCTGGCTTCACATGCTTTCAATTGCTGATTTTATGGTCAGTTCTGTCTTGGTTTCCACTTCAACCACTGTTGTGACTCATTATTCCACTTCCCATAAAGGGCAAATCTAGCACTTTTCCCTGGGAAGTTGGCGATTTCTGCCTGCATCTCTTTGACGAAGCAATTACCCTAACATACATCAGTGATACAAATCTTCTGATGTGTTACTTAATTCCAAATGATGTCTAACTCTGGCAGGACTACGTTCTTTTTTTTTTTTTTTTTTTTTTTGTGGGTACCGGGGGTCGACCTCAGGACCTCATGCACCAGCAGGCGCCTGTGCCTCTGAGCAATATCACCGGCCCTTTTTTCATATGTGTGTTCCGGGAGTCGAACTCGGGCCCTCGTGCTTGCCAGGCAGGCGCTTAGGCCGCTGAGCCATCTCACCGGCCCAGGACTACATTCTTATCCAAATGATGTGTCCTTTACCCTGCCACATCCACCTATGCAAGGACATTTGGTTTTCAGAGCTCTAAGTAATTTTCTGTGCTGTCCACTGGGCGTTTGGGACTCCTGAATAATACAGAGCTCAGGCCAAACTTTGGAATAAAGGGATTTGGGTGCAATGTCAGTCACTCTAATATCCTTGGCCAAAATTTCTGCTCCATTCTGGACATATCAACTTAATGAAGACTCAGAAAGAGTGTACATTCTTTCAGAGACTCGGGCAAAGTTGAACCTACTCTCATTCACCCCCAAGCCCTTAAATGCCGTATCCCAGAATCTCACCCTGACAACTTAAATACTAAAGAGCAGCCAAGGTCAAGATTCGATCAGTGCAGCCTTGGTCGAATTCTACCTTTGCCTTCTTACATAGTCTGTATCCATTCAAGCACTTCTTGAACCATGCATCTTTTTTCTCTTAGAAGTGGGAAAATTGATCCCAATGCCTTACTTCGTACTCTTCTCTGATGATGATTAACCTTTTCACCCAGAAATCCAGGTTTGTCTCATAAGCTTCCTGGCATCCAACCAAGGCAAACCCTTTTTAAATTCACAGTCAACTTTTCTTTTTCTGAAATACCTAATTACTACAAATCAAAAATAATTTCCTTTCAGACTATCATGTTTGATGTGAAATAAAAATCCATTCAACAACTTAGCAGATATTTTTGCTTTAGAATCAGCTTCTTCCCCATAGCATGAATTCCTGTGATTAAACGGTTTGGGAATATTAGGCTAAGCAGGAATTATATGACTATGGGGAATAAAAAATTTCCTCCAGTCACAGGTATATTAATTTAAAATAAGTAAAAATAACAACAAAAATGTGTCTCCCCCACTGTGGGAGCTTTTAAACGTATAATGAGGTAAGAATTTTTTTGTGTGTGTGTGGGTACTGGGGTCAAACTCAGGACCTCGCACACCAGCAGGTGCCTGTGCCACTGAGCGATATCACCGGCCCTTTTTTTGTATGTGGGTACCAGGATTCGAACTCAGGACCTCGTGCTTGCCAGGCAGGCCCTTATGCTGCTGAGCTATCTCACTGGCCCAGAATTCGTTGTATGGACTATTATTTTCACCTTTTTTTTGCATGTAGCATCCATAGTTTACACAAAAAATTAAAATTTTCAAAGACTACACAGACACTAATAAAAACAAGAATTTAAGGTATCAGAGAGAACCATTTTTTTATCTAGATATGTACACTCAATATTTCTACAAGCAAAAAAAACAAAAAAAAAGAAAAAGAAAAATCCCTGCCAACACTTCTATACTTGCTATGGGTTGTATCTTGAATGTCCTCCAAACCCTACATGTTAAATGGTTGGTGTCCAGAGTAGCACTATTGGGAGGAGGTGGAATCCTTAAAAGGTGGATTTTAGTGGGACATCTTTAGGTCCCCTGGGGATTGTGCTCACGAAGGGCATGCCATATTGCCTGGCCACACACCCAAATGAATAGGTCAACCAATCATGGATGGAAACCTTAAGCGGAACCATCAGAAATCTTTTCTTCTTATGAGTTATTCCAGGTGCTTTGTTACAGTGATGGAACTCTGACTAATGCAACACCCCTGGAAGAAGGTCCAGGGTAGGAAGTCTTAGACTCTGTATATTGGCTGGGTAGCTTAGTTAGTGAGAACCCATTCACAAAGGGCTGTACTTACGGAAGGTTGAAATCTGTGGTACATAATATATATTGTCATGTCCACTTCATAGGAAGAAAAAATGAGTCAAGGCCCTTTTATTCATATTGCCATCAGGGAGGGCTCAAGTCAGCCTTCTAGAGTTCCGAAAAGTGCCCACAGAAGAGGTTGGAGAGACAAGAAGGAATGAAGACATTAGAAAATTTAAAGATAGGGGTAAATATTAATTAATGTTGATTAGTAATGCAATGTTAATCTTCCGTATTAGATATTAAAATGGATATAGAATTCACATACACAGCTAACATGTTTGTAAAATATGGGGAAATTAATTTTTTTAAGTAACTGATTATAGTAAAAGACACATTGCCATTAATCTCCCTCAACATACTCCTTCTAGAACACACTTACCCAAGCATTGTTACCGCTTTCTGAAGCAGTTCCGGAAGTCCTCTTTTTTGAGGTTTTTAGCTGTGCAGTTTTGGCTGCCTTGATGTTCTAAGTTGACTCAAAGCTTTTACCTTTTATTGTCATTTGACTTTAGAGAAAAGCCAGAAGTTGCAAGATGCCAGATCAGGTGAATAAAGTAGGTGAGGTCACACCAAACGATAATGTTTTATGATTCTGCATTTCTGCTGGATGGCACTTGGCAGCAGCATGTATAGTATTTTTTATCACACCTTGTAAAGACACTCAAGAAAGAGGACTTCCAGAACTGTTTCCAAAAGTGGCAAGAATGATCTGATAAGTGTGCTTGATGCAAGGGATAGTATTTTGAGAAGGATTAATGTCAAGGTGTCTTTTACTGTAATCAATTTTTAAAATTTAAATATTCACTATATATTTCTATCACCCCTTGTATACAAGCCAGAAAGGGGTAAAAATGGAGTCGAAATAAAACCCTTGTATTTACTAATAAGGCGAGAATGAATATTATAATCTTTTGGATAAGCAATAAAGAAAGCTATAGCAAAAATTTGTAAGTGTCATGCTAACTGTAAACTAATCAGAGGAAAAAAACAAAGCACTTGTACAAAAAAAGGAGAGAGGTAAAACTGGTGATTTCAACTCAACCATATCTGAAGTAACAAGTGTGCATAGCTTAATTACTTCACCTAAATGCAAACATTGTCAAAGAAGGATAATAACAAATAATTATGCAATTTTAAAAAGTCATAGCTAAAATATAAACATTTCAAAAATGGGTAAAAAGTTTAAGAAAAAAGAAAAAAGATAATGACAGTGCATGAAAATATTAAACATAGAACATTTCTATAGCTATGTTAATGTCAGACAAAGATGAGTGGCATTAAAACATACTTCGCAGCAAACAAAGCATAGGTTTGCCAAGAAATAAAAATTTACATAATTGGAAAGAGAAATAGAAACACCCATATCACTGAGGAAATTTTATCATATTTTTTCATAACTCATGGGAAAGTTAAAAGATATGCCAGTAACACAATAGAGAATTTGAGCATGGCAATTCATTTTTTTCTAAAGAAAATATATAAAACACTGCACGTAATAAATAATTGAAAATATAGTTTCTGAGTTCACATGAAATATTTGCTAAGAATTAAACATATTGGGCAATTGAAAGCTTTTGACACAATTTTGATGATTTAAACCATGAATATTATCACTGTACATAGTGTGAAATAAGCTTGAATTTTTTAGCATATATTGTTTAATTGTTATGGAACTTAGCTAGAAATCAAGTTTAAAGGCAAAACAAAATGTCTCTAAATATTTCTTTTACTCCTTACTGGGTCTTTGTATCAATTTACATTTAAACTCCTTCTTTAATTTTAGAAAAAAATCAGATTTACAGAATTATTCTATATATGTACTAGAATTTCCATATCCCCATACATAGTTCCCATTATTAGCGTTTTATGCATTATGTTACCCTTGTTACAATTAATGAACCAATTTTATATATGCATTATGTTATCCTTGTTACAATTAATGAACCAATTTTATATATAATTTAAGCTAAAATTCATACTTCATTCAGATGTTCTTAGTTTATTTGTAATGTCCCTTTCTGTTACAGGCTTATATTCATGTTATTATATTATATTTAGTCTTCACAACTCTCTAGGCTCATCTTGAGGGGACATTCTCCCAGACTTCCTTATTTTGGGTGACCTTGACAGTTTGGAGGACTATGTGTCAAGGAGTGTGTAGAATGTCCGTCTACTGGCATTTGTCAGGGGTTTTTCTTACGATTATACATTTGGAGCAGCAAGAAAGGTGAAGTGAGTGGTCATTCCCATCTCATACCAAAGATGCCTACCATGGATATCATCCTTAGCTGTGATTCCCCCATTGAGTAACACTGGTCGGTTTTCTCCGCTTGAGGTTACTCTTTCCCCCACCTTCCTGCACTCTGCTATTCGAGGGAAAATCACTCTGAACATGTATTCTTAAGAAATTAGGAGGGTTTTTTTTTTTTTTTTTTTTTTTGCTCTACCTTGTTACGGTGAAGAAGCTACAACAATTTGTAATTCTTTTGAGTGGAAGATTTGTCTCTTTGCCATTTATTTACATCATAAACCATTTGTTTATATCAGCATAGCCTCATAAATATTTATTTTATTCCTTGTGAGATAATCTAATACTACTCCATTATTATTATTACTCAAATTGTTCCCCATTTGGTCATTGGCAGCTATTTCAGTTGACTCCTACATCCTTTTGTTATTCTTAGTTTCCTATATTTTTTTATTTTTTAACACTTTTTAGTTTCTGTCTCTATGAGATGCTCAAGAATCATCTTGTATATTTATGTCCTAATATAAATTTTACGTTGTATATTGATAAAATGTACCATGTCAGAAATCAGACAGAAGTAGCTCACAGATTTATAAAAGAAAGCAGTGGCTGCCTTTAGGAAAAGAGAGAGTAGTAATTGGGAAGACTTATAAGAAAGTTTGCTGGTCAATAGGATTGTTTGATTTGCAATAATTCATTTAACTTCATATGTATTGTTTGTATTTTTCTATATACCTTACATAGTATCAGAAATCCAGGTATTTTGCATGAATGTATTCAATATCTCTATTGTTCTTATAGCCAAGACAATATAATGAAGTCCTTAAGAGAACCAGCACTGTTAAAGTCTATTACAAGATTTAATTACTATCTTGGAAAAGCAAACCAGATCAGTAAACCTTATGTTTTACAAAGAAAAAGATAATGGTTTTTGATCTTTCAGATGTTAAAGTTATATCACATAGACATTGGAGTGCATATGGATCACTGTTTGTTTTGATCAACTATATGGAATTGCCCAGATAATATTCTTATTCATAAAATAATTTAATAAATTATACATAACAATGACTAATCCATAGGGAATGAGTATGTGATAAAGAGCACTGAAAATTAATTATTAATAATTAATTTATATTCCTACTTCACAAGATACAGTGAAATAGATAGCAGATGGATTTTTTTAAATAAAGTTTTAGAGTATTAAAATAATTTTTAAACCTTAAGTGCAAATTTACCTAGTCAAATGACAACAGATGTTCTGGGCATGAATACAATGTAAGATAATCAAGAAAAAGTTTGGTATTGCTGAAAACATAAACAAAAATTGCAAACAATTTGAAGAAAAGATTGTTATATTCATAAATGAGAAATGGCAATGTCGTTATTATTTAATAAGTTTATGCAAGAAGTAGCGGAGTTGAGTTTCAGACCTCTGGTTTTCAAGATGATGAGTTTGAAACACAGTTTCATTGCTTTTTAGCTATAAGAGGAATCACTTCATGGCAGGGACATGGTAGAAGAAATCTACTCACCTCATAAGAAGGAGGCAAAAGATTTAAACATGAATTAATTGGAGTGCCTCAGTTTCCTTTAAGGCGTCTCTCTAATGACCTGGAAACAACCTAATAGTCCCCACTTTGAAGAGATTCTATCAGTAGTGTTACACTGGGGGACATTTAAGACCCAAACTATAGTAAATAGTTAAAAGATGTGTAAAGCATTGCATTCATTTTCTCGTTGTTATAAATTTGGATTTACAGTATCTCAGAAATCACAAACCTGTAAGAACAAATCTGGCAGGTCCTTAAATCTTCTGTATTGGTTTGGTTTACTCCAGAAACAAAAAATAAGCAAGAAACAGAGAAGTAGATGGACGTTAATTCTCTTGAATTTTCCAGTTGGCCCATGCAGTTCCTGGAAGTTTACATGGGTTTGAGTTTTTGCCAGACCGAAAGAAATAGAAAAGCAAACTCATTCCTACTACTCCCTTGTTTTATCAGTGTCCAAAAAACAATTATGTCACTCTATTAGGCAACAATGCTGCTTCTCAGGAAGCCACATTCGAGGGCTTTCATGGTTTTTGTTCTATACCTTGAAGTTCTTGTTGTGCCAGTGCAAGGAATATCTCCTATGTACTTTTTCAAAATAGGACTAGAGGTTATCCATTCTATCCTAGTCACTTTCTTCATTGCTGAGACACAATACCTGACACCCACAACTTAAAGGAGGAGACTTTTATTTTGGTTCACATTTTGTATAGATTTCAGTCCACTATCAGCTGGCTCCCAGGTATAAAACCAAGGCAGAGGACAATGGCTAGGAAATGCTGCTCACAGCATGGTGGACAGGAAGCAGAAAGAGTCAAGGAAGGAACCAGGAGGGGAGATACAACCTTCTGGGTCATGCACACAGTAACTGCCTCTTGCAACTAGGCCTTGCCTCCTAACACAAGTCAGCTACAACAGCCCCATGGTCCAATGACCTTCTAAAAGCCCCACGTATAGACACGAGGCTCTTGGGAGACATCTAGATATAAACCATAATGCACTCATATTCTACTTATTTGTATTTCCTTTGGGGACTTTTGATTACATCCTTACAAGAGCTCTGCCTTAGCAATGTTGTTTAACCCAACATTGCTAAAAAACAGCCTGATCAGAGAAACCTGTTTTCCAGCTTTCAGATAATACTTTGAACAAATACCCTCCCTGTAGGGAATGTTGACATACAATGACCTCTCCCTACACTGTATTTGTGTGCTTATGTGAATTCAGAATAATAGATTTAAAAACTGAGGTAGCATTTCTGTGATCTTGGAGGGAGAAATCCACAAAGTTATAGCTGGTGTTTTTTATGGAGCATATTTTTAATGGGGATGCTCTGAAACATAATGTACACACTAACATAACCCAAATATATAGGGCAGACTCTGCTTTCTGTTACCAGTTTCCTATTTCTCTTCCCTAAGGATTTTGTAAGAAACTTTAACAATGGGTTTAAGGAAAGTTCTGAAACAATTGGAGATTGTCCTCTTTATGATTCACTCAGTTTGTGTTGAGATATCTTTTCCTAGTTGTAGATCGATTTTTTTTACTGAGTTTTAAAATATTCTCCTTACATTTGTTTAGTCATTCCTGAAAATAGTAATCCCCCACATTCCCACATCACACGCTTTTCTTTGCTCATTGCGTCCTTACTGGATTTCAGTAAGTTAGGAGACATACTTCCATTACTGCCTTACACCTAAGCAACCCTATATTTATCTGTACCTCTATGTCCTTCATATGTATTTAAAAATAGATTATAATATACACTATGTGGTATGAATATTTTTATTTAAGCACATATCACTGAAATTCAAAATGTGGAATTGCATACAGTTTACATGCGATGGAAATTATAACACTTATAACTGGTGGGAGAAAGCATACTTGTACATATCAGAGGAAAATGAGGATCAATATAGCTGAATTGAAATAAACTCTATTGATATCTATTAAGATAATCAATACAAATTTCTTTGACCTGTAAGTATAAAACAAATCATTTATAGACCTGGCTATATGAAAGGCTATATATTACTGTATAATTTGCCATAATACAAAAACTGAAAGTAAATAAAATACATATCAATGGAGTGATGTTTGAAAAAACTGATGGTACAACAGGTTTTAACCCGATTTTTTTTTTGTGGGTACCGGGGGTTGAACTCAGGATCTCGCGCGTCAGCAGGCGCCCGTGCCGCTGAGCGATATCACCGGCCCTTTTTTCGTATGTGGGTTCCGGGTGTCGAACTCAGGACCTGGTGCTTGCCAGGCAAGTGCTTATGCCACTGAGCTATCTCACTGGCCCTAACCTAATGTTTTGTTGTCACCACTGTTTTTACTTTGTAACCAGTTTTTAACCTTACTTTAAGAAATAAAACTTTCTGATTTATGATGTTGGTAAACCTCATCTTTCTTTCCAATATGCCATTAAAATTGATAGGCACTATGTCAAGAGGCATTTAGATATATAAATCTAGAACACAAGAGTCTAAGATTGAATATTCAAAGTTGTTATTCCAGTACTGGTAACATTTTGTTTCTTGACTTGGGTGCTAATTATCTTTATGTGTTCACTTGGAGCACTATTTTGAACTGGATATTTATGGTTTATGTACTTTTCTCTATATGAATACAAATTCTCTATATGAATAAAATTCAAATTAATATTATATATGCTCTCTTTATAATATGCCTGTACAGTATGCTAAGTATTAAATATCTGAATAAAATGTGCATTATCCCTCTCTTTTTCTCTTATATTGTTATTATAATAAATTTACTACTAGTCATCAATGATTTGGGGAAAGAAATGAAAAAATTTAAATTAGATCTAGGTTTCTCAAATTTAACATTATTGACCTTACTTTTCTGGATAATTCCTTGTGTGGGATTGTCCTATGCATCAGAAAATACTTAAAAGCACCCATGACTCCATTCATTAGATGCCAGGAACAGCCTTCTAGTTTTATCAAGCAAAAATATACTTAACCATATACAAACGTCCTCAGCAGAGGAAAATTGCCATTGCCTGAGAAAAGCTGGCCTAGATAAACTAGATATGACGAAGAAGACAGCTTGAGTAGAATGTGGAGAAATAAAACTGTATCATTACCCATATTAAACACTCAAATGACAAGCAAGATGAAAATTAGTCGAAGGAAAGTCAGATCAATTTTCTGGAATCATGAGCAAAATTGCAGGAACAGAATTCATATAGGGATGTATATAATACCAAGAGTAAGTATCAGTGTACTCCATCACAATACCCACATCTAATATTCAAGAGAAAGCTAAATTTTAATGTAGTGTTGCTTTGACAAAAAAAAAAAAAAAAGCCATAAACCCACTGTTATAGCTACGTGCCTGACATCCAGGAATACATAAACTCTTTAATCTCAATCACTAAGAGTGAATTTGCTTTCATAACTTCATTCACATTTCATCAATTTTAACCTTCTTTGATATGGTGAAGCACAGCCATACTTCTAAGGAAGAAAATTTTATAACCCAAAGAAATGTATCTATTATAATTAGGTGAGTTCCCGGAAGTGCAAGGAGCGTGGTCAACTTCTACTGTTTCATACCTGCTGCTATGGTGAAGAGGGCAGCATCCAATTATTTTCTCTAACATCTTTAGTGGAAAATGCCATCCATCAGCCACTGAACAGTGTTTTGATCTAAGTGGTCATGCAAACCTGGGTGACCCTAGAAACACAAGAAATAAGTAAATCAGTAAAGGTGTAACTGTTGGCAGTTTGTGAAGATTTTTACAGCTTATTTTGTTAAAATGCCCATTGTTATTATGGGATATTGTACATTAAAGGAAAAAGTATTTTCATGGGAAATGGTTTCTGTTTGTGTGAAATGCTTTCAGGGGACAAACTATGAATAATGCAATATTTTATGAATGAGATATTCACTAATCTAGAAGAGCTGCAAACTGTATCTCAGATTTACAAAATAACTGCAGAGTAACACACTCACAGATGCAGGCAGAATTTAAATTTATTGTGCCCTTTTGGGTGATAGGCATGCGTATTTAGTACACTTTGTGTTATATGGTTTAACTTAATATGTGCTTTTTATTAGTTCTAGTACCCAGAAAACCTGAGAGAACATCTTATGACTAAGATGTTTAGACAATGGCAAAGAATACAAATGTGCTGTCAAAGCAATACTGTAATGTATTTACTAGATATTATGATATATTATCTCAATTACAGCCTTTGGTTTATGGATATCCAAAAGCTTACAGTCATTTTTCATACTGCACCAGTAATCCTCATATTGAAAACATAGCTTTGGAAAGCTAATGATGCCTAGGCTTAGCACATGTTTCCCCAGTCTCTATTTCTTTCACCTTATTCAATATTAATTTCACACTCACACTGGAGATACTTTGCCTGGATATTAATATCCCCGAGTTTTCTAAGGCTGTGTTGCTACATAAAAGGTGGGAAAGATTGTGTCAGAAAATCCCACCTGATAAAACATTGTATTCAGCCCTGAGTAGATTTACTACTCTGCATTAGAAGACCTTCTTTATTCCAACTCTCTAGACTTATCATGTGCACACACATAGGGTTTTAGGAATTCCAGGGGATTCTGAGAGATCTGGCACACTGTGTGTTTGGATGAGCATCCATGTGTGAAATGTCATAGGCGATCGAGACATGAGGGGACTATTTCTGAATTCAATGAGATGCCAAGAGAAGTTCCAGGTCTGGAATAAATTTTTCCCGTGTAAACATACTGTGTAAGACAAATTCAATCCCATCCCTATGGTTTGTAATTTCTTTGGCTACAAGTAGAGATAGGGCATTTTAGGGCTATGTATATTTTGGGGGACAGTCTATTGACATTCTTCAAGTTTATAAGATTTGCTGTTCTCCTGTGATCACGGATACTCTACTATGTTAATGAGAACAGGCTTTAGACCAAAGTTGGCCCTCAAGTTTTTAGGTTTCTAGAAGGCAATTCTAAATTGCATTTGTTTTATGAATAATTACGTGCAGCTGATGCTGCTCCCTGCCTGGATCAAAATGTGTGTGGTAATAGAAGCCTTGGCTGGGATTTAGAATTAGGAGTAGTTTTAGGCTGGGAGCCCCAAAGAGGAAGGAGTACAGTTATTTTAAAGAGGAATGGAGAGGGTAGTGGCAGAAGTTTTGTAAGGTATGTACTCGATGTTTACAGGCAGCCAGTATTCAGTGGCGTTTGGTGAGATTATTCTTCCGATAAAGAATGGTTTTCCATTCCTGGATCTTTTCTTACTAGTATTTTGCTCCTCAGTAATTTTCTTAATCTCTTTTCTTATTTATACTGAAAAATAGTAAATACTGGATACTTTAATGAAGAATCTAAGTCCCAAATACCTTTAGGACAACTAAGTAGTTAGCAAAAATTATCGCTGAGTTTTAAGGTATAACACAGGAGACAGTGGGTCTGTAGACATGAATGGAATTTATTAGATTAGGAGGTTTTGATGACCAGCACTATTACTAAATTTTCTTTGCACAACAAAATTCATTTTACCATGTAACATATAGTAAATAGCTCTCATACATGTTAAATTAATTGGTTGATGATGGAGTCGAAGCATTTTGAGAGCAGAAAGGACAACCATCAAAATACTGTTACACCTCAGTACCTGTTGTATGACGAAGTACTTAAGACTCGAACCACCAGTCCCAGAATTATCTCATCATCACAGGTATAAAATATTATCTTACTGGCCAAAGACTTCAACATGTGAATGAAAAATATTTTATTTTCCTTCTAGAGTAGAAATTAGTATGTCATCTTAAATAATTTCAGGAATGAAAATTTCATTGTCAAATAGCATTGGTATAATTCACAGTATAGTATTAATGAAGCCCTGACACAGACATAATTTAGGAATATCCAAAATATCTTTTAAACACTAAAATGTTTCATTAATAGCTGCTTATAATACCTCACACACTTTTGAAATTGATTCTATTTTCCCTCCCCAGCACATTTTATATTAAACTGTGAGTTAACATATATTAAAGTGAACTTTTAAAAAGTAACTGAGTTAACATATTAAAATGTACTTTGAAAAGGTAACATTATAATCAGTAATCCATGAAATTTGTTTCTGTTGGTATGACCTCTTTATATAGTTATTAAAAATTTGGACCAAGATAGTGTTTATGTTATTGGCTTCAGAAATTGTTGATGTTTTAGCAAAATATTATTGGCATATAAGTAATACAGACATTTATTTCCTAGACAAATTCATTTAAATAATGTTTTTAAATTTATAAGAATCTAATACGTCTTTTTTTTTTACATTTGAGATTTCAATATATAATAAGGTTAGTTCCTTTAAAAACTTTTACATTCTTTCTGCCTGGATTTTAAGAATAATAAACCATAAATATAATATTGGCTTGTTTCTAAAGGTGATGTTTAAATATATATGTATGTATATTCTAAAATAGACCAAATTTATTGCAACTACCAATCCCAATATGAAAAAAAAGTATGTAGTTATACATATGAAGATAGAAAGATAAAGAGGTGGATTTTATTATGAGACTGGCTAAATCACCTTTTGAAGGTGATTCATCTCAGATATTACACCAATTTCTGATTTATCTGGGATCTCTACAAATTTGGAAGTATATATGTCAGCTTCTGTTTCAGAAATATACATGCATGTACACACACACACACTCACACATACATGTATACATACACACACACAAAACCTTGAGAAAGGAGTGTAAGGTTTATCATAGAGAGTATGCTTGATTCGTTAAACATACAAAGACAACTAAAAAATCCCCATTCTTTCTTTTTTTTTTTTTTGGTGGGTACCGGGGGTCGACCTCAGGACCTCGCATGCCAGCAGTCGCCCGTGCAGCTGAGCGATATCACTGGCCACTTTTTCGTATGTGGGTTCCGGGAGTTGAACTTGGGCCCTCGCGCTTGCCGGGCAGGCGCTTATGCCGCTGAGCCATCTCACCGGCCCTCCCCCTTCTTTCTTAAACACAGATTACTTAAGAATGAGACAGCCAGGTCTTTCCAGAAATGGTCAGACAGAGGCAAAGAACCTTGGAGGACACATTCCCAATAGGAAGGAAGGAAGACTTTCAGGGGAGGATGCCAACTTTTAATTCTCTCAATACTTTGGAGATTTGTTAGTCATAGAAATAAGAATTGATGTAAGGCTTACCGACATGGAGAAACATGCCAGAAGGAAAACTCTAAATGAACAAAGTGGTTGGGATAATTTATATCACATCTTTAAAAGTACTTTTTTTATTTTAAAGAAAATAAAAGCAATGATACAAAATTTCAAAACAAGATCCAAAATGTACAATAAAAGTACTTTTTAGGTGGAAAAATCCATGTCAGATATTGTGTCAGATTTGGCGGACTCGAATTTGTTCTCAGCTTCCAGAGGCTTCCCAGAGACCGGGACGTAACCTGGATTCTCTCTTTCTCGATTTCTCACATCTTTTAATACCCCACAAATTATTGTTCTTCCTCATTTACAGAGAAAATCATGGTTGTCATTTTCTACTTAATACACCAAAACTATAAAATTACTAAAATCTCACCCACTGTTAATTCTTCACTTGTACATCCATATTAAGTTTCCTTTCTTCTGCTGTAGATAATTTCTTTACAGTGCTTTAGATTTCTGTCCACCAGATTACTGGTGAAATTTTCACTATCGAATATCAAGACGCTATAAATTGAATCTTTTCACAAATAGGTAAATGTGCTCACATTTTCCCAAGTTCTCAGAAATCTTTCCTGATTCTATATCATTTAAGGAAAGAATTTCAAAACATTTCCCATTTTTTCTTATTTCACTTTTTCTCAATCTATTGAGGGTTGGACTTTCTACATCTAAAATAGTTTTGCCTAAAGGTTAATTATCTGTATGTTGCTTAATTCAAAGGATAGTGTTCGGAATTTGTCTAACTCGGTCCATAATGCTGCTCGGTACTCAGCCTTCTTGTGGCTTGCATTACACTATGCTTTTCTACTAGTGTCATTCCTACTTTTCTGGCCATTCCTTGTCACCCACAAGCAGTAAGTCATTATCATTTAACTGGTAATTTTACATTAGCACCAAACTTTTGCAACCTTACCCAGATAATATCTTGTACTGCTGGTTCCTGAATCACTCCAATCAGCTACCTATAAATTCTGACAACTGGAAAATCTTCAACTGCTTTCATTCGTTGAGCTATGCTGACATATTTAAGTACGTGAGCAGACATCGTTTAATGCTTCATGGACTCTGGCTTTCCAAAACCCAATAGAGATATCCCTTAATGTACTCCCTTAATGGACTGGAGTAATGTTTTCCTTTGCAAAGGCATTTATCTAGCTTTTAGTGTTTTCAAATGGTTCCCATATAAAGATGCCAATAAAGTCAAGACTTTGCAACTATTGTCCTTACTATAAATGACAATTAAAGTAGTACTCTCTGCTGTTGTTTTAAAAAAAATTTTTAAATCATGATATATGATTTCTGTTGTCTGAGAAATGCAAAATATTTCCTTGCTTTTCATACTACCAAGGATGAGTTAAATGAGGACCAAGTTTCAGGAAACATGAACTTTTCACATGAACAAACTATAAAGAAAATATTCTTTCTTGGCAAACATCCAATATGATTAAGATACTGAAATGTAGTATCTGTGAAACTATCTACCTTTTCCCCCTATTCCTTTGTGTTTCCTGAAACTTTGGCACTCCTCAAGAGTTTGCAATC
Source organism: Erethizon dorsatum (assembly GCA_028451465.1). Lineage (NCBI taxonomy): Eukaryota > Metazoa > Chordata > Mammalia > Rodentia > Erethizontidae > Erethizon > Erethizon dorsatum. Next base: position 10,614,851 of record CM051828.1, on the reverse strand, counting down.
AGCTGCTGACACAATAATTTTAGGGAAATTAATAAAAATCCATGCATGACACCTGCTTTGTCTTAGTTATACATTGTCTTACCTCACTTACTGCAGTTATTTTTTCCTAAGTGTAGTAATAGTAACTCACACTGAAGCTTCTCTGAAGTTTCGTATGATAATTCTCATATGTTAAGGTTCACTACTGTTATTTTTAAAGCTGATACATGAAAATCGTTACTGCGGTGCTGTAGTGATAACTGAACCTAATAGCTGTTCTCGCGTTCCAGAGCAAATGAACTCTGTTGTTCCGTGGGTACATAGCCACCCAAAGCAACTAACTCTTTCATTTCCCAAAATTCTTTGTTCCAACTGATCAACATGTGACTCCTTTCAGATCAATGACATGAATACAAATAGCCTGCGGCAGTTTCATTGAACTTTCTTTGAATAACATTTGTTTTATTGTCTTTTCATCTCCATTCTTTCCTCCTGCTGCCTAAAGCAGGGCTTTATTACTATGGTGTTAGCTATTCACATGCAGCAAGGAGAAAAAGGCCCACGCCCCAAAATGGAGAGTAATCACCTGTAATAAACTGCATCCTGGGGAATTTAGTGAGGAATGCAAATATGCCAACCCTTTACAATTGTTTAAATACAAAGTACACACATGCACGCACACACACACACACACGTGGTGTAGAACATAATGTTGTGCAATCCTGAACTTCCTATCACTAAATTCTTGCATAAAATAGAATAAATTTCAATTTATAGGAGCCATTTTTTGGTCTTTGTCATTTATGACTGAACCTTAAAAGATACATACGATTCTCATTATGAAACTTAGAACAGCTAAGTTTAGAGCGATATTCAATAAAGTACATTTAATATCACTTTTATGTAAACTAATTGACAATTATTATCCCATTTTTAACATCCATTTAACAGCCACAACTTAACACTTTCTTTAAATATTTCTTTTAATTATTATAGTTATAATAGACCCTGAGAAAAATGTAGAGCTCATTAAGGAAATCCATCTGTATAACCTCAGTAGAACATTAACAACACTAAATGATTTTCTAACATAGGTCACAAGATTTTATCATTTGAAGATAAGCACTACTTTGACTTCCAACGTTGTCCACTGATTTTGCCTTTTTTTGAAAAGCATATATTTGGAATCATTTGGAATCTTTCACTTTACTGTCTTGTTCCGGGTGGGTGGATAAGAGACTTCTTTTACTCCATATTAGGCTGAGGTTATTCATATGATATTGTGCAGCAATTGTCTGCTTATTCTTATTCTTACAGTGCTCCCCATTATGGGAAGAAAAATGCCATTGATTCAAAGGCAAGCAACTCACAACTCCCATCTCAGAGGATTTGTTCATTTCAGGGGATATGGTAAGGGACAGCTTCCAGATCTAAGCATTTTAGCTAGATCATCAGCTTCAGACAATTTTTTTAATTAAATACTTTAGTTCTAGGTTCACAGCAAAACTGAAAGGAAGAAATAGAAAGCCCCCACAGCCTCCTGCCACACTCACATGCATGACCTTGACCTCGCAACATCCCCCACTAGAGCGCCGCAATTTACGAACCTACAGCGACACATCATTATCACTCAAAATCTGTAACTTATATTAGGGTTCATTCTTCGGGTTATATGTTCTGTGGTTTTAGACAACTACAAAATGACATGTATCCACCATTCATAGTATCATACAGAATATTTCTGTTGCCTTAAAAATCCTCTGTGCTCCGTGTATTCATTTCTACATTCTAATCACTGGCGTGGTGGTTAAATTCAATTGTGTCAACTTCATTGGCTTCAGAACCACCAAAGCATTTTGTAAAGCACACTTGTGGGCATGTCTGTGTGACTCATGAAGGCATGGTCTTGGGCTCCATATCTCTTTCCTTGCTTTTCCCTCTTTAACACTGCTTTCCTCCTGTTTCCTGGCCACCGTGAACTAAGCAGTTTTGCTCCACCACGACCTTTGGCCATGAAGTTTATGCCTTGGCACCCACTAAACATGGACTGAGTCCTCTGAAACTGAGATTAATTAAACCTCTTCTTTAATTTGTGCTTGTCAAGTATTACGTTCCAACAACTGGAAAGCTGACTAATGCACCTGGCAACCAACCACTGTTCTTTTCACTGTCTCTATAGCTTGCTTTTGGCAAAAGTCATAGATCTGGAATCACACAGTATATAGCATATTTAGACTAGCTCCTTGGATTAGTAATATGCATTTAAATTTCCTCTGTGTCTTTTCGTGTCTTGGTAGCTTATTTCTTTGTAGCTTTGAATAGTATTCCATTCTCTGCACATACTATTGTGTACATATTTATCCATTCACCTGCCAAAAGACGTCTTGGTTGCCTCTACATTTTGGAAATGATGGATAAGCTTGCTATAAACATCTATGTGGAGGGTCTTGTGTGGACAGAAATTTTCCACTTACTTGGCTGAATATTAAGGAGCGTGATCACAAGATCCTATGATGGAGTATATTTAGCTTTGCAAGTAGTCACCACCCTGCCTTCCAAAGTAGTTTCACCATTTGGCATCCCCACAAAAAGTGGATGATTCCTCCACAATCTTATCAGCGGATGCTGGGTGTGACTGTCAGGGCCCTTGGAGATTATACTAATAGATAAATCCCAGATAATGGCTGAAACTATAGTCCAGGGGAATGACTATAAAGTTTACAGTGAAAAAGGTTAATGATGAGTATCACTTGCTGTGTGCAGACAAACTGCAGCAGCCAAAGCCGTGATTTGCTTCCCGATCACCGTATTCCAAGTCTCCCGCTGACAGTACAGGGCCACGAGAATCTTGGAGGAGCAGTTTGCTGAATTTACACAGGAAGTGAATTTAAGCAAAGTCACAAGTGAACGTCAGCAAAAAAAAAAAAAAAAGTTTGTGCTGCTCAGATCTTCCACTGACAAGAATTACCTGTCCAGTTTTATACAATTTATATTACACTTTCTGGTGGGTCAGTAATGGTATGGCATCATGGTTTTAATTTTTAATTTTCTGATAAGTAAGAGAAGGGATAACATTTTACTCAACAGTTTTGACATTCCTTTTAATAAATTGCTGGTATAAACCTCTGCCTTTTTCAAAAAATGGATTTTCTATTTCCTTAAAGTTGATAGTAAGGACTTACACATTCCTTATGCAAATTTTTTATCAAATAGATGTTTTGAAAGTACCTTCTCCTAAATCTTGACTCTCTGTAAATCCCTTTATGATAGTTTTTGGAGAGGAGGATTTTAATTTTAACATATTCCAACTGTTCAAGTTTTCTTATTATAATTAATACATATTTTAAAATTTTATTGGTATATGATCATGATACATAATGACTACATCTGTCATGGGGTATTGGTACATACACATATTACATCTAACTTGTGTATTTTAAATGCTGATTAAGAAATTCTGTGTATTCCAAAGTTATGAAGATATTCTTTTAGGCATTTATGAAAACATATTATTTTACATTTCATAGTTAAATGTACAATGCATCTGGAATTGATTTTCTGTGAATGGTATGAAGTGGCATTTTTTTCTTTTTCCATGTGGGTATTCAATTGACCTAACACCATTTAAGGAAAAAATTCATCGTTTTGACTCTACACCACTTCATCAGAGTCATTACAAATAAAAATCTGAATATGTATCAGAATCTCATTTTTAGTTGCTCAATCTTTGTGCCAACACAGTCTGAATTTTTTAGAAGAATTCCAATTTATCTATTAGTATAAGTTCTCCAGTTTCCTCATTCTCCCTTTCATTCTTTTGAGTCCTATGAATTTATGTATAAATTATATGAGTTTCCTAATTTAGACTCAGAAAATTAAACATGATGAAATATTTATTTTAATTATATTAAATGTATACTTTTGTATAGAGATAGATAGATAAGTACAAATGATGGGTCATTTAGCCTATTCACTTTGTTTTAGCTGCAAAAAAGAGGTGTAAATTATTCCCAGTTGTAAAAATACTGTATCCACTTCAACTCTGCCTAAGAATTAGAACACATGTCAATTTGTCTTCTTATGCAGACATCCTAAGTGCATCTCAGTGAATATAGTATAGCTAAAATGACAATTATATTCTTCCGAATAGAAATTTCTCATGTTTCCCATTTCAGTTATTCACACTTCAATTTACAAAAATATTAACATAATCATGACCAACCTCTCTTTTTCTCTGCTTCTCATTTCTCAAAAATCCAATCACCTAATAATTTCTCTCCTATTTTATTGCCAATAATATATGTACATGTATATGTGTATGTATATGTATATTTATGGCCATATCCAGACTTCATCATGTTGATATTGAAGACTGTAAAGAATAGGGAATTCTGCATTGCATCAAAAATCAAAAACTTAGATTTTGACTTTTAAACACAGTGTAACATAGTAATACATAACTAAGTTCAAAGGCAGGAATAATAAATTCTTAAATATCAGAAATGAAGAGTAAAATTTTAAGATAAATTTGAAAAGCTGCTGAAGTTGAGTAACAGGATTAGCAAATTTGACACAGACAAAATGTTCAGAAATTTAAGTTTCTTAGAGATATAGAAGTTGATGCCTCAGGGCTGTATGAGGTAGGGAAATTCAACTAATTTTCCGTAGTAAAGATAATAGTACAAAGTAATTTCCTGTTTATCTAATAGGAATTTAAAGTTATGACTCCATATACCACTATGAATTCAGTTGCTTATTGATATCTGGTATAGAAAGAGTCATCTATAACTATTTTGCAGCTCAAATTTGATTTATAGACATAGGCATAAAAGGCATTATAGTCAAGACACTGATGAGAAAACAGAAACAAAACCGATGCCAATTATTGTTAGTACCCCAGTAAAGACAAACACAAATAAATCCATCGAATAGTGTTTACAACACAGGCATTTAGGAGCACTTCAAATCACTTCAGCCCCACACACTCAAACACTCTAAATAATAAGGAAAAGGAAAAAATTGGAGAAATTAAGAGTAGAAATGTATATGCCAGATCTAAAAAATATCTGAAATTTTAAAAGCATTATATTTAATATATTAAAAATTGATGAAAGGAATGAATGAGATAACAAAACTGAAGGTAAAACAAATTGTTATGTAATAAAACTGCACACTGTGGAATTAAAAAGTGTAATTATTACAATAAATGTTCTCAGTGGGTAGGTTAAAGAGTAGACATGAAAAAGCAAAGATATTTTGTTGAGTACAGATTTTATTGAAGGAAATAAGCAAAAAGAAATAAAGAGATAGATGATTTTTAAGAAGTGAAAAAGAGATTCTAAAAGCAAATTAGAATTGCTAATTTCCTACCATCTTGTTTTAAAATTCTCTATCATTATTTTTACTGTTTTTTTCTTTCTAAAATTAAAAATATTTAAAAATTCAAAAAAATTTAAAAAATGAAAATGGTGGGAGGAAGACGATATTCTACATGGTGATGGTTGAACATTATTTGCAATTAATGAAAGGTGTTTAAATTTTGAACAAGCACATGTGACCAAAACAGGGTAAATTTTTGAAATCCATCTACACACAGGCACTTACAGCTGTACCACAGAACAAAAAGTACACAAGAACGCCTTAAAATTACCAAAAGTTTAAAAATTGATTACCTAGAGTAATGATAAATTAATTTACAGTTGATTTCTGGTGAAGAATATCACGTCATAGAGCAGAACTATATTCTCACAATTGTATATCTTTACAGTATTTCTTCTGCTTAAAATCTTCTTGACTACTCAGGCCCTGTTCATGAATCCTAACCTCAGTACTCCGGATTCTACAATTTTATGCTGTTATAGTACAAATTTATTGCTTCCTTACCATTTCTAATACTTCAGAAAGAAGTTATACCTATAGTCACCATTCATCCAAGTGCCTCACATAGCGAACAGCGTATAATGCTTAAAATCTTGGTGATTTAGTGAGTGCATGTTTCAGCAAACCACATGATACAATTAAAACTTATCTTCTGAGATTCTTTAGGAATAAATTCATAATCTTATAAAATCTGAGTATGAATTTTGATTAGCCAGTGCAAATATAGCAATCTAAAAGTATTACTGAAGCTTTAATTCTGAAGTCAGTAACTGAAGAGATTCATATGTTTGAAAATTAGTACAGAAACTGGAAGATTCAATTTCTCTATTTCCTTACATGAAATTTCAATTCAAATGTACAATGTTTTTTCCTGCCTATTCTCCCAGTCTCCAAATAAATAAAATTTTATCATACAAACTAAGCGATGTAACTGTCCATGGCTCTTTAAGAGAAAAACTTCTTCTTTCCTTTTACCGATTCTGCTGTGTTCTTTTAACACAACTTGGTGTACCGTGCCTGGTACCCCTTGATGGGTGTAAGATGACATATCTCCATGAGAAGTATAATTACAGCCAAATTCCTGATAATATTCACGCTTAGTACCTATAGATATAAATGTGGGAAGGTAACGTTCCTACCTAAGACAGTGGAAGCATGAATTCATACCAAATAACACCCACAGAATCAACACCACCACTACTGTTAAACATTAACCATATGTTTGACAAAAATTACTAACAGTTTTAATTACTTTGTGTATATCTTTGCTCAAACATTTTTATCCCCTTATGAGATTTAAGGAATTTCCAGAAGGGGATGTATATCGGTAAAATAATAATTATCTCCAGGACAAACTGCTTTGGGGCAGCAGTCCAGGGATTGAGTTTAGTCTGTGTCAATGAAGAGAAGTAGCCTCATGGGATTCTCATAAAGTAACGCATAGCAGGAACTGTTGAAGGATTAGACATATTGGATCCATTTAACCTAGAATTGTGGTGCGAGAAGTAATTCTGCGGTTACAACCAGGGACCATCAATGTCCTCAGGCTCCCTTAGTGGTGAGGGGTTTGAGAGAGTTCTGAAAGTAGTGAGGAAGTGTTTATCCTATTTCCATAACAAGTTCTGCACAGCCGCTCTTTCAAAACATTCCACTGTCTTAAAATGGCTCGACACATTCTCTTTTAAAAATATGACCTCAATGATATTTTACTGTTAAGTATAAGTTTATCTTATTTGAACTCCTTCCATTTTTGCTTCTTCCTCCTTACCAGCTTCCTTGGGCACATGATTCAATTCTAATTCTTCCATTTCTTTCGCACCTCACATCAAAATTTTGAGCAAATCCTGTCAGCCTAAGAGTGAAAATATCTCCAGAATCAAACCACTTCTGCTCATTTCCATACCTGACATCTGGGTTTAACCACAATCTTGTCAACATCCTTTCAATAGCCTCCGTATTAGTCTCCCATTTCACTCTTCTCCCTTACACGCTCTCCTCAACAGGGCAGATAAAATAAGTCTTTTCATATACCTAATCTGGTCAGGTCTCTCCAACAGCTACCGATTTCATTCAGAAAAATGTTAAATGGCCAGTCACATTCCCCAAGAAACAAACCCTCATGACCACCACTTCCTCATCCCCTGCTCTCTCCTTTCTTCACTCCTCATAACCTTTAGTGTTTCTATCTCTTTTAACCCCTCCTTCCCTTCTTCCTTTTTCTTCCCCATCCCTTCCCTTCCTTCCTTTGTTCCTTCCTCCTTCCTTCCTTCCTGCCTTCCTTCCTTCTTTCCTTCTTATTTCCTCTTTCCCTGTCTCTCTTCATCATTCCCTTGATTGAACCATTACTTTAAAGGATCACCTTTGCCAACTGGAATGTAAGGCCTAAGGCCAAAGAGTTTTGTTCCTTTGATTACTGTTGTTCTCAAGCTCCAAACAGAGCTATGACGACAAGGAGACAATAAATAAATTTTAATTAAAGAAATGAGCTAATTATTTCATTCATTCTTTCACTTTTTTCCTTCAATGGTGCAAGCAAGCAGGGAATAATTACTTCCTGCCCTTATCCTCCTTTCTCTATGGCAGTGGGTTGCAAGTGTTGCACTGTATTTTCATTGCCATTTGTCACTGCCTATGCTTGATTTCTTAAATGATAGAATTCAGGAAAAGATGAAAAGGGTGGGTCTGTTACCTGATCACAGAACATATATGACCAGAAGGCCAGAAGCATCTGAATTCACTTCTTTCTGGTTTTTGAACTCTAGAAAAATTATGTTCTCAGAGCATCATTTTCTTTATTCGTAAAATGAAAGTGTGATGATGAATTAAGTTCTCTCAGGCCACAAATCCTCCCATCCATTATTTTAAGTACCCATTTGTATGATGATCATATACACCAAAGTATGATACTTCTTGTCAACCATCCCCTCATATTCCATTTCTCCGAGGTATACTTAGTAAAAGAAACATTCATTTATTCCTAGCAATTGCACCTCTGGATATAAACTTTGAAACACCATGAAATTTCAGTTTGAAAGACAATTTGTCAGATATTATTAGAGGTTTATGGTAGATTTTTGTTTCTAAATTGGGAAATATTTTTGCAAAAAATTATTTGCTTAATGAAGAAAAAAATTACAATGATGTTATTTACCTTTCATCAGCACATGAGATTTGATAAAATGCTCTAGTGAATTGAGTGCATATAAAAATTGCTTATATGATGCAACTTTGGTATGATGTGCAGAAGTTTGTTGAAAGTTCTGGAAATATAATCACAGAGTATTAAATGTATTTTCCTAGGTTCCCCTCAGGATTTGAAATTATAATGATACTGGAAAACATCAAATGAAAATTCTAAAACCCATCTGCCTAGATTCAAATATCTGTAAGTCAAGTTAGGTAAAATGTAAAAATATACCGAAAAAGTAACCTGGGGATTAAAGTATAATAATCTTGTATAAGTGATTTTCTGTATATTATTAGGAATCAAAGTTAATTTTATATAAATATTTTGAAACTAAAGAAATGCTACATTATTTATCTATTGAAGAAAAAGTCTTATAGTCTTCTAAACACTTGCTCAATCTCTGTTATTTAAAAGATTTAATAATATTATATTTTTATTACAACATATTTTTATTGAACTCATGATAGGAAACTGGGAATCTAAAATATGTATAAACAGTCCTTTGAAACCTTGTAAAAAGATCAAACTTAGTAGACAAACAGATTCCAGGTGACTTAGAAGTACAGGTAACTATATTAATTTTTGACAAAATGGAAAGATTTGTGAGTAATATATTAAAAAAATGTGAAAAAAATAATAATTTTCACATAGACACCATAGATAAAAAGTTTGTATTTATAACAGGATTTTTGGAATATGAGTTCCCAAAGTAGAGAAGGAAGAAAAGGGAGGGGGATTTAATGAAAATTGTGCAGCTTCAGCAAGGGCAGAAATATTAAATTGCTTAGTGTATCCATCAAATTAGATAAGTGAATTAAATATATCCAAATAGAAGTAGCACTGAGAAAAAACAAGTAGACTTCCACTGTGTATCACATGCTATTTATGCCCGGTTGTATCTGTTTCAGCTGCATGTTTTAATCAGTCCTGACTTCCAACTGTCCAAGGGCTCTCCCTGCTGGTACTGTCTGCTAATGACTGGACACTACCTTCTGTGAGTACCAGAGGTCGATGGTGTGTCAATACTCCAACTCCTCCATCCTTGCTTAAATAACCCTATGACACACGCTCCACTCCAATTCCTTGAATTCTACAAGGGTCCTGTTACAACATGATACTAGGTCTAATAAGGCATTTTTTATTAGCTACCTTTGTCCTCCCTCTTTTTCTTCTTCCCTGTAGATATAGCCTGGGATTAAACCTAAATAAACTAAAACCACTTAAATGTCACATGCTCTGCTGTTTAATAAGACAAATGAATTCAACTGATATAAAATATCATCTGTGAGCAAATGAAATCTTTTTATTTCCTATAACATTTGGTATCGAAATCTTGCTCTCTCTTCTCCCGTGCTCATCAGACAAAGTACCTTTGACAAATAACATAAATGTATAATTTAATGTAATGCAGAAGTTTAATATTTTAGTATTGGAGCCAAAGAAATTTGTTCTTCATTCCAATGCCTGTTACTGCTTCTTCCTTCAAAAGAGGCCATAGAACAGGCCGCATAAAAGCCAAAGACTTGGGACTTAGATCAGTTTGTGGTCTATTTCTGCCACTTTCTGTGTAATTTTTGTCAATGATTAATATCTTGTATCTTGTTTGCTAATATAATAAATTTATTAAAGAGAAATAATGCTTTATACATAGCTTCTAATATACACAGGAATAATCATTACCTTTTACTCTTACTTTTTTATTCTATTCTTAAACTAGCTGTTAACATACTTAATATGCAGCAAAATGTAATCCAAGATTTTTGTTTTGATATCAAATATATATTTAACTCTCATTATTTTTTCCCATTGTCTATTAAGAATGAAATAATTAAAATAAACTAGTTATAATTTAGAGAGGTTTATTATACCTGTGCTAGACTCGATGCTAAGCGATGTTTAAGTGTTTTCTCTCTTAGGATTTAACTTCGTAATTCTTACAAGGAAATGCTATTTTGCCAGGGTTGAATTTACAGTAAGAACAATCTCTCTGGTTTGCCTAGAAGTATAGGATTTTCTGTGACATTTCAGAGTCAAAAAGAGCAAAATCTTAGGACAACCAGAATGATCTGTCCCAGTATTAGTGACTCTAATTGACGCTAATTGATCTAATTGACATAGATCTTGTAAGTATGTATTTTGGACTTGAAATTTCTTGTACTGCTTTTCAAAATCCAACCTGCCGCTTTCGATTAGATACATCTCTATTGTTCTGAGAAATATCTTCATGATACACTCGCATGAATCTAAGGAAGGAGATGAAGCTGGGTCTTCAGCGTGTCTGCTCCTACTCATCTCTCAGAGAGTTTTTTGAAATCTGCAAGAACACGTTTGTTATTACAATAGTTGTACGATTGGAGTTGATGCTACATAATTGAAATTCTCCCAATTTTAGCATGACTCTTGAATGTTTTGTGAGTTATATATGTAGTTGATCTTTGAATCCTACTTAAATATAATATAAATTTTTAATACAGGTTAGCAAAATACTATAAATAAAAGGCACAAGAAATATAAATAATGATTGATAAAACATTTTTGTGTGTGTGTGGGTACCAGGGGTTGAACTCAGGACCTCGCACGCCATCAGGTGCCTGTGCCACTGAGCGATATCACCGGCCCTTTTTTCGTATGTGGGTTCCAGGAGTCGAACTCAGGACCTTGCGCTTGCCAGGCAGGCGCTTACGCTGCTGAGCCATCTCACCGGCCCAAAACATTTTATTTTTATTACTCATATATTTCAAAATTATGACAAAGATTAGAATATATACTATGAATTCTACTTATTGAAATGTTTATTACTTTGGGTATCACTGTATTAATTTAGGTTACCTATTTAGTCTTCTGAAGACCTAATTATGGCTTCTTTTTAATTTTTTTTCCAACACATCTCTGTCTTTTACTTTTCTTCAATTGAAAACACGCTTTATTTTGGATTTCATTTTAAGTTCCAGAATTTGAATATATGTTTTCTCAGGTGGTGGGAATTCAAAATAGGGGATCGGTTTACAGTACTACTTGTATGCTATGCCATAACATACAGAATAATGTTGATATTAACCTTAAATTCAGTTTAAAACTTAAATTGGCCCACATAAAACCACACACAAAGCTAGGGCCAAAAGAGTTTGCAGAAGAAATTCTTGATATTAAAAAGAAGCTAAGTACTTTGTACAGGGACAAGAAGAAAAATTTTTATCTCAGAAATAAGCACGGCCCCACACATTACAAGATTAAGAGTGTAAAAGTGCAAACTTTTCATTTGAGCAGAGAGCCTCTGGAAACCCTGTTTGAGAAGATCCTCCAAGGGAACTGATTCCCCAGGACGTTTCACTGTGCTTAGTCATGTAGTTCTCAGCCATGGTCCAAGAGGACCTGGCTACCTTTCCAGCTGCAGTAGCCCTTGGTGTTGTCCATGCAGTGCTGGTTTTACCAGCATGCAGAATGTAAGAGTTGTGGAGTCAGGAAGGCTTCCACCTAGATTGTAGAAGAAGGCCTTGGAGACCAGGTAAGGAGCCCACAAAAGGGCAGTGCATGAAGCTATAGAAATGAAGCTGAAGGGGGCCAGTGAGATGGCTCAGCGGCATGAGCAAATGCCTGGCAAGCGCGAGGGCCCGAGTTCGACTCCCACATACAAAAAAGGGCTGGTGATATCGCTCAGCGGCACAGGCACTTGCTGGCGTGTGAAGTCCTGAGGTTGACCCCTGGTACCCACAAAAAAAAAAAAAAAAGAAAGAAATGAAGCTGAAGGTGCAAAAGAGACCTCAGGAATTTGAAGATGCCAGGAATGTGGAACGTGTGCTGAGGTAAACTGCAGCCAGTGAGCATAGCCAGTCAAAGGGAGAGGCCATGTGGGCTACAGTCAGCAAGGCAGTAGATGAGGAGCTGTCCAAGCACTGCGGAACTCATGTGTCTCCATCATGGGCCCTGTATGCCTGGAATGCTGTATTTGGAGGTAAAGGACTTAAATGTCCTTGGTTTCCACCTTGTTTTTGTCCAGTTCTTTGCCATCTTCCTGTTTCTCTTTGATGGAATGGGAATATTTACACTATACCATTTTATCTTGAGACGATGTAACTGGTTTTTATTTCTACAGAGCTTCACAGCTAAGAGTTTACCTTGAGTCTCATGGAGAAGATGACTTGAAATTTTTAGCAAGTCCAACTCACTGGACTATTGAGACATCGGGGAAGGGATCATTGTATTTTAGCTCTACATAAGCTAGTTTTGCCATGTTAGGCATAGCTGTGACCTTGTGTTTATTTGGAGATTAGGTATGTTTGAATATGATATGTTTGTGCACCAAATTACATGGAGAGGTATGTGACAGCTAAGCTGATTATCAACTGGATTGGCCTTGGAGTCCTTCAGAGAATTAATAAAGCATATTTTTGAGTGTTTCTGGGAGAGTCATGGAGACATGAACTTAGGAGACACATGTGTTTCCTTGCCTCTTCTGCTCCGGTGTGGTTCCCCTGATCTGATCTCAACTGCAAAGAACTCCACAGCTTCCTCCTTACACCGTCCTTCCACCATGAAGTTTCTGCTTTCAAGCCAGCCAGCCATGGATTGAGTTCCCTAAAATCAAGAGGCAAAGTAAACCTGTCCTCATTTAAACTCTAAGTGTAGGGTACTGTGTCCTAGCAATGAAAAGCGATTAATTAATATCCATGAGCATATTTTGAGGGTTTCATCTTGATTTTTTACAGTGCTTCTGAGGATATTTCTTCATCTGCTTCTGTTTCCATAGTGATTATTCCTGGTATATTCTTGATATCCTTAAGTAGTATTCAAATTTTACCACTTTGATTCAGGTGTGGAAACCTTATTTCCAGTGAGATATTTTAGCACCTTATTTTTAATGTAATTTCTCTGAATACGAAGTGATATTGTAAGCTTTTAAAAATAAAATCCAACAATTTCTAAAATACATTTGGAAAGGATAGTTTATTGCATTTTCCATTTTGGCTACTTTTGTATCATTTCATCGTTGTCATATTGTATGATAATTTATTTTGTCATTTCATTTACATTTGAAGAAATTCCTTTAACTGATATTTAAAGGCAGGCCCACTATTGTCAAAGATTTCTTCATTTCTCGTTATTTCCTAGATATTATTGAAGAATAGATTGAGATAAAGAATTTGTAATTTGTTGTTCTTTTCTTCAGCACTTAGGAAATGATATTGTCTTTTGACCTCCATGGTTTCTGAGAAATTTACTGATTTTCAAATTATTTTCCCATTTCAAGCAGTGTGGTATTTCTCTCTGGATGCTTTCAAACATTTTTTTAAATCTTTTTCTGTGTCATTAAGAATAATTATGAGGCGTCTTGATATTGATTTCTTTGGATTTATTTGTTTTTGGTTTGCTTAACTTATTTTATCATAAGTTTATGTCTTTCACTAAATTTGGAAAGCTTTGGCCATAATTTGTTGACTATTTTTCATGCCCATTATCTCCTATCTCCTGTTGTACTACTACACCCATGGTTTCAGTGTTTTGTTTTCTTCTATCAGTTCCTGGACTGTTATTCTTTTTTTCATTCAATTTTGTCTCTGTAGTTCAGATTGGGTTAATTTTATTGCTCTCTCCTCAAGGCCCACTAATCTATTGAGCTCTGTCATCCCTACTCTAATATCAAACAAACCGATCGGCCTTGTACTTTTATTTACCTGGTTTTCAGTTTTGCAATTTCTGTTGGTCTTTTTGTATAATTTGTCTTTCCTTGTTGAGGTTTAGAATTTTAAATTGTGTCCAGATAATTTATAAATGCTTGTGGAAATATTTTTATAATGAAGGTTTTAAAGTTCTTGTCATATATTTCCAATATCTGATTCATCTTATCTTGTTGTCAGTTGGATTTTCTCATTGAAGTTGTGAAGATCCTCGTTTCTGTTAGATGGGTGATATTTTAGTTGTAGCCCTAACACTCTGACTGTGATGTGAAGTGACACTGGGTCCTATTAAATGTTTTAAGCAGACCTTTACCTATTTAGAGTTAGCACATATGTCATGGCCAACTTGTTTATTCTGTGGCTCCAATTACAGTTTAATTTCCAGAGGCTTTACAGTGTTATTTTGATCTTCTTGGATTATTTGGTTTATGCTGTTGAGTTCTCTATTTATTCCTGCCAGTGCTGACAGTCAATCAATGAATAATTATTAGACCACTGTCCTAGAATATGTTCTAAGCAGCATACATACTGCAGCCAATAAGGCAGAGAGGCTCTCTCTTTTGTAGAAGGTTATGCTGAACTGGAAAAGATAGATATAAATATATAAATAAAGAAAATAATTTCAGAAATATTTGAGAAGGAAGTGCTCACTTTAGAGAAACTGATTTGAAAGGTGTCTACATGGAAATCATAATAAGAAGAAAAGCCTGCAAAAAAATGAGCAAAATATGAGACCAACTTGGGAAGGAATGCTTTACCCATAGGCAATAATGAATGTGCAAATGTCCTGAGAGAAAAGAGAGTTTAGTGTACTTATTTTTAAATTATGACTTTGGATAATTGGGTCTCAATCCTACTGGGAAGATTCTATTAAAATCATGTGAAACTCAGAAAATTTCATTAAGAGGACACTTTCAGAGGGGAAAATAAATATGCTTTCACCAATTCCAGACTGCTTTGCCTGAGGATAAAACATAAACATAATTAATTAGTTCCTTGGAAGCCCATTTTCTTCCACTGACCAACTGCATATGGCCCAGCGATATCCTGTATTAAACGTTCACCTGAAGAAAGGAGAAAGATCAAAAATTGGGATGACTTTCTTGACTTTGAAATGTTCTTTGATGGTAAAAGATAGAAATGTCACACATGTATGTATATATGCATACACACATATATGGTACATATATATAACATGTATAAGACATATTTAATATTTCATTATAATAGTTGAAATAGTAAACTTTCTTACCTTATTTCAAATGATTTGCCAAAAACACCAAAATTGCATGTATTTTATTTCCAATTCATCATCTAAATATTTAATTGTACATTAGAGCTAACCCTTCATTAAATTATATTAGTTTGCTTTGCATCAAGAATTGTAACTTATAAGCAGTAACATCACTAAACTGGCTTAATTCTGAAGTATGTACATGAAGAAAAGAGATATGCATTGCAGAATAAATGTTCTATGTACCTGTGATTGAATTTCTGCATTCTTTTATTTTTCAGTAGTATTTGTGAAGATGTATGAACATATTATTGTATTTTTATGTTTAAAGAAAATCAGACACACACAAAGAACCAATTCCACTGATAAAAATGTGGACTTCATAAAGTTAATGTAGCATGGGCTTTACTAAGAAGTAAGCACATCTTTTCAAACTATAGATTTATTTGAAAGTGTGTGCACAAAGAAATGGTGTAGAATCCTAGTTATGTTAAAGCTTTGGAATCAGAGTTCCTGAGTTTAAATTCTGAATTACTAATTTACCAGATTAGTAAATTTAAACAAAATGTTTCTGAGTAACTGCCTTAACTGTCTACTTCTCAGAGTTGTTTGTGGTATTGCAGTATCATAATCCAATCTAAATCGGATTAACTGGCACAAAGTAAGTATCAAACAAACATTAGTTATTATTAGCACTGTTGTTATTTACTTAGTCACATCATATGCCTTTAAATTTCCTGAGTGTAATACTGCATAGAGCAAAAGTTTCAAACATTCCAAATTCTAAAAATGGTGTGTAACAACAGCCTTACAATTTCCAAAGGTTGGTGCCACGGGGGACACAAGCAAATATTTCTGTTGATGTTTTTACTTCAACCAATAAACTTTGTTCCTCGGAGGGTGACCACAACATATAACATTGTGTCTCAGTTGGTAAAGGTATTTGGAGACTTTTCAGAAATTTTGCAAAGGTCTGCCTTTTATTAGGAAAATTGATCTTGGATCTTAAAGGTCAACAAAGTAAAGACTTGACTTTTCTTCCCGAGACTCTTACAAAATAAGCTGTATGTAAGATACTTTATCTACGTTATGAGTTAACCCCATCTGGATTTGCACCTGTGGCTTCTGGGAATCAGTGCACTTGGAGAGCTCAGCACTTCCCTTTAAATATGAAAAACAGTGTTTTAAAATTACAGAATGTACTTTAAGGAATGCCATTTCTAAGCCAACTTAATTCACCACTGCAGAGGGAAAGTGCTAGGGCTACAAAGCAGGTGGCAGCATGGAATTTACTGATGCAGCTCCACACTCCCATTCCCTTCAGCCAGAGATGAAATGGATGTGTCTCTCATCAGGGCATCTCGCCAAGATCAAGAGCACTTGGCTGTCCTATCCAACTTAATGGGTCAGTGGAAGCACATTTCTCTAATGCACTATAAAAATAAAACTTTGTGCAGGCAATTCTATGAAAGAAGGTAGAGTAAATTCTCATTTTCATAGCCTTCTTACCTAAAACCTACTGAAATGAACACAATTAGAATAGAACCAGCTCCTATCCTAAGGAATTTCTATTATACAATAACATCGTCTTAGTTACTTTTCTCTCATTGCTGAGTCAGAATACCCAGCACCCAAAGTTAAATGGGTGCTCACAGTTTGTAGAGGTCTCAGTCCATAGGCAGCTGGCTCCAAAGCAGGGTGGCACATGGCAGAGGGGAACAATTCATGGTGGTAGAAGACAGCAAAAACAACGAAAGCAAGGGTGGGGGAGTGAATAAGCCTCTTTCTCCCCTTTTTATCCTATCCATACTGCTGGGATTAGGGTGGTGCCAATCCGATCAGTGGACTGATCCATCAATCACTCACCCCTAATCCCAGCACCCTTAATCCCAGCATTGCACTATGAATCAACCACACATTCCAGATTCAGCTGCCTCTGAAAAGCCTACCCCCCATGACCACATGAAGCTTTTGGGGGATATCCAGACACAAACCATAACAAATATCATACAATAAATTTGGAAGAATAACAGTCAGAGCCGGTGAGATGGCTCAGCGGCGTAAGTGCCTGCCTGGCAAGTGCGAGGACCCGAGTTCGACTCCCGGAACCCACATACGAAAAAAGGGGCCGGTGATATCGCTCAGCGGCATGGGTGCCGGCTGGTCCTGAGGTTGACCCCCCGGTACCCACAAAAAAAAAAAAAAAAGAATAACAGTCAGTTATAGAACAATTTGGACCAAACTGAAAGACTCCAAATATCAGTAAATGCATTTCCAGATGAGAGATTATATTGTGTGATAAATCATAAAGGACAATCTAAAGGGGTCTACTAAGAAATCCTAGCTGGAGAAGTGAGGCTGGAGAAGAAGAGATAGTAAGAGCAAAAAGAAAAACATCCTGTGTTATTAATTCTCCAACACCAAAGTGATAGGCAGAAGGCAGAGATATAGAAAATAAACAAACTTCTTGGATAAGTCATATTAATTTATTCCAGCTAACTTTCTCCCTACAAGGAAAATTCTGGCAGAAAGAAAACTGAACCAAGTTGCTTGGAATCAAATTAACATGAGCAAATATAAATGTCTATGCATCTGAAACACACATCTGAAATTTATTTAGGTGTTCATCTGCCACTCAGAAGACATAGAAAAGCGACAGTAGGCCCCTGCATTAGGTATTCAGTAAATTTAAAGAGAAATTGTTTCAAGAACAAGAAAACTAGCAGAAGCCTTAGGTCCATTTCTATACTCTTCAATGAAATGAATGTCTAATAAGGTAACAAACTAACAATTCTCTTATCTAAACTTGATCCCTAAAAGATATCTCTGAGGTAGAGAGCAAAGAGATGGGAAATGCCGGGAATATTAGTTTTTAAAACTCACTCACATTACCAGCATTACTCTTGAACAATATTGGGTTCTGATGGAATTCTCCCACTTATAATGAATAAAGATTACAACACAGCATGGTACCAATGCAGATATTAGTACTTCCCAGAAAGGAAGGAAGAAGAAAATAAATATAATGTAAATGCCAAACACAGACACTGAATAAACTTGAAAGTTTTGAAGTGACACAATGAACTTTATAATAATTTTAAGTATTAAGTACTACTTGATAAGACAAAAGAAAAAATTGGAATTAAGTCAAATTAAAGTCCCATTAAAAATCACTTTAGGTTACAAAGCAGAATCATACTTCACATTCTTTAACCCTGGCATGAAAAACAAATTAATAGAAAACAGGAATAAGGCATTGATAACATTTTCAGAAAATCAGAAATAAATCAAGAAAAAAGATTAAGTCAAGATTTAATAAGCAGGGCATGGTGGTGCATACCCACAATCCCAGCATTCTGGGAGGCTGAGGCAGGAGGATTACGAGTTTGACCCTAGCCTCAGCAAGACCCTGTCTCAAAATAAAACATAAAAATAGAGCTGCAGACAGAGCTCAGGATGAATAAAGCCCCTGGCTTCAATACCAGTAGAGAAAAATGAAATGAATTAAGGGAAGCCAAGATTTTAATATTTTTCACTGTGTTTGAGGTATATCAATATTTTGTTGACCTGATGGTGTTTGGCATTTTTTCTCCTTTTCTCTCCATTTCTTCTTTTACAAAGAGTAAATTTTATTTTCCTTTTTCAGGTACATTTTAAAGGAGGTGCTCTGCTACCTTTCTTTTTTCTTTTTTCTTTTTTTTTAACGCAGGTCCTGGGAACCGAACTCAGGACCTCACACTTGCCAGGCAGGTGCTTGTGCTGCTGAGCTATCTCACTGGCCCTCTGCTATCTTTCTGCTGCCCCTTGATTGTGTCATTTTACATGAAGCATGGCAAATCTGACTGGTGAAAGGATTGCAAATAATCATCTCTCTTTCATTGTAGTAGTAACCAATTGGGTTACTATTTCCAAAGACAGACCTCTTGTTACCTGTTCTTTTTTATTTAATTTTTATTAGTAAAGAACATGCTTGCAGTTCACAGTGATTACATTAATACTGGGGAGTTGGTACATATTACACATTCTTTTGCTTCTTGCTATGAAGAACATTCTCGCATTGCTCTTTGTTCTGCCTTCTTCGTATAGGAAATACACATAAGGCAGATGTACCATTCGGTTTACAGCAAGATTTTCTTTATGTCAATTTGATATTTTTATTAAGAAAAACAGACTAAAAACATGCAGACCAAGCTCAAGAGTTTATATTATATTCCCCAGCAGACTGTCAGAAACCAGGCATGTTGGTGGAAGAGTTTTTATATTTCTAAATCAGTTCTTTGTGTTCGCTTTCCTAACATAAGCATCCCGCCAGATGAGAAGAAAGGGAATGGAATCCCAAACCCACTCCAGAGGAGGGAGTTCCACTATCTGGATAATTATTTCCTCTCAAGAGATAAAATTAAGTATACTTTTATAAGGTACATATTTTCAAGAAAGTAAAATCTTACCTGTTACATAGGAAAAACTACCCTTGTAGAATGAAGAAATACTTCACTTTAAAAATTAGTCATAAATGCTTCACATAATAAAGTAACCTGTTAAGTTATAGGGTTCTATAGATAAAAAAAAGAAGCTTCATAAGTGTGTTCAAGGCAAAGAAGCCACTTAAGGAAAAGAAGAAGGAAACTCAGACTGGTAATAGATTTATTCAGTGTTCGTGCTGGATGTCAGAAGTTGATGGAACACATTCAGAATTCTGGCGAAAAAATAATGAGGACATATTTTCTTTTAAGTTTGAGGACTGCAGAATGATATTCTCAAATATACAAGAAAGAAAATTTTAAATAGCGTTTGGTGTCTATGTTTAAAAATACATACATTATGTTTTATCAACAAGAAGAAAAACAGAAATAATCAAGAAATGAGAAAATTGTGGCTTAAAATGACATGTGAGTGAAGTTTCAATATATTTAAACACAGAATTAACTGAAATAATACCTGCAATTAACCCACAAGAGAATGTTGTAGTATAAAATATATAAGAATTAACATACTGTTGAAAGAGATATTATGTAACATATAAAAATATTCCTTAAAAATATCAGCAAAAAAAAAAAACATTTAGTTGGTAATATGCGATTGTGCTAACTTCTATATCTTATCAGTACATCACACAACACTGAATTCAATGAACTAACAAAGTACAGGTAAATATGCAATTTTCAGTTTTTAGCATTAACAAGGCCCTGAAAGTTGCTCTACACTTTTAAATTTTCTTTTATTTTGTTTAAGACAGGGTCTGCCTATGTAGTCCTTGCTGGCCTTAAAGTCATAGCAATCCTCCTGCCTCAGCCTCCCAAGTGCTGGGATTATAGGTGTGCACCACACTTATACATTTAAATTTTCCTAAAGTACCCATATAACAGAAACCATATTGTATAAACTGCAAAAAAATAAGTTAAAAAATCAAAAAACTAAATTTATTTCATGCTAACAAAACTTAATAAGCTCTGAAAGAAAACTTTTAGAGACAAAATAAAACTAGGAGCAGAAAACAAAAATGTATTTTCTGAAAGACATTCTTGCCTAAAAGAAACTGATTGGAAAAAAATAAATGTAAAAAGATAACAATGATTTATCAAGCAAAACAAACCCAAAGGAAAAAGAGTACAGTATTTATCTGAAGAAGTTAAATTTTGAGCATTTGATTATATCTTAGACCAAGAAGACAAATTTAGGGTAACAAAGGATCCTATGCACAACAAATATATTCTTTTTTTTTTTTCTAATGAAGATGGCACTGAACTATATGGAGCAAAAAAATTATTATTATGAAAATACCTGAGTAGAATTTGTAAACTAAAATTATTGACTGGTCAAGTAAATCGATATGTCTGCACATATTTCAAGATAAGAAACAATATGTGTGTGTATATATATATATATATATATATATATATATTATATAGCACCCATAATTATTCCATATATCCCATATATAAGTAATCCATACACAATAATATACATATTCCAGAGACAAACCCAGAAATAGTAAAACTTCTAATTAATTCAAAAGAGAGACATAATACAAAATATATCTTCTGACTATGTTATACTTATTCTTACTTGTGTGGAATCTAAAATAACAGATTTTAGAGAAGTTGAGAGTAGAATTTTGATTACTAAAGGCTGGGGAAAGGAAAGGAAAAGGAGGGACAAAGACAGGGTGTTTTCACCCTAAATAAATGATAAAATATTTGAGACAACAGATGTACTTACCCTGATTTAAACATTACACCGTGTGTGCATATATAGACAAAATCCCATGGTACTCCATCAATACATACAATATTTATATATCAGTTAAAAATAAACTCCCACCAGTAGAAAATATTATAAAATAAAACTAAATGTGAATAATAAACATAGAAACAGAAAATAAAACCCTATGAATTTTAATAGGTGTGTTACAAACAAAATTGAGAGATAAACAGAATAAGTTATAAATTGGAATTCACTATGTCTCATACACAGTTAAAATTGTTACAATCAGTAAATGATACACCAAAGGAACATTTAGTGGGGGATGCAGTAGAAATACATAAATAATTACAGGCAAGTAGGGAAACTTGGAAAAACAACAAAGATACATTAACAGGGGAAATTAATGATATGTCTCATATTCAAAGAATGATTATATATGTATGTATGTATATATGTATATGGTTGTTCACAAACAATGACATAGTATGAGTAATGGTTGATACATTGTGTCAACTTGAGAAGTTTAGAAGTTTAAGTGACTCAGCAGGGGGCCAGGGTCCTCACTTTGTAAACACCCTGAGCCTGTGCAAGAGGAGGGCATGGAGGTGGTGTGAGTGTTACACCTGCCCTATGTGGGGTACCTGTTTACAATATAAGGGAGGAGAAGAGGCTGGCTTTCCCCTCCTTTTGCTCTTATTGCTTTTGTTGTCTTCTGCCACCTGGAACTACTGCCCCTGTGCCATGCCACCCTGCCTTGGAGCCAGTTGATTATGGACTGAAACCTCCACAAACTGTGAGCTAAATAAACCTTTCCTCCTTAATTTTGGGTGTTGGGTATTTGTCTCAGCAACGAGAGAAAATTAACCAAGACAGAATTTGGTACCAGAGAAGTGGGGTCGTTGCTGTGACTATGCCTGACCCATGTGGTTCAGGAGCCTTTGGGAATGGCTTGTGGGAAGAGTTTGGAAAAGTTCCGGAGATATCACCTGAAAGAGCAGAGCTGGAACACCTTAGGCTGTACTGCATGGGAGATTCTGGTCAGAGCTCAGAAGGCCAGAAGGCTGATAGAAATGATGCCAGTTAAGACCATGCTCCAGAGGTTTCTGCTGGGAAGGAGGACTGCACTGGCTGCTGGACTCCAGACAGTGTGCGCTATATCTTGGCAGAAAGTTTGTCTGCATTTTGCTCCTGTCCAGAGACTTTGCCTGAGACTAAGATTGAGGGCAGCAGACTAATTAACCTGGCAGAAGAAGTTTCAAGGCAGTCAAATGTTGAGGCTGTGGCATGGCTACTGTTGGGGGCTTTTAGCCAGATTTATGTTGCGAATCAAGAGCACAAAGCCCAGGAGAATGATTTTAAAAGTTGCGAGTTTGGCTAGAAAGGAAGCTCCAGTAAAGCTCTGGACTACAAAGATATAGCTGAGGAAATCTCAATTGCTGAGAAGGAACAGGAGAATATAAAAGATGGCCTGAGGGCATCACAAGAAGCTGCAAGTCTCCACCCTTTTCAGCCTCAAAACTGCAAAGGTGAAAGACTTTGCTTTGAGGAGAAATCCACGGAGCACCATGTTCCAGAATGGAGTCAACATAGAAAATTTGTTCCTCAGAGTTGGATTCAGAGTGCCCAGTGATCCAAGCACTTGATCCCTACAGCCAAGAGAGAGGAAAGCCTGGCTACTGCTCCAGCTGGCAGCGGACCTTGGCATCATCCACATGGTGCTGTTTTTAGGCACATGCAGAATGCAAGAGTTGTGGAGTTCAGAATGCTTCCGCCTCAATTTCAGAAGGCTTGGGGGGCCAAGCAACGTGCCCCTGAGAGGGCAGTGTGTGAAGCTGTGAGGGTGAAGCAGAGGTGCAGTTGAGACCCCAGAAGATCGGAGAAGCCAGGAATGTGGATCATCTAAGGAAAGCTGCAAGGAGTGAGCAAAGTGGACCTAAGAGACAAGCGCTGGGAGCTACAACCACCAGAAGTGCCATAGGGGTGGAGCCACCCAAGCCCTTTGGAGCTCATAACTAGCCACAGATGTTTGCCCTGCTGGACTGTGGATTTGTTTTGGTCCCATTCTTTTGTATTTCCCTGTTTGTAACATTTGGAATGCAAATGTTTATCTTGTGCCATTGAATGTTGGAAGTGTTTAACTTTTCATTTGTACAGGGGCTTGCAGCTAAGTTTGCCTTACATCTCGGAGGAGACTTGGAACTTGGACTTTTCAGCAATGCTGAAACTTTTAAGACTGTGGCAACTCTTAGAGATGGACTAAATGCCTTTTGCATAAAGGGATGTGCATGAGTCTTTGGGGGGCCAGGGGCAGAATGTTATGGTTCTAATGTAATATAATATTGATACACTTAATTCTGTTTCTCCAGGAGCCTGTGTTACAATGTTTAAGTTGTAAAGTGATAAGAATAAGCATGTCTTTGTATGTGGAAACTGGTTTAAAGAAATGTGTCTGGTTGCCAAGTCAATAAATGTTGGATTATAATGGTTGATACATTGTGTCAACTTGAGAAGTTTAAGTGACTCAGCAGGGGGTCAGGGTCCTCACTTTGTAAACAGCCTCAGCCTGTGCAAGAGGAGGGCACAGAGATTGTGTGAGTGCTACACCCACAGGGTGTAGCCTGCTTATAATATAAGGGAGGAAAAGAGCTTGCTCTCCCCTTTCTGCTCTTGTTGCTTTGCTGTCTTCTGCAGCCTTCAATGGTTGCCCCTGTGCCATGCCTTGGAACCAGCTGATTATGGACTGAAACCTCCACAAACTGTGAGCTGAATAAACCTTTCTTTCCTTAATTTTGGGTGTTGTGTACTTTTTCTCAGCAATAAGAGAAGTAACCAACATAGTATGTAGCAAAATACCAGCACTCAGGGAGGCTGAAACAGGAGGATCACAAGTTTGAGTCCCACCTGGGCCACTTAGTAAGACTTTCTCAAAATAAAAAATCAAAAGGACTGGGGATGTCACTCACTGGTAGAGCACACCTGGGTTTGAACCTCAGTGGTGCAAAAGGAAAAGCCTTTCATTAAACATAGAAAACTGTGGCTACTTACTCTGACTAATAAACTCTGAGGGCCACGAAAACTAGAACAACTCCAATCAGTTCTGGTCAACAATAAATCCCTAAACTCTAACAAAACATTAGAACCTGGATATTTTTAGGTTATATATTACTTTCAATAAACTGATATAAAAATTTACTTTCTTCCCCAGAGAGTTCAAACTCTATTATATGGCTCTACCGATCCCTGATTAAGCATCTTTGGTACTTGTAGTGTGAATTCTAGAGTAAGACTTTATAGTTTGAATCTTCCCTCTGTAAAATAAGAACAGGCCACTTCATGGGGTAATTGTGAGTACAGAGAGAGTTTCTACATCCAAATACCTGTTCACAAGAATATAGTCAGTGAGCAAAGTATGTGTGAAATTTGTGCCCAGCACCTGGCACACAGAACAAAGACTAAATAAATATTGCTAAAGAATAAGTAACTGTTCCTACCTACATCTCAGTATTATTAATATCAAATCAATAGTATAACCGTCGAAATCTTTGGAAACTACAAAACTATAATCAAGCAACAGGTGTTCTTGTCTACTTCCGGGGCCCCAGGGATGTCCATATGGTATATATCAGAACTTTACCATAAATACATCTCTTTCCCTGAAGATTTTGCCATAACCATTGCTTTTATCTAGCAATGTCCTTCAATTAAATTGACTTCTGGAATGTTTTATATTTCCATGTTATGGTACAGGGCCTGTGTTAATCAGCTTTCCACTGCTGTGACAAAATACCTGAGAGAAATCAACTTAAAGGAGGAAAGGTTTACCTTTTCTCATGGTTTCAGAGGTTTCAATCCATGATTAGTTTTTCCTAGTTTCTTTTAGGCTTGTGGTAATGCAGTAGGTTTCTGTAGGAACATGTGTTAGAAGAAATCTTCTCATCTCATGGTAGCCAAGAAGCAATAAATAAATAAATAAAATAAAATAGAGAGAGAGAGAAAGACTGGGATCCCAATAGATCCTTCAAGGGCATATCCCCAGTGACCACTTTCTCCAACGAGGCCCAAATCCTAAAGTTTCTACCACATCCCAACTGCACCAGAAGCAAGGGATCACTGTGTAATATATGAACCTTTGGGGGGGCGTTTAAGACCAAAACCATAACATTCTGCACCTGGCAGAATGCATGTGTGAAAGTCCATGTACATCTTATAATGCAAACTCCATTTAGTCCATTTCTAAGAATCCCCCAAGTCTAAAGCATTCCAAAATTGCCTAAGAGTATAAGTTCAAAGTTTCCTCTGATACACAAGATAAATTCTTCAATATAAACCTCTGTAATAAGAATATTGTCTACTTCTAAGATACAATGGCACTGCATAAAGATTCCCATTCCAAATAAAGGAATAGAGCCACAGAAATGAGTCTGACCAAAACAAAATAAGAACCAATCAGGGTAAACATTAAGTCCTATAGTTCCATATTTGGTATCCAGGCTACATGGTGCAGGATGTGGGATCCCAAAGGCCTGGGCAGCCCTGACAATATGTACCTGCTGGCTGTTGCCCACATGGCCACTTTCTGGGTCTGGCTCTGCTCACTGTCCACAGCTTCCCTCAGCAGTGTCCATGGCCCTGCCTTCTCCAACTTCTTGGGATCTCCACTGCATTTTTTTACTTCACTCTTACAATTTCATGCATCTTATGGTTTCATTCATGTGAGGAGACTACTTACAGGGATTTTAATTCTGTCCTATAGTTCCTACTCCTCAGGCTTATCTTTGAAATTTTAGTGGAAACTACAATGACACCATGACTCTTGCATTCTGCATGCCTGCAAAGCCAATACCGTGTGGATGGCACCAAGGTCTGCCAATAGCACAACCAGTAGCTTGGTCTCCTTGGATCAAGGTTGCATCATCCTCTGAGTATTTAGATGATTAAACTGAGAAAATAAGTTCTAGGGGAAAAATTCTCTGGCAGTCCTGCACAACAGCCCTGGGAATATTATCACAGCAAAATTCTACAAAGGTGTTTTATCTTTTATATCCTTGAGCTTGCAATGCAGGATGTTTTGCTAATTCCTGAGATGCCCTAAAGGTATTTTCCTATTGTCCCAGGGCCAAGTATTTAATTCATTCCATCAGCACTAATCTCCTTTCCAAGTGTATTTTTGCTGACAACTTTAAATGTGCTGCTTTTCTAGCAAACCGCAGGTTTTCAAATTCTCCCACTCAGGTTTTGTTCCAGATTCTCACTGTAAATCTGGTTAATAGCAGTTGGCAATGCCATGCTACACCCTAAATGTTGTGCTGCCTTGAAATTTTCTCTGACATATTAATGAGTTCATCACCTACAAACTCAGCCTCATGCAAAGTCTCAGGTCATGCATAAATCTACACAAGATTTTGTCAGAATATAACATAAATATCTTCTACTTCAGTTCCCAAGAGAATCCTTATTTCTATCTGAAACTTCATGAGCCTGGCCTTTACTGTCTGCATTCTTTCAGTGTTCAGACTGGAGCTCCCACCATAATTGCCTATTAAATTCCACTTATAACTTTGGAAACTTTGTGTAGCCTGCTTCTCTACACATTTCTGTATCAGTCAGTGCTTATTAGAGAAACAGATTTAACACAAGATATAAAAATATATAAGGATTTATAAGACTGGCTTATAGTGCCTGCCCACAGAATTAGGTGTGGAAGAGTGCAACAGGTCTATCTTGCACTGGGGACCTGAAGGATACAGTTGAAGGCCTGGAGCTCACTGTAGTGTCCCATGGGAGCCATATCAGGAGGCTGAAGGATCTGTGGTAGAAGGCAAAAGGGTCTATGCCAGAAGGCTGAAGGGTTGGTGCTGAAATCTGAAGAATCTGTACTGGAAGCCAAAAGACAATGTCCAAAGTGAAAGCAAAGACTGGAGCTCCTCCAAAGAAACAGGAGCAATCCTTCCTTCTTTGTTTCCCTTTTGTAACATTCTGGCAACAATCTTCACTAGAGTGTGTCTTCCACACCCAGAACTATGTTGAGCCAATTTAGTCGGGCATTTCTTACTCAAGTTGACACAATCAATTGACCATCACAATTTCTGAATCCCTCCTGCAAAACAATTCTAAAAACTCATGAACCATATCATTAGGTATATTCACAGAAATGACCCCGCTCTCTGTACTAATCTTCTGTGTTAGTTAGATTTCCATCCCTCTGACAAAATATCTGAGAGAAATCAATTTCAAGGAGGAATGATTCATTTTGAGTTATGGTTTCAGAGCTTTCAGTCTATGGTCACTCAGCCCAGTTGCTTTTAGGCCTGAGTGGAAATACATGGTGGAGTAAAGTTATTTGTCTTATGTCAGCCAAGAAGCAAAAGAAGACAAAGAGAAAGGGACTAGTGTACAAATATACCCCCAGTGACCTACTTCCTCCCATGAGGCCCCACCCCTAAAGTTTCCACCAGCACCTAAAGGCACCATCAGCTGGAAACCATCTTCACACATGAAGCATTGTGTTGCATTAAGATCAAAACTATAATGGCTGCCCCTTGCCTGTTACATTCTTCTCTTTTTAGAATATAATTATTACATATGTAATATTTAATATAATATGTAGAAGTTGCATTTCTACCACTGAATCATTTCCCAATGTCTTTGAGAATTCTGACATTGTTAGAAATTAAGAAAAGCACTGTTGGTGGCACAATGAGATTTGCTCCTTTCCTTCAATATGGTAAAACAGACAGAAGGCTTTATTTAACTTTCTTAGTGTCTTCAAGGTCTTTGTTAGTTGGAAATAAAATGTAAAAATAAATTAAGTTCTTTGATACTATGATGAGTTTTAGATGTTACAACATATCTTTGATTATATTAACTTGTTTGAAAATTTTAAAATATACTTAAAATTTAACAGAATAAAGAGAGTTCCATTTCTTTTCCATTTTGAATAAACAGTATAAACTGCTACCATGATCATATGCTCATTTTTAGGAAGTTGTAGCTATCAGGGATTTACCCCAAATAATTCAGCATATTTTGTCACATAAACAAAATGCTATTATCACATCTAAGAAAATCACAATAACTCTATAACATTACCTTAGATCTTTAAGCAAAATTCTTTGGATTGAGACAATCTGATCATTCAAGTGGAATATGAAAGATTTGATTACAGTACATTAAAGTCATAATTTTTAATCCACAGAAACAAAATAATGGGGCAGTGTTTCTTTGCATAAAATGCCTGGTGATACACATAGGAGTGATGACAGATATTTTTTAAATCAACATTTTCCAATTCCTAAGGAAGGCAAAATATTGGCTTTCTAGAGAGATCTAGTCCTCATTTCTGGAGCTGAAGAACATATTATCTCACTTGATAACACTTTTCAGATGTGATTAAGATATGACCCTGAGATGGAGATATTTTACTGGATTATCTAGGATTATATAATCACATGAATCCTTAAAAGTAGATTGCTTTTACCAACTCTGAAAGGGGTATATGTGACTAAGTGAGGAGGGACAGAGCATTACAATGAGAAAGGGACTCCACCTGATATTGTTATTTCCAAAAATGGAGAAATGCAAGGAGTCATGGAATGAGAATAGCCATTAAAAGTCTTAAGAAGAAGAGAAAACAGATTTTTTCCAAGTGTTTCCAGAAAAAAATGCAAATCTTTTGACTTAGATTTTATTCTAGTTAGATTAATGTCAGAATTTAAATCATAAGAACTATAAAATAATAAATTTGGTTTTGTTTTAAGCCATTGTATAGGTAATCATTTTTTTTTACGGCAGCAATAGAAAACTAATGTAAACCCTATAAAATAATTGATTCAGAACTCATCAACGGATGCCAGGAGTTTTGAGTAAAATAATATTGAGAATAGGCTAGTCACATGGGATCAGAGTGGCAACCACAAGTTACTCTCTGAGAACAACAGCAACAAAAAAGATTGTACTTTTGTAACTGGGAGAGACTGACATTTACCACCTTAATCAAATGACCAAAAACTTAGCATCTTCAATCAGAGGATATCCTTGCAGTGTGTACCTTCATCTGATACTCTATGGAGTTCATTTCATCCACATAAAATATTCTTAACAAAAGATTATCCCAATCTAATGGAATCTATAGACCATATTTTCTTACAGGAATTTCACATAACAGAGAAAAAAATTAAGGTAAATTCGGATAATCATACCCACAGGTGAGATATAAATAACTGTGCAGTGTTTTCAAAAAGTTACTAAAATAGAATGACAAAAAGGGACTTGTTCTGAATAATAGGGTAAAGCTGAGGCATTACATTAAATGCAGTATGTGATCTTTGATCAGATGCTGAATAACAAAAAACAGGAAGAGAAGAAAGCAGGAAAGAAAGGCATGAGAAAAGAAAGAAGGAAGGAAGGGAGGGAGAGAGGGTTAACCTGTCTGACTCGCAGCTTCTTAAATGGGATTATATTGGATGATCTTTAAGGAACCTGAAACTTCTACATTCCTCGACATTTCCTTCAGGAGAATATTTGGAAGGCTTTTCTTTGACTTTCAAGTCTGGCAAACTTCAAATGACAAATTTACTGAGTGTGGATATAAATTTTCTATTGTTATGTTATAAAGTACCACAAATGGAGTAGCTTAAATCAACCAAAATTTATTACCTCAACAATTCTGTAGGTTATAAATTGGGGCACAGTGTGTCTGCAGTGTCAGCTCAGCATCTCAACAGACTAAAAACAGGAGGCTGACTGCAGTTCCAGTTTTCAACTTGGCTCGGGATGCTCTTCCAGGTTCACTGGTTGTTGGCAGAACTCCTCTTCTTGTGACTTTTGGATTAAGATTCTTGTTCTAGCAGTTGTCTGGGAGGAGCACTCAGCGCACAGATGCTGCTCACATTTCTTTAACATGTGAACCCCATAGGAAATTTACTATATGAATGATTATCAGCTTCCAGACCACCAGCAACACATCACTGACTATTTCTGCTACTCTACTAGCCTAGAGAAAATGCTGCTTTTTCAGGACTTAAGGGAGTATGGCAGACCGAGAAATAATCACTCTATCATGAAATTAAATGGTTTGGGATCTTAATTATATCTGCAAAGCCCCTTTTCATATATAATATATCATAATCACAGGATATGTTCCAAAGAATGCAATAAATCTTGGGATCTACCTTAAAGTTTTGCTTTTACATGGCTCTCTCAAACCAATTTCATAAGATCATTTTCAAAAAGATCAAATAGACATACCCACCCCTCTTCCTCCACAAATAAGAAACAAAGCAACTGGTGGAGAGCTGCACTTGAAGGTGACTGACAGAGATGGCTGGAATTCAGCGCATGATGGATGAGAAACCTGTAAGACTTGGAGACCTGGGATGACAGAGTAGAATGAGGAATAAAGAGCACAGTGATCCTAACTTTCTAGCTCGTGCGTGTGGCAGGTGGATTTCCTTTTTGGGAGATAAGGTGAAACTGAGAATTCCAGGCACCTTTGTCAATTGAGGTATGAGAAACTTCCAGTCATTACAGGCTTGCAGTCCAGTTAGGAGAGCTACCGGGACTGTGTCCAGTAGCTTTGTGTAAGAGAAAGAAGTAATTTTGTCTCCCATCCCAAAACCCTCAGAACCCAGGCTGTCGTATCTCAGTGCCATCTTGAGAAAGGAGATATTGTCCAAATTCATACTATCCTGGGAGTCATATACCATTGCATATCATACCCCCATCACTGGGTATCCAGGTATCTCCTTAAGTTAGCACAAGGGAACTACAGCCTCACAAACCTAAGTGTAACTCCAGCACACAAGCCCATGCAATGTCCTGAACTCAAAGAGAATTAGAAATTTAATGTAGTCTTAATCAAAATGCCAATGACATTCTTCACAACTAGAAGAATCAACCCTAAAATTCATATAGAAGCACGAATTTTTGCAAATAGCTGAAGCAATGTTGAAACAAAAGAACAAAGTTGGAGACATTACATTACCACAGTTCAAAATACACTGCAAAACTATACTAGTCAAAACAGCATGTTATTAAAATAAAAAAGGTGCAAAGATCAATGGAACAGAATCAAGTGCTCAGAAACAACCCCACGCATTTACAGTCACCTGAACTTTGACAAAGCCTCCAAAAATATGCATTTAAAAAAAGGACAGTCTTCTTGATAAATGGTGTGGGGAAAACCAAATATTTGTAGACAGAATATTGGCCCCTAACCTTACCCTATACAAAAATCAATGAATAATGGAGCCAATAATTAAATTGAAAGCATTAAACTATTCCACTACTAAATAAAAACATAAGAGAAACCATGTTCACTATTGTGATATATCAGTTTGACTTGAGTAGGAACTGCCTAGCAGACTAGTCAAGCTCTAGCTGTATCTGTGGATGGTTCACCTGTTGGTTCCAACATGGAAAGGAGGACACACCCTGGATGTGGGTGGTACTAAACAATAGGCTTGGAGCATGGGTGGAAAAAGGAAAAGAGGAAATACTCTCTTTTCTTTTGAGGAATATGTCAGATCTTTACTGTTGTATCTTCAACCTTGGACTGGATCCTCTGGCCATTTTGATTTTTCCACCCGATTCTGCAGGAAGCTGCTGGGACTGACTTCCCCTTCCCATCCTGTAAGCCTACCGAGTAAATCTTTCATAAAATCTTTTACATAATCATATGATTATATATGATTGTATAAAAGATTATATAACTATATGATTATACAAGAATGTATATATATATATATATATATATATATATATATATATTCTGTTCTTTTAGTGAACCTTTAACTAAGACATAAATTCTTCAGGACATCAGTATTGGCATTGGGTTTTTGGATACGTTCCCTAAGATCAGGAAAACAAAAGCACAACTAGACATATACAATTGTATTAAACAAAGGAACTTCTGCACAACCACAGAAACTACCAACAGCGGGAAGAGATAAGATAAAAAGGGAGAAAAAACATTGTAAATTATTCATCTAACAAAGGATTAATATCCAGAATGTATAAGAAACTCAGATAACTTAACAAAAGCAAGTAACTTAAAAGCTGGTATATGGTCTGAATAGATAGTTTTCAAATGAAGGAATCTGAATTACCAACAAATTTATGAAAGAAATTATCATTACCATTATCTGTTAGAAAAATGCAAATTGAATCCACAATGCAAATCTCACTGTCTTTAGAATGGCTACTATCAAAAAGAAAAAAATAACAAATGTTGGTGAGGATGTGGAGAAAAGGGAACTCTTATACAATGTTGGTGGGCATCTAAATTAATACAATCTGTTTGGAAAACAATATAGAGGTTCATCACAAAACTAAAAAAATGAGTATTATAAGATCCAGCTATATTCAAAGGAAAGATATCAACATACTAAGTGATATACACATGTCCATATTTATTATGCAGTATTCATAAAAGCTAAGAAACAATCCACCTAAATGCACATCAACATATAAATTAATAAATAAATTATGATATATGTACATATGAATGTTATTCATCCATAAAAGAATTATATCCTATAATTTGTAGTAAAATGGATGGAACATTATTAAATAAGTGACACATTAAAGGACACCACATTTCTCTATCATATGGGGATGCTAAAAATTGTAAAACTGAATATAGAATAATGATTACTAGGGGCTGGGAAAGGAAAAGGTTAAAAAACTTATTGAAGTACAGTTGGAAGGAAGTAATATGTTTTAGTCTTCTACACCACAATGGAGTATTGCAGTTTGTAATAACCTATTATATATTTTATGAGTAACTAGAAGAGAGAAGCCAGAAAGCTCCACACACAAGAATAATAAAGGGATAGAGATGTTAACTACACTAATTTGAGCCCTATGCATTAAATGCATGTGTCAAGTTATCACATTGTACCCATAAATTAGTACAAGTTAAAATAACAATTGTAAAAAGATAGATGCATTCAATTGTCGTAAATTTTTTTTTTTTTTTTTTTTTTTTTTTGTGGGTACCGGGGGGTCGACCTCAGGACCTCGTGCGCCAACAGGCACCCGTGCCACTGAGCGATATCACCGGCCCCTTTTTCGTATGTGGGATCCGGGAGTCGAACTCGGGCCCTCGCGCTTGCAAGGCAGGCGCTTACGCCGCTGAGCCATCTCACCGGCCCTAATTGTCGTAAATTTAAGCAAAATATTTTATAATATACATAAGTTTTTGTGGAATTCATTAAAGATAGTCGAACATTTATTTTTAAGCAGTAAAACATAGTTTATTTTCTCTAAAGGCTTAAAACATAAAATTTTAGAAGGAAATTAAATTTAGATAAATATGGATTAAGACATCAGATCAATAATGTAATTCACATGGAAAGCTTGCAAAAGTATGTTCTATCATACATTGAAGGCAATCAGATTGCTATGCCAAGTATACAGTGCCCAGATCAAAGGGAAATAAACACAGTTTTAGAGATTATAAAAGCTATTTAAAAGAATTCATGAATCTGAAAGATCAATAGAGGCAAACACATTCCATCTCATTAAAAATAATTTAAAGGATTACAGGGACTCTTATGATTTAAAGATACACCTTCAAAGGATTTTGTGAGTATTTTAAATGCTACAGGCAAACAACATTTGCAATTCAATAAAAAGGAATACTCCGCAAAGGGGAGGGTCAGAAAAGATATGGACAAACAACAAAATTCAGATGCAAAAGAAACTGTATTTATTTTTGCATTTATCCATTTAGCAAAAACTGAAAAAGTGCTGTTCCAAACACTATGAAATAAACATCTACATATAGATGTATATCCTTCCTTCTGCCACTTATCATATGGGCCAGAAAAA
This sequence comes from Erethizon dorsatum, assembly GCA_028451465.1. Classification (NCBI taxonomy): domain Eukaryota; kingdom Metazoa; phylum Chordata; class Mammalia; order Rodentia; family Erethizontidae; genus Erethizon; species Erethizon dorsatum. The sequence continues at coordinate 10,580,362 of CM051828.1, read as the reverse complement.
ATGCATTTATGAAAAAGTTTCATTTGGCCTATTATAAATGATAAAATTATGCTGTGGTAGGATATACTAGGGAGACATACAAATAAAATGATCATATCAATTTGATATAAGAAAAAATGTTCTAAGTATAGCCTTAGTTTCTCTTTGGGTAATCGGTTGTTATTCTACCCATGTCTAACTGGTGAGGAGGAAAAGGATGTTCATCTTCAATGAATTATGTTCTTGATTTTACAAATAGTGAAATCATGAATAGGATGTCCCAGGGTACCATTTTCAGCACTTAGAGGAGGGGGAAAGCTTAATAATCCTACAAAGCACAGTGATCTCGTATTATTTTAAAAATGAAATTCACTTTGAAATATTCATAATAAACTTAAAAAAGAAAAGTATTAAAGTAAAAGATGACCTTTTTTAAAGTCTTTCAAAATCAGCTGAGTTCAATTCTTATAAAAACAGACATTCAGAATTAAGGCAAAAAGCCCATTCATTTCCATTCCTTACGTATAGCAAATCCAAATAAATGCCTTACAATATCTCCTAGGGCATCCCCAGTGAAGGCACACTCCAAACTTCCTGAAGCAATTGGCTCTTTCTTTGGAATGCTGTATTTGAAAGTCCAAAATACTTCCCAAATTAATCTCTTCCTTTAGTGCATCCTTATTCCACTTCTGCTTCTGCTATCTCTGATATTTCATCCTCTACTGGACAGATCATTAACTACTTTTTCTCTTTCTCTGGCTGAATGCTCTTTCCCAAGCTCAATATTCACAATTTCACTGGCAATCAGAAATATTTACCCCTTTTAAATATTATCATCTTAACTCTACTCTTTTAGCATCTAGAACCTGTTTTGACCATGACTGTAATTGAATGCATTTTTTCCTGTAAATTTGCTAAGAACATCATCCAATAAATCAGAAGTAAGAGAAGGACATTGTAGATTCTGGTGCAAGTCTTTGGATAACTTCTTTGACTGAAATCAATCTCCTTATTAAATTGCTTTTAGGACACTGGAAATAATCCATTTTTTTCAAAATAGAGTTAACAATAGTTTTAATAAATGTCTTTTTGAAGTCTAAATGCTGTAGGCCTAGTGTACTTTACTGATCAACTTGCACGAAAAACAATGCTTTTCAGAAGGAAACGAAGCTATTTGGATGGGCTTTATAGTATCTGCAGCACCTCTATGCCTTTTCATCCTAGGATCAAATGTGGTTCTAAAAACTTCGACTAACAGGTATCACATATAAAATCCTAACTTTGAGTCTAAGGTGTATTTTATCATTTTTAACACAGAAACACAGGTTTGGATGTTCATTACTAAAGTGACGTAGTAAAAATTGTAAAAAAGACCCTGAGATTATAGCTGACTAATGGACAAGTGTGCAAATGAAATTCATTCTCTGCAAAATTCATCAAATAGTGTGTCTCTTTAGAAAACATCCCTGCGCAAGTCTGATGCATAAAGATGTGCTCTAAAAATGCCAGAGAGGTAGAACCCTCATTGTGGTCCTCAATGGAATGTCCTGTTAGAAACCCCTGTGGAAATCGCAAAGCTCCAGAGCATGTTGAGTCATGAAGGTCATCCTGCATAAATCTGTCTACATTCAGGAGTTGCCACTGCTAACTGCCACCAAGCCAAGCTCCGCATATAGCCAGGGCTGCTGACACGGCAGGACTCATTGGCTACAATCCCAGCTACTGCATTCACTTTCTGTCTTATCTTTAAGGCAGAACAGGATCTATTCAGAAACACGCTTGTGAGTATTTGCATGTCTGCGATGGCATTTGTTAATTCTCCCAACCTTTCACAAAGGAATCTATTATTACAGTGTTTACATTTTAAAGGAATAAAACAAAACAGAACAGAAAAACATTTGCTGTTTCCATAGTGTTATGACAGCACAGTCTTGGTCTCTTGCAACAACGACAAATTGAAATAGTTGAACAATGAATTGTAGTTCTAAGTGCTGACAACTAAAAATGTTAATTTTGTATCAGTCCTATATCATGGTGTATGCTTTACATAGTTCACACTTAAAATTTGCAGCATTATATTACTTTCAAAACAATGTAATGAGAAGATATTTTTCTCATTTTATAGATAAGAAAACTCATTTAGAAAGGCTATGCTAATCAAAGCACACTATTAGGACTTGGATTTAAAATACACAGTTCTTTTTAGTTGTTTTTTTCTACCCTTTTAGTTTTGGTCCTCTGACTTTTCAAGACTACACTTTTGTATTCTTTATTCAGTCCTATAGTTTTTAAAATATTTGTCTGTCTCACTTAAATATATTAAATTGCATAATTCTTAAATGCATGTAACTTATCTATATTATTTTGCACTGTAGCAATCTATGCTACAATATTGTTTCATATGGTGTACTCAGCAATTGAAGAATCAGTTTTAATTGTGTTTAGGGATTAATGTTGTCAAAATCCATGCCATGTTAGAAATGAATATCATGTCAGTAACTTAAATTCCAATTATAAAAAGTCCAGCCTTAAAAACAAATTTATGATATCAAGAAATACACAGGAGGTTGGAGAGAAAAAGATGGAGGATGTGTAAGAAGCAGGCAGCGAAACTCTCTAAAAGTTGACATTGGACCACTGGAATACAGTGACCGGGAGAGCACAGGAGGAAGGGAGGTGCCTCCCTTGGACAGGAAAGTCCTGAAGCGCAGTTTGGGACTCAGGGCACCAGTGAAGGGTACTTTCAAGGAGGAAGAAGGAGGAGACCACGGCACCTTCTCCCTGTCCCAGGAACTGCGGTGCGATAGAAGGTCAAATCTGCGGACATACGGTGACAGCTGGCACTCCCAGGAGCCCCCACGGAGGATTGCAAGACAGCGGTGAGGCTGGGGAGCAGTGGAGGACTGAGCTGGCCGGTGGTGAGTGACTCTCAGGCACAACTGAATGATAATGACAGTACAACATACTGGAACTTATGGGATACAATGAAAGTAGTCCTAAGAGGGAAATTTATAGCATTAAATACCTATATCAGAAAAATAGAGCAAGCACAAATAAACAACTTAATGGTGAACCTCGAACTTCTAGAAAAAGAAGAGCAGGCTAAGCCAAAAGCCTGTACAAGGGAGGAAATTATAAAGATCAGAGCAGAAATTAACGTATTGGAGACTAAAAAAACAATACAAAGAATCAATGAAGCAAAGAGTTGGTTCTTTGAAAGAATAAATAAGATTGACAAACCCTTATCCAACCTTATTAAAAAAAGAAAAGAAAAGACTCAAATCCATGCAATTGAAAATGAAAAGGGTGATATCACGACGGACCCTGCAGAAATCCAGAAGATCATCTATACCTATTTTGAAAACTTATATTCTACTAAGATGGAAAATGCAAAAGAAATGGACAGATTCCTAGATACGTATGAATTACCAAAGCTGAATCAAGAAGATTTAAAAATCCTAAATAAACCAGTATCAACCAATGAAATCGAAGATGTAATTAAAAACCTCCCAACAAAGAAAAGCCCAGGCCCTGATGGATTCACTGCCGAATTCTACAAGAAATTTAGAGAAGACCTAACACCACTACTTCTCAAACTTTTTAATGAAATTGAAAGGGAAGCAATACTCCCAAATTCATTCCTGGAAGCAAGCATTACCCTGATACCAAAACCAGAGAAGGACCCAACTAAGAAAGAGAACTACAGGCCAATCTCCCTAATGAACATAGATGCAAAAATCCTCAATAAGATACTGGCAAACAGAATCCAACAAATCATCAAGAAGATTATACACCATGACCAAGTTGGATTCATCCCAGGGATGCAGGGATGGTTCAACATATGTAAATCAATAAATGTAATACACCATATTAACAGAACGAAAGACAAAAATCACATGATCATCTCAATAGATGCAGAAAAAGCCTTAGACAAAGTCCAGCACCTTTTCATGATAAAAACCCTACAGAAAATTGGAATAGATGGTCTTTATCTCAATCTGATTAAAGCTATCTATGACAAACCAATAGCCAATATTATACTAAATGGAAAAAAAACTGAAAGCCTTCCCTCTAAAATCAGGAACAAGATAAGGATGTCCACTGTCCCCACTCTTATTCAACATAGTTCTGGAAACTTTAGCCAGAGCAATTAGACAAGAGAAAGAAATAAAAGGAATAATGATTGGACAGGAAGAAGTTAAATTATCATTATTTGCAGATGACATGATACTCTACACAGAAGACCCCAAAAACTCCTATAAAAAACTGCTAGATTTAATAAGCAAATTCAGTAGTGTAGCTGGATACAAAGTCAATACTCAAAAATCAATAGCCTTCCTGTACACAAATAACAAACTTACTGAAAGAGAAATTAGGGAAAGAATACCTTTCACAATAACATCCAAAAAAATGAAATACATAGGAATCAACCTCATAAAGGATGTAAAAGACCTATACTCTGAAAACTACAGTACTTTGAAAAAGGAGATTGAAGAGGATATCAGAAAGTGGAAAGATATCCCTTGCTCCTGGATAGGAAGAACCAATATAGTGAAAATGGCCATACTTCCAAAATTGTTATACAGATTTAATGCAATTCCAATCAAAATTCCAACAGCATATCTCACAGAATTAGAGAAAACTATCCTAAAATTCTTTTGGAATCAGAAGAGACCTAGAATAGCAAAGGCAATTCTGGGCAACAAAGGCAAGGCAGGGGGCATCACAATCTCCGACTTGAAATTATACTTTAAAGCTACTGTGATAAAAACAGTGTGGTACTGGCAAAAAAACAGATCTGAAGATCAATGGAACAGATTAGAAGATGCTGAAACAACCCCAGACATACTAAGCCCCATTATCTTTGTCACAGGTGCCAAACACATTCACTGGAAGAAAGATAGCCTCTTTAATAAATGGTGCTGGTAAAACTGGCTCTACACATGCCGAAGATTAAAACTAGACCCATATCTTTCACCATGCACTAAACTAAATTCAAAATGGATCAGAGATCTAAATATTAAAACAGAAACATTAAATCTGCTGGAAGGTAGGATAGGTAAAACCCTTGAAGACATTGGTGTAGGCAAAGACTTTACGAATAAAACCTCAACCGCACAGGAACTATCACAAAGAATCAACAATTGGGATCTCATCTTATTAAAAAGCTTTTGCACAGCAAGAGAAACCACCAACAGAGTGAAGAGACAACCCACAGCTTAGGAAAAAATGTTTGCCAGCTGTTCCTCAGACAAAGGATTACTATCAAGAACATACAAAGAACTCAAAAAAATCAGACCTCCCAAATTTAAAGACCCACTCCAAAAATGGGCATCTGAGATGAATACACATTTCTCTGATGAAGAAATACAAATGGCAAATAAATATACAAAAAAATGTGCAACATCCCTAGTCATTCAAGAGATGCAAATTAAAACAACACTGAGATTCCATCTCACCCCAGAAAGAATGACTATTATCAAGAAATCAACTAATAACAAATGCTGGAGGGGCTGTGGGGTAAAAGGAACACTTCTTCACTGTTGGTGGGAGTGTTGACTGGTACAGCCACTGTGGAAATCAGTGTGGAGATTCCTCAAAAAACTAGGGTTGGAGGTCCCATTTGACCCAGCTATTCCTCTTCTGGATATCTTCTCAGAAGAATTAAAAACATCGTACCACAGTGATATATGTGCACCCATGTTTATAGCAGCACAATTTGTAATAGCCAGATCTTGGAAACAACCCAAATGCGCATCAACTGAGGAATGGATAAGAAACATGTGGTATTTTTATACAATGGAGTACTACTCAGCCATAAAGGATAAACTGGAGTCTTCTATAGGTAAATGGATACAACTGGAGAAAATACTCATAAGTGAAATAAACTGGACGCACATGTGTAAGCATCGTGTTGTCTCTCTAGTATGAGAAACTGAAAGAGTAAATAAGATCCAAAATGTACAGTAGACATGGTGAATCAAAAAGAAACTGGTCAAAAGGAAAGAGAGACTGGGATGGGGGAATAGGGAAAAGAAAGAAGGGAAAGGATAAAAATTGTACTTATATATAAGATGGTTAAAATAGATACACTACTAATTTTACTTAGTTCATTGAAGAGTAAGGTTTGTGCCAATAATGTTTGGACAACTGAATGCTAATATCTGGTATCCTGAATAACTAACTTAAAGATAACAATACGTAATGCATTAACCATTGTTACCCTCCTATTATGTTGTTTTGAAAATTTGTTCTTTTTTGATTTGTTTTGTTTTGTTTTTTCTTCTCTTTAAAATAATAAAAAAAAGAAATACACAGGAAAAAGTAATATTATTGGAATTTTAATGGAAACATAAAGAAGAAAGTAAAAGCAAAAAAGAGAAGGACAAAGAAGTACAATAAGTGAATGATGAATGCTGCTAAACAAAAGAATAAATCAAACCAAATAGCATGTCAAAGACTTGATAAAAATAAAACCTTTGACTTAAAAAAGGCATGAATGTGCTAATGGTTAAAAACTGGGATTATAAACTAGAGAGACTGTGTTTACTCCTCCACACCTTTATTACAGGTCTTGTTTGTGGAAGTTATTTAATTCCTCAAAGCTCCATTCTGTACATATAATAGACATCAGATTGTAGGAAGAAAAACTGAGGTCATGTTTTTAAATGGTTTATCTAAGTTTTTGGTATGCTGAAATTGTTGAATATGTGTGTGTGCTCATAATTTTGAGAGGGACAATATGGATACTTAAGTTTTTACAGTTGCAACAATTAATAACTTAAATACGATGGATAACGCACATGTGAATTATTTCCTTTCCAAAATGTATATATAGTCTGTATATCATACTTTGCACCATAAAAATATATATTGTGTCATTTTCATCAATAAATGTGTCTATTTCTTATTAAAATTTCTTTTACAAGCATACTGTCTTTAGAAAAAAACAGATAAAAACAAATCAAACAAACAAAAATCATGTATAATGGATACTCCTTTGAAAGGGAGCTATAGGTTTGAGAAATATTTAATAATTCTTTCTCTCTCTCTCTCTTTTTCTCCTTTTAGAGAATATAGGAAAGGTCACTATAAATACAACTAGGCCAAGAATTTAAACTTAAAAGGAAATTGTATTTGATACAATGAAATACCTAACATAAAATGCCAGTATCAACAATAGAAACATACCTAAAATATCACTTACATTCAAAATACAAGAGTGTTTAAAGAACATTTGTATAATTTTGATTAATCTTGATGGATAACAAGAAGATAGACTTGACTATATATTGAATCTTCTTTGCCAAAAGATACCATGAGTACAGTGAAAAGTTAAGGAGACAATTTTATATATAATAAAGAAATCTACTATATAAAGATTCTTCATAGGTCATTAGGGAGTATAAAAGGAAAATAGAAAAAGGTTAAGATATTTTATGCACATGTACTAATTCACCACAGTGGATATCATCATTATGTATTGCAAACAAGTACGAATGAATTAAAATAAGGACAAAAGAAATACATAATTAATTAACAGCTGAATAAATATAAAAGTCAACCCTATTAGTTTTAACGATAATGAAATAAAATATGATTTAGCAAAGTTAAAAAATTATTTTAAAATCTGAATCTATTATAAAAATCATGTACTTTAGGTAATATATGTATTTCCTTTTGGATAGATTTTACTTTTTTTTTTTTGTGGGTACTGGGGGTCGACCTCAGGACCTCGCGTGCCAGCAGGCACCCGTGCCGCTGAGTGATATCACCGGCCCCTTTTTCGTATGTGGGTTCCGGGAGTCGAACTCAGGCCCTCGCGCTTGCTGGGCAGGCACTTAAGCCGCTGAGCTATCTCACTGGCCCCAGATTTTACTTTTTAAAGCAGTTGTAAGTTCACAGCAAAACTGAAGCAGTATGGAAAGTTTCCTCAGGGCCCTCAGCCCTAACACCAGTCACCTCCTCTACTACTCACATTCTGGACCAAGTGATGCATGCGTTGCCTCTGATGAATCTGTATTCACAAATCATTCGCTACGTCCACAACACCCATTAGGGTTTAGTGAGTGCATAATCATATTTATCTATGCTAGTATCTTCACACAGAAAACAGTTTCACTGAACTAAAATTTCTCTGCAATTCTCTTATTCATCCCTTTTTCCTCCTTAATTTCTAGTAACTACTGATCTTTTTATTCTCTCCATAGTTTTGCCTTATCCTGTATGTCATATTCTTGGAATCATCCAGCATGCAGCCTATTCAGATTGGCTTCTTGAACTTCGTAATATGCATTTAAAGTTGCTTCCATTTTTCTTCATGACTCGAGAGCTCATTTTTTTATAGCACTGAATAGTCTTCCGTTGTCTGGGTGTAACCCCGTACAGTCATTCATGTATCTACTGAAGGATGCCCTGATATCATGCAATTCCGGCTATTGTGAGCAAAGCAGCTATAAACATCTGTGTGTAAGTTTTGGTGTGAACCTAAGTTTTCAACATATTCAGCTAAATACTAAGGAGCACAATTGTTAGTTATGGTAAAATTAAGCTCAATTATTAAAAAAAGAAAAAAAAGAAAAGAAAAACAAGCAGCCAGTCTTACAAAGTACCGAAAACATTTTTTATTTCCCACCAGCAATGAAGCAGACTTGTCTCACACCCTTACCAGTCTTACATGCTGTGTGTGCTCTGGATTTTGGCCATTTCAATAGCATGTAGCTATCTGGCATTACTCCTTTAATTTCCATTTGTCTGACGACAGAGAGATGGGGAGTATTTTATCATAAACTGATTTGTCACCTATTTATCTGCTTTGGTGAAATATCTGCTAAGGTCTTACTAATATTTAATCCAATTTCTAAATTTTTCTTATTGTTTTAATGTTCTTTGTATCTTTTGGATATATGTATTACATGCGTCTTTTGAAAATATTTTCTTCCAGACTGTGGTTTACCTTTTCATTCTCTTAGCAGTATCTTTTCCAGGGCAGAAAACTATGATTTTAACAAAGTCTAGTTCAGGAATTATTTTTTCTTTCACCGATTTTGCTTAAGTATTGCATCCTAGAGGTCATCATTGCATATAATATCATCTAGTTTTTTCCTATTATATTCTGTAAGTTTTATAATTTTTCATTTCCCACATAGGTCTGTGATCCATGCTGAATTAAATTTTGTAGAGGGGCACAAGTTCAGTGTCTAGGTTCATGTGTTTCATTGCATGTGCAAAGCTAGTTGTGCCAGCATCATTTGCTGAAACGACTTCGTTTGCTTCCTTTTATGGCCTTTGATCCTTTATCAAAATCCGTTGTGTACTCATGAGGGTCCACTTCCAGGCTTTCTGTGCGGTTCCCTTGATCTATTTTATCTAATCTATTGCCAGAGCTCAATATCCTCATTACTATAGCTTCCTAGAAAGTCTTGAAATCAGGTAGTGCCACTTTTCCAACTTTGTTCTTCACCTTCAATATCACGTTGGTTGTTTTTTGTTGTTCTTGTTTGACTTTCTGTTAAAACTTTGGAATCACTTTGTTTTCACACAATAACTTGCTAAGATCTCCATTGGGATCACACCGAATGTGCAGATCAATTTGAGAATTACTGACATTTTCACAAAATTGACCCCTCTTATCCATAAATATGGAATAGCTTTCCAACAGTATGTCTATTTGGTGTTACATAAACAGAGTGCAGGAGATACATCAAAGATAGAATAATAACTTATGGGGGGAATCACTTAAAAGTTTGAGTAAAACTAGCCACAAACTATTTGAAAAACAAATCTCCCCACAAGTCCTCTTCAGATGTGAAGTCAGCAAAAGGACAATTAACACCATGAACTGTTTAACCTTTCCAAAAATATGGATATAAATATATACCAGTTAACCAAGAAATAAAGCAATACAAAAATACACGGGTAAGGCAATGCTGAGTACTGACCCTAACTGTGTATGTTTTTTAGAACTACACTAGAAATTATTATGTAAGTGAATGCAAATGTATCACTATTCACTCAGCTACAGGCAACACCATGAGCCACATAGATACCCTTTCTGCTCTGTTGTAAATGTGATGAATATTTGTCAGCCTTCAATGACTGGATTTCATTAAAGCCCTTCACAACTTGGGGTCTAGTTCAGCTCTTCTGCACAGATCCTTATCTAATGAGTGCCTAAGTACAGCAGTGAGACAAGGAACGTTTCTACCTAATACAGTACTTCAGTTCTCTAGGAAACGTTTGTACGGGAGCTCCCTATTGCGCTGACAGACTTCTCCAGCTCTGCATTTCAGTCTGATGACACCTCAATAAATCTCATTTCTCAATATCCAATTCTGGAACCTGGGTTGAAACATGGAAAAGTGATTTTTACACTAAAAATTTTGGAGAAGTCGAAAAATAATACCCATATTTAATTTTCACCAATGGTAAATCTTTGTACAATTGCCATATATGTGAAACAGATGTGCTTATATATGTATGTATAAACAAATATATATATATATATATATATATATATATATATATATATGTGTGTGTGTGTGTGTGTGTGTGTGTGTGTGTGTTTGTCTTGTCCTACAATTTATGTCAGTTGCAAACATCTGGACAGTTTAACCTTAAATATTTTAATTTGCATAGTGTAATAACACAGTAATTCTCCACATCACCAAAACATTTTATCCTCTCAAGAAATGTAATATGATGTAATTTAATCATATAGCATAAATTTTGAATTTAAATACCACAGATTATCTATTTTTTTCTCTGATTTTGGACACAAGATTCAATCCACTCCAGGTGCAGGGGCACAGGTCTGTAATCTCAGCTATTTAGTATTTGAAGCAAAAGGATCAAAAGTTCAAGGCCAGTCTGGGCAATATAGCCAGACCCTGTCTTCAAAAATAAAGATTCAGTCAAGGATTATATAATCGAGATGAGTAGGTACATCACCTTAAACAATAACAATCTTCCAGCTTTTTTTTTTTAATTTATAGCATTAAATTTTTAAAATATGGGCTAATGGTTTTGCAAAATATCCCTAATTTGTATTTAGGTAATTGTTTCTTCATTACTGGGTTTAAAGTTGAACATTGCTGGCAACGTTGCTACACAGGAGAAATATGCCCTGTTAGCCCTTCTCGTTAGTGATCGGATGGCCGTTTGTCAGGTTACTGTGCTACCTCTGATGATTTAGTTAGTCTGTGCATTTCTCTGTTACGAGAAACTTTTATTACCTTACAATAAATAAATATTTCCAAAGTCTCAAAGATTCGATCTTCAAATTTGATCTTCAAAAGTCTTTTACTCAATAATGTCAGTAGTCCCTGAAGATCCTTATACAAATCAATTATTAAATTCAAATATAAGATAATTTTCTATCATTTCTTCATAATTTATTAACTTGTATTTTGTATAACATGTTTTCTTTTCTGGTACCTTAACTAGTTTTATTAGTTTTAATATTACTGAATTATAGATCTTTATATTCATCTGAACAAAATTAAATACTACTGTTTTTACATGTTTTTAAGCTCAAATTATCTGAAATTCAGCCAGTGACAGCCACTTAATTTTGTTCTTGCATGTTTTTATTTTGTTTTCACCTCTTTTTAGTGCTCCTTTTCAAATTCTTGGACAAAAATTCTTACCTATTACTTCTCTTGGCCAAAATAAGCCATTCACTAAGGAATGTGGTTTCAGGACTTTTCCTGAGTAGTCATCCTGATCTATGCGGTAGGTATACTTATTGCTCATACGCTTAACAGAAAAGGCCATAATTATTGGTATTAAAGTAATAAAGTAAAAGAAAATTGTACTTTTATATGAATACACTGAGGCACAACTTTTTGCACAGTTTTTGTGTTTTGTTTTGTTTCACTTGTCATCAGATGATAGATGAAGTCAGGAGGAAAGTAGATGTGCTCATTTTCTCAACAGAAATGAAGCCTCAGCGTTCAAACTGTTAGCCTGGGAATTACACACAAAATACACCTTGTAACCACAGGACAGTAGGACTGCAGATCTAAATCAGGCTGTAGAACAACTCAGTTCTAGAGGAAAAACTAAAACAAATGAAATAACAAAGGTAAATTTTCTTGAAGGAAGGAAAATTCTACATTAAATGAGAAATGGGAGATTAACCCTGGCCCTATTAAATACAAGTTAAAAGGATGTAAAACATGAGGATAATAAATTTAACTTAGAAAATAAAACACATCTCTCTCCTGCCTTTAAGGAAATAATCTAAATTAAATTGACTTGGAAATACAAGAAAATAAATGCATAGACAATTACATAGTTTTAAAAGGAACTGAACAGAAAATAAGTGTAAATTATGCTCACATAACATTAACATGGACATGTTCTATTAATGAATGATGTAATGCATATTAGTAATATACATATCAGGGATGATAAATAATATGTGAATGAATATAGTAACATTATAAACTTGAAATGTGAAAGCAAACAGAAATCTAATGAGAAGTAAATGTGCCGTACATAGTAACAAAAGTAGGAACCCCAACTACAAAATATTTTATAATTTCCATTACACAAATTTGTGTTAAAGGGAAAAAAGAAAAAGGCTAATTGTAAGCATACTTAAATATGAATTAAATAAACCACATATTCATACCCCACAAAGATTCTTTAAAAATAGGAGATAACTAAAAAGATTAAAATATGTTTTAGGGCTGGGGATATAGCTCAGCGGCACAGCACCTGCTTATCAAGTGCAAGGTCTTGAGTTCAATTCCCAGTACCAAATAAATAAATAAATAAATAAATAAAATATGTTTTAACAAACTAGTTTGCAAATGAACAGAAGAAACATGAATAAATTCCAGAGAAGGTTTTGATAAATATAAACTATAGAGTTGAACCACACACTAGTTCATCTAGCAACAAGAAGAAAAACAGTGTCAAAAGAAAGTAGTAACCTACGATTTCAAAGAAAAAGGAAATAATTTTGAGCATTAATTCTTTTTTTTTCCCACGGGTACCGTGGGTCAACCTCAGGACCTCGCATGCCAGCAGGCGCCTGTGCTGCTGAGCGATATCACCGGTCCTTTTTTCGTATGTGGGTACCGGGAGTCGAACTCAGGACCTCGTGCTTGCCAGGCAGGCGTTTATGCTGCTGAGCCATCTCACCGGCCCTTGAGCATTAATTCTATAAATATATTATAAAAAATTTTAAAACTAGATCTGATAAAATATTTTCTTTTAAAGAAATTTACCACATTTGACATAAAATTGATAGAAAATATAATTCATTCAATAAGCAATCTAAAAAACAATGCAAAAGAAACAGTCTAAATATTCATCAAAATGGAACTTAATTATATGTATTAAAATCATTAAATGCAATACTACACAGCTAAAACAACAGAATCTCAGAAAACAATATGTGTAATAGTATCTACATACACACACACACACACACACACCACCCACATACATATTCCTAAATTGATATTATGAATATGCACTTGCATACACAAATACACACAAAGGCGTTTTCGGATTTAATGATGCAAATGTTAACAGTATTTTGTCTAGATGGTAAGATTTGAAATTATTTTTCTTTATGCCTGTATATATGCATTGCTTTTTATTTTCTGTTTGCACGTATGTATGTCTACGCATTAACTATAAATGTTGTTTAATAAAGAAAATTATGTAAATTTCATTTGCTAGTACCTATAAAAAACTAATTATACAATATTTACCCTTGATAAGAAATATGATTTATGTAAATGCAAATAATTTCACTATAATTATTTAAACTTTATAAATAATGAAAATTTTTGTTAATAAAAATCTAACTAAATTAAAATTTCCCATTTTTATTTTGAAGCTATTAGAAAATATTACAGAATTTTTTTACTTAGATAATATCTTTACACAATTTCTCTCTTAAATTGAGAGAAAGGAAACAGGGAAGGAAAGAATGAAGGAAGAATAGAAGGGAAAAAAGGGTGGGTGGAACAGAGAAGATAAAAAAAGAACATGGTATTTTAGTCATGTTTTCAAACCTATTTCTAATTTTTCACATGAAGAAGACATCCTAGTTAGATCTGAGTAAAATAATCTTGATCAAATTAAATATAGATGAGGATGATGATGATAGATTGATGAACCAATAAACATATTTATCAATAGATGATGAGAGAAAAAATAACACACTCTGCCAATGTAAACAAAAAGCATCTAAGAAAGATCAGTGACGAATAAGGCTGGAAATGCTCAATTTAATGATCATTTATTGAGAATCAGACATTGAATATCTAGAGATAAATAGTGACCTAGAGTCATTATTATTAACAGTACTACTCAATGTGACAGTGAAAATAATCACTACTTATTAGGGTTTAATTCACTGTACCAAGCATTCTGAGTTTTCAGCAAATAACCTAATCCTCACAAGAATTCTATACAGTGACAGTAGCTATCTTTATGGAATAATAAAAAAACCCGAGACTATGTTAGGCAGCTTTCCAAAAGCCACATATGGAAACATCCAGGATATGGTCCTCTTTCCTCTGAAGCCATTTTACTTTGTAGTAAGCATAGCACTATCTCATACTTGTTTTATTAACATTCTAATAAATTTTAAGATAAACTAGGGAGAAGGAGACAAAACATAGAAGAAGTGAGTTTATTTTGGCACATAGCAATATGAAAACACACATATAAGCAAATTTAATGTCTATTGTAACTATCATTTCTTAAATATAATGTCAAAACTGTGGATTTTCAGAATCAGTCATTCATTTACATTGAATTAATTTAGAACTAAATTAACTAGTTAGAAAAATAGCTCAATATTTTGTGCTTATTTTCTACAAACTGATGAAATCCACTACGCAGATGTGCCAGCATGTACAGTAGCATTTAGGTACAAATATTATCATTCAATGAATTAAGTGTAGCTCTTCTTGCAAGGAGTTTTCATACTAATAGAGATATTTGACACATAAACAATTGCAGTAAAATCTAGGAATTTATACATGTTAACAGCTTGACACAGATGAAATGGAACTTCAAACATGTAGTCCAATTTAAAAGTTAAGAAAAGATTTCTTGAAGGACTTTTATACCAAACCGGTACTTTCTGGATGAGTAGTAGCTTAGTGAGAGA
Source organism: Erethizon dorsatum (assembly GCA_028451465.1). NCBI lineage: Eukaryota > Metazoa > Chordata > Mammalia > Rodentia > Erethizontidae > Erethizon > Erethizon dorsatum. Next base: position 10,565,241 of record CM051828.1, on the reverse strand, counting down.
AGGAAGATGGTTCAAGTGTTTTTCAAAAAGAGTAATTTTCACAACAATGTTGAGGTTTAAAATAGCATATTTTGGGCTGGTGAGATGGCTGAGCGGCATAAGCGCCTGCCTGGCAAGCGCAAGGGCCCGAGTTCGATTCCCAGAACCCACATACGAAAAAAGGGTCGGTGATATCGCTCAGTGGCACGGGCGCCTGCTGGCGTGCGAGGTCCTGAGGTCGACCCCCAGTACCCACACACACACAAAAAAGTTTAAACGCAAACCAAGGACAGGTAGAATAAACATGTAGTATGTCTGAAATGTGGTCCATGGTTTAGAGAGAGGTTTGGGAAACTTGCTGAATGATCTGAATATTATAAAGAGGAACCACGGAAAATTTTTAAGCAAATTAATACAGTATTCATACAGTGTAGAGGACAAATACAAAGATAAAAGAATGCTGCCCAAGAGCCCACACTCTTGCTTTAGTTTAAGAATATAATGAGCATAGGGATTAATATTTGAGTAGTGATAACAGCAAACATTCATTAATCGCATAGCAGGCTCTATATAAATAATCTTACTTAATTTGAGAGCTACTCTGTTATCATTTTGGTAACTCCACTTTGCCAGCAAAAGAACCAAGGATAGTTTTATGGTTGAATAAAGGTATGGTTCCAAAATTCACTATATTAAATCTATTATTATTCAGGCTTTCAAAAGAATCAAATTCAGCCATTTGTGATAACATGATTGAAACTGGATGACATCATGTCATATGAAATAACCCAGACATAAAAAGAGAAATACTATTTGACTCCCACTTATATATATCATAAATAGTCAAGTTCATAGAATCAGAGAGGAGGAACTAATGGTCAAAAGGGTAGAAAGTGTTAGTTAGGCCAGGTAAATAACTTCTGGAGCTCTACTATGTATCATAGTGACAGTAACCAGCAATGTTGCATTGTACACCCGAAATTTTCCAAGCATGTTGACTTTGTATGAAATGTTCTTATTACAAAAGAAAAAAATATAATAATAAAAAGATTAGGAGAGTTTAGAGATGATGAATATGTTTACAGGCTTCATGGTGGAGGCTTTATGGGTATATATGGGTACATATTACCAAACTCATTGAATTATGTGTGTTTAATATGCAAAGCTTTTTACATGTCATTTATGTTTAAATAAAATACTTTTATTAAAGTTAAAATGTGAGCATATCCTTTATGCTATTTCATTATAATGAGGTGCTATCGTTTGAATCTTTTTTTTTTTTGGTGGGTACCGGGGGTCAACCTCAGGACCTCTTGTGCCAACAAGCGCCCGTGCCGCTGAGCGATATCACCAGCCCTTTTTACGTATGTGGGTTCCAGGAGTCGAACTTGGGCCCTCGCGCTTGCCAGGCAGGCGCTTACGCCACTGAGCCATCTCACCGGCCCCTATCGTTTGAATCTTAAATGCCCCCAAAGGCCCATATGTTAAGTATTTAGTCGCCATCTTGGTTTGTTGGTAGGTGGTGGGAATTTTAAGAGCTGGGGCCCACTGAGAGGTCTTCCTGTCATTGGTGGGCTGCCCTGGAAGGGAACAATGGCACTGTGACCTCCTCCTCTTTCCTTCCTTAGTTTCCTGGCCGTGATAAGAACTGCTTTACTCTGCCACACAGTCCTGCCATGATGTTTGGTCACTAGAGGCCAAAAAGCAACGTGTTAGTCACATCATGGACTGAAATCTGTGAAACTGTGAGGCAAAATAAGCTTCTTCCCTGTTAGGTTTGGTGCGAATAAAGACAAAGGAATCAAATTGAGGGAAGCCTTCATTGCCAGCATGGGAGGGCTGCAGTAGAGGGCAAGAGACCCTCTGAGGAGGAGGCTGCAGGACAAAGCATTTACTGAGTTTAGCTGGGGGTGGAGTTTGGAGGGGCGAGCAAGGTGACCTAACGGAAGGGGACTCGGGGATCTTTGGTGCATGCGTGAAGGTGGGGAGAGGAAGTTTATTTTGGGGTGGGGAGGAAGAAGGAGGAAGTGGGTGATATGCTGTTGTTTGGGCTCTCCACCATGTTGGAATGCCGCCATGATGACTAAGTAACTTTCATATGGGCAGAAACCCATCATTCCCTTTTTAAATTGATTTACTGCAGGAATTTGTTACAGTGACAGGAAGCCGACATACATAATATGTCAAATAATTGATCAGGCCTTATCTATTGTTTAACATAAAAACAAATAAATACTTTTGACAGTACAGAAGGGAAGAACAGCCTCAGTGCTGTAGTTTTGAGAAATATATAGTTAGGGTAAATGGAAGACAAGTGCAAGCTTATACATTTGACATTGAGAATAAAAGAAGAAAGGACAGAAAAAGGAATTTAGGGGTGTGACCTAAACCAAGAGGAGTGGGAATCTGAGTTTAATTTGAGTATTTAAGTTTGTCATATGTATTTTCAGCAGGGAAATATGAGTTGCAAACTTGGAACTGCTGATAATGGTGTGGGGTTGAGTTGTGCGTCATATTTGTAATTAATTAAAATGGGGAATGCAGGAGAAAGACCGGAGAAACAAAGTGAGCAAGGAAGAGAGAAACAGTACAGATGATCATGGCTAGAATTTATAGTAGAAGTGAAACTATTTCAAAGAAACTGTGATGTCAAAGAGCTGATAGTCTTTTTGAAAAGAAAGCAAGAGAAAGGCAGGGTGAGGGGTTATTTTTTATGTCATTAACACTACATTGCTGTTGGTCATCACTAAGGGATACTGTTATAGTGATAGACTTACCTATACTCCCTATAAATATGCACTTTCCTGTTTGCTTTCTTTCACACTTAGGTTGGGGATTCTTTCAGGGTTCACAAAACTGATATTTGTGTAACACACACCTAGAAAGTGCTCAATATTTCCTAGTGTGATCAAAAAAGAAAAGTAACAGAAGAAGTTCAGCAATTTGAACACAAAGTGCAATTACAAATTCTACATTTGTAGGAAAGAATGTTAGTGTACAAAATAACACAATTTAAAGCTCTGCTACATCCAGAATTGTGTTAGTCGATTTTGCCAATGCTGGACAAATATTTGCCATCCTCAGTGTAAAGAAGGCGGGGTTTTTTGTCCATGGTTAGAGAGGATTAGAGGATTCAGTTCCTAGCCAGCTGGCTCCAAGTCAAGAACATCATGGCAGGAAGGCACAGTGGAGAAATGCCACAGAGCACAGGACCAACGCCAGGGAACAAGGGGCCAGGGACCAGATACAGACCCCAAAGTCACAACTCTGTGACCCACTCGGGCATAGTCACAAGCACGATTTGCTAATACCCCACGAGGCTTCCACACCAATGAAGTTAACAATTATGCTTAACCACCACAAGAATTATGTGCAAACTTTACACTAATTATTCCAAATGTTTGAAGGGGAAAAAACTCAGCCATAAAAAGATTAATATTCATATAAAAATATACTTATCTTTTACAATTCTTGAAATCAAATCCAGGCTCACACAGGCTAGGCAAGCACTTTGCCACTGAACTACACCCCCGGCAAAATATATTAGGTTTATTTAAAAATTGTAACACTCAGCTAAATAAAATAGTAGTCAAAGGAGTGGCTCCCCTTTAGGTTTGGGTAGTAAGGATATAATATGACTTCCTAACCCAGTATTTGCCTTCAGGGAAATTAGGCATGGAAAAATTGTGAAATGGATAAATGGATCTTTATACTTTCAGTTATCACATATTACCTTTCAGTACTAAAATAATTATACATATGTGGGTCATAATGCCATTGCTATACATGATATATTACATTAAATTCTATGATTTTTTTTTGCTCTTCCATATGCAACATGCTAATTTGGTTTCATAAAAATGTTTTCCATTCATTCACAATTGAAAAATGTTGAGAGTGTCTTAATATCAATATACTTCAATTATTAGACAAATGTCCCTTAACAAGAATAAAGTTGACAAAAATATTAAAACATTCTAATACCGCAACTGAAATGGATGCTGGCACATTCCAGAATTGCTACTGCAGAGATATTTTGGATCTCGTTATTGTAAATTTTAATTAGATTTTCTCATTTTTCTCTATTTACCAGATTTTGAAAAAGTTATACATAAATATAAATGAAAGGTGTTTATATTCATTCATTTTGGTCAAAAAGGGAATCCCTTTGACTACATTTGAAATTTCAGCTGTTTGTTCAACCACCAAAATCCATTCCACATGCCAACAATAATATCTTCACAGTTTCATAGCAAAAAGTCATTTTAAAATTGTCCACAATGGCATGTAACAATCTGTTAAACATGGCCAAGCAGTATGAAAACAAATATGATTTTTGATATCTTTGGCATAAAATCATATTATAAAAATATTTTACTACACTAGACATATACTAGAAAATATATTCAAAACCACGAGTTCAAAATGTTACTTTGTGGTTGTAGGAAAAATATTATCCTCCGTTAGACCATAACACATATTATGTACCCTATCTTTTAAGCACTTTTACTAGCATATAATTCAATATTCCTTGGTGCTCTGGTGATGAACTCTAATAACTTTCAGCTCAGTACATCCAGAAATTTTCACAAAATAAAGAAAATCTTAAATCATAGCTACAGAACAAATGGTCCTTTAGATGTGGATGTATTTCAACCCCATATGTTACAGCGATATTTTACATTATAAAGCATTTATGACATACACCAACTATATAACATATTTTGGGGATAGATAGTGCAGGTATCTCTGGCTTTATCCTATGTAGTAGTAAATTTAAAGGCAAAAGACTAAATGAATTCTCCAAGTGAAGCAACCAGAGTAACAAAGTAAGGATTAAATCAAGTCCCTTGACAATGTTAGCTTCTTTCCACTCCATTACTACAGAAACAAATCTATTCATTCTCTAATGGAATTGTTGTTTCAGGAAATCCTCAGTACTTCCTTGAAACTGGTTAAATAAAGTGTATTAGTGGTGATGATTTTTTTAAAAAGCAAAAGGTACTGTTTTCCTAAAATGAAGTCTACTTCACCAGATTTCAAGGCTAGTTCCGATTCCCAATCTGACTGCACCAACTGGCGGAGCTCACCTGCCAACAAGGATCGCGCATTACTGCAGCCGCACTGTACACCATTGCTCTTCAGCGTTGAAATCCTCCTGCACAGCTGACAAATAAACAGCACAACTCAGCAGATTAAGCAGTGAGCTTTAAACCTAGGGCTCCGTGAACCCCAATTTCTAGTACTACTGGTAGTGACCCCTGATAAGTGATATACAAAAATTCAGTGGGTTAAAACTCATCTGTAGTTAATGGAGTCCATTTAGAGCAGGCAAAGGGCTATATTTGGGTAATGATTTGATTTGAATGCTCTTCCTCCTTCTCATAGTCTCTAGACAACAACTAACCTACTGATGACCTAAGACTCCCCTGTTGAGAGAAAATTACAGTGAGAATTCCCTAACAGGAACATGACATAAAAAAGGACTATGTGTGACAAAACTGTATCTCTGGCAGATGGCCCAGAGTAAGAGTGCACTGATGAGCTGAGTGATTCCTATTATAAATCATTTTGGAAAACAAATGCTTTCTCTGCATGCAGTGCATTCTAAAACCATTCCTGTAAGCAAAGTTGAGATAATGTGCTCTTTGCGTTCTTCTTCTTAAACTGTTACAGCTGCTACATGGAACACAGTCGCTCTTTTGCTCTTCTCTGAAAACAACAATCACAACAACAAAAGCTCTCTTTTGAACCTCTAATTAAAATAACGCCTAAAAACTATCAGAGAATTTGGCTAAGGAAATAAAAAGAATAGTAGGAGTTCTAGAGAAGGAAAATTGCAGCAATGCTCCAGAGTTTCGGATTTGGGAAGAGGACTTGTGGGAGGGGAAGCTACTGAAGCCAAAATCCAGCACTTAGAGCTCAGTGATCACTCAAGAAAGCAACAGAGAGGGGCAAAAGTAAGAAAAACTTGAAAGTAAAATGAAATACGGAATAAGCATGAGTTAAATGATCTTTGTGTCTAAATCAAAATAAATAGGACTGAGTTTAACATCTCCATAACAATTCACAGAGGAGAGGACATACATAATTTTGTAACATGCACCTCCCTTTGAAGTGTTTTTAATTATAATGAGACTGTACAATTTTAAATGAATAAGTTTTAATACTCAGCCAATGACAACCAAATGTAAACATAGATTTTCCCATTTTACAGATTTCATCCGTACGGCATGCATGTATATCAAATCCAACAATCTTCTAAGAATAGGCATGGTTGGTGTGTATGAAAAACCAAAAAGTACTAAAAATTTGTCAGAGTACCCATATTAAAAAAAAAAAAAGAGATTTAGGCTTTATCCTTCCTTCCTGACTCTCTTCTTTCCTTTCTTTTCTTCTTTCTTTTTTCCTTTTTTTTGTCATAGCAAGATGTACCATGTACCTATGTGTCAATGTCTTATATTTAATATAAGATGTCGATTGTATATTTATTTTCTTCTGTATCTAACAGTTTTATCCATGAAAATTTAGGAACAAATCAAAACATAGTAAATTCAAGATGCATTACAAATATATGATAAACTAGGTGGCTTAAACGACAAATATTTATCTCTTACTATTCTGGATACTGGGAAGTCCATGATGTATGTAAGGGCACTAATCACATTCTTAATGGCTTCATCACACTGGGGAGTAGGCTTTCAACAAATGCATATTACAGGGACACAAACATTCAGTCTAGAGCAAATGATTAAGCTTCTTGTCTCTCTTCTCATGTTGAAGGGCCATTAGAACAAAAGAAAAACGGAAACTATCTCTATCAGTTTACAGAGTGTTGACATAAAGAAACTCTCTCCACCTGTAAAAAAAGAAGTACTGAAACCTTTCTGGGCTCACAAGTAAAAGAGTATTTTTATAAGAAACGAGATGTCCATGGCAATGTCATATTTTGAGATAATTTTCTAAAATTTTTCCTATAATGAGGTTTGTACGATCACGACACAAGACATGAGAACCTAAAATCTCTGTGTGCCCTGAAATTCCTAAAATAATGAAACTTTAGAGGTTCATGACAAATTAATGTTTCCTTGGCATTATTTCATATCGAATTATATTTAGTATTTTTCCTACAGTCAACATTTGTCTTAATCTATAGAACTTTCACAGAACATTATCTATAGCTTCTGACCTTTGCAAATAATATGCTTATTTAATTTTCACACACAACAATTCAGAAGTGCAAAAATACTTTCACATACTTCTTGAAACATAGGAGAGGAACTACAAATTTGGGGGTGCTAAATGTGAGGTAAAGGGAAGAGAATCTGGGAATTGAAGTTTACCGCAGAGATTTCTCTAGCACCTGTAACATAGTGCTAAGCAGTGGGTATTCAACAGTTCTGGAAACATAGCTTCTCTTCATGTAATGTCTAGTGGAAGAAACAGGTCTACATAATTAAAATATACTAAAGAATATCATTAATTAACAATAATAATACCAACTTTACATTGAATTTTCTCTTAAAAATGGTGATAAAGTTGATGTTTTATAAAGTTGATACCAATAAGAATCAGCCAGTGGTAATTATAGGCTATGGAAGAGGACAAGGGTTAAAGATAATTCATTCTTACTGGAGGAAAAGGCTTATGCAAATGTTAAAGATAGGTTAAGGAGGTTACTGCATTAGAGAAAGAGAATATGGGTCCTTTCAGCTGAACAAGTAAAAGATTTTTGTGAGCCGAATATGAATAGAGAAGCAAGAGTCAAATTACACAGTCCTGTAAACCACATTAAGGAAATATATTTTAAAACTTCCAATTACTAGAAATGTTCGGTATTTATAAGTAACTAACAGTATATGATACATATTTTAAAAATAATATTCTGGAAGCCACGGAGACACTAACTAGATGGGTGCTACCCTTTTATTTTCTATTCAGTCAGTGTAACACAATATTTTCTATTTTTAAATGTGCTACAAGGGAAAGCAATAATAATAACCACTTATTTCTTTTTTTTTTTTTGTGGGTACCGGGGGTCGACCTCAGGACCTCGCGTGCCAGCAGGCACCCGTGCCACTGAGCGATATCACCGGCCCCTTTTTTGTATGTGGGTTCCGGGAGTCGAACTCGGGCCCTCGTGCTTGCCAGGCAGGCGCTTAAGCCGCTGAGCCATCTCACCGGCCCTACCACTTATTTCTTAAACAGGAGGGAATTTTTTTCTCTCACATACACATGTATTGCACATGCACAAGGGCACACACACACACACGTTTTTGTGCCATAGACACTATACACAGTAGCCAAAACAATGAGAACAGTGATTCCAACGGAGAGCAATTTTGCCACCCAAGGGACAGTTGACAATATCTGAAGAGGTTTCTCATTGTCATACCTTGAGAGAAGAAGGTTGCTACTGGCTACTGGGTATAAGCCAAAAATGTTGCTGAACATTTTACAGCTTACACTATAGTTCCCCACACTAAAGAATTTTCCAGCCTGAAATGTATGTCAGTAGTACTGGGATTGAGAAACTTGTTAATCATTCAGACTATCTTCCCTCCTCTCTAAACATTTCCTGGTCATCAAATAACCAGGGTGAATCCAAGGTTGAGGACACTTTGGATCCCTCCGTGGTGAGATAGACAGGGCTCTATCATGCCAAGCAATTTTCTGCTTAAATCAACTATACTGTTCCTACCAAAATTAAACTTTGATAATCAAAATGGCTAACGGTGAGTTCCACTGTGTGATAGAATCAATTCCTATGTCCTCATGAAACAAAACAAATAATATGAGCTGTTTGGATAGCAAGGGGATTCTCGCCTGCCTGTACCAAATTAGGTGATGCATAGCTAGCTTTATGATGATGAGAGGGAAAGATTGTTGAGATCAGAAAAGATTTACCATTCAGTGAAGTGTTCATATCTGTGTGTAAAATATTTGGAATAAAATATATAAACCGCTACTTACTATATAGCCTTTAATCTAAAATACATCTTTTTAACCTTGTGCTTAAAAAGTACTTTGTTTTCACTTTATAAATAATAATTACACAGATTATATATGCTGTCATGTCTCCAATCATAGTAAGTTGAAGTGGAAATTCCAATGTGAAATCTACTGAGATAGTAAAGACAATAAGCACTACAGCAAAGCGATCACTTGATATACATATTATACTGAAATGGCATTTCAACTCCTAAAGGTGATGTAATTTGTCAGAAAATGGCTTTGGAATTTCCTTTTAGACACAATTACAAATTGTTTATGAAACTTGAATTGAACAAAGACTGAAAAGAAAATATACTTAAACAACTCAATTTAGAGCCAAGTAGTTTACTTATACAGAAAACACGTTAAAATAAAATAAAATAAAATAAAATAAAACAGGCTTGCCATAATAACAAATTCCTACTCCTTGAAGATTGAAAAGTTTTGCATATATATTAGAAATCTTTTTTTAGTAAATAAAGGGAAATTTCATCTTTGCACTCAGGGAAAGGAATCAATCTTCCATTCAGTTTCTTTGCCATGAACAAATATACAAATATTTGGACTTTTATATGCACGAGTGAACATTCAACTGAAATAACTGATTGGAATGAAAATATAGTACCTGGGCTGATTTGAAAATTAATCAGTAGAGATTTGCTTCACGTACTTTTAGAACTAAAACTACAGTTGTGATTAAGTATTGCTAACACTTTAAACTGATGATGAAATTTTTTTTAATTCAGATTAATTACTGGACACTTTTAAAGGTACATCACTGAAAGACTAAACACTGAAAAGAAAAGAAAACCAAATTTTTTTTACAAAATAGTAATTTAAAATAATCAACACATGGGATTCCCAAAATATTTCTTGTACCTATATGTAACAGCAAATGAAAAACATAAAATAACAAAGTTAGTAATTTGAAACAATTTTCTGGATATTTCTAAATTGTGTTTTATTTTTCATTTTTCCACAGAATCTTCAAACAATAATGGTTTCAGCTCGTAAATCTATTTGGCGACAGTTCAGTCATTGTCATGTGGTGGTACCCTGGTGTTTCTCATGCCTATTTTATTAGACTGATTGTTTCTTTGAGGAGTGTGGTTTCTCATTTATTTTGATTTCCAGATGCTTCGTGATGACAATAAGTCATTCATAAATGTTGACTATTCACTCGCCCTACTCTGACAGATCTCTAATTTTATCATTAATGCACCTGTTACTTCCTTCCTAGCGTCATTGCCCCAGGAGACAGACATTTACACACTGAACCTACAAGCTGTGCGTCTTTCGTCTATATTTGGACAAGGCTGGATATCGGTAGGAGTTTCAAAAGCAGGAGGAGGAAGGATGAGCTCTTTCTTCTTCACGCTTTCTCTCTGCCGAAGGACATTTCTCTTGTTGTCACCTAGCAGTTATTTCTGGGGTTCTATAGGGTTCCCTCTCTGCGCCCGTTTGGGCCTGGGGAGGTAACTGTCTGCCTATTTCTAACTAGTAGCTTTTGCATTACCTGTGGTGGGTATATGAGTTGGTTTTATATTTTTCTAAGTAAGGTGAAATCGGGACAGCAGTGAATAACTGACATTGCTAATCAATCTAGAATTAATGGACAAATCACCCGGCAAAAATTATATTGGGTAACTTCATATTTAACCAATGATCATTGAGGTAGAGCTTTTAGCAGCATATGTTCAACTACTACTGATAATAAATCTTAATTTGCAAACCAATATTGAATAAAATTATGTTATTCCTGCATTTCTGCATCATAAAGGGAAATTCCAGAGTCTGACTCTGATAAGCCCTGACAGCTTTCAAGTCCCTGCTTTATTTTCTGGTTATAAAATCAAAATGCGAAATAGCTAAGAATTTAATAGCCTAGTACATACTGAGTTCAGAAATCTAAACTGTAATTCTCGGTATGTGAACAATGTCTTGCAGATTATACCTTTTCCTAATTACAACAACCAAACATTTTTCCGTATCATTGAGTATAAATCTAATAATTTCTCAAGATAGAAATGGTCAGGAATATTAGATGTTAACCCTGATTATAAGTAAAACACATATATTTCAGATCATAAGTGAATAGAACACAAATTTTGAGCTGCGTTTTTAAAAGAAGAATAACTATTTGAATACTTTTCTTTAGCAGTTCTATCAATCTGAGAAGTGGTTAGCATTAAGGGTGTTTGATTCATGCTTTACAAGTCTTTATAATGCAATGATGAAAATCATGGATTTGGAATCAAGTAGATTAGGATATTGAATTCTCCTTTTCAAATGGCACCTAATTCACTTTCTCCCACTCACAATTTACTCATCAGCAGAACAGAAATAAACATGGCTATTTCAGAGTTAAAAGAATTATTTTGGATGAGTAAAATACTCAGTAGTTATTGCCACAAATAATTGGTAACAGTCGTTGTTATTTCTTGTTGGAAATGAGCTGATCTCCTTCACCTATAGGCATGTCATATTGTTTGTAGGTTTCCTCAGGCTTTCACGCTCCCTGTGTCTTAGCAAATTAGAGGGAAGATAAAACCAGGGAAATATATTAAAAGCTTCCTGCAGACACTGCCCTTAGAATTTTTCTAGGGTCACAGATTCTGGAATTTTCAAAAATTTCCAATTTACCTCTAGCATCTGTTTCAGTATACCCCAGTACTCTGAAAATTCTAACTACAGTGGCCATAAATTTATTTTTTGAAGAATAAGCCAATAGCACAAAGGATAGAGAAAAGGAGAAATCAACCAAATATTGAAAGCTAAAAAGTAGATGGATAATAGTAGCTTACTAATTAGATAAGAGATGCTGATTCCCTCTTAGGCAAAGCCATAACATTTCCCAATGTATGTTAATGATTTCCCTAAAGGTTAAAACAAACAAACAAACAGACAAAAACAGTGGCAGCAAGCCTCTCTGGAAGTAGCACCGAAAGGAAGAATTTGTGAAAAGTCATCTTATAAAGCAGACACCAGCAGCTTCCTCATCAACTCCGCATAGCAATTGACTACCTGACATTAGAGGTTCAGTCTTAGTGATGATAAAACAAACTTTCTCTGTGTTTTCAGACTTGGACAATTAAGCTGAAAAAATAGAATTAAGTAAATAGGTCTACTGAACATGGACCCTTTTAAATTCCTTTCCTTATTAAAGTCCTGAAATACTGGCAGCTATATTCTCTAAGAAGAAAATTGACAGTTTTCTATGAGTAATATGACCAGTCAAATAGGAAACCACTAAAAGCTGAGTTGTGAAAAGTTGTATAGTACATACCATGATGTAATATTTCCACCGTATATTTATCGTAGAAGAAATAGCTTCAAAAACATAGATAACAGAAAAAATATAATACACTAATTAGGAATTAATGAGTTTGGAATAATTTTATTTATTTCTATATAATTTCATTAAAGGTGAGTTAATATTATTTAAAATACTTAATGTATTGTTTTAACAAACTGTCCTCAAAACATCTAGAATTTTAGCCGTCAACTCTCATAAACCAATAGCAGCTGGTTCTAGCATGGTATGGTACGGTTTACATCCAAAACAACAGCAATTTTGTAGCCTTCCCATTAACTGTTATGCTGCATTTTCCAAAACGTAGGTCCTAACAAAGCATCTGAAAAATTAGACTGGTCAGTTTTAAAGAAAAAAATCACATATTAAGTGCATTTTGTTTCCCGTTACTAGAAGTCAAACCCAGGGGCTCATGTGTGCTACACAAGTGCCCAACCACTGAGCCTCACCTCCAGACCCAACTGTTTGTGTTCATCCAAAAAAATGTACACTCCACACTAGGTAGGATAAAGAGAAATGGAAGAGTCATTTTTCAATGATTGAATCAGTTCAAGCAATAATTAAATTATTCCAAGCTCAATGCATTCAATTGCAATATAGAACATATTTTCTTTACAGGCAAGCTGTGGTTCAGATGCTTGAAGGCTTCTGTGTACACTTGGAACTCCAAACATAACTATCAAAACTAACACAATATATTCTTTTTTATTTTCTTAAGGTACATATTAACTACATTAATATATCAAATTTTCTATTTGAAGCATCTTTCTTTTGCATTAAACCTTTATATATTCTCCAACTAAAATATTTTCAAACATTATGATCAAGAAAAATCCATGTGTGGATTATACACTTTTTAAAGAAAAATAAACAGTAATTCATAGTGACTTGCTGTCTGGCTTATAGACAACAATAATATAAAACTTTAAATACCAGACTGTTTGATTCACAATTGGACTTTGACCACACACTCAGGCTACAAGGGGTAAGACACAATATTATCATAACAGCAATAAATACATCTATTGCTACTGATTACATTATGTCAAGTGCTATATCTATACTTTTTCTCATTTACTTTTCCCAATAGCTGTAGAAAACATTTGTTTTACTAAAGAAGATACTGTGATTTCTAAAAATTAAGAAATCTGTCTAAGATCAGACAGCTATAATGAATATAAAAGGGAATTTTTACTAATCTGAATTCAAAGTGCAATAACTTTTCTATCCCTTATTCTTATATTTGCCTAATACTCTTATACTGATTGCTAAATCATAAACCAGTTTAAATTACAATAATTCTACTCTTTTTCTTTTACAAACAGCTCATCAAGATTCTTTTGATACATACTTGAAATACACGTAATTTCATTCACACTGTTCACTCTACTTGGAATGTGTCCTCTCTTGTTTCCCTTCTTAGAACCAATCTAAAAGTCCCTTTCTCCTGGCAATTAATGTATTTATGCTGTGTAGACAAGAGAGATTACAGCTGTTCTTGTGATCAAAGGGCATTCCCCAGATGTGTTTGTTGATCAATGGTTCTTAAAGGGCAGCACCTGAGCACACAGCATCAGTATCTCCTGGATACTTCTGCAAATGTACATCTTTAGATCCCTCTCTGATCCTCTAAGAAGAAACCCCTGGAATGGGCCCCAGCACACTGAGTACTAATAAACCCTCTGGGTGGTTCTGCTCCATCACACAGCATAAGAAGCACATACAATATGAGGAAGTTATTCTCTCTGACCCATGTACTACACACATGGACACGGTACGTATTTTTATTTTATCCATTAATATTTTATCATGATTAAACTAGTAGGTATATTTATGTAGTAGGAAAATAACCTTCCCTGGTAGGATGGAACTTTCCAGAGTGAAGTATCCTAGGAAAGTGGCAACAGTAGAACAGGAAAGGAGCCTAGCAGGGGAGATGACACAAGGAAGACGGCTGTTGGGACACCGATCCTAAGAGGCCAAATACCAAGGCATGGAAAACAGTGGCCTCAGTGAGCCTCACTGAAATGGTCCCAAAATAGCGTCACCAAGCTAAACCCTGCTCCCCTAGCTAGACTGAATATTATAATCTTCAGACACTTATGTACAATGGAAATGTCATACGCCAGCAGAGTGAATTAGATAAGACTGGTACCTGGCTTCAAATGTGCCACAGATCATTTTAATGTTACTTGAGAACCACAGGTAAGGTTGAGTCACAGAGCTGCAGAGAGGTCCACACGAGATGTCGCAACTAAGTCTACCTTACGATTTACAGTTGACCTCTTGTAGGTCTATCCCAAAGCCTTCAGTGATGGATTGTTTAGAAATAATGAGATGACCCGACCTAAAAGTGAGGGAGATGTGTGTTTCTACACTTAAGGCAACACTGTTGGTTACCATGATGAGTATGCAGCAAAATAGAGGAGGCCAAACACTTGGAACCGTGAAAGATTAGCTAAGACTGCTGCACTGCTTTTATAAACTTAGAGATAAATGATTGTTTTGCTCCCTCTAAACATGTTATGCATTTCTTGACATCAGAAACGATATTTTTATGTTGTGGTTGTTTGTTGCTTTATTCCAACTTCTACTATTTGGCAAAGTCTTTTCTGTACTAGACAGTGAGTAATGAGAACTAACATGCCTATTACATACGGACACTTTGATTTATGCTTTAAATGCATCATTTCATTTACTCCTCAAAACTCTTCTTTTAGCTCCATTATATGCAGAAGGAGCAAACTGAGAAGCTGTAATCGTAAGTTAGCTAAGCAGCAAATCTAGAATTTAAACATTCTGCCTAGTATTAAACATTATAGCTTATGCTTTTTTTTCATGACTCAACACACATTTATGTATTTTTTGAAATTACTAATATTTCAGTAAGGGTTTTTAACAAGTAAAACAATTACATATTACAGCAGGCACTACCAAATTCTTCCAAGGAATTTCTCCTTCAAACAAGCCCCAAAAGACCTTTGTCCTTCGTTCTCTCCACTTTCCTGACCAATTCCCATTTGTATTGATATGACTGGGCTGATTGTAATAAATAAATAGATAAATGTCCCTGCAAAAAGGAAGTGTATTTTTCTTTGTTTTGCACATCACTGTCTGAGAAGGTGGTCTTCTTCAATATCAAGAATCAGACACACAAGCTTAAATATTGCATAGCTCTCTTACATGAAAATCCCAATGAATAAATAAAGAGTAAAACAAAAGATACATAATAGCAAAGAGGGAGAAAAAGAAAAGGATCATATGGATCCTGCCAAAGACGAAGACCACTTCCATTTCTCCGGGGGTGGAAAGATCCTTATAGTTTTAAATGGTTCTAAGCTCTAGGCTTCAGCTTAGTGAAATGGGGAAAAAAAAAAAAAAATGAGAGCAAAGTACGCCTCCTGACAGCTGGTATAAAGCTTCTTTTAATGACTATTATTTTTTACTACATTTAGGCACATAGCAACATCTCAATGCAACAACAACAACAACAACAAAAAAGGCAGGAAACAATGTCTTCCTTCTATTATGGTTGTATTTCCATATTAAATTCTGATAATGGAATAAATGGAAAATATATTCGGGAGGAGGGTCTGCATGTAACAAATGTTCTAAGTGCCATTAGGAGAAAGACAATAATTAAAAATGAAATCCTTTTTCAATAGGCTAAAAGTCAATATTGGGATCATTCCCTTCAAATTCTTTTTTTAAGTCTGATAAAAATAATTAAATAATGATTGCAACAAGACAAAAAGTGGGGAAGAAAGGAAGGAAGAAAGAGGAAGAAAGAAAAAGAGAGAAGGGGTCAGGTTAAGGAGAAAGAGAGAGAGAGAGAAAGAGAGAGAGAGAGAGAGAGAGAGAGAGAGAGAGAGACCCTGAGGGTATACCTAAGAGAAAACTCAAGAAATACAAAGCAAGTTTCTCCACAGAGCAAAAATATGTAACTAAAGTGACAATAATCATACCATTCAGAATCTAAGCACTAAATTAAAAGATGGTAAACTGTAATATTTATATGAGTGCATATTCTTTTTATATTAAGAAATCATTGAAAGTCTAATGTCAGAAAAGAATATGGAAGATTTTAATATATCAGGAATGTTGAGCCAGAATAAAGCTCATGAAATTCACAGGGATTTGGCACACTCTTAAGAAAAACATGAAAAAGAAAAAAAAAAAAAAGAATAATATGGGGCTATTTCTTTGCACGTGTTTAGCACATCTTTTGGCACTCTTATGATTAGGTATTACCACAATACATGATGTAACACTGCTCTCCAGGAGAAAAGAGAAAGGAAATACTATGTGCCTTTTGAGAAACTGTTAACAGAAAAGCAAATACAAAGACGTTCCAGTCCAAGCATCTGCTGGCAAGTAGGAAAGACAAATGATCAGAATGAGACAAAGTGAGCGAATACAGCGAATTCTAACACTCATTAGGTGTCCTAGCATCATTATAGGGGAAGAAAAAGAAAACAGGACTGCGTAAAATTATGAAAATATCAGATGCTGCAAACCACCTCAGCATAGGAAGTTTCTGATAAACTTGAATGTGCCGGTAGATGTTGTCTTTTAATGTGAGTGTACTGATGAGGCATTTCCCAGAGGATTTCAGCTTAGAGCATGCTTCCTTAGAATAACTACTGGTTAGCATTTGATGCGACACCTTACACAAAACACGGACTTCGGGTCCTTACACATGGCTGACAATTGTTCATGTTACCACAGTTTAGCTGACTACTGAATTTCTCTCTTTCTCAAGCTAAATTCCATCTTTCGCTCCTTGAAATGCCCTACTCCAGGAACACCCCTACTGAAGTCCTTTCTTAAATATTTCAAAGACCCATCTTTGCCCTCCCCCCATTTCTCAGCCATTATTTATTTGCCATTTAGGATTCTCTTGAAACACTTCGTTAACGCTCTATTTGATACCTGGATGTATTTTTCTCAATGAGGTTGTATACCATACATTTTGAATTCTGGACATAGAAAGGTGTAAGTGAGACTTATCCAAGTTCTAAGTGGAATTTAAAGCTATGTTCTGTGTCCTGGAAGTGAAGAGGTCACCTTGATATCACAGACAGAGAATATGCAGCATATAACAGCCCTTCCAATTCTGTTTATAACATCAAACGTTCTGGATAAGAAATAACATTGAGAAACTGTGAGAGAAAGTGATTGTGAGGTGTTTTGTAGGTCAGTGTGTATGTGTGTGTGTGCCCCAACTGTGTGTGCACTAATTGGCATAGGTCTTTTTTCTGGTTTTTCTATAATGTTTTCTGATTCTTAATCATTCCTTGAAATACATACCATAAAAAACCTAATGGTAAATGTAATAAGAAAATACATAATTAATTCTATTAATAATAAGTGGATAATACTTCATATGAATTGAAGAATAACAAAAATACATTTATGAAATGAAATGGTACATCAAAATGTTTTAAGATATTTATTTTACTTTTAAATATCCTGGTTCATTAAATAGCAATTGAGTGGTTGACACAGACCCAATACTATATTAGAAGCTATGGAAAGAAGATAACTAAGTCATAACCACAAGCCTCAAAGACACCGTAAACCAGTGTGTGTTGAAGGGTGAGAGGAAATAAACCACTATAAAGCTAAATATAAAAAATATGACAAGGTTGATACACTGACACAGTAGTAACTGGAACAAAGCATTAATGATGGTAAGGAAATAATTCTGCTGAGGCTAGGAAATAGAACTGGAAGATTCTACAGAGATGCCTATGAATTCAAATAAAAGAAAAGATTTATGATATGAGGAAGAGGTCAGAAGAAATAGTATGAAACTTGGAGGAATAAATGTTAATGAAATATTGAGAACGGTAAGCAGAACAATTTCATTGACCAAAATGCCCAAACTCAATAGTTCCTGTGTTCTATGTATTTTTCTTTTAAACAAATGAATGTGTGTGTAAATGAAAGACAAAATATAGATGCAGGGAGTGGTTGAGAGAGAAGGATGGCTTGTAAAGAGGAATGGACCCAAATGTGAAGTCTTCCATCTACCATGAATTATACAACTTACTCTGAGGCTACAGTGGATGTGATATCGATATGTTGGAAAAGAAAGAAAAATGAAAACCAAAAGAGAAAAGAACCTACAAAATTATACCTTCCATTTAAATAAAAAAACTAAAAGTATAGTTCAGACCTACATGTAAAACACAAAGTTAGAAAACATAAAATAAAATCTATGTTAACTTGGCTTTAGTGCTAAAAATTTAGATATGACACCAAAAGCAGGATCTATTAAAGAAAAAATTGATTGGATGGATTTTATTAAAATTAAAGATGCCTTTTCTCTGAAAGAACTTGCTAATGCCATAAAAATACAAGATGCAGCCTGAGAGAAAAAAAAAAAAAACTGAAAAGCATGTATCTGAAAAACAACTCGTATCCTAAATATAAGAAGACAAACTCAACAAGAAGAAAATAAATATCCCAAAGTAAAGAATTCCAAAGATCTGATAAAATACCTCATTTAGTAAGATTTTTAATGGCATGAACATGAATAAATTGGTGTACAACATCTTTTGTAACTAGAGAAATGCAAAGTAAGATAATAATGTAATACCACTACATACATGCAGAATGTTTTAAAATTAAATACAAATAAAAACCTATCCCGGTGTCTGGTGAGCCTGCAGAACAACCCCAGCACTCACTGTTAATCATTTCAGTCACTGGTGGTGGAAATGTGAAATATTTCAGCCACTGTGAGAGCCAGTTGAGCAGTTTCTTTATAAACTAAACAAACCCGGAGAACATCAAGATTGAGGGAAATGGATGAAATGAAATTAGAAACACATGTTGAAAAATAAGTAATCTGTTCATAACTGGCATTCCTGTTTTAATCCAACCTCGAGATCAAACAATGAAATCCACCTAGCAAATACAAGCAGGAAAGGAAGTAAATACACAGCATTCAGCAGAGGACAGAATCTTAAAAAGGCTATAAAAACTAACTCTAGGCTGCTTTTTCAGGGATTGCTTTGGCAGAGGTGCTTCAGGCAGTTCTAGAACCCCAATACCTCTGCCCCATCACTACTGAGCCCAAAAGGTCAATGAAAAGGAAAAAAGGCCACATTTTGCAACTTTCTGTAGCATAATTTTGTTATGAAACACTATCTCAGGTTGTACTGGAATAGAAGAACCTAACTCACACGTCCTACTGCTCCCTGGTGGGAAGAGAAGTTAGTAAACAAAGGGTTTTGCTCAAATTAATTTTTTCTGTGTTAGTTTGAAAGCGTTCTGAAAAACTATGAAAATGTAAACAGGGTGTTCAAACAATCTCGAATGCCCCAAAATATCTGATGTTCCTATGTGCCATTAAATACATGAGAGTGAGAGATGCAAAGCGATAGTGAAAACTCTAAAAGTAGAGTAGGGGTAAAATCTTTAAAGAAGTGGGGCTTCATGGCTCGTTTTCAGTTTTCAGCAGAGGATTCTGGGAGGCGGAGAGCAGGGAGGGAGGAAAAGGATGACTCAGTCCGTCTCAGCAAAAGTAGTGCAAAATGCACTGGAAAAGAAGTCCTTCAGAATGTGCACAGCACCTGCCCAAGAGCGACAGCCCCAGCTGATAAAACGTGTTTAAGAGAAGCAAAACAAACACATTTTATTTTGAGCATGCAATGTGCAACAAGAAAAAGGTAAATCTGTATTTCGTTTTTCTTTCCTGTAATCAAAAGCACGCAAATCATGTTGGCTGCACAGTCTGACTTCATTTCTTACCATACTAACGCAGCATATAAATCAATTTTGACACTAAAAACTCATCTGATACACTTTGAGATACTCATTAGATATGGTGATGTTATACTAAATTTAAATAGGTCAGTGCGTAACCCCATCCCTAACATATTTATTGTTTTGTGTGATTGTATTCCATATTCAAATTATTTATTTATTTATTTATTTATTTATTTATTTATTTATTTATTTATTGGTACTGGGAATCAAACTCACGACCTTGTGCTTGCCAGGCAGGCGTTATGCCACTGAGCTATATCCCTAACCCCAAATTTTTTATTTAATTCAGTAAAACATTTTGTGCCTAGCAACTAATGTCAAGAGGACTTTTCCCTGATATAATTGCTGTTAGTCAGAAAGTTAAGGAAAATTATTGTTTAGAAAATAATTGGCTTAATGTGTAATAATGAAGTGCATTTCACTTAATGTGAAACCTTACAGTGTTGAAATCAATGTTTCCATTTAAATATCTAATCTGATGTGAAATATTTTAAAATTTTAATTGGATTTTATTCTTTTAAATTTTTTAATTGGATTTTGGTTTTAGATCTGATAAATGTCCTACAACCCACCACTTGCCCAGAATGATTAAACTATGTAAAATGTACATAATGAAGAACATGTAAATACAGCTAATACTTAAAAAATCCATGCAACATCAGAATACTCAACTGGTTACACCATAAAAATTGTCCAGAAAAATTCAGGTGTCACAAATTCAGTTTTGTCTGTTACAAATGAAACTTCATTTCGGTGGCTTTTGCCCTGACATCCATAGACCTTGGACAAATTAGAACTGCATCATTTACCTTCCTGGATTCTTAGGAAATCTTTTCCTTGGGTGTTTAGAGTGGGTCAGGCTGCAGACCTACTTCTGCTGATTTAGATAATTTTTCACATGAATAATGACAGGGCTTCCTCACAACCCCCTGAACTCTTTGATTCGCATGCTTGAGTCTTTCAAAGCTCGTGAGGTTTGGTGCTGAGCAGCTGCTTGTTTAGTGAAGCCTTGTGCTTTAAAATAAGCCATCGTCTTCAAAAGCAGAACCAACAGTTAGGACTCGGATGCTGAGACGGGGTGACTGAGATGCTGCTTGTTGCACGAGGCAGGGTCCGAGATGCTAGAGAGAGCAATCACGCCTCCTAACAGGGAATAATGTTCGCTTTCAACTGAGAACGCAATCGCTGGATCAAATGTGCCGTTTTCTGAAAGAGAAATTAGCTTCCGGCAGTCTGTTAGTGTGCTCTATTAGGCTAAAATAAGAGGTAAGTGAGGCACTTTTAGTTCTAAATCACTGAAATACCCACTGAAGACTACTTCTAAGAAAGCTTAGGTCTTATCGGAAAACACTCTAATTGATAGCCCTTGTTCACAATAAGGTCAAAGCTGGATGTCTTTGTTCCTTAAATTGTTTTAAATACTTCATAAAAATTGTTTTATTTGTAAAACAAATAGTCATAAATAATATCAGATTTAAACAAATTTTTTTTAAAATATTGAATTCTAGAATGTAGTAAATAATAAGAGCATTTGTTAAAATTTAAAGAAAAGCTCCATTCAAAAATCAAGGAAAACTCTCGCATCAAAGAAAAGACAAACTGTGATGGGGAAAGGGGAAAGGAAGGAAGGAAACAAGAAAAACATATATTTATACACAAAATAGTTAAGTTAGTTATACAGCTAGTTTCTCTTAGTTCATTGAAAAGAAAGGTTTGTGCTAATATTGTTTGGACAATATTTCACGCCTATATTTTGTACTCTGAATAACTACTACGAAGATAACAATACACAATGTGTTAATTATTGTTACTCTCCTACCAGCCTGTTTTGAAACTCTGTTTTATTGCTATTTTTATTTTTTTCTCTTTAAAGAAAATCAAGGAAATTTCATAAGAAAAATTTGACATCACTAGTAAACGAAAACAACCCTTGCTTCTTAGTAAGTGCTATTTGTTTAAGATATCAGTAATTTATAATTTATTGTCAAATGTTACTAACACTCCTCCAAATATTTTGTGATTTTTTTAGGGTATAGTCACAAGTGTTTGGAAACTTTTACTATATTGAAGTTGCAATCACATAAAACATGAACTAATTGTGTTTTTTTTCCCATTATTCATTTTCATTCAAATAATACATGAAATATGGTCAAAATAGAATTTAACAGAGGAGTTCATAATGCACCCTCTGCCTGACAGACATGAGACCCACAACGGTGTAGAGATTTTCAGTTGCCTCTGTTTTGAGGGAATTTTTCTTTTTAGTTCCTTCAACTTAATAACCACATAAAATTGTATTACTTTGTCATTTTAAGATTTGTTTTTAAAGTAAAAAAAAAAATTAACTGACACAATCTTTTGCTTTCCAAAGTCTGCGTATGTGATTCCAGTTCTTGCTTCAGCGACGCTACCTAATATTTTGATTGATCTCTTTGGGATCAACCATGCCCGCTACATTTATCAGGATACATCAGTGCACGATGGGACCGGTGAGATGGCTCAGCAGCATAAGCGCCTGCCTGGTAAGCATGAGGTCCCGAGTTCGACTCCCAGAACCCACATACGAAAAAAGGGGCCGGTGATATCGCTTAGTGGCACAGGCGCCTGCTGGCACGCAAGGTCCTGAGGTCAACCCCCGGTACCCACAAAAAAACAAAAAACAAAAAAACAGTGCACTAACTGAAGGGTGTCCAGAATTATCTGTGAGTATTCAATTTTGAGGTTACAGCAGTAGCAGACTTATTACAAAGCAGATCTCAGTAAGTCTCATATATTAGCTTTGTCGATATAATACTTTGATTCTGTCTGCTTGACTCCTGACACTAATTCTAAAAGATGTATAATTTATTGGTGTATCTCAAACACTGCATTGGGTTGATAGGAAAGGAGAAAGCAGGGCATGCTGCTGGCTGGTAGGATTTTTACTACTGAACAAACATGTGCAATACTTTGCAATAACTTTGACAAATAGAGACTATGTGGGTTTGTGGAATCAAAACAACACATTTATATTGAATGTTGCTTGCAGCTTGTGGGAACCGTGTGGGATATTTTTCACGATTATTTTCCAGGATTTAGGAAGTGCCCTTGGACTGGTTTTTGCAGTTCCATGATTAGATTTTAGAGGGGACAGACATTTTTTAGACTTTAGGTTTGGCCATCTGGTCTTAACCAATTATGAGAATAACATTAAATAATGTTTCGTGTCAAATATGGATAGGCAAGACTCATTCAACTGCCACAAATTTTTTCCTCTTTTATATTATTTGGAATTACTAGATTGGAATTTTAGGGAAAGGGAAAGGTGGAGGGATTAGCATTATATTCACAGGGCTTGTTCAGGGGGTATTTAGAGCTGTACTATAAACATGAAAGTATCCTCGTGCATACACACCTACAGAAGGCTTAAGATAGGTCCATCTATGTAATCACTGTGCCATTTGATTTCAGACACTAAAATTATCATACCCATGTGTACAGAGATGTTAATATTCTTCTTCATGTGAGTAATTTTGAAGAGACTGATGCTTGTCAGGATTTTTATTTTGGTTTGAATTTTTATGGTATTTGTTTGTAACACACAGTAATTACACTCATCTTGTGGCACTGGTATGCATACACATTCCATCTCAGTCCCTTTCAGTTCCTCTTCAACTCCCCACCCTCGGATCTCCACCAACCCTCAGATCCCCTTCCCATCTCCATGGTTAAATTATTTATATTTGGGGTTCTCATATACGAGAAACCATGCAACATTTAACTTGTATCTGATTTATTTCACTTTGCATTATGCTCTCAAGTTGCATGCACCTTCCTACAAATGATTCAAATTTCTCTTTTTATGACAGAATAGTACTACATTATATATATATATATATATATATATATATATATATATATATATATATATGCATATAGGCTGCTCCCAAGATTTAGCTATTATGAATTGTGCTGCTATAAACATGGGTATACATAGATCACTGTAATATGACGTCTTTAACATTTTTGGAAAGATACCTAAACCAGAACAGCTTTGTACGTTTCAGGTTTTTTAGCAATCTCTGTACTGATATCTATAGTGGTTGTACCAGTTTACACTCCCCCCAACAGTGAGGATTTCCTTTTTCCTGCAGCCTCTCTAACATTTGTTATTATTTGATTTCTTGAAGATGGCCATTCTTTATGGAATCTCGGTGTTATTTTAATTTGCATTTGAACATATTTTCATTTACTTATTGGACATATGTACTTCTTTACAGCAGTATCTATTCATTAATTGCCCATTTTTAATTGGGTATTTTATTTTGCAAGTTCAATTTTTTAAATTCTTTATTTTAGATATTATTGCTCTGTCCAAAAGTAGATGGCAAAAAATTTTCCATTCTGTTGGATTGGCTGAGGACACAGAAGACATACAGAGCAACTTGGAGAGTGAGGGGACTGCTCTATAAGGTACTAGAGTAATAGGCTTCTGACTTAATTTGTCTGTGTAAATCCTAAATTGTACATCACAAAGAGTGAACATTAACTGCACTGACTTAAAGTTAACCAATATGTTCTCCATTCCAGAATGAAATACAGGCACAGCAAATGAATGTAGTCATATTTGAATACAGGGCATGACTGCTGAAAAAACTGAGTAGTTTAAAAATGTGCTGACCCAAGTAGCCTTAGGAAACTATAGTTTTGCTGGAAACTATAAAAATTACATAAAAATTTATATGACAACACTGTATTTAGTAAAGTTATTTCTCACAAGGGTGTAAATTAACAAATATGAAACTGATTTGCATAAATAGTGTAGTTGAAGAAAATAAGCAAATGGATTGTAGAAAGTAGGGACTAGGCTTCTATCAGAAAAGGAAGTTAAGGATGAGCGAGAAGTAAGACAGGACTCAGTCCTGTGGTATGGCATCAGAGCACATATATTGCTATCGATGAATGACTAGCTTAATGCATCTATTGATGGAGAGGCAGAGAAACAGTTAAGGATGCTTACACATACATGGGTGTGTATATATATGCTGTATATGCATATTTTACAAAGGGCATGTGCTGAGAAGATTAGGAGCCACGACACTCCAGTAACGATGAACTCAGTGATCACCCAGATATTCACGTCTGCATAGTATCCTCCAGTAGAAGAAATAGGGCCTCCTTGAGTGAAAAACAAAAAGCCTGACTCATGGAAAATGTAGCAGGGAAAACACAAGCTGTTCCTGGAGCATTTTGTGGTATCAGAAGTAAAAAAGTATTTAAAAAAGGGATTAGAGCATTTCAAAGAGATACCTGAAAGAACCATACTGTCCAAAGCTGGAATCATTTCAAGTAATATAATCAGTAATGTTGAACTGGATCATATCCCAAAATATGAAATAAATGTGTGTGTTCATAATGATATAGATTACTGAGTGTACAAATAACTAGTTCAAGGGGAAACAAATCTAAGTTCAAGAATTCCGGATAATACATCACATAGATACTTCCTCCTCCAGGAGGTGGACCATCGTACTCTGCCTCTTCAGTTGAGCCTGCACATGAGAGTTTCATTCAAAAAGAGAGAAGAGTAACTTTATGAAGGAGAAAATGACAAGCAGTGCCTTAACCAAGTGATCATTGTTAAAGTCGTCAGTGTCCTTAGGAGGAAAAGCATCAAACAAACTCAAATTTGGTGACAAACTACAAAATAACTTCCCAGAACTCCTCAAATCCGCCAAGGTCATGAAACAAGGAAAGTCTGAGAAGCTACCACAGACCAGAGGAGAACAGGGAGATGTGAAAATTAAATGCAGAATAGTTTCCTGAAAGAGAAAGATGATTTTTAATGGAAAAAAGAATTAGTGGATAGTAATGTAACCATGTGGGTTTCATACTTTTGACAAATGTACCACAGATCTGTAAAATGATAATAGGATAAACTAGGCAGAGAGTACGTGGAGGCTCTGAACGATGTGACGTTTTTATAAATGTAAAGTTACTCCCATAAAATACAAAATGTAAATACCGAAATAGGGTTTAGGTAGAATTTTGCATCTTTAATAAGCACACAGAAGCAACAAATATAGCTCCAGGTAATGATTTTGCTGAGTGATTCTCCAGATTGTGTGTGTGTGTGTGTGTGTGTGTGTGTGTGTGTGCACCTACAGGTGAATCATTCCATAGAAAGCAGATGTAGTTGATGTAAGATATTACTATATAGAAAGAGGCAATGGAAACATCACTGAGCACTGAAAATACCTGATCACAAGAAATTACTACTGTCCAGTTCCTATAAAAACTACAACACTAGCTCGAAAATTGAGGTTTATGTATTATGTAAATGTTACATTAAAGGTTTGACGAATGTCTTGAAAGAAAAGTAAAATTTCCATTTCCACCATTGCAGATGTATAAACTCAGGAAGATGGCAGCAAATTATCAATCGCTTCTAAAGAAGGAGGGGATCATATACATAAGGGTATTCCACCCCCAGATAGACAAGCTACTCACGGTCAATGTTAATCTCCCATTAGCAGGTAGAACCCAGTGAGAGATCACAGAGCTTAGAATACGAAACTCTGACCCTGACTGTTGAGCAGCTTGGTGAGGTCAAACAAGTTTTCTTTCTTAATTCTCTCTTCTTACACCAGAGATTTTTTGTTATGGTGTTGGACACCAGGACTAGAAATTCAACATATAATTTTGCCTATGATAACTATACTACTACCTAAGTATTTGCATACCTAAATATTGTACCAACACTATGACAACCTAGTATGCCCTAGTAACTCTTGATTTATTTTTCTACATGGGTACATGAATTAACTATAGTTTTTCTTTTCTGTTAATCCTTTCCCAGAAATAAAAGACTGACTGAGGTCACTGTAAAGTAACTAGCTTACTGGCATATCAAACTAAAGATTTTATTTTTAGGTCAAATGAAGAGGAGATTCAAGATGAGCCACCAAATTCCAAGATGGAGACTGGGCCACCGAATTCCAAGATGGAGAAGGCTAAACAGAAATCACAATTCAATTTCCAAGAGTACCAGATCTTCCCAAATACTTGGTTCAGTTTATGTAGGGAAGAGTCTTGCAGCTTTCTGACAGGAGTAAAGTCCTAAACTGCCAGCAAAGTCCTCTTCTATGTGTTCCATCGTACACCGAGTTCTTAGGAAATCAGACTCAAATGGTGATTAAATGTCACTAAAGAAAAGTGTTTACTAAGTGTGTATGAAATTGAAACCAGTGGAAGTGAGAAGAAAACAAGATTGGACAGAGAGAAGTCAAGGTGCCCAGGCAATTCCACTGAGAGCTCAGTGTTGAAAGTGGCCCGTCAGATTTGCCCTGCGTTTGTCAAAATGGCCCTCCCAGACTTCCCCCTTAACAGCTCAGCTCAAATTTGAATAAAACTTTGCATAGTGTTTAATTGACCACCAAGAGCTTAGTATAGAACTTAGCAAACACTGGTGTCTTAGTCAATAATCCTTTTTTAATTAAGAAATGTAAAGATATCTGAATAGTCCATCATGGTATCTACCACATACGCCGTCACTCCAATCCTGCACCCTAGAAATATACTTTATAAACAGATTCTCATATTCAATGGCTGGCTTTTTGTATGCATATGCATCCAACATTCATGGAAATGTGTGTGCCTCATTCTCAATCATGACAATTTATTGAACCTACAATCTCTGTTACCCAACATTCATGTAGTGGTGATTTTGGCTTGTCACTGTAAATATGCCATGAACCAATATACCAGATTCTTATTTTATTTCCCTAAATCAGTGCCTAGTTCAATGCTCTGCCCTTTACTAAAACTCGGCAAATATTTGGACACTGTGCAATGTGGCAGAATTAACATGCTTATAAACATAGAAGTATAGATTTAAATCGAAAGTTGAAGATTGAGCAGTTATTGAATCTGTTATTTCAATTTTTTTCCTTATCTGGGGAAAAGAAAGAACACCAAATTATGCCTTTTCTATTCAAAATGCAGTAAATATTGAGTCAGTAATAATATAATGTATAACAACTAACCAGAGTCGAGAATCTTTTAAGAGTCAGGTACTAAAAGGATCAATTAATCCATTAGCTCAAATAATGTTTAAACAAGGATTTTGTTTGTTTGTTTTGCTTTTTCTTTGAGACAGGGTCTCACTATGCAGCCCAGGCTGGCCTTAAACTCACAACAATCCTCCTCCCTCAGCCTCTTGAGTGCTGGGATAACAGGCGTGCACCACCACACCCGGCCAAGGATTGTTTTTAATATTACTTATTTTGCAAGTCAGGAAGCTGAGAATGAGCTGCAGTAATTTCCCCGAAGTTACATAACCAATGAGTAGCAAAGATGTGAAATCGGACCATCTCTTGCTCACTGGAGTATCATCCTGCCTCTCCATAAGTATTGCTCTTCACATTTTGAATTCAGCAATACAGTCATTGTGGGACTAATACACACATACTGGATAATATATACATTCACATACAAATTGGACTGATATGTACATACACATACATACTGGACTAATACACACATAAAGTAGTATAGATTCTAAATAAATATTCACTTTGTAATATAAACAACTTAAAAAAGAATACTATTTCAATAGCATCCATAAGGTATAATGGCCAGGAAGTGTTTAATTTGGTTGTAACTCACGGTAAATTTTTGAGGGCAAAAAACTGTCTCAAGCAGGAGTAATTTTTATTTATCGTTTGAGCAATGAGAAGAACTAATATGATATCATAGAAATTTCATGAATATAAAATATAGAAGTTCTGTGGCTTTTATTTATTTTTTGATTGAAATTAAACTTATTTTTAACTAATATCTAAAAACATAAAATTTGCAGGTATTAATAGGGTATCATGTGATGTTTTAATATATCCACACATTCTCTATTATTTAAGTCAGGTTAAATATCTAAAATGTAGATTTAAATTACACATTTTAGAATAATTTATCTGAATTTTATTAGATTTTTGCATAATCTTCTTTACTCCATCTTTTAGATTTAACAATGTACTTTTTCTCTAATATTAAAAATTGTAGGGAACCGATGATCCTATACTATAACATCTGTAATTTAGATTTCAGATTTGTGATGGTTGATTGATTGTGTCAATTTGAGAAAGAGAAGCACAACTAAATTGGCTCAGCAATTCCACACCCTAGGTTGTGGAAGACCCACCCTAGGACGGCTTGTCACCTGGACGGTATAAAGGGGGAATGAGGAAGGACAGATCTGCTTGTTTCTCCCGAGGAGCTCCGGTCTTTGCCTTCACCTTGGACGTCATCTCCTGGCTTCCAGGGCGGACTCTTCAGCCTCCTGGCACAGATCCTTCACATTTCAGGCGTAAACTCTCAGCTTCCATCACAGACCCTTTGGCCTCCTGATACGGACTCGCCGGGACACCGCAGTGAGCTCCTGACCTTGGACTGGATCCTTCAGTCTCCAGTGTGCAGACCCCCACTGCACACTTTCTCATCTAACTGTGTGTGGCCATCGTAAGCCAATCTTGTAAATTCTTATATACTTGTATATCTTGTATTATATCTGTTTCTCTAGTAAGCACTGACTCATACAAGATTATTTTTTTCTATTTGAGTATATTTTCTATTTACTCTTCCAATTGTAATGTGTTCTGTGTAACAGAATACTAACAATAGCTATCACAGTATAGAGATTACTATTTCCTAGTTATATATATATTTTTTTTCTAATTACATGTATTTTCCTGTCATATGTATTTTTAATATATTCCTTACAACAACATTAAGATGTATCTATTATAATTATCCAATTTCGCATATGTAGAAACTGAACACAGAGTGATTTAGTGCAGATTCATTGAGTTCTGATAGGCTGATTCAAGACTTCATGATTTGCTGGGTGTTGTGGCACACACCTGCAAGCCCAGCACTCGGGAAGCTGAGGCAAGAGGATTGCCATAAGTTCGAGGCCAGACTGTGCTACAAAGTGAGTTCAAGGCCTGGCTGAACTGCATAGCAAAACTCTGACTCAAAAATAAATAAATAAATAAATAAATAAATAAATAAATAAACAAGATTTCATGATTTTAGTTAATCTTAGGTATCACATTAATCTGACAGTTTAAAAAAATTCTAGGCAAATTTCAATCTCAGGAAATTAATTTTTGGTAAGTACAGATATTATGCTACTTTCACATCAAGTTATACCTTCTTTTTCCTTAAATTTGTGGCATTATTACAAAATATATACATATATATGTATATATTTTCAACATACTTTACTGAAATAATAACAAATTCCTTTCAAGAGTCTTGATCTAAAAAAGTGGACAAAGTATACCCTACACCAGTTTTTCTCATTGAATGATATTCCAAATCCCAGATCTAACACAAGTAGCAGGGATCTGAGAACTGAAAAACAATTGGCAGCAGGAAGAGAGACAGACATCAGAAGTTTAAGTCCCCTAGAAATGGCAGTGAGTTTACTTTCCCCTTGCCCTTGCTGCAAAGGTAGCTGGAAACCTAGAACTGTGCACTGATGCAGATAAAAAGAGCTGCAAGAGAAGCTCTGTTTTCTAATCAGACTGCTGAAAAGTGTCTCTCATTGAGTTAGGGAGAAAAAGAAAAACCCTTGTTGTAAATTTCTTTCCTTTCCTTTCCTCTCCTAAACTTAGCCAAAACTACAGTACAAGTGATAGCAAAATCACAGAAGTAATAGCAGGTAGTTACCAAAATTCTAAGGGGATCCTCTGGCCAAAGGATCTACAGTTTGGAGAGCTGAGGCAAATTTACGCTGCTTTTTTTCCTACTACCCTTGCTCTACAGTAATAGAAAAGGCATAGCAGTGCAAGGACACTTAAAACATAAATTGAAGTTCAATACTAAATAAAACGTATTTATATAATGCAAAAAAAGTTTGGAAAGGAAAAACAGAGGAGCAAAAAAAAAAAGGGAGAGAAATATAACAAAGCATAAAACAAAATATTTGGAGTTCTCTTTTTCATTGCTAACACACAATACTTAACACTGGCAACTTAAAGGAGGAGAGGCTTTTGGGGATCGTTTCAGGCCTAAATTACACCATTCCACCCAGGGCCCCCAGAAGATTCATGCCCATTCCATTATGTAAAGTGCATTTAGTGCATTGCTAAGGGTCAGCAATGTCTTAACAGTTCTGGTATGATGGAAAAGTTCTAGTCCGAAGCGTCCTCTGAGGCTCACAGAAAACTCTTAGCTGTGAATCCCCTGTAAATAACCAAAAAGAACGATACTTCTAACATGCAACAGCACAGGGTGAACAATCCCATTCCAAAGGACAGAAATAGGGGAAAGGAAGGAATATGACCAAAAGAAAATAAAAAACCTGCAGAGAAACCATTAAATCCTGTAGCTTCATGTTCAGTGCCTGAGGAGTACCTGAACGGTACTGAACATAGGGGCAAGCTTTGGCAAGATGCAAACTCCAAAGGACTTGGGCTGTCCTGCCTCTATGACACTGCTGGCTGACAGCACTCATGGCCTCACTCTTTGGGTGGCTCCACTCACAGCCTCCAGCTTTACTCAGCAGAAATTCCACATTTTTTACATCTCCAAATTCCTAGAGTCTCCACTATACTTTCTGCTTCACTCTCACAGCTTTACACACTGCCCTCTTGTGGTCACACTGTCGGCTAGCACAGGCCAGCCTCCGAAATCTGGGTGGAGCTTCCATAACCCCGTTACCCTGGCATTCTGCATACCTATAAAACCAGCACCACATGGGTATCCTGAAGGTCTGCTGGCAACGCAAGCAGAGCCAGGCCCCCTTGGATCATGCCTGCAACATCCCCTCAGTGTATGGAAGACTGAATTAGAAAAACAAATCTTAGGGTAGAAATTTTCCACATGGCCTTTCTTGAGAGGAATCCAAGGCTTCTTGGCTCAAAAGAAAGATTTACAGTTTCCAAGTTTGAGCAAGTGAAAGGGAGGTCTTGCTGATTTCTGATATGTCCTAAAGCCATCTTTCATACTATCCTGATGCAAAGAACTTGGCTTCTTTATAATGTGAATTGTTGCACCAACCACACTCCCCCAACTTTACAGGGGCTTCCTTTCCAATAAAACTGCAAATTTTTTACATTTGGCTCTGCTGTTTGTTCCTCTTCCTGTAAATCTAACTAAAAGTACCCAGAGGTACTCATGTCACATCTGGGATGTTAGGCTGCCTTGAAGTTTCCTTTGCTAACTAGTGTGCCACCCTCCAACTCAGTATCTGAGAAGACTAAGGACATCAGCAAAATGTGGACACATTTTCTACCAGAGCATAACACATGTGGCCTCAAGTCCAACTGCCAGTGATGTTCCTGTTCCCAACTGAAATCTCCTGAGCCTGACCCTTACTGTCTGCATTTCTATCAGCATTCTGGTGTTTTGAGCTCTGATCAGAGATTCTGACCAGAATCTCCCATCAAGCTTGGTCTATAGCATTCTATGGCTTCTCTAGCTGATATTGCTATACCTTTTCAAATTCCTTCCATGGGGGCAGAGGGTATAGCTTAGTGGCACTGTGCCTGCCTGGCAAGTGCAAGGTCCTGAGTTTGATTCCTGGTTCTGAAAAAAATTCCTTCTGTGACCAAAGGCTTCTGAAAACCACCCTATCAGTTATCATCACAACTAACATGTTCCAATTTCTGTCTTAGTCACTTTCTCATCACTGGGATAAAATACCTGAAACCCAAAATTTAAAGGAAGAAAGGTTTATTTGGGCACATAGTTTTTAGAAAATTCAGTCCATAGTTGGCCAGCTCCATGGAAGAAAGATATGGTAGAATGGTCTAGCAGAGGAGAGCTGCTCACGTCACGGCAGCCTACAGAAAGGGAAGGAGCCAGGAAGGGAGGTAATCCCTTCTACATCACACCGCCAGTGATCCGCCTCCAGTCAGAACTGACCTCCTAACAGCAAGTCAGCTACAGCACTGCCATGATCCAGTCACTTTTCAAAAGCCCTCTCTTGGAACACATACGCCTTTTGAGGGACATTCTCGATCTAAACCATAACAGGAGTAAATGAAACACATTGAAAATTACAAGAATAAGTGGTATAAATTTACCTAGTAAAATACAGAAATAATCCAATAGGAATGAAAAACAAGCCAAAACCCTGTAAATTGTGTACAAGAATCTACTGAAAACAGAATGAAATAGTATGTTTAAAGTAAAAAGATGAAAATTTACATAGAATACAAACACAAGTTATAGTGGGTTTGACACTATTACTATCAAAGTAGACTTCAGAGGAATGTGAATGGTCATGTGTGAAGGGGAATATTATATAATAATAAAATGGTCATGTGTATGTAACAATCTAAACAGATACGCAGCTAACAACACAGCTTTGAAATATATGGAGCAAAATTGGTAAAGTTGAAAATACATTTGTAAAAATTCCAAGTGGCATTTGGAAATATCTGCACTACTGTCTTAGTCATTAATATAACAAGTAGTCAGAAATTAGCAAAACTATGAAGAGTTGGACTAAACATCATCATCATCCAACTAGATCAAGTGACTTTTGCAAATACTCCATCCTGAATCAGAAGAACACACATTTTTCTGAACATCGCATACAAAAAATTAACAAATGAAACAGGTAGACCATATCCTGGGTTGTAAAATAAACTTAAAAGAAAGTTGTTCTCTGATCACAAAAGAACTATACAACTAATGAATAATACAAAGATGATTAGAACTCGACAATTAAACATACGGTATTTTTAAATAATCCATGGTTCATTTAGGAAGTCTCAGGAAATTGAAAATATCTTAAATTGAGGGAAAAAGAAAATATAACAAAATAAAATTTGTAGGATACATGTATGGCAGTGTTTAGTGAGAAATTATAGCATTAAGCATATAATATACGTATATTAGAAAGGTCTTACATTGGCAATCTAAGTTTCAACCTTTAGTAACTAAGAAAATAAATATAAAATGGACTGAATAAACCAAAAAGGGAAATAAGGAAGAGCAGATATCAATAAAACTGAAACCAGAAAAAAAAGAAAAAATCAATACAACTAACGCTGATTCTCTGTGAGTCAAAACAATTCATAAGCTTCTAGCCAAATTGATAAAATAAAAACCAGGAAGAAGCTATTTACCAATATGAAGATTTAAGAAGAAGTTTTCATTATCATAAATATGGATATTACAGAAAGAATAAATGAAGAGAGCTATAATCAAGTAAATTTGACCACTTCATTGAAATAGAACAATTTCTCCAAATTAACAAACTATCAAAACTCTTTTCAAAATAAATAGAAAATGTATGCCAGGTGTGATGGAGCAGGACTACAATTGTACCTATTCAGGCAACTGAGGCGGGAGGAACTCAGTTTGAGGTTTGCTTCAGCAACTTAGTGAGACCCTGTGTCAAAAGAAGAATAAAATGTAAAGAGCTGAGCGTTGCTTAGTGGTAAATAGGTAACATAAGTTGGCATTTAGCTATTCATAAAATTTAATTTGTCATTAGAAACCTTATAAAAAAGAAATCTTCAGAATTTAAGGGATTTATTGATTAATTGTACCAACCCTCTAAAGAATGAGCACAAATCCTACACAGCCTTGAGGATCTACTTTCAAGATAACCAGATGCTAAAGCTGAACATAAATTATATAAGAAAAAAGGAAGTCAATGAAAAATATCCTTTATGAATACAGATACTAAAATTCTCAATATTAAAAATGTTAATAAGTACTCTATTTAATATGTACTCTACATAAAATTCCTTAATACGTATTGAGAGTACACTAGTTAGGGCTCATGATCATGGATGGGCCAATGGCATAGGCTAAGCAGCACCTGCCTTCTCCCCCAAGCATCCCTTACCTTCTTCAATCTACTTACTTCTCTCTGACTCAATTTCTTTTTTTTTTTTTTCCACAGTGAAAGTAAAACTTTAATGACTGTCTTGACAGATTTGGTGTCTGGTATGCAGGCATCCCCTACCCAAGGCAGTTACAGCAAGCGTTTTATCTCCTGGCATGCAGGTCCTCCCCCATTCCTCATTGGCTGAGTACTGTGGGGTGTATAATCATCTCAGATTTTCCTTGTAGGGTATCTTTTTTTCTCTCTTCCCCATGCATGCCTATAGTTCTCAACAAAAATTTTCTTAATAGTGTATATCTCCCCCAAGGTCTCATTTGCTTAGGGACCTTCCAAATGTGTGAACTTTGTCACATTCGCAGCGCGTTAGGTTTGTCATGTCTGCAGCCCATTAGGCAATTTTAATTGCTAGAAATTTTTCACTCAGAATTAACTACTTTGTCTTGAACATGGACCATGCTAAGTTTCTACTTCTCACATAAATTTCATCAGTGAAATTCATATGTCAATTTAATTGCAATCATAAACTCGAATTTATTTTTTGATAAATTTTATTGGTACATTTTAGATATACATAATGATCCCATACATTACAGGGAATTTGTACCTGTACATGATATATCTTGATTCATCCTTTTTGCCCAATCCCCTCTTCTCTCTTCAACCCCTATTCCTCTCCTTATTTACAAAAGCTTTGTTTCCATTTTCTTCCTTCTATTTTTTTTTCTTTTTCCTTCCTTCCTTTCCCCCTCCCCAATCACTTGTTCCCCTTCCCATTTGAATATTTGTTTCCTATTTCCCAGTATCCATTGTACATTTTGGTCCTTATTTACCCTTTCAGTTTCTCACACCAGAGAAACAATGCAATATTTAAACATGTGTGTCTGATTTATTTCACTTCAGAGTGTGGTCTCAAGGTGCATCCATTTACCTAGAAATGTCTCAAGCTTATCCTTCTTTATGGTTGAATGGTACTCCATTGTATAAAAAAATGCATGTTTTTAATCCATTCCTCCATTGATGGGCATTCGGGTTTTTTCCAAGATTTAGCTATTACAAACTGTGCTGCTATAAACATGGGTGTGCATATATTGCTGTGGTATGATGCTTTTAATTCTTCTAGGAAGATACACAGAAGGAGACCTCTAATGCTAGTTTTTTTTTAGGAATCTCCACACTGATTTCCACAGTGGTTGCACCAGTCTACATTCTCACCAACAGTGGAGAAGGGTTCCTTTTTCCCCCACAGCCTGTCCAGTATTTGTTATTGGTTGATTTCTTGATGACAGCCATTCTTTCTGGAGTGAGATGTAATCTCAGAGTTGTCTTAATTTGCACCTCTCGAATGAACAGTGATGTTGAACATTTTTTCACATATTTATTTACCATTTGTATTTCTTCCTCTGAGAACGTGTATTCATCGCAGATGCCCATTTTCGGACTGGGTCTTTAAATTTGGGGGTCTGATTTTTTTTTTATTCTTTATATGTTCTAGATATTAGTCATTTGTCTGAGGGATTGTTGGCTAAAATTTTTTCCCACTCTGTGGGTTGTCTTTTCACTCTAATGGTAATTTCTTTTGCTGTGCAAAAGCTTTTTAATAGGATGAGATCCCAGTTGTTGATTCTTTGTAATGTTTCCTGTGCAATCGGGATTTTATTCATTAAATTTTTGCCTACACCTGTGTCTTCAAGAGTTATATCTATTCTCTCTTCCAGCAAATTTAGTGTGTTTGTTTTAATATTTAGATCTTTGATCCATTTTAATTTTAGTTTAGTGCATGGTGAGAGACGTGGGTGTAGTTTTAGTTTTCAGTATGTGGAAAGCCAGTTTTCTAGCACCATTTGTTAAAGAGGCTATCTTTCTCCTAGTGAACGTGCTTGGCCCCTCTGTCAAAGACAAGGTGGTTGAGTGTGTTTGGTGTTTCTGCATCTTCTAATCTGTTCCACTGATCTTCAGTTTTTTGTTTGTTTGTTTGTTTGTTTGTTTTTTGCCAGTACCATGCTGTTTTTATAACAGTAGCTTTGTAGTGTAATAAGTTCAAGTCAGGGATTGTGATGCCCCCTGCCTTGCCTTTGTTGCCTTGGATTGTTTTTGTATTCCCGGTCTCTTCTGTTTCCAAATGAATTCTAGGAATGTTTTCTCTAGTTCTGTGAGATACACTAAAAAGGACTACAGTAGCATCCATCTGCCAGGAAATAAATGTGTAAAAGTAAAAAATGTGTAAAAAAATATAGAAATTCCTTAAAATAGAACTTAGCACATGTTAAACATACTGTAAGTTATTACTATCAATCTCTGACTTGTTCAGAACATATAAAATTAGTTTACCATATAAAAATTTAATCATTTATAATGATATTTCTCATACTAGGTTAGCTTTAATACATCTGATGTTATTCTATATTTATTACAGTCACATTCATGGTAAACTAGCCCACAGTTGAGATATAAAACATTAATACTATTATATATTTTCTATATTAATTATAACATATAGTGTATTATATGTAATTATAATATAATATTTTAAATTTTTGTCAGTAATACCTTCACAATTTTAAAAATAAATATAAAATATTGAATATGAAGAATAAGGGCCTCCTATATTCAAGCTGAATATTACATCTGGGTTCAACAATTTAGTCACAAATGATTTACCAGTATACCTATTCTTCCAACACAATTCTTTCTAATGGAACAGTGGAAGTAAGATGATTAATGGAACGTTTTACAAAGCAATAAGCTTATAAAATTGGCAAAGACATATATAGGATTTAAAGGGAAACTTAAAACCATAACACTCTCACAGTAGTGGTTTTAAAAAAAAAACTGCTAGGAGGAATAGAGGTTTCCTTTCTTTTTAGAACAGTACTAATATGAAACATGATAGATGATAGCATTCTTACAAAGTAATTAATCATAGCAACTGTCCATTGGTGGAAAAAATCCAAATGAAATAATTTTTTTCTATTTTACTTAGCAATCATACTGATTTGGAAAGAGTTGATAAAGGGGCAAAAGGCATTTGGAAATTAATTGTAACAATAAACAATAGAGAAGTTAATTCTAAATTTAAATGAGAGAAACATCCTGTGAAATACTAATGCAATCTTTTTGCATAAAATTACTGAAAACAAATACCAAAGTTTTGAATTTATTTCAATACCACAAAAAAGGGCAGAAATCCATTTCCAGTATCATTTCTGTACAACAAATGAGATATATGAGACATGAACAACAGGAAGAGTCGTTCAGCAAAAAGTGTTAAGTGTTTATAGGTAGCTTTAAAGAGGAGTAAAAAGTGTTTCAATGGTTCATAAAATTCTTCATCAAAAATACTTGGTCACCACAAATCATAATGCTAGACCCTATGAATTAATTATTGATCAGCAATATTAGTAAATTTGAGCATTTCCTGTTTCTTCTTTATAATATGGTTAGGGCCTTACATTTCAC
Organism: Erethizon dorsatum; assembly: GCA_028451465.1. Taxonomy (NCBI): domain Eukaryota; kingdom Metazoa; phylum Chordata; class Mammalia; order Rodentia; family Erethizontidae; genus Erethizon; species Erethizon dorsatum. The sequence continues at coordinate 10,526,872 of CM051828.1, read as the reverse complement.
TTTTGTCTAGAACCTAAAGTACTTAGTAGTTTATTCTATTTATGAATTTAATTATAGAAATGTCAAGGGGACATTACAAATATTTATTATAAAAAGATTTACACTGATGAGATGAGAAGCATTGTACTACAACCTTGCCAAATAGAATATTTATTCAGTTTTTACATTTTCCAAACTATATCTTTTTTTTTTTTTTTTTTTTTTTTTTTTAGAAAGGGTATTGCTAGGTAGTTCACGCTGGCCTTGAACTCACTTACGTAGCCCAGGCTGGCCTCGAACTCACAGCAATCCTCCTGCCTCAGCCTCCCGAGTGCTGGGATTACAGGCGTGCACCACCATGCCCAGCTAGAACTATATCATTTTTAATATATCATTGTCAGATAAATTTTACTTACTTGATTATTTTTCACTGTAGTTTACTTTTTGTTGCACATAAATTAATCATTTGTATTTTTTCTCTGAATTATCTTCTGTGGTCATCACTCATTCTTTGATCAGGAAATTTAACTTTTATTTAAATTATTTCCATAATTACCTTACATATTATGTCTTTGTTATAATCATGGCATTTTTATGCATTAAAGATGCTTTAATATGAATTAGGATTATCTACTAGCTATACTATGCATTCTTTGATAATATTTTTACTCCTATATTTTGTGGTACTGAGGTTTGAACCCAGGGATTTAACACTGAGCTACATCCCTAGCTCTTTTGCTTTTGTACTTTTTATTTTGAGACAGAGTCGCTTGAGGTCTTTTAAACTGAAGACCTGTGACTCTCAAAGCTGAGCTGAATTTGTAATCCTCTGTCTCAGCCTTCCAGAGCAGTAAGATTACAAGCATACACCACAACACAAAGCATTTAATTTTAAGAATTCCTCTGTTATGTTTACAAATATTTCAGTATTTTTCTTGTTTTTCATCTACAGTTTTATCTTAATGAAGTCAACTTGATTTGTCCTCTGGCACTTATTTTATTGAAAACCGTAGACACTATTTCTACATACTTAATTTATCACAAAGTATAAAAATAATCCCATGTACTCCTTAACTATGTATATCATATTCTAAATAATTTTATATATCCTTTGTTTTTATAGCTATATTTCCTAAGGACCCACTGATCCTTGTTCTGATCATACGGTGAATAAATGACTGTGTTTTATGACATTTAGTATCATTTAATATCTGGAAGCCCATGTTTTCACCTTTATTCTTTCTTCAATATCACTATTTTACTCTCAATAATTTCACTTCGATGACATAATAATAGGCCATCTAAAAAACACACTTAGAGGAGTTTTTGCAAGATAATATTAAACTATCTGATAGTTATATTAAAACTCTACCAGTTTGATAATACAAAGATAGGTGAGTTGGCTTTTGGAAAAGTTACAATATCAAAGCTCAAATCATTAAAAACTAATTTTTACAATTTCAAAAATAAATTCTATGAAATATTTGCCTGCCTTCAAGTTAATCTTAAATACACAAGCATAAATAGAAGCTCTGTGGAGTAAACCCCTAAAGTAAAATATGTGAAAAATCAATATATTAAGAAGATGGCATACAAGTTTATATGTGGTTCTCACAAATAGATACATGGATCTTCCCTCAAAAGGTAAAAGAAAATTTAGCCTTTCCACTCATTTTTTAACAGCTGGCATAATTACAGACTAATGGAGACTTGGAACCAGTCCATTTCATATCATCTGCATCTCATCCTCGCCAAGTTCTATGGTAACAGAGTGGCTGATGGAAAGGTTACGTGGGACCAACGGTTTTGGCATAATTGTAACACATCATTCCTTATATAGTCAGTCTCCTTCCAGATACAAATCTGCTGTTTTAATAAAAGAGGTAAAGAATCAAGATCCCTTATTCCCCCTACATGGGAGTCCTCTGTGAACAGAGGAAATTCCTCCACTTACTGCACAAAGATCTTCTATAATGAGCAGCAGTTTTGTCTATGAAGTGAAGGTTGGCCCTGTTGCATCAAACCTTCTGCCAGTTTTCATCACAAACACCTACTGAAGGCCCCAAGGTGGCATTTGAAAGCAGGAACATTGTCCAGCGATGGTTAGTGAAACTATGATTCTCCCTGGGGGAAAAACTCGTCAGAACTAGAAAACAGGCACTGCTAGTCCATTAACTCTCCCTTGAGAGGGCTGAGCTTTTGTGGCTTCATATAAATAGTAGTGCAGACTTGGAAAAGAAAAAAAAAATCTCAGACTTTAAATATTAAAACATATCCAATGGGGGATGATCTTAATGAATGCATTGTGAGTAAAAAGACTGAATGCAAAAGCACATATCCTGGAGAGATTAATGCAAAACCCACTTCATATGGACACTCAGCAATTTTGCCAGAAGTAAATAAAGATCTGTGAGTTACTCTCCTATAGCTCTTCTGCATTTATTAATTGCACAGATACACATAAACCAAAGTGTCTTGATCTGTGGTTATGTTTAGGGTAACTGTGCATTGTGGAGTTCTCAATCTTATGGTAGTTGATTTCGAATGCTAACCATTATTTTCTTATGAAGAGAGAAAATATTTCTTTTAAATATAGAACTGGATGCAACAGGGTTTCTATATACAGTAGCTCAGCTGGCATCGGTATGAACGACACCATGCACAGGAAGAGGCCCTTAGGTTAACAACCATCCCAATTCTGCAACCGGGAATGATATTCTCAAAGATCAGGGAACCACTCCTTTGAAATGCGATCATCAAAAGATGGTGCTTTTATCATCCAGCCTCTGAGGGAGGGAGGAGCTTAACTTGCAGAAGCACAAACTAGCCAAATAGCCTGGCCATGGTGACTAAACTACCTCACAGAGCCCTTCAATATTTTTCCAGTAGTCACCTTTGCACTTAAAATCTCTACTACTTTCAGGCCCTGGCAAAAATAATCTATTCCCTGCTTCTGTGAGTTTGACTATTTTATAGATTGCATGTCAGTAGGACCAGGAAGTATTTATCACTCTGCGCTTGATTTACTTCATTTCACATCTTGTCCGCATGGTTTATCTAGATCATTTCAAAAGTTGGAATTTTCTTTTCTTAAGGTTGAATAATACTCCCTGTACCTATATCTTATTTCTCAATGTACACTTGAGTTCTTTTCCGATGTTGACTACTGGATCAATGCCGCAGTGAAGATGGGAGTGCAGTTATCTCTCTGGCATTTTGTTAGCCATTCCTTTGGATAAATACCATAAGGTGAGGTTATTAAGTGATAGTGCAGTTGTAGTTTTAGTTTTGGAAGAGCTCTGCACTGGATTGTTTTGATTGCCAACTTCACTGGATTGAGACATGACCAGGAAATAAACAAGGCATAATTCTAGCTGTGTCCGTCCCTCCAGGGATGGCTGGATCATGAGGACTGTAGCTCCATCCCAGGAGAACACACTGGGGAGATGATAATTTGATGTTGTTCTTGGGAGGAGGGGTCTAGTTGAAGGGAGTGGGCAATAGGCTCTGACCCCGGGTACGGTGTCGGGTCTCTGCCCCTGCCACCCTGGCTTTTTCTTTCTCTCTTTGCCTTTTGCCTGCCATTAATTAAGTAGCTCTTCTTGACCACTTCCTTCCATGATGCTTCTGTGTTGCTACGGGCCAAAAAGCAATGGGGTCAGCTGACTTTGGGCTCAAACTGCTGAAACCATGAGCCAAAATAAACCTTTCCTTCTTTAATTTGTTTTTCTCAGGTAATTGGTCACAATGACAGAAAATTCACTACAAGCACTGTGCAGTTTTCTAAAGCGGCTGTGTCATTTCATGCGTATATCCTTGCCAATATCATATAAATGTTTCCATTTCTCTGCATCCTCCCCAAAATGTGCTATCTTTTGCTTTTCTAATAATAGCCATCCTAACACGTTTGAAGAGATCTATCATTGTTCTTCTGATTTGCCTTCCACTAAATGTACTACTGAGAACCTTTTCATACACCCTTTGGCAATTTGTATGTCTTCTTAGGGAAACATCTATTCAAGTCCTTTGCCTTTTTATTTTTTGTTATTGAATCGTATAGTATATATTTTGGCTATTAGTCCTTCACTAGATAAATGGTCTGAAAGTATTTCCTCCAGTTTTGTAGGCTGCCTTTTTACTCTGATGATTATTTCCTTTGATATGAAGAAGGTTTTATGTAGTCTCACTTATTTTTGTTTTTGTTGCCTGTTCTTTGTTGTAATATCAATGAAAACAATTTTCGCTATGACCTAAGTGGCTTACAGGGTTTCATTGTTTATCTGTGCTCACAAATGTTATAGAATTATAAGTAATGAGTTTCAGGGGAAAAATTCAAAATACTATATCAGGAAACCAGGTAAACACCCAAACTTTATTGTGAAAGAAGAGGTAGTTTTACTAAAGGAAAAGCAAGCTTTGGAAAATTTGATTTGTTATTCCTCTAATTCAGAATACATGGGTTGTAGTTTCAAATTTGCACTTGTGAAGATATGCCAGTACATAATATTAAATAATTAACCTGCCTAATATGTAAGCTGTTTTCCGACTCAATTTCCTTACTACCTGCTTCTCATGGTTACTTTCTTCCATCCTTTTTTCTCTCCTCTCCCTTCTTTCTTCCCTTCATCTCCCTCCTCCTTCCTACTACCTCTCTTAATCCGTCCTTCCATCTGAATCTCATGTCAAGTGAAATATTTCCATACCTCAAGTAACACATTGAGAATTATACAAGAAAAACATCACAACCTCCATCTATATCAGCTGCAAACCATTTGGAATACTCCAGAGCAGGAGCATTGTCTTGACCTCTTTAGATCAGTTGCATGTTATTCCCCGGTGAGAAAAAGATTTCCAGCTGGCAGAGCCAAACGGATTATTTTCAATATACATATTAATTTAGGGTAATTACCAAGATTAATGTATTTCAAACAAAATTTTAAGGTTTTTCCCAATGAATGAAGCTGAAATGTTTATCTTACAATAATGATGTGGTGTTGTATTAATATGAAGTGGAACGAGAAAACTACAGAAGCCAAACCATAAGTCTGAACACCGAAAATTTGATTTTAAACTTCATGACCTCACTACTATAAAATTTCCTAATTTGAAATGTAGACGCTTATTTGAGAATTCCAATTGATATATGATTTCCTGAGGTTTACATTCTATTTCCAGAAGTTAGAACTATGTGAAAGAGAAAATAAATCTCAAACCCATTGTGAAAATACAGAATTATAGATTAAGGCAATTAAAACATAATTGTACAATGAGATATTTGAATGATACTATGTGATAGAAATACTGAACAGTAATAGGCATTCCGTTTTGTACAATTTACCATTAATAAAAATAGTATAAATAAAAGAAATATAGTACAGTGATTAATAACTTTGCTTCTAGAATCAAGATATTTGAATTTAACCCAAATGTGTTTCTGAATTCTTTTGCAAAGTAACCTTTCTAAATTTGTGGGCTTCAAACACGAATTTCTGAATGTTCACAGAGGTTCCGACAGTATGAATGACACGAGTGACTTGCATCAAATTCCAGAAACTCAAAATGTGCTATTTTCCATGACTTGTCTAGGGACATAATTCTCGTAAAGGTGCCACACAAGGTCTCCTTTCTCACCTCCTCTGTCACAGCGATCCTTCTCCTATTTGACAAATTAAAGGAAAACTCTCACTAGACCCAAATAATTTTATGGAAAATTTACCAGGGAGTTAAAAATATCTGAGATTCCAAATGAATAATTTTAATTACTTGTGTTGGTGAAGCTCCTTTAAATAAGATTCTATAAACCTATTCTTGTGTTTAGGCTCTTGCATTATATGTTTACTAAATGCAAACGTGTCATTAAAAATGGAGTTGTTTTGTTTTGTTTTGTTTTTGAAACTATAAAATCAGACATATTAGAGTATAAAATGATAGGGACAGAGGTAATGAATTTTGCCTGTTCCATGCACTGAGTCAGAGAATATATTCTGAAGTAGAACTCCACCAGAGCTAACGAAAGGGCGTAAAACAGAATCAGTGATGGAGAGGCCTCAAATCATAATCTTACTGGTGACAATTCTTGGCAGGGCTCACACATTATATGTTTCTCTTTATCTCTCTCAATAGATAGACAGACAGACAGATACATACATACATATATACATACATACATAGAAAAATAAAGATATATATATACATATATATATATATAGAGAGAGAGAGAGAGAGAGAGAGAGAGAGACGTATAGATGTATATCATACTCTCCACAAATTACATTTTGGATTTACGATGATTGCTTTTTGGTAGGATGTTAACAAATCTGTTTGAATTTTATCCAAAAATATAGTAATGGTAAATATATGTTAAAATTATTAATATTTCAAAGCTTTTTGAATACACACATTTAAATATTATTTACTTAAATGAAAGAGAAACAGATAAATTTTTAGTGATTTGATAAATTTTGGTAAAACATTGTTTTTCTTCCAAAAATTAAAAAAGGAATGACTTGAATGATTGTTAAACAAGTAAATTCACAGATCAGATGGATTGCAATATTGGTTTTCCATAAGCTTAGGGAAATCTTAAACAAGTTACTAATATAATAGATCATTTTTTTGAAATATCCATATGAATGTTTTTATTCCATTTCCACCTGCATATTTATGGAATTAAAAAATCTCATCCTCCACTTCTATCAAACACAAAAACAGAACATATGTTGAGGTCTGATATATTCCAGTAAAGTATATTATTTATCCATAACTATATAAATTAAGTAGAAAATAACTTATTCATCGTAGGATACACAATTTTAAAACTAAGCTGTTGTTTAATAATTATCAATAGATTAATATTTATAATGTTTTAATATTCTGGAAAGGTAAAAATAGAGAAATGTTTTTATATCTAAAATCTTATGGGGCCAGTGAGATGGCTCAGCAGTGTATGTGCCTGCCTGGCAAACGCGAGGGCCCAAGTTCAACTCCTGGAACCCACATACAAAAAAAGGGCCGGTGATATCACTCAGGGGCACGGGCGCCTGCTGGCGTGCAAGATCCTGAGGTCGACCCCCGGTACCCACAAAAAAATAAAATAAAATAAAATCTTATGGTCAACTGAAATTTTTAAAAATAAAATTTTAGCTTATATTCATATTGTTTGGTGCAGAAAATATAAGAGTGGGATTAACAGGATATAGTAAAGCAAAAATAATCATAAGTATGCTACTCTATGGGAAAAAATTAAATGTGAAGATAGCATCAGGGAGAAATGAGTAATAAAAATTTTCCCATAATGAGAGAAGTATTTTCTAATGGATAAACATATAAAATTGTTATTATGTTTAAATTACATTATATATATACATATATAATTTAAAATGTAACATTCCTCTGAAAATGCAAAAATGCAAGTACTTGTATTATTCTGGGAATGCTACACAAGCTGCTAGTAAAAAAATTCCAGATGTGCAATTGAACAAAAAAGTAGGGTATTTACCAATACCCTAAAATTTTCCAATTTATTCTTAAGACAATATAAACTAAAATAGCCCACTATTCTACTGTGTTTGTTTTTTCTTCCAAAAAGTGGGGATAATAAAATTGTACTCACTTCACAGTATAAGATTATAACACAAAATGACTGTGTATTGTCCGTAAATGTTCACCATGGTTCCTGACACAAAGTGAGTAATAAGTAAATATTAGCCACTATTTTTCCAAGGTTTGGAAAGTACTGTAATATTTTTGGAGATTATAGTTATTAAGTTTAGTCTTTGTGTTTTTCTTATTTTTGTACTTAAATTCTTTATTTCCATAAAGATGAATAGAAATATATTATGTATGTAAATCTTAAGGGAAAATAAAAGGACAACAAAATAATGAACAGTGCAATGATAAAAGGAAATTAGAATTACTGCTTTTAAGATAGGTATTTCTAGAAAAATGTCTTCATAGATCTCTCTGATGGGAAGTTATGTACAAAAGATATTTAAAATTAGTTTCATGTATTAATCTACATTACTATTAAACCAGTATTAAACATTATTAATAAGTACTATATATTTCATGTATGCATATATACATTGACCTACATGGTGGCTGAAGCTGAATTCTTATTTCAAATTTGCTGGATTGAGTTCCCACCATCTTACAGAACCTGAAGTTTTATTCCATTCTTTATAGAACAGTACTGTGTGTGTGCATGTGTGTGTATGTTTTATGGCTTGTGTCTAGATGTCCCCTCAAAGCTTCGTGCATTCATAGGTGGGGCTTTTTCGGAGATGGTTGGACCTAGAGTGTGTGACGCTGGGATTGATTCATGGTGCAATGCTAGGATCAAGGGCACTAGGATTAAGGGTGTGAGTGTTACCTGTCCTAAGTAAGTTAGACAAGATATAAGGGACAGAAAGAGCTGTGATGGTCCCTTATTGCTTCGCTACCTTCTACCCATCATGGTCTTTTTCTCCTTTGTGATGCCACTCTGCCTTGAAGCCAGCCGATTATGGACTGAGACTTCTACAAACTGTGAGCTAAATAAACAATTCCTCCTTTAATTTGCTTGTCAGGTATTTTGTCTACGCAAAGAGAAAAGTAACTAAGACAGTGTGTTAATAATTTTCTGAAATTTTAATATTGTAATTCTTTGTTTTGATATGATCAAACATGCTTCTTTGGGGTGTAAAGGGAAGGGAGAAGATTGCATGTTAAAAGTGATAAAGATAATAAATATTCTCCTTTCTTGATCAATCATGAAGTAGTCAATCCCTCTAAGAAAAAATGTCTTTAAGTAGCCATTGATTTGAAAAATGCTTTTTGAGATCATTAAATTTGAATTTCCCTGTTTCTATTGCAATGTTTTTAAAATTTAATAAAATAGATAACAGTTTCAAAATTATGCCCTTGATTTGAGACTTTGAATGTATAGGATGGGTAAATTCAATGAAGTAAGTGATCAAAATTCAATATAATGAGGAAAAACTGCCATTTTATTTTCTCCTTAGATAACATTTCATTAAATGTTCTGTCTCTTATAGTATACTCCTCACATATCAAATTCAATTCATCAGAACAAATTTTTTATTTACCATGTATGTAGGTGCAGAGAAAATAACGAAACTAAATTTTACTAATTTTTACTGAAACATGTAGAATTTCCACTTAAATCTTCACTCTTTGTGTATGGCCCCATTGGAGTTGTCTATGTATATCCAGTTTGCCAAACTCCATTTGTTGAAGACACTATCACCTAAAGCTTTAAAATATTTCTCTCCGAATTCAAACATTGGAAATGAAACCCCAAGGTAACAGTATTAAGAGGTGAAGACATTTGGGAAGTGATTACATCATGAGGGCTGTCCTCAAAGGTGGATTACTGCTCTTACAAAAGAGGCCAAAGGGACACCCCTAGAGGGCTTTTTGTCCTTCAGCTGCTTCTGCCTCCTGAGGAAACAGTGAGAAAATGTCATTCCTGGAACAGGCCCTTATCAGTGATCCCATCTGCTGGAGCTCTGATGTTGGATTTCTCAGCCTCCAGAGCAGCAACAAATAAAACTCTATTGTTTAGAAATTATTTAGTTTAGGTATTTAATCATAGTCACACAGATGGAGTAAGACACCATCTTTTCTCCATCATGTATTCTCAGTACCCTTGTTGGAAGCAAAATGACTGTGTATGAATTTATTTTGGGCTTTCTATTCCTTTGGATTTGTCTACACATTTATCTTTATTACTATCTCATACTGTTTTAATTATTATAGTTTTGTAATTTATTTGGAAATTTTATTAAATTTATTAGTTGTTATCAGTGTTTTTGGTAAAATCTTTAGAGCTTCCTAAAAATAAGATCCTACCATGTACAAAAAGAAATAGGTTAACTTCTTTCTGATCTGGATTATTTTCATTTCTTTTTCTTACCTAATTTTTCTGGTTCAGGCTTTTGTTACTAAACTGAATGAAAAAGCTAGAATGAGAATTCTTGCCTTGGTTTTTGTGTAAAAGCTTTGAGTTTTGCACCACTGTGTATGAATAGGTCTGAAAATGAGAATAAACATGTTAAATGTTTATTGGATGCATATTCTCCAAAGAATTAAAAATAGAACTACTATTCTGATTAATCTTGATTGGCAACTTGACTGGTATAAAAGTTTCCTGCAGAGGTGATTGGATTATAACCTCATCAATGGACTAATCCATGGATTAGTTCATAGCTGAAGGGGCCATTAGGAGGTGGGGCCTAGTGAGAGGAAGTAGGTCATTGTGCCATGACCCTGGGAGCTACATCTAGTCTCTGGTCCCTTACTCTCTGGCACTTTTCCCCTGTGTTCTGCTTTCAGCTGCTATTAAGTGAGCAGCTTTGCTCCACCATGTCCTTATATTATATTCCTGCCTTGGAGCCAGCTGAACATGGACTGAAAATTCTGAAACCATGAGCCAAGTAAAGCTCTCATCCTTTAAATTGTGAGTATCAAGTAGTTTATCCCACCAGCAGGAAAGCTGATCAACACAGAACATTAGTACCTGAGAAGTGCGGTCACCGCTATGACTGTATGTGACCTTGTGGGTCATAAGTCATTGGAACTAGTTTGCAAGAGGAGTTTGGAAAAGTTTGGAGAGGTAGGCTAGACAGGCTCTAGAAGACTGTAAGCAGAATTTCATGAGAGATGCTTGTGGGAGCTCAAAAAAATCAGAATGTGGGTACAAATATAGACTGTAAAAGCCAGGCTCATGAGGTTTCCAATAGGAATGAGGGACTTTATTGTAACTGGCCTAAGGTCATACATATTACATTATGGGGAAAAAAAACAAAAAATACATACATTTTGTCCATGTCCTAAGACAGTGTGAGGCTGAGTTTAACGATGACGGAGTGGTCTGGTAAAGGAAATTTCCAGAGAGCTCACCATTCATCCTGTGGCATAGATACTTCTGGCTGCAGTTAGGCAGATTTATAATGAGAATGAAAATGAAAAAAAAAAAAAAAAACACAAAGCAGAAAAATTGGGAAAATTTAAATTCTGGCCAAAAAAGAAAATATAAATTTGGGGCCAAAGAAGTTATGGTGGCTGAAGAGATTAGCACCAGTAAAAAGAAGGCAAATACTTTTCACTGGGATAAGAAAAAAGATGCCTTGAGAGAATTCCATACATTGGTAATACCCCACCCATCACAGGTTCAAGGGTGCAAAAATCTAAAGCTTTCATTTGAGAAGAGAGTCCTGGGTCTTCCAGGTGGAGAAGGGCCTCCTAAGGAGTTGGTTTCCTGGGAATCATTTCACTGTGCTTATCCATCCAGGCACCAGAGGCTAGAATAGCTGTGGTGCAAGGGAGCCCAGCTATTGGTCAAGCTAGCAACAGGCTTTGGTATCATCCATGTAAGGATGGCCGTGTAGGGATGTGGAATACAAGAGTTATGGGATTATGAAATTTCCACTCAGATTTCAAAGGAAGCCAAACAATGTGTCACAGGGTGAAAGTCCCTGCTGGAAGTGCCTGAGAGTGCAAGCTGTGAAGTCTGTGAAGGTGAAGCTACACCTATAAAGGAGACCTCAGGAAGTCCGAGATGCCATGGACATGGAATGTCTGCTGAGCAGTCAGAGAATGTAGCCAGCCCAAGAAAGAGAACATGTAGGTTGCAAATGCCAAGGCCATAAGGACAGGGCTGACCAAGTCCTTTGGCACTCACATCATACCAGACATGGAGATACAGGGCTTAATATTTGTACTGTTGGGTTTTAGTCTTGCTTTGGTCCAACTCTTTTGTATTCTCTTATCACTTCATTTTTGCATGAAGATGTTTATCTCCTGCCATTGAGACTTTGTAGCTTTTTATTTTTAAATTTTATAGAGGTTCACAGCAAAAAGTTTACCTTGAGTCTCAGAGGAGTCTTTGGACTTGGACTTCTCAGAAACAATGGGACTGCTGAGACTTTGGTGAGGAGATTATTGCCTTTTGTTTGTATGTAGGATAGGAACACGGTATTAGGCAGAATTGTGTCCTTGTTATTGTGTTTATTGGGAAATTATATACGGTTTAAAGAAGTAGGATTACCTGGCAAGTTGACAAGGGGTGGACTTCTGCCAGAAAACATTGATTGTCACCCCTGATTGGGTTAAGAGCTTTTGGAAAGATGATTGGATTGTGAGGGAACTGACCTCATCAATGGATTAGCCCAGTGATGGATTCATAGCCAAAGGGACTAGCAGAAGGTGAAACTTAGTTTGAGGTAGTAGGTAATGGAGGTTTAACTTTGAGGACTATATCTAGTCATTGGCCACTTCCACTCTCATGCTCTTCTATACTTTTGCTTACCGGCTGCCATTAAGTGAGCAGCTTTTTTTCACCATGTCATCCCACTATAATACTCCTGCCTTTGAGACCAGCATGCCATGATTGGTTACCTTGGAAACTGTGAGCCAAAATAAACCTCTCCTCCTTTAAGTTGCAGGGTCAGATATTTTGTCCCAGCAAAAGTAAGACTGACAAATGCAACTACTGTAAGAACCAACAATCCCATAGCTGGGTTTATATCCAGATGAAATGAAATCAGTATGCCAAAGAGGTATCTATACTCTCATGTTTATTGCAGGACTCTTCTCAATAACCAAGAAATAGAAACAACCTCAGTGTCCATCAAATGATGAACAAATAAAGAAAATGTGGTGCAAATTTGCAGTAGAATATTATTCCACTGTAAAAAAGAATGAAACCTGTAATTTACAACATCTATAGAACTGGAGATCATTATGTTAAATGAAATAATCCAGCCACAGAAAGACAAGTATGACATTAACTCAATCATATGTGAAATCTAAAACCTCTGACCTCATAGATATTGGGAATTGAATGGTGATCATCAGAGGGTCCAGGGAGAGTGCAGGGAAAGGGGGTGGGGAGAAGGGAGAGGGGGAGAGGAGAGGGAAGGTTTGACTAAAATGACTACTATGTTATAGTTGCATAGGAGTAAGAAGCTCTGGTGTGCTATTGCATAAAAGCATGGCTATATATAAAATAATGCATTCCATATTTCAAAAGATTTTAAAGAAAGAAAAGATTTCAAGCGCATTCACCTTGAAATAATGATAAGTATTTGCAAACATAGATACATTTGACTTAATTTAAACATTATACAACATATATAATGTATTGAACATCCTGTAGTTCCCAATTAATATGTACAGTTTTGGCTTCTCTGTCAATTTAGAAATACATTTAATTTAAATAATAGGACAAAATAAAATGTGTTTATAATGTGTGTATACTTCAGCCACTCATTACTCTAGCACCTGGGCTCTGCCTCCACCAAGGCATTAAGAATTTATTGGTTTGGGAGAATTGATGTCTTTCAAAAGCTATGTGAGGGTTTGAGGGTTGTCTTTTAGGTCAGATATGCCAGAAGAAGGTAAGATATGACAATGAGAGATGCCACCAGGGATTGAACTCTTATCTCTGTAGGAATAATCTGGTCCCAGAAAGATGGCGCTTATTGTTGTAGACAATGTACACAGAATTACCACATGGGAGGGGAATAGAATATCAATAGTGTTTTGGTCTTCAAGAATAAGCACACTGGAATACTGAGCACAGTAGCCCTAGAAATAAAATATAAGAGAAACCAATGAAAGTGCTACTTAATATATACAATTGGAAAAATTCTAGATATGGTCAAAACACTTAAAATTTGAGTAATCATAGTGGGGATTCCAGTATTCTGAACATTCTTCCAAGTTTCTAAAAAGTGTTTACCAAAGAGACTGTCCATTCGACAGAGGACAGCACCCAGACGTTCTGAGAAATGACTTGACGCTTAACTTGGGCACAGGATGCCAAACTGCCATATTTGTTTGCACTGGTACTTTAATTGTAGAAAAGCAGCACTGCTCTTCACATGTGATACTGGCTTTTTGACCCAGAAAATGCTCTCCTCACCTTGGCAATACCTTCAGATGAAAATCAATAATAGTTTGACTCCCCATAGCAAGGGCAACTCATAACATTACTGCCCTCAGGAGACACAAACTCTACTCTTCAACCTCCGTATAGTCTCTCGTGACTTAATAAACTTAATAGCACACAGAACATCATCCCGGCCCACTGTGCTTTCTAATGCTCCATCTAGGTGCGAAGGTAGGTGCATTTTCACTGGATGCACGCTCGCATCGGGGGTTACTGAGAGTGCGCTTTCAATTTCATTGGGGGATACAAGAGCTTTCAACAGTGCTTGAACTTTGCAAATATCTGTGCACGGAGTTCCAGTGTCCAACATGTTTGTTGACACGTGACATTGTCAGTTTGTCAGTTTTTATTCTTAACAATTCTGGTGACTGCGTGGTCATATCTTTTGCTTGTGTTAACTTACATTTTCTAAGTGTTTCTAACTGGCTATTAGTGAGATGAAGCAATGTAAAATGTTTATTAAGCATTCACATAAACTCTTCTAGGAAGTGCCTATTCAGTACTTATGCACCTTTTCTTTTGACTGTCTATATATTCTTACCTATTTATGAAAATTCTTCAGAGTTTAAAACACAAGAACTTTTTTATTGCATGCATTCTGAAGTTCTCTTCTACACTGTGGTTTGCCTTTTCACTTTCTTAACTGTGTTTCTTAATGAACAGATTTTCTTACTGTCTGTATACTCTGGTTTATCAATATTTTCCTTTACATCTATATTTTTGTGTCCTGCTGAAGAAATATTTGCTTAAGCCCTCCAAAAGAAGGTACCTTATTTTATGATGATTTTATTCACCTGATATCTTAGTTTTGAGAAATTTGAAGTACAGCTCAAATTATTTTTTATTTATATATCTAAACATTCATTATGGTCTACTGAATATTCTATTATTTTCTCTCAGTTCTGAAAATTCCCTTTTATTATATAATATGTTGGTTTGTCTGCTATTGGCCTCAAATTCTGTTCCATTTATTTATTTATTTGCCTAACCTTAAGGCTGCAACTGTCTGGCCTGAAATAATTATAAAAAGTCTTAGTTTCTAACAAAGCAAATGTTCCCACATGTTTTATTCTACTTCAGAATTTTCTTTTTTTTTTTTTTTTGTGGGTACCGGGGGGTCGACCTCAGGACCTCGCGCGCCAACAGGCACCCGTGCCGCTGAGCGATATCACCGGCCCCTTTTTCGTATGTGGGATCCGGGAGTCGAACTCGGGCCCTCGCGCTTGCAAGGCAGGCGCTTATGCCGCTGAGCCATCTCACCGGCCCCCAGAATTTTCTGATTAGTTAGATAGATTTTATAGATATCTATAGATAGTTCTATAGATTTCTGAAAATCTATAGAAACATTAGAAAAATTTTAAAGTTCTGAAAAAATATTTTTGGGATGTTGTTTGAAATTACATTAACACTATAGATGAATTTGAGAACTGATATTTTTACCCATACTGAATATTCCAATTCATGAAACATTTTAACAATATGAAATGTTTCATATTTCTTGTAATTATAGTTTATATGTTTCTTTGGCGAAGTGTTGAACATTTTGTGAATTTATTCCTATATTTCACTTTTTAAATGTTTCTGGTTATTATAAATGATAAAAATTTAATATCTGTAAGATTATTACCAATATTTCTTTTTTCATTCATATTGATTGTTATTAGTCTTTCATTATTTTTCAATTTACTTAGTGTTTATCAATTTTAATGTTTTCAAAAACTTAACTTTCAGTTTTCTTAGATATTTATAATAAACAGAAGTTTTCTATACTGACAAGTTTTGTTCTTATATTTATAAATTTATTTCTTTCTATTCTTTTAACTATTATTTACTGTAAGTTTTAGTACTTCTTTTGATCAATTGTTAGTTTATTAATTTTTAGCCATTTGCTTTTTCAAATATAAAGATTACAATTTTTCTAATCATTAATTGAACTGCATTTCAATTTTTGCTATGTGATATTTTGTTAGCAATTTCAAAATTCTGTTTATTAAGTGTAATTTTCCGTTAAATTGCACATATTTGTAAATTTCCATATATTTAAGTATTTTCTGCTAATATTTTTGAAAATTTGTTTCTATCTTGTTTGTATTGCATTTCTATTTTAACTTGGACTGGAAATGACATAACCCCAATGAGAAAGGGAAGTGACATAAGCAAAATGCTTGGCTAATTAGATATCAGTAAGATTTTGATGTCATTTGCATTCTCTATACCTAAAACAATGAGTTTCTAAAAATCGTATCTATTGGTAGTAAAATATGATTACTGATTATTTTATAAGATTACTGCTAAAATATGTAAATTCAGAATATTAGGGGAAAATGAAGGTAATCTTAGAAGAAATTGTTTCTTTTAAAGGACTCTGAATTCCTGGGGAGATGTACTTGGAAAGATAAATACGAGCAGGTATCTCAGGCTTTTCGTATTTATAAAACAAGTCATTTACTCACTTGGCTAAAGTTTGTTAAGTACCTACTATATGTCATGTACTACATTCTGTACTAGTCCAATATTTTCGATCAGAGATCCAGAATCTCTCTCTAAATAGAACTTAAAGTCTAGGAGATATTGTGATCTTATTCAAAACATGTCAGATTATTACTTTGTTCAGAACATTCTTTTGCAAATATTCTAAGACATCCCAGGGATGGGGAGATCATATGGTATAATATTATCCTTACCATAAATAAACTTAAATTGTAAAATAATTTTTCCAGTGTGTAAAGAGGACTGAGAGGATTTAACCATGTGTAAAAATAAGTATTATTTTATGCAACATAGAATTTGAATTTTGAAAATATATTGCTTAAAATATTCTGAAATTACTAATAATGAGATATTTTGCAAAGATTTGCTTTATTTAGACAGAAGCTGAACATTTTGTAAAGCAATTCAATAATATATTTTATTTCATTTCTGAATAATGCCTTGTAACAACTGACACAAGATAAATTGTGTACACTGGCTTGCTAAGTCTGTTGGAGTTTGCCAATTTTTCTTTCTATATTTTAACAGTTGAACAAAATATATATATATATATATATATATATATATATCCAAATTATATGGGATAAAACATAGATCATATAATAAGAAAATTTATTTCCTTTCCATCTATTATAACATAAAGTTGAAGAACATTTAATAGAAAAAATAACAGTGGAAGAAAATAGGATAAAGATATAGTTAATCTTCATTATTATGGGTTCCACATTTACCAATCCACCCACTCACTCAGATTTATTTTTCACAAAGTCAATTCCTGCAGTGTTTCCTTGGTGATTCTAAAACATACACAAAGTGATAAAAAAGTTTGAGTCACCTTAGTGGCACATTCCCAAGTGAGTTCAAACAAGGTGATACTCGGCTTCCTCACCTAGGTATTCATATTACAAACAAATCCTGTTTGCCATGGATTGAATGTTGTGGGCGATTTTTGCTCTTGTTGGTAGTGGTGGTAGTGGTTTTTAGTTTCTGTGGTAGTTCCATTTCTGTGGGTTTTGGGTTTGGGTGTGTGTGTGTGTGTGCGTGTGTGTGTGTGTGTGTGTGTGTGTGTGTGAGATTTTGACATTTAAATAGTCCCAGAGCATAATTCTGGGATGCCCACTTAGTTTTCTTAAGGATGAAAAGGTTGTGATTTTTTGATAGAGAAAATACATACAATTGATGCATTAGATAAATTTATTTAGGAATGAGTTGTAGACCATGAGGTTATAGTTAATATAACAATATTATATATTAAATAAGATTTAAAAAAAAAACACACACAAAGTTATATTTTAGTTAACAAAATTGTGACCAGATGCTCTCAGAAAACCTACTCCTGCTGTACTTCCCCCAGAAGCAATGGTTCAGGGTTCTCTAACTTAGTGTTTATAGGACTTTGTAGACTATAGCTACTATGAATAATAAGAATTGATTGTACCCTGGTGGAAGGTAGGAAGAAAGAAATTTTATGAGCATTGGACAAACTTACACATGACAAAATATAGGAGCACCCAATCCTAGCCAAAATACTTTTTTCTTGTTGAAGTAAAAGGAAAGAAAGCAAACCAAAAGTGGCTCAGAGACAGAAAAATATATGAAACAAGGATTTGTCTCCAAGGAAACTAAAAAAAGAGAAAAATAGAAGCAGAGTCATCTAAACCTGTAAATAAGTTTGGAAAATAAGCTGAAGTTTTCCACTTCAACCAACTTCATTAGAAATCTCTGAAAGAGAATTCTGCTCCCACAGCATTCATCATTAGCTTATCCTGCATGGTTTAAGAGAGTGAAGCTAGAAATATTTCCATATGTATATGAATACATTTGTTTTTTATGGGAGTATTTATTCTTTTTCTTAACAATTTCTCAATAACAAGTCATGCACTCTGCATATCTAGCCAAAACTCGTTCGACCCCCCTAACATCAAGTACAGGTTGTATGCTTCATATTCTCTACAAATATTTATTTCATATATGAAAATGAATTATACACAAATAGGATTCAAGGATGTGAAGATACACCTGGTCATCAAGAGTCTATTTTTAAAATTAGAATGCTTTGTCCCATGGAGCATTTTTATTGAGAGTCATTTTAAGGACATGATCTATTATGCAGAAAAAAGCTCTAATAGAAGTTGTGATAATTAAACAAGTGCTGAGGGGCTGTACATTAATTACAGATATTTATGATAAATCTGAAATGCTCAAAGAAACATCTCTTAGGTTCTAAAATTGGATCTTCCCTAAGCCATATTAAGAACAAAATCAAATGGATTAAGAAAAATATTATCATGTCTAGAAGGAAGTTTTGCTTTTGAATAATAAACTACTAACTCAGTGCTTTAAAACCACAAATAGCTTCACAAATGATGTAAGTTGATTTCTGTGAAAAATCTACTACGAAGGCATTAACAGGCTTTTCAATATAGCATATGCCTCAGAGGAAGGGCAGGGCTGAGCGGGAAATTAAGACTAATATGAATCAGAACTGGACGATAAACTGAAAAACTGAGAAATAGTTAAAAAGAATCAGGAGGTAGTCTTTGCCCATGAGAACAGCCAGTAAGGTAATATGTATTAGTCCTAGGTCAGGGTGAAGTAACTCTGGTCCTTAGACCAAACACAACCAATAATGTATTGTGTATAAAACTTTATTGAAATAAAACTATGCTTAGTCATTTATACATTATTGCTTTAGGCTATATGGCATACAAAGGCAAACATATTCATTGTATTTACTTAGACCTTTACAGAAATGTTTGCCAACTTCTGTTCCTCATTAGTATTTTCTATTGAAATATAATAAGATTCCATATATTCTTTATTCACCTTGTCTTTGCAGATGTTTTCAATATTTTCTTAATATTGAGTAAATCACATAATGTAAAATATCAAATTTAATTTCCATTGAGTTGCTTCCTTAATTTTTTTTTACTAAATAGATATAAGATCACTGCATATTGTTTTTCTTTATATATCTCATAATAAACTATATTGTTTCATTAAACCAAATATTTTTGATATTAACCACAGAAAATTAGATTGAGAAAACAGAATACAGTGCACTATAAATAACATGAAACACAATTATTTGATTTCATTCCCTTTGTTTTCCTATTTTCACTTGTCCAACAAAGACCTAAACACTGCTACTTGAAGTTAAAAATAACAGTTTAAATGTTTATCTCCGAACTAAGCTTGTTGTCTACCTTGTAAGCAGTTTTGCCGGAGATTCATTTTCTTATTTCTTATATGTTCTTTTTATGAAATAATATTTCACCATTTTCAAGTTTACTTGAACATATTTGTTGCTCTCATTTTGTAGGACCATTATTTCTTTTGAAGCTAAAGAATTATCATACTAAATAACAGGTTTCAGTGCATTAAATTTTTCTGCCCTTATTTAAAGAAACATAACAACTTTCTTAGAAATAAATCAAACTTTGGTAAAATACAGGTCGAATCATTTAAAACAAGTGGAGAATAAAACAAAACTCTAACCTCATATTTAGTATTACATTTTGCCAAAATCATGCTATAATGATATAGGAAACAATAATACAAAGTACATAAATGAACCAAAGATCACATAGTATCTGGTTTGTTACAAATTTCGCCAGTAATGAACCAATTGCTAACCTTATTTTCTCCAAGATGTGAACTCAAGAACATAGAGTTACGCGAGCAGTAATGATACTACTTTATATTTGCTTGTTCAATGGTGTCTTCTTGAAATGACATGAATAGAATACAAATAGTTGCCATATTTTCCCTATTTTTTTGATAACCTAAAGAGAGGTAATCAGACAGCCAGTGGAACTTCTCCTGTTGTCTTTTCATTGCCTCTGAAGACTAAAATAGAACCACAGTTAGTAAGCTCTAGAAGAGCAGCTTCTAAGCACATCATCACAGGATTAACTAAGATTTCACAAGACCGCCTTCACTCCCACACCCCTTCCAGCTTGAATAAGAAATAGGCTCAAATTCATCTGAGCACAGAATTCTCTGAGTCAATGATTATTATGAAGCTTGAAGGTAGTATATGAGCCCTAAACAAAGCCCATTGGGTTCTCTAAACAGATGATTGCTAAAGTGGAGAAAACCGTGCCAGGATACTGCAGTAGACGGGTGGATGAGTTAGGGAAGAGATTCACATATATCCCCCTGGAATTTCAAGGTATATGAGAATGCAGAGGCTAAGAGCTGATTCTCTTTTACAGATATTTGAAAATTTAGATTCCGGCGGAGCAGCGTGCAATGACAAGACAGGGCATCATTTGAAGTGTCATGTATGTCCAATTTTTTCATGTAAGAATTAGAGATGAAAGATAAAATGCAGAATGCCCACTGAAATTTGAATTTCAGGTAGAACGTGAATAATTTTTAATGTAACCACATCCTAAATATTGCACGGGATACACTTACTTTAAATAAGATTTCCTGTCTATCTGAATTTCAAATTTAAATGGATGACCTTTAGTTTTATGTACTTGCTAAACTTCTCAAGTTAGGCCCATGAGTGAGTTAGTTAAAGTACTGCTATCTGCCATGGCAAGCACATTCTAAAATGCAATATAGTTCAAGGACAATTGAAATTTATTTCTTGCTGATCAAAATTACAAGTAAGCAAGCAGCTTACTTTAATTGGACAGAGGTTTATTTCAAATTCATTTCCATCGTTGTCAAATGTGCCTTTGAAGATATCTGTGGCTAAGAAGACAGATGTGAAAATTCAATACTGTAAGTCCCCGACTTGCAAACACTCGAGTTGTGAGCTTTCACAGGTGTACTGCGTAAGACTCAATTTGTGGAATTACAAATAAGTCCAATTTATGAATGTTCTCCTGGAACAGAACTTGTTTCTAAGTTGGGGACTTAATGCACCATGGAGAATTACACATAGGAAACTCTTATATGCCCAGCAGGGCACATTTGTATTTCACTAGCTAGAATTCAACCATATTTTCATGTAGAATTTAGGAAAAGCTGAGCTGTGTGCCCAGAAAGAAAAGGTAATAGGTTTGGAGTATAACTCACCCAATCTCTCGTGGACTGGGTTCCCATGTGCCCGAGGAAGCTCTGCACATTAGCTTACCCCAAGATTTCTTTATAGGATCTCATCCAAGAAGCATCTTCCCATGGTGAGGGGATTCAGCAAAGATAGTTTGTGTTGTACACCCCGAGGGAAGGGAAAATAGAGACGGCTGGAGAGGGAGGTTAGTGATTAAACAGAGTGATAATAACCCCTTCAGCATTGGGGGTCCCAATCAACAGTGCCTAAGAGTCACAAATGTAATCTAAAAGGAATTCAGCATTTGAACACCAATAACACCATCATTGGTCTCCTCTTTCTCTAGTGCTTTTCCTTACTGTTTAGGAAACGGCAATTCAGGAAAAGAAGAAATGATGGGGAAACAATATATTTTCCCATCAAGGTTGCAGGTCAGGACCATCAAAGTGAAGAAAAACTGGGAAGACAAAATCTTTCAGTTGGATGTCAAATAAATATATTTGAATTGGATCAATCAACACACACAAAAAGGCCACAAAATAGTCATGTCTTCGCAAATGTATTCAAGGTTCAGAGATGGAACACCCAAAATTAAGGTCGAAGACAGTGATTGTTTAAAAAATTCATATCCTGTTTATAACTCATGTCTGTATCATTCCGATTCCTCAGTACCCTGATTTCAGCGGAAACCGAGAAGTCATCAAGTGGGCTTTTCTTAATTCCGGATGTGCCAAGTCACAAATGATGCCTATTAGTGATCAACATGTGCTCCTCAGAAGCAAAACTTGTTTTTTTTTTTTTTTAATCCTATTGAATCTGCAACAGCCGCGTGTCTTTTTTTTTTTTTTTTTTTTTTTTTTTGTACCGGGAATCAAACTCGGGACCTTGCGCTTGCCGGGCAGGCACCGTGCCGCTGAGCTATATCCCGGGCCGTGTGTCTTATATATAGTGAATTCCAGCCAGGAACAGCTTAAGTGCACAACCAGATGGACGCTTCATGTCTGTTTTCGGGGACAGACTGATCCCGGGGGCCAAGTGCTCTAGCTTAAGACTTGACTGTAGGGCGAAGAAGACAGAGAGGAAGGAGAGTTGTGAAAATTGGCAGTATTGCTACAAATCAAAATTACTAATAAAAGGCCACAGTTGTTCACCTGACATCATTGACAGCACATAAAATTTTTCTGGGTTGAGCCTAAAATGTTTTAAATCTCATACAAGGGTTATTAAAATTTAACAGAGTAATTACATTTTTAAGGTATTGTAAGTTTTTCTACAAACTGCTTTGCTTTATGTGAAACTCACATGATCCAAAGATAATTTTTTTTGTTTTTCGCTATAGCTCGTGTTTCAGATAATTCTCCAGATTTCTAAATGACTAGAAAATAACACTGGCAAAACAATAATCAGGCAAGCATACTCATCAATATACCTCTGTCACTTGGCACTAATTTGGGAAGATGTTTGCATTTAGTTGTGCACAAAATAGATATTCAATAAATGTCTTATTTATTAATATAGGAATTTTAATTCTATACAAAATTAATCATTTCCATAAAATTATTGTTAGAGCTAAAATAAAGAGGAAAAATACTGAAAGGAAATAGATCATCTTTTACATTATTATGTTCTTAGTACTGTAAGAATCTGTTTATTTAAAAACAACCCATATGCCAGCAATTTTTATTGTAACTCTCACACTACCTCTTTAAAAATCATTTTTAATAAGTTAATTTTCAGTTGCTAGAAAAAAAATACACATAGTGGGTGTTTGATAATTCTATCTGATAAGAAAAGTCACCACCATATTCTACTTATTTTAAGTAACTTGGGAAAGTAGTAGACCTATCAATAGCATATACAATTTATCATTTGTGAATTAATTTGTAAACTTTATTGTCTTGGTAAAACCAGAGTTACAGAACACAGACTGACCTCTCCTGGCTTCCCGCTTTCCATAGATTCAGGTTCATTCATGTCGTGCAGCGCTTGGCTGACGCCAGGCAGAGGCAACAATAGAGTTACAAGCATGGCTGAAAACGTGGGTGTGAGACACAAGTTTCCGCCCTTCAGATCTTGGCTCTACTAGCTGCGGGTCCTATGATGCTCAGCAAAACACTTAGCTCTCTGCACTTTATTTTCTCATCAGTACAACAAGGAAAATACAATATTTACAGGATAGGTCTACTGTGAATACTCAGTAACTTAACATATATAAAAACACCTAAAAAGTCTTAGGATATTGTAAGCATTACACACTTATTAGTACTTCTCACCTTCAGGATTTGACATATCTTTGTTTTTCTGTTCTTGCTTGTATTTGACTTTTGCCATTTAAAATGATTTTAAATATCCAATAAAATTGCATTAACTACATTTCCAATGTGGTACAAGTAATACTGCTATCTAATTCAAAAACTGTTTCATTATTCCAAATGGCAATTGTAGACAAATTAAATAATTCCCTATTTCTTCCTTCTCACTTCCCCTGATAACTTTTAACCTATTTTCTTTCTCTGTTCTAGACATTTCATATAAACGGAGTCATGTGATATTTGTCCCTTTGTGCCTATTTATTTTATTTAGCACAATATTTTCAAGGTTCATCCATGTTGTAGCATACATTAGAATTGTAATCTTTTTTTTTTTTTTTGTGGGTACCAGGAGTCAAACTCAGGACCTTGCACTTGCCAGCAGGCACTTGTACCACTGAGCGATATCACCAGCCCTTTTTTTTCCTTTATGTGGGTACCAGGAGTCGAACTCAGGACCTTGCACTTGCCCGGCATGTGCTTACGCCACTGAGCCATCTCACTGACCCTGTAATCTTTTTTAAGATGAAACATTTTGTTTATCCATCTGTGAATGCACATGTGAGTTGTGCAGACTTTTTGCATATTGGGAATAATTATTCAACTAATATTAGTGTATCAGTTAGTGCTCACTAGAAAAACTAATTTAATCCAAGATACACAAATACGTAAGGATTTACAAGACAAGCTTACAATGGGCGCCCACAGAGTCAGATGTGGAAGAGTGCAAAAGGTGTGTCTGTGCCTGGAGCCCCCTGTAGTGTCCCATGCAAATCCCATATCAGGAGACCAAAAGATCTGAGCTGGAAGCCAGGAGATGACATTCAAGATGAAGACTAGAGTTTCTCTGAAGAAAACAGAAGTCAGCCTTCCTTCTTAATTTCCCTTCTATTCCATTCAGGTGACAAACTATTGGTTGCTGTCACTCACACCCAGGATGGGTCTTGTATCTCCAGTAAATCCCTTCTGTCACACCCAGAACTATGCTGGTCCAATTTAGTTGGACATGTCTTACTCAAGTTGACAGAATCGGTTAACTATCGCAATTGGTATAAAAACATCTGTTTGGGTACCTGCTTTCGATCATTTTGGTTATAAACCAAGGGATGGAATGACTGGGTTATATAACAGTTTTATATTTAACATTTTAAGGAGCAAACATATTTCATTTTATCTTCCTATCTTCTTACTAGGAATATAAAAGACTTCTTGTCTCTCCCCAAGCTGACCAACACTTGCTATATTCCTTTATCTTAACCACTTAAAACATGTGAAGTGATACTTCCTTCTGGTTTAATTCACATTTGAATGTATGTGTCCCTCCAAAACTTATAGCACAGGGGAAGATCACCAGCAGAGAGACACCCTCCAAAGTCCTGCCCCAGGGCCACCTCTGGGCACTATCTCCTAACAGCCCATTCAAGTGTGAACGTGGCTGAATTAATTCACTGACCAATGCAGTGACCCTGTGATCCAAGGGTCACCGTCCAAGATTCTCTTAATCCAGTTGACAATTAGTATTAACGTGGACACCTGGAAAAACAGTCCTTCAAAGGGAAGGCAACTAAAGAATTATCCAGACAAACAGAAGTTAGCATTCATCACCACTCAACTGACTTCACAAGAAAAGGGAATACTTCAAGTTGAAATAAAAAGATAGCAAACAGAATGAGAGAATATGCAAATGTAAATCTCATTGATAAGGTAAATATATCACAAATACAAATAGTATGGTAATGGCATTGAGTTTATTCTAGTTATCTTAGTTCATTTGTACTGTTACAAAGATAGTCATTAGTGAATAATTTATAAACAATATCAATTTATTTCTCACAGTTCTGGAGCCTCATTCCAAGGTCAGGGCCCCGCAGTTTGTCAGATGGAGGCTTACTGTGTGCTTCAAGATGATACCTCTTTTTATCCCTTCCCGAAGGAGAAGGCGTAGAAGGGGGAGAGCCGTCTAAGCTACATAGAAGAAGAGATGCGGAGACACCCAGAGATATCAACAGCAGATTGTACACTTTAAAATCTTTGAAGACATTAGGTCTCATGTTATGTTTTAAAATAAAATTAAATTAGAATCATTTTTCACTTCTTTATTCTTTCTTCCTACTGTAGCCATCACCTCTATTCCAGACCTGTGGGTAAATCATGACCATTTTTCCTATTTTGTTCATTCTTCCTTCCTTGTTGCAGAGTGCTTGTGATTTCCATATGAGTCTTCTCCAGTGTGTCTAGAGCCACTACTACTATGCTGAAACCACTGAACAGCCAGACTTTAGAGGTCTGTCAGTCCTCTAAAGCTAAATCAGAGAAGACCCAACAAAAAAACAAACAAAAATCAGCATTAAATCACAAAATCAACACTAACTTCTGTTTAAGCATATCAAACATAAAATTTTAGGAAAACTAAACTCAAGAAAATTTATCGTTTTAATAATAAAAGAAGACAAAATATTTAATAAATTTTAAGAAAAACTATCTAGAATTTGAGAATAAAGCCAAAGTAGATCTGCACAATCTTTCAAAGTCATACTGGCATCTTGTCTCCTAGATCTTTGCAAGCACTAATTTTTAGGTAGGTTTATGTGAATTCATTTGACTTGCTGTTTATAGCTGAATCTAGAGTCTGCCCTTACCCGTTAACTTGCAAATATGTGTCTGGTAGAGAAGTAATTTTTCTCAGTCTGATAGAAATGATAGCCTGAAAGGTTATAATTTTGTTGCCTTATTGAACATTACCCAGTTTTGTGTCTGTGTTAGCAATATTTACCCCATTTTTATCATGATCTATAAATATACATACAAATGAGTCTGTGGTGTCTCAACTTGGCTTGGATAGAGTAAATTTCCCAGAATTTCTTTTTCAGTACATTTCCCATAGGGTGGGCTGTAAGAAGCTTTTCTCATGGGAGATGGAGGAGGAAAGGGAAGCGGGAACCATTTGGTAGCATGCACACATGCTTTCTCAGTTATCTCATCAAACACCAATCTAGAGGCTGCTGTGAAGGGAGTTTTGCAGATGTAAATAAAGTTCCATTTCTAATCAGTTATATTTACAGTAGAGAAGTGCTCTGCATGGAGCTGACTTATTTAGTAGGAAATCCTTGAGGCTTTAGACTTCCCGTGAGGATGGAGATTGGCCATCTGAGGTTCCATCTTGCTCCTAATCATTCTCTCTTGGTAGCCTATGAACAACAAACTTCGGACCACGGTCATGGGTTTCTCATGTGTTTGTGATCTTCCCTATCTGACTTTTTGACCTCCAGAATCTCAGATTTGCTTAACCAGTTCCTGTAACTTGTAAGCCAACTCCTTGAAATAAAATAAAGGTGCACGTGGCGTGCGCATGTGTATCTACATCCGTACTATCTTACAGATTCTGCTTACCTGGCTGGTACGCCTCATTAACTGGTCAAATAAAGTTTGACATGTTTATTCTATATTTATATAACTCATCTTTTTTTGAACTATTAAAAAATTTTCCTCCAGGAGTTCTACAATGAAGACCAGCAATTATTCTTTGTGCAACACTAAGTATACTTACTTTTTAGTAGAGTAAAAAAGCGAATATTGGGTCTCTTTGAAACAATTTTTTCCATGATGTCTAAGTCGCTAAATAAAGTTGTAATAGTGATGCTATTAAGGAATTATCATAAGTTATTATTTTATTATTATTATAACTTAGAAACTAAGTTAACTACCTTCCGATTTACTATATGGAGCTCAGTTAAATTTAGGGATAGTAACTTTTACAATGTTCCAAACAAGGTACTCTAAAGCTAAATGCTCCCTGACAACCACTTATTTTGTTTATCACCCACACATTCCAATTGCTTCTGCCAGATGTAAGGAAAAAAAAAAAAAAAGGATATAATGACCAGGTAGACAGCTCTGGTCAAATGCTGCATCCTATCAGTTGAAGTCAACTAGATGGAACAATGTTTAAGAAGCAACTCTGAGAAAGGCCAACTATTTATATTAAGTATTTCTGTCAATTAAGTAAAAAACATGATGGGCCGGTGAGATAGCTCAGCGGCATAAGCGCCTGCCTGGCAAGTGCGAGGTCCTGAGTTCGACTCCCAGTACCCACATGAAGGAAAAAAAGGGTCAGTGATATCGCTCAGCGGCACAAGTACTTGCTGGCAAGTGCTAGGTCCTGAGGTCAACTCCCAGTACCCACATTAAAAAAAAAAAAAAAAAAAAAAACAAGTAAAAAACATGACTCATGATGACTCTTGGCAGCTAAAAAACTGAAAGAGATTATTTTTTCCAAATAAGTCCCTGGAGAGTTGCAGTCGGTAAGCAAGGATTCTTTTAAAACAGCCCTTGAGATTAGAAGAGGATGAGTTAAGAGAAGAGCAACAAGGGAAAACTGGAGGAAATGATAGTGAGGAAGAAAAGGGAAAGAAATGATTCAGATGAAAAGAGAGAAAGTGACAGGGAATAGATTTTCTTTTAAATCACTGACCTGCACCACAAAGAGGAAAGCAGCCAGTCTGTGGAATTTTCTGGTGGTGACTCAACAGTGGCATGATTAGTTGTATCTGAGTGACAGACATGGTTTGCAAGCCAAGTAGGGCCCTTCAGTAGACGGAGAGGGCGTGGTGGATAGAACTGGCAGCCCACCACTCCTTGTGACTGAGAGAGGAAGGGTGTAGTCTGTTTGCACTTATCCTGCATTTCATCAGTTCCACTTGCAATGTTTTCATTCACTTAAAAAAATGATGAAGTGATCCCCAATGGGTGTGTTTCACTTTCTACACAATAAAGATGTCTGTTTGGGGCTTTCTGTGTGTGTGATGCTAGAAGACTAAATTTTCACCAACCGCTTTTTCCACATTACGCAGGGAGGGTATTCAATATCCCAGTGGGTGGCTCCCTCAAAGGAACCAATTTTGGAAACCCCCATCTAGAAAGCCATTTTAGATTTTTATGGTTCTTTTCATTCAAAGATCTCAGGGATTGCCAAGCAAAATAATGAGAGTTCTGAGAACAACACAAGGTGATTGCAGACAAGAGTTGCTGATGTTTGTTAGCTGATGACAAAACAACAGCCCAAATGAGGGTACCATGAAATAGAAAATAACAAGAGAAGCAAGAATTGTTTTGCCTCAAACTAATGCTGGAATCTCAGGAAGTTTTGTATATTTCTGTCCTGAAAGTCTCATTATGATTAAACACAAAGTAATACCTCCTTATTAAAATGCTGTCATTCACTATGCATCAGTTTCTATTGAAACATCTTTGCCAGGGCTCAAATTTTCAGGTCAAAATCAATTTCTAAAATGTATATTATGTAATTCTGAGTACTTCATAATGTTTTCCCATCAATAATCACAAACTACCTTTGGTGGATATCAATTTACCTGTGTGAATCATTGTCAGTTTGAGGAGTTAATTATGCAGATGGAAATTACTGAGTTTTATTCAGTATAAATTGAATTTTCAGCAGAATATGCCATTTGACTTTATTTTTCTCGTGGATTATTAAGTTTGTCACATGGGAGGAGAAAAAAGCTTAGCAAATAGAGCTTTATGTTCTTGAAAGATCTATGCTTTATTTAAAACATGAATTTTTCTTCATTCTCCAAAATATCTTTTTGTATTTCACTACACAGTTGCTAAATTCAAGTTGGCTATAAGCTTGAGAGTTTTTCCAGGAATAGGTAAAATCAATTAGTGTTGATCTTACCCAGCCACTAGATGCACAAAACAAATATCTAGAATATTAAATACACTTCCTCTGAGTTCCGGAGCTCAGACGCACAATTTGCCTCTTGTGACCTAAAGAGCATGTAATCAAATGAGCTGCAAGAAAAGCTCCTTTTTTGTAATATTAATAAAGTCTTTGCCAAGTTGTCTCTGTTCCAATTCTTTAGAAAAACCCTCATATCCATATTTTAATACATTTTAAATGCTGAATCTAGAATTGGAGACCATTAAATGGTTTGTATTTACTCTCTTGAATTTCAAAATGTAACCAATGCCAAAAAGCCTCTGGGTGTATGTTCAAAATTTGTAAAAATACATAAAAACCTACTGAACCAAAACCACAGTGGAACTCACGATAACTTTCCAGACAGCATAATTCACTGCTTAGTCACTGGGGAACGCCAATCTTAAAAGATAGATTTTACACCAGGCCAAGAAGATCAACAAAAATAAATGGTCCTTGGATCAGGAACCAAAGAAAAGCCCAATACCATTGGCTTTAAAGCAATCCTAATACTAATGATAATAAGGATAAATTAACCGTATACTTTAGTGAACCAACATTTGAGAGACTTTTTAAACTTTCTGCCTTATGGAAATGATACAGAATAACAGAATATTAAAATATGTGCTAATAGCTATTGTCTATTTGGTATACATTTATGTCTACATCTTTTCCTGCTTTCATATTAGATGAGTAGAGAAGCCATATTAATTTATGTAGTCAAATGAGACAGTTACAGTGAGTTACTGACTCTCTCTTTGAAAGACCACTGCACATCCCAATTAATTTATCTACAAAACACAGCCTAGGAGAAAGAGTCTAACTCCGCATCACCATATGCAGACTGAGGCATCGCCTGTCTGGGCCATTATTCCGCATCTTCTCTTCTGCTTCTGCTCTTCTTTGCTTCCCCCAAGCACTATAGTATTTCAATTTGCTACTCCCTCAGCAGTTTGATTTATCTTTTAAGAAGTGATAATCAGAAAGGGGAAAGTGGTTACTAAAGGCTAGGAAAGGTTTGGGGAGGAGAGGGATAGAAGGAGGCTGGATAAGTTTCCAAAATTCAGTAAGATATGAGGGGTAAATTCTAGTGTTTTACAGCATAGTGGTGTGGCTATAGTTTACAAGTTGTAACATGTTTTGTAAAGAACTGGAACAAAGGATTAGAAGATTTCAAAAACAAAGAAGTAATCATTGTTTAAGAAGATGGAAATAATTGCCCTGAATTGATCATTACACATAACATACATGTTTCCACTAATCGCATGGTACCATCTTAATAAGAACTATTATGTAACAAATTTTAACTATATATACATATATAAGTCTAATGAAGTATAATGTGGGTATAGATTTTAGGTGGCTTAGAGAAAATAGGAACTCTCTCATAGTAAAAGGAATACAATACAGAAAGACACATTGTATATAAATTTTGCATACTGGATGTTGAGTTCATCTACTATGCCATCCTGTGACTTTCCTCTGTAACAAACAAAACAGAACTTTCATGAAAAAAATGTATAAAAGTCTATTCTTGTGAGTTCAGGTAGCTAAAACCAAAATGAAAAAGTTGACAGAGTAAAGGACAACAGCAGAGTCCACGGCATATTACAAGAAATAAACAAGAAATAATCTATTACAAGATTACAAGAAATAATCTATCCTTGTTTTTGTCAGAAGTGTGGTCTTAGGGAAAAATAAGATCGTAGTCTTTTAGCCCCATTTGATAAGGGCAGCCACTGCACATACTCCCACATCACTCACAAACATATTAATTTGTGACTATAAATGAATGAGATGTATAAATACTTAAGGGGTAACACTTAGACTTATGCTCTCTTTTTTGCCCTGATTCCTCTTTCCCCCATCCTCTTCTTCACTTTAAAGTGGTAGGAGTATCAGCCCAGGGTACGAATAGATCATGAAAGTACAGTTTAGAGCAAAGAACTCAACTGAGAAGCTAAATGGATTTTGAAATTCATAATAAAAATAATCATTTAAAAGCTTAAAGGTTTTTCATATGTAAGATCCCTATCATACATTATAAGAATTTGTTCAGTTTGTGCTTTGGAATGACATACAGAAATTTGTTTTAGAAGAATAGGAGCCAGAGCCTTGAAACATCTGCGAAAACAGGTAGTGAAGCAGAATTAAGGAGGGCAATCCAAGAACACCTTCCCTGCTGCACAGGAGAGGTATTAAGTACATATACATATTATGCACATTCATGGACAGGGAAGAAGGAGTTTGGAAAATATTTTAAGTCAATAGTTTAAGGTCTAAATGCTGTCTGAAAGACCCCAATATATTTGAGGCTTGACTTTGGAGTGGGGCAATAGGATATAAATAGGCAGAAAGGGCTGGCAAAATACTGGATGAGAATATTTGTATCTTACTTCAAAAGACATGTCAAGTTCTTCAAAACTTCATTCAAAGCAACAGTAGAATATCAAGACAAGCTGGAGTCAGAGATTACAAAAGTCTGGGAAATGTGCTTCCATGGATGTCCCTAAGGACAAGCCCTAGAATCCAGCAGAACGCTGAGCAGCAGGGAAAGTAGAGAGACACTCAGGGAAAGCAAAGCTGCCTGGGGAGGAGGAGGACAACGTACACTGGGAGGGTCTTGGACAGAGTGGACTGGGTCCTCACGCTGGATGGAATTTGGCCAAAAGTTTGTACAAGGTGTGTTGAGCACATGATCAGAGAACACAGACAACTAAGAATGGCAGATTGGATGCCAGCCTACAGAGCTAACAATCGCTAAAAACAAGGACTATCACAGCAGAGGGAACCCAAATGATGGCACTAATGTCAGACACCCTCCGAGGGAAAATTATCTCTGCCCATCTAAAGTGACATAGTTCTCTCAAAATTTCTAGATTCAGCACATTATACAACTGGGAAATGGAAATTCCACAGCCAATTGAAGTTCACCTATTAAAATATGAAGATAACATTAATGCATATGAACACACAACTGAGTTGTGAATGCAGATATCTATCCTCTCACAAATGTGCTTCGAAGGTTCTAGAAGACAGCATTTTTATTATCACTACTGTGATTTGTGAGAGAATGGGTCATTTAAATGTTACCAACCGCTGCCACTTCTAGCAGCGGAAACCATTAAGTTATGGTCGAGCAGGGTGACAATTACTGAAACAGTTGGTCAACGTGGTCACAGAGTGTGTGGGGACATCTGTCCCTGACTTCATGTGACTACAACAGAAAAGAGAACATGTTAATAAATTCTTCCAATTTTCTTCATTTTTTTTTTCTTTCTTCATATGGAAAATTTAAGTAAGTGTGATGGCTTCCATGATAGAAAATAAACTTTCATACAGTAATGATGTGTAGTTGTATCTCCTATTTATATATAAAAGTGTCACATTCTGGAGCTTGTGGTTTTGGAGAGGATTATAATAATTACAAAATAAATGCTGCATCTTACTGCATAGTACATGAAAAACTATTGAGATTATCTTAAGTAATCTAACATCTTATGAATGTATTTCAATGAGGTCACAAAGAAAACTAAATGAGAAATATTTTCTCACAATTGTCTATATTAAGATATTAAATATACTTAGGAGATTTGCTCTTATACACTGATGCCTACCAAAAGTTTGTTATGCATAAATATGTAGTATGTACATATACACATTTATCATTGTATTTCTTAACCACAAATAGAGGAACCTTTATTTGACTAACTTCACCAATTCTTAGACCCATGAAGATTCACTGTAAGTGCCTCGAAGTATCATTGTGGCTCCCTTCAACCATCTGAAAAGCACTAGAGAATAAGAAAAAAAAATTGCAGCTCTTGATGACGTGCCTAGCATAGACTTGTCAGAATCAGATAATGGAAAAGGAATATCTATTTCTGTTTCAACTGTTTGAGAAATTGTTGTGTGGAGCTGAATATAACTTTATAACAAATGTAAACCAAATGAAATGCTCAGAAAACAGTGCCAATAGCTAAAGAATCATAATTGCATGTGGAGAATTTTCAAAATTCTACAAATATGTTACAAATATTGTTCCAACATATGGCCCAATTGCCAAGTCTTATAAAAAATATAGTCTTCCTTGAATGTTTTGAAGAACACTTGCAATGCCTATGTTCAGTAAAACTCATTTTTCTGATAAGTTTATTGTATAGAACTTTCCCGTTCATAGTGTCCATTTACTTTGAAATAAAGTTTCACACAATGTCCATATCAGTTGTGAAACTATGCTATTCTTCTCCATAAGAAAAACCATGAGGTTTTATAGTACAAAGGTCACATTGCGACATAATTGCCCTGTGTATCTAAATGTCTTCACAGGGTCAGTGAGTTAGCTCAGCAGCATAAGCGCCTACCTGGCAAGCGTGAGGTCCTGAGTTCGACCCCCGGTACCCACACACACACAAAAATGTCTTCACAATATAACCCAGTCACCATGATGAAAATAATCATGAGGTGGTCTCCATTTTTTGCAACGCTACTAAAATAAATAAGGTCCCTGACAGTAATGTTCACATGAGAAACAGCTGCCAGACTTAGGACTACATAACGAAAATAAAAACTTTTAAATATTTTCCTATATTTTTGTTATTAAACTTTTACTTTATGTCTCCCAGAAAATATAATTAAATATCTTTAAAAGATTGGGCCGGTGAGATGGCTCAGCGGCATAAGCGCCTGCCTTGCAAGCGCGAGGGCCCGAGTTCGACTCCCGGATCCCACATACGAAAAAGGGGCCGGTGATATCGCTCAGCGGCACGGGTGCCTGTTGGCAGGCGAGGTCCTGAGGTTGACCCCCCGGTACCCACAAAAAAAAAAAAAGATTAATTACTAGTAAATGAGAAAAAGAGAGCAACAGAGAGAAAAA
The DNA here is from genome assembly GCA_028451465.1 of Erethizon dorsatum. NCBI lineage: Eukaryota > Metazoa > Chordata > Mammalia > Rodentia > Erethizontidae > Erethizon > Erethizon dorsatum. The sequence continues at coordinate 10,492,537 of CM051828.1, read as the reverse complement.
TACTTAATACAGGTTTTATTTTTTTAGATCAATTTATTTTTCTGATTTTGAATTATATGCACAGAGAACCAAGTCCAAATCATATTAAAGAGTGTACAATAAAAAATAATATTATTTTCCACTCCTACCCAGTTTTTCTCCCCTAAAAGCAATCATTACTAGTCCCTTGAATATCTTTCCACCAACGTATTATGCATGTGTAATTAAGTACATGTAGATTTCTTCTTTGAAGCATAAATATTAGCAAGATATGGAGTTGTTTCCACATGTGATTTTTCTCTTTATCTAAATGGGTCATTCCAATTTAGTACATTTTAAACTTGAATAATTTTAAAAATGTTCTACATGATATTCCTTGGAAGAATTTATAATAATTGACTTTTAGAAACCCAGTGTACATTTTTACTGCTGCAATGAGTATTCTTATGTGCATATTATCCTGTACATTTGAAAGTATAACTGTAAGATAAATTCCTAGAAACTGAATTACTAGGACAGAGAATATGTGTTTACACTCATGATTAGATAGCGAAAGCTGCTTTTTATTTCATTTGTATCAATTTATGCTCACATTAGAGGTATTAAAACATCCCTTTTCTCATTCTTTAGTGTATAGAACTATTCATTTATTACCATTTTTTTTTTTTTTGTGGGTACCGGGGGGTCGACCTCAGGACCTCGCGCACCAGCAGGCGCCCGTGCCGCTGAGCGATATCACCGGCCCCTCATTTATTACCATTTTGAAAGTGTCCAAATGAAGTTACTTGTCTACATCTAAAAAATAAAAAAAAGCAAACATGTGGTACAGTTGAAGATTTATTTGTATGTTTCCTTTAATAAAATCAAGGGCCGGTGAGATGGCTCAGCGGCGTAAGCGCCTGCCTTGCAAGCGCGAGGGCCCGAGTTCGACTCCCGGATCCCACATACGAAAAAGGGGCCAGTGATATCGCTCAGCGGCACGGGTGCCTGTTGGCACGCGAGGTCCTGAGGTCGACCCCCCGGTACCCACAAAAAAAAAAATAAATAAAAAAAAAATCAAATATTTTGTGCAAATTTGAATTTTTATTGGATAAACAAAATTATGACATTTTTCACAGAGCCAAGATATTTAAGACTAATAATTTTCTCTAAATTTCATCATTTCTACAAATAAATAGAAATAAAATAACTTCAGTGTGAATAAAATATAAATCAGTAGGAATTTATACAGTTCTGCATGTATATTTTAGAGGCACAGAACGTGAATAATTTAATTTAGGATCATTCAACAAACACCAATGATTTAATTCTGTTTTTTCTAAAATTATGTGTTTGCTCAATATTTTATCTTTTTCGTTCTCTAAAATAAGAAAGCCTAGGAGTTTAGTTCCATCCAATAAAGCACACTCTTGGAAATTAAAAAAAAGTTTTTCACAAAAATTTTAGTCATTCAAATATTTGCTTCCTTTTAGTATTTTTCTTGAAAATTTGGTAGATTTCAGCATAAAAACACCCCTGGCAATTTTAATACTTGGGAAATTCTGATAGTGCAATGCTAGATTAAAAGTTACCTGCTCAAACATATTTTCCTTTAAACAAAATCACTTTAACATTTTAAAATTAATTAAAGGATTAGGTTGATATATTTTTTCCATATAGCAATGCCCCCTGAGTAACACCCAATGCCTTCACAATGTTAACATTTTATGTGTATGTGTCATTAACTTTACATCCATAAAAATAAGAACTTCTTGAGTATTTCAAGATTTTTGTAAAAACAAAAGATCTTTCACTGGGTACATACACCTGTTTATATACTATTTAATTTTCTCATGGTTAGCTAAATTTAGATTTTTTTTTTTTTCTGAGAATGTGTGGTATTCATTTACACATTCAGAGTGGCTTTTGCTCCAATACAGTATTAGCAGTTTTAACCTTTCTTATTTTTCATTAATTTGTTTTTATTAGTATGTGTTTGTGATGCCTAATGTATACACTGGTGGTGAGGAATTGATATGTGTACATGTCACATTTCAATCCTTTTTACTTCCCTAAGTTGGAATTCCTTGAGCATCAAAAGGAGTCTTTTAAAGAAGTGCTCAACTTATATTTGTCTCCCTAGAAGAAAATTTATAAATAAGGCTGAACATCTTCAACCAGACTGCAGTGGCAGTGAGGGCGGAGATGTGGTGGGAGTACCGGCTTGATATATCTTGACAGCCGCTGGGTGAGGAAATAGCATGCCTGACTGAGGGACAGAGACCCGAGGTCTATTCCTCTGAAGAATGGCGATGAGGCCCTTGGCAGAAGAAGAAAGAAGGGAGTCATAGCACTGGAGAAAAATAAAAGAATGAATAAATAGCCCGGGTTATACTGCCACTGTGCCCCTGACGCCACACCCAAGGGTCCGTAGCCCAAGAAGAATTTTGAAGAAAGCTTTTACAAAACACTAAGGCATAACAGGCCTCATAAAGTATTAATATTTTCATCCTTAGAGACTGCGTATTATACCTTTCCTTGCAGTAAGATTTTATTTCATGGAAATAGAATTTTGGAAACCTTTGAGAATTATCAGATACGAATATTCTGTAATTTGTATATATTTATTGGTGCCAATGGCTTTTCTGATAGCTCAGAAAATCTGAAAACCTATTTAGACCATCTTCATTTTGGCCCTTGCTGTTCACTGGCTGTAACATCTTTCTGCTATGATTCATAACCAGCAATTTTGTCCACTTATCTTTCTAAAAGTAAGCCTTACCAGCTCTCTTCCAATAGCGTTTTGTTCTTTCCACCAAAAAATAGAGCCCAAACTCCTAGAGTGTTTGGTAATCTATTGGTTCACATATGTATGCTATATATTTGGGGCATTAAAACCATGCTGAAGTTTCTCAAAACAAAACAAAACAAAATAAACAAACAAACAAAAAAAAAAAACTGTACAATTATTCTTACCAGTATACCGGCACACTGCTAGCTATTGTTTCTCAGAATAAATCAGGCATTGTCTCTTTTTGAAGCCACAATCCTCATGATGGAAAAAGCCAGTGAAGTCACAATTCACTACTGTCTACCAAATTTACCAGACTGTTTTAAACTCTATTGGAATTATTTCACTACATGTTTGTAACTTTCACTAGACTAGCAGTTAATTTCTAACAATTTATTTGCATATTTATTTTTCTAATGCCTACCTGAAACTTGACCCAGAATAAATAATCAGTAAATGTGTGTTGAATGGACTCACACACAATAAAATAAATATAAATGCAGCACAACCACAAAGAACAAGTATTTTTCTCTGGTAGAAGGCTGCCTGATTTTTAACACTCTAATTTTATGGAATACTTGTGTCTGCATCGTATTTTTCAGCCAATATTTATATAGAAAGATTACTTTTACGTTTCTAAAATTCATTATGACATTTTATTAACAAAGAAGTGTGGGGAAAAGATAGGTCCCAGAAAGAATTGACACAATGTCAGAATAACATAGACATTTTAAGAAACACTGATTCTCAACAAAGGGGATATTTACCTTAGATGTTGTTACCATTATAGTAGGCGATGTTATGAAGTGTATTTTAAAGAGCATATAAATTATATTTGGCTATCTTAAATGTTTTAAATATTTAACAGATATTCATATATAAATATTTCCCTGGGGTTCCAAGGGAATTTGGAATTTACTGTTGATGTGTAATGCTAATTTTTTTCTGTGTTTACAGTAATAGGAATTAGACTATTGATCATGGTTTCATTCAGATCATGAGATTGAAAAATAGATTATTTTCAATAAGTGAGAGTTAGTTGTATTGAATTTGATCATTATTACATGAAAATCACCATGTTTTTTATTGTGAGAAATATAAAACTCCAGGTAGCTTCTATCTTGTCTTCAAGGAACTTATAATTTTTGGAAGAATAAGATATAGGTATAAGAATGGGTGCGTAGATAGATGGATAGATAGATATTCCACTTTTATAAACATGATCAGTTCATAATTAATCTTCACATTCAATGCTAACTCATTATATAGCAGTGAAGCATGGGTGTTATTAAAGATTCTGCAGCCACAGCCCAGCTTGGGAGAGCACCATGATTATCGGTGATGTTTGTAACAGAAATATTTTTACTACCACTACCCTGGGGTGAGGGGAGGATCACAGGAGTGAAAAAGCACTTCTACTTGAGAAGGCAAATTAAAATCTTCTAAAAGAAGTGAAAGTCAAGCTGGGCAGAGTATTTGTAAGATCAGTAATGGAAAAAAGCAAAGTGAAATAGTACAAGAAGCAAAGTTTAAATGAGAAAGGATGAGAAAATACATTGAAAACAAGTAGTTATGTTGGCTGAGGCCAAATACATTCTTCTCGTCCTCAAAATGGCAACAAAGGGCAGCTCCTAAAAAGCCCCTTTCAGTCTGACACATTATGAAAGGGACAGCCCTTTTTTTCTTATGGAAATGGACACTGTAGGTAAAAATTGGCCTTCACTGCACCAATGTTTATGCCAAAACTACTACCTGCAGACCTACAGAATGCCTTGCCACTGTCACCATACTCCACACAGTATTCCTTTTATTTTTTATTTTTCATTGACACGATATTTGTATGTATTTTTCAGGTACAATAAGGTAGTCTGAAGCACAACATTACCTCTGATGAAGATCTCACCTCATAGAAATGGAGCACACAGGAGACCACGCTCATGGAAGCCACTGGTCTTCCATTCTCTCCACATCCTGAAGCAGCTGGCTTGACTGGAATGGGGAAAAGGCCTTTTGGAAAAGCTTGGTTGTAGAAGCAAGTAGGTGGTGCTTCCTTATAGCCCAGGAACAAGTTTCTCCAGAAGGCTGTGTGTGCTTGGAATCTGCTTTGAATGATGTGAGTTTTTTCTCCAAAGCCAAGATTCACAAGTTCCAGAAAGAAGGGGGGAAATGTCACTGTACATTATTCCGCTTAGTAACCCATTAGCAAAATATTTGCTCCATGTTACCAATACCCTATGCTCTGCTGGCCTAGATATTTTAGTTCCAAGGGGAGGAATGCTTCTACCAAGAGAAAAAACAATGATTCACTGAACTAGAAGTTAAGACGGCCGCTCAGCTAATTTGGGGTGCTCACGCCTCTGAATCAACAGATGAATACAGGCGTCTCTGTGCTGGCTCCAATGATTATCCTGACCCCCAAGGGGTGGTTGGCCTGCTGCTCCATGGTGCAGAGTATGTCTGTAATGCAGGAGGTCTGTTTTAGAGCTTCTCTTAATACTACCACATCTTGTGACATGGTCAGTTGGAAACTACTACTCAATCTGAGTAAGACTTCTAATGGCCCCGAACTTTTATGAATGAAGGTTTGAATCAGCCTACCTGGTAGAGAGCCAGGAAGAGCTGAGGTGCTTGCTGAAAGCAAGGGAATACAAAAAAGGGCAGAGGAGGAATCTCACTGCAACTATGTGTCCAGAAACAAGGATGGTAATTGTCATGAGTATTTTATCGCTATTTTGACATGAATACCTTTATGTGTGTATGTGTATGTACTTATAAGAGACTATGTAGATGTGTAATCAGATACCTTTCATTTCTCCTCTCTCCTCTCATGTAACATAAGATATGTTGACTTTTACACCACAATAGTGAAGAATTATTATTATATCATAGTATTTAAATTATGGAATATCTCAGAGAAGAGTAAACATCACTCAAGGACTTTATTTTCTCTTCTAGGGAAGGGGTTGTGTTTGGGATTGTATACATAACAGTTGTATCCACATTGGTGGAAGTACACCTTGCTATTCTTTTATTTTGAGATTAAGTATAGTTTCAGAAGATACATATGGATGCCAAGTTAACAAGAGCTAGGCTTATGTTGGTTAATTTTAAATGTTAACTTGACTGGGCCATTGAGTGGCAAGATATTTGGGAAGATATTGTGGGTATGACAGTAAGGATGCCGTTACTGATCTTAACATTCAAGTAGATAGACTGTGTGATCTAGGTTGCCTTCTCTGGCATAGGTCAGTTTCATCCAGTAAACTTACTACCCGAACAAAACAGGGAATGCCTTGAGCCTGAATGCTTTCGCTAAGATAGTGCTCTTCTACCCTGGAGTCCTAATTCACACCGTCAGCTCTCCTGTTTCACTGGACTCTGGTACAAATCAGAACTTATACCATAGATAGATAGATAGATAGATAGATAGATAGATAGATAGATAGATAATAGACAATAAGATAGATAGACAGACATAACCACAGGATAAATAATATATAGGCTGTATATCAATATCCTATGACTATTATTTTTTCTGGAGAAAAGAGTGTTCATAGAGTTCTTATCAATAAAATTGGGTACAATTGAACTTTATGTCCTTTTCCCCATTGTCCTGTGCACTTCATGGCATATCAAACTTTGCTCGCTCCCCTTTGAGCACTGCTGGAACTTGAGTCTAGATATAGGTGTAGAAGCAAAGAAGCAATACATGCAGATTCTGAGGAAAATCGGCAGTGCTTTCTTTGCAAAATGACTTACAGCACTACCATCACCAGTGCCTCAGGCAAATGGAGACTTAACCTGCCTATAAATGAGTGCTTTACAGCATGCTCTCAAAATTTGATATTCTTGATATACATACATAAATATATGCTGCATTCTATTATTTAACATCTTCAAAAAATTTCTGAAGACGTTAGACTCTAAGTTGTATTGGACACTTTGAAAAATCACTGGATAATAATTAAATATTTTCTACACTTTCTACAAAGTAGATAAGTCGTATTTGACCACAAATGAGTGAAGAGGAAAAGTGAAGTCTCAGATGGAACTTGAAGAACTTATTTGGTAAAAAAGACCAAGTTCAGCAGCAATGTAATACATAATCTTTAGGTGATTTATTTTTATCATATATATAAATTTACTTTGCCTCTTCCTGTATCTGTATCAGGGATTCATTTCTTCCTTCCTCCTCTCAAACCAGTGTCCTATGACAGTACATTATTCCCTTTATACATCAGGAATTACCCATTGACTTCAGCATGATTGCTTCCTGTTTTGTTTCTCTAACAAATTCATCTTCACCACCTCTTTGCTTTGGAGCATAGATACACATCAGTATACTTATTATATTATTTTTGTCTCAACTCATGTATTTATAGAAAAAAAAATTTTGTTTTTGTATGAAAGCTAAAGATATAGCACTATACTAGTTAAATAAAAATGAGAGAGAGAGCCTTTCTCTGTGAAACCCTGTTATAGTTTCCATGTGAAATGGAAGATTACCACATTGCAACTGTTTTTCATGGGAGAGACAAGTATGTAAGTTTATATAACTAGTTTTATGAGGGGAAATACAACGTGGGACTAGAGATGTGACTGTAGTACTAGTCCCATTTCTGTCAGACTTCCAAGATGGCCTGAAAGTTGATGCTTCACATGCCCTGTAGAATTTTTTCCTCTTGAGTCTTCGCCAGATTTGCGGATATGATGAGCAATAACTCCCATGATTATGTGGCATTATAATGTTAGAGGGCTTTTACAGATACAACTGAATTTCCAAATCAATTGACTCTGAATTAACCAAAAGAGAGATTATCCTCAGTGGGTCTGAGTTAATCAGATTCTCTCTTAAAAGAAGTCGAGGACGTAAAGCAACAGCAGACATGTTACTGCTCTGTTGGCCTTGAAGAAGCAAATCACTATGTGATACCGAGGGCCAGGCAGCATGAAATGACAGGTCTCTTTGGGAGCTGATAGCTTCGGTCCTGCAACCGAGCAAACTGAATTCTGCCCAGAATGTTAACGAATTTAGAAGAGAGCCTGAGCCCGAAGTGAGGTTACAGCTTGACTGACATCATGATTTTGACTTTGTGAGACATTCAACATAGAATTTAGCTACACTGTTCCTGAACTTCCACCTTATAGAAAATGTAAGATACTAAATGCTGTTATGTAAGCACCTAAATTTGTAATAAGATTCTATGCAACAACAGAAAATTAGCATACCTTACAAAGGGAATAATCAATACCACAAAATGGATTCACCAATGCTTCAATGAAGGTAATTCTCCAAACCAATAAGAAGACTTTGCTAAGTGTTTTTTCTTTTGATTCTAACTTATAGTGGTGATTTCAAGCACTGCCTGTCTTCTCCAAAGAAAAGTGCTGCTAGAGACAGCTGCCAGCACAAGAGACAGACAGCCGAGTCACAGAGAAGAAAAGGTGTCTCGGCTCCAGTGAGAGCTTCAGATGGACAGGAAGAGCAAGCCAGCTTTGGGTGTTGCCACAGGCTTCCTTCTGCAACTTCAGAGTTTACATTGTTCAGACTTCACTCATTAATTGTATGAAATCAATAAGCCAATGAACTCAAAATGATTTGGGCAAATCTGTATACATACTGGAAAAATGTTCTTTTTATAAGAATTCCTTTATTTGGTGGGACAATTACATGTGGCCAGCAGGTGGGCCCGTGGGTGTGACCTGTCAGTCACAAACATCCAAGACACATGTACCCAACCACCACGCCTGGAACCAACCAAACAATGCCATCTCCAATTTTTTTGGTGCGAGATCAAGCAGGTTTTTGATAGGACAACCTAGACCTTTGCTCAGAATGGGGGATACAAATGGTGGCAATTAACTTTGTGGCCACTTTTCGATCGGCCCACTCTGCACTCTGTAGAATGGACTTCTTTTCCTATCCTTAATTAGCCCACAGTTACTCTGCACAGCATAATTCTCTTCCTACCATTAACACCTTTATGAAATGTAAAACCAGCTAACTTTCACACATTTCTTGTCTAATTCTTTGTTCAGGACAGCAAGAACCTGGAATCTCCAGAAGGATCCCACAGCACCCCAGACTCCAGTAACAGGAAAAATTTCTCTCTAATAATGTTTTCTTTCTATTGCAAATATGGGTGCCTAACTTCTTTATGTGTGAATTGGAGAGTGAAGCAACACACACTTGATTACTTATTCTATACCTTCTCATGCTGAGTAGATTAGAAAACTTTCAGGTTTTGCTTTGTTTTTGCAATATTGCACATATGTGCTAGGCAGGCACTCTATTACTGAGCTATGTCTCCAGCTCTTTTTAAACTTTTTTTTTTTTTTAATTTTAAGACAGGTTCTTTCTGAGTTGCCCAGGCTGGCCTCAAACATGCAATCCTCCTGCCTCAGCCTCCCAAGGACCTGGGATTACAGCATCTACCAGCATATTCAGCTAGGAAAGTATGCTTATCTTATTCCTTGGCCTCTTGCAATTGCTTTGCTTACACAGCTCAATACAACTCCAAGTTAGTCTGTGATAATATTTGAAATCTACTTTAAATGCCCTATATGTTTCAGTGGAATCATTACAGTTTATTTTTGCGTTGATTTTAAATATAATCATTCAATTCCACTGCTGCTAATCTTTCCATAGTTCTCACCATTCAAATAGTGCTATTCAATGCAGTAACCATCAGTCACATGTCACCATTTAAATTTGAAGTTAAATTAAAATAAGTAAAAATTATTTCCTCAATCTTGCTTAGCCACATTTCAAGTGCTGAATAACCATATGTGGCTAGTGGCTACTGCATTACACAGTACCAACTGTGGAACATGACATCATTACAAATAGTTCTATTGGACAGTGATGAATTAAGTCCAGATTCTCCAACATTACATTAAAGATTTTCATAGTTTAAGCTGTCCTTTGTTTTTAAATCTCGTTTCCCTCTTTCTGCCAGATTTAACCACTGTTCCATGCTAAATTACTTGCCTTTTACAATTTATGTATTATGGAAATTCTGTACATGCCACCTTAATGTTCATTCAGTTCACTACTTGTCTACCTAGTTCTCCTAGTTCTTTAAAATTCAGCTTCAGTGTCACTTCCTATGAATTACTTTCTCTGATATCCTCGAGCACAGGTGTTTCTTCCTCTGTGCAGCCATAATAGTTTTTTTTGTTTTTTTTGTTTTTTTTTTATGTGGGTACTGAGAGTCGACCTCAGGATCTCGCGCTTGCCAGCAAGCGCTTGTGCCACTGAGCGATATCACCGGCCCCTTTTTTCCTTTATGTGGGTTCCCGAAGTCGAACTCAGGACCTCGCGCTTGCCAGGCAGGCGCTTATGCCGCTAAGCTATCTCACCGGCCCCCGCCATAATAGTTTTGTCCTGTTGTAGAGCGTGGGTCCAATTATAGATCATGAGTCTCTGGAGGAAAGAAACCTTCTTTTTTACCTTTATATCTTTTCTCACTGCTGGTACAAAATACCTGACACCCAAAATTAAAGAGGGAAAGGTATATTTAGCTCACAGTTTGTGGAGATTTCAGTCTGTAATCAGCTGGTTCCAAGGCAGGGTGGCACATGGCAGAGGGGCAGCAGTTCATGGTGGTGGAAGACAGCAAAAGCAACAAGAGCAAAAAGGGGAGGGAGCCTCTTTTCATCCCTTATATTGTATGCAGGCTACCCACCCTAGGGCAGGTGTAGCACTGACACCCCCAATCCCAGCACTAGACAATGAACAAATCACAAACTCTAGATTCAGCCACCTTGGAAAAGCTCACCCCCCAAGACCCCACGAGGCTTTGGGGGGACATGTAGACACAAACCATAACAATACTCTTCACACCAAACGTGTAATAGGCACTAAATACTTATTATTTTATCCATACATATGTTTATTTTTCACCTGGTATCTGTTGACTGAGTGATATTGGGGTATCAACTTTATTTACTAATTATGTACAGAAACCAAAAACCCACATGACTAATCAAAATTTGACCATATAAGAAGTGAGCTATAATAAGAGAAAGGAGAGTGAGAAGTTGCCTTAAATAAGAAGTGGCTTGGTAAATAGTAAAACATATGAGTAACTTACTTTATGAGAATTTAAGTTATCCTTGAAACCTCATACAATCATCATTCCATCATGAAAAAACTAGTGTCACAGGTGAAAAACTAAATATGTTTATTATATATGTATATATGTGTGCATATATGTGTATTTATATACACACAGACTTATATGTATTTATTTACACACATATGTATATCTTACACGATTCTGCAGTTCTTGATACTTAAAGAAACTGAAGGTAGTCAGAAAATTCAGAAAGCCTGTGAATTTTCCTGGATAATTGGGGTTTGGGATAGGGGAGAGCACACCTTTCCTGTTCATTATAATTCCATCACTATATAGATAAACCAGCCTGAATTTATATTTACTCAGACATTTTCTTGCATTCCTATTACACAAGTCTCCACTATGTTGTTCTAATTTTTAAAAATGGGTAGTTGGAAAAACAAAAATAAATTAAAAAATGTGTTATTTGTAAATATTGCACTTACAGGTATGAATAAAAATATTATTTCTCTGTCCAGATGTGAGTCATAGCTTTTGTTTGTTTGTGTTGGTAGCTTTCAAAAATAAATCAAAATTCTCTAGTAGCTTCTTCTGGCAAAAACAGAAGAGCTCTACAGAGTTCAGCCTAGCTGGCTGCTGTCAGTCACAGAGCTGGGAAGGCCCTCTAGCACACAAGGCCATCTGAGCGATGCAGAGCGTCCTTTTCAAGGGTCTTGGAACATGTAGTCACTTGGCTGCCACCAAATGTTTCTAGAGGAAAGGAATCCTCAAGTCCAATAGACCAGAGGGGCTTTGGACTCTGCCAAGAAGAGTGACAGAGGCCATAAAACTGTCTGCTCTCCTCTTCTGCTAAATGTCTCGCCAGAAATCACACAGACTCGGAGCTGTTGAAAGTACAGCTGCTTTATTTCAGACTACAGCATTCAAGGGACGCTGCTTCCTACTCTCTCACTCCATCTACTGGAGTTAACTCAAAACACTGATCTAGTTAACACTCAGCTAGGAAAATTACATTCCAGAGTGTCTTCTGTTTTGTTATTATTTTCCCTTGAAAATAACATCCTCAAGGAACATAGTCTCTCTCAGCAATTTGAACACATTTGTAAAATAGTTTTGAAGGAAATGAGTAATGGACAGGCCAAATAAAATGAAGTTCATTCAGAATAACACAGCCACTTTTGAGCTCTCTTCCAGAATAGTTTTTACTGTTTACTATTTTTTTTCCAGAATATTACACCTTTTCTACTTTAACTCTGTAATTTGCCATAACTATATCAGTTACCTGCATTAAAGGAATGGGTCTTGGATTTGAAGTCAGATGATAAAAATTCAGTTTTGACCTGTACGCTTTCATAACAGATTCACCAGTATTCTCAAAATATCTGGGGCAGATGCTCTTATGAGGTTTCCATTAAACATTCTGGGGTGATAGAAAAGTCACTCCATAATACAGTTGGCCCTGGGAAAATGGATGACAGGTTTGCATCAAAAGTCTTCCTGACATTTAAAAAATTCTGACCATGATATTTTAATCCTTTCACATTAAAAGAAAAAAATAGGATATAACTTGAAAGAATCTTCCTGTAAACACCACTTCTCCTGAGTGCTTCTGGTGGGATATCCATTTCCATATTTTGCCCATGAAAATCACAGATCCAAATATAGGGCAGATGCGGTTGGCCCTTCTTATCGGCATGTTCTAAAATATTTGTTAGACGATGATATCTGTACTGAACATGGACATAATTTCATCTTGTCATTATTCCTTTGAAAATAAAGTAAAACAATCATTTACAGGACATTTACATTGTATTTAGAATTTAAGTAATCTAAAAATGATCTCAAGTTTATACAAATATACCACTTCATATAAGGGACTTCAGCACCCATAGATTTTGGTGTCCTCAAGGGATGAAAGAGGAATCCTGGAGCCAGTGCCTCACATATATTCAGAGAAGATTACATCTACACTGTCCCTTCCTAGAGAACCTCGGCCTTTGCTTCTGACTCTTGCCATCTCTTCCTGTTTGCATCTTGAATTTGTCTCTGATATTCTTGCTTTTTAATTGAATAGACTTGCTTTTCAGAGCAGCTTTAGGTTTACATAAAAATAGGACAGAATGCTCCTATATACATTTGCTACAATTGATGAACTAATACTGTCAAGATATTGTCAATGAAAGTCAGCAGTTTATGTTAGGGTCCGTTCTGTGTTGCACAGCTTTGCGGACTTTGACAAACATTTGTCATGTACCCATCATTACGATATCATCATACAGAATAGTTTCACCATCCTAAAAACCCTTTGCTGCACTTACTCACTAAATTGTTTTATACCATCTCCTCCAGCTACTCAGTAACCACTGAACTCTGCTGATTCTATAAATTTGCTTTTTGCAGAATGTCATATAATTGTAATCACAAAATATATCACATTTTCAAAATTAGCATTTTCACTTAGCAATGTACATGTAAGCTTCCACTGTATTTTGGTGATTTAATAGCCATTTCCTTTTATTACTGAATAAGCATTTTGTGTTATGAATATAGTTTGTCTATCCAGCTACCTGTTGGAGGTCTGAGTTGCTTCCAGGTTCTGGAAGTTAAGAATAAAGCTGCTATAAACTTTAATGGGTATGTTTTAGAGTGGACATGAATTTTCACTCTTTTGGGTGAATGTCTAAAAGAGTGATTGCTAGACAGGGTGGTTAGACCAGTTAGCTTTGTGAGGTAATTCCAAGCTTTTTTCCAAAGCAGCTTCATGAGCGGCAATGAATAATAGATTTTTCTTATTCTAGGTCCTCATCAGCATTAGGTACTATCAGTGCCTAACGGATTTTGGTACTAATCCTTGGATTTTAACCATTCTAGTGAGGACATAGAAACTTATTTTCACTCCCTACTCTAATGCCTCTCAGAGCTTTACTCTGATCTTTTCGTTGCTGACTGGCCTGAAGACCACTGTGAAAGCAAGAGCATCCTAGTGAAAGCATTCAGCTTTGTTCGCCTCTGTATCTCCAGTGAGGACGAGGCACGGTATGCAGAGTTTCCCATCATTGAATGGGTTCTCCTGACCTCAGTTGTCCTTTCCTCACTGTCCTTCAGTTAGTCTCTGTCCATGTACACCATTCTGAGCTCTTCTTTGGAGGTGTATGGTCGTAGACAACTCACATAACTGGCCTGTATATCCACTTACTTATCTCAAACAGGAATTTTAATAATCTCCTGGACAATCTTACAAGATTTTTATAAAGATGAAATGTCTAAATGTGAAACTACTTTACATGATGTAAAGAAAATATCCTTCCCTCAGTCCTCGAATACATAGCAGTCCAGGGATACAGCTCAGTGGCACAATGCCTGTCTGGAAAACGCAAGGTCCTGAGTTCAATTCCTGGTACCAAAAAAAAAAAAAAAAGAGAGAGAGCTTCCCTGACCTCAAAGTCAATTTTTCCCACATGAATGATAGTGCACACCAAACTTACATTCCTGAATAAAATGCTTACTTAAAGATAATTCTCCTCTGTCCGAAAGGGTCAAGTGTATTGTTTATGTTTTCAGTTATTTGGGGAATGCTAAAATATCAGATTATAGTTTTAGGAATTGGTGTAGACAATGATGGGTTTAGGGGTGTGATGATGACAGTAATTTGTAATCAGTGATACTAAACATCGCTTATTTGACGGAAGTACATGAAAGTACTCTTCCTGCGTTCCAGACACTGAAACAATAATGCCCAAAGCCATTATATTTCTTGCTCTGGCTGATTTCTATGATTCTTCACTTTTTGTTTTGTATTCTGAAATTTCATTTTGACGTATACTGGGTAGGAGAAATTACCACTATCCTTGAGACCCACTGAGAATCTTAAATTGATTCTTCTCCTCAGTTCAGATGGCTCCATAGATATTCCACTCATTATTTTTTCATATATCACCTCTTCTCTATTCAATTGATGTTTTTCTAGAACATCAATTAAACATATTTCAGAATTTACCACTTTTTCTTCCATGTCTCTTAACCTGTCCTACATGTTTTTCCATCCTTGCTTTTTGTATTTGGTATTTTTGTTTTTTGTTTCTTTTTTACATTGCCTATTGCTATATTTAAAGTAGAAATAGTTACTCAGAGTACAAGATATGCACATAAAAAATTCTCCAATCAATATTAGCACAAACCTTCCTTTTCTAAGAACTAAGAGACATTAGTAGTATAACTAACTTGCTTTTTTTTCCTTTTCCCTTCCTTCCTTTCCCCTTTTTCCTAACCTAGTTCCTTTCTCTTTTTGAACAATTTCTTCTCATTTCACAGTATCTATGGTACATTTTAGACCATACTTACTCTTTCAGTTCTCACACCAGCGAGATAATACAATATTTACACATGCGAGTCTGATTTATTTCACTTATGAGTATGTTCTCAAGTTGCACACATTTACCTATAAAAGTCTCAAGTTCAGGTTTGAGGATATAGCTCAGTGGCACAAGCACCTGCCTGGCAAGTGCAAGGTCCTGAGTTTGATTCCCTATACAAAAAAATAAAAATTTTAAAAAGCCTTAAGTTTATCCTTCTTTATGGCTGAGTAGTACTCCATTTCACAAAAATACCACATCTTTTTTATCCATTCCTCTGTTGATGGGCATTTGGGTTGTTTCCAAGATTACAAATTGAGCTGCTATAAACACAGGTGCACATATATCGCTGTGGTATGATGTTTTTAATTCTTCTAGGAAGATACCCAGAAGGGAAATAGCTGGGTTGAATGGGACTTTAATCTTAGCTTTTTTCCATACTGATTTCCATAATGGTTGCACCAGTCTGCACTCCCACCAACAGTGGTGAAGGATTCCTTTATCCCCACAGCCCCTCCAGCATTTGTTATTTGTTGATATCTTGATGATAACCATTCTTTCTGGGGTGAGGTGGAATCTCGGTGTTGTTTTAATTTGCATCTCTCAAATGACCAATGATGTTGAACATTTTTTTCATATATTGATTTTCCATTTGTATTTCTTCTTCTGAGAAGTGTCTATTCATCTCAGATGTCCATTTTTTTGATTGGTTCTTTGAATTTGGGGAGGTCTGAATTTTTTCAATTCTTTATATGTTCTAGATAGAAGTCCTTTGTCTCAGGGACAATTGGCTAAAATATTTTCCCATTCTGTGGGTTGTCTTTTCACTTTGTTGGTGACTTCTTTTGTTGTGCAAAAGCTTTTTAATACTGTGAGATGCCAGTTGTTGATTCTTTGAAATGTTTCCCGTGCAGTTTGGGTTTTGTTCAAGAAGTCTCTGCCTACCCCTATGTCTTCAATGCTTCTACATACTTTCTCTTCCAGTAGATTGAGTGTTTCTGTTTTAATATTTAGACCTTTGATCCATTTTGACTTTAGTTTAGTGCATGGTGATAGACATGGGTCTAGTTTTAGTCTTCAGTGTGTAGAAAGCCAGTTATTCCAGCACCATTTATTAAAGAGGCTTTCTCCCAGTGAACGTGTTTGACCCCTCTGTCAAAAATAAGGTGGCTCAGTGTGTTTGGAGTTGTGTACGCATCTTCTAATCTGTTCCACTGATCCTCAGGTCTGTTTTTCTTTGTTTTGTTTTATTTTGTTTTGTTTTTTGCCAGCACCATGCTGATTTTCTTTCTTTTTTTTTTTTTTTGTGGGTACCGGGGGGTCGACCTCAGGACCTCGCGCGCCAACAGGCACCGGTGCCTCTGAGCGATATCACCGGCCCCTTTTTCGTATGTGGGTTCCGGGAGTCGAACTCGGGCCCTCACGCTTGCAAGGCAGGCGCTTATGCCGCTGAGCCATCTCACCGGCCCCACCATGCTGATTTTAATCACAGTAGCTTTGTAATATAATTTCAAGTCAGGGATTGGGGTGCTTCCTGCCTTGCCTTTGTTGTCCAGAATTTTTTTTTGCTATTCTACCTCTCTTCTGTTTCCAAATGAATTTTAGGAATGTTTTCTCTAGTTCTGAGAGTTATGCTAAAGGTATTTTGATTGGGATTGCTTTAAATGTGTAGAACAATTTTGGGAGTTGGGCCATTTTCACTATGTTGTTTCTTCCTCTCCATGAGCGAGGGTTATCTTTCCATTTTCTGATATCCTCTTTGATCTCCTTTTTCAGA
This sequence comes from Erethizon dorsatum, assembly GCA_028451465.1. Lineage (NCBI taxonomy): Eukaryota > Metazoa > Chordata > Mammalia > Rodentia > Erethizontidae > Erethizon > Erethizon dorsatum. Next base: position 10,475,578 of record CM051828.1, on the reverse strand, counting down.
GTACTGTAATTTTCAATATATAGACCTTCTATTTCCTTTGTTAGATTAATTCCTAAGTATTTCTTTTTTTTTTTTTATGGTATTGTGAAGGGTGTGGTTTCCCTAATTTCTCTCTCAGTGAATTTGTTGTTTGTGTACAGGAATACTATTGATTTTTGAGTGTTGTCTTTGTAGTCAGCTACACAACTGAATTTGGTTATTAAATCCAGAAGTCTTTTGGTGGAGTTTTTGGGTCTTCTATGAATTTCTCTCTGCCAACTTCTAGATAACTTCTGACCATCTTAGGTTTTTGTTTTCGTTTTGGATTTTTTACAACTATCAGGTGATAATAATTTTGGCTACACAAATGTTATTCAAACTTAACCATGACTGCAATTTAGGGGACACTTTCTCTCTATTCAACATAACTCTACAGGTAGTTTCTCTGTTGTTCACATGATAGAATAGAGAGGGGCAGATATTCTTTTTATTTGCCTTCACTTTAGTAGTGATGCTCTTAAAGTCCTAAATTAATGCAAGAAGACTTATTTTTTACCTTGGTAGATTGGTACAGCCTGACTTTTAATTTCTACTTCTCTAAAGTTTCAGCCATCAAAACTGAAATGCAGATTTTTGTCTTCAGGGAAAAGTAGCATTAAATGCTCCCTTACCGTTTTGGTTCCAGGTACATTTTGCCCTGATAATTTCTTAATACATTGTGATCTCTTTGATGGCTTTTCAAAAGTTCTTAAAATATTTTTCCAGCATCTGTTGTTGGTTTGAAGGGGAGGATTGGTCAGAATACCCCAACTTACAAAGCCCTGGATGCAGAACAAGACATTCAATAGTTTCTAAACACATTGCTTAAACTGACTTTGAATCTAAGTCTGATTCAAAGTGGAACGTGACACTTTGAGAAAACAAACCTAGCCAGAAATTAAATTCATGAACCAACCCCAGTACCTCAGAAATAGTGATCCCATTATTCTGTAGCAAGTATGTACTGGCAAGATCTTTGCAATGTGCCTTTTAGGGAAACAAAGTACATTCGAATTTTTAAAAAAACTAACTCTACTTGAAGAGACATTTAGCACTGTAGGTACAGAAACAAGGATACCTCTCAAGAATACTACAAGATCTTATTCAAAGAAGCAACTCATGCTAGATTTACCATGGTAAAGAATGTAATGGAGCAGAGTAACGTCAAAACACTGCTAATAATCAGAAGAATTTAAGACATTGACCCTAGTACTGACAGTAAACTTTTTAAGTGTCTCTGAAAGTTTCATCAATTTCTTAATGATAGTGGATGTGGCATTCAACATTACAGCTTCACTCTATACCATTGATAAGTTTAATTTTGTTATATACTTTTCCTATATAACTTTAAAGGAAATTACGTATATCACTCATATCTTTGTTCAAAGTCATTTTTAACCCATCTTTTCAGATGCTGCAACATCTCAAGTTAAATAATGTGCCAGATCCTAAAGGAACTTAGAGAGATTCGTTTTCTTCCAGAATGTTTCCAAGCTGGATTTATTTCTGGCTAGCAATACATACAAAGTAAGGTACAGATAGATAGAAGGGAAAAATATGACAATTGCTTGCTCTATTTTATGCTCTGAGCAAAAGCATGGGACACTGATTCTTCAGCAGAGATATCAGTACTTTGGACTCTGTGTAATTATGTAATCCACACATTTCTTTCTGTTCATTCTACTCTTGTATTATAAAAAATTTGTTATCCTAACGTTGACCTCTAAAAGACTGCACATTAAAATACAGACATCAAGGTAAAATGGCTTTTCAGTAACCTTCATAGGAACCTTCATTACTTGAAAGTCTTTGTCATCCACTTTCTTGATCAAAATAGGTAATGACCTGTAAAGCGGCCAAGAAATTTGTGTTCGGAGAAGATTTATCCTGATGGACGAAGGAGCCCATGAAGATTCTTCCTGGTGAAGTGTGGGCGGATAATTTTATGCGACAGCCGCATTATGGATGAGGCAATATGAACATGAAGTAGTCCACGGCATTCACTGCTATCCAGCTCTGCTGATGAAAAAAGCAAGGTGTGGTTCAACACTATCTGAGTTGCCAGGAATTTTTGGCTTCTCCTGTAAGTTGGTCTATATGAGAATACACTAGAGGTTCTGGGAAGAACGACATGTCATCGTTGGCAAGGAGACTTCCAGAACTGGCCCCAGTGGGTCTCACTAGGCTTCCAACGCCGCATGAAGAATGGAACTGATGCATGGAATGGCATGCAGCCTCATATGTTAAAACCTGAATGTCGCTCAGGAGCTTTATCAGGAACTATAGATACATGGACCTTGTTAAGATCCCAAGCACTGAAAGGATCTTTTGTAACATGGTGCACTGTGTAACAAACACTGATGTCATCAGCAGGTTCAGATCTTCTGGGAGTCTGCATTCTGTCAAGGCTCTTGGCAGAGATTCAGGCGGAGAAACATTTACTTTAAAATGATTAATTATTCCCAACTCGATTTTGCCAAGAACCATGCTTTTTGTCCTCTCTTTTTAGTCATTGATCCTGAAACACTTCTCAACTTGCTTAGCTTGCAAATTAACATGAATACTTTCAAATATATGCATACTTGATTAGTCCCCTCCTCCCCCTAGAAACTGTTCATGACAGATTTTGTTGGACAAGCATAGTGTAAATATCTATTTCATTAGTATTATTATTTGTATGGTATAATTTAATTAATCCATTTCTAAACCACATTTATGGGCCAGTTGGTACTACCGGTATTCTGACAAATGACCTTGATTTGATAGGGTTTTAGTAATGCAATTACTGTAACAGTGCATAGCTCTACATATCACACAATGATGCCATTAAATGTTTTTACAATAAATAATAGAATGATCGAGTTTTTCCCAAGACACGTGACCTGGATCAAAGAAGGCAAAAATCTATATACTATGTTAAAATATGGAAAGTAAAATACAACTAAAAATTTTCAGGCAAGTGAAAATTCAAGAAGAGAAAGAAAGAGACCAGAAGCACTGTGTTTGGGGATATTTGTATTTATGTGCTTGCATTTGTCTCTGCGTGTAGTGCTTCCTAAAATAAGCATTTAGTGAAATGATATAATTTATCAATATAACATTATGCTTTGATATAAATACATATTTAGGGTTCAGATTTCAAAACAGTTTTCTTTTAGTTATGGATGAGAAGGAAACAAAATTAAACAGTAGGAAAGTATTTTTGAAAGGGTCAAATTTCTTAGCCTTTTCCATTTTAAGCAAGAAGACTACCTGTGTGGGTCAAGTTTCTTGAGAGAAACAGAACTGATGGAATGTATTTAGTGTGAGAATCGGCTACCAGGATTACGGAACTGACAAACCCAAACTCTGTTGATTCGTGTCCCATGTCGAGTCCAAATCTGGCAGTCCACTGCATAACCAAGAACTCATACTCCAGCTCCCCAACTGTGAGGAAGGAGAATTCTTTCGTTCTCAAGAAGGTCAGTCATTTAGTCTATTCAGGCCTTCAACTGATCAGATAAGGCCCACCCATGATGTGGAAGGCCATCTGCTTTACTTAGTGTACCAAAGTAAATGTTAATCTCTTCCAAAAACATCTTCAAGGAAACACCCAAAATAATATTTCATATAATATGTGATGACCTTGTGGCCAAGGCAAGTAGACACATAAAATTAAGCACCACTCTGTCCAAAGGTAATCATTTACAAGCCATCCACAAAGTGGCGGGACTCAATAGGAACATTTGCTGCACCAGGAGGTAGCCAAATACATATTGGCTCAAATTGATACCATTTGCACCTCTATTTTATTTGACTTTATTTTTTTATTAGTACACGTTTGCAATGTGTGAATGCACCTCCCCTTTGGAAGGAGTCAATTTGCCCAAGATTTTTCTCAAAGAGCAAGACAAGTGCTTTGTTGTGAGAATTATTCAATATTGTACAAACTTTCAAAGTACCTGCCAAACTACCAAATTCTCAATGATTATCACATTCTCTAGTTAATTGTAGATTTTCAGTCATTTTTTTCCAAATTGTACTTATATATACAAAGAAATTTTTAGCTGGATGTGGTGGTGCATGCCTGTAATCCCAGTTACTTGGGAGGCCAAGTCAGGAGGATCACAATTTCAAGGCCAGTCTGGAAATCTTAGTTAGAAGTAGTTCAGTGGCACAGCACTTTCCTCGCATGCGTGAGGCCCTGGATTCAATCTCCAGTACCACAAAAATTTTATCTTTAAAACTTAGAATAATTGCTAATAAAACTTCTCTTTAAAAATATTTATATCCTTGAATAAATACAAGTATTTTATGTCGACCATTACTGACTTTCTCTTTTAGACTTTAGTGTGTTTTCATTTCTTAGTATATTCAACAAGTATTTACAGAGCATCTAAATCTCATTTTAGGTGTGGTGATTTGACAGTGAAGAAACAGAAAATTTCCTATGTCATGAAACTTGTGAGGGTATTTGATAGTTTGCAGCAGGATTTCAGACTGGCTTCTAAATTGAAATTCAGCCATTGCCTTTTTTATGAATAAAATTGTACTGGCACACAGTCATAATCACTTATATATGTATTGTATTTAAAATATTATTCTCGTAGGTATATAATTACTCAAATGTTTTCAGAGGGCAGGACATCTGGTAAACATGATTCACCTTTTTATGGTTTATTCTATTCCAGTGATGGTGAACCTTTTAGAGACTGAGTGCCCAAACTGCCACCAAAATCCACTTATTTATCACAAAGTGTCAACACTGCAATTAAACCTGAATACTGAGGTTTTAGTTTAGGAAAAACAAGTCATACATTAAAAGAAAAACACAATAAAAGAGTTTTGAATGATACAAACAGACCGCTGTAGCACACATGCCATAGATTTGCCACCACCAATCTATTCAATCTATCTAATTCATCTGTTTAATCTTGTCTCTATAACTTTCTCTCCTTCAACAAGTATTTCATGCATTACAGAGAAATTCTAAATGAGTCTTCCTGTCTCTTCTATCCATGGTGGTAATAGATAGATCCCTGTGAAATGCACCTGTATTACATGACACCACACTTGAATTCCACCACAGATAATGACACAGTTAATACATAAATATTTTATGAATAAATAAATGGTGGCCCCTAAACTTGAACACCCCACTGAACAAAGAGATGGCCCTTCCCTCCACGCACACCACCACCATAGCCAACCCTTTTGGTGAAAATATGTCTCCAAGAGGCAATTATTCTTCCAAAATTGTAAAGCTGAAGATCTGGTCTCAGTAGTTCAATAAGAACCTCCCTAGATCCAGCATTCAATTAACGCACCTGACTTCTTGCAGTGTAGGAGACTTTGAAGTGACTCTGTCCCCCTGGGAAATAAGCTTCACTGGAATTTCCTAAGGCTACCTTCTTTCTTGTAATTTATTTCTCCTGTTATCTTCTCATGTATCAGGGGACCAAAAAAAAAAGTTTGTTTACAAGGTGAAAATTTTAAAAGAAACGACCATAGAAAACCCTATAAAGGGCCGATGAGATGGCTCAGCGGCGTAAGTGCCTGCCTGGCAAGCGCGAGGGCCCGAGTTCGACTCCTGGAACCCACATACGAAAAAAGGGCCAGTGATATCGCTCAGCGGCACGGGCGCCTGCTGGAGCGCAAGGTCCTGAGGTCGACCCCCAGTACCCACAAATACACACACACAAAAAAAACCCTATAAAGAGATATCTCAAGCATTATTAAAAGCAGTATTTCTATTAAAGTGCTGATATATCATAACAGATTCCTAGTGAATATATTTTACCCACATAAAAATAAGTGAGAGTAAAGGAAATGCATAGAAACCAAATGTCTTTTTTCTTATCAGCTAAAGTCTTTGAATACATTGATGTGTAACACACTGATTTAACATTAGCTGTGTACTAGCCTCCTGATGAAGGCAGGAAAGAGGACTGAAATATAATTTTGTCACCTCACACATGGCATCTTTTGAAAATAATGGAGCAATGAGACAGGCCTCAAAGAAGAAACCAGAAAAATGAAACTATATCCAAGCTGCATTACATCCATTAAGGCATTCATCTTCTGGTGTTTTTATGTCTGCCTTGTTACCAGTTTTATTTAAACTGCAGAACCAGCGGGTGGAGGCCACATCTGCCTCTGTATTGTGCATAGTTATCCACACGTAAGTACTTAGGAAACATTTTCTAACAGTCATGACCCAAAGAAAACAAATCACAAGTAGCAAATTCTATTGCACTGAATTTATTACTACTTATTACTCCCCCCAGTATAGATTACTATTTTTCAATGTCTCACGTTTTTATTTAATGCATATTTCGGAGCAAGAAGCCATTTCTCATCACTCTGAAACACTGTGCCAGCTGGTTTGATGAAACTGAACGTCACATGAGTTTTTACCTTAATTCTTCTTGATATTTTGTCAAAGTTTAATATATGTCTGTCACAGGTATGGTCTCACTTCTTCAGGCTTTTTAGGTTTGGCAGGTGTTTGCATATTGCTTTAAATATCATTTCTTTTCAACATAGGAAAACTTCCAAAACTTGTGAATAATCCAATTTCATACACTTCTTTAAAGAAGTTCACACTTGCTTACCTGTCTGATAAAGCTTCCTGAGAACTGTGGCTTACTAATCTGTAGACTCTTTTACCAGAATTTTAACACAATAAAATATTAGTTCCTACAAATCTCAACACTTCTGAATCAGTTTTGATAGAATTTTGAACAAAAGCATTGATGATTTCATTTTGATGAAAACATTGTAATTCACAGGGTCTTAAAGCTTACTTAAAAATCATACTTGATTCTCTAGGTTTTGTTTTTTAACGGACTATTTTTAGAGCAGTTTTAAGTGCACAGAAAATTTTAAGCACAAGTTAGAGATATTTCCAATGACCTCCCGCAATCTCAAATGCATAAACTTGTCCTTTATCACCATCATCCACTGAAGTGGTATATTTATTAAAATTAACAAACTATATTGAATCATCATAATCACTCAAAGTCCATAGTTGAAATATGTCCTACATTGGTCATAATCAGTGTTTTGTTGGACATTTGAGTTCTTTTGCTTTTCCATATAAACTTTAGAATTTGCTTTCCAGTACTTTCAAATTAACTATCTGAAATTTTTATTGGGATTGCATTAAATCTAGACAGTAACATGGAAAGAAATGACACCTATAAAATGTTGAGTCTTTCTCTCCATGATCATAGAATATCTCTCTACTTATTAGGTATTTGTTTCTGCCATTAGAGTTTTATAATTTTCTTCCCACAGATCTTGTATACATTTTGTTAGGTTTATACCAAAATATTTCATTTTAGCTGCTAATGCAAATATTATTTTTTTTGTTTCAAATTCTACCAGTTTATTGCTGGCATATGTGAGTGATTGAATTTGCACATTTACTTTGTATTCATACACTTGCCATAATTGAGTATTTATTCTGGGAGGATATTGAGCAATTATTATTTTTTCTTCTTTTAGATTTTCATCATAGAGGACTGTCAAGCATTGTGGTGCACACCTGTAATCCCAGCACTCAGGAGGCTGAGGCAGGAGGATCACCATGAGTTCAAGGCCAGCCTGCACTACATAGTGAGATCCTGTCTCAAAAAAAATAAAAATATAAAAACCAACAAAAAAGTCATAGAGGATTGTGTTATCTGCAGACAAAGAACATCTTTCTAATTAGTTTGTGTGTGTGTGTGTGTGAGAGAGACAGAGAGACAGAGAGTGTGTGTGTGTGTGTGTGTTATGACATTAGCTAAAATCTTCAGTACAGTGTAAAAAATTGTTAACAACTGGATACCTTACATTTGTCATAATCTTAAAGAGAAATTTCTGAATTACCCAGCACTGAGTGTGAGGTTTTCATAAACTAAAGGTCTTTCATAGATATTCTTTATCATAGATATCATAGATATTTTTTATCAAGCTGAGGAAGATCTTTATTACTAGTTTCCTAAGATTTCACCTTCCCATGAATAATTTTGGATTTCATCTAATGCTCTTTTCTGTATCTATTGATACAACAGAGTGATTTTCTCATTTTTTTTCTGTTGATATGATGAATTAACAACATTTTCAAATTGATTTTCAGTGATAGAAGCAGTCTTACACACCTAGCATAAATGTCACTTGGTCAGGGGGAAAATTCTTTCAGTACATTTCTGGATTTGACGTGCTAATATTTTGTTAAAGATCTTTGTGTATGCTAATGAGAGATATTGGTCTGTAATGTTTCTGTCTGATTTTTGAATTAGTACAATGCTGGCCTCAGGTAATAAGAAGTATTTCCTGTGCTTTTATCCTGAATGAGATTACAAAGAATTGATAACATTTGTTGCTTAAAGATTTGGTAGAATTTACCATTTAACCCATTCGAGTTTGAGAAAGTTAATATTGATTCAATATCCATAACAGATATAAGCCTATTAAATCTTTCTGTCTTTTCTTGTGTGGGTTTAGAAAATAGCGTCTTTCAGTCAATTGGTCTATTTCATCTAGTTAGAAAATTTGTGATCACTGTGTTGTTTCAAGTATGCATTATTGTTCTTGTAATGTCTGGATGATCTGCAGTGTTTTGTACTCTTTTATTTCTAATGATAGACATTTGTGTCTTCTCTTGTTTTTCACTAGTTGGCACCATAGAGCTTTATTAATTATTTATCTTTACAAATCACCAGGGCCAGTGATATAGCTCAGTGCATAAGTGCCTGCCTGGCAAGCGTGAGGTCCTGAGTTTGAGTCCGGGTACCCACATATTAAAAAAAAAAAAAAAAAAAAAAAAAATCACCAACTTTGTTTACTTTTCAGTTTTTTCAGTAATTTTGTCTCTAATTTCCATTATTTCATTTCTTCTGATTATTTTGGATTTAATTTCTTCTTAATGTAGCTATTTACATGCTTGACTTTAGATTTTTTCTTTGTTTCTATTATATATACATTTGATGCTCTAAATTTACCTGTAACTTCTACTTGTATCCTACAAATGCTTCTACTTTATCCTACAAATTCTGGAAAGTTATATTTTCAGAATATGGCCCAGAATATGATCTATCTTGGGGAATGTTACATGTGTGCTTGAGAATATTGCATATTTGGTTTCTATTGAACAAACTAGTCTATAGATAGATGTCTGTTATACCTAGCTGATACTATTTTTCACTTCCACCATATGCTTACTGATTTTCTGTCTATCAGCATTGTCCATTCCTGATAGAGATAGTGGATTCATCTAATTCTCTTTGCAGTTCTATCAGTTTTTGCCTCATACTTTTTGATTTTACTGTTTGGTATTTATTCTTTAAAGAATGCAGTGTTTTCTTGGAGAATTAACCCCTTTATTCTTAGTAATAATGCCCCTTTTATTCCTTATAATTTTCCTTGCTATGAAACCTGCTTGTCTGAAATGAATACACCTATTCCACATTATTTTGATTAGTATTAGCATGGTATAACTTTCTCCAAATATTCAATCTTAATTGACATGTATCTTTAGATTCATATTGTATTTCTTGTTCATAGGTACTGTTTTTCTGATCCACATTTACAATCTCTGTCTTTTAATTGGGTTATCTAAATAATTGATGCACAAATGGATTATATATATGGATTCATATCTACCAGATTTGTTACTTTTTTCAACTTGTTGCCTTTGCTCTTTATTTCTCTTTTATCTTCTACTCTTTTGTCTACCTCTTACAGCTTATGGTGAGCATTTAGTATGATTGTACTTCTACAGGAAACACATACATAATTGATTACATTGTTATTATTCTTTTAAACAAACTTATTTGTTAGATCAATTAAGAATAAGAAAGAATGAAAGTCACTTCAATGCAACATGTTTTCTTTGATGTTCTTCCTTTCTTTTTGTGATCAGAATTTTTTAAACTATATTATCTTCCTTCTTTCTGAAGAACAGTTTTTAATATTTCTTGCAACTCAGGTCTACTGGCAACAAATTCCCACAGTTATTGGATATTCTGTTCTGTTTGTATCTTTTTCTATTTTTTTTCTCATATTCATTCTCTGTGCTTTTCCATTTTTGAAACTTATATTGAATTATCTTTAAGCTCAAGGATTCTTTCTTCAGTCAAGTCCAGGCTACTAATAAGCCCATCAAAAGCATTCCACACTTCTGCTACTGTATTTGGTTTCTAACATTTCGTTTTTGTTCTTCCATGAAATTTTATCTCTTTCTTACATCATTCATCTGTTCTTGCATACTGTCTACTCAATCCTTTAGCATATTAATCATAGTAGTTTGCAATTACCAATCTGACATTTTCAACACCCATCCCATAGCTAATCTGATTTGGATGCCTGTTTTATCTCTTCAGTGTTTGGGGCGGGTACCTTTAAGAATGTCTTTAATTTTTTTTTCTTGATACACATAATGTACTCAATAAAGGAACCACTGTAAATAACCTTTAGTAGTGTGTTAAGGTAAAGGGGAAAGGAAAGCGCTGTATGGTCCTATTTTTAGGTCTCAGTATTTCAGTGAGCCTGTACCTTTGCACTGTGAGTGTTGCCAACCACTCTCAGCGCCTCCTGCTACTTAGGGAAAAAGGGTGGCTAGAGTGTTGCATTGGGTATTTTCCTTCCTACCGGCCAGGAGAGCTGTGATGATATCTTGGCAGGCCGGGCTCTGATTAAATACTTTCTCTTGAAGGAAGACCTTGTTAAGAAAGATCAAATGCTCTCAATAGTGCTAAATGTTCCTTTTCTGTTCCCTCCCATGGAAACATGAGAAAGTATTTCTGTGATACTCTGTGTGAATACCTTTAGGTAAAATACAGAGAAGTGAGGAAGCCCCCTGCCTCTATGACTGGACACCCCTGGAAATTTTTGCCCTCAGTGTCATCCATGGTGAGCCACCAGCAACTCATCAATTACATATTAGGTTCTTCTACCTCAGTCTGAGTTCCCCCCAAAGTTGCTACTGGTAAGTTTCGACCTGGTAAATTGTGATTCTTTGTACAGATATTCTTCATTTAACGACTTACCTGTTTAACAACCATTTGGACGTACAACCAAGGTGCACTGTACAGACTTCACTACCCGAAGCTCTGATTTAGGACCAGCATTCAGGGTTAACAGGCAGGAATGTGAGCGACTATGCGGCCTTATGGTGGTTTCTGCTACAGTAAGCACTGCAGTTCTGTGTTCTGCAGTCCGTTACAGTACTACCCATAAGATCTATGCACATGAAAGCAAAGCCATCAAGTTGGGGTTTCCTTTGACCATTTCTTTGTTCTGCATATTGTAATGCACATACTATATGCGGTTCCTCATTTAGCAACCCATTCAGCTGAGGACCTAGTTGCAGGAACAGAACTCAGTCCTTAAACAGAGAGTGTCTGTATTCATCTCTTGGGCTCTCCAGTTTTAGGGACAGCATTTTGTGCTGTTTCCTCACTTTTTATAAAGATTTGTGGCCAGGGGTGGTGGTGCACACCTACAATCCCAGCACTCGGGAGGCTGAGGCAGGAGGATTGCCATGAGTTCAAGGCCAGCCCAGGCTACATGAAAGAGTTCAAGGCCAGCCTTCACTACATAGTGAGACCCTGCCTCAAAAGAAAAAAAAATATTTGTGAAGCATTGTTTTATTGTTTATATTTGTTTCACTTTTACTCAAGAGGTCCGAATGGCAACTTTTGAGCTTTTTAGGAATCTGTACTCCTTTTTTAGCTTTTTAAATGACACTTATTTTAATAACATTTCTGTAAAATCCAGAATATGTTAAGTGAATGGATGGACAGGCTTTTGGATACACAATTTTTGAGAATAACCATTACATTAAAGATATATCACTCTAAGATTACGGTCAGAGACTATAAAGCTGTTGTAAATAATCTGTGCTAGCCAAACCGAAGTTTAAGTTCTTTGAAACTTGTACTCTTGTCTATGAATAAAGATACATAGGTTGGTGAAATCATTTATTGGAGTTTATCCCTTTAAAGAAATAATACATGAGTAGCAGAACAATTTTAAAGGTACACAAAGTAATTTGTACTCAATTCCTGTATGTTTGATTATTCTTACTTCTTTTTTTTATTTTAAACAGAAAAAAGTAAGAAATAACAATAAAACAGAGTTTCAAAACAGGCTAGTAGAAAAGTGACCATAATCAACACATTGCATATTGTTATATTTACAGTAGTTGTTCAGAGTACAAAATATAGGCATGAAACATGGTCCAGAAAATTACTAGCATAAAACTTTCCCCTCAGTGAACCGAGAGAAACCAGCTGTATGACTATCTTAACTGTCTTGTGTTTATATGTTTTTTCCTTTTCCCTTCCTTCCTTTCTCCTTTCTCCCATCACACTTTTTCTTTTCTTTTAAATAGTTTCTTCCCTATTCACAATATCTGTTATACATTTTGGATCTTGTTTACTCTTTCAGATTCTCACTAGTGAGACAATATGATGTTCACACACGTGGGTCTGGTTTATTTCACTTACTAGCATGGTCTTGAGTGGCATATTTACCTATAAAATTCTCCAGTTTATCCTTCTTTATGCCTGAGTAGTACTCCATTGTATAAAATACCACATCTTTTTTATCCATTCGTTGGTTGATGGGCATTTGGGTTGTTTCCAAGATTTAGCTGTTACAAATTGTGTTGCTACAAACATGGGTGCACATATATCACTGTGGTATGATGTTTTTAATTCTTCTGGGAAGATACCCAGAAGGGGAATAGCTGGGTCAAATGGGACCTCTAATCCTAGTTTTTTGAGGAATCTTGAGCTTGTGAAGGACCAGCGATAGTCTAGTTTCCGAAAGTTATGTTGGATGAGTGGGAAGATAATATAAAGAGATAAGCAAACATGTGATGCTGAAGGGCTGGCAAAGGGACGTGGTAGGACACTCCAGGTGTCAGGCTGACAATCTAAACAAAATTTCCAAGGAAATAGCACAAGAGATAGTAAAAAAAAAAAAAAAAAAAGAAAGAAAGAAAGAAACCATAGGATGCATAGAGCTAAGGGTCACCTTGACTAGAATCAAAAAGGCTGACTGAAGTCAAACCTTGATGATACTTTAGATGTTATGAAGAAAAACTAATGAGCTGTCCAATAAATCTCGAGGGTCAGATTGTCTCACCACAAGGTGACAGAGACCCAGCACTCAGCCTGACCCAGTGGGATGGGCTGCACCTGACCTCAGTTTCCTATAGGCCTGAGTGCACATCCTAAATACTGTTTTGTTTTTGTTTTTTGGTATCAGGAATTGAACTCAGGACCTTGCGTTTGCTGGGAAAGCACTGTGCCGCTGAGCTATATCCCCAGCAGTACCGGTATTTTTGAACAACTTTCCAAAAATCTGGCATATTCGCTCATATTTAAACTGACTTTAACCTCCCCTAAAATTGTTCTCACATGTACATCAGAAAGTCTCAGAGCAGGGAGGCAGTTTCTCACCCGTGGAACACAAAACCATGGTAATCCAGAAATACTTTGTTCCCAAATAATCAATGAACCATCAGAGTAATCACTGCCTTCTCTGCTCAGCCTTACTGTTTCCCTATTCTCTATGTCCATACTCCACTTGGACTTTCCTATAATCACTGGTCATTTTTTAATCACTACAGATTCACTGTAGGCATCCACACCCCCTGGAAAAGAGCATGAGAAGAAAGCATCTAGAGCCAAGGAGCTACGTCAAAAGCTGGGTTAGATTACAAACTACTAGAAGCCCTAGACTTTGAAAATGGTATCATGTTACCACTCTTAAATGTGCACCAAAATTAAATCTGTACTTGGCTATTAATAATAAAACATGTGCAATAAATCTTCAGTATATATTTTTAAGGTGTTCTCATAGAAAAGTTCTGGAAAGATTCATTAAAAGTGAACCATCATCTCTATGATACCCATGCTCTGCAGTACCCTAAGGATATGCTTGAATGCCTAGTGGGTAATCCAGCTCCAGTTTGGGGTTCATGGTTTCTGGATGAAAAAGCAATATGAATATTAACTGTGGCAATGGTAGCAAGCATAGGATAGAGAAGAGAACAAAAGGGAATGGCAGTAAAATCGACCTTAGAAGGGAATTGGTTAGAAAAGCAGAAGAGCAAGGGAAAGAATGAATCATGACTCTGGTTTTGAAAGTGGGTGCCTGAAAACCAGTAACAGCATTATAATGGCACTGCCAGAGAAGCAACGAAGAAGAGGTGCAGAAGAGGGCAGAGTTGGAGGAAGAGGAGTAGAAACAGAAGGAAAAGAAAAACAATAATATTATTATTATAGTTAACATTTATTGAGCACTTACAAGGTGCCAAGAACACTTCTAAGCACTTTATTTGCCTTTCCTCAAATATCTTGACGTGTGATTATTCACAGGAGGACGAGACTGCTTTACATGAACACATTTATGGCTGAACATATGTTCTTTGCATTTCACTTGTACATATATGGAATTTTCACAGAAATGTGTGGCTGTATTTCTCTCACATACATAGTGACATTTAAATGCTTTAGGAGCCCAAGCGGATTGCCCTGGCCACAAGAAATATAACTCATCCCTGAGCAGTTCATATTATAAGAGTTAAAATGAAGGATTCTGTAAATCACTATTGCTATGACCAGGAGCAATCTGTCTTCAATTTCTGGCTTCAAAGGATTGGATATTAGGTGATATCAGAGTGAAGCAAGTGGACTCATCTGTGTGCTTGGATTGGCCATCCTGGGCCGCTCTATGTGTGTGTGTGTGTGTCCACTCACTAAATTTTCTCTGTTGACCCAGATAAAAATGATTCACTGTAACGTATTTGCAGCAGTTTCTTGCCATTTCTTAGTGTCCTTCACCCCTTGCCCATTTTTCTTGCTAACAATTCCCTACTTGGCTTCTACTCCTAACTGTGTAAAACACTATGTAATTAACATAACCAAAATAAACCCAATACTTCTACTTACTTGAAGACCCTACTTTGATAACACAAAAGGATAACACTTTTCCCTCTCTAATTCCTCTACTACAGAAAATGGAGAATCTAAAGTATCTGCTACTAAATGCCAATAATTTATTTCTGAAAATCTGATATTCTGGCCAAGAAACATTAATTGGGGCTTATTTCCCATTATTTTTAATGATAAAATTATAATCCCTTACAGCTGAACACTGCACCCAATTTCGTAAATCAAACACGTATACACAAAACACATATATACGTATAATACATTATATATATAACATGCTATAATAGAAAATATTGATAGTATTTATGAGTCTCCAGGTAAATATCGTGAGTTTAAGAAGCACATATATAACCATAATATTTATGATACAGAATAAAAAATTCATAATAATAAATTATAAAATATAGAGCACAGTTTTCAGTAAAAAGAAAGCTGTTTCTTTACCTTAGTTGGCACATAGTAACCTTATATACTTTTTGTGTACAGTGTGATATTTCAAAACATATATACAATGTGCAAAGATCAGTTTGGGGCAATTGACAAACCCATCTCCTCAGGTATTTAAAATTTATTTGTGTTAGAACATTAAAGATCTTCTCTCCTAGCTATTTTGAAATATTCAATTAATTGTTATCAACCATACTTACTGAGCTGTTGAACACTTGAAGTTACTCCTCCAATCCAGGTCCTCCCCGCTACCCACCGACAATCTTCTCCACATCCATCCCTCATTGACACCCTTCCAGGCACTGGTTTTCTTTGAGATCAATTTTCAGATTGCACATATAACTGAGAACATGTAATAATTGTCTTTCTCTGACTAATTTATTTCACCAAATATAATGTCCTCCAGTTCCATCCATGTTACTGCAAATAGCAGAATTTCATTCTTTTTATGGATCAATATTATTCCATTGTGTATATAAGCCACATTTTCTTTAACCACTAATGAATCAACAGAAACCTTGGTAGATTCCACAACTTAGCTGTTGTGTATAGTGCTGCAATAAATATGAGAAGGCAGCTGTCTCTTCAATACTGATTTCAACTGCCTTGGGTGTACAACCACTAGAGGGACTGCTGGGTCATATGGTAGTTCTACTTGCAATGTTTGAGGAGCTTCCATTGTTTTCCTAATGATAGTATTAATTTTACATTACCACACATCAGTATCGTTAATAAACATAGATGCAAAATTTCCTGGGAAAGTACTAGCAAATCAAAGCTAACGACGCAAACAAAAAATTTTACACCATGACCAAGTGGGATTTATCTCAGGGATCCAAGGATGTTGTGACATGCAAAGAGTAAAGACCGTAATATCACATCAACACAATGAAGAAAAGCCACTATGTCATCTCAATAGATGCAGTAAAAGCATTCAGTGAAATTTAAATTCTCTTTGTGATAAGACTATTTCTAATGACGACGTATTACCAAGTGGGATAAAGACTTACAGCTTGTAGAAAGTGAAAAGAAGAAGAAAAGGACCCTGGAAAAGGTCACAGATTGTCACCAGTTGTGGAACTCAATGGTACTTACAAGGGAGTAAGAAACAGATGATTTCACATGTTCCGGTCATTTGCTGCTGCATAGCAAACTTAATGTCTTAACATTCCAGCTCATAATTACCCAATGCCTACTCCAACTTCTCCCTAACTAGTAAAAAGTCATCCTGCAAGTTTAGAGATCTTTCTTTTCAACGTATACTTTGTGAAATTAGAAGGCTCTCTGCATCAACCATACTGGTCCAGCAACATGTTCTTTGTTTATTTTGATGGAGTATTTCAAGAAAAGCAGAGCGACCTCTTCACTGCCATGATGCCTGGTATCCTCAAGGCCAACTCTTCAGTGATGGGTAAGGAGCTGCACAGACCGACATGTGAGAATTTGTGCAGATGAGTTTCTTTACTAGAACACACAACAATCTCAGGAAAGGTAAACCCCCACCTCCACTGTCAACCCGAAAACTCTCCAAATCTCCTTAGGTCTGACCGTATCCACCTCCACTGAGTACATAGCTCCCTCCTTTTCCCTTTACCTATGAGAAAACCAAATTATTTTCCCCTTTTCTGCCTTGGAAAACCCAGGTACTTCCTCAGAAAGGAGTCCCGAAGAACTGTGTTTTTGTTGTTGTTTCTTTGATTGATTCTTTCCTATTGCAGTCTGCCAAACTGGTCTACCATTTAATCTACTGTGTAAATTATAACTAGATACGTTTTCAATGTGCATATAATGTCCCTTACCTTAAAACCTTCAATGACTTTCAACTAGTAAGTTCAATACCCTGAACGGGACTCATAAGGCCCTGGTGAGCCTGCCCACGGACTGACCTTCCCCTCTGCGGAGTTGCAGCCACGTGGGTAGCTCCCTGGCCCACGCAGCACCGAAGTATCACATGCGATGGCCTTTTCTCCTCTTTCCACCTCTCACTTTCTACTTTCCTGCCAATGGCCCATTTACCGACTTAGTTCCCACCTCTCTTTCCAGTCTCAACTCAAATGAGATTTTAGTAGAAAAATCCCCTTCTCCTCCATTTCCTAGGCTTTCAATCACTTTGTTAATCATTAGTCATTCCTTCCCCCAGTAATTTTTCCCCTTAACACTTAAAATACTTTATGGTTTTACTTTTGTTTGTGTGATTCTTATTTTAATATCTACCTCTATTAAACTCCAAACTCCATGAGAATGAGGAATCATATCTGGTTACTCATCCTTAATTTTTTAATATTTAACAGGAATCTGGCAGATAACTATTTGTCTAATTACTAATAATGAGCTAGAAGGAAACATGGACCACGATGTCTGACAGAATATTCCCTGAAACCTGCCTTAGTGTTTCACATTCTCCCCTGGTCTGGAACCTCATTTCTTGTTACAGGGTACTTGATAATAAGACTTGATAATAAGATACAAACACTTGATGAAGGATTTTTGATACCCAAAGCTTAATTTGTTAGCCTCTCAAATAGTTAAGTAACACATTGTTGCGTTACTCAAAACTAAGCATTCTGCAACTATCTTGTCTCTTCTTGTCTGGTTGTGAGGAAAAAAATATTGTTTTCCACTCTGATATTGTGCTGTTTACATCTAAGTATGAAAGGGCTTTTAAAGGCCCTCTGGCAGGGAGAACTGTCCCTGGTTAGAGACTCAACTAGTCACAGACCCTCGACTTGGGCAACAACCATGACGCCGACTGCATAACATTATTAAAACTTCCCAAAGCAACAGTAGCCAGGAGCATTGCTGTTTAATCACTTTATACCCAATAGAGTACGGGTTACACAATATTTTTATAATGTCATGGTAACGTAATGAGTCATCCTCCATTACAGGCCAGAATACTTGTGTCTGTGATCAGGGCACACGGTGATCACAGCCAAGATGGAGGGATACGGACAGAGTCTTACCAATTTTCATTTCTCTAGACTTCAGGATAACCATCCACGACATTTGCCCAAGTTCTGGAAGCAACAAACTTAATCATTGCATAATGCTTTCATTATATGGCGTGATTTTTTTTACATTTGGAAATTGTTTCAAATAGCTGGCGTAGAAGGACGTGGGTTCTCTGATGATATCTGTAAAAGATCTCAATTGTGTCAATAAAATCTCTCCAGTTCCTGCTGAAGAATGGATGACTTGCGTGAAGCTTTTCTGGAGGTGATGATTCAACCAGCTGTGTGTACAGAGATACCTGCTCGCTGACATGGATACCCTGCTGACTGCCTGATCTTTGTTAGTAATTTCTTCTTATGCAACTTGGTATTTTCCGCAAATTTATATTTCCATTCCCTATTCCACTGACAGCACTAAAAGAAGCAGCCATACTGTTCACTATCCCTGTTAAGCACAGATTTATGTTTTTATTAACTGATCAACTCGGTCTCTTTTAATTTGTTCTTTCCTATGTACTGACAAGATTTATTGTCGTATGTCTGAATGTTTGGTAGAAATATGAAAAGTGTATGATTGTTTATTTTTAAATGTTAAAATTGAGTTGCTAATAAAGAAGATAATACTAGGCAGCACCATACATAATTTAACACCCAAATTGGTGGAACAATTGTGAGTTCTAGAGAATGAAAAGAAAAACGATGAATGAGATTTGCAAAAAATGAAGATTTAAGGCAGGAACAAGTGAATCTTAACTCACCCTAAAAAGAAATACAGATTTTAAGATTTACATAAGGAATAAAGACAGGGGTAGTGATTAGGTCAAACAAGTTCAGAGGTACAAATAGGAAAATATGATCAAGAGATAATGAGACGCATAAGTGCATGAAATTATGATCGTTTTAGCATTGAATTACAATACAGCCTTTGGCTGGATTTTATTAAAAATCAGGATGTTAAGTGCAAAATCCACCTGCATTTCTTCTGTGATAACATAGGAAGAAAATGGACAATGAATCCAAGCCAGAAAGCGGTGCTGTTAAATCATAGATCCATGACTACTTGGGTGTGAAAACTTAGATAATTACTTAAATCTTCAAAGCATTAGTTTTCTTATTTTTAAAGTGAAGGAGGGAAAGCTGACTCATGAGTTTGTTGTGATTATTATACAAGACAATACATGTAAGGACTTAATTATTCATTATTTATTAGCTACTCTTATTGTACTGTATGGATGTTTTCCCAGCACCCAGAACAGTGTCTGGCATATATTAAGTCCCCAGGCCAAATGTGGTGGTGCATGCCTGTAATCCTAGCACTGGGGAGGCTGAGGCAGGAGGATCACTGCAAATTTCAGGTCATCCTGGGCTATATAGTGAGTTCAAGTCTAGCCTGAACTACATAGTGAGATCCTCTCTCAAAACAAAATGTCCACAATATATTTTGTTATTCACTGAATAAAATACTACTTCTAAAATTCCCCAAATCTCTGTTTCTTTATTCATTAAGACTCATGCCTTATTAACGGAGTAAAAATGATTCAATTAAATTATATTCTCTAATAAAATAAAGACATAAGAGTTTGTGGCTGCATAAGCTACTATGAGGAGATTGTCAACTAAACTCTATAAATTTCAGAAATGTCTTAGAACTAAGTATTATTCCCACTAATTCATAGCCCCCTACACGTATTCCAAGTGTTTTGTAAATAAGTTTATTTTGATACTAAGTAATAATATCCAAATGTTCTTCAAAGCCCATGATTCACAAATATAAGGATGGTCAAGTTCCCCAGATAGTAAATTAAAACTGTGTTTTAGCAATATTTTATAATTTGGCATCAAAATATACAAAGAAATGTAGAATGAAATATGGAAAATACGTTACTTTGCTTCCACCTATATTTCCTAGGAATGGGAAAAGGATAGTCTGCAAATGTATGACAAATTGATGAAGAAATCTGGTAACTAAATCAGCTTCCTGCATTTCAAATATCAGTGCAAAGAGAGCCAGATGGTGAACTGAAAATCTGCATAAGTATTGAGTTTTAATGAAAACACTTACATGCTTTTCATGGCTACAATTAGTATAGCTTCTCTTCTCTCCTCCCTTGATGCTGGACCTTGTTAGACTGACCTCTTATGTCAATAAAACCAGCTTGAAGTTCACATGCAAACACATTCATAGCAAGCAACCTCCCTTGTTAGTTAGGAAGGTTAATCAAGGTAAAGCCCTGGGTAGATGCAGTATATTCATTTCTAAATTGAAAAGTTCTCTTAATATTAAAGTTTGGAGGGAAAAGTATTTGCTAACCCTATAAAACTGAATTACCATCAAGCAAGAGAAGTGGTTCTGCATATTTCATATATGAAAGGAAAATATTTGGTATCCATTCCATTCTTTTACTCATAAGTCCTGTCTCAGAATTCTCACATATATGAATGGATAAAAACCGTTAAATTAATGTGGTAATATTCCAACATCAGCCTCCTCTTCCTACAGCCTATTTTTTACTGCTTGGAGTTAATAAGAATGTGCAGGACACAGAAAGGCAGTACTCGAGACTTTCTGTGCTTCATGAAAGCCTCATCTCAGCAGCTGCTACTCAGAGCTGCTAGAGAGAGATGGGCATCTGTTATGCAGATATCTTGTTTTTACCAATATTAGTTTCTTACAGTTGTAACATAGATTGGAATATCCATCTGTCCGTGCTCTTGGTGTGAATATGAGCACTGTAGCTTTCAGACTTGACTTCCTCAATATTTACTTTCAGAAAAGTAAAAATAAAAAGAGCTGATAAGCCAGCAGTAGGTCTTATACACCACAGAGAGGATGAAGGAAGCCTGCATTTAATGTGGAAGGTATTATTCCACTGATAATGGCTTTGAAAACCATCAGCTCTCTTTCTCATTTCTGGGATATGAAGGATCTCATAAATGTTAAGCACTTTCAGTATAACCCTGTCTCTAACAGGATTTTTCCAGACTTATTGCATGTGTCTTTCAATAACTACTCTATTCAAAAAGCGTTAGGGAACTTTGTGAAGAAGCATTTAGCTTGATCTTAAAAAACATATGAAAAAAAGATGGATTCTGATGAGTAGAGAAAAATGAGGATGACAGTTATAAATAGAGGCAATACACAAGGAGGAAAATATGAGTGGTAGTGAGTGACACACAGACCAGAGTACAGCTTTTAAGGTTACGATCTTTGCAATCAATCAGACACATGCTTCTCAATCAGCTACCAAGTGACCCAGGACACATTTCTCCATCTCCTCGTTCCTCAATTTAATCATCCATAAAAAAAAAAGGGGGATATGATAGCACTTAACTCAAACTGTGTTTATGCAAACAAATGGGTACAAATAACTCTCGGCATAACACAAGTACTTAAAAAAGATGAATTATTATTTTCATGATTGGCACACAAAATAGGTTCATTGAATGAATAAGAGAATTTGTGAATTGATGATAGTAAAGAGATACAAAGACAAGCCCGGTCTGAACAGAGGTAGGAGAATTATAGATGGAAAGATCCTTGTAGAATCTAATTTTATTTGACTGCTCCCTTTATTATCAGGCTCTGGGAAGTCACAGAAGACTTAAAGGTCAACTACAAGGTTGTGAAAACAAGGCATCCGGAGAGGGACAGACTGGGTTTGCTCTCTAGTTCCAGCTCTTATGAGGCTTGACCTTGGAGATTTGTTTGGGCCTGAGCACCCTCAATCATAAAAAGGGAAATTATAGAGTCCAGCTCACTGTCTTATTCAAAAGTTAAAAATAATTAACACATGTATAGCTTTTTACCACCATGACTGAACCCATAACTACTTAGTCAATAATAATCTTATTATTTTTTTATCATTTCTCTTCTACTTCCTGAGAGGAACATTTGTAGCAGGAATAAGGTCCATATTTGAATGTGTATGGGGGCCAGAGATTGCTTGGTCTTAGGGTAATATTGCCTGCCAGATAGAAAACTCATTTTTAACCATATTCAAAATGATGAAATTGTAGAAAAGGAAAGAAGAAGAAAAGGTCTGTTAAATGGTGAATCAGTCAATCCTCTGCCATCACTGCCTGGTTAACTATAGGGATTTGTAAAGACCAAGAGTTTGGGGCTGGGGATATAGCTCAGCAGCACAAGCGCCTGCCTGGCAAGCGCAAGGTCCTGAGTTCGATTCCCGGTACAAAAAAAAAACCAAGAATTCTGTGGATTCAGATTAGCAGCAAACAAGTCACCACAGGGTCAATTATTAGTCAATAATGATGTCAGATATCTAGAAGATGCTTGCAAAAAAGTTTTCCTACACCAACCTCACTGGTTCTCTAAAACACTTTTGTAGCGTGGATTCTGTCATCACTTCTTAGTCTGTCACTAAGGAAAGAAAGCTTCCCTCCGAGGAAGGAAACCCTGCAAATATACCCTAGCCAGTAAGTGGTACAATCCGAACTATCATCCTGGTTTATGATTTGAAAGTCCATGGTCTTTCCATTATATCATCGCCTCCCTGGAAATTAGTTTGTCTCTAAGGCCTGGTCTGTATGCACCAATTACGATGAAACACTTGACGGGTTTTCCAATACTGAAAACCGAATTTGACCAGTTGACTTTTCTCAGCCATTCCTAACCGCGATTCAGTAATGCGTGAACCCCTTGGGGTCTGTCTAGGTTTACTCATGAAAAAAAAAAAAGAAAAGAAAAGAAAAGAAAAGAAAAGAAAAAAGAAAAGAAAAGAAAAGAAAAGAAAAGAAAAAACTGCATGTAGAGATGATTCTCAGTCCCCAAGCACCTTTCTGGAGGCAAACTGAAGATGGCTTGTTTGGTCGTCACTTTAAAATTGGCACAATTTGTTTGACCTCAATCTAGTTCTACATCAAATGAGAAGCAGATCATGATGAGAATGTCGTCTAGCACAGCAGTAGCAACATTTCCCAGTAATGCATTAGACATGCAAATCCTCAAGTCCCTTCCCAGAACTAATACATACAAACTCTCAGGATATGCCCAGCCACCCATGTATCAATAAGCCTTCCAAGTAATTTTGACACAAAGTAAGTTTGAGGATCACAGATGCAGATGAATTTCTTATAAAAGCATTGATTTCATGGCACGAACCATGCTCTATTCAACTTGGCTTTCAGATATTTCAGAATATTGTAGCTTTCTAATAAATCAATATATGAAGGATCAGATGTGGTAGACAATGGTACTATCTGCAACTTTAAAACTCACCTATATTTTCATTTTCATACTTTTAGGTTATAGAGTTTTCTTTTCAAACCTTGACAGAATTTTTAAAATATTCATTGACTGGTTGTCAATGTACTGCCTCTGGGAATTAATAGCTGGCACACTTACATACGGAAAGAAGTCAAGGAGAGAAAAGGTCATCTGGAGATGGTGTCTCAGGTAAGATAAAAATAATCCAAGAATTATGGAAATAAGAACTCACATGAAATATGTAAAAATAAAAATTAAGTCGTTGATAGCAAATTTACATTTGTCTGTATTTTCCACTTATATAGCATTAGTGATCTATACCCACTGATGACAATTCAAGGAAAGTTTTGAGAGTGATCAAGATAGCGGAAGGAGATTACTTAGATAAACTGAGAGCAACACTTCTAAGAAGTTTCTGCAGTAAACCACACCACCTCTGTTTCTGGTCCATTTGATCTCATCCCACTGTGAATTTGGTCTGACTTTCTGTAAAAACTAGAATATGCAAAAGACTGATTTCTGAACATAGATCACAAATCGCCTCCCTGCTTCTGTGTTGGTTTCTTGAACTATGCGATATGCAGGAGAAGAACCACCACATAAATAGTCCTAATCTCTTGAGACTGTCATTGTATAGGGAGCCCCAAACTAGCCACCTGGGGAGGACATGTGGCCAGAAGATGACACCCAGCCATCTGGGTGGAGACACCCTCTGGCTGAGGCACCAGCCCCGGGAGGAGACAGTCCGTCCTGGACTTCCAGCACTCAGGAGCTTGCAGATCACTGGCTTCCAGCACCATATCAGAGCAACTTCGTGGAAGATTTCAAGGGAAAGTGAGCCCAGTGAGCCCACAGAGCTACAAGAATTAATGAAAGCTTGCTAGGCTAAACTAACAGACCCTGGGTCTGTTAGTTTATGTATGACTCCTTACATAAAAACAGAGAACAGAAACGCTCAAGTTCAATCTCTATGCAAATAATCAAAGAAACAAAATATATGAAAGTTGAATATTTCCAGTTTTGTGGTTTGTTATTATTTCTATCATTTCCATTCAAACAAAGTTGCACAAACTTAGATTGCCTACTCAAAGTTGCCAGAAATATCCACTGTATCCTGTCCTTTTCTGTCCAAGCAATTTGATCAACAGAATCCAGGAGAAATCTAAATTTCATACCTGAGGATTGATGCAGCTTTGTGTACACATGATTGCTCATCAAATTACTCTCCATTGAGCTCTGAATCTTTGGAGGGGAAAACAATAAGAATAGCACAGCAGGTAACAAAGCTTAGAATGTAAATGAAAATGGTTGAAAGGCAACTAAAATAGCAGGTTTGAGGAGGTTAATATGCTTAATAAGATATAAGCATATTTGTACTTTTATTCATTTTGCTGCTCTTTGTACACTGATAAAGAGTGGATAAAAAGAAATTTTTCCTCTTTATCATTTGCTATTAAAGATATTCTGCTACTGCTTGTGTGAACTCCACATTGCTGTTGGGGAGAACATGAGCAGAGAGAGGTAATAAGTACAGCCTCGTTTTGTACACTAGCATATAAATCACAGCCAGGAGCCAGGTTACTGCTAAGATGTTACTATCATGGCTCACTCAATACCCATTAATTGATCCATTCATTGTGCATCGGTGCATAATAAAAGACTAGTTTTACACCACACTTTTATATATAGTTTGGTTATTTTGATGATCCTACAACAGAATTTGATTGATAATGTAACTGACTACTTAGAATTCACTATTAACAAGCTGCTTGATTTATCACTGTCTAAGATTTCCATTAACAAAAGGAATTTATCCAGCTCAAAGCAAACTGTTTTTCTAGACCAATGGGTAGTCATTTTACGGTCAAAAAAATCCTCTGTCAACCTCACCTGAGAAAGGCAATGCAGTGTAATTGAATGAGCTGTAGACTACAAGTCAGGAAGCATCATTAATTTCACCAATACTTTTGAGCAAATAGCAGTTCCATGTTAGATGCTTCCAGACACAGTCCCATTCTACGTGCATTTTAATGTCTACTATGGGTGAGTTTTCTCCTTGTCATAAAGGAGTTATATGAATGAGAAGTCACGTAAACTTTAACATGTCAGTTAATGATCTGATTTTGGATTGCAATCTGTGAAATGAGACTGATCGGATGACTACCAATATATCGTTATTCAAATATCTTGAGACAAGCTTGCTGTTTGAAGTTTGCAATAAAACTTGCTTTCGTCAAAGTATATTTTAATGATTTAATGTAAGAAAAATAATAATCCTCTTTTATCTGAATATTAAAAGTTTATTAAATTTTATAACTCCTTCTGCTTTTAACTTTCTTGTCTTTTAAAACTTATATTGCCTTATAACCTTGCTGTATGTTTTAATTATTTATTCCATTCAAAATCTCTGCATTTTGAATACTTCAAAAATGAATAAAGAACAGCTGTGTATTACAAGGGCTCAAAATCACCAATAGGAGATTGTCACACAGTGACTACTTTTAATGAAAATGTGCAAGTGTGATAAACGCATCCTAATATAGAATGCGTTTGAAACCTAATATGGAATCACTGACTAGGATCAACAGACATAGCATGGCTAGCAACCAGGGGAGCCCTAGGATTTCTCTCATTTTAAGGGTAAAGTTGCACGTGAAACATCACCTTAAGTGCATATAAATGGCTATTATAAAAAAAAAACTACAGATAATAAGCGCAGGAAAGCATGTGAAGAACAAGGGAATCCTTACATGCAGTTGGTGAGAATATAAATAAGTATAGTCATTATGGAAAACAGTATGAAAGTTTCTCAAAAAATTAGAAATAGGACTACCGTATAATCCAGCAATCACACTACTTGTTATATATCCAAAGGAATTGAAATCAGCATATTGAAGATATCTTTTGAAAAGGCTTCTTTAGAATCCAAAATGAAACACTTTGGTCAATGAAATGAAGTAGGCATGAGATATCATGAAACACTGCACACATTCATACTGTCTTATTATTAAGTGATGCAAAAGAAAACTTTGAATTGATACCATGGCTTATGACCAATTTTATGAACTGAGAAAGTCCAAATAAAGAGAAGAGTAGAAGACATATCTTGATGACTTGTTAAATCTGAGAACCCAGAGCATTTAATAATGTAATATAGTCAAACCCAAAGAACAAAACCATTATAACTCTTTATCACAAGTAAATGTGTGTGAGAGCAGTGGTTATAGGGCTTTTACTTTTATCTAATCCACAAAACTCCTAATTTTTTGTAGACATAGAGGCAATTAAAGTTTATTCCCACCATGAAACTACTTGTAAGCAATAAGGCTATTCCCCTGCGCTGACCTACATAAAAAGATTTAAATCGTGTCTACTTTAAACATTACTAAGTCAATGAAAATTATGTGTTGGGAAGCATTACACTACAGATTGCAAGTTATGCATGCATTAAATAGCCATAAAATATCAATGAAGCCTCTTGTACATTTATATTCCAGCTAAAGTGTGTTGATTTTACCCCAGCAATGCAGGCCCAACTACGTGCACAGGAAGTCTCATTAGGGGACATTCGGGTAATTCTTCATTCTTCCCATCTGTATGGGAATGCATATTAACCAGCACCGAATGGGCTTTACAGAACATATTAATACACTTATAGACACACTCAGCACCCTGTGTACAGGCCAGCTCAGTATTCAGAATAATGATGTTGCTGTGTGAAAAGTGATTTTTTTTCTTTTTCCTCTACTATTACCCTGATGTTTGTTGCCTTCATTTTCTGTGACTTGCTTAGGCTCGGTTTCATTTTGCAAATGTAGGTTAATTTGCCAGTGAAAACACATTTTTGCATGCATGTACACACATACACACAAACACATTCTGTCCCTAAACTTATGTGAAAAAATACCGTGAATATCTAGTGAAGGCATAAATTATTAAACACGTTCTTACAATTTTTTCCTTATTAAATTTTAATCTTGTTGATTTAATCATACACATTTAATCACCATAATAATGATGTGTATGCACTTAAGCAAAATTGCAAGATAAGCACAAAAAAGGACAGACTAGCCTCTTGTAATATCTTCAAGCAATTATTGGGAAAAATAAAATGAAATGAAAATAACACAAAAGCTACGTGAATGTAGAAAACCAAATAGGCATTGAATAGATGTGCACATTGATATAGAATTGTTTCAGTAATACAGCCACCAATGTTTGTGACATCCAGCTTAAAAATACCTTTGTTAATGTAGCCCATAATTTTGCTCCTGAGAGATTATTTCATAATCTAAAACTAGTGTCAGATAAAGTTTTTGCTAACCACCTTAACGTAACTTTGCAGTCCTGAGTAATAATGCTTCCCTCATTGCTTTTATGTCTTTCATGTATCTATAATTAGCTTCTTCACCATTTTTCAGATGATATTTAGCTAAATAAATATAAATACATGTATATAATATATGTAAGTGTCGTAAAATGCTGGTCAAAAATACACACACTCACTTCACAGAAAAGAGATGAGAACAAAAACCAGTCAGTTTTATTTAATTGTCAATGAGAATGAGTCTTAATATCAAATAAGATTGCAACATTATTCACAGTTGAGATTATGCAAGGAAAACATTTTTCTTTGAAGAATTTTTCCATTTAAGATGCACCGTTACAATAACCATAGCCTAATACAGAGAGCAAGGCAGGAAGTGATATTCTGTCATCTTTGCTTCCAGGGCGAATCGTTGTACAAGGATCACATATTTACTGAGGCAGAGACAAACCTTTTAAATATATATCACACCATGACTTAAATGAATGGAATAAAGACAATTCTGATATCTGAAACTTCCATGTAACTGCATTTTCTTAATCAAATTGCTTGCATGCAAATGGATTTGAACTCCAAGGTTTCCATTGGCCATACCAAACTCATTCTACTGTTTAGCACAAGAATGTGTTAATTTATCTGGAAAAATATATATTCTGGCAGGGATAACTAGCATATTAAGCACTTCTGAAAGCAATAGGGCTATCTCTGAAGTAAGAATCTACAGTGTCACTTATCACCGAAGTGATCCCTTCAACAAGGATGCTTGTGATGCCATCTTTTGTGACTTGCAACCAACCTTAACTTTCCCTTTCAATTTTTCCTCTATTGCTGAGATCTAATTTACAGAGGGAGTTCCAAGGCTCCCTCTGCTGAATGATCCACATAGTGAGTGCCAGTCTCTCTGAAGTATGTACAAGGATGTCCGTTTTGTGGTGGAAAGCAAATGCTAGGGGATGTACACAAGTAAGTGGACGTTTAGAAATCATGTATATTGAACTCACACTTCCAGGATATTTCTCAATTTAATAATTCAATAAAAATGAACTGAGTGCCTTGGTGGCAAGCACATAACAGTCAAAAAACAAATCAAGTTTCGATCATATTATGTTGATATCCCATACAGAGCTATAACCTACAACCCAAACAACTGATATCAAAAGGCCAACAAGCTGAACAGGAAACACTCACTAGGATACACTTGGCCTGATGGCATTTATGTGGAAGACAGTCATCACAGTGTATGGTGCTCGTGATGCTAATATGAAACCAAGAAGCCAGCAGCAGAGACCTTGCCACGCCCTCAGTTCCAAAGTCGAGTCATTAGGCTTTTGTAGATGCCATGTCTTGAAAATGGCCATGGATGCTCCTATCATTTCTTCTTTAACTTTTTTCCTGTCATTTCTATTGACCCTGAACATGCATCTCTGGTCATTATCATTAACAACTGGTCGATCTCTTAGATTTCCAAATTACCTGAGTCACAGGGGGCACCATTAACTGTCACTCAGTCTTTTGGCCCCAAAATGACACGGGCAGTAATAATCATCCACTCAAAGCCCTTAGATAAGAAGGCAAGTAGAGCATTTATTTCTTCTTCCCCATGCCTTACCCCTACCTTTTTCTTTCTTCTCTTGCTTACTCTACTTTCCCTACTCATTTCTTTATTTACTTTATGTTCCTCCTTAACTTTATATTGCAATGCAATTTCTTCTATTTATTTTTTCTCTATGTGTGCTTATTTCTTGACCTGAAAACTTTCATGGCTCCCTGACACTCTCTAAAAGACCCTCTATCCATGCCCTATCAGCAAACTTGTGCCTCATTATTTTAGATCAGCATTGTAATCAATTCACAAGCAAGACATCAAACATCACAACAGAAAATAGTTTTAGTTTCTGTCTACTTTCCCTTCTTTATTTCTATAAAGATAATGAGTTCAAAACTTACAATAGAAAAAAACTCGAAATGGGTCCATTGGATTCTGCAGGACAATTACTCAGACTCATTTGCACTAAATATTTCTGGTGCTGTTTAACCAAATGAGAAGGAAGCCCCAGCATTAACATAATCTGTGTCTATTTACAAGCAGGAAAGTCCAAGGATAAACTATAGGTACGTTCCAACAGCAAGGTCCTCAGCTGAGCTCCATTTGTTTGAGTTTGCTGTAGCTTTTTAGTAATTTTGCTTTGCTATGCTGAGAAAAGCAGACACATATCACTGAAGCATATTCAATCCATTTAAGAATATAATTACTTGCAGGACTCAGCCAGCCACAAGTAGGAATTGTAAAATTCCATTCTTTTTATCGGACCAGTACCCTATTTAGAATGTCCCCGTCTGACACAATTAATGCAGTGTATTTTCGGTCATGCAGCAAGTCAGAGCGATAGCATCTAAAGCAATAGCTGTCTGAGAAATTCTTGCTGCCACAGGAATATCTTTTAGTTAGTTCAGTCCCATATCAGCAGTGACACCCAGTGGATGGAAATGTCCTGAGCAGGAATCTCAGCCCTGTGTCCCTGTCCCTACCTCCTCTCTCCAGGGAAAGATTTTCCTAAGAGCTTTGTTTCTCTGACCTTCTTACAGTCTCCATAGGAAAAGAATTTATCAGATCACCTAATGCCAGCCAGCTTTTCTTTCAAATTTACTGAAATTAGAAAGACTCAAATGTTTCCTTGCACTGAAGACATTTAAACTTATCAAAATATGTTCCACTAATCTGATAGTTGGTTCCTAAAAATAAAACAAGATATATAAGTGTAAGCATAAAAGTAGAAAGAGGTGCTCAATTAATTTCCTATGTTTAGCACTTAAAAAAAAGTAATTGTTAGCAGAAATCATGGATTTATTATTTATTCATAGCAAGTCTTTTTTTTTTATTTTTTTTGTGGGTACCGGGGGGTCGACCTCAGGACCTCGCGCGCCAGCAGGCGCACGTGCCGCTGAGCGATATCACCGGCCCCTTTTTCATATGTGGGATCCGGGAGTCGAACTCGGGCCCTCACGCTTGCAAGGCAGGCGCTTATGCCGCTGAGCCATCTCACCGGCCCATCATAGCAAGTCTTTCAGAGCATATTAAACTAAATCGTGAGGGAAAAGTTATATAAACTGAGGGCTAAAATCAACTTGATTCCAAATGATGGCTATCAGTAAAAATATAACCACACTTTATAGTGAAAGGATTTTATTAAAATTAACTAGTTCAGCTACTTTCACAGAATAAAAGAAATGACTTGTTTGAAGGCAACTCATATGACATAAATGTTTTTAAAGTTAGCAATATAGCTTTTTATTCTACAAACTAATTTGTGGAATCTTTTTCAATAGAATCCCCTGAAAAACAATGACAAAGTCTTGTTTTGGTTGCAAGATAAACTTTTATTTTTCCTTGGTGTAATTAACACCAGTGGAGATTCTAATTCACTAATAATTAGATCTCTATACAGAGTACAGCCCTAAAATGTTCCCTCTTTGTTGTTTAAGTGTAATTTATGGAAGGCTTTGATGTGTTAGCAGGTTTAATAGAACATTTTTGGACTTTATCGAAATCACTATTTCTGAGATATCCAGTTTTCAAGCATGGAGCATGGAGAGAGTTCAACTTGCAGAAAAAAACTGAGGAGATTTGGGAAGCAAAAGAATTAATACTGACCTCCTATTACAGTGGCAGTCACCTGAGTTAGGAAAAAGCAGTGAGTGAGGAAAAAATTACCTTGAGGAAATGGAGGTTGTGCTGGTAACTTTAGCTTAAGAAAGTGGTTGTATTTTCTGCAGATAGTTTAGTTTGGCATCATTTGTGCGTTTTGCTTGAAGCTCATGTACATGAGGTATGATGATACGAGATATGAGAACTGACTGTGAAAGTATGAGATAATCTAAAAATTACCAATAGACGTGGGTCCATTGGCTTCTGCAGGACAGTTATTCAGAGTGTCATCAGTTGATAGTAAAAAATGAGGTAGGATTTATGGTTTGTTAAGATTTCTTTTATGCAGGACATTCCAAAATGTCATGTGTCCCCAGGGCAATGGACGCCTCAAGGGATATGAGTACCTCGGATGTTAATGTTCCCCAATTGTTGAAGGCTTGGTCCAGCAGAGTGGCACTGCTGGGAGGCAGTGGGATCCTCAGGATGTGGGCACTGTGGGAGGTCCCTTGTCCTTGCAGCTTTTCCCTTGAGGGGATTGTAGGACCCACCTTTGGTTGCTTCCTGATCATGAGGTGAGCAGCATGCCCCATCATAAGCTTTCCACCATTGCCATCTCACTCTCCCACCAGGGGACCAAGGCCATGTGTCCACCTGATTTGGACTGGAATCTCCAGCATCATGAGCAAAAATTTTAAAAATAAAACTAAATAACACCTGAGCACCGGAAGGAAAGACTTTCTAAGGAAAAGACTGAATATATTTCTTAAAAGATAAGTGATACTTAGAAGAATAGTGATTGGAAGACTGGAAAAATGAGAGATTGAGCCAGTTTGTATTTAAGAAGATGAAATTAGTTCCACCATATATCTGTGTTTTCATTCTTTCCTCAAACTAACTTAGCCCCTACTCTGTGCTAGTCAAAATTATCAACTTTGGAAACAGACATGAATGTACCTTCTCTGCCTCTGTGTGTGTGTGTGTGTGTGTGTGTGTGTGTGTGTGTGTGTGTGTTGGGAGAATTAGTTATAAGTATTTTTTCTCTCCAGATGGTATGGTCATCCTTTTTTCCATCCCATGTCACATCACACATTTAGACACGGCGTATTCGTTTAACTTTTATCTATCTTAAAATGGAGAATGAATGTAAGTTAATTTACATGCGAATTTATTAGAATTTTTTATTCTTTTAACAAAGCAGGTTTTTTAACAGACTTGTTTTTAGAAAAATTTAGCCTCAGCAAAACCAGGCAGAAGGTATGAAATTTTCCATATAATTCTCCACCATACATTCATAGCCTCCTCAGTGATCATCAGTTCCCTAGCTGGGTACCAGTTTTAATAATTGATGAACCTATATTGACACATCATAATCACCGAAAGTCCCTAGCTGACATTAGAGTTCACTCTGAATGTTATACATTCACCAAATTTAGACAAATATGTAACACTGTAGTGTGTTTCCACCATCATCAAAGTTGGTTTTCATCAAGGGAAGAAGGTTGTGAATCCTAATATCTAAAGGAGTCCAACAACCTAGTTATCAAGGAAGGCAGTAACAAAGAAGTAAAGGAAAATGGCAAGGAGAAGACTGGAAGGAAATATAGCAATTAAGGCAGGAAAAAGAGGAGGAACTGATTAGGTGGATGAAAAGGAGAAAAACAACTGCAAACTAATTTCATGTGCTTTAATTCCTGCCAGGAGTGCCTTGAATAAATGAAATAATCCTCGAGAAATATAGTGTGGAACTGGCTCAGGAAGCTAGGAAGGTACCATTTACCCACTTGAATGGTGAACATCCCCTCATGTTTATGGAGATAAACATGCTGCAAGCCTTGTGAACAGAAATTTTGAAAAACCATATCAAAAATAGAACACGAGAATGTGAATTTTACTTGAGGAAAATGAAAAATGATGCAGAAATAAACCTCAGTGCTTTGATTTTGTTTTATATTTTATACTTGATTTGTTTTTTGAACTTTTTATAGAAATACTAGATATAGAAAAAAGCATTAAAAAGTGCATAACTTGATGAATTTTTGGAAAATGAACACACTTACTTGTGTGAGTAGCATGCATAGCAAGAATAAGCTATTATGAACAACATACCCTCCACTGCCATATTTTAATAGCCAGGGAAAACATAATTTGTTTTCAAACATGATAGATTAGTTCTTGAACAGTATATAAATGGAATTATACAATATATGTTCTTTAGGATTCTGATTTAGTTTTCCACAAAGTTAGGTATATGATATTGTTATCAAGACGTACACCATTTGTTCATTCTCAATGCTATGCAATATTTCATTGTATCTTTATATAGCGGACTCTTCAACCAAACTACTAATAATCAAAGCTTTTATTATTAATAGCTGTTATTTCTTATAGTATTTTTTCTTTTTCAACAAATTTACCATAGATTTACTCAAGAAAAAAACATTGTCATGTTTACATTTATCCTTAGTTCTTAATTGGCTATACTTGGAGGTGTAGGTTGAGATAAATACCCTCTTGCCCCAACATATACACACAAACACACACAATTGTGTGCACACACAGGAATGAGAGAAAGGGGAGGCACTTTGGGTCTGTAAGTTGAATAAACAATGTTGAAGAACTGCAAAATCATGTTTGAAACCAACTAATAAAAGCTCATAATAGGTGAAGTGTTTATTACTAATTCTTTCTAAACATAAATATGTAGAAGTCAGTAATGACCCAGATGAAATTTATACTTATCATAGAGTGAGTTCATGCATGAACAATAAAGAAATCTTTATTATCATATCAAGATGCTTAAATCCACAAATGAGGTGCAGAAGTTCGTTTGTTAGTTCCTCTTACATCTGCATGTATGAAGACACACATGCATGCATACACACAGGAACACATACATACACATACTGAAAACAAGCTGTCTGTAGAAATCTACCTGCACAGTTTCCATTAACACATGAGCGAGGCACACAGCTACAGTTACCTCTATTTAATTCAAAAAAGTCTATTTTGCAAAATACTGATTACAATGAATCTGTGAGAAGCGTGAATTTGTGTTTCCTATATTAAAGTGTGGGCTGCACTGACCCAAGGAAGAGGTACAACTCGATGACGGACTCTCCCGTAATGTCATAGAAGTGAAGTCCCTGCATGGTGACTAATTACCCCCATGCACTGGGGATTACCTATTCCAGTGCATTCATACATGGCCCATCTTTTGCTTTAGCCTGGTTCCCTGTTACTGGTAATCAGACTTAGCAGAGCTCAGAGGATCTAGCTGTTCAAAAAAAGTGGAAAATTTGTTTACTACCCTCCACTTTGTTGCAATGAATCTCAGTTTAATGTGTGTTCCAATGATGTCGAACTCAGCAGTCTACACAACTTGAAAAGAATTCATTAATTTTCCATTTCCTGTTTTGCCCTTCTACATGTATGTGGAGGAGGGAGAGATGAGAGTGTCCTAACACAAATTTTATCAATATAGAAGCCTACCTTACCAAGTTCAAGAATAAAATTGAATGTTACTCCATGTTACCTTCTTTTTCTAATGACTTATGCTTGGAATGAAAATGAGACTTGTTTTACTGGAAGAACAAAAAAATGTCATACATTTGTGGAGAGACAGAGTCAATGTGCATTTCCCTCAGCATATTTTTACTAAATAATCTTTATGCATAAAAAGAAGTGGACAGCTGTGCTGACGGAGTTATGCCAATAATCTCAGCACTTTGGGAGGCTGAGGCAGGATGATTGCAAGTTTGAACCCAGCTCAGACAACTTAGCAAGACCCTGCATCAAAAAAAAAATGGACTGGGGATGTTGCTCAGTGTGAAGGCCCTATTTTCAGTCTCCAGCACCACAGGAGAAAGAAAAAAGAAGAAAGCAAGAAAGCAAGAAAGCAAGAAAGGAAGGAAGGAAGGAAGGAAGGAAAGAGAAAGAAAGAAGAAAGAGAGCAAGAAAGAAAGAGAAAATGAAAGAAAAAGAAAAAAGGATTTAGCTATTTCTGACAATATATATATTTTTTTTTATTTTCTTTTGGCCGCAGTCGTTATTTTGTCTACTCTAAAACAGAAGGTAATCAGAAGTACGTTTATGAGCCAATTCATCCCTGAATACTCACCCATTTTCAGCCAAAATATTGCCCCAATTCTTCAATTACTTTCACATGTGCTGATATTTTGGAAAAACACACACCAATTTCCAGAACCATTCACTTAAAAAGGAAGTTGCATAAGAAAACAGGACATTCTCCTGCTCTTTTTAGAACATTAGATGGGACAGAGGAGAAACCTCTATTTTTTCTAGTGACATAAGTGATATACAGCTTCCACTTGAGCACCACCAAACTTGCCTACATCTCAAAAAGGGGATGTCGTTATGGTACAGTTGGTCTCTAGGAATCAAAAGCTTTCACGAATTTCCTTAGCTCCTGTGCCAAACCCTGTGTGAAAGTGACAAGTATTATTTATGAAAAAATGAACTAATGAGGAATTTGCCTTTCTTTCTTTCTTCCCTTTCATTCTCTTTTTTTGCTGCGGGGTGGGTGTACAAGGGTGGTACTGACGATCACACTCAGGGTCTTAGCATTCAGCTACATCCCCATAGCCTTTTTCTACTTTACATTTTAAGACAGAGTGTCACTAAGTCATTCCATTGCCACGGCTGGGCTCGAACTTATGATCTTCCTGCCTCTGTCTCCCAGAGTGCTGGGATCATAGGGGCCAAATTTTCTTGATTTCTTTATAAATTTAGACATTTACTCAGGGATCTCATAAGGGGATACATGCAAATTTAAGTATCATACAAATTTAAGTAGACTTACCAAGATAATGGAAGCTATATAAAACTTCTTTATTAACACTTGAAGATACTTGGTGCATATGATTTAAAATATTCTTCTAGTCTTATGAATTCCTCTAGTGTCCACTTAGCTCGGAAATCATCCACACAGGATTTATTGATAAAGAAGTCATGATCATCACCCCTGCTTCTGCAGATTCAGCCACTGGTATTCTTTGCTGGTATTTTCCAAGACAATAACTGCCCAGGAGTTACGAAACCATAATTCCTATTTGGGGTATGTTTGGAAGGCCGTGGTTACCAGGAAAACTAAAATCACCCAGGGCTGGTGGTGCATTCCTGTAGTCCCAGCACTCTGAGAAGCTGCCATCTGAAAGGGTTTTCACTCACTGCTGTGGCGCTCAGATGCTGTCGAGCATACCTGCCGTGCCTTCTCTGTGCGACTCTGTTTCTCCCAGCATTGTGGCTTCAGGGTAGGTGGAGGCTTACGTGGTCACTCTGGTCTCCATTTGCATTAGAGTGAAAAAGGGAGAAAGTTCACAGCCTTTATAACTAAGTGTCACAAGTCATAAGCAGCACTTTGACCATCTGCCACCATAGTCACAAGCCCACCCTAAATTGCTTAAAACCTCCACAGTCATCTACAGATGGCAGAAAATATGAAAGGCATTTCCCAAACATTCAAATGCATTGACAAGCTTTTCTTAACATTGCTTCTGTAGAATTGGCTAAACATGAATTTCCAAAACATCAAGAGACTGTGGACTAAAACCAGTTTCCAGGCTTTTTCAGCTTATGAGAAAATAACTGTTTGAAAACTTAGTAATATATGCAATGGTGTTACTGTACACCAAGAGATCGTCTAGCCCACACTTTATGACTAAACAGCAAATTGTTGACTGAATAATTACAAGTCCACTGATTTATTTTGTCATTTGACAGTTGACCAAGTCGGCTTTATTTTTCAATCTGTACTTTCTATCTAGTTCAGAATTTACTTCTTCCAAAACAAAAGGGAATTAGCCAAGTTTCACAGCCCAACATTTTTGCAAATCTCCAACACTATCTAATTATTACTCAACACATTCTTCTTGAACATTTCAGTCAAGATTTGTTACTTGATCAAAAAACCAGAAACAAAAAACAAAAAGCTACCTATTAAAACATCTACTTCCCATTTATAGATCAATTAATATATTTATTTGTATACAAGTAACAATTAGAAAATTATGTATATGAAAAAATCTTAGAGTTCCTTGAGTTTTGGGGATACTGAATCAACCTGGAGATAGCATTCCAGTTTTAATTGATGTCACAGTCCTCCAAGCCCCACTACTACTTAGGGCTCTATGTAACCTCATGGCATGAAATGATTAAGTTTCAGGTTTTTTCCCCCAGAAATGACAAGCTGATAAACATCTGAAATTCCAACACAGCTGTTCTGAGTGATTTCCTTATTGTTATAATCATATTGAGAAATCAAAATAAGCGTAAAATATTTGGGGCACATTTTTATTCCTATTTAATGAGTATGTGTGGTATTCGAATGGATACAAAGGCCGTAGAGGAAGAGTCATATGTTTTATGATTGTCACTGTGCACTTTTTTGCATTAATAGAGGAATTTCTGATATTTGTCCTTATTTTTCTTTGTAGTATGATCACTGGAAACTCCAAATGTGTATCTTAGATGGAAATTTATTTTGAAACTGAAGCTAAGCTTTGTCACTCTGAAAAAAAGCCAAGAGTTAGGGGGATTATTCAATTTATTTAGACCCCAAATCACTTTGTATAATAATTTTTACTTAAATGTACTCAGTTATTTTATTCTATTTCAGTGACATTTTTACTGATGAACTATCTGGAAGGACACAAATGTAAATGGGTAAATATGCCAACAGCTGTTTTGAAAGCTCTACCTACCCTGTTAACATATTCTTTCATTCTTTCCTCTGCCTTTCTCTAATGTATTTCTGGGTTCCCTATCAGCCTCTCACTTCCACTACACGAGATTTCTCCTACTGAGAGGACAAGAGTGCTTTTATCAGAACGTAGGACTCTGTATACCAGATAGTGGATGTGATAGCTTCGGGGTGCTTCCCTACCTGCGAAACAGCAGTAAAACTGATGCTTACTTTATAAGGTAAAAATGAAATCAATATGTGTGAACACAGGCTGTAAAGAGAAAAGGTCCACAAAATGCAAACTGATTCAAATTCCCACGTCTATAAATTACTGGCATGCACTAAATATGAATTTGTTAATAGGCTACTGCAGTTGGCATCCATACAGGAGTGGTAAAATCGGTGATGCATTTTATTCACTGTGCCAAGACAGAGAATAACAAGGGAGGTTTAGATTAGATTTGGGTGAGCTGAGATTTGTAGGATGAATAAGGTGTTAACTCCCTGAAGATATGAGAAAAGAGCATAAGTAAATAATCAGAGGCTCAGAAGAGCTGGATACATTTCACAGACTCATGGAAAACCTGGATAGTTAGAGTGGAGTGAGTAAGAGTAAGAAGGGTTCAAAATGCATCTGGAACACAGCAACTTTTGGATGACTCAGGGTCTGGAAAGCTGAATGGACAACCATGGGGAAATCTCTGAAGAGTTCAAGAAAATGGATGTGATAAGATGTACACATTGAGAAAGATCACTTCGGGTACAATGTGAAGAACTGATGGATGAAGAAGGTTATCAGAGGCAAAAAGAGGGAAAAGATAGATTCCCACTAGCAGTGAAAGTGGAAATATGAAAGCTGACTTTAGAGAAAGCTTGGACAGAGCTGATGACCTAAACTTGCAGAAGGATTATTTTTTAAACACAATAGCTAGAAGTAGTGATACGCTACGAGATGAGGAAGCCTGGGCTCACTGCACATTCCGAGTGGCATATCACCAGTTTAAACGTGTCAATTTTAGTGTAATGATAACAAAGCAACAGCACAGGGCTTTGGACTAAACATAAATAACAACAACAATGTTTGCATCTGGTGAAGTCTCTTGGAACTCTACATCCCATCTGACCCTAACTTTAACATCGCCACCACATGAAAGTATGCTACCTTAGTATTCTTCGTGCATCCTGGCTTTCAGTTTTAGTTCTTCCTCACAGTTCAATGTGAATTGGCCCAGGTACATTTCTTTCTAAGCCTCAATGTTCTCATTGAGAAAGGCAGGGAAAAACAGCTACACACATAGTGTTGTTATTGGGATTAAATTAGATAAAACATGTGAAGGGATTACTGCATCCCCTATAAGAAATCATGGATTATCAAGCTATAGATATAATATGCATGTTAGCAGACTTCTTGGTACCTTTCCCAGATATATGGATGATTAGATAAAGACATATACCTGCATCCTTCCATGGAAAATCACCACCGGCTTTGTTTAAAGATGTCTGGGGCTTCTCCCTCCTATCCTCGGTAGCCAGAGCATAACGAATGGTACAGAGGCACAAAAGTTTTGCCACTTGTGTGCGGAAGCACAGACTCTGTAGTGTCATTTAAATTTCACAGTGCCTTTCAGGATTACATTTAAATCAGTTTTACCTAGTCTTCATTTACTCACTTACACGTTTCTCTTGAAAACAGTCCCATAGTAAATCCTTTACATAGGAAACTTAGTCTTAGACTCTGCTTCTAAGAGGCAGAACCAACCAAATACAACGCATCCGACAGCAGGAACATCAGCACCAGCTAGCAAGGTCTTCCCCCAAGATCAATGAGGAGATTGGTCAGAGAGCAGCCACACTAGACTGCGTCTCAGGTGGGAAGCCCAGAACCAAGGGGTCAGCACCTTTTGAAACAAGCAGCCAAAAACAAGTAGATATAGAATCCACAAGAGTGGAAATATGGTAGCCATACTGGAGTCATCTTGACTACTAAATCAGCTACGCAGTCATCTCCAGAAACAGCTCCTGGCAGGAGAAAAGTCTGACCTTACAACATGGCAAGGATGTGCTGGGACACAGGAAGCTTAGGGCAGACGGCTTCCCACAACTGGTTCAGTTCTCCAACTCTCAGCGAGGATAGCACCTTTCATAATTTACAGCAGACGCTAACCGCTAACTGGAATCCCGCCACCGTGCCCTAAAATTCACAAGATGATACACTCAGTTAACCGAATGGTGATAAACATAACCATCAAGTTAACAAACGCTAGGTGTCCTTTTGTAAACTTAATATGTTTTCTTTTAGATAGATGTCACTTTTCTACCTTCCTGTCATTCTGGGATCAAAATGCTTAATAGTAATGTCCTTCCCTCTTAAATGTGTCAGATACTAGAATGGTATTTTTTTTTCTTTTAAAGATAAGATATATGAAATACAGAAAATGCTGAGGACTGACAGAAGTGTCCAAGCCCAACTAACATTTCAGTTATACATATGAGACGAGATCCCATCACCTTTGAATATCTGGCATCATGCAGGGAAGGTTTAGGGTCTGCCTTCAAGTCCTATCAGCATTGCTCAGCTTTAAAGCCCTTTCCACTGTGAGCTGGAAAATACCTCATAAATTCACTATACAGGAAATAGGAAGAGCCCATTCCTTTTACCAGTTAGGATGTGGTCTCTACACAATGCGTTCAGAGAGGCTCTGGCTCTGGGGGACCTCATTAGCTGAAGTCCATGTCAGAGGAGGTATTTAATGTATGGAGGAGTTAGCAACAGACAGTACCGTGTCCTTCCTTCTCACCGCTCAACCCACCTGTTTTCCACTGACAATATTCTCTTCCATCATTCCCTCCACACTGCTCCACACCTTGGGTTTCTCTTCCTGACAACAGCGTTCCATCCACTCTTATTTCCCTGATGGCGCAGACATAACTCAGAGGAAATTGGGAAGACTCCAAAGTCTCCTTTGTTTC
The DNA here is from genome assembly GCA_028451465.1 of Erethizon dorsatum. Classification (NCBI taxonomy): domain Eukaryota; kingdom Metazoa; phylum Chordata; class Mammalia; order Rodentia; family Erethizontidae; genus Erethizon; species Erethizon dorsatum. The sequence continues at coordinate 10,434,359 of CM051828.1, read as the reverse complement.
ATGGATTTATTCACTGCTAGCACAGGGATAATTTTAAAATCCTTTCTAGAGTGCTTTATGAATTGATTACAATGTCAGCTTGACTTTTTGAGCTCACCTTCTACTGGAGGTAAATAACTAAATTATTTTCACAGTCATGGAGATATGGACACGTGCGCTGTGACACTTGTATGAAGATGACACGCATGTGAAGATGGCCAAGGGGATGAGAGACTGATAATTCAGATCTAGCACGGGTGCCCTTTGAAATGAGGTTCTTCTAGGAGCTTCTGAATTCCAGGATGGGAAGAAATCAAGCTGAGGTCAGTAATTGTACAGTGGTGCCTAGCAATCAGTGTTAATTGCTACTAAGAGCTTCGAGAGAAGCAGAAAGCCAGAGGTGACAAGGGACAAATAACAGCTACTTCTAAAAGGATCTCACTGAGGAGTGATGGGATCATGAGCAAAATTGAGGTGACTGATTGCTCCACAGGGCAGAAGAGAGATAAAGGTGAAAGAGGTAAATACGGTGCCTAATTATTTGTTCATGGTAATAAAATAGAAAAACATTAGCTCTGTTTTTTTCACCAAAGTAAAAAGGCATATCTGCTTCATTGTATTACATTTTGCGTCCAGCACGATGCAGCGCAAACGTGGCACAAAGATGAGCCTAAATAATGTGTGTACAAAGGAATAATAAACCCTTTCTAAGACTGGGATTTTTTTCTGTAGGACAGCCAACGGGAAGCAGTTAACTTTGTTTCCTAATTATTGTGAAAATATTTTATTTTATTATACATTTCACATAGTATTTGCACGTCCACTGAAATGTAGAAATCAGAGAAAGGGAGTTTTCCTCTCTTTCTCCCCCTCATCTCCTTCTCCCATACATAAATAGAGGGAGAGAGATAGACTGATGGATTGATAGATGGATGATAAATACTTCTTAAAAGTAATCTTTCTGGAAAAGATAGTGAAGAGGGCTGGGAAGGGCAGTCAAAAGTGGCTGAACATCAGAGTTCTCAGCAGGTGGAAAAGTGGCAAATGGGGGTAATTGCTGGTGAAGAAACATACTACATACTAAAGCTTGAATACATCAGGTCCCCATCAAATGAACGGTTGTAGCTTGTTCTGGAAGCTGGAGTTGGGAAATCTGTTGGTCTCCAAAAAGTGAAAACTGGATTGAAACCACATAGAAAATAGTAGCTAATTCTTCCATTGTGTCTGCTGTGTATAACCTCCACAGATTTTTAGTGAACGAATTAAAATAATGTTGTGTCTGTTGTGTTCACATTTATTTAATGTCCCACAGTGGTAATGTTTTGCACCCAAGCCAGGGAAGAGGACAACTGTAAAAGAGGGGCCTATAAATGTGGTAACTTTGAAGAATTATGGGAGGCACACACTTAATCTGAGAAATGGAGGATTCCAATGAGATTTGCCTGATCAAGAGGGACAGGAAAATCTTCATCTCCCATGTCTTAGCTACTTAGTATCTAGTTAATGTGCCCAGCTCCAATGTCTTAGATAACATGAAATCATAAACATGATTTGCAGATTAATAATTAAGATGACCTCTTAAATGTGTCTTGAAACCTTTTTGCTTACTGCGCGTCCACATGGAGGACCACAGTCTTTATGATGTAGGAAATTCTGAAACTAATTTTATATACAACCTGCTCTGAAACTCATTCTTCTTTTATTCATGGGCGTTAAATAGAACATCCACTATGGTCTTTTTAAAAATTGGTTGGAAGGTCTCGCTATTATCTAATTTATCTTTCTTTAGAAATTTGAATTTTAAGTGTCGCTAATCCATAAAGGACCTCTAAGTGGGATACTCTACAAGCATTTTATTTATCATTCCTGATCACCTTCACTTAGAGATGCGTAATAGAAGCACTATTATGTAGAGATACATAAGAGAAGCACTCTGTGAGCCTCAAAAAAATAAAACTCAAGTTTTAATTATTGAAAAAAATTACAAGAAACCCTGGATGCCGATGGATGACAGTTACACAGCAACCAACACCCCTTCTACCAATGCTCAATGCCATAACTGTATTCTAATCACTGCAGTTATTTAAATTACTAACATCTTGGAAGTATTAGTACATGTCATTGAACAATTGATTTTGACGTCTCTTGGACTTTGTTGTAGCTTTTTAAATAATATTCCAGAATAGATGCTTCTATCCACTGAAGTTCAAAGGAAACATTTTGCTTCTTCATGAGACTAGGACCTTCAGACAAGACATTAGAGTAAAATAAAAAAAATTCAAACTAAAAATGAAAAGGCCCATGTTTTTGGCATTTTTCTGCTACTCATCCATTCAATAATATTAGACAATGTACTCTGCTTATTTTTGTTTTTAGTTTATTTTCAAATTCTTCTGTTTTTCAAATGATACTGAACTGTAATAATAAGCAAAGTCCTTATAATATGAAAAACTATATTATTCAGAGCACTTATGAAAGTAGCTCAAATACTACTGTTTTACAATATAACACTGAAATTTTCCTTTTATGTTGGAGATTTATTGCCTGCAATGTAGAAGAGATAAAAGAAGACTGGTGCAAATGTGGATAGATTTGTGCATCTAGAGGTGAGAAGTGATGGTGGTTTCTGGTTATTGGCTCATCTTTCTCCCTCAAGGTTGAGATAAGTAACTCTGGACAGTGGAACACTCTAAGCTTCAGTTTCCTGCTCTGTCCTCAGAATACACTTTTGAAAGATGTGAACACCCTATTGCAGGCACTTAGTGCATGTCCATGGAATGATAGAAAATCATTCTTTTTTTTCAGATTTGAAATAAGATAGGAGTAAAATGATAAAACGTTATTATGGAAAAGTTTATGGAAAAGCCAAGTATTTGGGGGGAAAATAGAGTTACAAAAACATGAGTCGAGGTCCTTCAGGTCTACAGGCATGAGAACAGTGTGTAGGGGGGATAAGTGTTGTGACTACATGGTGTGTTGTCAGGGGTAGCAGCCAGAAAATCTAGAGCATCAATTAAAAGATGTTTTCTGTGACCCAAAGTACAGAGTTCAAGTGTTATCTAATAAACCTGTATCTCCAATGCACTAGCCACCATTCACATATAATTATTGAACACTTGGACTGTAGCCAGTGTAATACAGACATTAAAATTTTACTTCTTTTCAATTCATTTAAATTTTAAAGCTGAAGTTATATAAATGTTTTTATTAAATACAACTTTACTACAAGGCAGGACTTCATTTCACTTTAAATACTGAAAATTTATCATCCTGGTTGAAATGTGTAAAATATAAAATATACACTGGATTTTGAAGAATTCATACAAAAATATGAAGTACTAGTTCTAAAGTGATTACATGTTGACACAATTATATTATATGTAGGATTAAAATATATAATTAATGTCATCTTTTTCACTTATTTTTAATGTAGATGCCAGGAAACTTAAAATTATATATAGGTAGGTCTCAAGTTTCTATTGGACAGTATATACTAACTAATAGTATATAATGAAAAGACCTTTTGTTCAAAGAAGAGATATTTTCATATTTCTATTTTATGAAGAGAATAGGGCCGGTGATATCGCTCAGTGGCACGGGTGCCTGCTAGTGCGCGAGGTCCTGAGGTCGACCCCCGGTACCCACAAAAAAAAAAAAAAAGAGAGAATAGATTTAAGATGTATAATTGTATTTAGCAGCTTTTTATTTCCGTGGTCATACACCTTAGGAAAACAATTTAGAGAAGAAAATATTTATTTTGACTTATGTTTTCAGAGGCTTCAGTCCATGGCTGGCTGGCTTCAGGGCAGAAATGTCATGGCAAAAAGCATGTCAGAGGAAGGTATCTTACCTCATGGTAACCAGGAAGCATACAGGGTTGGAAGAGAACAAGGGAGGAAGAGACTAAGAATAGCTGTACCCTTCAAAGGCACACTGCAGTGACTCCTTTCCTCCAACTGGGCCTTATTTCTTAATAGCCCACTGAGCTACAAACTCATCAGTGGATTAATTTATTAATGAGGTTACTTCTCCTATGGGCCAATCACATTTCTAGGCCTCACCTCTGAACATTGCCACATTGAGAATCAACACCTCAATACAAGTCTTTTAGGGAAACTTCACATTTAGAAATAACAATGATATTAGAAGCAAATGCCTACTCACAGGCCATTTTAATTATTCAGATGAGAAAAAAATTAGTCTGGATAGTACAGGGTTTCCCAAAAAATATAAATACCACAAGGAAATCTAATTAAACAAAGTAAGCAAGGTAGGGCATAGAAAACAAAGGAGAGTTTCAAGAAGGTGGGAATAATAGAGTATGAATTGTTGTCCTGCTGCTGTAATTGCCTTTGTCACTAGTTCGATTGTCACTTCCCTCAACTATTGCTAAGGCTTCTTAACTCATTTCACAATCTTCGTGTTTCAACTTTTCAGACCGTCCGCAGATGGGCTTCAGTCAATGCAATTCTAAAATTATGTGCAAAAAAAAAAAAGGTGGATATGAGAGTATGTGTAATTATGTAAGTTTTTCATGATCCCGCTTAAAAGAACTAAAATTATCATTTTAAGATCTATGTATGTTAAAAAATATACAACTTTAGAGAAGATCCACACTTACATGTGAAAGGAGTAATTCAGAAGAAATAGACAAACTCCTAAAATGTAATTTAAAGATGAATGGCAAATTTTCTTTGGTTTTCTAAGATGTATTTGAAAGAATTGGATTAAATGTTGGTTAGCTACAATACTTTACTGTTCGTATGAAGGGTTCCCATGAAAATATTTTCCAGATTATGCTCTTTCTTGAATATCTAGGAGACAGTGTCTGTTAGGGTGTCTGTATCTGGAGTAAGATCTCAATTTTTCAATATCATTTCCTGCCCTGAAGCTGGGAAGTGTCTGGCTGGAACATCTGTGAGATAATCCGCTACTACTCACCAACTATCTCGATGGCCCCGCGCCCTGGAAGCTGGAGCCGGTCATTTCGAAACAATGCAGAGACTGAGTCATACCCCCATGGGCAGTGGAGAATTTAAATGGATTCAGGTGCAGAGGTAGTATCACTTACCATTGAAGGATTGCAACAGGAACAAGCTTCAGATCTGGGAAAATTGAGGAAAACAGACTCGATCTAATCACGGGAAGCCAAGCCACAGCTTTGTAACTGCAGCCCCAGAAAACCATATAGATCATTGTCATTATCATGTACTCACTGCATAATCGGTGTGGAGACCAAAGGCAGCACTGTATTATTCAGCACGGATTTTCCCAACATTCTTTGTCATTGAGTAGATAGGATACAGAATTTTACCCTTGGCAGTTTACAAAATGAGCGCAGGTTTGTAAAAAGAAGAGTAACAGTAAAGTCAGGAGACTTTGGTCGGGACACCTGTTTGAAGGTCATCAGTTACGTCGCTCAGATTTTAACATCTCCATCGTTCTGCTGAGAAGACTGGACTAAGAGACATTGAATCCACCCCATTTCTAACTTTAATTTGAACAAGCGACGTGGTACTTGGCTTAGGTCGTTGCTTAACTAGCTTAAAGGAGAGAACTCTCCTCAATATTAGTTCCAGTTCAGGGATTGCAGGGAGTTAAATGTTTTGTCATTAACCATAAACTCAATTGAGTAATTTTTATTCTTAGTTGGTTTCCAAGTTGAGTTTCTCATCACTTCTGCAAGTTATTGAAAGAAAGAAAAATAAACAAACAAACATGCCCTTTTTTGTAAATGCTTCAGTGTCAGATAACCATAAAAATTTAGTACAAATCTTTATTGTTACCACATGTTCATATTTTATTTTCAAATAAGACAATGTGTGTGTCTGTGTGTCTGTGCCTACATATATATTTAAAATTCAACTCATGTACTTTTAAAAAACTCTCCAATACACTGGGCTCTTTTGTTTGTCTGCTTGTTTTGATTTTTGGTTTGTTTATTTGTTTGTTTTGGTGCTGGGGATTGAACCAAGGGCCTTGTGCAAGCTAGGCAAGCACTCTACTAATAAGCTACATCCTCAGGCCAACATCTGATGTGTTTACAAATTGTGTTTATTCATGTAATATGTAACATAAAGGCAAACTATTAGTGGTAATAACCACTTTATTTTATCTAGTTTATATTCATATATGTGAAAGGCACTACCCAAAATGTTGCACTTATTATATTTATTTTTAAAAATTAGGATATATAATTTTCTTCATTGAACATATATGAAAATGAAAGATTAAATAACTTGCACCATATTTAAAGAGCATATAAAATGCATAACCATGATTTGAACAAAAGTCTCCCTCATTCCGCCTCTCATGCTCTTTCCAGTTTGTGACTTATCTGGTAGATTACAGACTTTGTTTTCTCTTTCTGCCACTTCTCTACGCCATCCAACATTGCAAATGACCTGAGAATTATATCTAGAGCTACGATAAGAGGGCCCTTCATGTTCTTTCAACAACCCTTTGCGTCTCTCACTAAATTATCTAAGTATTGACTTTTGTGGAACAAAAACATCTTATTTACCCACATTTGAAATTTCCCATATTTTATAAAATCCAAAAAATGATATAAGGAAACAATTGGAGATTTTAAAAATTCCCAATAAGCCCTTTTACCATAATGATGACTAATGATCTGTCAGTTTCTGCTTGGATCATTTTTGATGGAAGATACTATTTTGAAAGTAACTCATTTCAATACGTTGAATTTCTATATTTTTAGAAACTATGGCGAAAATATGTTATGTTTAAGACTCTCACATCTTGGGCCGGTGAGATGGCTCGGTGGCGTAAGCACCTGCCTTGCAAGCGCGAGGGCCCGAATTCGACTCCCGGAACCCACATACAAAAATGGGGCCGGTGATATCGCTCAGCGGCATGGGCGAGGTCCTGAGGTCGACCCCCCGGTACCCACAAAAAAAAAAAAAAAAGACTCTCACATCTTAATTTTAGTCTAGTCTTCCACTTAAACTTCAAGACTATTTATTGAGATACCAATTAACATTATATTTTTAGATTGTTCGTAAGCAATTAAAATGCAGAAAATTCAAATTTAGATGTTCCCATCTTAGGGTTAAGTCCCATTAACCCATCTTCAATGAAAAATATTGAAGACAAAAATGTACTTAATACAGTTGACTAACTGCACATCCGAGCTTAGCACCAGAGTATACAGCACAATGCCCATTGTTTCCCCAAGTGACCCAGCATCGCATGAGGAAAGCCGCGGCTGACTGCTGCTGCCCAGCGTCTCTGAAGAGCACGGTGCCATGTCATGTAGCATTAGCCTGGGGAAAGATAGAAAGTCAAAGAACGGTTTCTACAGAATGCATTTGGTGCGCACCATTGTAAATCATGGACAGCCTATAATCCCATTCTCTCCCCACATCTGCTCTTCTAGTGTTTCCTGACTCTGCAGATGATGCCTATCTCAGGAAATGGTACTAGCCATTCACTCAGTTTTCTCAGGACAGATATATGAAAGTCATTTTTTCTAATTCTTACCCAAAACTCCCAAGAAAATGCCTAATGTTGTTGATTCTACCAAAAATAGCACCTGCGATTCTGCTTTTTTCTCCTTTCTCACTAACACCATCATTTTATTGCTGGATTTCTTCAACTGTCTCTTAACTGATTTCCTTTCAGAATTATGAGAAATACTCCAGCATGTAAGTCTGAACCCAGTAGATGGAGACTTGAAGCCAGAGGTCACTGTCACGAGTTCCTTGATGGTGCAGGCACCTTCATGAGAGCTGGCGAAGTCAGTCTCCACTGGGCTGTAGGTGGAAACAATGAATGTGGAGGACGAGCGAACTAAGCAGACTCTTGCTGACCAACACTGTCCCACGGGGATGGAGTGAGATTCCAGAGACAGTGGACAGAACAGAGAAAGAAAGGCTTCAAGGGAAAAATATTAGACTTCCTTTTTAAAAGATAATGAGGCTTTGACTCTGTTAATAATAATAATAATAATAATAATGCATATTATATAGCAATTATGTCCCTGAGTAACGGACCAGGAGCAATTATTGAAGTTTCTACTCTTCTATTTTCTTCATGTCTGGATAACTGATATTACCATATTTAGCACCACGATCCATTGTCAAAATGCTGGGAATTTGACAAAAATGAACTACATTTTCTACCCCCAGGCAAGCTTGCTGCTCTTTGCAAACCAATCCCTAAACGATATTTCTACAGTGCTTCCAGGATTTTTCCTATGTGAAATTATTTTCGTCTTATCTAAAGTATGCTAACTCAACAAATATAAATTCCAATTCCCTCCCACTAACTTAAATATGACACCACAGAAATCATTTGTCATTCCCCACTTTCATAAAGTTTAAATACGAATTTCTAAGCCAGGAATCGGACAGAAAGTAAAATAACCAAGATGTACCACCAAATAGAGGCACATATTGTAAAGCTCCTTGGGAATCTTTCAATGATAAAAGCAAATAATAAAACAATCCAATCTCATTGTCTATAGTTATTTAAAAAGAGAGAAAAACAAAACACTCAATGTATGAATGCTTGAAATCTACAAGGTTGTATTCACCAAATATAAGTTAAATCCAATGTAGCAACCAATTATTTTGAAAATACTGTTCAGTAAATATATATTTAAATGAATTCATACAGGAAATTCTTCTTTTTGATTTTCAAAGACCAAAACATAAACAACAACCTAAGACAAAATTCTGTCTAATGCAATTCTGTTCACATTAGTATTTTTTTCTCCACAAAAGTATTTGCTTCCATCTACTTCTTTCAAACTAATGTTATAGAATTTTGCAGCTATATGTTTAATATTCTTAATTTTAACCAAAATAAAAACAATTACAAGTCAATCTGTGTTCACAAGTGCCGTTATCCTTTATCTCTATTGTTTCCAGAGTATTTTAAATAGAAGGTGGAAGCTAGATGTGGTGGCACAGGCCTGCAATTCCAGGGCTCCAATAGGCTGAGACAGGAAGACCGCAAGTTTGAGCCTATCCTGGGCAACTTGGTGACTTAACAAGACCCTTTGTCAAAATAAAAAATAAAAAGGGACAGGGAATATAGCTCTGTCCAAAGCCTCTAGGTTAAATCACAGCACCGCACACACACACACACACTCACACATACACACACACACACACACACAAGAGGTGAAAGAGACAATTTTGCCTCAAATATTTAGAAACTTATGTTAAAACAATTGTTGTGAGGAAAAAAAATTGTTGAAATTTAATTATTTCCAAAAGCCATTGTATTGCATAACTCCAGAGAGCACCATTCGGGGTGTTCTCCAAACATCAGTCTCCTGTAATCGCTTTTCTCTAATTTTTGGGGGGAGAATATCACAATTGACTTTTCTGTCTCGCCCATGGATCAATGTCCTCAGCAGAAGAGGTCATGTCTTTATTTTTGTACCATCATGTTATAGCACGCTGTCTGGTACAGCGGGTAGGAACAAAGATTTTATTTGTACCGAACAAAACTGTCTGTATTTCAAAGCATCAACCAAGGAGCTATTTGGTAGATTCCAGTTATCATCAACATCTTCTATCTGACAAAGTTGACTTCTGCCTCATGCACAACTTTAGACGGTAAACACAGAACTGGAATAAGGAAGAGAGTAGTTTCCAAACTTGCTAGGACAAGAAATCACTGTGGAGGAGAAATGAACTGTGGGAAGCGTGAGCAAAATCAGCTTTGTATCCGGAACCAGAGTTATTCTCCCTCTAGTTAACGCTTCTTCACCTAGTTAACTCTCACCTCAAATTTGCATATCAGGTTATCATCCAATTTTAATATTTCATCACTGATTTTCTTATTATTTCAGTTTGCTTTGCCAGTTCATCAGCTGCCCACAGATGAAAATTTCTCCACTCTCCCATTGGTAAATGTTTCCAGTTGCTAGCACTTGCCTACTCGCCTGTGCTGAAAATATCTCTATAAACCTCAAATAGTAATTTTGGAGAAAGAAATTGTTACTCTAATCTCTAACTTGATTTCTAAATGAGCAACGATATTAAAAATGGAAACTACTGCTTTATTGAAATAATCTATGTTTACAACTGTAAATAATGTCATAGTTTTTCATCTTCTTTCCATCTCCAGAGTAGAGAAGCTACTTTTATTTATTTTTGTTTTCTAAATGCAATTATAGAAACACATTTACAGGGCTTTCTTTTTCTCATAGAGTTGAGGAGGCGGAAGGGACACACCTTGAGATTTACAACAAAGGTATATGAGAATGCTTTCTTGTTAGGAACAAGATCAGTAGAGAAATTCACTCTTAATAGAGGAAGTAGGTGGCTGGTCATTTACATGATTAGAAAATAGTGATATGTAACAATCCAAGGGAGATGCAGTTAAATGTTCCCAGTTAAGAAACCTTTAAGAGATTCCCAAGAAGGTTCTATGAAAACACTACCCTTAAATAACTCTCAATCCTAGAAAATACAAATATCAGATCATAGCAGCGCTTATGAACTGAGAAACATCCTGTTCCTTATTTCTGTTTGCCTCAAACCTCAACACTAGAGGAGCTAAAAGGCAGCCTAAGATGAAAAGGAGAAATACAAGTGGAAAGCTGAGAAGCGAACAATACTCTCTGCCCACTGCAGGTGTTCCGCCTGAAGGAAGGCAGAGCTTGGGGAGAGAAAGGATTAACTTTAAGGGCAGTTCCCTTAGGACTCTGGACATTTACTCTAATGAGATTGTGGTTTTGTCCAGAAATTACTGGTACTTTATTATAGGAAATTTATTAGAGTAATTGGACAAGTTCTAAATTTCATTCTAGATATAAAAGTATTTGCCCCTCTGAGCAAAGTTGAGTAAGTACTGACCAAAAAGAATACAGTCTTTGTATTTTAATGATTACCCCCTTCTGTCAACTTCTACCATTTGGAATAAATGATTACAGTAAGGCTGAAAGGCACAGAGCTACTCAAGAATGAGACCCTCTTGAGGAGCTAGAAGAAAATTAATATATGTAAACCTTTATAAAATCTGTCAAAGTTCAGATTTAAATTGTGTCTCTTGATGGACCCAGATATGTGTATCTAGGAATATCTGAAATTTTGGGCCAGCCAAACAGAAGTTTCGTATCTATTTCTAGCATGTGCTGATGTTTGCCTAAATGTCATTATATCATTTCCTCCTCTCCCAAAATCCATTTTTATTCTTGTATCCATCCCTCCTGCTTGCAGCTCCATATTTATCAGAACTAAAATCCTCCAACTCTATGGTACATCCTAGTCAAATAAAATCCCATTCTTCATCCTATTACTGTCTTCTAGTGATCCAACTTGCTAATGGGCATTGAAGAATGCTCTTTTATTTTTATTTATTTATTTATTTTTTTTTTGTGGGTACCAGGGGTCGAACTCAGGACCTCGCACACCAGCAGGTGCCCGTGCTGCTGAGCAATATCACCAGCCCTTTTTTTGTATGTGGGTTCCGGGAGTCGAACTCAGGACCTCGCGCTTGCCAGGCAGGTGCTTATGCCGCTGAGCTATCTCACCGGCCCCAGGAATGGTCTTTTAAGAGTAAGAATTCTGGGAATTTTTTTTCTACTTGACTTTTGTATTTCTGGATACAATTGATTGTTCTACCTCTCTCCTAGTGGCAACCCATGAAAAAAATATGTCTTCACTAGGTTCAAATGATCTTTTGACTTCCTTCTAGGTCTTGGGCTGTTTAATTGACCATTTTCCTTTGTGGTTGATGGATGTTATATTATTGATGCCATGTCTATTACTCCCAACCTAAAATGAGAAGGTACATAGCTTAGAGATTATCATTTCTCTCACTGACAGCAGGAAGTCTGCTGCTTTGAACTGGTTTGGAAGTGAGCCATGGAATAAGAGAAGAGAAGCCCTGGAGAATTTAGACTGACTGTGTGCCAACACCCAAGGTTTAAGTAAAATTTACTGAACTTAGACAGCCAAATATTCTCTTTCCACATAAGAAAGATAGCTCAGCAGAGTCTTTGCCAGCCTGGAGAAAATTACTTTTAGATACAGGAAAAAACTGGTCATTGGTTATTTTCTACACAAGTGGGCCCAGTTACTGTGTAGAACTCAATAGTCTAATATCTGTAGCTGGAAAGGGGTGGTTAAAAAAGCCAAGGAGAGAGAACAGAAAAGAAAGGGGAAGGGGATAAGAATGATCAAAATATGTTATGTTCACATACAATTATGCAAAACAAAACCCATTAATCTGCGTAACAATGTGGTCTAATAAAAATTATGTCAAAAAAAAAAAAGAAAGAAAGAAAAGCCAAACCAGGGCTTTAGGCATTGCTTCCAAGACTTTCAGTAGTCAGTGTAGGAATATAGGGATATTTTAGGAATATAGTTCATTCTGGGCGGAGATTATATTGGACAACGGGATTGAAATAAAATGAGATGAAAGAGATTAGTTTTGTAAACAACAGTGAAGTTAAATAATGGTCCATGTAGTTGAGGCTGAAAAAGAACCAAAGAAGGAGCAGAGAAACTGATGTGAGTAAAAGAACAAAAATCTACATGCCTCTATGAGAAGAGAAAGGGAATTATTAAACAACTGAACTAAGAGAGTGACCTGGGCAATATTCTTCTATCTATTTCTCTGTGTGTGCGTGTTAGAATATCATCTGAAGAGAGTTTGTTGTATCTTTCCCTCCCATACTATAAACTTGAAAATATTTCTGGATTCCGTGCATATCAAGAAAAATACCAGAATATTTTTAAATGCATACATGCAGAAAGAAATACTGACCAGTGACCATTCCCACAGGGCAATCTCTCGTGAAGATGGTCATTATCATCATTATGCACGTTGTAGGATGAAAGGTCACAGCTTTTCCTGTGTCACCTAGGTCTACAGTCACACTGATGGATGAGTTCTAGCAGAGATATTTTTTCCAAGTTCAATGCACACATTTATATAGCTGAAAGCTTAATAGTGGCTTGTATCAGTGAACATAAATTATCCAGCAAATTTACTTGGCTTCTGTCTGCATCTATTGTTGTATCATAATTTATTTTGCATTGGATATTTTATGTTAAAATTTAATGAAATCAGTAAAATCGTACTGAAAATGCATTTATTTTGTCATCAAAAATCTTAGAATTGTCTTGATAGTAGATATTGAGTATAATCTGAATTATATTTCCAGTACCTAAAGTATCTGACACGTAGTGAATGCATAATAAATTCTTGATGAATTAAAAAAATCAATATGTATTTAATTTATTCTAATAGTTCCTTATCTTTAGCATGTACCACAGGACTTAGGTTACCCAGGTTATTTTAAACATTAGCTCTTTCTCCTATTTGAAAACGCAACATTGGACAGTCTTTGTGCTTCCAATAAAATAATACAAATATTAAAGCATTTAAAAATAAGACTTTAGGCCTCCACTGTCACCCTCAACATGACACGTATGGAGAATATGACCATGAAGATGGGTATAGCACTACTTATAATGAACAGAGTAATGATCCCTGCAATAAGAGCTGCAGCACTCCAGCCCCAAATGATGCTGATTACTATGATTATGGACATGGACTCAGTAAGAAACTTATGATTCCTATGGGGAAGAGAAGAGGCCTAACTCAAGACACAGGGTGCCTCCAGTGGGGACAGCAAAGGGCATCTCAGAGACCAGCTATATGGCACATACTAATTGCACTATCTGATATTGTGAAATAGTCAGTCTCCAGTCTTGTATGTTGTTCAACGTAATTCTCTATGAACAATCCCTTTCTAAATAAATCAAGATGCTTAAAACCTAAACTGATGGAAATTAAAACTAGTTTGCTGAAACATCAACTAGGGCTGGGAAAAAAGGACATGGGTATGTTTTTAATTTCCAATCTGTGTATAAAAAAATAGGTCCTCAAATAAAGAAAACTTTGTTAAACAAAAAGAGTTTACTAAATTTGTTAATCCATTCTTTTAACATAAGCCTCGATTTTTCACTTTAAAGGTTTCCATAGAATTAGGTACAGTATTTTATCTTTTATCCCATATGCTTGTTTTATTTCTCTTGTCAACATGTGTAAAAATGGAAGCCAATTACAAGTGCAAATAATGTGGTATTGCTTTGTAGCTCAAGCCTTGAAATGTCCCACAGAGTTAAGCACAATCTTCTTTGGCTTGGTACTAAATAAAATTTTGAAAGAACATAGAAAGGTAAAACTCAATTAAGAAGGCCGTGAATGAGACAAACTCCAACACAGAATCAAATTCCTAACGTGTGTTTCCCTCCATATTGAAGAGAAGCCCAATACCTGCCATTTTACTAACTTACAAAAATGTTATTTAGATGTGAAAATAGGTGTGAAGCATTTTGAAAAAGGTGATATATAACTGAAAAATGTCATAATAGTCAAGCTGGTATTTTGATTCTTGTGTCTCTAGAAATTCTGTTTTTCTTATAACAAATCTTTGAATGATTTTTGGAAGATTGCTGTACAATTCATTCCACACATATCAAATCTAATGTCCCATATGCTACTTAGGAAGCATTAACACAGAAATATTCTCTAACACATGAGACAAACTTCTATAGCATTAGGCTGCAGGTGCAAAATATGTTATGACATAAAAGCGTATGAGCCCCAGTTTTTAAAACGTTTTAAATTGACTTTTTAATTTTAATTATTTTTAATTATTTTTCCTTTCATGGATGGACAAAACACTCCTGTATGCTTTTGAGCAGCATAGCAAAAAATTGACTTTCTCTTAAAACTTGAAAAACATGCAATTCTCAAGCTCAGGTGACAACACTCATTTTCCCAATAATTCTCAGAACAAGGGCTACATTTGTAACTACCTTCTGTCTACTGGAAAATTAAGCTCCCTAAAGGAAAGACGTTCACACTGGAGATGCCGATGCCAGTAAACGTAATGCCAAGATAATGCTAGCAAAAGCAGCTTCAGCAGATTTCTCTGGATTTTCCTGAGAACTTTTTATTTGCTGCCTTATTTAATCCTTAAAGCAACAAAAGGGGAGGGTGCTACTATTATTCTCATTTTGTAGCCAAGATAATTAAACTCAAGACAGGTTAGAAGTGTCCCAGACTCGCACAACTAGGACCTAGGAGAGCTGAGATTTGAAGCCACCACCGGACTCTTAGATACTCTACAGTACTGCCTGCCAGTATCTTTTCCTTTCTTTCTCTTTTTATTTTTTAACCATCAATGCTATATTTTTCAACATGTAGATTAATCAGCATAAATCTCAGATAAGCTGGCCATGATGATTTTATTTTTTTCAATCATATTAAGTAAACTACTGCAAGGAACATTTCGCTCCTGGAAAGAAAGTAGTGGAATTCAAGTCACGGTTGAGAGTCACCGGACAGAAGGTTAAGCTTTTGCTGTGATGTGCCCAGTTACCACGACTCATCACTCAGGTGTCAGGAGGTGTGTCTGTTTGTCTTTGCTGTACAATACTGAAGTTCCTGTGAATTAGAACCTGTATGGGCAGAATGAGCTGGTACTGCCTTCTGGATCTTCTCCAGCGGGAACTGTCTGCAGAAATCAAGACCAGAGACCTAAAAACAATTTACAGGGAAAGCAGTAGTTGAAAAATATTGGAGATTTTTGTTTTAGCTCATTGTTACTCTATGGAAAAAGAAATGTGTACCATTCAGGAAGCAAGGGTATCTATATAATCATTAATGTAGCAAGTATTTTTGAAGACCTACTGTGAACCAGTCTCTGTTGTTAGGCATAGAATGATGATGTTCTTGCTTCCATGGAACTAACTATTCTAGTTGTCTGATTAGAAATATGTTGCCCTAATTTTTAAATATCACATTGTCTAATACCAATAGCCAATAAATAAGCTAGCAAATGTTGTACAGAAAGATACATAAGATAAATAAGATACAGAAAGATAGATGTACAGTTACATGGATATCATTTATCACAGGGAGGTAAGAGAAGGTCTCCCATATAAAGTGACATTTAACCAGGCACTTGAAATAAGACAGGTAGTGATCCCTGCTGATACAGGGAATAAGTTCCAGAGATAGAAATAGCAAGAGCCAAATCCCTGATGTGAAAGCAGGCTTGATATGCCCATAAAGTCCATAGGAGTTGGCGGTGGCTAGAAGGGAGTGAGGTGGAGTTGGAAGAAGTGCTAAAAGAGGGGGGGATGTGTAGGAGATTAGGACTAGGGGAGAACAATGAGGAAAGAAAGGTGTACAGCCTGTAGAATCACCAGGAGTACTTAAAGACTTTAATGTTTTTTCTCAGAGTAATACAAGAAACCACTGTTGAATTTTGGGTAAGGAACTGTTAAAATCTGTATTATTCTTTAAAAGAATAACCATGGAAGCTCTATCATGAAATATTGCGTTGAGTAGCAACAGAGAAGGGTTAAGAAGCAATTACACTTATCCCACTTCATAATAATGGGAGGTTAAACAAGAAAAGCAATAGTAGGGGAGGTTGAGGCATACCCTGATAGTTGATATATCTGAAAGGCAAAAGTGGTAAGGCACAGTGGCAGATGGGATGTGAGGAATAACAAAGGAATCTAGGGTGAATGAGATTTTGACATGAGAAACTAAAGAATGGATTTGTCACATTCTAAGATGGGAAAGATTAGGAAAGAAACAAAAGGGAGATATATTCAGAGTTTGGCATGGAAACCACAATATTTGACACTTATGAGATATTCAGTTTGTTATGAATAGTCAAGTTTGAATTGCAGGTTAGCAGTCCCTACTAGAGATATAAAATTTGGAAGCATTAGCTATTGGATAGAGGCCATAGGTCTGAACAAGATCTTCTAAAAATGAAAAGAGAGAAAGCAAAAGTCTAAGGACTGATCCCTGGGGTATCAAGGAATGAGAAAATCAATCCACTGAGATAAAAGAGAACCAAGCAAATGGAACGCTGGTGCCAGGAAAAGAGAGTACAGGAAGGAAGAGAATGAAATACACTACGTCGAATGCATAGGACCAATAAGGTAAAGATGGAGAAATGGCCATGGAATATGGCATTACATGACCAGCAGGATTTGTCTGGGCAATCTTACTTCTGAAGTGAGAAAGAAATTTGGATGGGAATGAATTCAGGAGAGATTTGAAGAGGTATGCTAGCAACAGCAAGTATAGACAAAACACAGTGACTGTATTTTCCTATGAAATGTTCAGGATATATGGTTTCATGCATCATTGGTTAGGAATTGAATCATTTAAACTTAAAGCCATTTCATTAAGTCCAAGGCCTACACTAGTAGATCACAATGTAAGTACATTTGCATTTGGCTTTCTTTTACAGAGCAACCCCAGTATAACTTTATCTTCATAAATCCTCCATTCCTCCATTTCTAAAGACAGCTTGTCACAGCAGGTACCCTACAGTGGACTGAGAAATGTCTATCAAAAGCTTCAGTGCTCCCATGATGCAGTGGCCTGTTTCCTGCAGCATAAAGCCAAATACTACCCTAAATTTAAAATACCCTACATATGATGTTTATCCAAGTGTGCATACTACCACATTTCCCCTCCATGAGTAATGCATGTCCTATGCAATGTGAGTCCAAAATAAAGAAAAAATGCTAAACATTTAATAACACACAAGATTAAAATGCCATGCTTGATAATATAATCCTTGTAATAAAAGGAATTTCTGGGTTAATTCCATACAGAAGAATAAGTAAGATCAAATAATTTTCTCCATCACTTGCTTCCCATATTTTTCCTTGCCATACATTGCTGTAACTATTCAAATAAGTAAATCCTGTTCTAAACCCATATGGCAAAACTAATGAGCAGGTCATTCTGACCAGTGTGGAAGAGCAGACGTAATGGAAATTGTACACCTTTGGGATGAAGAAACACAAATACAGCTACAAGACATGTCACTAATGTTTTCTGACATCAAATAAGTCAGGCAATCTCAATCTACTCTCAATCACAGAAATGTTATCTTCTTAGAAATTTAGATTCAAAAAGAAAATGTAATTCTGACTACCAAGCTGTGATTACTTATGACTGGTTATTTTAGTGGCCTGACTAACTTGCCAGCTACAGCTCAGTAATATATGCTAGCTATTAATGAGAGTGTCATCAGCCCCACTCACTCCAGTGGGATGAGCTCTGGATTTAGCTGTCAGGAGAATGGGAGTTGAATTTCAGCTCAAAGATATATGAGTCGTGATATTTCATAGGTGACATAAAACCTTAAACCACAGTTATATTATCCACAAATTAATAACACTGTTATTATTGTATATAAAAGAGGCTGACTTATGAGATCACACAGTTTGTGTTCTAATTAGCATTTCCTCGTGTCCTCAGACACTTCACCAATTAGTTACCCATCTTTTTCTTCAACTCCTTTCTTTTTTTTACTCAAATCCCTTTAACCTTCATCAGTCCCTTAACCACACTTCTCTATTTTGTTTTTTTTCTCTAGCAAAGCCAATTTTAAGACAAAAGTTATGTACACACTTTTATTCTCTCTCTCTCTCTCTCTCTCTCTCATTCTCTCTCTCTCATTCTCTCTCTCTATCTCTCTCTCAATTTTTAATCTTCATATGACTCATTACTACAAATATCACTTATCTCTACAACAGGTACCCACGCATCAATCTTCGTCATTATTATTTTCCCTAATACTTAGTTTCTTAAATTGCTATTTCCTAAATTTATGACTTGGACAACAGGAGCTGGTAGGCATTCTCTTCCTCCACCGTAAATCTTTGAAAATAGTCTTCACAGCTTCCCTACTCCAATCCATCACAATAAATGTCATCTCCAGGCACCATGGTTCTACTCTGCACTTTTATCCACTTCTCTCTATATCATAACGATCATTACATCAAGTTACATCTTCATTCATATATAGTCTAAATTCCCCCATGACCTCTACCTGGACTCCTTGAAAGAATTCTAGACCAGAGTAATATTTATAAATGCAACCAGATCACAACTTACCCAGACTTAAGAACTTCAATGGCTTCCTATTTCCTATTTGCCTAAGAAAGTATTTCAATTTTTTGAGACTAAGTTTGATTTTAAAAACCAATTTTGATCTACATAGTACTAATCTGTCCAATCTCATCCCTTGCTTCTCTCCCCCATAAGATACATTCCAATGATTTTGAATTGACCCCACCCCTTTTCTTGAATGTGCCATAATCTCCCATCGCCAGGCTGTCACAATTCATTATCTCCTTAGGCAACTTTTCATTTCCACAAAGTCTAGAAGAAATGCCTGCATCATGGACTCTTAGTAATTTTCCTGTGAGGCATTTTCACTAGTATACTGATATATTGAACCATTATACTCTGAGATCCATGCCAATATATCTACAGAGTTTAGTTGAGCACCTCAGAATTTTTATTTTATTTTATGCTTGGCTCTTATTGTTTTGTTAATTAAAAAGTCTGGGAAAGAACTGTGTAAATGATAAATAATACATAATTGAAAAGAATATTTTTTGGAACCATTAATCATCTGCATCAACTTGAATGAACTGAGAAACACCTAGATGATTAGTAAAGCATGGTCCTGGGTATGTCTATGAATGATTAAAATGTAGGCCAGCAAACTGAGAAGGAAAACTGCACCTCCTTTGTGGATGGCACAAACCAATAGGCTTGTAACCTGAATGACATTGAGAGAGAAAGAATAAAGAAGTGTGCCCCTTCGGGAGAGCTCCAGTCTTCCTGAGCAGTTCTGTCCTTTGCTGTTATTGCCTTTGGATATTGTCCCCAGGCCTCAACTTCCTTCAGCCTTCTACTACAGAATTGTACCAGCAACCCTCCAGGGAGCTTCCAGGCCTTCAACTTTTGACTGGTGCTACATCCTTGGTCCTTCCTGTTCATTGGCTCCATCTTCTTATCTGCTGGATCATCTTACTCTCCAATGCACAAACAGCCATCATGGACTCTCCCGCCTCTGAGCCTGTAACCTAATAAATGCCCTTGCATAATTACACACACATTGTTTACTGATCCTGTTCCTCTAAGGAGCCCTAAGAAATGCAGATTTTTGGTACCAAGAGTGCTTCTAAAGAATTGTAAGGATGAGTTTCTCTAATTGGTTTAGTAGTTTCTAGAGAAGGCTCTCTAATTTGATGAGAACCAAAGTAGCCATGGCCTCTGCTTCCGATAATGTCGAGAGCACTGATAGACCGTGGTGTGAACTTTTTAAAACAATACACACCACAGCTTAGTTTGGTTACACTAATTCACCACTTGTGAGATGAGATGCAAGGAATTTAGTACTCTATATACAATACTTTTGCACATTTTGGGAAGAGTAAGAAATACAATGATGCTAGCTGGTTGCTCTTAACATCTCTAAATAAAGTACTAAAGGACAAGGATGACCTCAAAGACTCAAATTCCCAGATCCAGACATGCATGAACAATCTAAAGACTTCTAAATGTGTCTGAAGGAGTGCAGCAGTCAGTGTTTTACCAGAGAAACAGACATAATACAAGATATACAAATGTATAAAAAATTACAAGATTGGCATATGATGGTCAGCAAGAGTTGGATGAGGAAGTGTGTGGAGGGCGTCTGCACACTGGAGACTGAAGGGTTCAGTCCAAGGTTCTGAGTTCACCACAGTGTCCCATGGAAGTTCATATCAGGAGGCCAATGGGTCTGTGAACGAGAGCCAAAGAGTCTATGCCAGAAGCTAAAGGATCCCAGGTGGAAGCCAAAAAGTACGAGCTAGAAGCCAGGAGATGACATTCAAGCTGAAGGTGAAGACTGGAGATCCTCTGAAAAACAGAAGTAAGTCTGTCCTTCCTCATTTCCCCTTTATATCGTCCAGGCAATGAGCCACCTTAGGGTGGGTCCTCTACACCCTAGGGCGTAGAATTGCTGAGCTGATTTAGTTAAGCTTCTAAATTTCTCAAGTTGACACAATCAATCAACCATTACAACCCACCCCTTGTCAACTTGGCAACCAGACACATTTCTTTAAACCAGTCTCCAGATACAAAGATACACTTATAATTACGCCTAACATGTTATAACTATCCTGCATTCAAATGGAAATGCACTAATTCCCTCACCAGAATAGAAGGTAAGTTTTCTTTGGGTGATCCTTACTCTTATCATTTCATAACTTGAGCATTGTAACCCAGGTTTAACAATCCTTAAGAACCACTATAAGGTCTCTCAACATTATATTACATTAGAAACATACTAGGAAAGAAGTAGTAGAGTTACAATCCTCTTTTCTGTAGCTGATCATGGTGTCATAGCTGGTATTTATATCTACCCTCTTCCACTACCCACTCTGTATTCCCTTGGCCTTCCGCAAGCACCTCAGCAGGTCTGGGTTCTTTCCCTGGTGGAATGACCCACACCTTCATTCCTGAAGGCTCTGAACCATTTGTCACTCTGCCTGGCTTAGGCTGTTGTAGTTTCCTGCTGACTTTAATAACAGGGCATGGTAATACTAAGCGGCACCTAAGGGATCTTCTGCATTTCAAGCACACTCTTCCCTTCTGGTGAAAGGCCTCAGGTCACTTTTCCATTGCCCTGTTCCTTCTCATCAACTGCATTCTACTGTGTTTCATCCTTGAAATCCACAGCTCCACTGGAGACTTCCCTCTGGCCAAATGCTTCGAATCACCCTGCTGGCTCTTTACTCTTAATTTCCAACGTAGATCTGGCCAAAAGCCCTCAACAGTAAGCATGCCACCGTCCCAACAGTAGCCTGCATTCAAATTTTTCTGCCACCCAAGCAATATCTCTAAACTCAAGCAAAACACAGACCAACTTCCTGCCAAAGCACAACATACACCACCTGGGGTCCAGAGCCAATGCCGTCCTTCTGAATAGAAGCCCCCTGAGTCTCATCCTAACTGCAGGATTACCATCAGTGCTCTGATTTTCTAGGCTCTGACCAGAGTCTCTCATATAGTTTACAGCGTATGGGGGTGGCCTCTTCAGCCAGTCTCTCAAAACCTTTCCAAATTAATTCCCAAGGCTCTTAAGCCACATGGCCAGGCAACGTCACAGCAATAGCCCCACTCCCAGTATCAATTTTTTGTAGTCAGGGTTTGCAAGGAAATAGATTTAACATAGGACACATAATTTATAGGATTACTTTAAAATATTCACCCAAAAAGTCAAATGCAGAAGAGTGCAAGAGATCTGTCCACGCACTAGAGACCCAAAGAATCCAGCCGAGGGCCTGGATCCCATGGCAATGTCCTGCATGAGTCCAGCTGAAGACCTAGAGCCCATGGCAATGTCCTCCACGAGTCCAGCTGGAGGCCTAAAGCCCACAAGTCTCATGCAAGTCTGTATCAAGGATCTGTGCTGCGAAGGCCCAAATGTCAGTGGTGGAAGCTAGAAAGTCTGCGACAGTGGGGTGAAGGATCTGTGCCAGCAGGCTGAGGGATCTGCACTGGAGCCAGGAAGTGACAATCAAGGTAAGGAGCAGAGCTCTTCCTAACAGAACTGTAGCCATCCTCAGTGACAGCAAGGACCCGAGCTCTTCTGATGATGAGAACAGCTAAGTTCATATCAGGAAAAGGAGCATGACAAGCTTCCCCTGGAGAATCAGCAGTACACCATCTCCCCCTCCAGTTCTCCTTTTATGCTGTTGGCAACAATCCCCGGGTGGACCTTCTACGCCCAGCACCACGCTGATTCAGTTTATCTGGGTGTTACAAGTTGACCGTTAGTTCATCCACCACAAGAATATTCTCTCCTTGAGCCACTGTGATGAAGTTTCTGAAAACCAAACACAAACCCTATTAATACGATCAGCCGAATTACAGTGCAAGTTTAATTGTCACACTCAGAGGGTACCTACTGTTAAACTCATGGCACAGGTCAGAAAATAATGGGAAAGAAATGATTTGGAGGAAACTGATGGTGCTGGGGGCTTTGAACTCCTAAATTTTGATTTAGGAGATTATTTTGCCAGAGACAGAAATTTCCCAGTCTTAAGTGACAGCTGCAATCCCCACCACCACCACACCCTGTAGTGTTGGTGTCTCCATCTACACCTGAGGAAACTAATCCTGCAACCCTGCATTGTCTGTCAAAACAGTAATGACTTTCTCAGATGCAGTCGCCAAGCAAAACCATGCTAACTCTCCTCAGGACCCACCCTCACCACCCACTTTTGTCTCTAAGTCCAAAATCAGGCACACATCTCAGAAAAATTATAAAGGTGAGGTACCCAAGGTGACCCATGAAGAGCTATGCTGCACTCCCAAAGAACTCGAGCTTTATTCTGACGAGCAGAGGTCTAGAGAACAGGTATGGAGCTGTATTTTAAGGAGGTGAGAGATGATGGTAGAAACATGAACCTGAATCAACCTAAGTTTCTTGATATGAACCCATTAAGTAGAGACTATTGATTTAATGTTGCAGCTCATGATTTTTTAAAAGTGCTATTAGTTAATTTGTATGGTTGACTAATATATGGATCCAAAGATTGCCCCCTGTGAATGAGGTGGAGAAGCCTGATAGTCCTTGGTTTACTGTTGATGATGCTATGAAAAGTTTCAGGGAAAATAGGTATGCTGGGGTGGATTTGGCAGATAAAACCTCCTCCTCCTCCTCCTCCTCCTCCTCCTCCTCCTCCTGGGATGATTCATCAAAATGTACCTTCGACTAATATGATACCTTAAGAAACAGATATCCTTGAGCACCAGCGTCCTTGAGCAGCTCTGCCACTGTTCTTTTCTGTATGCCACACCTTAAAGTAGGGTTCTGCACTTGTTTCTTATCAAGGAACCAACTTCATGGCTAAAGAAATGCAGCAATGGCATCATGCTCGTAAAAGTCACTGGTCTTATCTTGTTTCCCACCATCCAGAGCAACTGGATTGATAGAATTGTGGAATCACCTTTTGAAGATGCAACTACAGCACCAGCTTGGTGGCAATACCTTGTAGGGCTGGAGCAAGCTTCTCCAGGAAGCCTTATATTAGATGGATCAGCATCTGATATACAGTAGTGTTTCTCCCGTACTCAGGACTCACAGGTCCAGGAATTAAGGGGTGAAATGGAAATTGTACCAGTCATTCTTATCCCTAGTAAACCATTAGCAAAATTTTTGCTTCCTGTTCCTGTGAACTTAGGATGTGCTACCTAGAAGTCTTAGTTCCAAAGGAGAGAAGCTTCTATCAGGATGCACAAAATGACTCAATTGTCCTGGAAGGTAAAATATCCCTTTGGCCTTTTTCATATCCTCAAACCTCTGAGTCAGCAGTATAAAAATGGATTCACATTTACAGTGTCAGTGGGTGTGACTGATCCCCACCACCAAGGGGAAATTGGACAAATACTCCACAGTGGAGGTAAAGAAGATTATGTTTGGAATAGAGAAGATCCTTCAGACTTAGTATTACCATGCCCCATTATTCAGGCTAATGGGAAACTACAACAGCCCAATCCAGGAAGTAAGACAAATAGCTCAGGACCTTCAAGAACAAAGGTACAGTTCACCCCTCCAGGTAAAGAATGAAGACTCTCTGAGGTGCCTGCTGACTGCCAAGGGAATGCAGAGTGTGTAGAAGGCAGTTATAAATACCAGCTACAACTGTGGCACACGTTTCCAAAGCAAAGACTGTAGTTGCATTTTTTTCCTATTTTGTTAAATGTTTGTGCATATATGCATAAATGTTAAGAGAGCATATTTGTTTCTTTCTTTGCAATGTAATGTTGATTGACTTAATATCAGTACATAAGTATTGTTAAACCTATGCTAGGGCCAGTGAGATGGCTCAGCAGCATAGGCGCCTGCCTGGCAAGCACGAGGTCCTGAGTTCAACTCCCAGAACCCACATAAAGGAAAAAAAGGGCCGGTGACATCGCTCAGTGGCACAAGCACTTGCTGGCAAGCGCGAGGTCCTGAGGTCAACTCCCAGTACCCACATAAAAAATAAAATAAAATAAAATAAAATAAAATAAAATAAAATAAAATAAAATAAACCTATGCTATAATATTTATTTTGTGGAATGTCAGAACCATCACTCAAACCAAACTTTGCCTTCTATTTTGGGGAGGGAATTACATTTTTGTTTGTACACAGGACACTTGTATCATATAATTATGAACTTTCTATTTTATCTAGAGATTATGTATGGTTTAAGGAGATATGTCTGGTTGTCAAAATGACAAGGAGTGGATTGTGACTGTTGATCATGATATGTCACCTTGAACGGATTAAGAAACACCTGTAAGATTAGTAAAGCACAGTTCTGTGTGTGTCTGTGATTGACTGACACGAGAGGAAGACCCACACCAGTTGTATGTGGCACCAACCAATAGGCTTGTAGCCTGGATGGAATTCAAAGGAAAAGGAATATTAAAAGAAGGAAGTGTGTCCCCGATCTTGTAATCCTACCTAATATATCCCCTTGCATAATTATACTTACATTTTCTATTGATTCTGATCCTGCAGAGAACCCTATCATGCTATCATGCTGAAATTCTTGTAAAAAATAGGCATTTAGATAGTTGATTTAAATCGTTCTACTGCTGTTGCCACATAACCGAATTTACCATTTATGTATATCTTTCAGGGAAAGAATTTCTTACTTAGTTTGTGAACAACTGTAGTCCAAAGGAAGCTACTCTTTTGTTTTTTGTTTGTTGGGATCTTAATCAGACTTCCATATACATGACATTCATGTATTTACATCTTAAAATATAGAGAGAAATTTACTTCTTTTTGAGTCTACCTAAAGTACAAATGTATTTTTGTTTTGACAATGGAAAATGTAATGGAAAATCATTTTTATTAATTTAGCAGTGTTAATATAAATGAAAGACACAAATTTCAGGAATCCTAAGGCACATTTTAAAAAGAGAATAATGTATCAACAAATAAACCATAATTTCAGTTTTATATTTTAAAAAAGCTAAAAAAGCTTTTTTAAAAAGTTCTGTAGTGCGTTTTCACAAAGAAATTCCAATTTATATCGGAAAATCCTTGTGACATTATTTATAATAGAGAATAAGCACAAATATAATTAGATGTGATATAAACTGAAAACATATAGGACAGGCGTGGTGGTGGTGGTACATATCTGTAATCCAGCACTCAGGAGGCTGAGGCAGGATGATTGCTGTGAATTCAAGACTACCCTTGGCTACAAAGTGAGTTCAAGTCCAGCCTGAACTGTACCATAAAATCCTGTCTCAAAAAATACAAAAAAAAAAAAATATATATATATATATAAACATCATTTAATAAATGGCTGTAAGCTCCCAGAAGCTCTCCTAAAATCCTTTAAAATGTTACAGTTCTTCATAAGAACATTTCTTTTTAGGGAGCTATTTATATTATTTCCCTAAAAATAGGGAAATATCGGAGAACACATAACTCAACTGTGCATATTTAATCATACCACTGCCTCATCAAATGGATATTTCTTCAGAAGCTATCAAAAAATAACTGAAAATGAATACTATAGATAAATACCTAAATAGTAGTGTTTCACTTATCCATTTTTATATAACAAATCAAACTAAAACTTAGTGGTTTCAAATGGTAATCATTTCTTCTCATAATTTTGCGAATTGATGGGGATTAGCAGGTTGATTCCTTTTGTAACTGAAGTCACACTGGACTCTGCATTCAAATAGAAACTCAGCTGTGCCCCGAATATCCAAGATGGCCTCAATCCTGCATGGTCTCTCTTCACAGTCTTTTCACCATTCAGTAGCCTAGCCCGAGTTATCCAAGAAGCTAGCCCCAATAGCCAAGTACTTTATCAATCCTTTGCTTACATCACACTTGCTTATTTCCCACTGGCCAAGGCAAGTTACATGGCAAAGCACAAAGCCAATATGAAGAAGAACTACACGATGTCTTAGAAATAGAAAGCACATCCTTTGGTAGCCACCAATGGAAGCTAAGTTTGTGCATTTCTGTTGTCTGATGATTTACAGAGTCAAGTACCAATTCAGCATCAGCTTACATACAAACATAACATAAATAACCTTGAAACATAAGACACTTTCTTCTTAAAGACCTATTCTACAGCTTAAATATTGGAATCTTCGTGCTCTATATCTCTAAATGAGGGGTTTCAAAATATTGATTTGCAGTTCCTTTTCTGGAAGTCCTGAAGCTTCATACGTAACATCATCAGTATCTTAGAAATTTATTCTGAAATTTGAAAACTTAACATGTTCACTTGTGAGTTTATGTCATGTAATATTTCCTAATTTTGGCTTGGCAAAAAGAAGTTCAACATTTATCTTTGTTTGTAAGTCACAGAGCATATTCCCCACGTGAAGACACTTGATATTATATAACCTATCTGCATCTTACAAACCAGAGTGAGGTTGTATCGAGTAAAATACTTCCCACTCACTCAACAGAGCAATCTTGCTGAACCCCAGCAGTGGAAGACCAGAGAGCACACTGGCTGAGTTGATTTTCTTCTATCATTTCAACAGTTCCTGGAGTTATAAAAAGTTTTCCCATGTAATTAAGTGATTAGAAAGTTTGCTTTTTTTTATTTTGGTACCAGGAATCAAACTCAGGACCTTGCATTGGCCAGGCAGGCACTGTGCCGCTGAGCTATATTCCCAGCTCTAGAAAGTTTGTTTGAAAGCAATTATTACACACTTGCTCGCGTAAGTTTTCTTGCTACCCTGCACTTGGCCTCCTTTAAAAGGAATGACTCATTAAATAGTGAAATTTAAAGTAAGAAAGATTTGTAAATGTCACTGAGTTACCTTACTTCTTTTTTTTTTTTTTTTTTTTTTTTTAATGTGGGTACCAGGAGCCCAACTCAGGACCACACGCAGGTGCTGTGCCACTGAGCGATATCACCAGCCCTTTTTTCCTTTTTATGTGGTACCCAGGAGTCGGACTCAGGACCTCGCGCTTGCCAGGCAGGCACTTAAGCCACTGAGCCATCTCACCGGCCCTTACCTTATTTCTTTGGCATTTTAACTGGCATAACCTGAGGCCATGTATTTCATCTTCCAGAATATGTTTCAATATAAGAAATAAAGAAGTTTGGTAACTCACAGGCAGAGCTTTCCATCTTTTACTAGCTTTGCCTTTTAGAAAATTCCTCCTTAGAATGGCAAACAAGTATATTTTTTATAATTGCTTCACATTAATTGGCATTTTAATCCTGGGGCTACACAAAACAAATGACTTTCAGCATCTTTGGTTTTTGTGTTCAGCTTTATGTCTTTACTGCATAGTCTAATATATGATACATAGTTTATCTCAATATTCATAAATATAGATAAAGATTGAACGTTCACAGTATGTCATACATCGTGTTAACCTCCTTATATTCTGCACATTATCTCATTTGAAAACGTCTATCAAAATTTCTCCTCCCAATGTTTCATAATTTCCTCTTCAAGACTAAATATCCACAGGCCTTTCAGTCATTCCAAATGTAACCTGGTGTTTAAGGATTAAATTGTATAACCGCAAAATCCATATGTTGAAATTCTAACTCCCCGTATCTCCGAATATGACCTTCTTGGAGACAGTGTGTTTCCAGAGGTAATCCTCTTAAAACGAGGTCTTTATGGTGGAAATGTGAACACAGACACACAGATGGGGAGAGCTGATTTGAAGAGGCACAGGGAGAATGCAGACACTTAGAGATGCGGAGAGGGGCTGGAATAGATCATTCCCTCACCCCTCAGAAGGAACAAACTTCTTGGACTTCCATCCTCCAGCACTGAGATAATAAACTTCTATTATTTAAGTCAACTGGTTGGTGACAACTTTGTGACAACAGCCCTGGGATATTAGGACACTGGTCATCTCATGATTTTTGTCTGTACTCCTAAAAATACTAATGACACTATATTGCCTGCCATTATTCAATATGCCACTTAACACATATTATTATACCATTTACTACTTAAAAGATAGCTGCAAAAAAGAAAGTACTTATCTGTATTTTACAAAGAAGAAACGGAAGCATAAAAGAAGTTCAGTGTTCTGCTCATTGTCCTAGAAGAAAGTAGCAGAACCAGAAATTGTACTAAGTTCTGATTCCAAAGTCATTGCACTTACTCTTGACGTTCTCTAGCTGCTCTTTGACTACAAGTTTCTAAAACTGTAAAGGTTGCAATTATGCAGTCTCTTCATTAACATCTCTATATGTTTCCTACACAACCCGGCACTTAATACATTTATTTTGATAAAGCCAATAGAATGCCAAAGAATCATTAAATTCTCTCTTTTGATTTTTTTTTTTTTTTTTTTTTTTGTGGGTACCTGGGGTCGACCTTATGACCTCACGCACCAGCAGGCGCCCGTGCTGCTGAGCGATATCACCGGCCCCTTTTTTCGTATGTGGGTTCCGGGAGTCGAACTCGGGCCCTCACACTTGCCAGGCAGGTGCTTAAGCCGCTGAGCCATCTCACCAGCCCCTCTTTTGATTCTTGCTTCTTTTTAGCTTATTACTTTTGATTTTCCTGATTTCAAGCATATGGATTATACTTACAAGGAATCCGTACAAAATTTTAATTCATCTCATAACTTTCCCATTCCTCATTTCATGCTCAGCAGTTGTTTGGGCGATTTGTCTCTCACCACTCCATGCCTCTGGTGGACAATCAAGTGGACCAACCTGCAGAATGTGACGCAGACATGGGTAAAATCTCTCTCTGCCTCTGTCTCTTTCTCTGTCTCTGTCTCTGTCTCTCTCTCTCTTTCTCTCTCTCTCTCCCAACTACACTCTCTCTGCCTCTCCCTCCCTCTCCTTCTGCCTTCCACTTTTGAGAAGAGATGCAAAGACAAAGATGCATGGAAATGGGCTAGGATGAAGGCAGCGCCCTAAGGGGATTATGTAGCTGCTATTGCTACTGAGACGCTCTGAACACTGTTTTGTTCCAGTGTCCTGTTTTTTAATGTTTCCTTATTTTACCTAACATTGTTATAATAAACTGTTTTATATTATTAAGTAAATTAACCAGACTCACTTGTTATTGCTTAAAATGAAGACGTAGAAGCAAAGTGGTTAAAACGGGGGATAGACCTCAAAAGGCCTTCACAGTGGACCAGGAGAAAAGATTACAGAGCCTAAACGGACTATCATGTCGGTCCAGGCCAGCGGGCAGAACAGAAGAAATCTAGTAATTTGATAATGACCTAGAACATGGCCTTGAGCCGCCTAAAGAAAGTGGCATCTCTTGTCAATATCAGTGAATTTTTCTGATATTGTTTCCCCAGTACTAAAATGTGAGTGATATTTTATATCCTCATCTTTTCTGTTTAGACATCACCCGTTAAATTCAGAATTATACACTGAATTTGAAGAGGAATGTTCTAACGCTATTAGGAAAAATTGAATGGGATTAATATGCCTTTACCTAAAAGCTTGTATCTGTTAACCAGATCTCAGTAGATACCTTGAGTCACCTCTCCCTCCCCCCCTCCCCACCCACAATAAAATGTTTTTAATCAAAAATATTCTACATTATGAGTTTAACACACAGCGACTCCCTTAGCCAGTGTCACCTGTCACCAAAAATGTCCCCTGTCGCCAAGATTTCAGACGGTATCTTACCCTTTTTACTTCGATCTAACAAGATAAACTTTCTAATCTTGCATTGCAGACTTCTGCTTCTCTCCAGTTACTGATCTCTGTGTACTAAATCTCGGTTGGAACGTAGCCCTAATTGCTCCTGTGAGTTCCTTACCCGGGGTTGTATTCCAACTCAGAGAGGCCTCTTCATAGTGACTTAGCACTGCCCTGTGCTCCGTCCTCTGGGACAGAATATTGCTTAGAACCACATCGTTATTTGTTACTTGTTGTCAGGGAACTCACTAGAACATGCCATTTGGATACTAGCATAGAAATGGGAGTAAAAGAGAGGCCTTTTCACTTTGACTACATAAAGTCAGGCAGCAGGAAAATGTGGACAGAAAAAGAGCCATGACAGGGTATGTCGGAGGCTGGGTCTGCCAAGGCGTCAGGTGGAATGAAGCCACTCACTATATCTGTCTCCACCACAAGGGCACAACTTGTCCCTGAACTGCTGCATACAAGCAGCCAAAGGCGGCATTTAAGAATGATATATGAAAAGGTGAATTACAAGTTTGGCATGTTAATATTGTCAAAGACATTCTAAGCTTCAGCAAGTGACAACGCTCCATCAATATCCTTGAAGTCCAGACATAGCAGACACTAATGAATGAATATGCAATACAGCGGGGGTTTCGATACGTACAAACTACAGTAATTCATTCAGCAAAAGTGTGCTATCTAAAGTAAATGCAAATTTAGATATAATTTTTTCAGATATAAATATTAGCACAAAAACACTTTTATATTTTCTTGTATATTTCTCATAGAAATTTGTCATTTTGGCAAAACTATGCTTAGATGGGCTTGGATCACTCAGGATATGGACTGTGTGAGGGAGAAGAATCAAATGATATGTACTCATCGTTGAGGGCACTGACGTGCTGGGGTGGAAGACGACTAGTTTTGCCTGCCTGGCCCCAAGCAATATTTTCAAGTTATTGTTTATTTGTTATTAAAAAATAATTTTAAAGATACTTGGATGTCAGATAGCACAGTTACTACTTCTCTTTTTTTACAGAGATAGAGTAACTGGAAGTGGAAAGTTCTCCGATATTCTATCCTCAGTCATTTCCTTCCACTCTCTGGAGAATCATTCTATTTTATTTTTCAGGAGCCGAAATATTGGTATCTGGTAACTTTTTCGAAGCCCCCTTTTTTTAACTCACATCATGTTCCACAAACTCCCACCTTCACCATCTTTCTTGTCTTTGTAAAGAAAAAAATTTCTCAGGTTTTAATGCCATTTTCTACTTAAACTGTCACATCCACCTAACTCAAAAATCTCATTTCATGGGGATGTAGCTGTCAAATGAGACTGTCTACAGAATGCTCACTTGCTGAAAACTTTTAGAGAAATTTTCACTGAACCGAATTTATATTATTAAGCTTTTAACTTATCAAAAGTTTTTCACCGAGCTCTTAGCCTTTGTGAAGAGGATGATGAGTTACAGGCCTCCAGTCACTGAAAGTGTAGATTTAATATCCACTCAGAAATGAGTGCATCTCTCTACTCGGAAGTGAGTGGGCAATGTTCTCCACACTGAGCTCTTGGCTACAGACAGCGTTCTTCCTAAGGAAACTTGGAAATGCTCTAACAATCACAAAATCACTGATACACTTTGGATGTGCCTGGAGTGTGGCCCCCATGCACTCATGTGCTGGAGCTTGGTCTCCAGTGAGCCCGTGTTGAGTTGGTAGAACCCTCGAGAGCCTGGTAGAAGGTGATTAGGTTATAATAAGGGCAGAGCACGGCCCTCAGTGTGGACTAATGCTGGTCTCAGGGAGTGAGTTCTTATGGGAGCAGACCAACTAACATGCTTGACCCCTTCTACAAGCACACCATTGCTTTTCTGCTTCTAACCATGTTGGGATGCCCCCTGGGGGCCCTTTCCAAAATGCTGGTGTATGCTCTTGAACCCCCAGATATATATATCTGCTTACAAGTCCTTGAGTCTTTTGCCATATGCCTATAAGTGTTGATGACTGAAACATTTAGTCTATCAATTATGCCTGTCAAAAAATTAAGTCTCTAGGGCCGGTGAGATAGCTCAGTGGCATAAGCACCTGCCTGGCAAGCGCGAGGTCCTGAGTTCAACTCCCGCTACCCACATACGAAAAAGGGGCCAGTGATATCACTCAGGGGCACTGGCGCCTGCTGGCGTGCAAGGTCCTGAGTTCAACCCCTGGTACCCACAAAAAAAAAAAAATTAAGTCTCTGACCCCATTGGTCATGACAGGCAGACACCAAAATATGAATCGTGCCACTCTACTGAAACAAAGAAACAGAGATGAGGCACAAGAAGAACTGAAGTTTTCATAGCAGGAGATATTATTTTAAATGACTTCTAAAATAATAAAAATAATAGCATTTCAGTACAGAAAGAACAATGATTTTTAAATTTGCCACATTGAAGCAAAAAAAAAGTATCAAAGGTTTTAAGTTGCTTGAACAAAACCTGCCCTGAAAAAAATACAATAGTTATTGAACTGTACAAAATTGTGTGGCTGTCCCACAGTTTATTTTAAAAAGCTGTTATACATTGCCATGCTATAGAGATATATTCTTTCTGATAACTACATAATTGAACACGTGAAATCTTGAAGAAAATACTTAGTCTCCTTGTGCTTCAGTTTCTTTATATATTAAAATTATACTTTCTACATCATAAAGCTACTGTAATTTTTAATGGAATTGATAGATGTAAAACAATCTGTTATACATAACAAGTGCTTTATATATTTATTGATATTGATAATGTTGTTATTCATTTTTATGTAGTTGTGTATTTGACAAATATTATGAGGCAATTTCTTGGTGACATGCTCTTGGTGATATGCAATTTCTTGGTTAAAATGCTAAGAATGCAGTGATGACCAAAGTAAATTTCCACTCTACAAGGATCACATTCTATGGTAAGGATAAATTTTCTCTTGAAATCAGCATAGAAGACACTTTTACAAAGATACCGTGAGCTAAATTAAATCTATCCTCCTTTAAGTTGCAGCTGACAGGTATTTTGTCCAGCAGTGGGAATGCTGAGTAGTACAACTGATGAGGGTAAAATAACCTACTCATCAAGGAAAGACACCAAAAAACTTTGGTTTGCAGCATGTGCCCATTTCCATCATGCAAATTCTCCCATCATGGCTGAATTTAGGAGCCAGTGTGATGCTACAGAACTGGATTGGGAAAAGATGCATGGTAGCATATGATAGTGCAGTATTTCCAAGAGAGAACTACAACATAGAAAAATACTCTACAGATAATAGTAGCATGCAGTAAAATAATCAGGAAGTGACATTTTGGGTATTTATAACATTTTGTTATAACTCACTTAACAGTACATAAAAAAGATAATATCTTTTTTATTAATGGCTCTTTGCAACCATCGGTTCACAAAATTTCTGTTAATTTAACAATAGGTTGTCAGCAGCCAGAGCAGTCAACTCCAGCCTACCACTGCTCTCATATATGATCCTACCTAAGAAATGTTTTCAGCACCTGCTGTTTTATTTTCTGATGTAACTAAGAAGAAAAACTAATCCACCGATGGGGGAGATTTCATTGTTAGAAAGTCGGAATTTGAAAATGTACAAAAGCTGGCAGATATAGATGGTGTTCATATTGATTTCTACATCCCACAGACAGCAGTTAACTGGTTAACCTTACAAATATTTCCAGTTAACTGGTTATCCCATGCACTATTCCACATTGGCAGCCTGTCTCATTAAAAGGGGACGGGTGGCTCCACTACACTTGGGCTCACGCAGTTGTCCAGTGAGGAGAGGGGATTAGAAGAGACTGGAGTTTTCAGCCCAGGCATAGATATGGGCATGGAAAGATGACTTTGAGAGCCTAAAACTTTGGCCTGAATGTACCCACAGTGAACAATCATGAGACTTCTAATGAAATGAGCTTACATTTTTTATAAGCCAGCAGCTTTTAATGTGAACCCTAGGGGAATGTTCTGTCAAAATAGATGGAAAGAATTAAATTTCAGGATCCTAACAGGAGACATTGAATGAAATGATGCAACCTTAGATTTTCAGAACCGCAACCTCAAGATAAACGTTACTGCCATAGATAAGATTTGTTGGACTTAATCAGGGCATGGAAAAGCCTTTTAGTTGGGAAGACTTCCTCTTTTGGAATCTGAGAAATGTTCCCCTAGTGGCCCACAACAAAAGATTAAATTCTTTTGAAAAACAAAAAATGTTACTGTTTTGGTCATAAGACAACCAGATCACCAGGAGAGAAGGGCCAGCCCCCAGAGAGAGACCCCCGTGAAGAAGGTGGCTTGGTAAGTGCCTCCTATCATCTTGTTTAAATTTATTTTGATACTGAAGTGAAAAATTAGCTATGTAATGTGGTTTTTATTGCTTTTAGGCATTATCTATGTAAGTTTGTGTATTTCTATACTGTTTATAAAGTATATTAACAATCATTATATCAAGTGAGTCTCAGCATAGCACTTTCTGGTATTATCAGTATTTTAAAGATATAATAACAGCCCAGGTATTAAATGACTTACTCAAGATTTGACACATCAGGAGGCAGGAGAATTGGCTCGCATACAGATTTTCTTGCACACATGTAATTCAGAATACAGGAAACTTTTTCTGTGAAGGGCTAGTCCTATAGTAGAAACCCATTCCTACAGGGAAACTCTCCAAGATCCCCACTGAATGCTGAAACCTGGACTAGGACCTAACCCTCTACTGGTGCACAATGGCTATAACTTTTGCATTTTGAGATGCAACTGAAAAACTGGCGTGGGGTTCTTTTTTTCTTTTTCACAGATAGAAGATTTATGGTTATTGGGAAACCACCCCATATTATTTTTTCCCCTTATGAAGCAGAAAACTTTCATCTCCTCACTTAAATGAAGCCCTTTACAGCTCCTTGTCATGTCTGAATTGCCAGCATCACCACTCTTGCAGTTTGGCCACTTTATTAAATCAAATAAGTATTTTTCAACACAAGTACTGCCAGGGACATAGCTGAGCGGCACAAGTGCCTGGCTGGCAAGCACAAGGTCCTGAGTTTGATTCCTGGTACCAAAAACTGAAAAAAAAAGTGGCATCTGATAAAATACTGTTAGAAACACAAGTACTGTAGTGCCAGACTATAGATCCAACAGCCATGATGGCAACTAAGTGACCAACTGGAAGATAGCATACAGTACAGGTATACTGGGCTACAAGGGTCAGAGAAGGACAAAGATTTC
Source organism: Erethizon dorsatum (assembly GCA_028451465.1). NCBI lineage: Eukaryota > Metazoa > Chordata > Mammalia > Rodentia > Erethizontidae > Erethizon > Erethizon dorsatum. The sequence continues at coordinate 10,398,636 of CM051828.1, read as the reverse complement.
ATTATGCTGCCCCAAACTGTGTATATTTAAAACTTATATATTGTTTATTTCTTGAATTTCTTATTTACTATATCAGAGCAAAGTTGACCATGGATGAAACAATGAAAAGAGAAAACACCATCTGGGGTGTACTCTATAACGTGCCTTGGAATGCATTTTTTTGGATTTATTTTCTTTGATAAATCAAAGAAGATCTTCCTAGAGCTAGATGTCCATTTTCATTTCCAGATTTGGGAAGTTTTTAGCTTCACCCGGCATTTTCCTCTTCTCTTCTTGTAAGGCATCAGTCATATTGGATTAAGGACCACCCAATGACCTCACCCTGATTACATCTGCAGAAATTCTATTTCCAAACAAAGTCATCTTTACAGGTGTCAGGTGTTCGGACTTTATATTCTGTGTTCATAATTTAACTCTCAGCACATGTTATAGCCATTGCTTTCCTTGGGTAGAAAATAAAAGAAAGGCAAGAGGAACAGATATAATTCATATTGATCTTTACAGCAAACATAGAGCTCTATGTAATTTTTCTAATTAACTGATTTATTATACATAATATTCACAATTATCAACAAATGATTATGCTTTGGTACTTAACTCTAAATTGAAATTTGTCTGCATGCCAAATAAAACAGCAGTCTACTCCTCTCTGACACACTACCGAGATTCTCAGATACTACTTTCAGGCAATGCCAAATTAGATATTAATTTATCTTTAATTATTCATAAAATAAATGATTTGACATGTTAGGATATGTTTTACTGCAAGTGACAAAAATCTCAATTCTACCAGTCTTCAGCAATTAGCAAAATCTATTAGTTCACTTAAAAATTCTGAGGAATACAGAGTGGTAAGATGGTTAGGTGTTACAAGCTTTAAAAAATATAATTTTTCTGACCCTACAACTAGTTTCTGTGTCAACTTCATTCTTAGGCTGTCTTCTATTTTATGTCCAATGCTAGTAACTTTGGGAAACTCTATTCTCCACGCTCATTGAAAAGCCAAGAAGGAAAGTGGTTTCCCAAAAATTATCTCAGAGTTGCTCAGAATTATCTTTCTGAGAAATACGAAGCAATTCTCTTTCATACTGCAGTGGGTAAAATTAGGTCTTATGTATGCTCTAGAACCAAGAACCGGCCAAAGAAATGCATGTTATACCCTTGATCTTTGAGACTAGAGTAATAATCTCAAAGCACAAGGCCACCTCTAGGTGAGGTTAACAGTTTGAAGAAAACTGAGGTAGTTGCTGAAGTACTGGGACTGTGCATCATGAGATGCTGCCATATCTGTCAGATTTCACCCTGTAGGAAGTGTGTGTGTGTGTGTGTGTGTGTGTGTGTGTGTGTGTGTGTGTGTGTGTACAGAGAATGAGGAGGGAGTTTGGTTTACTTTACTACAAGGAACTTGCCTGTGGAGTTATTGCAGGTGGCTTAGCAAGTTGAAAGTCTGCAAAGAAAGTCAGAAAGAGAAGATCATTAGCAGTCTGGAACTCTGTGAACACAGGCCATTTCTCTAATTTCAGAAAAGGCCTAAATCCATTTTTAAGATGCTCACCTGATTGGTCAGGCCCACCAGAATAATATTTCTCTTTCCTCTTTTTTTTTTTTTTTTTTTTTTGCTATGCTGAGGATCATCTCATATGCTAAGCAAGTACTCTACCCTTGAGCTACATCCTACACCCCCAACAAATAATATTTTAACCGAACATAATTGCCATCTAGGTAAAAGACTGGATTCCCTAGCCTCCCTTGAACCTGTATGTAGTTCTAGAACTAGTTTCTGGACAATATGATGTGGGTAGAAGTTCAATGCTGGATTTCTGGAATGTCACCTTAAAGAGACTGAATAAGCTTTCTGATTCCATTGCCTTCTTCCACTGATGGAATTCTGGTCTGATGGCCAGAGTCCACGCAGGCTACTAGACAGTGAGATTATGTGTTAAGTTAGTGAACAACATGCAAGAAGGAGCCAAAACTTGATACCAACGAAATGCTAGACTAGCCACTGGACTGCTCCACTGTGGGTAACTACATAAGATAGAAATAAACTTCTACATTGCATAAGCCCCTATTATTTGGGCATTTATTTTAGAATTAGCCTAAACAAACTCCAACTACTAATGGGAAGAAACAACATTCACTAAGGTGGGATAAAATTCAAAAAACTTCTCTACACTGTTGCCAAAACAATATTCAATCTTCAATGGAGAGGAAAATTAATAAATGCTTATGAACTTTAAGCTGAAATAAACTATGCTTTTTATATTTCACAGGCTGAAACAGGATCTAACAAGGGAAAAACATGCTCTTTATAAAGTTTATATGTTGGGCTGCATCTAAAAACAAGAAGGGCACTATTACAGTTCCTCTAATTTAAGGAGTAGCTAACTCGATTGATGTTGAAAAGTTCAAATTATCCTTCCTGGCCAATATCCCTCCCATTCTGGAGTCAGTAATACTATTAAGACAGAGGCCTATTAACAGAAATTAAATGAGTTTACAGGCAAAGTAAACAATTCATTCCTTTCTTGATAATACAATATCCACAAATATTTGTTAAATTTTAAATCAGTAACTTTCATTATACATGCAGAAAATAAAATCACTTAAACCAAATTATGTCACAGCCAAATGAAGAAATACCTGGAAGATTTGGAAACAAAAGAAAGTCTTGTCAAGTCCCTTGGAGGTGACACTCCAGAAATTCAACATTGTTTTCCACTCACATCATCTTTTATTTCTAGAAACAAAAGAAAGTTTTTGTTTAGCTGCTGTATCTAAAATACCACCAAGTGTTGAGATGTCAATGTTTCCTGTTCATTTTAACAACACAATATTTTACTACTCTGATTTGTTTTATTCAGGCTTATTTGCACGTTTGGTTTCCTTAAAATGTGATCATAATCATAGGACTGATTAATATTTTAAAAGTTTCACCTTTCGTGATTTACATGAATTAAAGGAGTTTGTCCATCTTTAAGCAAATTTGAGGTGATTCATTCCAACTTTTGCATCATGGTTCACTTTGGTCAACATCTCTCATGACAAAAGGAAACCAAATTATACAGTGTGAAATGGATGAAAAAGAGGATTTATTGTGTTTTTATACGAAAGTGAAATATAACATCAGACCGAAAAGCATCATGAGAAACCATTAGCCATTCGGGAAGCTTTCAGAAAGGGGGATGTTGTAAGTGGCTCCTAACAGGACCGTACAGTAGGACCAAGGCCAGGGCCGTGCCTTGCCAGGAGCGTACTAACCCTGTCACCTCATAAACAGTATTGAAAATCCGTGTCCTACTGATGTGCCGAGTATCCCGCTGTCTGTTTGTTCTGTGTTTTAATTACTAATTTCTTAAATAACTGTCTTATTTGAACCTAAAAGACCTCTATATGAAGACTACTATGCATATGTGTGCCCATCCTGTAAAAATGATTTCTTTGTCTTCTCTTTACAGCAGAAAGTATGAATATGCCTATTTTAAGCAAATCACTACTGACAAGATCTAGAAAATATTATAATCTCTCAAACTAAAGATCCATTTACAACCTTCCAATGTAAAAAGCACATATTTTATACAAGATGTGTAATAAATTGGTTGTTCTGTATCCCACATGGCCCTAAAGTTTTTGACTCATAACAGGATAGTGGCTTTTTTAATTGGCCTTTGAGGGAAGTTGGAATTTTCACTGCTTGCATTAGCCTTCTTAATAGCATCAGTAAATATTCATGGTTCAAGTTCTGAGGATAATTTTTGTGTTAGGGTAAGCTAACTATTCCTTTCTGTGTAAAAGTGTGATTTATCTGAATGGAATTTAGTTAAACTGGCAGTTTATTCTTGAAAGAAGTGTAGAATTTTCTATCATGGTAGGTTTCCAGCAGTAGAAAATGACTACAAAAGTAAAAACTAACACACACAAAATAAGAATATCACATGCAGACATTCTTATAGCTCCCAACACTCTTATTCTTACAAGTATAAAACTAGACAAACTGAATGAAAGTGAATATTATTAATGTATTGCTAATAAAATAAAAACATTTCTGCTCTTTGTCCTGTGCTACAAGGAAACATTGCCAGGACCTAGCCCAGCTCAGGATAGATGAGCTCTCTACCCAGCCACCTAAAGCTCTGTGTCTCGCCTGGGGCCCTAGAGACAACAGATTTAATAGGATTCAAGGTTTCGAGGAAATAGATTGGAAATCCTGCAGCCAGGACAAGAAGTAGGGAACTAAGAGAAAAATAATCAACACTATTGGAAAATATTTGTACAGTTACAGTCCTGAAATAGAAACCCACTAAAAGACACGAACTTATTCCAATTACGAAAAGCTTCTTCCTTACACTTGACCATCTCTTCAGTAGGACTGCAGGATAGCAACAGATTACACCTGAAAGAGCTGTAAGACACAGACTTTCCACATGTACACAGGAAAGCCTAACAGAAAAACGGACGCAAGAACATTTAGAGAAATAGAGTCAGTGGTATTTACAGCTGTGTAGTTACAACATTAAACAAAGCTGAAAGCAAAGCCCGATTAACATAAATCCTCATTCTACCAGCTTATTTGCTTCAGTTTCTCTTATCCAATGCCATGTGTGTGAATTTCAAAAAAAAATTAAAATCATAAAGCATGACCAAAGGAAAGGGAAACAGCAGTTTAAAAAGACAAAGCGATCATCAGAACCATCCTTGGTTATGGTTGAGATGTCAGAACTACCAGACAGGGAGGAAAATAATTATGGTTAACATATTCGGGACTCTGGTGGAAAAAGTTGATAACATGGAAGAATAGATAAATAATATAAGCAGTAAAATGGAATTATTAGAAAAATCAAAAAGAAATGCTGGGAAGGAGAAAACTGAGTAACAGAAGTGGGAAACACCATCCACAGGTTCATCATACCCCGGACATGGCCGAGGAAAGAGCCAGTGAACTTCTCATCAGGAACCACCTATGCTAGAAGATAGTGTAACAAAAAACCTCAAGTGTTAAAAGAAAGAAAAGCTACTAGCCTAGAATTCTGTATCCAGCCAAATTTATCTCTCTACAACAAAGGAGAAATAAAGCTTTCTTGGGTAAATAAAAGCTGAGGAAATTCTTCCTCAGCAGATCTTCCACGTGAAATTCTTCGGGCTGACAAATAATGCTCTGTCAGAAACTTATATATAGATGAAGTAAGGAAATGCAGAAGGAAGGAGAAAAGAAAAACAGAATAAAACCTTAAGAAGCTGGGTAAGGGGAGGAAAAATTTTGAGCCTAAATAGGTAGAAGAAAACTAATACAAATGCGAGGAAGATAAATGAAATTGAAAAGGGGACTTAAACTGAAAAATATCAATTAAAGCAGAATCAACTCATCCTTTGAAAAATCAGTACTTGAAATATCTCTGGTTGGGTTAACCAACAAAAAGAGAGGGAATATTTGATTTAGTAACCTCAGAAATGAAATCAATGTTATCTATTGACATCCTGAATATTAGAATGTTAAAGGAATACTATGGACAACGTTATGCCCAGAAATGTGATGAGAGGGTGAAATGAACCAAATTCTTGAAAGACTCAAACTACCAAGCCTTACACAAGGAGAAGTAAATCACTCAATAGCCTATGTCTATTAAGGAAAATAAATTAATGATAACATTTCAAAAATGAAATTTTAAGGGTCAGATTGTTTCCATATGAATCTCATCAGACATTTAGTGAATAATGAATATCAATTATTCAGACAGAAATTACAGCAACAGAAGTGGATTTTTCCTAAGGCATTCTATAAAGCCAATATTATCCAGTACCTTAAAAAAAAAAAAAAAAGATTACAAGAAATGAAAACACAAGCCAGCATGTTAAATGCAAAAAGCCTCAAAAATACTAACAAGTAAAATCCAACAATGCATAAAAATATACATCATAGCCGGTGAGATGGCTCAGCGGCGTAAGCGCCTGCCTTGCAAGCGCGAGGGCCCGAGTTCGACTCCCGGAACCCACATACGAAAAAGGGGCCAGTGATATCGCTCAGAGGCACGGGTGCCTGTTGGCGCGCGAGGTCCTGAGGTCGACCCCCCGGTACCCACAAAAAAAAAAAAAATATATATATATATATATACATCATAACCAGTTAGGATTTATTTCAGATATGCAAGAGTATTTAACTTTCAAAAATAAATCATGTGGGCCTCCATATTATTGAGCAAAAAAAGAAAATTCATCTGTTCAAATTAACTCATGGCAATAAAATCCCTTGACAAAGTCTAGTAGCCATTCATGATAAAAACTAAACCAATTAGGAATGGAGAATTTCTTTAACTTAATAGACAACATTTATAAAATAGAGCTGAAGTCCTGCTACTCTAAAGTACATATTAAAAAGTTGTCACAGTAAGTATTATCTTTTCAAAAACTTGTCCCTGTGTAAAGCTGAAAGATATCGGATAACCAGATTAATAGTTGTTCTGCAGGATATCCGACCCAGACTCCTCAAGACAATCCAAATTACAATAAAGCAAGCAAAAACTAAGAAATGGGTACTAAGACAAGTGGGTGCTGAGGAGATTTTGGCAATCCTGTATTGCACCCTGGAACAAAAATAAGATATTAATAGAAAAAAAATTGTTAAGAACACACACTATCAGCACTTAAATAAATGGTGATATGAGAATGTCAGGCTCCCGGTTTTAGCAAATGTACAAGAGTAGTATAAGATGTGAACAAAGGAGGAAAATGGATGAGTTATCCAGAAACTTCTCAATACTCATTTTACAGCTTTTCTGTAAACCTAAAATTATTGGAAGGCAAAAGATTATTTTGAAAAGGAAATATTGTCACTTACTGTTGACTAAGAAGAAATTTAGAATAAAAATGTACAGAAAAACTAGAAGATAAATTTTTCCATGCCATTTACCAAAAGCTATACCTTATTTAGAAGAAAAGATAAAAATTAAAAATCAGTTTGTGTTCTATGTGCATGAAGCAGAACCAATTCTAAAGCAGTAATTCCTGTACCACCCGGTCGCTCTAGAAAGCAAAGTTTACCACTGCTACTAGTTGCTATATAGACATTCCGGTCTTTGATAACAGTGCAATCACACAGCTGTGTCAAGGTGATCTGTTTGAAATGTGAATGTGGTAGTCCAGATCGGCTCACTTCAAAGATCTATAATTAGGCAAGTACAGCAAATCATATTTAAATGCATATTTACTAGGATTTAATAAATAGTCAAGCTCACATATGAATGACTAATACGATCGAAAGAAAACTGAGTACCACAGTAGTAAACACTAAGCCACTCCAAGTAATTATCTGTGCTAATTACTTTAGCGTATCCATGTTCATTTAAATACAATTGACAAAGTACTGGGCTAGCAACATGTTTTGAGGAGTTGGAATTGAAAGCTGTGGATAATGGACACACACCTATGCCCAGTCAAAATCAAGACTCAAGAGGATGAGCTAAAAGAGAAACTATTCACGACAAAGAAAACCAAAACAGTTTTTCTTTGCCTGAATTCTCAACAGGAAAAAATGTCTCCCGAAAACTCAAAACAACATTCTTTTGATTCACATTGTTCTGGATTTTGGTTACAATTGTTCCATAAACTGGGACCCGTGTTTTTGAAATAATAAGAAAGATCTTGTACCAGTCCAGCGTAGCTTGAGGCTCCTGGAAGGTACAGAAAAACAAAACTGGAAGGAAGAAAGTTTCCCCAACTCAAACAACAGGCTCTCTCTCTCTCTTTCCCCCTCCTCTCATATTTAATCCCACTCAAGATGAGTTCACACAATCAGTCAAAAATTACTAAATAAATAGTATACATCCACAAATAATGAAAGTTAGAAGAACAAAGAGCAGAATTAGCATTCCAAGAGTTTGAAATTTGTAGAACAGGAGGGAAATAAATTTATTTAAAACATTAAGAAAAAAGTATGGAATGGAATATGTAATTTGAAAAGAATATACAGAACTAGAATGTAGAAAACAAATATTAAAATGCAAAATAAATGGCTACATTAATTAGCAGACTTTACCCAGCTTAAAAGGATTTATAAATTAGATGATAAAAATGAAAATATGCAGAGACAACAAGGGGGGATAAAGCATAGCATATACAAGAAAAACTTCAAAATATATATGATAAAATGAGAAGAGGGAACATACACAAAATACTACAGAAAGAGAATATGGCACTATATGATAGCATAAAAGTTTTAAATCATGAACATCAAGAAAAACAAGTCTCAAAAATGTTAAATGAATGAGATCCTATAATTAGACACATCATAATGAAACGAGGGAAAATTACAAGAAAAGAAAAATTAAAAAGCAGCCAGAGAATACCTCTGTATGAAGAAAACCAACATGTTAATGTAAAATAACTAACAATGCTTTTCATGGGTATGGACTTCGTAGTTGTTGAAGATTTAGAGTAAGAAAAGTAATATCTCAACATAGATGAAGTTTTTCACCCTAAAACTCTTGCAGAATAATATTAAAGGATTTATTTCAGCAAAAAAAATAAGAAAATCCTAAGAAATAAATGGAACTAAAGACATGATGAGGATAAATTTCTTAAATAAGACATTAAGGAATTGTAGGATACATTTCTTAAATAAGACATTGAGGAATTGTAGGGACTGGGGAATTAGAGACACCGTTGAGTTAAAGACCTGCATTAACCCATTAAGAGAGTGTTAAATGCATATGCCTCTAGTTTCCAGAGAAACAGAACCAACTCAAAGTGTTTGCATATGTGTGTGAACAACAGAGAGAGATAGAGACAGAGAGAGAGAGAGATACTAAGGAATTGGCTTACATGATTATGGATGCTTGGAATGTCCAAAATCTCAGTATAAATCACCCCAGCTAGAGTCTGAAGTACAAGCTGAGTTTGAGTTTAAATGCCATCTACTGGCTAAATTCCTTTTCATTCCAGGAAAATCAGTCTTTTTGTTCTTTGGGGGCATTCAGCTGATTATACAAGACGTACTTACATTATGAAAGGCAATCTGCTTTATCAAAGTCCACAGATTTAAATTCTACTCACATTCCATGAAATAACTTCATAGAAATATCCAGAATAATGTTTGATCAAATATCTGGGCACCATGACCAACTGAAACCTACAACTGGACCTACAAACCAACACCAAACCTACAAAATTAACTGTCACAATGCCCAAAATTTTAAAGGAAACAAAAAAGGAACACAATTATTAATGCTAGGAGAGAAAAGAGGGTTGTGGGGAGACGCCAAAGGCGGGACTGAATTTGAGTGCGATAGGAAGGGACATTGTAGCTGCCTCTGGAATGCATGGTTAGACCTTAGAGCAGAATGGTTAGACAATTAAAAGCAAGTTACTCTCAAAGATGTTTGCTTTGGCCATTGTGTCCCCTCTGCTTTGCTAAGATTGCTTGAACTAGGTCGATGTGTGTCATGCAATAAACCATCCCATCCCGTCACTGTCCCCTGACCAAAATGCCTATATAATATGTTGCAAATGCTTTTCTTCTACATCTTTGTGCTGATATCCTGAGTTACAAATAAATAACTGCAGAGGTCTCGGCTCACCGCTCTCTCACTGAAGCTCTCCCATGCTGAAGTAGCAGCCCCTCTGGGTCCTCTTGGTGCTGAACTAAAGTCTCATCTCCAAGTAATCTTTCACTCTCTACACAGCCACAGCTGCACACTGTAGCAGGAAGTAAGAAAATAGCATGATTTTAAAACACAGAAATATAAACCTAAATGTAGGTCCAGGCACGGGGGCGCACGCCTGCAGTTCCAGCCCTTGGGAAGCTGAGGCAGGAGGATTGCCACAAGTTCAAGGCCAGCCTGAATTCCATAGCCAGACGTTGTCTCAAAAAGAAAAAAAAAAAGAAAAAAACCCTAAATGTTAGAAATATACCTATGAATTGACTCACTGGTTAAAAACAGAAATGCAGTAGAATTTCCTATCTAGCAAAATAGTGATGAATAAAGTAATATGAAAACCCTTCCTTATACACACAACCAGATCCTGAATAAAACATACTTTTTATCGTAGCTCCATACTTTCAGAAGAAATCTCCTAGGACCATGCACCCACATTCCATTTCAAAAAAGCAAATTTGAGTTTAAAATGGTTAGCAGTAAACACAGTTGAAAAAAGGAGAGCTCAAAGGGTAAGAGACTAAGCAAGTTCTACAAAAGAAAAATAATCAGAGTTGAGGGGCACAATGCAAAAACACAAATTAGGGCTTCTATTTTAGGCCAGGAATCTTGGAAGGGAAATTAATCGATACCAGGTTGTCAGCCCCTCTCTCTATCTTACAGGGGAAAAAATACACATTGGAATCAACCAACTAGGAACTCAAAGCTAACGATCCATAGAATAAGAGTTTCGAATACTGAGCAATGTGTAGATCAGGAGTGGGCTCCCTGAGAAGAAGAAACCACAGGGCCTGAGGCCTACAATTGCCTTAGCTTGGGGTCAGAAGGAACACTGTAGGCCATGGTTCCGGGAGAGGAATCCTAAATAAAACCTACAGACCCACTAAGTGAGGCAGGGATGAATTTGACGTGCCTGAGAGGACTTGAATTTCTATGACCAAATATCAGAATTAAGGGGAAAAAACAGCAAATTAGCTCCAGAAATCTGCATTTCCATGAATCCGTGCTGGAATCTAAAAGTCCTACACATTGCTTCTTATTTGGAAGCATTCAGTTTCCATCCAGTGAGGATAGAGGATCCTATCTGAACACGGGTGGTAGGTAAGAGACACATCTTCACATCTCAGTGGAAGAACTAGGCCAGTTCTAGAGCAAAGGTTATTCTAGACCTGCTTTAACCACGTATTAGCCAAGGTTCAAAAGGAAAAAGTTAAGACAAATATAATTTAACCAACCACCAAAATAAATTCCCAAACTTCTTAAAGTAAAACAATAAAATCTAGCATAGACACAAAAATTAGAGTATCCAATTACCAATAAAATTATTAGACATGTGAAGAAGAATTTGCCTGAACTAGTCCCCTTCTAGCTATCTTCCTGAAAGAGTTAAAGTCATCATTTACAGTGATACGTGCACACCCATGTTTATAGCAGCATAATTTACAATAGCTAAATCTTGGAAACAGCCCATATGCCCATCAACAGATGAATGGACAAAGAAAATGTGGTATTATATATGATGCAGTACTACTCTACATTTAAGAAAGATAAACTTTAGACATTTGTAGATAAATAGATGCACCTCGAGACCATAATATTAAGTGAAATAAATCAGACCCACAAGTTTAACTATTGCATTGATTCTTCTATATGAGAAACTCAAAGTGTAAATGAAGGGCAAAATGAAAGGTATCAGGAAGTGGGGACATAGATCTTTCCCAGATAGGAAGGGGCTCAAGAGATGGAGGAAGTGGGGAGGGGAAGGAAGAGGAAAGGGATTTAAAAAAGCAGGAGAACTGAAGAAAGAAATGGAAATAGAGCTTTTACAAATGGGAAGGGGAACAAGAGTTGAAGGGAGCAGGGGATAGGAGGGGAAGGGGACACAAAAAAAGACTTAGGATGTGTTATCAAAATGTACAAACTCCCCATGATAAATGTAATCATTATGTACAGCAAACATGTACTAATAAAAAAATTTTTAGAGAAAAAAATTCAATAAGCCAAAAGAGACCAAAAGTGACAGAAATAATAAAATTATCAGACAAGAATTAAACAACTATTCCTATAAATATATTTAAAGATTTTAAAGGAAATATGAACAAAATGAGAAGTGAAACAATATATTTAGAAGAAATAAATGAAACTAGTAGAAAACACCATGTCAGATATACTAATTTCAGTTGGTGGATTAACATCAGATTGCACTCTGCAGAAGGAAAGAGCAGTGTATGGAAGGGCATTGCAATGGAAAAACTGCAAACTCAAACACAGAACACAAAAGACAAAATATCACAACAGAAAAGAACAATTAAAAACGAAATCAAGAGACTGATATATAGTGAAATGCAAAACAGTCTTGAGCCCACGGGATAAAGAACAAAAAGTTTTTGTGAAAAATAATGCACAAAATGTCCAAAGTCCATAAAACTTACAAAACCAGACTTTAAAAAAGTTCAGTGAAAGAAAAGCAGAATAAACAAAAACCACATAAAGGCACTTCATAATAACATTGCCAACCCTCACATTGATCCATTTTATGTGCTATCAGAGGAAAAATAGATATCACATAAAAAAGATCAATGTAAATGTCATTCACTGATCTCTATCTGAAAAAAAAAAAAAAAAGCAGAGCCAGAACATACACATATGCACAATTTTATGGCATTAATAGAAAAAAAATCCAAACTAGAATTTTATGTGCATTGAAAACATCTTTCTTGAGCCGGGGGATGTAGCTCAGTGGCACAAGCACCTGCCTGGCAAGCTCAAGGTCCTGAGTTCGATTCCTGGTACCAAAACAAAAAAGAAAACATCTTTCTTAAATAAGATGGATATGGAAAACAATTCTGAAGAACAAAAGTAGAGAGAATTGCAACCCCCATAAAAGCCACAGAAAATTCTTCCAGCTGAAGAAAATGAACAACAGTTGGGAACTGTTTTACACAAATGAAAACCCTGGAAATAACAGGTGTATTACCAACTACACAAAAGTTTTCTTGATGTCAATTCTAAAAATTCTTTTAAAATGTAACAACATTTTGCAGAATTTATACCATAGATGGAAGAAAATACAACAGATATAGTATCAATGATGGGAAAGAGAAAGTAAAATTCTGTACAATATAGTATTTCATTGCAAATGAGGTGATATATAATTTAATTTGAAGATAGACTCTGATAGGAAAAAAAATAAAGTAAAACCTAGAGCCACCACTAAAAAAGAAATGAATAAAACAAAAAAAGTCAAGTAAATAATACAAGAAAGTACACAAAATACTAAAAAGTACCAAAAATAACATTTAAAGGTAAGGAGAAGTCAGAAACAAAAGCAAAAGGTCAAATGAAAAGTAACTTTGAAGTAGATAAATTCAAAAATATCAACAATAATATTAGACACAAATAATCTAAACAATTGAATTATAGAGATTATAAGATTCTTTCTTAAACAGCAAGCCCAAGCTTTATGTTATCTGTAGTAAATAGCCTTTAAATGTTAAAACATAATGTAGTCTACTTTGTAGACATGCACCTTCATCTTATATCCTCACATGACCTCTTTGTCCACAAGGACAAGAAAAAAGAACTCTTTGATGTAGCTTCCACTTCTACAAGGATACAGGTCCTAAGGGTTGAAGTCTTAGACTATCATCTCATTAATCCTTTACTAGCTCCTTGAAGATCCTATCACCAAATATAGCCACATTGAGGGTTAAGATTTCTACATATAATTTTGTAGGGACACAATCAATCCATAACACATAGATATATTAAGCATAGAAAGATTGAAAATAATGTCACGTGATCAATGCAAAGAAGAAATGGTGTTACTAATAATATTAGATGTGGTAAATTTCAGGGCAAGAAATATTGTAAGAGATAAAAAGGACATTTCATAATAGTAAAAATTCAATTCATAACAAATATAAATGTGTGGGCACATCATGACAGAGGTTCAAAAAATCAAGCAAAACTAACAGAAATAAGTGGAAAATAGATAAAACCACAATTTTAGTGTGAGATTTTAAACACTCCTCTCTAATAATCAATAGACTAAGAAAACTGAAAATCTGCAAGTATAGGAGTCCAGATAATGAGGATTGAGGCCTAATTGACCTTCCCTGCAAGCATGAAGGAGAGAAACAGCAAGCTGTGCTCCTCTGGCAACACGCAGGCATGCTGGCACGTTGCAAGTTCCGGGGGCAGTCAATGCAGCTGAGTTCCGGTTGTTTACCTGGGCACATACTGTAGCTAACAGGAGGCAGGTGAATCTTCTGCTGCCCTCGCTGTTTGCTCCCGTGTCTAAGTAAATAAAAACCAGGTGTGCCAAGTGTGCCAAGTGCTCAGCGTTCTTGGTCCACTAGAGGCAAGAGCCTCCGGCCCCCTCTTTCAAAATTATCTTTGTGTCTTTTCAAAATTATCTCTTTGTCCCCAGTCAGGGATAAACTCGTAGGCTGGTTCCTACATGTAAGAATACAGAAAACTTTAATACTATCACCCACATTGACACTGATATTTATAGAATACTATACCATACAGTAGGTATAAACATATCAATATAAAATGCAGTAAGAATAGGAAAATAGAAGGACCATACAGTATTACTTTCAAAAATAAATAAAGAATGAAATCATACAGAGTGGATTCTTTGATCATATGGCATTAAATTAAAGATCAATATGAAAAACTTATTTGAAAAATTATCATAATAGATGAAAATTAAACAGCTTTCCTTTCTTAAAAAAACACACAGTGCTAATACAGCAATGAGAAAAATCAGAAAATGTTCTGAATAAAATGTAAAAAGCAGCTCATATCCATATCTGTGGTATGTACATAGCTAAAGCTTTACTGAAGCAGATGATAGGAAATAACAAAGATAACTGTAAATGAATGAAATCATAATATAGTAAATTTTTTTTAAATTTACATGAATCAACAATATTGTTAAAACCCAGCTAGACTGGTTAAAAAAAACAACAGGCACATTCTCAGGCATATTTTATTAGTACATGTTGGCTATATATAATGATTACATTTATCATGGGAAGATCATACATATACATAACACATCTTAATTACATTTACCTCCCTTTTCCTTCCCCTAACACCTTGATCTCCTTCCTATTTGCAAAGACCTGTTTCTTATTATCTATGTTGTATTTTGCCCTTTATGTATACTTTGGGTTTCTCATACAAGAGAAATCATATAACATTTAAGCTGATGTGTCTGATTTATTTCACTTAACATTAAGGGGTCAAGGTGCATCCATTCTCCTACAAATGATTTAAATCTATCCTTTTTTATAGCAGAGTAGTACTTTGCTGTGTATAAATATCACCTTTTCTTTGTGCACTCCTCTGTTGATGAACATAGAGGCTAATTCCAAAGTTTAGTTATTAGGAGTTGTGCTGTTATTCACATGGGTATGCGTGTGTCACTGTAATGATGTCTTTAACTCTTTAGGGATGATACCTAGAAATGGAATACCTGGATTGAATGGAATTTCTACTCTTAGCTTCTTGAAGGATCTCCATACTAATTTTCATGATAATTATTCAAAGTATGTCCCTACCAACAATGTAAAAATGTTCTTTTTGCTCTGCTGCCTTGCCAGCGTTTGTTATTATCTGACTTCTTGATAAAAGTCAGTCTTTCTACAGATGGACTCTTAGTCATTTGTAGGAATCTTAGGCATTTGTACATAAATATATGCATCTTGAGACCATCATATTAAGTGAAATAAATCAGACACACAAGCTTAAATACTATATGGTTTCTCTTATATGAGAAACATAATATAAAGAGCAAAATAAAAGATAGATAATATGAGTAGGGAGATCCTTTTTCAAGTTGGAAGGAGAACAAGAGATGGAGGGAGGAGAGAGGAGGGGAGGGAAAGGAGACAAAATAAAAGAATTGAAGGAAAGATCTTCTTTATTATGGAAAGGTCTTTATTTCTCCATCAGTCTGAAGGATAATTTTGCAGGACATATTGATCTGGTTTGAAAGTTGATTTCTTTTAGGTCTTGAAACACTTCATTCCAAGTAAATTTGGCCAGTAAATTTTGTG
Source organism: Erethizon dorsatum (assembly GCA_028451465.1). NCBI lineage: Eukaryota > Metazoa > Chordata > Mammalia > Rodentia > Erethizontidae > Erethizon > Erethizon dorsatum. Next base: position 10,382,918 of record CM051828.1, on the reverse strand, counting down.
TTCAGAAGTCTGCTGTAGTTCTAATGGGTTTACCTTTATAAATGATTTGTTGTTCTTGTCTAACAGCTTTTAAGGTTCTACCTTTGTGTTGGACTTCTGTGATTTTGACTGTGATATGTCATGGAGAAGTTCTTTTCTGGTCATGGCTATTTGGATTTCTATATGCTACCATACTTGGAATGTTTTCTGTTATGCTTTTGGTGAGCAGACTTTTATGCCACTTGTGCTATCTTTTATTTTTCTCTAACTCCAATTAATCTTAGGTTAGTCTTCTTTGTGTCAACTAGCAGCTACCAGTTACTGGCTCCATTTACCTAGATGTCTTGTTGTTTTTAAGGTATCTCTGAGTATACGGTCACCTGCATCAGCCCTTTCTGCTAGTTCTGACCCTCTCTTCTTACATCGGTCACTTCTGCTGGCCATACCTTTAAGAGAGTTTTGTACTTCCCGGATTTATGTTTGGTAATTTTCATGGACTAATTCTTTGCTGAACTGATCATTAACATTTGGAAATATTTTGGTTAGCTCAGTTAGTTTTTATTTGTGTCTTCTTTAAGCTCACTCATTATGTTGATTTTTAGGCTGGTTATTGGTTTAACTGTGTCATCCCTGAGCTACAGACTACCTTGTTGATCAGCTTTTTATTTCTTCTTCCATCATTTTGTATAATTAATTTCCTCCCCATTGACGCCCTTTGGATCAGCTTTGGGGGAGTAGAGAGTTTGTGTTGCCCTTTTTCTCACTTTCGTGTTTTGTGGTTGCTGCCGTTGTTGTTCTGAGGGGTGAGGATCAGTTACAGTGAAAAGACTGTTACTAGCATAGAGATCTCTTTAGTTAGCTTTCCAGTGATGTGACCTTGGGTCTATGCTTTGGTTTTATCTCCCTCTTTGACCCACTCAGTTTAATAGTTTCGGTCTGCTTACTCTGTTGCAAGGAGAGAATCCCACCATTTAAATCAATGCCCACAGATCTAACCTTGCATCAGTCATGTACATTAAAATTTATTTTAATGGTTTCACCTTTCTATCAATGCCCCAACAGAGGGGGCAAGGAAAAAGGAAGAGAGAAAGGAAGGAGTTAAATCAAGAAGAAGAGACAAAGAGATGAGAAATACCAAGAGATGAAAAACAGGAAATCAGAGTCTGTTTGAATTATTTTTATAGAGGTGGAAAGAGCTAGTGCTAAGGTGATTTCAGGGAATACCTGTGAGTAGAAGAAGGGATACTTAGAGAAGGAAATATAATGAGACTGAGGGAATCTGTGAAAATATCAGGCCCTGTTGATATGTTGATGGTTAGCTTACGTTTGGATTCTCTGTACAAATTTTGGTGGGGTTTGCCCTGAGTTGCCTATGAAAGTTCTTATTTGGATTAAAGCAGTACTTAGCACTTAGTCCTCTTTGCACACATTCAGACACCATCAGGAGAATAGAGGAGAAATAAAGGGGTAAAAAGAGATGAAGAAAGAGAAGAAAAGAGAAAAAAGGAACAACAACAAAATCCCACCCACTTGCAAATATACAAAATGAAAGCGTTGTGTTTATACTTCAGTCTAAGTATAAACTGAGCTCCCCCACAGTGTTCACAGGTGGGGAAATACTGACCTATACGAGGACTGGCGGCCTCCCTGGGCCTGGCTCTCTCCCAGGTCCTGTCCTACTCTGAGCGTTGCTGTGACCACGAGTTACCCCATCTCAGCCTTCCCAGCGCACAGTGCGTTGTCTGAGGCAGTCACCCCTTTTGACCTGCCCCACTGCCCTCCTTGTTGATCCCTGTGGCCTCCCCACTGCCAGTCACACTCTGGGCATGGCCTTCTGGAAACTTTTTCCTTTGTTTCAAGATTCAGCCCGCTCAGTTAATTCAAGAAGTGGTGGGTGTATTGCGATTAGCTTTGTACTGAATTGTTGATCACTGTCCCCAGTGCATGACTCTCCAACTCCAGAACTCCTTGAAGCCTCAGGGCTCCTTCGGGTTAGCAACCCTGGTAGGGGTTGGTTGGGGGTCCAGAGCAGGTGCCCGACACTGGGCTGTGGGTAGTCAGCAGGATTTCCCACGGGCACAACATTCTCAGTGTTTCCAGAAGACTGGGAAAGTGCTTATTCTTGGTCTATTTGGGTCTCTTACCTGCCCAGGGTCTTGCTGTTCACAGACACTAACTCCTCGGGTAGCCCTGGAGCCACCATCTTGTGAGTGCTCAGAAATGGGTCCCTAAGCAGGGTTGTGCATCTGTCCTCAATTTCCCCACGGCCCCACTGGTGTCCTCTCAAACGCTGCTCACCATCATTCAGTTTCTTTGATGCTCTCGCCTCCAAACACTGCACTCACTGATCTCCCCTTTCCACAGGAGAAAGGACCACAGCCTTTGTCGTGGCCTCACCACTCCTCGGTGCACACTTCATTATGCCAAGTCCTCTCCCAAGACGGAGAGGACCCAGAATGGGGTGGCGGGCTGTGGTCCAGGAACGTTGCTGGATTTGGATCCAGGGACTGTCTCTTTCTGTTTGCCTCCCCACATCTGTCTTTCTTTTTCTGCCCCTGGTTCAGTGTACCTGAGCTTTCCAGCGCACCTCTGGGAGCCTCACTCTTTCGCTGCTGCCCCCTGTCCAGCCATGATGGAACTCCTTCCGGAAAGGAGTTCTGATTTGTCAGCATGTATCATGGATGAACGAGGAGATATCTCTGAGATCCTATGGATATTATTAGATAATAAGGAATTTTATTAATAACTTTATTCCAATTAATGTGGAATAGATCAAATGGACATGTTACTTAAAAGATACAAGCTATTGAAACTGACATCAGAAACAGAATGTCAAATATACTCATTGAAATTGTAATTAAAAGTCTTCCAACAAAGCACATACCAGCTAATCTCTAGTCTGAGGCAGCAGCCATCACTGAGTCAAGGTGTTTTGGGCACCTGGGGCAACATAGCAGACACCATCTCTTAAATACAAATCTTTCCACAATAAAATTCCAGGTCAAGATGGCTTCACTCATGAATTTATTCAAACACAGAATAAATAATACAAATTGTAGCCAAAATTTCTACAAATATAGAAGAAAGAGACATTTCCTCACTTATCATTTACACAAAAACCCAAAACACGCACAACCATTACAGAAGGCAAGAGCTACAACAAACCACAGACAAAATACTTAACAATAATTAGTAAATCAAGCTATAAATATATTTTGACAAAATAGGGAATATATTAAAATTAAAGGGTTTCTTTAACATACAAAAGTCAATTTTTTTATGAAAATGAAAAAAGAAATAAACATCTACAAGATGCCAGTGAAAGCACTTAAAACTGAAAATTTATTAATAATTTAGAATCAGCAAACTAGACTTAGGAACATCTTCATGCAGATAAAGAGTAACTTTGAATTATCTATTTTTAATATTAAATTTAAATGATGAAAGATTAAATGGTTTCATACAAAGATTTCATCCACTGCTAGACAAACTTGTAAATAAAATCCAAGCCATAACTAAAAAATAAGAGAAGAAATAAAAGTCATATATATTGGAAAGGAAAAGGTACAACTATAGTTGTTAGGAAACAACATTATCATGTATGATAAAGTTCCAAAGGAGTCTACAAAACAGGTTCTAGAACAAATATGAAAATTTAGCAAGGCTAAAAGATAAAATAACAAGACACAAAAAACATATTGCATTTTAGCTACTAGCAATGAAATATTGGTTATTACATTTTTTAAATTAAAAATTTAAATACTACTTAATGTAGCATCAAAAAACACTTACGGGTAAAGTTGAAAAAATATGTATAATATCTGTACAATGAAATCTATAAATGTTCACAAAAGGAATTAAAGAATATTTCATATATTAAACGAAACATGTTCATAGATTTTAATATTCAATGTTGTTTGGCCATAATTATTGTCAAATGGTTCTGCTGATATATATGTAATCCTATTTGAATTCATACTAGCTTTTGTTAAAAATCAACAGATTATATAGAATACCAAAATATTTAAAAAGAAATCCCAAGAAACAGCTATCCAAAAGAGATTATAAAGAAAAAATAAAATAATACACAGGAAAAAAGTATAGCTTCAGTTCTCATATCAGAAAATACTTAAGACTAGAAATTAATGAGCAAAATACACAACTAAATATATCAAAAAATTAGACTAATATTTTTTATTTTGAAAATGATTAGTAAACATTTAACATCAGCTAAAGAATATTTCCTTAAAAAGACTAATAAAAGAGAAAAACATCTGACAAAATTGACTAAAGAAGAATAAAAACAATGACATAATAATATTGATTCAAAGGACAGGACTGAGCAGTAGCAAAGGTTGCAAATGAAATTATGAAGAAAATTTTAGTACTAGGGACTGTGAAAACACAATAAATAAATGGTTATTAACAAAGTTTGTTTCAAAAATAAATGATGTTTCAACAATTGATTGAATCACTAATAGGAATGTCTCCTCAAAATAAACTTCAAATCCATTGACATTTACATATAGGCTATATTAAATATTTATATAATAGATCATAGTGACTGAAATTCTCCCTCATAACTGTAAAACAGATCTAAATAAGTGAAGATATTGACCCTTCTAGAGTATATGTACAATGTTTTATAAAAATATCAATTATTCTAAAATTTAATGAAACTTACAAAGTAATGCCAATCAAAATATCAACAAAAAAAAATTTTTTTTGTACCAGGAATCGAACCCAGGGCCTCACACTTGCCAGGCAGGTACTGTACTGCTGAGCTACATCTCCAGCCCTCAACGGATTATTTTTAAGATAATTATTTGATTTAATTATTTTAAAATCATGATCTAAATATATCTACAGAAGAATAACAGGGTGATATTTGCCTATCAAGAATTAGGATTTGGTCTAAGAAGCTATAGTAATTAAGATAACTAGACGTTAGTTCACAGATGAAAAATTAAGAAAAGATAAAGAATAAAGGACTCAGAAACAAGGTCACCCATAGCCACAGATCATTAGAGAATGGAAAAAATCACCCAGTAACACATGAAAAATTAAATTCTTACTCCACACCACATACAAGATTCAGTCTCAGTGAATTAAAAGTTTTGATTTAAATGTGAAAGATAAAATTTAAATCCTCTGTAACGAATTATGCAAGAATACTTTTATGACTTCGTTTTGAGGAAAGAGTTTATAGGTAAGACAAAAAATTAACTCTATATAAAAGAAGATAGATGGGATTTTTGGTTTGCTGAAGAGAATGGCCATGACTAGGGCTGGAGTAGAGAAAGCACATAACCTTGTACTGAGCTTGCAGTACCAGAAAGAAAGACAGAGTTCTCAGGTGACGAAAGCTTGTTAAAAGGCCAGGTGAGCAAACGTGAAGGCTATCAAGGTTTCCATCCAGAAGGTTCTCACGTGCTCAAGGCTTGGTCCTCTACGTGTACACACAGGGTCTGTGGGAAGTGACTGTGCTCCTGAATGGATTAATCTAACTATGGACTCATAGCTTCATGTGTCTGGGGAGAGGTTTTGTTATACCAGCAAGTTCTCTTTTTGCTTCCTGGTCACCATGAGGTAGGCAAACTCCGCTCCCATTAATTTCTGTGCTCACGGTGCTCTTCCTCACCGTAGGTGCAAAAGCACTTGGGGAACCCATCAACTGAAATCTCCTGAAAGCATTGGCTGAAATACCCTCATCCTTCCTTACGATGAGTTGTCTGAGGTGTTTTGCCACAGCGAGGGAAAGCTGATGGAAGGCATTCTCGAAGGTCAAATCTCGGACAATTTGAACAACAAAATAACTAATGATAGAGATGCATTACACTACAAAAGTAAAACAAATCCTGATGAGTACTCACCAACATAAATACTATATATCTATAATTCTTATTTCTCACTAAGCAGGGGTTCATAATCTGCCCTCTCTTTGATTTAACTTGGTAAACTTTGTTGACTTTTTAATAAAGAGCCTAGGATCATGCAGCACTTTCAGAAATTGCCTGAGTGAAGCCCAAGTCACTGTGTTTCTTCACATAATATAATAATCCACTCTTCACTAAAATGAAATTTTCGGGGGCTCATCATTGTTTTGTCCTCAAAACCTGACCCACAGCAGATTTACTACATAGCAAATATGCACTGAATAAATGAACAAATGGAGGTTTTAAAAAAAGATAGAATGCACCAAATGTTAAGTTTGCTAACATACTATTAACAAAATTAACTTGTAAGTTCACAAGAAAAAGCACAAGGTAAAAAATATTGAAGAAAATAAAAATGCCAAGTGGCATTTTTCAGTAAATTAGAGAATTCTAGTATTGATTTAACTAAAATTAGCCTTCCTCTAAGTTTAACAGATGTTATTATGTTAACCCATATATTATTTACAATCTACAACTGAAAAAAGCTAAGAATTTTTAAAATGGTTTTTAAAAACTGACTTACAATTTGAGAAATTAATTACTATTATTCCAGAAAATATTTTATAAAATATTTTGATGATTTGTCCTTTCATGAAAAAATAAGTAATTTGTGTCATTTTAATAAATTTATAAAAATCACTTAATGAATGTTAGTGTCATCTAATCCCTCATTCTGCTACCAGCTATTGTTTTGTATGCAGACACATGAAAGTTTAGTGTCTGGACAATTACATCTGGAAATAGATACCTCACATAAGTTAAGAAATCACTTTGATATTCAGCTGAGAACTCAAAATTACTTTAGAACTTTCTTCAAATTCTCTAATTACATTAATTTAATTGTAAAAATAAGTTCCATAAAGATAAAGAACAGAGCTTTATTTCTCAAAGACCCTCCTTGCCATGATTCTCTGTACTCCTTACCTTGCTCACCAGCCCATACAAAAATTTTCAGAACTTAACTAACATCAGCCCTGGAAAATACAGGAGTGCATAGAGGACAGGAGAATTCAGCTGACAGGATTTAAAGTAGAGCTCTGAGTTGTGGAGGATTTTGTTGAGGGAGAAACGTGGACTCTTTCTCTTCTGGTTAACAAAGCAAATTAGAATAGTGTTGAAATTATATCTGTCTTGTCATCTCCCTGGCAGGACACCTTTTGATAAGGCCTTCTGTTCCTCCCATTTCTTGGCAACCTCTTCCTTTGGGAAGTCTGGAAATAATGGAACTTTCAAGACTAAATAATGAAGCCTGGCAGAGCTTCTGTAGTTCTTAAAGATGTAAATCATATGTTTGTATCAAGTCGTTTAAAGTAAACTTGAAGCGCTTGGATTGAAGCTTGACATACAACTGCTTAGCAATAGAATTCAGTTTTTGTCAGCTCTCTTTGTGATTGCGATTCCATCTAGAAAACAGGGATTGTGATGTTTTGTTAAATGCATCCTATTCCCTTTAATATGATGTATCACACCTTAGGTAAGAAAAGATATAACATCAGTACCCATCATTGGAACCCAGATGCACGGTTTTTAAATAGGGATGAGGATCTGCCTGTATCTGGAGTCATTCCATCCCTCATTTTAAAAAGCTCTCACTAAGTCAGAGGTAACATTGTACCTTTGACTCCAGAGCAAACTCCTAAATACATTTCCACAGGGCACAGGTCAACCTGGGAATGGGTTTCATATTTTCCAATGTCCAAATGATTCCTATAATATTCCCAAATGTTCTTATGGCACCCATATTTTATTGCTGTCATTTTTCTGAGACAACAGATTTAAGTAATACCATTTTTTTTTTTTTTTGGTGGGTACCAAGGGGTCGTCCTCAGGACCTCACGCGCCAGCAGGTGCCCGTGCCGCTGAGCGATATCACCGGCCCCTTTTTCGTATGTGGGTTCCGGGAGTCGAACTCGGGCCCTCGCGCTTGCCGGGCAGGCGCTTATGCCGCTGAGCCATCTCACCGGCCCAGTAATACCATTTTGTAAGGACTGCAAGAACTTCATTAAAGATTGATGATGGTTTCATTTTACTCTTGAAAAAATATTGCTGTGCAAACTGAAAATCAAAAGCATTATGCTGAGTTTAAAATCCTTACACAAAAACGTATATATTGAATGAGTTTATAAGCACTTTTATAAGAACTTTTATAATAGGCATAACTAATCAGTGGTTAAGTATTTATAAAGATTTTTGAGTAGCAATGATTTATTTTGTGTGTTTTAATTTATTTTTAATTGTCTTCATTTGCAAATTCATCCAATGTTATAGCTAATACTCAGAAAGATGCCTATTAGCAGATAAATATATTTCTCAACTAAAAGATAAGTCATTTTAATTGAAACTTTTAAAACATTTTTATTGTAGTAAAATGCATTTAATATAAAGTTTACCTTTGTAATCATCTCAAAGTACGCAAGTTAATGATATTAAGTATATTCACACTGTTGTACAAACAACTCCAGTATCTAGTTCCAGAACTTTTTCATTATGACAAAGGAAAATCCTATAGCAATTAACATATCTTTTGCTATCATTTGGTTATTTATTAAATAACTTTTTGATGTGCCTCCGATGTCCTGTCCTTTGGAAAGGTGAAGAGATGCAGCTAGGTCCAAGACCAACAACCCAAGTCCCTGCCTTTGAGTGACTCTGTCCCTGCCTTGCCCCAGGGGAAGGCGGTAAGCAGAAAGCACAGAAACAGGAGGCAAAGAGTGACACTGGCATCATAAAATTGAATTGTTTGTTTCCTAACAACACATTTTAAAATAGTCTTCCTTTAGAAGGTGAATTTTACAAACTCAGACATTCATGAAAAGTGTTCAGTTGCCTTTAAAGAAAAGCTTTGAAGTTTTGTGACAAATTATTCGGTGGCATCAGCAAAGGAAAGGGAATCGGGAACTTTTTATTCTATTCGTGTGTACTGGTGGCTTCCTGCCTCGGTTTAAGCAAATCACTTACTGTTTGCTGTGTTACTTTCTTGGAGTGCTCTCATTTCTCAGAATGAGTAAAGCAGCTAATTAATCTACAAGAGATTGATGTAAAGACTATACGTTGCTGAGTTTTATGCAACAAATGTAATAACCTACTTTCTGAATGACTAATCGTCTCAGCAACTCTCCACATGACCTTTTTGCTTGGCCTTATCAGCATCCACTCAAATCGTGTTCAAAAGAGCAATATTTAACAAATATTGATCATAATCACGAACGAACTCAATTTTACACTTATTTTTTAATGAGGGAAGGACAGATCACATTGCCTGCACTTTCCTGTACAAGGGTAGGAGAAATATCTTCACACGCATTTACACACACGCACGCACGCATGACAAACACATTTTCTTGAGATTTTTCAGTTTTGTCCTAACTTCCAACCTCCGGGGTCAGGGCCCCTTGACAAACTAAGCCTCACAGATGTATCTTCCTCCGGGCTACTCTCTATTTGTCCTCTAACACTTTCATTTTCTGTAGTTTTCCGTAGTCTCTTTACACGACAATTAGGGGATATACAAAAAAATGTTTAAATTAAAATTGACTATGCTTTCTTATGAATGCTGTTAATTTTCACTTTAAAGTAAAATATTACACATTGTAGTAGAAATAGATTGAAAATTTATTGCAAACTGTTGTAATAGAAAAATAGCAATAATAGAACCATAACTATACATATATATGTATGCAATATATATGTATATATACACACATATACATCCATGCAATATTTGATACACTCATATAATTCAGAACCAAAAAAGGTAGAGTTTATACTCACACCACAGCCTAGTGGGTCCTTTGAAGGGGTGCACCTATATGTAGGGATAACAGATTCCTGCCTTTGGCGTCTGTATCAGGTATCCAGGAGGGCGAAGAGAAGGAAGGACTATGTCTGCTCAGGAGGGCTGGGCTGATTGAATGGGTGCTAATGATAAAGACATGAAGATAAAGCCATAGATGCAGTAGAAAACATAGCTCTAGAGAGCCTCCTGGGCAACTTACTCTAAAGATTTGGCTTTATGCTGAGGACATTGGCTAAAAACAAAAGAATGGCAGGATCTGACTTACGCTTTTTAAAAGATGCTGTGCTGTGAGGAGATAGGGTAGAAGGCAAAATTGAAAGCTGGGAGATAAATTACAAGGTGGTATGAATAATTCAGAGAAGGTAGTGGTGGTTTGGGAAAGGATAATGTCAAGAGAATGAGAAGTAGGGCCAGGGATATAGCGCAGTGACACAGCATGAGGTCCTGAGTTTGATTCCCAGTACCAAAAAAAAAAAAAAAAGAGAGAGAATGAGAAGTGGTCTGATTCTGTATACACTTCAAAGCATCACACACAATGGGCAAAATGTGCAAAAAGCAAGGTGATAAATGGGCATACTGTATGATGTCATTTGTGTAACAAAAGGGAAAATGGAAAGCTATTGAGAGTGTAGTTACATCTGGGTAATAACTGGCATTGGGAATCAGGGGAGGGGGGCAGAAGGCTTTTACTTTTATTTTATGTTGTTCAATTAAACTATCTTTTTGTCATTAGCATTCAAAACTTTTAGTAACCAATATTAAACAAACTAGAAATGTGATCGTTGCATATACATACTATCAAAAAAGGATTTACAAAATTTTTCTACAGGTCACTATATTGAAAGGATATATTTAAATTACATGAATATAAGTTGGTTTTTTTCCCATGAAAAACAAGAGGGCATTCAAGCTATAAAGAACTACATCATAAATAATCAAATTAGGTCTTTACAAAAACCCACTTATATGATATTTATTCAGTAGAACTTTTTTTATTTTTTCAATACATTATTGAGTATTTTATTATAGGCATGGAATTACATTAAAGACTAAGGGGAAAATTAGATGAAAGCAGAAAATGAATGTAACAAGCTCAATGGGATAATACGCAGTTGGAGATTATCGCTGTTTTCCAAATAAGAATATTGAGTTGAATGACAATAACAGGAGCAAAATGGCTTAAGAACTCAGAAACAACTGTTATACTATACTGAACATTTTTAGAACTCTTACGAGCTTATCATGTCCAGTTTGGGGCTCACAAAGTGCAGACAGATAGGAAATTATTCAGACTTTTCACAGAATAACCACAATGACAAAGGATTAGAAAGCACTGTTTATGAGAAAAGGCCACAGAGACAAAATTAGTTAGCATGCGAAAGAGGATATGAGTGATGGTTTAATACTGACCTTTAAAATAACCAGCGACATTAAAGATCCTGGCTACCTATTCTCTATCTCAACTGAGAAGGGAACAATACGAAAATAGTTTGAAGTTGCAACATCAAGTTAGACACAAGTAAAAAGCGAAGGCTGCTCCACACCAGTATGAAGTCACGGCATTTCTTTCTCAGGGGGCTTGGTCTTTTAAAAGAAGATCAATTTACATCTGCTTAAATGACTTTCCAAATCCCCTTCATCCTGATTCTCTCTCTGGAGAAAGGGATTCCTTGACCTAGCTTAGCAATCCATTCCTAAGCCAAATAGCCTTCAAGGTCAGGAAGCTTTCTAGTATAATTCACCTAAATAGATCCGGCTTCAACTTGAATCCATTTCCTCCTGCTCTGTTCTGAGTGGAAAGAAGGAAACATTTGTCATGGAGCTCCATTTCAGAACATTTCAAATAATTCAAGACAGTAATTTTGCTCTCTACCCTTTCCTTCTCCACCTTAAACGCCTTCAATTCCATCGATATATCACAAATGTTGCTCACATTTTAATCCGGCTCATTACAGCATCAATCATGGCACTTCGGTTTACAGAGGTGAATTGGATCTCTTCTAGTATCTCTCTGTTCTTCGCTTCGCTTCTGCATAAGTACACGTGCTTTGATTAAGGACTTGTATTTTCAGAGTACCTAAAGGAAGCGCATTGCTAAGCCTTGAAAGTTGCATCATCTGTTCACCCGTGAGGTCAGATCTTACATTGTCTCTTCTATTTCCTAAAATTTATGTTTGTGGTTCCTGGGATATTCATCAAGCTTTTTTTTTTCTCCAAATGCCAAAATATCAATTTTTAGTAGCATAGAACAGAAGTGGAATTTACGTAACCAAGTCAGAGAGGCAGTTGTGCTAATGGGCCTCAGTAATTGCATACAAAGATCAGAAATGAGCAGCATTTTTTCCTGTTCATCTCTTGACTCTGCTCTGCACTTCAGCTTTTTCTCCCTGTGACCGACTACAAGAAATTTTAATTCTTAAATATCTGTTAAAACTGCCCCAGCCTATTCTTAATTCAACAGCCAGTCTGTTCCTAATTATCTCTCACCCAGACAAATATAAAGTTCCTCCTAGGAGCTCTCATGTGCCCTGCGCCTCCTGCCCCCTTATCCCTTTAAATGTAAATTGTGTTCTGTACCTTTTCTGGTTGTAAACCCCAAAAGCTCATCTCCTTTGCCTGGAGAATAAAAATCCAAATTTCTACAATATTCACAATCCTTTAATGACCAACACCCCTTGAATTTCCCCAGCTTTAACCTCTCCTTGCTATTTATTCTGAAACCTTCACTTTTCTCTATCTGCCACCGCCTTTTCAACACTCAGCACCATGCATGCTCCCACTCCAGTTGGGCTGCTCTTCTCTGCTTGGCCTAACAGGAGAGAATTTATTATTATTACTGTCTTCCAAATGCAAATCAAATTGCATGCTTTCTTTTAATTACTCTATTTAGAATTAATCATTTCTGAGGGGAAAGTGGTTGCTTAGAGCAAAATATAAGCGCTTTGTGTTGTAAATTATAAAATAATTTATTTTTAAATTATTTATTTGCTAGTTTCTCTTCCTTGCTACATTACAAACTCTTTGTGGGGGCAGAGTGGATTCATTTTACATTCTCTAATCCCATTTTATCACATATAAGGTATGTGACTCGGTGCCTTCATCTCCTGTTCTAATTATCTTTTAAAAATTTAATTAATGCACAGTAATTGTATATATTTGTGGAGTACAATTGTTTATATTCATAGTGTGACATTTCAATACATGTATATAAGATGTAATGAGCATGTAAAGGTCATAGGCATACCTATCATTTTAGATACTTATCTTTTTTGTTGAGAACATGCAAAATCAATACTTTGGCTATTTTGAAATATTTTATGTTTAATGGATTGTCATTTACCACAGATGCTGTACTGTTCTGTAGACCATGAGAAGTTATTCCTCCTATCCAACTGCACTTCTGTACCCACTAACTATCCTGTCTCCACCCTGTTTTCCTTCCAATCTTCCCAGGCTGTGATAACCACTATTTTCCTCTCGCCTTCTAATGAGATCAACATTATAGCTTCGACAAATATGTGAGATCATGTATTTATCTTTTAGTGCCTGGTTCATTTCACTAACTATAACATCCCCCATGTTCTATCCATGTTGTTGCAAATGGTGGAATTGCATTCCTTTTATGGCCCAATAATATTCCCTTGTGTGCATACACCACATTTTCTTTAACTATTCATTCCTGGATGGACATCCAGTGTGACCCCAGATCTCAGCTATTGTGAATAATGCTCCAATAAACAAGAGAGACCGATGCTTCTTTGACACATTAATTTCATTTCCTTTGGATATATGTGTAGTAGTGGGATTGCTGGGTCGTATGAAAGTTCTATGTTCAGATATTTGAGGATTCTCCCTTCTGTTTTCCACAGTGGTTGTAACAACCTACATTCCCATCAGCGATGTATGAGAGTTCCCCTTTCTCTGCATCCTCCCCAGCACTGTTCATGTTCATGTTTTTGGCTTTCTGGTAACTAATAACCATGCTAATTGGGGTAAGATGACATTTCACTGTGGTTTTGATTTACATGTCCCTAATGCTTAGTGATGTTCAGTATTTTTCATATACTGTCTGGCAATTGGTGTATCTTCTTTTTCAGAAGGCCTTTTCAGGATATTTGTTCATATATTAATTGAATCGTGTGGTGTTTTTGGTGTCGGCTTTGGTTTTTGTTCTTTGAGTTTCTTATACTGTTGGCATATTATTCCCTTGTTGTATAAATAATTAGAAAATATTTATCTCTTAATTCTGTTGATGGTTTCCTTTGCTGTGCATAGCCTTTTCAGTTTGGTAAAATCTCATGTGTCTTTTTTTGCCTGTTTTTATTGCCTAACATTTTGGGGTCATATCCAAAAAAATTTTTTTTTGCCCAAACGAATGTTCTAACGTAGTGCCCTATTTTTTTTTCCTAATGTTTTCATAATTTTGGGTCTTCACTTTAAATCTTTAATCCACTTAGAGTTGATTATTTTTTGGTATGGAGGGAGCTAGAGGTCTAGTTTCATTCTGCATATGAATGCTGTTTTTGAAGAATATTATTGAAGGGTTTTTTTCTTTCTCCAATGTATGTTCTTACTGCCTTTGTCAAAAGTCAGTTGGCCAGTTTTATATCTGGATTCTCTATTCTGTCAGATTGGTCTATGTATCTATCTTTATACCAGCACCATTCTGTTTTGGTTACTAATGCTTTGTATTATGTTTTACACTCAGGTTTTATGATGCTTTCAGCTTTATTCTTTTTCCCAAGGTAGGTAGATAGATAGATAGATAGATAGATAGATAGATAGATAGATAGATAGATAGATCTTTTTACAGTATTTGACTAGAAGTCTATTTCATCTAATATAAGCTTACCTACTCCTGTTCACTTTTGGTTTCCATTTGCATGATATAACTTGGTTTATCCCTTCACTCTGTGTATTTGTCCTTAGAAGTGAAATGAGTTCCTTGTAGGTAGAAAAACACTGGGTCCTTTTTGTTGTTTTTTTGTTTGTTTTTAATCCAGTCAACCAGTCTGAATCTGTTATTTGGGGAATTTAAACCACTTACCTTGAAAGTTATTAATGACAGGTAAAGACATACTCCTATCATTTTGTTATTTCTTTCTGTTGTTATACTTGCTTTTTTTGGTGTATTCTCTGTTCCTTTCTTCCTTTTGTGTTTATCTTTGTGGTTTTGTATCTGTAGGGTTCATTTCTCTCATCTTGGTATTTTACATATCTGCTCTGCTAGTGATTTTTGTATACTTGCATGTTTTCTTGATTGTAATTATCTTCATTTCATGTTGGGTTACCCTTAGCATTTCTTCAAGGACTGGTCTAATGGTGATAAATTCCCTCAGCTTTTAAGTTTCTTAAAAATACTTCACTTCTCTTTTATTTCTATGGAGTTAATTTGCTGGGTTAATACTCTTGGTTGCCAATATTTTTCAGGCTTTTTATATCATCCTATTGTCTCTTTGTCTATAATCATTCTTCTGAGAAGTTTGTTATTAGTCTAACAGGAAATCTCTTATTTGTGATTTGACACTTTTCTTTTGATAATTTTAAAATTCTCTCTTTGTTTCTACTTTTGACAGTTTATAATATTTCTCAATGATGCTTTTTTTTTTTTTTTTTTTTTTGGTTGAATCTCATAGGGGTCATTTGAGCTACCTGATATTTTTCTCAGAATTTGGAAAGTTTCAGCAATTATTTCACTGAATGGGATTTCTATGTCTTTTCCCTTCCCATTTACTCTACTACACCTATAATTCAAATCTTTGCTCAGTAACGGTATCCCATAAATTTGATAGGCTTTCTTAGTTCTACTTATTTATTTGTTTATATCTGATGAGATTATTTCAAAAGACTTGTCTTCAAGCTCTCAAGCTATTTTTTCCTGCTTGAGCTAGTCTGCTGTTGAACTTTTCAGTTGCATTTTCTTACCTCATATTTTGAGTCTTTACGCTCCAAGATTTCTGTTTCTTTTTCAGTGATTTCTATCTCTTTGATAATATTATCATTCAGGACATGAATATTTTTTCCTAACTTTGTTGAGTATCTGTCTGTGTTCTCTTGTATCTCATTCACTTTCCCGAAGTCACCAATGTGAATTCTTTTTCTGGCAATTTTCAATTTCACTTTATTTGGAATCTGTTGCCAGAGAATTACTGTATTCCTTTAGAAACCTCATGATGCCTTGTTTCTGATTGCTTCTTGTGACTTTATGTTGCTATTTGTACATCTGGTGAATCAGTTGTCTCTACCAATTGTAGACCAAGGTAGGTCTTATAGCAAAAGAATTTCTGCTAAAATGTGTTGTCAGATATCAGCCAGACGACATTGGCTTTTTTCCAGGTGAGTCCTTTAGAATACTGTCTCTGTGGCTTCTTCAGTCAGAGTCAACATTGGTGACATCTTCAGGTATCCTATATGCTAGGCCAGTGGTGGCAAACTTACAGCACGTGTGCCACAGGGGGCACACAGAACCCTCTCTGTAATGATGTCATAAGTTGTATAGATTGTTTTTTCTAAACTAAAACCTCAATATTTAGATTTAGTTGCAGTGTTGGCACTCTTCAAAAAATAAGTGGGGGCCGGTGAGATGGCTCAGGGGCGTAAGTGCCTGCCTGGCAAGTGCGAGGGCCCGAGTTCAACTCCCATAGCCCACATATGAAAAAAGGGCCGGTGATATCGCTCAGCGGCACGGGCACCCGCTGGCACGCGAGGTCCTGAGGTCGACCCCCGGTACCCACAAAAAAAAAAAAATAATAAGTGGGTTTTGGTTTGCAGTTTGGGCACTTTGGTCTCTAAAATGTTCACCATCACTAGTCTAGGCTGTGGGGGCAGTGGCTTGCACTGCCACCAGGGATGCAGGTCTCTTAAACAGGACAGGTTCACAAATAGCTCTGCACAGGCTGCACCCAGCTGCAGGTGTGCGTAGCCAGCAGATTCCACAGTCACATGTGAGTGGGGACCCTCTGTCTGCCCTGTGCATGGCTAGTACATCAGCAGCAATGGGGTTTCCATCAGTTTTTGGTGAACATGAGCGTATAGGCAACTCTGGGGCCCAGCCCAACTGAGTTTAGTGCAGTATGCCGAATGGGGGGGACTGCCAGTGTCTGAGCAGGTGACTTTATGTGGACTCTAGAGGCAGACCCACTCAGAGAGGGCTGTTCAGCTGCTTGCCAGAACCCAGAGTGGGGCTAGGGGAGGCTGCCTGTCTTCTTCTCAGGGTCTTGACCAGCAAAGCCACTCAAGGCTCTGCATCTTCTCTGCTGAATCCGCACCATACTCTCGCACATGGCTTCATTCACTGCGCTGAGACTGCTTTTGTTTCCCTTTGCTGGGGTCATTTTGTGTAGCAAAAGGGAAATGTGTGAGGTATCACTACCATTTTGCTTTTGTTTGTGCCCTCACTCCTAAAATGGGATGATGATGATGATTATGACGATGATGACTATACCTACTCCACGAGAGGCTGGTGAGAACTAAGTGACTAAAACTATAAAATGCCTGAATATGAAATGACTGGCACAGCAAGCACTGAATGAATACCAGTCGTATTGTTGTCATTGTGCTGTCATTATATTTACCATTGTGCTTGGTTCCCAATCATAATAAATGTTGGATGAATAAAGAGATTATTATATCATTATATGGAAGAACAAAGGAATGAATATGTTTAGTGGCTTCTAAATCTGTAATAACATTACTTCTTATGCTTTAATATATTCCTGAAGCTTTTTAATGGTTAGGATTTGGTAGTGTCCAAATTTATGATGTTGTAATTATTTAATATAATGATTATTATGAATAGAGAGAGATTGGGTGGTGCATGAAAACAGAGTTGATGATGCTGTTGAGATTACATCAGCGTAAAAAGGAGTTCTTCAGTCACAGCCCATCTGGGGACCTCAGGGGGATCAGAGTAAGGCCCTCCCCAGACCTCCTGTCTACTTCTGAGAATTTTTCCTGCTAAGGCCAAAACTGACTGGGAAGGAAAGTGATAGTTCAACTAAACAAGCTAGGCCATCACATCCTTTTTTCCTCCTGTTAATCTTCATTCTACACTGAGGAGAAGAAAAAAAAAAAAAAAAACTCAGCCTTTCTGAAGACAGATACACCAGTCCTTCTGCACGAAACTCTTCAAATGAGTTTCCTAAGCGAATCTTCATGATAATCCTACAAGACACCTTCTCCTTCTCAAATTACAGGCCAGAAAACCAATAAACCAAAGCTGATATCCTTTCCACTTTATCATATTACTTCTGAAAAAAAACAATCTACTTTGAAGAGAACAAAAGAAGACAGGAAACACAGATGGCATTCATCTTGGGTGTTTATGCATTTTTGGAATCAGGGAGATAGCCTAGAGAATTTCTAAAATACCTCTGGAACTAAATAAATGAGACAGAAAGAGAAAGAAAGATAGTTCTTGCCAAGAAAGAGTGATCAACTACAGAGTTAAGAATGGAAGTGATGTGGTGGGCTCTTATCATTCCCATCTAATTCCCATAATTTCCTATTGATCCTTCAATGTAATATTAAGATATAGGCTTGGAGGAAGGGGGCTTATTCTCACCTAGAATTCACAGAATGCAATCCCAAAAGCGAGTTTGTCATATATGTGATATATAGGAAAAAGAGGAATAGGAATAGGAAAGAGCGACAAAATATTTGTGTGTATGTATAGACAGAGAAAGAAAGAAAAACGTGCTTGTGTATTTCCTCCCTTTTCTCGTAAAATTCAAGAGCTGTTCATCTCATCGCCATGAGAAGAGGAAACAGTGAAACACGTGTGTTTTAAACCTTGTGGCGGGTGTATTAGCAAACAGCATGAAGATAATCTACAGACAGTTCTCATTTTACAGAGTCACGACACTTAGGAAATTCATCTTACTGTGTATCTAGCTATGCTTTGTCTTACACACGCACACTCACACACACAAACTTTTGCTTTTCCCCAAATATGATTAGCAATAAAAAAAAAAATTCAACTGTAGACAGCACAGTTCTTTAATCTATATACATCCATAGGCCTTACATCAGAATAAGCTGTAATAAGCTAAATAATAAGTGACAGCGTAGTCCCATCCTGTGGCTTCTCTCACTAATAAGACCAACACACTTTGTAACTAAATCACAAGGACAGATATTTCTGAAAAGCTTGAAAGCCTGGGGCACAAAAAGAGTATAAAGATGAAGCTCTGTCCTCTTCTCCCCCATTACAGTCTTGCAACTTGATGTGTTAGTGGTGGTGGTCTGCCACCCACCATGCCAGTATTTGTCTCACATTATTACACGGCTTTATCTTAAGCAGGGAACATTTTTTCCTATGAGGTTGTAGCTCTTTTCCTTTGTGGAGCTGAACTGCCATGGTCAGTGATGGAAAATAATAACTATGATGTGATAGATTTCTTAGAATGATTGACTTGGTCATAGAAATATGGCTGACTTACAGAAATTTCTTCCTGACCTTAAAATTACTGATCATTTGTACATTCCAAACCTCTAAAAATACTTTTAAGAGTGGAAAATAATGGCGCTTGTCCCTAAAATTCTTTTAAAGATTTAACCAATTATTTACTCTTGGTTCTAGTCAAACTCAGGGAAAACCAAGATTTAAATTTAACTGTAAGTGCACTTCTTAATCGTTTTATCTTTTCTCTTTCAGTGTCATGGTAGCGAGAATCCTGACTTGGAAATGAGGTGATCTAAAGGTGAGTCACAGCTGCCCTGTTGCCAACTTTGTGCCTTCAGAAAACAGAACTTTTTGTCTATAAAGTGAATAACAAGCCATCCTGATAGCATCTAAAGTTATCCCATTCTAAGCATTCCAGTTTCAAATAGACTATAAACCTTGAAGAACAAATTCTAATTTGATCTTGAGTAGTCCCTCAAATTCTAGAGTCTCCTCCTTCCCACCCACCCCCAAAAAAGCCCCAAAATGTGACTCACATTAATCATAATTACTCTCTGGATTTCTTTCAAAATAGCTATTGTCTATATAAGAAAGGTTCAAAGGTAGATAGAAATGAAGAAATAAAAGGTTTACAGTATCTAGAGAACAGAGAAACAGAAGAGTCATCCTCTCCTTCATCAGCTGCAAATGTGACGTGAATCTACAGATCACCACTCCCACAACTCTATTCTGAAAGGGAAAACAGGCCAGAATGGGTCCCAGCAGGCCTGGTAGACATCCAGGGACAATGCAGCCTAATAATGTTATGTGCTGTAATTAGTGCAGATTTATCACCGAATGGAAAAATTAAAACTCTGGCCCAGGCAGCGGAGTGGTGAGGCAGCTGCTAGGACTCGGTCTACCTGCCCAAGTCCACTCAGGTTCTGCAGAGTGCTGTGGGGTCTGGGGCAGAGGAATGGAGAGCGAGGCCAGGACGCAGCTGGAGAAGTGGGGTGCCCATACTGGCCTTGAATCCCTTCCCTGGCCTATTCTGTTTTCTGGCTTTGTTTTTGTGCTGTGTTGTTTTTTCATTATTTACCACCACAGAAAAGCCTTAAGATTAACTGATTTTGCTTCTGAATGACTTATTTTTTTTATTAGAAAATCACTGTACCCAATTTTTGTTTTATAAACTTCTCCTGAGGTCCCTTAATCTACCAATGAGTTCTCACTCTCGACCACATAAACAAAACTACATTTCATTTGTCATGATCTCCTTATCAATGACCACTTTCACACTTTTATACCAGAATAGTAAGGCTCTGCTTTTTACTCTAATGCTCTTGGCAAAGTCACCCCAAACTCTGCTTTCACGGAACTGGGGAAACCCACTGTCATTCAATAAAGCATTTGTCTGGATTAAGTCCCAAACCAGGAGATTTGGGTTTCCAGAAAGGATGGTGTGAAATCCCAGCTCTGCCCCAGAAATCACAAGCACATACAGACACTCACGCCATCTCTTCACGTCTCAGTTTACTCACTTTAGAAGCGAAAAACAAATCCCAACTTTGGAAGGTTATAAAGAATGTCTAATTCGATCATATCAATGGACTTCAGTGTCTGGTGGAGAGTAAATGTTTAAAAAACGATTTTTCATTTTTATACTTTTACTGTTTTATGCTCCAACCATTATTATTACTATAATGTGTTAAAACAAAAAAAGCCAAAACATATGAAACAAATGCTGCATAAAAAGGATAAAATATGTTCATTGTCTTTAAGGAATTTAATGTAATGATGTGGTTTAATAAATGATAGGATTTAATTAATCAAGAAATCATATGATTTCAGTAAGTTAAAATTGATTTGCTCATTTACATTGCTGGAAGGAGTTAATTTGAGAAACCAACTGATTTTATTGATTCTAAACAATATCTAGCCTCAAGAATAATTCTGATAATCAGTCCTTGATAAATATTTGAATAAGCTAACAAATGTTTGCCTCCATAAAGTTTCTCTCAAATCAGGAGACTAGAGGATGCCCAGCTGACCTCTCTTTCTGTGAGCCATCCTTCTCCACAAAATCCCACAACCCTGACAAAATCCCTGGGCAGCAGCTCTCTTCCCTACCCTCTATTTATATCTTCCTGTGCTCCCAACTGCTGAGCATGCAGCTTTCAATGGGGAAACCAATTATCTGTGCTGTCTGTGCACTTTGCTCTCTGTCAGGAGATTAGGGTGATTAGGTGTCCCCGAAGTACAGCAGCCCTAGTCATGAGGAGGTAATGGTCCTTCCATCTTTGAACAAAATTGCCCACATGAGCACTCTCATGTCCAATCATGGGTGTCTACTTTAAAGAGTGTTTTTAGAACAGGAGAACCAGAAGCAATGTGGTACCCTGTACTGGTTCTGGACTCTGGACATTAATGGAAAATCTGGTGCAACCTCAGCGAAGTCTGTAATCTAGTCCATATTGTATCAATGTTCATTTCTCAGTTTTGACAAATGGTCAATTGTTATGCACCATAGTAATATCAGAGGAAGCTGGAGGAAGGGTGCACAGTAACTCTTGCTCCCTTTGCAACTTTGCTGTAACACTAAAGTTACTCCAGAATAAAATGTGCATCAAAAAACATCAAGGAAAATATCCAAGATACTGGCCAACTGGTTGGGCTATGGCGACACTAGCTACCATAGGGAACCATACAGATTAGTGACGACGAAAGAACTCAGAAGAGCAGGTGCTTACAGCAAACAGGTACAGTGCTTCCAAAGTGCCTTCTCTATATTAAATCTCTCAATCTTCACAACGCTTTATGACGCGGGAGTTATTTGTATATTTATTTTGTGTGTAAGGAAACTGAAACTCAACATGTATGAAGTACTTGCCAAAGTTGCCAAACGTTGATACAAAACCAACATTATTACCTTAGGCAGTGAAGCTCCCAGTCTTGTGTTATTAATCCTAATCATCCCGCAGCTAAGCTGTAGAAAAGAGAAAAACACAAAAGGTGAAATGAGTTTCTACGAAAGATGAATTGAAAGCAGCAGTCGCAAGTGGAGTAATGTCATAAGCTAAGATAGCAGCAGTAGCAGCCACTGAGGTGACATTGGTTTTAATGCCAGCTGTACCACTACATAGCCGTGATAACTTCATCAAACATTCCCGTATCTTAAGCCTAAATTTTCTTATCTTTAAGGACTTGATGGTGGTAGCTGTTTTCCAGGTGTGTTCCAAAGGTACATTTCTGCCATTCTAAAAGTGGTGGATGATTGTGACACCATCCCCCTCCAAAATTACAGTTTCCGTGGAGCTAAAAGGAGTTGCTATGGTAACATATTAACATAGGTATGTCACTCAGTAATTTAGTCAGAAAGGTGAGTTGAGTAATTTAACTTTTTAAAAATAAGTCTAACAAGCCATTTTGTACAGTAATAGAAATAAAGCACTGTGATTCAATTGTTAATATAATTTACTGCCACAATAATTCATTAACTGAGGAAAAAAATTTGACCACCCAAATGTGCTAAGGAGAGAATCAAAGCTAGTGAAAGATAGGTGAATAATAAGTGATTTCTGCCTCTAATATTATGGAAATAGTCACAGTTATGGTGATACAGACTTACAAAGTAATTACAGTAAAAGATGATGAGCAAGACTGTGAAAGGACTGAAAAGAAAGGACTTCTAACTCAAAGCAGAAATGGAGAATGAGAAACACGTTTTCGAGTGTAGAGGAGGGGAAGAGCAGTCCAGAAAATGTGAAGAAACTGGAATGGGGGGATCAATATAAATATAGCATGATTGGTAAAAATCAAGAAAGGAATCAAATTGAAGTCTGTAAACAGGAAGCCGCTTTGATTCGATTTGATTTTGAAGAAAGACATTAGCCATACCATTGTGCACTGACCTAATCAGGTCACATCTGGAATATTAGGTTCAATTATAAGTGTGCCATTTTGAGACGAGCATTAGCAAACGGAAGCACATGCAAAGAAGCTACTGAGACAGCGAATCAGCTGAAAACGCTCTTCAGTCAAATGATAAAAGAGCATTCTAAACCAAGTTCTGCTGACGTGGCTGAGAGCTACCCCTTAGCCTCAACTACCAACCCCATCTCCCAGACAATTGCACTGGAGTCCAACATTAAGTTATCTCTATTCCTATGAATTAGGGATTTTGTTTTTATAAATAGGAAAGCAGAAGTTCAGGCCAAGGGCATTAGTGTGAGAGAAGGAAAAGGCAGCGGGTAACAGGAGCGTGGGGGAGGAGAGAATCACATCTCTATCCCACCAGCCTGTTGGGTTACAGTAGGCCCAGTATGGAAAAAGGAGATGGAGATGAGCAGGTAGAACCACTGGGGGCTTCATGGGATGACAGAGAGCTGCCTGGGCCCTGTGAAGAAAACTTAACACAGAGAGCTGAGGAAGATGCCCCCCATCTCTCCTTTACTTGGTGTCTGGCATAGTTTTCTTGTTTGTTTGCCTACTTGCTCATTTTTAAGGTTTGAAACTTTGATAATACCTGAGTTTATTTTTGCATGCTTTTGGCCTTTTCATAGTAGGTAGTGATAACAGATACGGACAAGATGAAGCCCACACAGGACTGAGACATACAGGTGTACATCAAAGCATTGAAAATTCCTTTGAAAATCTCCAGACAGAACCAAAGCTGATTTGAAAATCAAGACCTACACTAAAAGAAGATGATTAAATTCTTTTATAAATCATGAATGCTATAAGGAATGGACCATGGACAATGGATAAAAATAATGCAAAGGCAGATTTCAGCTGAACACAAAAAGGACAAACTAGAACTTGAACCTGAACAACATGCAACACTGAGACAAGATGCTTTCCAAGGAGCTGTGACCTCTAGAGGTTGGCATGGAAGAGCTAGATGGTAAACTGCCCAGAAAACTATGACAGGAAGCTTGGCCTGGGAGTGTTTGGATTTTATTCTGGTCTGCATTGTACTTGCTGTGTGACCTTAAGCAAGTTGCTTCACCTTCCTGAGACTTGATTGATTAACCTCTAGGCATGATTATAGCCAGCTTTTAGCTGATTTTAGGATTAGAGATGCTATTTATGAAATATCTAACAAAGTGCTTGGTATACAGTATGTGATCAACTGATGAGAGTTGCGGGTCTCCTATCATATTATTGTCATAAAGAATAGACAGCTACTGTCTTAGTCACCTTGAGCTGCTATAACAAAACAAATAATCTGGGTGATTTACACAACAGAAATTTTCATTCTCAAAATTTTGGACATTTGCAGTCACCACTTGAATACGGTCACCATTTGAATACAGCCAGCTCCTGGGGAAGGGCCTCTTCTCGGCTTGCGGCAAGCGGCCTTCTGAATGGTCTCACATAGTCTTGGCTTGGAATGTGCGGATTAAAAGAGTCATCTCTCTTCCTTTTATAAGGACACCAATCCTGGCAGATTATGACCTTAAATACCTCCTAAAAACCCTGTCTGCAAATACAGTCGCATTAGGGATTTGGGGTTTCCACATGAACTTGGGGAGAACACAATTTAGTCCATTGCAAATTCTAAGAATTTTCCTAAGTTTTCACAATTCAAAAGCATTTTGCTGTTGACAAACCTCTTATTCCTCTAAATTCCATGGCTTTTATACCCACCCTTATTCCAACCTTCCTGACTCCCTTTGTCACAGGATCACTTTCCGAAAGCTGCAGGATAAGTTAAGATGTCCTCCGAGGCACTCGTGTAACAGTCTGTACCTCTCTTTTTTCACAGCACTTCACGTTTCAAGTCTTTTCTAAATGTCTCTCTGGCCTAGGAGCCCTCTAAGCTCCACTGGGGTATGGACAGTTTCTGCCTTTTCCATCTGGGCATTTCCTGAGCCAACATAGTTTTATTTCATAAAAATCAACTAATTAAAAAATTGATGTGGGTGGGGCAAACTCCTTACCTACCTCTTTCCAACACACTTTTCCCTGCTATGTATTTGAAACTTAACAAAAACAAACAAACAAAATCACTGTTTCTCCTAATGTAAATCAACTGCTTCCAAGTTCATGTTCGTCCACACTGCTGGCATCACACTTACCAAACCACCTCATGGTTACTGCATTTGTGGGGCTGTCTCCCGGCAACAAATTACAAATACCTGGATGAGCTGTGGTGGGGGGGCTGCAATTTTAATAGAGATTGTTACTTGGTATTTGTCAGTCAACAAGAGAAGTTGGGAGTTCTGATTTCAGTGAAAGTCAACTGAATTTAAAAAAACATGGAACAGTCACGGAACGTGTTTTAAGCATTTCTTAGTCAAGCAATTCCTTGCATGGCTAAGAAAATTGTAACTGTGTAGGTATAGCAAATATCATTGCATTAATTCTTTTCTTTTTTTTTTTTTTTTTTGGTACTGGGGATTGAACTCGGGGCCTTGTGCATGCTAGGCAAGCACTCTACCACTGAGCTACATCCCCAGGCCTTGCGTTAATTCTTGACAAAAATAAACACAGGCATACGCTTTTCTGGACTCCAATGGAAACTCTTTTTCACACAATTTTCCTGATTCCAAAGAATTCAAACTCTTGACACATACACTTATGGCATTAACAAAATATTTAATTTTGTTCCTGTAAACTGACTGCAATTAAGCAGAACCATGTGTTCACATGACCTTGCTAAACTTGCTGCAAAGGACTCAGAATTTTTATTTTCGTTAGGCAAACTGATAAGAGAACAGTGAGATGTATGGTCCCAGCTAGCAATTTACCATAGCACTCGACTTAGATGGGCAAGAGTTTCCTAGAGTCTGAGACTACAGGTCTGTCTTGGTCACTTTCTTTGTCACTGAGATACAAGACCTGACACTTGTAATTTAAAGGAAAAGAGGTTTATTTTGGCTCATTATTTCAGTCCATAGTTGACTGGCTCCAAGGCAAGACAGCATGGCAGAGAAGCATGGCAGAAGAAGAGCCACTCAGCTCAGGGTGGACAGGAAGCAGAAAGCAAATAGAAGAAACAGGAAGGGAGAAAGACCCTTCCCGGCCATGGCCATGCCTCCCGTGATCCGCCTCTTCCAACCAGGCCCCACCTCCTAATGGCCAGGCAGCAATAAAGCCATCAAAATCCAATCACCTTTCAAAAGAGACACCTGTAAGCACATGAGGCTTTGAGAAGACATCTAGACCTAAGCCATAACAAAGTCCAAGAAACTAGTTCAACTAGTCCCTCAGGACGCTCATGACATGGTGCAATAATCCCTCCTAAAGTATCCAAATCCTTGTTTCTTATCCACGGACTAGAGTAGCTACCTTGGGACCTCTGACGAACACACACTGAGTTTGCCAATGTTGATACATACCTTAAATATTAGTACGCCATATTTCTCTTTCTAAATAATAAAAAAAAAATCCTACATACCTACAATACAAATACATTTTGGAAACCACTATTCTCTGAACCTTTGGATTGTCTACTTCATCACTCAAAATAATTTAAACATGCTCATCATATGTTTGTTGGTAGGTTTATTTGTGTTGTATACACAATTATAATCATTTTTATAAGTTACTTGTATCATAAAATAAGCACAAAAAATCAAAGAAAAATTAATAAATATTAAATGAAAAATATTTATGAAAAAATGTTAGTGTATTATTGATATAGTATTAATAATGTTTTAATTATGATAACACTAGGTAATTCTAAAAATAAATGCTGTAATAAAAATAACTGCTCTTCGTATCTAACTTTTAAAGTTTATTGTAGCTTAAAAAGAAACTTTGTAAGGCACGTACGTAGCAATGGAAAAGTGCACTGTTAACTGTTTTTCATTCTCAACTACAGAGAGTCAAAGATTTCAGATTTTAACTGGGCTGGTATAATTCCATTTTCTCATATATTATTGAAAAATGTATTCATCCAAATTAGTATGTGCTATTTTCTCTATTTTTAATAAATTGATTTAAAATATACTGAAATAAATTTGAAAAATTCTTTAAGATTCTTTTTGAATCTCTGTAAGTTGTTAAGTATGAAAACATGAAGTTATTTTGTTTTGTTTTGTTTTTTTAATGAAGATATTTGTGAATCCTAGCTACTTAGCACCAAAATCAACACAATTCCAGGCATGTATCTTCAAAATACTTTCTGTCACCGCATTGATCGCCAGGGTTGATTCGGCGGTTGTGGCTGGCTAGGTGGATGTCCCCTTCCTCCCTCAATGCTCGGTGTGCGTCCCTCCCGAAGCTGCGCGCTCGGTGGAAGAGGACAACCGCCCCCGGAGGAGGACCCTTCCTCGGCCAAGGGTATACGAGTAGCTGTGCTCCCCTGCTAGAACCTCCAAACAAGCTCTCAAAATATTTTGCCAGAGCATATGTGCTTTCTAAAAGATTTATTTCTCATCATTGTCTTCAAGAGAAACCTTAAGAATGCACAGATTTTCCTAACTACAGTATATAGCACTATATCAAAAGCTGTTAGTTAACACAATAACCTTACTATGTGGAACTCTCATCTTTTGTAAAAGAAAAAAAGCATACTTAATCTTTTAGGTTATGGAAGTGTAACTTTTTTATTTGCTTTTTTGTTTGTTTGGATGCTGAGGATGGACCCAAGACTTTGCACATGTTGAGCACCCAATGCACCATGGAGCTATTCCCTCGACCATTTTGTTCTGTAATTTTTTTGTGGTATGAAACTTTTCAAATACTATAGCGTAACAACTAGGTTTAGTCAGTATCCCTTCTCTACTTCTTTAATGAGAGAGCCATAAAATTTGGTTGGGACATGGATATGTGGTTAATACTAATATTTTCAGTTTCCCTTGCACTTGGGGATGTCCACAGGAGTCAATTCTGGTAAACAGAAAGCAGGATACTTCCTGACCATGCCAGCCTCTTTCTCAGACCCCTCTCCTTGGTGGCTGGAAGGTAGCTGGGCGAACTATCTTTAACCAGGCAAATGAAGCACCTGAAAAGAAGGCAGAGAAGATATAATGAGCCCCGTCTTCATTAATTATCATTAAGATTCCACACTAGACCTGGATGAAATAAACTCAATAAAGCCTCTAACATAAGCTTTCCACTGCACAGTGGGTTATCTTCAGCACTGCACTAGGGAGCGCACTACTCCAGAGGGATTCACTTTACTTTGCAGGAATCTAAAGATGAGCAGTTGGTTAAAAAAAAATATAAAGTGAAGGGGACGATCAAGAAGGGCTCATCCAAAGGAAGGGTTCAGGAAACTGGTTTCCTTCTTTATGTCCCTTATGTTTTACTTTTCTTTTTATTTTGTTTTTCCTGTTAATTTTGCCACCAAAGTTCATTTCAGGCTATGTAATTTGTTCAAACATGGATTTACACAGTATGTTAAAGAAAATTGCAGTATATATATCATTGCAAATAGTAATTCATTCACATACTATTTGAAGAATATAGTTGGGATTCCCCAGAGTGACAGCATTAATATGAGGTGATAGATCAATAGATAGATGCTTTTCATTATGGGAATCGGGTTGAACAATTATGAGAGATCCCACAATATGCCTCCTTGTAAACTGAAGAACCAGGCCTGCTGTGGCTTAATGCAGCCTGTGTTCCACAGGACTCGAAGTACATTCAGGGTATAGGAGTGCTGAGAAGCCAGAGTTTCAGAGCTAACGTTCTGACAGAATCCTCTCCGTCCACAGATAAAGCAGTGAGACTCGGACCCCCACACATGAGGTATATTCTGGCTCCCAGGCTACCAAAGTAATCAAATACAGAGCCTGGACTAGAAATCAATCCTCTTTGCTCCTGTTTTTAAAGCTGAACTGGAAAGAAAAGGACTATTTTTTTCAGTACAGTTATGCCCCTAAATCTAACTTGATGTGAATACAGTATGGTGCCAGGTAATGGAGCTGAGTGAGGAAGAATGAAGAACGATGCCTATAATCATTATGTACTATGAACGTGTATGAACAAAATATTTTACAAAGAGGAAAAGAAAAAAGAATGAAGAAAAATAATTTTTACTGTGCATCTCAAAATGGAAAATGCCATATACATACATTTTTTTAAAAAAGCCTTAAGAAGAATTAACAGAAAAAGTAGCATCCCAATACCAAAGATATTTATTTCTTAAGTTTCTGTCTCTAGTGAAATGAATATTTTAACAAAGCACATGTCCTTTTTTTTTTTTTTTTTTTTTTTGTGGGTACCAGGGATTGACCTCAGGACCTCATGTGTCAGCAGGCGCCCGTGCCGCTGAGCGATATCACCGGTCCTTTTTTCATATGTGGGTATCGGGAGTTGAACTCAGGACCTCGCACTTGCCAGGCAGGTGCTTACGCCACTGAGCTATCTCACTGGCCCAAGCACATGTCCTTTTAAAAGACATAAATCGTAAGTTAAATAAACACACAGTGTTATGCAAGTCCTCTTTATTTGAGGAATGAGGATACAACAGTTCACTTGGAAGAAAAGCAAGTATAACCAGGTGCCCTTTGTCATAAATCAAAGCAAATCCCCAAAGGAGAAACACTCAACTCCCTCATGCTTGTTCATCACATCCTAAGGAGAGGGGTAGAGAGACTTTTGATTAAATCTCCCATGTTTGAGTCAATCCAGAATGGTCTCCAGGATCCTGTGGAACCCTAGACAGTATAGGATAAAGCAAACCAGGGGAAACTATGCTGTGAATCCACATAGAATTTAAGAAGCAATCTCTTAAGCACAATCGCAAGTCCACTGGAAATTTACTTCCAGTAAGTTCCCTTGAAATTCCATGTAGAACAGGTTTCAGGAAAAAGGAAGGTGTGACCAATTGTCAGGAGTCAAACAGACAGCATCTCAAAATTGAGATTAGGACAGTACTCAAATCACAGTACCAGTGTCAGCAAAACCACTGCATATGAAAACAATGGCTATTTAAGGAAACCACTGATAATTGTCTGAACACACAATAGTCAGTGAAATTGACACTTGGACAACTAAGAAAAAGTTCTAGAAATCTTTAGAAAGAAAATTTTTCTATTTTCCTACAGTAATAAACATCCTTTAGAAATTTAGACTATCTCTGAACAAAAATTCTTCTATTCTGTCTCCTCTAAAATATAAAATCACATTTTGACTTTATTTTCATAACACTGATTATGATCTAAAATATATATTTATTTGCCTGCTGGTCTCTTCACCCATTCATAGAATATAAGCTTGGACTGGATCCCCAGGTGATGAAACAATGCCTGCTTCACACAGGATCTTAATAAGTATTTGTTGAATGTACAAATGGATGAACCCGTGATCAATCTCTCTGATACTCATTTTCTCTTCTCTTGTCTCCTCTCTCCCAAATCTCACGTGAAAGCCTCACATTAGCAGACACTAAAGCGGGACCATATGGGGAAGGGGCTCTGGGAATACAGTTTCTTATTTCTTCTCCACCTAGAATGTGTTGGTGGTGAAGCTAAGTTGAAAATAGACTGCGTAAGGGAGGTGGAGTTATACCCTGGGTCTCACCACAGGCTCCCTTTATAGCACTTTGCCAAAATAGTTGTAAAAAGTTCCCTAATAGCTCCAAAGTGCCATCCAATATAAATGCACAAGCCATATTTGCCTACGGGAAAAGGCTCTGCAACTTTGTAAGCAAAGGTAGATCTCCCTAGACAGGTGTTACTTAATGAAGTGGTACTGAACGAATGCCGCATGAGCAGAAACCGGAAGTAGAATGCAGTAGGGCAGAACAAAGAGGGGCGGCTGTGGTCATTGTTGTGGTGGTGCTTGTAGCTGTTGTTGTTTTAATCTTGGCTCTAATTCTTAATGAGCACCACTCCTGATGTCAGGACATGCAGAAAAAGCTTGGCATAAACTACCTGCAGGTGTGTAAGCAGCTAATGGAAGTGACAGCTAAGATGACATATAACTAGGGTGTTGAAAAATGAATTATCCGTGTGGTTTAAATGGGCCAAATGATATATTGGAACACTATGTGGTTTAACACAAAGCATGGCATTCAAGATGGAAGATCCAAATCCTAACTCTGGCTCTAACACAGACCACTTTTACGAGACTGAATGACTCATTTCAACCACACCATGGTGTGTTTTCTCTCTCAGTCAAGTCAGTGTAGCAAAATGCATCGCCTAGTCACAACGGGTTATTGCAAGGAAACAGGAGAGGTAACAACAAACGCAGTCTACTCTGAGCCCTGCAAGGTGCACGCATTACGCAAAACAGTGACGCTGATATAAGATTGTCAAGCCAGGGTGCTTGCAAAATCAATTCACTTTTCAAACCGAAAATGCCCCCTTTCCTAAACTTGTGCAATGCATCAGAAATATTAAACTTCATTTCCATAATTCTGCAGTGTCTCTCTTTATATGAATTTACACGATATACCACAAATATCTAGAATCAAAGAATCCATTTTAGGTATTCAACCATTGCCAATAATCTATAGTGTTTGCCATTGCCTGCAAGGTCCCCTCAGGCCAGAAATATATGTCCTCATCCCTGCATTCACAATCTTATATTTAGACCTTACCAAAAGGCCATTTAGATTGCTCCAAATCAAATAAGCTCTGAAACCCACATAGTATTAGATCATTACCAGGCTGGAGGTACACAGGCTGGAGGTGCAAACAAAACTCAGGGCAAAAGGGAATCGCCAGACATGAATTAGATGCAGACGCAATTATGGCGTAGTGGAAAAAGAACAAGACAAGAAGTCAAAAGAGCTGAAATGAAATACCAGCTCTGTCACTTACCGTATGACCTTAGTCAATCTTGAACAGGACTTTGGACCCCAGCTGTAAAACTGGAATACTAGATTAGACCCGGTGCACAAAGCCATGAGGCCACACATTAATCAACTCAGCACACAGAGCGTACTTACAAGAACAGAACCTTAGTTTAGAGCCTTAGTGCTTGGGGCTTAATTACAGCACAGATTGTAAATGTGAAACTTTGAGCAAGAATCTTAACTTCTCAGTGCCTCAGTTTCCTTATGTATCAAGACAACAAGAGAGGATACTTTATAGGAGTTTTGGTGAGGTTTAGATGAGAACCCATGTAAACCACTTAGAATAGTCTATTGTAAATTAGTACCCTCATCGTTATTATTACTAGGCATAGAAGACAAAAAAAATCAAATCAGATGAAAGATCCATGACAAAAAAAAGTCATAATATGTATTAAGTGGTCTCCCAGAGTCTCTTGCCAGTTTATGATTCCCTCAACTTTAGTTTTGTTTTTGTATTTCTTTCTTTACAACCTAAGAAGCTTCATGAAAGTTATGGGATATTTGCAGAGTTTGCTTGTCTACCATTGTAAGCTCCTCTGCTCCTGAGAACTTGGGTCAGTGCCACAGTGCTACCCCATCTGTGGCAATTACTATGTCCCAGGGGAAAACCCACCATGAGAGTCAGCAGCAATGGTAAGAATGCAAGCACCAAAGCCAACTTCCATAACCTCTCTGTTAGAAACAAGACAAGAGGAAGCAAGTACAATAAATAAGTCTTGTCATTCTTTTCACAAATCTATTTTTTATTGAAGAGCCTCATGGGTGAGAAACAAAAAAATGTACAATTTAATAAACTTTAAACTAAAGACAATTTTATGGCATGTTTCCTAATCCAACTCATAGTAGTAATTCTTCATCAGTCCAGACTATATCACAGAATACAGAAAACTGGGTGGTTTATAAACAACAAACATTTCTTTCTCACAGCTCTGAGGCTAGAAGTTCCACATCAAGACCACAGCAGAGTCAGTGGTGAAAGGGGCACATAATTCCTTCAGTCTTTTATGAAGGCACTAAACCTCCATGACCTTAGGATGCCCCAACGGACCCATCACTTAATACTACCACATGGCCAA
The DNA here is from genome assembly GCA_028451465.1 of Erethizon dorsatum. NCBI lineage: Eukaryota > Metazoa > Chordata > Mammalia > Rodentia > Erethizontidae > Erethizon > Erethizon dorsatum. The sequence continues at coordinate 10,349,986 of CM051828.1, read as the reverse complement.
GAAGTTTCAACATGTGAACTGAAAGGGACGCAGACACTCGGTCCATAGTAACACAAAGCCAGTTACCTCTTCTCACACCCCCAGCCTTCCTCCTGCCCTCCACTCTCAGCAGACATCTCACTGAAAGCCCACACATTCTGTGAAGGGCATACTCCAGTTACTTCCTGTCACCGACTCTACAGATTTACCTTTGTCACTTCCTGTCCTTTATTTTCATACATCATTCTGAGTTCAGTGGAAGAGCTGCTCCTCTTTCTCGCTGGGGCTAAACCTGTGTAATAAGTCCCACCCTCTCCTACCTGCAGCAATTCTCCTATATTTAATTCTCTCCAACTTTTTCTGTAGCTACTCTGCCTCTTTCCACTGACTCCTCCCTTCCAATGTACAAACTTACTCAAGGGCCTCACATTGCAAAATATAAAGAAAAAAATTAAACATCCTTCCCACCCTCCTCTAGCTTCAACTCTTATCTTTTTCATCTTAGAAGTTGCAATTCTCAAAGTAGTTATCTATAATCCTCATCTCTATTTCTTCACTTCCTTTTTTCTCTTTAACTCATTCAAAGCAAGTTTCTGTTCCAGTGAAACTATTCTGGCTAAGATATCCAGTGATCTCCATCTATATTTATTTCTAAGTACAATTGACTCCTCAATTTTTATCTTGCTTGACCTGAGAATAGCATTTGACCTTGTTAACCGCTTCCTTTAAAAACAGACATGCACCGTTGTCACTCAGCCTCAGACTGCACAGTCTCCTGCTTTTCCATCTGCGTCTTTACCTGCCTTGCTCAGGCCACTGTTGGCTCCTCCTTGTCTTCCATTTCTTAAAGGTGAAATGATCAGCACCATCCCTAGGACTCCATGCTTCTCTTTCCCTCCCCCAAATGATCTCATATTGCTGTTCCTTCAACAAATCTCTAGTATAGACTGACCTTGCTTGACCTTCAGGTCTGTATATTCAAAGACGTGGTCCACATTTCTACTTGAGATGTCTCAAAGGCATCTCAGTCGTTCTCCCAAGACTGGTCGCAGCATCTCCATTGACAAAAATGGCCACACCACAAACAATGCTTGACTGTTTCCTCTTACTCATTCTTGACACCCAGTTCCTAATCACAGCATTTCAAACTCATCATTTCCCAGTTGAAACCTCATTTTCTAAGAATAGTCTTCCTCAGATCCAGAGATATAGTTAGCTCCCTTCCCTTCCCTACGCGATATGCTGCCCATCCCAAATGTCTTTAGCCAATCGTAACTTCCCTCTGCAAATAATCCCTTTCTCAATAATGTAGAATTACTGACACTCGAAATAGAGAATGTGGCCCTAAACACACACACATACATATACACACATCTTCAATTAATATCACTCCACAAATACATTTTTAAAATTACTCTTCCTGTGATTTTGTTCACTTTTGAACTTCTGTCTATATACTGGGGTTCTCTAGTGTAACAGAACCAGTAGGAGACATATATATGAAAATGATATATATATATATGTATTCATATCTATATATGAGTGCTTATTTTTCCTATTTTATATCTATATATCCACATGTAATAATATCTAGATACACTTATGCATAAATGATTAGTTTATCCTATCTTATTATATAGCTCATACATATAAGGCATAATCAAAATGTGTAGTGAAAGTTTAAAGTTTTTAAATTTATTACAGTCAAAGACACATTACCATTGATCCCCTTTAAAATACTCACCCTGCTTTGAACACACTTATCCCATCATTCTTTCCACTTTCTGAAGCAATTCTGGATCCTCGTTTGTGAATTTCTTATACATTTTAATCACAAATTCAGTGAATCTTGCGCTGAGCGCCATCCAGTGGAAAAGCAGGCTCACAAAAACATTACGCTGAGTCCTTATCCACCCTTTTCACTGGATCTGGCACCAATCAACTTTTGACTCTTCCTCAAAAACAAAATTATCATGAAAGGTAAATATTTTGAACCAACTCAGGACATTGAGGAAGCCAGAACAGCACAACTACTGACTTTCAAAAAGAGGACTTCCAGAACTGCTTCAGAAAGTGGCAAGAATGATGGGATAAGTGTGTTCAAAGAGAGAGTAATTTGAGGGGGAGTACCAATGCGTCTTTTATGATAGTAATTCTTTAATTTAAACATTCACTGTATATTTCCATCACACATCATATATATATCCCTATTTTGTATCCATTCCTAGGAAGAATTTTATCCCAAGTTATGATAAATTCTACCATATGGAACATAATGCTATGTACAGTATTATGTACCTCACAGAATCATGGAAGCCGAGAAGCACCAAAGACTGGAGTCAGGCAGCTGCTGGTGAGAAAGCTAGTAGGATAGTTTAAAAACTTGAGATCAAGAGAGCCATTGCTATAGATTCCAGTCTGGGTTTGAAGACCTGAATTCCAGGAGTGCTGAGAGCCAATTGATGTCTGAGCTGAAGCAATCAAGAATTAACTCAACCTTATTCTGCCTCTTTGTTCTATTCAGGCCCTCAACTGATTAGATGATGCCACTTCCACTGGGGAGAGGAATCTGCTTTACTCAGTTCACTAACTCAGATGCTCATCTTTTCTGGAAACATTGTCACAAGCATGCTCTGAAACGATGTTTAGCCAGGTCTCTGTACATCTCTTGACCCAATCTGGTTGACAGGGACGACTAAACACTGCAATCTAGGGGACTCATTCTTCCCCTGCTGCTGGGCAGCCAGATATCTCCTCCATCTCTCACAATTATGTCGCTTGAGCAACATTATGCGCTCTATCTCAGCTCCTGATCTCCAATTTGGTACACGACATGGAGCTCTAGTCTGCCTTCCTCAAGCAGTATTTTCCTATTTGTCTTTGATTTTCTATCATTTACCAGAGACCTGAATACCAAAGTGGTCGAGTTATGTCTATTAATTTAAACTAAAACACTGGAAAAGAGGCAACTGGGTCATTAGTCTGAAAACTAAGCTTTTAATCTGTTTCTTCATGAAATTGAGAGATGTTTTAAGAAACTCCCTTAACTCTCATAGTAATGGCAGAACAAGTGCAAGGCCATAATCTTCTGAGGTAAAAGATAAGATGCACTGTTCTCTAATAGAAAGTGGGAAAAGGTAGTAATTAAAGATCAATGTTATTCATTGTGAAAAACCAAATAAAACTCCAGTATTTAATCAACAATTTTTTGAAAAGCTTAAGTAGGCAATGGGGTAATCCCCTTAGTCTTTTTCTGAAAATACATAAGATAAAATATATGGAGCAACTCTGGAGAAAGTTCAGGGAAAACTTGTCTTCATGTATCAGATTAATACCCTAATGATGTTAAAAATAATTTAGCACTGTCTTGAGCTAAGATGATTCCATGAAGTCTTCCAAAAGCTGCGCTGGGTCTGCCAGTAGGAAATCTTACAGGGAGCATCATCCTGTTTCCTTCTGCCAGGCATTTAGGGAACAATTAACTTTGTTGGAGGTAATTGTGTTCACTTTTTGTTGGTTGAGCTCCACACATGTGTGGAGTGATACCAGAACATGTGTTCATCGTAGAGAGACATTATGAATCAGCCTCTTTCCTTGAAGAGTTTTCTATGTGGTTAGGGAGACATGCAAGTAAAGAAATAACTTAAATAGATCTAGTTATATGAGTAATAGAAAAACTACACAGCGGAGAGAGAGTCATGAATGCTAAAAAAATCAATGGTTCAAAAAATTCCTAAGACAGGCCATGACCCTTCAACAAAGTATTGATATTTGTTTTAAAGTTTCACTATTTATTATCAAAGTTAATGCATTTTAATTATTGAAACATTGGAAAGTACAGAATAAAGCAGCACCTGCAATCTAATACCACCACCTAGAGTTTAAAGTTTTTCATTATTTTTTCTATCTACTTACTTTTTATGTGTTTGAGCTAACATTATAGGCTATACCAGATTTTTCTGACAACACACGTAATGGGCATTTAAAATAATGTAGTGAATTTAAAATATTTTAGTACATTGTAAATCTTTTTACAAACATTATTTGTATGGAATCATCATGTCAGATTTTATTCCATAATGCAACAGTTTTCCTTATCCACATATCCTTGGGGATATGTTCCAAGTCTCCCAGTGATGAATGCCTGAAACCAGGGATAGTACCGAACCTCCCAAAAATGGTTTTCTTCATAAATCTTTGTCTTCACTTAAAATGAGAATTTGGTATAGAAATGGCAGATAAAAGTATGTGATTTTTAAATTGAATAGTTTTAAGTGAGTAATCAGCTTTCAACACGTGCCTGATAGCAAGACAGGCATTTTACTCCCCTGGAAAAGAATGTACAAAGGTACATTCCATGGGCCCAGGAGAGTGGCTCCTGAAACCCACAGCACACTGCCTTGCTGTTCTACCAAGAGAAGCCAGATGAGACGGGATTTGATAGGGGCATGGGGGCGGGGCAAAACTGAAGAAATAAGTACATCGTGAATACACTTTTATGTCATGATCAGTAACTTATCTTTTATCCCGAAGGCAATGGAAATTCAATAAATGTTTTCTCAGTGTAATTGATTTACCCACTTAGGAAGAGTTTGCTTCCTTAAATAAATAAGACCAGTAATAAAATATCTAGCAAGGTCCCAGCTGAAAATATTCTTTCTTCAGGAAGTAGACCTTATCTTCATAGAAGAAATTAGAGGAAACCTTCCCATCCAATTCATTCAGGGCTTCTAATTATTTCATTAATTAAAAAAATTGTAGCCACAAGTACTTTTTATGTAATGCCAACATATTACATATTAGTTCATTTTAAAAGTTAAACAAATGCTTCGGTTACAACTTTAGGTTCTGGCCAGAGGCCAGAGTTCTACCTCCTGCTCTTTTGCATAAACCATACCCATAATCTATAATGTGATACCCATTTTTTATTTTTTCAAGACAAAGCACGCTAAAAGCAGCTTTCACCAGAATGTAGCCTCAAAAACTACTACAAATGTTATATCTTTAGGAATTTTTCAGTTTTCAAATTTCCTACTGCTAAATCTATTGCTGGTAGTACTTTTCAAATAATTCATCCTCTCAATATTTTCTTAAAACTGAATTCCTCTTAGATTTCATTGTAAAAATAAATTGGGTGCCATAGTAATATTCCTTAGTTTACTTACTGTTTAGAATGTTGAGCAGTCATATTAAGCAGTGACAATGGCTTAATCAGGTCTGCAAACTCTTACAGCCAGTTCTTGATAGGACTCTGCACCAATGGGGGTTGGGGGGCTGAATGGCAAGCGTACTGTGCATCTCAGCCTGAGTTGCAGTCGCGATGGATGACCTTGGTAAACCAGGCCAGATCCCATGCAGTTCTGTCGGGAAGCTGCCAATAGGTTTCCTCCAGACTTTCAAAGCCCTTTTTCTGAAACTCTATTAGCTGCCTACTCAAATACATTAATTAGATACATGAGTGGTCCCCTTGACAAATCTATTCCTGGTATAATTTTGTGAGCAGCATATAAAAAATTTCATTATCATCTTATTGTTGATGAAGCCAAAAAGTGGAATGGATTCCACATGGATTTTTTAAAATATATATATTTTTCAAATTGATAATGACTTTTATATGTATCTGATTACCACCTTGTGGGGGTTTTCCCACGTGTACTTTAATCACTTCAACTGGTTGCAATAGATGTTTGCCAAGTACAGATTTTCATGGTTAGGTAACTTAATATTATTTTTAGGAAAAGATATGTAATGATCACAAAAGATAACACAGAAAATGTTTTAGGACAATTGAGACCAGACAGCCTTGCGCTAGTTGCTCCGCCTTTGCATCCTCCTGCCGTGTTAAAATCTCCATGTCTCCTGCTTTGACTCCAAGGAAGTAACTCAATTAATCTATCCTAATCTGGAGGCTGCAAGGTTTGGCCCACAGGAGGCACATTCAGACGATTGGTGGATGCAAGCAGACAGTGTGGCCAGGAAATTTTGATTCTCACTCTGACTCTGCATTGCAGTAGTGTGAGCAGTGATTTTCTGAAAAGCTATGTTGCCTTTTGGGCGGCCTGATTCCCGGAGAGGAGCGCCGAGAAAGTCATGTTCTCCACCCTATCACATTTAGGTTACTCACAGCTTCCTTGGGGACATCAAGAGCACTTATTGGCTCTCTTATCCCCACCCACACTTCTATAAGTGCCCCTTCAGCCAGTTCTCTTCCAGATGCCAGCAGCACCCAAGTTAATGCAACCACCAAGTATCAGCTTATCAGGACTGGCAACACATTGCTGTTGTTCAGAGATCCGCAAAAGGTCTTTTTTTTCTACTTGATATGTATTGCATTTAGGTCTATCTGTGAGCCTACAGGAAAAAATATTCAGGGCCTTTAAATACAACTTGAAATATAATTCCACAGCACTAACAACTAGGTAGCGTGATTCACCCTATCACCCAGAAGTCTCAATACTTAGACTCTATCACTTAGTAAGACTGACCCAGGCGTTTCATGATACAGCTCAGAAATGACAAACTTGAAGTTTCAGGAAACAATGCCAGTCCCCTAACAAAGGAAAACAAACCAAATGCAGTGTAATAGGGAGAGCAGAAGGGTAACAGGTGGAATAAATGTGAATTTATAAATGTAGAAGCCCTACTTTGTCAAAGTTACTTATTGAAATATATTAAAAAAAAAAAAAAGCTAGACCTAGAGATTGTTGGTCTTTAATTTTTTTTTTTTAGAGAAGCCAAAACTCATTTTTATTCTCTTGATTTACCAATGTTGACTCATTTTTGCTTAAACTTTCTATATGTTATGGAAGTCAAACTAGATGAACCTGCAGGTTTTGTTCTTTGAATTTTGTTTTTATTTTAATTTGTTCATCATTCCTGACAATATTTTATTTATTTTTTTTTTGTGGGTACCGGGGGGTCGACCTCAGGACCTCGTGCGCCAACAGGCACCCGTGCCGCTGAGTGATATCACCGGCCCCTTTTTCGTATGTGGGCTCCGGTAGTCGAACTCGGGCCCTTGCACTTGCAAGGCAGGAGCTTACGCCGCTGAGCCATCTCACTGGCCTCCTGGCAATATTTTAATACCAAGGCAATGCATGGAGTTGGTGGAACAAACTACATTTCATCCCCTATTTCAAAAAATCCTTTTAATATCTTTTCTTTGGTTGGAGCATATCAGATATTAAACTGATAAAAATTGATACTACACAAGAAATACACCCAAAGGCAGAGAAGTATTGAAGCTGCATTTTGAACTGACCATTTGGGGCCAGTTTTTATATTTAATGGGTGTATAAGAATGTTATTGGCGGGCCGGTGAGATAGCTCAGTGGCATAAGCACCTGCCTGGCAAATGCGAGGTCCCGAGTTCGACTCCCAGTACCCACATAAAGGAAAAAAGGGCCACTGATATTGCTCAGCAGCACAAGCACCTGCTGGCAAGCGTGGGGTCCTGAGTTTGACTCCTGGTACCCACATAAAAAAAAAAAGAACGTTATTGGCTACCTTGTTTGAAATAGCAAATATTTAGAGACAAACTTAATAGTACTCAGGAGACGGATTTTATGATACATATGAGATAACATGTCCCATTTAAAAATATAAACCAGATCTATATGTATAATCCAGACAGAATGTATTATTTATGTTTGAGTGATTTTTAAAGCAATTTCTAAAGAAATATAAAAGTAATGATCTAATGTTTTAAAGTATTTGTGTATAGTTATATGTGTATGAATAGAAATGAATCCAGAAAAATACAACTCAGATTTTTGCCAGTGGTTTAAAAAAAGTGGGAATGGAAATGATAGAGATTTATTTCTCTTTTCATTTTTTCAATAATTTTTTCATGGGGTTGTAATATATGTGTAATTAAAATGAAAATAAGATTTACCTAAATGTTTCTGAAACTTTAATGTTCACCAGACAGCTTTGAAAAGTTTTATTCTCTTATGAACCATAGCAAAAAGAAATAGTCAAGAGGCAATAGATGTTGGCTATTATGTTGTGCTAGGCACATTTCTAAGATATATATGTGTGTTAATTCAGTTAAAGCTCACAATTTCTATGAGATAACTTCTATTATCTCCCCCATTAAACTTCAGCAAAAATTAAGGTACACAAGAAGTCAAAGCCACATAGCTCATAGGTGGTAAAGCTGGCATTCCAAGTATTAGTTTATCCAAGGACCCACACACTTGACCCCAAAATACTGCTTGCACTTTGCTCATGAGATGCCAATCATTCAGGAATAGTTCCACATAAAACAGGCTAAAGCTGTTCAAGTTCTTATTCATAAATTATATAAGCTAAATTATTTTTTAAAAACTCCAAGAATATTTTAACTAAGCTAAAATAACTTTGCTTCAGGAAGCAAACAACCCACAAAGAATTTTTCATATCATTTTTGTGTATGTTCCTACCAAGACTTAGGAATTTATAGATTTAGCTCTATCCAAGATAAAACAGCCCATAACTGTCATTTAAATATTCAGCCAAAGAAGCACTTGGGTTTCTAAGATGTCTTATGGCAAATGCCAAAACCATGATGTAAAGAAAGGTCAAGGCATTTTATCTTCTGTGAAAGATGCTAAGCTGACTTAGGAAAGACAAAGAAGAATAAAAGAGATCAAAACATCTTGTAGATATGCTTTGTAATATCAGATGCTGCTATGACCAAAATAGACCTCTGTGAAGAAACAGCCATTGTTAAACTATATGGGCTTGGTACCCAACAAGCGATGTGTTAGAACATGCTAAAGTGACTTCAGAATTTTCCCTTCTTGAGTTCCTACTAGTTTTATCACTCCATTCAGCATTAATCAAGCCAAGACTGAGTTCTGACCCAAGAAAGATTGTAATTTTGCCATTAGTACTTTCTAGAGTATCCTATAATCGTGGCAAAAGAGATCTCTGTGCTAAGGTTAAGCCAGTATTTAAATTGTACGCATTTACCAAGGGATGGATCGCTTCCTTCTGTCTTCAAGCACAGGCATTCTAATTTGCATCTGAATTCACTCAGTCAAATTTATGAGTTTATCTCCAGGGCATTTTCAAAATATCAAAACAAATTACTCTTGGTTCTAACTTTTGTTTTTGTTTGTATTTTGCTAACAAAGATAACTCAATGCATTACACATTGCTTTATCTGGGAAATTCCTGAAGTTGTTAAAACAGATTCCAAAAATACCTTACATATAAGTAAAATGAATATATAAAATCATAACTTATGACCAAATTTTTAATTCGAAATTTTCAATTGGATACATGACAAGGAAGGAAGAGGACACTGTGTACTTAATTCTACTTAAAAAAAAAAAAAAAAAAAGAATTCATTCAACAGACAGCTTTGAAGTGGAGTGACCAAGTTAAAACCGAGAGAGGAATAACAATTTAAAACAATAATGAGCACGTTTGTTTGTTCTCTTCTGTCCTTCACATTGCTCTTCTGCTCCTTCATACTGGATCTCAAGACAAAAGGCCATTTCCTATAGCTAAAAATATGAGTGGAAGATACACAAGTAAATGTGTCACTTCTAATATCAAAACTTTACCTATACCAAGAATCAGAGTTCAGGATTGCCAGACTATAGCTGAAGCAAAACACCAAGGAAGAAATACACCATGAAAGACTGCAATTTCAGGTGATTAAATCGATCCACGATTCTCCCATATTGAGAACCACTGCACTGAACAGATAAAAAACAAACAAACAAAAACTACTTTTACAGTTTCAGCTATGACCAAACAGAAAATGACTGCTAAGTCTGTGACTCTAACCTAACTTTTAAGGTTCAGAAACAAATCACCACCTAGTTTCTAGACATTCCAACCAGAATCCCACGGTAGCTAAGTCCAAATTGGGTAGACTATTAAAGATGGATTCTTCATAATACCTAAACATACATCCTAGTTGTGATGAAGCTAATGCATTTGTACAGGTAAAGTGCTTTGTACAATATCAGACATGAAGATCGTGCTAAATAAATTTTACATTGTCGTCATCGTTATTAGCACAATATTCACATTAATTATATATAAATCACTATGAATGATATCAATTCGGTATTTATAAAACAGAGCTCTTCATCCATTCCCTAAACCCTGATATCCCTCCTGCATTTGCTTTCTTGATAAATTGCAGCACAATATACTTCTTTTCCTAAATCACAACCCTGCAGGTTATCTCCTCACTTTCTGTCCTGTCCACACTACACTTAACCTTTTCCAACATAGTTCTCTCTTGTCAAAATCCCATCTGCCATGTTCTGTCACACTACTGCCATTTTATCAAACATAGATCTCTATTTTTAAGCTAGCCTCTGCCTGAAGCCCTTCTCCCAACTTATTTATGGCTAATCCCTACTCTTAAAAACATCTCACTGTATATCATTACTTCTAGAAAGAATTTCATGACAACTTACTCCATGCAAACAGGTGCAATTATTTATTCTTTTCTATGTTCTCTCCTACGATCCTCATAACACACATGACCTGCATCCAACATAGCAACTGCCATAGTATATGGAAACAGTGAGGCTTCTTGCCTCTGAGAAATCATCAGAGCCTGCATCTTGTTTAGCTCAATGAGCCTGTGGTCCATGAACCACCTACCATGCAGAGAGACTAGGGATCAACACCACGGTTGCCAAAGTTCTTAATGTTCCTGTTCAACTCAAAATGTGCTTTCCCAAAACTCAGCTCTTACATTTTATAGTTTTCTAATCACAAATGCCACATTAATCTGTGTTTATGAGAAAATATCAGTCTTTCACAAGCATTGCTGCTACACGCTACACATTCTGACATATCATGCCTGAAAACCTTTCTTTCACTGATTTATAGGCAAAAAGTAAGAATGCCTCAAAAGAAGCATCTCATTGTCTATCTCTAACTTCTTGGCATTTGACAAAATTAAGTTACAAAGTTTAACCAAAGGGGAAAATATTTCTAAATTGGATCTATTTGTGATATCCTGGTTTAAAATTCAGAACTGCCAACATATTCTGTTTACTCCCTTGGCATCTGCTGCATCTGCCAACTGGTGGCCAAAAATTAGAGCAGACTTAACTAATTAGAAGGGTCCCCATCTGGTAGCTGAACTTCTTGTTTATGCTTCCTTTATATCCTAAGTACAGAGATTCGAACCAGAACTTCTGTGGCTTGCAGCAGAGGAGGCTGTCTCTGGCTGGCCTCCTAGCTATTGTCCTGCTGAGCTGAATGCGGCCCAGATGGAAACCTTCTCTGGATTTGATGGCCTCCCTCCCCGTGTTCTCTTCGGGATGATTCATTTTTGCCACAGGAGTTTCCATTGTCTCTCAAAATAACTTTTTTTCACTCATTTTTATCTCTGTAGGCCTAGACCTATGACTACGACTACTTTAGAGAGAAATAAAACAGCATCTAAAAAGAATCCTTGATTTGATAAAACACAACGCTATTTCTCCTAGGATGAAAACTGGAAGAAAGAATTAAAGGAAAATACCCTAGTTTAGATTGATTTTTTCATAGTTTTCATTTAATCACTGTGAGTAAAGTTTTAAAATAAAGCAAACTCCTGGCAGAATCACACAGCCATTACAATCACACATTTGATAAAATCTTCTATTACAATTCTGACCCTGGTTTTGCTAGCTGTACTTCTTTTAGTGAGCTGACCAAAGTGTACTACACTTCAGACACATCATATACAAATATGAGATGATATTTTAATTGTTATTTCATAAAATCATAAGGATTAAATGAAAAGTTATGTGCAAAGGACTTAGCACCAGTACCTGACATTAAAATTTTTAAAAACTGCCACCCCTGTAAAAAAAACATTATTGACAACAGAGACCTAAAAGGTTTTGAGGGATTATAACATATATTCATTTTACTTTTATTTTTGACTAATACATTAAAACATAAAAAGTATGCATACAAATGAGGCATTATGTAATTTAGAATCTTCTCAAACATAATACATATTGGATTAATTGCTTGTTTTGAAGTTTAGTTATTTCATTAAATTTTATAAGTTTCTCTCAGAAGCATTCCAATTTTGCTGCACACATTCTAGTCTGTATTAAAAGATGATTAACAGTGTAATATGTGAGAGCAAGTATGGGATTAATATATTAAGAGAAACAGATTACTCTATTCAATTACTATCTTTTTGTCCATTTTCCATTGTTATCTTTTCCCTTTAACAGACCACAAATGATAGCAAATTTGAAAACAAACTTACCTCGAAGACGTTGAGGCATTACTTGACATCATTAAACACCTAGGACCCTAACGTTCATGGCAGGCAGGGTAGAAGCCAAGATGGGGAAGGAGCCAGCTGTAGAAGGACCCCTTGTATGAGGCCTTGTGTAGGAGCTCTTGGCAACATGGAGTTCCTGGAAGGTTTGAAGCCTTGAAGTGACATTTTAGGTGACATTTTCAGCAGCATGGAAGACAATAGATCTGAAGAAGTCATCAAGATGAATTTTCTGCAACTCAGGCACTAGCTGAAGAAAGATGACCTGGAACTGGAGCAGTAATGGTTTCAATAGAGTAGCTGAAGTGGATACCCAAGAAGAATATAAAATAGGGCGGCACTGGTTTGCTAGAACAGTAACCACTGGCTATGCATGGGACGGTGTGTGCAGTGCAACCACGGAACAGTGAGAACGAGGCTAGGGAGGAAGAAATGTGTTAGACTCACCGGAGCCAAACCGGCTACAAGACAGGCCAACAGGGCCACAGAGGAAGCTCCACTGTCCACCGAGAGGCAGACACCCGGAGCCAGGGGAGACTGCACACCGTGGCCCCTACTGAAGTTTCTTCAGGACAGACAAGGTCGATTATATAGGACTGGCTGTTTTAAATAACTGCAGCACGCTCTAAGCTATAGGAGTGGTCTCTGGTTGTCTAATACCCAGTTCTGAATTAACTAAGGCAGAGGCATCCAAGCCAGGAGAGAAGGTAAGGATCTGACTGGCTAGGTTGCATCGAAGGTGTTGCCCCAGCAGAGTCCTTTGGTGTCTGGAGAACTGACTAGTGATGACGCTCTCTCCTCCGCCAAATTCCAGCCACGCTGCTCGGAGCCCTTTTGTGACCAGCCCTCAGCGATGGTTTATAAAGACGGGAACTAAATCCTAGCATCATTTCTAAGAGCTGAAGGCTGAATCTCTACAATGGCTCCACTTTCTCTTATGTGCCTGGCTAAGAAAATTCACAGCTTCCAAAAGAGTTTACTGTTTGTTTCAGTTAACATCTGAAGATGGGCCCTGTGTCCCAGTTTCCATGGGAAGGCAGGAATCTAACGTTGACCAGTGCTGGTTAGCAGACAGAGATGAGTTCACATGGACTGACCTCCCTTCCCACTTTCGGAAGGTTTCTCTCCCTTCATTCTGCTGAGCTTCCTCTCACACCACCCTCTAATTGACAAACTAGCAATGTGTTTTGCAAGCTGATACTGGAATGTGAGTACTGTGTAATAATCATACCCCAAACAACTGCTATGTACCTCAGCCAATATAGTAATGTGTGGGGCATAATTTAAAAGACTAATCATGGTCCATTCTTAAAATCACAGGTCTAACACTTCGTCAATCTAGGTAATACCTTTAGATATAATGCAAGTTAAAGAACTGCAATCATGATCGGATTTTTAATGAAGAATTTATCATATTCATCACATTACATGCAACCCGTGTTAGACACTTAGAAAAGTTTGGCTGTAAGGTGGGAACAGTAGTTCCTTTACCCAAACCCTCTATTCTCTTGCCCATATATTTAGATACAAACTACTTGTCACAGGTGCTTTTAGAAAGAAGTCAAGGAGAAAAACATAAAGAAGAAAAGGAGGACCGGTGTATGATAAAGTCACAAACTGACTTTGAGTGTTGCCAGATCAAATCCATTGCGCTAAGTCTCGTGACCTACCCAAAAAGACTCTGCCCTCGAGAAGCATACAATTTAACAGCGGGGACATGACCTATCAGAAGACAATCACGTGAGCATGAGCACATCAGGAAAGGCTTCAAGAATTTATTAGAGAGTAAGTTTTAAACAAAGAATAACCTTACAATAAGTAGATTCATGAAATCATATGTATTGTTTGCTTGTGTGCCAGGCATTGTTTTCAAGATGGAGAACTCAGGAATTTCTCGGGGACAAAGCCTGGTCTGTAGGGCACTCGTTGAGTGAAGTCCAGTGAGAAGAAACACCCTGTGCGAGGAGCTGCTTTCCACTGAATAATCAGGAAAATGCAAGAGGAAATTAAATGTCTTAAATATGATAGGTAAAACACCTTGCAGCAAAGACAACCACGACTTGAATATTTTGTTAGTAAAGCTGTAAGTCATTTGATACAATTACACTTGATAAAATAAAATGAGTAAGAAATGCACCATGATACCTAATTTACTCTGTGATGCTACAAGCAGAACATAATAAGGTTTTAAAAACTAGAACAGAGACCTTTTCCGAACCCCAAGTCTATGGACAGGCACCTCAGTCCCTCCCACCGCAGTTCAAGGAATCTCTGCTGCTGTGCAGTGAACCAGGTGTTTATACGGATTATTGGTGTCTAGAAAGGGACTCGCTGATGCTGCCCCTTTGATCTCGTCAGGTTTTTTTCCATTCTAGATGACAAATTGCCATCAACATTTAAAGGAGCAAACCCACCATAAACCCAATATAGCACAGGTGTAATCCCAGGAATTGCAGAATATCTTATCCAAAAAATACTTTAAAGATATTTTAGTCGTGTTTTGCTTTCATTTTTACATAATGCAACATTTTAAAAATTCCAAATAATTTTTAAAATACAGAATGAAACATTAGACAGAATCACATCAAACCTGCCATTTTGTCGGTAGCAAAATAGATGATTTCATGTGGTACAACCTGAAATACAACTAGAAGATATCATGAATGATGGTACAAATGCAAATAAGAGGCACATATCCGGCTCCCAGATAAGAAAATAAAACGCTGCCAGTATGATCGCACTCCTTACCAGGACACTGAAGCCCCCCAGGGTAACTGCTGAATACTCTGACCTGTGGGCACCTTCTGGAAGTCAGTCCCATCTCCCCTCCCCAGCACCCTAGCACTGCCACAGAGCTAACACTACCTTAAATATATTTGTTACCCTGACAACAAGCATTTCTTTACACCTTTTCAGAGTGCCATCACAACCATTCTTGTCCCAGTTTCCCTGAGCACGTACATATGAGTTCCCTTGAGAAATACCAAAGTATGGAGGTGCTGACTTATAGTGTATAGATGTCTGCAGATGGCCCATGGCTTCCCAGTGTGGCTGTTCTAATTTATATTCTTACCAGCAATTAAAAATTCACACAGATCCACAGGTGTGCCAGGCCATCATATTATTTCCAATCTGAAGGGTATAATGTGGTCTATTTTTGTGGATTTAGTCTTCATTTTCCTGGTTACTAGCAAAATAATTATTAGGTATGAATGTTAAAGTTTCCAAACCTCACTGTTTGTTATATACGTACTACAGGTTTATGGATTGTCTGGGCATCTCTGATGCTATTGATAAAAAAGCATCCCTTGAAATCTATTTGAATGAGAACTCCAGGAATCTTTGAGGAGATAGACAATTCTTGTGTACACACTTAGAATAAGGCCATTTGAATAATAACTAAGGACAGAGTGTGGATGCTGTCAAGGATGGAAGCCCATATATTCTAGCTTTTACTCCTCTTGATCAGTCTCATGGACTAGTGAATGAATCAGAGAGAGAGAGAGGAAGGAGAGAGAGAGGGAGGCAGGGAGGGAGGGAAACATAATATAGACAGAAGTATTTTGTTTAGTTTTTAAATTTCTTTTGTTTAAATCCCTGACTCTGGAAGCTAAGGGCTACAAAGGGCTGAAGTCTGTGAGTGTATTACATGACAATGGTACGCACATGGCTTCTGCTTCTTCCCCTGCTCTCCAGCTTTGGACTTGGCCGGAGCTCTAGAGGACTTTGTCTCCAGTGTCCTGTGGGCATGTCTGCTATTGAGGGCAGAAACTGCCAGGCCCACCCCAGAGCTTCAAGCAAGATTCCTCGCACAGTACATGTGTTCCAGATGTAAGACTAGCTTGGCTTTTCCTCAGACCACTCTTTTCTCTGCTTCAACTTCTTTCCTTCCATAGCTTCCCACCATTAAAAATGAAATAAACTCTGTATCGAAATATTACAAGGCACTCCATTTTTTATGCAGTTTTGTTTTATGCATGATTTAAAAATGTATATCTTAGACATATAAGATACATAAAAAGGGAAAAATATTGAGCCTTATGTTCTCATACGGCTTGATGTAATTTTTAATTTATGTTCTAAATCAGCAAAGGAGCAATTAGATCTCCTTGCATATAATAGTAAATTTCAAGGGATTTAGAATATAAAAGACAGGAGGGAAACAGGGAAAATAGAACTTAACATTTTGCTCCTATTTGCAGTTATTTGTCTTATTCTACTTTTAAATTCTGCCTTAAATAGATTGCAATCTTTTTCGGTGCTGGTAGCACAGCTTCAGTCCTTTGTGTCTTGAGACCCTCCATGACATCTACAGGTCCCCTGCAGATATTTGGAATGATTATTCCAACAGCCACTTGGAAGTCCAAATAACTATGCTGGTATCTTGTAGAATTAACACTTAGCCTTTTAGTTTTCCTAAGAAAAAGTGATTGCAGTTAAGAAAATAAGGAATCCAGCATATTACTTTTCTTCAGAAGAAAGGAGATTATTTTTAAAGGAAGATGATCTTTTTTAAATTTAAAAGACTATGAAAACTCTTAAATATTTAAAAGGTGTTTTCATGTAATAGTGAGCGCTATCACTTTTGGACACAGAAGCCAAACATTCATCTCTGTTTTTACTTGTAAAGTTGGTTATTTAGCATTGCTCTCAGCTCTACTAACTCCCTCGGTTTTTCCCCTCTGCTCTGTGATGTGGGGGTAGGATTTTCTGACACCGTTTCTGCATTACCTCACTTTCCTTTCTTCCTTCCTCGGTGCTTTCAACACTTATGTAACTAGTTCCCTACATTAAATACTCTCTGCTGTAAACACTTTGTGACATATGATTTTCTAACTGAACCTTGGTAAATCACATGTCTATTAATCAGTCCTTGTCTTTCTCAATTGTTTGCTGTCCCTTCAGGAGTGTGGAAATCCAAAGACATCCCTCTATACAAGAATGTGCAACTCCCCTGGTCATATGGGTATGCATACTACACACACACAGGCTAAGGAGTATTCTCAGAGAAGCATATCATAATATAATTCCTTTTACATAGAAAGGTGCATTTACACACATGCAACACACACGTCCATATGAAACATCACACTAACCAACCTTATCTCATGGTAGAGAACTCTAACAGTTTTTAACTCTAAATTTATGTATTTATTTATTGGTTTTTTGTTTTGTTTTGTTTTGTTTTTGAAACAGAGTCTTACTGTGTATTCCAGGCTGGTCTTGAACTCATTAGGTACCCCAAGCTGAATCTGAATTTACAGCAATTCTCCTACCTCAGCCTCCTGAGTGCTGGGATTACAAGCATGCACCACCACATCTGGCCTCTAAATTATATATAAAACAGTATCATTTTGATCAAGGCATTTTTTTTTTGTGGGTACCGGGGGGTCGACCTCAGGACCTCGCGCGCCAGCAGGCGCCCGTGCCGCTGAGCGATATCACCGGCCCCTTTTTCGTATGTGGGTTCCGGGAGTCGAACTCGGGCCCTCGCGCTTGCCGGGCAGGCGCTTAAGCCGCTGAGCCATCTCACCAGCCCGATCAAGGCATTTTTAATTTGAAAAACATCTAACTATCTGCAGAGTACATGAATATTTGGTAAAATATTTCCTATTTGATAATTTTCATACTAATTGGATGTAATATGTAATGTGACAAATTGGAGGCAAAAATCACATATAAAATAATGAGACAATAATATGTCTTCCTAATAATAAACTTAATAAATGTTTAATGAATTTTTTTGAGAATATAAGTCAACTGCACTACATCATGTGTCACATTTTTATTTCTTATGCTAAAGTATAAACTCTCATAACTGTAGTAAGTTCTAATGTAAAAGACAACCTTGAATCCATTACTCTGATACTAATTGAAGTTAGATGATAAATGAACAAAAGACTTTAAATCAAAATAAAAGAGGCCCAAATGTAAGATTAGCAATTACCTCTCCCAGACACCTGTCTGTGCTGTAACTAAACAGCAAGATACTCTAGGATTCCAAAGAACATCTAAAAGGAATAAAGCAATTTCCAAATAACAAGTTAAAGATTGAGTGACCCCATTTCATTGGTTTGTGCTACAAACTTGATGCTATTTAAATGTATTTTTTATGGTGTGTTAATAACAATAATAAAAAAGAGGGGAAAATGACAACATACAGCTACAACAAGCAGATGGCGGCTAGAGATGGGCTGCTCTCCAACTGTTCCCATTCTTTTCCAATTCATGATCAGTAAAAGGAATAAACATTCGTATCCCCCAATCTGCCATAATATTCCAGCTATAAGATACAGAACCTCAGCACCCTACCAGATGAATATTTTGTACAATAATTATTTATTGTTCTGAACTTTGAATTGCTAGTCTAAATCATAAATGATGATTTAGAAGTTTCAGGAATGTTTGTCATTCTTTTGAGATTATAGCCACCGTTTTGCCTATAATTAGGATGCCTCCGTTTAGAAATACTACTGACAACAATAATTTATAACATAATTTATTAACAAAGACACATTTGTGCTCATCCTCAAATTTCCTTGGTGGTTACTTGTTTTTAATGAACACAATGATGGACTATATCAGCCATAAGTAGTAGTGTATATATTTGCAATCTGGTTTATGGAGTATTTTTGATGACATGAATTAGCACTGATTTTTAAAATACATTCAGGGACATATGTAAAAGAACATACGCTGTACATCAAATAGATTCACCTCAATCCTAAGGATTTTGTGGTCTGTGCTTACCAGTTGGTTTTATTTCACACACACAAAAAAACCACACATCTGTTCTAATTATTTTCACAACACCTAGATTTACTGCATCCTTGACATCCTATTAGATTAAGCCATCGCAAGAAAAACTGACATGGAAAAAGTTACACTTTTCCATGCACATATCATCAGTCAGGAAAATGTACCTGAATTGTATGTAGCACTTTTTATCACCAGTAGGCAACTTATGCCCCTCTTCATTTCCTCTAAACAAACCTACACTACACATGCACCCTGAAGTGTAAATGACTGTCATACAAGTATTATAAATATTAGTGCAATTTGTGTTTAACTGAGCATAAAACATTAAGTTGTCCTCCCCTCCCAGGACCCCAACAAGTTCTCACCTGGAGTCCCACAACAACTTTTAAAATAATCTCCTTTCTTCATAACCTGGTGTCCCTTCAAACCAAGTCAGATTACACTATCCTCATCCTTTTTAAAACACAATTTTTATTCTTTCACTCTATTTGTCTACTCAACTCAGTACTTGATAAAATATAGCAAGTAACTTTTGAATACTTTTCTAACCTTCTCTTTTCCTATACCACTCATATCTTAAGTTTCATTCTTATTAAATCACTAGTAGATTTCAAACACTTGGTGATATTCCATGCTGCCATGTTTCATTTAGGTGTTTGTAGGTTGAGTTTGGTTTCTCTGGCAAGAACAAATCCCACCTTTGATCTATATGGCAAATTACTACCAGTCTCAAGATTTAGCTCCAGTATGAGCTTCTCTCTGAAGCTACCCTGCCACTTAGCAACAACCGCGCCATCCCTGACAACCCTTGGACACACCTGTGTTTACTTCTCTGTTCTCATAGTACTCTACAACCCCTTCAAGCCAGGGAGTAGGTCGAACCCTATGTCTTTGCAAACCCCACAACTGAGCATTATCATTGCTTTATGTATGGGTGTTAGCTGTAAAAACTGAAGTAACATGGCTACAACTATTAAATTTCAAACATGATTAAACCAATCGAGGATATATTTTCAGAAACGGGAGCTTCACAATTGAAGCCACAATCTATATACAGCTGTTTAACATAAGGTTAGGGTAGAGGTAATCTGCCTTGTTCACCTCAGTTCTGTAGTAGACATTTGCTGGGCGTTCTCCCAATGTGTGTTTTGCTACCTTCCACAGCCGTGGTGGTTGGCTCTGACATACCCGAACGGCACAAGTTATCCAGTAAGAACCAATGAACCGGGCCAGTGAGATAGCTCAGTGGCATAAGCGCCTGCCTGGCAAGCTTGAAGTCCTGAGTTCGACTCCCAGTACCCACACACAAAAAAAGGGCCGGTGATGTCACTCAGTGGCACGGGCGCCTGCTGGTGCACGAGGTCCTGAGTTCGACCCCCGGTACCCACACACACACACAAAAAAAACAATGAACCTCAGTTCTGGTGTTCTTTCAAGTTAACAGGGAAGTGAATCTTTGTTTCCTACTAGACAGGTAAGTGTCAGAAAAGAATGACATAACCTAAGGAAGTAAAGGCGATCAGTCTGTGGCACTAAGAAAAGAAGCTGCTTCAAAACAGAGACAACATGGAGAAATTAGAGCCAAAAACAGAGAAAATCTGCATCCTGTTAATATATATGTGCTTAAGATCAAGCGGCTGTCAGGATGCTTATTATAGTTTAAAGAATTTCTTTAGTTTTTTTAATAATATTTTTCTATTTAGAGCAGCTTTAGGCTTATAGAAAAATTATGAGATGTGATCACTAAATGCATGATTGCTTAAATTTTAAAATGTTATTAAGGTAAAAGTCACATTGCCATTAATCCCCCCGAAACACTCCCTCTTGCTTCAGACACACGTTATCACATCATCCTTGCCATTTTCTCAGTAGTTCTGGAAGTCCTGCTTCATAGGTGTTTGCAGTTGTGGCTCCAACAGTGTCCTGAATCCACTCAAAACTTTTAAAGCAGTTTCCTCACCGGGTAGCCTGCTTCTAAAAGTAGCTCGCCAACGAAACGTTACTGGGTTCTGGGTTGCTCGCCTCTCTCTGGAGTTAGATTCCAGATCCTTCTCCTCTCGAACCAAGGAATGCACAAAAGTAGCAAAACAACAGTGACAGAGTTTATTGGAGAAAGTAAAAGTGAAGAGTGAGGGAGAAAGTGGCTCTGCAGAGCGAGGTTGGGCCAAGTAAAGAGAAAGGGTAAAAGCAAAAATAAAAGTACACGCTGTGTGTGGGACACAGAGCATGGGCTATCCTGGAGAGGTGTGATACCAAGCTCTTCGTGGTGTAGGTGTGTTCTTTACATTGTCCAGATCTGGAGGAAACCCAGGAGAACTTCTACATACAGCTCCTGAGAGGCAGTGCTGGGATCCCACATCTCAGGCTGACTTCAGGTCTAGGCCATGCTCTCTAAAATCTGCCGGAATTCCTGGGAGAAATCCTCCTACAGGACCTCAAGAACTGTTCTGTGCATGTGTCTGCGATCTTGTAGTTAACAGTCAGCCTCCCCAGCCAGCTTCACCACATCCTAATCTCCTATCTCAGTTTCTGCCAAATAAAAACATTTATAGATTGGCTCTTCTGCAAAGTCAAAATGACCGTGAAAGGCAAACATTTTAAATTGATTCAGGACATCGAGGCAGCCATAGCAGCGAACCTCGAGACACGTACAAAAGAGGACTTCCAGAAATGCGTCAACAGAGCCAAGAATGCCAGAATAATTGTGTTCAAAGCAAGGGAGGGTATTTCAAGGAGAATTAATGACACTGTGTCTTTTTTTTTTTTTTTTGTGGGTACCGGGGGGTCAACCTCAGGACCTCACGTGCCAGCAGGCGCCCGTGCCGCTGAGCGATATCACCGGCCCCTTTTTCGTATGTGGGTTCCCGGAGTCGAACTCGGGCCCTCGCGCTTGCCAGACAGGTGCTTATGCCGCTGAGCTATCTCACCAGCCCAACAATGTATCTTTTATGTAATAATTTTTAAAATTTGAACATTCACTGCATTTTAACTGTACCTCATATAAGTAAAATGCAGTGAATTACTGTATATTTTTCCCTGCCTCCAACACATACAATTTCTTTTCAAATCAATTTAATTTCCTTTTAACATTCTTTGCCTATACCAAAAAATACTTGAAAGGAAGCTAAGGCGCAAGTCTCAGAAATCATCTCGCCTCCAAAATAGCAGATCCGAGCTCAAGGAATTGTTGGTTTGTCTCCACCCAATTCACTCCTAAGCATTTACTGTACAATGCAATTCAGCATAAAAAAATGCCTGTCAGCGTTGCGCTCCTGCATAGTCACATTGCAGTACTAGTGGAATCGCTTTCAGGTGGAGAAAACATTAAATGAAAGAAACTTAATAATTTTGTCCAAAATGGATTTCTTCTGAACAAATAGAGACATCCACAGAGAGAGATTGCACTCTTACTATTTTTTGCTTATCTCTTCCCATGTCTTTCTAAAACTTTTCTTCCTTTTCCATCTATTTAGTCTTCAAGAAACAGATCTCCACTCAGATGATCCGGCTCTCTCGTAAGATCCTTATCCACATGGCTTCCTCGAGTGTTCTCCTACCTTCCCTAGGCCAAATATAAGAGTAATATGGATGAAGTACTAAAAGATGTCAATGTATATTCCAGTTCTTTATTCTGCTAAAAAGTTCTTTAGCAGACAAATAAATCAAAATGCAAATACCTATCAAGTAGCTCTTCCTGCTAAACTCACTGCTATAAATAATAGAAAAGAAAAATCTCTGACTTTCTCTTTCTGATGTTTTCAATGTTTACCTTTTCTTATTAATTCCATGAGTTTTTGTTAACTTTGTAGTCTAGATAATTGTTTTTTCATTGTTTCTCATTTTTGAAATCTACTTTTCTCTTTCCTACTTTCTCTTCTCTGCTTAGTATTAGCTTTCAATTTATTTCTGTTAATAAAGTTTATAATTATAAAAAATGATAAAGATCTAGATCATAGACAGCTACAATAATAATAATAAAACACGACACCACTGTGAGCCACTCCATTTTGATAATGTATTATCAAATTATGTATTATCAATTGATAATGTATTATCAATTATCAGATTATGTTCATCTATGTAACTAATAAATTACTGAAACGTACCAATAAGTAATAATGACTGAAACACTCCAAGGACTGCTGCATCTGATCTGAGAGCTACCAAACTTAAGTAAAGTCCTGTCTTTCAAGGCATTTAAAACCTGTAAGTAAAATGTGATAGGTAGATAAACAAGCCCAATAACATGTTGTGGACATGGGTTCCATCAGTAGCTAAGCAGGAAAATAAAAATCATATTAAATCCATCAGGAAGAATTGAATTCAAATACTTGTTTGGTAGCTGACAGGAGAGGTCAGAGCCTAAACCAAGAGGTACCCAATGGCAGAAAGTCGCTCCATCACTGAAAGACAAAGGGGACAGAATCATCTACTAGAAACTAAGACCACGGCCATTCAGCTGTCTTCATCTGTTTTCTTTTTGCTGTAACTGAATACCATAGACCGGAATTATAAGTGATAAAAGTTTAACTGCTCACAATCTGGAGGCTAGGAAGTCCCAGACAGAAGGGCCATATCCAGTGAGGGCCTTCGCTCCATCTTAACATGGTGGAAGGGCAAGTGAGCATGTGAAAGACCCAGAAGAAAGTAGACCAAATTCATCTTTAAAATCAAGATTCTGCTTCTGTGCAACTGACCCACTCCTGCAATAACAGCAGTCATCCATTCATGACAACAGGGACATTATGAGCACATCATTTCTTACATCTCTTACCTTTTAATACTGTCACAATGGCAATGAAATTCCAACATGAACTGTGGAGGGGACACTCACACCATAGCACCAGCTCAGTGAAAGCTGGAGTCGTGGAGGTGACAGGGCCGATGCAGGAAAAACTATGGAGGCCCAGAAGGGAGAAGCACCTGGACCTTCTCGATCTCCTCTCAAATCTGCAGCTTCTGTGTCCCAGTGGCGTCTGGAAGGCAGCTGAGGTGAGAGTGTGAAAATTCTACCCTACAGCAGTCAAGCTCCACACATCCCAGAACAGAGCAAGGAAATCACGCAAAACAAGTCAAAGGGCCAACTGGACCAGAAAGCCACAGGCGTCATGATGCCTCTGAACAGGTACAGTGAGGAACATAAAGAATCAGTTTACTCTTGAACAAAAGAGGACAGGGATCAGTAAACTCTTGTACTGATACCTTAATATCTTAAAATGAACTTAAAAACCAAGGGAAGAGACAGAGACTGGAAATAAAAGCCATTTAATCAAACTTGAAAGAAAGAAAAGGAGAGAAGGAAGAAAGGAAGGGAGGGAGGGAAGGAGTTACAATTTAGTATTGACGTTTTCTGATACTAATATTTCTAAAATGAAATATTAGACACCAAGATATAAATTGGAGAAGAGATAACATTTCTATGAGGATAGCTATTTAGGAAATGCTATTAAGTACAACACTCTCTTTGGTATACTAATTGTCATGAATTAACACAGAATAGAAAAAAGGCTAAAAACATGACAGAAATTTAAAACGTAGCCATTAGGCTCCAGACGACTCCAAAAATGGTGGTGATTCAGGACCTACAAAGGAAGCTTTCATCGTAAGTGTTCATTACAGCACCCTAAGTTAAACCCCAAGGAGAACCAAGGGTCAAATATTTTACGTATCATAATTTATTTCATGCCCAAAGACTGGAAGGAATCAATAAAAGAAACACTGGAGACACGAACTGTAGTAGAAAGTAAGTGAGAAGGAGCTCAAAAGCCTACAGAACCACAGTGGAACGAGACTGTTAAGATTCTCAGTCTATTCAGCAGAAAGCACAATAGCCAAAAAGAAAATAAATTGAGAACCAATAACCTCAGATTCTGAAACTGCTGGAGAGCTGTGAACATGGATATTTAACTTTCCTTCTTAAAGCAATGCGCAGCAGGGTTGTATAGTCTCGTGGAAATCACTAGGTAGGAAATTTTATCTTCCCTGAAACTCTCACAAATCTTATTTTGTAACATGTCACGAACATTGCCATGACCATACCCATATCTTGATGTGAGTAACACGCCCCTGAAAAGACTGGAACTAAAGCTTGTAGCACACTATAATTCTGTCTGCGTGTTTTTATTTCATTTATATGTTCCAATGTATTTTTTTTAATGTGCCTTTTAGGAAAATAAAAGGAAACATGAATCGGGACTTTTGATCTACCATTCCTACTGTTTATGTCTCCCTCTTTGTCTTCTAGTAGGAAAATGACTTAATTTTTCAAAAGATTAATGGATTCACATCATCAAAAATACAGTTTAATTGAGGCCAGCAGATATTTCAATAAGAAAAGAAAAACATTCTATGATTTAATACTAACTCTCTGGATTTCATTATTACTGCTTTCAATTTATATTGTCTCTAAAACTGGTCAAAAACCCTAGTCTCTTTGATGGTCACAAATGCCCATTTAGAAAGCATTTTCCTTAACTGGTGAGCAGGAAAATGCGTATCGATAGTATTATAATGTTTGCAAATAGGATGACTTCAGGGAAACCTCTGCAGAACTACGAAGGGCGTCAGGGAGATGCTCGCCTTGTTTAGACCTTTGCTTCCATCCAGCAGTTGATGAAGAAAATTTAGAATAGTTTTAAGGATTACTTCGCACACCTTAAAGTAAGTGAAACAAATATAAAGGAAATCTTGCTGAAGATCCCATTCCTCTAAAGTAACTCAGAAGTGAAACTCAGTATACACAAGCATTTTTTTTTAATTTTTATTTTTTATTAGTACACGGGTGCAGTTCATAGTGATTATATTTATCATGGGGAGTTGGTACATGTACCTAAAACATCTTAATTCTTTTTACATTCCTTTTCCCCTCTTTGCTCTCCCCACCCCTTACATCTCTTGGTATCCTCACATTTGCAATAG
Source organism: Erethizon dorsatum (assembly GCA_028451465.1). NCBI lineage: Eukaryota > Metazoa > Chordata > Mammalia > Rodentia > Erethizontidae > Erethizon > Erethizon dorsatum. The sequence continues at coordinate 10,324,086 of CM051828.1, read as the reverse complement.
ATTTACTGCTCTGGTTCCTATTATCGATCGTTTATTTTGCTCTTTAACTTATTCATTCCTTGGGTGTCTCATATAAGAGAAACCACGTATATTTAAGTATGCAGGTCTGATTTATTTCACCTACCATTATGGTCTCAAGGTCATTCATTTTCCTACCAATGACTCAAGTTTATCTTTCTATATGGCACAGTAGTATTCCATTGTGTATAAATACTACATTTTCTTTATTGATTCATATGTTAATGAACAAATAGGCTGCTTCCAAGATGTAACTATTTCGAGTTGTGCTGTTACAAACATGGGTGTGCACTAATATAGTGTCTTTACCTCCTTTGGGAAGATACCTAGAAGGGGAATAGTTGAGTCAAACGGAATTTATAGTTTTAGTTTTTTGAGGAATCTCCATGATGATTTCCATAGTGGTTGTACTCATTTACATTCCTACCCACAATGTAGAAAGTTTTGTTTTTCCTTTCCCATGCAGTTTTTCTTCACAAGACAGGATAACTGCAACATATGTAATGTGGATGCTGTGTACCTCTGAGTTGAACAACCATTGCATCGTACTTTACCCCAGCAAGGTTCCCATTATTCAGTTTGTTTGCCAAAGCACTCCTGCAGGCTTAAAAATGTCACAGAGAAAAAGCTTCCAAGCTTTCTCAGAACCTCATCCTTCCAGAACATTCATCATTCCAGCTTATATTTGTTTTCACCCAGAGCCAATCACTTTCTGTTGAAACCGAGACTATAGAGACAGAGGTAGAGTAGAGGACAGAGGTGAATGTCTTAATCACTCAAAATAAATACCTACTTTCTACAAGACATCTGAGAAGAAAGAGCTGGAAGAGAAAGAAAAGATTTATTTATCTTTTGAGAGTACCTAATATATGTACTCGCAACATCTGCAATATCCCTAGATACTGAATTCCATCACCTTCATATTAAAAAATTTCTTCCTTGTGCCTAATTGAAATCTTTCTTCTCTTATTATTCTTACAATTTGTTATATTTGTGTTGTCTAGAATAATTAAGGAAAACTACAGGCCAACCTTCACGATTTAATATATTTGTATAGATGAAGACCATAATCAACATATTCTTTAGACCTCCCAAAATCATAGCCCGGTACCATCCAGCCTTTCTTCATATAGTATATCCCTTATTCAGTCTTTTAAATACCTTGTAATTTTCCATTTATGTACTTTTTTTAATGTGAGAAAATAAAATTCAATTACAAGATTACTGCACAGCCTTTTATCTGTTGCATTCTTTTTTCCACACTGTCAGGTAGGCTTATTTTCACAATGCCCTTGTATTTCTGACTCATTCAGAGTCTACTCAATCACCAGGTCCTGTTCTTTTTTTATTATTTGTGCACAGACAGTCCTTCCCGTAACTGTATTTATGTTTATAGTTTTGTCCCTAAGTAACTGAGCAAATATATTGTGCCATAGATAAAGGATGCAAGAAACTAAAGACAATGGGTTCTAGACAAGCACACTGAGATTTACAGTAGTTCTCTGAGCACCAAGATTTCACCTCCAGTTTAAGAAAATGCTTTATTTTTTCATAAAATAAAAATAAAAAAGAAAATGACATAAAAAAAAATTTTGGAATCAATTTGGATTAGTGTGCTCAATTTTTTGTATTAATTATCTAATTGATAAAAGGCAAAATCTTAACATAGTCAACAAATTAGCTGAACTTCTGTAGGGAATTTATAACACATAAAGGGAATTTTACAGTGAGGCTTCACAAAAATAAATGCTTAAATATAAAAATTGTTTGATCAAACATATCATGAATAAAACCAAAAGAAGTATGGTAGCCAGTGTAAAATTTTAGTGTTTGGATGCAAAACAACCACAATAAAATAAAAGCCAGAGAAAGAAATATAGCTCCTCCTAGTTTCTGGGAAGCTCCCGAGCCAGCATGTGGGGATATGTCAGTCTGCAAGGAACACGTGATAAAACATTTAGCCTTAGTTCAAAACTAAATGGATATTAAAAAAAAAAAAAAAAGCTAAATGGATACGCCTTTGGAAGCAGGCTCACACCTCAGTTAAATCTGATCTTTATGTGATAAGCACCAATTTAGAAATATATATACCAAGCTTTTAAGAGCAGAAAGAAAGTCATAATTATATTAAATTAAAATGACAGCCATTATTTTTACCTTTTTTGATTATTTCCAGTTTGCATAGTGTGACATCACTTGACTTTTTAAAAATAAAATCAAAATATCTAGATTTTAAAATTTTATGTACTTTTTTTATTAGTACATGTTTGCAGTACACATTTACATTTCTTATGTGGAATTGGCATATGCCCGTGACAAATCTTAATTCCTTTTCTCATCCTCTTTCCCTACCCTTCCTACATCCCTCAATCTCTTTCCCCTTTGAGAAAGATCTCCCTATTTCTATAGTCTATCTTTTATTTTGCTCTTTATTTATAGTTTGGGTTTCTCACATAAGAAAAATCATGCGATACTTATGTACATTTTTTATTGCTTGGGATTTTTTGGAGCCTTACTCCACAAACTGCAAAAATTCAAACTGTCATCTTCTTGGGCCGGGGATATAGCTCAGTGGCACCAGCACCTGCCTGGCAAGTGCAAGGTTCTGAGTCCGATTCCTGGTACCAAAAAGAACAAAAATCTTTCATCTTCCTTTCCAGCATTCATGTGGTCTCACTAACTCAAAATTTCAGACTTAATCTTATTCAAACTCTTCTTTCATTGCACATGGTTGGTTGTCACCATGATACCTCAAAGTCTAACTTGAATCATTTATTATTCTTGAATAGCCAAAAATGCTGTGTCTTTCTAATCTCAGTAATTTGCTGGTCATTTTCAACAGTTCTTGGGTGACTTTTATGACATTAGGCAGCTTCTTCTGGCTGAATGTTATTTAATATTTATTTTGTGCCATAATAACACAAACATTTTAAAATATTTTGTAACTTGTAGACAGCCCTGGTAATAACATTTTTAGATAGGAAAAACTATACTATGATTAGTTTTGACCATTGTTGTTGTTGTTAACTGTGCTCTGAAAAGGGTTAAAATTCACCCAACATGTCCGTGGACTGCTTTATGGAGGAAAAAAATGGTTGACGAATAAGAATTCACACCCTTCGATTCCTTGTCTACAAGTATAGTGCTAGTTTTTACCTAGTAAAAATTTTACCTAGTAAATTTTTTAAAAGTCTGTACTATGAAAATTAAACATAAGCATTTTCGTATGTTAGACGAGATATACTTCTTTCTAAACCTACTTCTATTACTTGACCAATTAATGGTAAAATCAAATTACAGAGAAAGAAGAATGAAAATCTTCTCAGTTATTATCTAATAAAAAGAAAACTAAAAAATGCTGGTCTTATACGGGAAACATTTTGTCTTAGAGAAGTAGGTGATTTACAGATAGGTGCACTTGAATTATCGGAAAGGGCAATTTTAGTCTGCATTTCACGTTAGATTCCAATATTTTTACCTTCCTGAAGAGAATTTATGACTTCCTACCAAGTCTTACAGTGCTGTAGGGAAAAGGAATGATATTTTTCAATTCCCCAAGCTTTCTCCACACCCATACACTTAGTTTTTACTCTTGTCTACTACACATTTCTTGGTATTCAGGATCTTAGAGCATTTTCAGTAGACAGAAGGCTGACCTCCCATGTCTAACACACAGTTGTAATTTCATTTCCAAGTGGACACCCACTCAATCCCTTTGTCGGTAATCCTTGCCAAAGTTTTAATACATAGGGCAAAATCTCCCAAGGCTAGAACTTTTTCTTGGCAGAGGAATATGAAGAGGCTGGAAAATGCTTTGAAAGAAGGCCTTTTTTTTTCTTTTGAAAATTTTTACACATTAAAGCTTTATCTTTGCCAAGTGCCTGTTCAAGGTTCAGCCTGCAATGTCTAAAAGATAGAAAGTGCTTGCTCCTATGAGGGTTTGCAACGATGGTATTTATTAAAGAACATGTGATTTACACCTTCAGACATAGCCAAAAGACCCCGGCATTCGCATTCCCATCCTGCTTCCAACGATCATTTTACTTTTAGAATTTAGGTGCAGAATCCACATTGCTATAATATTTCCACTCATTCTTGTCTTAATATTATTCCTAATTTTTTGATTATCCATTTTTAAAATTTATGTTATTCCTAATTCTATTTCTTTTGCATTTTACAAAAGCACTTATTAAATTCTGGACCCCTGAAGAAAAATTATAAACAAACCATCAATTTATTCTAGCTGTATTGCTTTAGCATACTAACCCTGTGTGAGGTCACAAGTCATTTTTTCCTGGCCAAATCCAGGACTCATTTTTCTGTTCTGAATTTTATTTTCTTCAATTTTATTCTCATTTGGAACATCCATAATAAAAATTTATTATTCTGTTCTATATAGCTCTTCATCATTCATTTCCTACAAAGAAAATTACTTATCCTCATCGTTAAATCTATAAGTAGGTAAACATTTTCATTTTTAAAAAATCTAGATATATACTTATTCTATGAATCTATGCAACATATTCAATTTATTTAGCACCCTCTAAAGAAAAACTATTTCAGTTCAGTAAATTGCTTATGTTTGCTAATGTTTCTATTCCCTCCAAATAATGGGGGAGTAAAACAGTAGCTCTCTCAGGCAGAGTTCCAAAGGTTGGAGAAATTTTTTGTGAAGTGTTGAGTATCCCTACCTCGATGGTCAGTATTAAAGGTGGGAGGGTATTGGTTTCAAAGACATTGCTTTTCTGAAATCCTGTGTTTCCTGTGGTGAGACCCAATCCTTTGACCACCGCACATTATCCAAAGGCATAAGAATTGGACAATTCAAAGTCAGTGGAAACAAATTAAAGATCCAACTAATACTTCAAAGATCCCAAAGAGCAAAAATCAATTATATGCAACTTCTACTGCTAGAAAAGATAGTTTTCAAAATAAGGTAAATAAAGTGGGTAAAGTAAAATGGAAATATGTGCTATTATTAAAATTAAAAATCTTCAGAGGAAACAGAATGATCAATTGGAAAATTCTGAGCATTTTGTCTAACATGGGAATATCAGGCAGAGGGGTCATGCTCATAACCCAAGTGAGGGCACTTGGAGGAGTGAAAAGAGACCATTGTTACTGTTAAGAGGACAGGTAAAAGGAATTGAAACATGATCATCCTCAAAAAATTACAGAATCCCTACACTTAAATATGAATACCTCCCATAATTCCACAGCTATTTTTAATAAAAATGTCGACAGATCATCAGATACTATAATCAACGTAGAAAAAAATTAAGGTAAATTGTAAGAGGACTAAGTTTCTATTACAAGCACCAAAAAGCAGACAGCAGTATCACTGCTATAATTAGAGGACTCTATCAGTATCTTGGAATAGAAAAGACAAATGGACAACTGCAGTAAAAAGAAATGTTTAGACTTCCGTTCAGTTCCAAATAAAATTGGGTTATTAAATGCTGACAATTTATAATATTTGTAATCTGGATTAATATGAGTAAGTGTAAAAATAAGTTATGAGATCGTAATGGTTTGGATCTGAAATGTTCCCAAAAGACCGTGGGTGAAAGGCTTGGTTGCCACACCATGGTAATATTAGGAAGTGGTGTAGATTTCAGTAGGCTGGGCCTAGTGCAGTCAATCACTGCCTCTTTGTGTCTCCCTTCCTCTTCTTCCTCTTCCTTCTTCCTCCTCCTTTTCCTTCCACCCTTTTTTCTTCTATTCCTCATCTTCATCTTCCTCCTCTTTCTCCTCCTTTCCCCCTTGTTCTCTTTCTTCTCCTTCTCCTTCTTGTCCTTCTCCTCCTCCTTCTTCTTCATCCTCCTTCTCCTCTTCCTGCCCCCTCTCCCCCCTCCTCCTCCTCCTCTTTCTCTTTCTCCCCAGATTCCACGAGGGGAGCAGTTTTGCTGCAGCACAGTCCCCCGCGGTGATGCTCCACTCACCATATGCCCGAACTGTTGGGGCCAAGTGACCATAGACAGAAGCATCTGCAACTGTAGCCAAAATGAATCTTCTCTGTGTGTGTGTGTTGTTCACTTGAGGTATTTTGACACAGTGACAGAAAGCTGGCTAACACAGAGTTCATCATCTACAACTATTGGTTACCTAGCTGATACGTCAGTCATTAACAATGGTCAAAATGTTATGGCTTGAAGTACAGGAGGATAAACTCCTGAGTCCTGTTAACTTTTGCAGACAGGGGAGGTTTCACCCTCTATATATGTGGGTACTTATATTTTACCAATGGTTTTAAAGAACTTTTCCTAGTAACTGAGAGTCAAGAACTAAAATGGGAAAATGCTCCCTATAAATATTTATAAACTGAAACACTCGTCGAATGACTTTTGACATGAATATAGGCTAGAACTTGTTCTAAGAATATAACTAAGGTATAATCCCTTTACACAAACAGTAGAAACGTTTCTTTTTTCTATAGAAGCCAATTATAAACACTATAATAACCATGGCATGAGAAAATAGCAATATGATAATCGATTTTTCCATCAAGAAAATAATCAACTTGATATTCAAATATATTTAAATTTAAAAAGTAATTTTTAAATTTGCTCTACTTAGAAACACTTGAAAAGGACACACATAACATTTCTACTTTCAGGACTCTATTTTTGTTTACATAATCTCACCTGTGTTTAGCAAGTTTTAAACAAAGTTCTTATTTTATAATAAACAATTTCAAAGACATGGCAAGCTTGTTTATAAACTATTTAGGTTCCTTATATCTTCTAACTTAATTATTAGAACCAAACAAAGCTAAAATAGCTTTTATATTGCAAATGCTTTTCGACAAATACTGATTTCAGTATTTCTTATAGAAAACAGATTTTTTTCACAGATGAGATGAGAGTTTTCCATTTTTTGCAGCAAAATAAAGAAACAAAGTATATTCTACTTTCCCTGACATATGAATAAGTGAAGTCACTACTTCCTTAACTGGAAAAAAATTATATGTGGACCAATTTTGAAAGTAGAAAGGGGAAAGATATGGAGTTGGGGGTTTTCTAAAAAACCAATACACTTAACCTACATAGATACTTTCCTCTGAACTGCTATGATGTTGAAATCAAATACAAGGCATTCTTTTATAGGTTCTAATATTAATAAACTGGCCAAGATATTTTTGGTTTTATAAAAATAACTGACTTCAAGGTCCTATAAAATGAAAATCATTTTTTAAATTTTTGTTTTGCTTTGTTTCAATTTTAAAACCTATCTTGTCTGCATTTCCAAAGCTCTCAGACCCTTGGGTATGATAAGCTAGCCCCCACAGATTCAGCACCAGTCTTTAATGTGTTTATAGCTTCCCTAGCCCCTCTACTACCAATAACACTGCGGTAAGACAGGCACAATTTGGTGGAACTATTAATTCTTTTGAGGCTATAATTTTTGTTCCAGTAACTAACACTTCATTAAGTTGAAATAGTTTCATTATGAAAGGAAATATTCACAGAGAATTTAACCGATGAATGGAAAATCACTGTTTCCAACCAGATTGATTCAGACTAAATGTTAGAGCTTGTTAATAAATTGGTTTATGCTTTGAATATTTTAAGATTTTTAATCATAGGAGAATGAAGACCAAAGATATTCGTAAGCTTTTTAGTTTACCACAGAAAAGCAAAAATGTCATATAAAGACATTTAATTACACTTTAAAATGTATCAGCTTCTATTCCATTATTCCATTGAAGTAGAATGCAAAAGCATGCTTTTTTTTTTTTAAGGTATTATATCCTGGAATTTATGCTGTCATTTAAGCATAGAAATTCAATCTTCATTCAACAGTTATTTACTGATCATCCTTTTAGTCAAATCATTGAACTAGTTGTATCGACGTAAGTGAAATGGACATCTATTTCAGGAAGTGATAGAGAAATTTCATACTAAAGTCATGTGTATATCACTGCAATCATCATAACAAGTGGCACGAGGTGAAGTACAGAGCACTAAGAATGCTTCTCCAGAGAAATATTACCTCAATTCACATCTGAAAAACTAGCAGGTGAAGAAGGAAGAGTTTGTAAGTTAATTTAAAAGAACAGACATCCTAATGAGAAAAATAGCAGGACACATTTAAGGAATTGAAAGGGGGAAAAGCTACTGAAGCTGGAAAAGAAAGAACCATGTGGAAAAGAGTATGATTTTTGGAAGCTGGTGGCCCAGATTCATACCCTGGCTCCATCACAATTCCAGGTTCTAAGATGTTGGGCAACGTCAGCTTCTCTCCTACAGGACAGGGATAATAATGCTGATTCCGTGGCTGTCATGAGGATTAAAGAGTTAACACACTCAAAATTTAGGGTGGTGACTGGCATATAGGAAATGTTACAAAAACATTAGCTCTTTTTATTGTAAGGCTGACATAATCCCAATGAGAGCCTAAAGACATACGTTATTGCATATTTCCTTCTCTGAGCTATAGCCTCAGCTACAGAATTGGACAAGAACAGGAATACTTTTTATTCCCACAGTAGATGTTGAATATTATAAAGCAAATGGGTGTCAGGGTACAGATCTCTGCAACTACAGTTCCAAGGAATTCAGCTTATTTACCGTGGCCTCTGGCATCATTACTATTCGGTTCAGCTTCGCTTTAACAGTGCTAAACTCTAAGGCTGGGGATCACTGTTCTCTCTAATGACCAAGTCTAGAAGTAAGCTTCATATTTATTTCCAAACTCTTACAAAAACTCTTTTAGATTATTCTTCACCTATTAAATAATTCTTTTAGATTAAAATAATTCTTTTAGATTAAAAAACTGTACAGTGTGAAGTATGACCCACTAACACACAATAATACTATGTAAACATATATATGTATCTTTGAACCATACTATAAGCTGCAGATTTGAATGTTCTCAAAGTTTTTGGTCTTTTCCTTCCTTTCTTCCATTCTTCCTCTCTCGTGTTACTATTTTATTCATTCTTTATTATGCAGCTAACATAAATATACACCTTTCTGTTTCTTTGGAGTCTTGATCGCTCAAATTTAATTAGAAATTATTATCTTTTTGGTTAGTTATCTCTATTTTTCCATTCATCAATACAGAGGATAACATTCAGGGCCTTCCAACTGTAGAAGGCTTAGCAAAGCCGGTTGTTTTAATGTCATTTCTAACATTCAAGAGATGATTCTAAGCCTGTCTTCTGACCTGAGGTCATAAAATTTTTATATCTAGCCTATAACACAGAATTTACTACAACAACTAGCCAGCCTACTGATAGTGCAGTTGTAGTCCAAGTATTTATCTGACATCCCTAGTGCAACAGAAATTCAGATTCTGGATACATCCCTCTGTGCTCTCTTGGAAAGACTCCCAGCTTTACTGATGTTCACTCAGGAAGAGATTCAGGGTTTTTCTAAATTTATCTGAAAATGAAACTACTCAGGGGAATGACTACAATTCATTTATAGTCTGGCTCTGCATGAACATCCATCTTGAATCTCACCTACAATCATCAAAGACTAAAAGTATTTGCTCCTAAAGCCCAAACTAATGCTTGCCTTATGTAGCTTCCAGATTCTGTGCTAAGGCTTTCAAATGTTCATTAAAGGCTTCCAAGACCCATGTGGTCTCCCCATTATCTTAATTTGGAAATACGAGATGATTTTATTGTAGGAAATATCATGGTCTACCTCATTCCTAATTGTTTCCAGGGCTACATTTTTTCCAGATTATAAAAATTAATAACAAATAATTATGAGACATTTAGAAAGCAGAGCAACACACATCCATCATCACCCATTTCCTCAATAAGATTCATTGCGAATGTTTCAGTACAAGTGAATTGTTTTCATTCACTTACATTCCAGAAAAAACGGTATTATCTATTTAAATATTTAGTCCACATCTACCTGTACTTCTCCTTAGTCAACCACATCAGGTTTTCTTGCATCTTTGTAGCATTATAAAAATAAAGGCAAGTACATATTTTGAAGATGTCACCATTTCCAAAAGAATGTATTTTTCCAGTTTTAATAGTAATTATAGAGATAATGATATTTTAAAATCAACGGCCTACTTTAAACAGTAGGAGAAAAATGACTTAAGGTAAACAAAAAAATTAAGCTATCATTCTTACTAGATTTTTGCATTCGGAGAAAAATAAACATATAAAGAAGGCAATAAGGTCAGCCTGAGATTTTACTTTGCCAAGAAAAGTTGCCATCCTGTTGCCTCAAAGATATATTGCATAATTCTGGAATTTTTAAAGTAAAATCACACATGAAATGATTGTGGTTGAATGTGGTTTCGTCATTCAGAGCTTTATATAAACACACACAGATAACTAAAGACCATTATCTATGACTACATTTATTCATTTAAGAAATAACATTTCTTTACGTCATATCATTTGGAAGTATGAAAACATCCAGATAGAGCTAATGTTGATATCTGATTTCTAAAATGCCGATTTCGAAAACGCAAATGTGATTTCACCACAGGGAGCCAGAGTCCAAAAGCAGATTTAAATGGAGAGGATGGAAAAATTTTGGCAGGGTTATTTAGCAATATTTAAACTTTACTGTTACTCCTCAAAGAGCAGATTTTGTACAAAGTTCATAGTCAAAAACTTCCTTATCTAGTCTTTATCCTAAATTTACCAGGGGAACAGATCACTGCTAAAGAAATTGTTTTTCACCTTGCCTTTATGCCTACAGATCACAAATCAGATACCCATCAGTATAGAAGTAGAGGGTTACAATCACTCCAAATAGTTATTCAAGCATAATGATTTTCAGGCCTTGGTAATTATTGACCTACAATCTTTAGTATCTTTACAACTTACATATGAGAGGTATGTATCAAGAGAAGATGAACCAAACAGTTAATATTACTAGCATATGTTCTGCAGATGATATTGCTCTGCCAATGTTCCAACCAAGTTCTAACACTATGGAGGGCAAACCTGTTGTAAGTATGAGAGAGATCTGCTGTTGGTAGGTAGAGAGGAAAACCTACAGCAGGAAGTGGTACCTTGAATATCTTTTCCTATGAAATCGACATTTTGACCACTATTATTTGTCTTCTTTAACACATTCTGTTTTTGCTCCATGTGAAATGATGATCTTCATTTTCATATCACTCGGATAAGTGGTCTAAGCTTTGGGGTGTGTGGTGCAAAGGCATTCACCAAAGCATGGGGAGAAAGCAGTAAAACTTCTACTTAGATTCATTCTTGTCTAAAAAATAAGAAAAATAAGTCAATATTTAGTGCATAGATTGACATTGGCAAGGGCATATAATGCATAAATAAATGCACATTTGTGAGGAATATTGTGCAGGTCAGCTTTCTATTACTGTAACAAATATGTAAAACAATAACTTATAGAGAGAAAAGGTTTATTGTCTTGGAGATTTCAGTCCATGATCAGGCAAACTGCTTTTAGTCCTCTAGCGGGAGATGGAAAGCCCTGCATATAATAGTGGGAGTGTGTGGGATAGCAAAGGCATTCACCCCATAGGCTGAATGTGAATGAACCGTGGAGATGAGGGTCCCATAAGCCCTCTGAGGCCACACCTCCAGTGACCTGAAGGCTCCTACTAGCCCCTACTCATTAATGGTTCCACCAGCCCTCAATAGCACCAACTCAAGACCAAGCCTTTAACACACAGGACTTTGTGGGACAATTCATGTACAAACCGTAACAAAAATATACTAAAATATTCTTATTATAAAGGTGCAGAACCAATAAAGGGCATTCATCTTTATCAGTAATTAACAGTGCTATGTAAGAAAGCGGACTTGAGAAAATGAGCAAAACCTCCCTGCTTTAACCCCGTTTGTCTTCTATGGAAGAGGAGGCTTGTCTCTGTTGGATTGCTCATAAAAGACAACGTCTTCTAAGGGGTTGTTTATGAGGCAGTATTTTGTGCCTGGGTGGGGAAAGTTCTGGCTTTGTTTCTGCAAAGATTTTTACGGTAGTCTCCAAAATGAGCTCCATCCTAGGATTTGCATTTGTGAAGTCCCCTTCTACAGGGAACAGCGCTGATGTGTGGAACCCATAGAATAGAGAATAAATTACAGTGTGTAACTTCCAAAGCTCAGCTACAAAAGGCATTGAGACTTCTACTTTGCTCGCTTGGAACATTTTCTCTGGGAAAGCCAGTTGCGATGTCATGAATATACCCAAGTGACCCTACAATGAGGAATTAAGACTTCCTAGAACATCCAGCAAGGAACACAGGCCTCCTGGTAACAGCTAACCGGTAACTGACACCTCCTGCCTACAGCTGTTGAGCGAGCCACCTTGGAAGGGAATCCACCAGCCCCAGTCAGGTCTTTAGCTGACTGTGGGCCTGGCCAACATCGTGAGCACAACCCAGGAAAGATCCTGAGCCAGACCATCTGGCTTTACTACTCCCAAATTACTGACTCACAGAAACTTTGAACTAATAAAGGTTTACTGCTTTGAGCTGCTAAGTTTTAGGATAATTTGTAACTCAGTAGCATGTAATTAGTACAATCGTGTTCAATAATCACTCTTCTAGTAGAGAATTTGAATATACATATAAAACACCAAATACATCATAGGAAAGCAATGATGAACATACATCCCCTTCTCGGACAGTTGACGTTTTAACATTCCTCAAATGCTAAGGAAAATTAATGATTAACCTTAAGGGAGATAATTCAATTCTTTCTAGAATCTCAAAGAACAGAGTCAAATTATAATGGTAGGTTTAAGATTTGTTCATTTCCCCAAAATTTGGCAAAATGTTTATATAATATAATTCTCCCTCTTCTGATCTATCACAAAGGAATAAATCCCAAGTTTCGCTATATTAGTCAGTGAGGGTAATAGCAATTTAGTTTCTGCCTCTCTGAGGTCTATTTACATTGCCAGTTTTCTATATTTTGTGTGTGTGTGGGTACCGGGGGTCGACCTCAGGACCTCGCGCTTGCCAGGCAGGTGTTTATGTCGCTGAGCGATATCACCAGCCCCCAGTTTTCTATCTTTTAATCTCTTTTAGAACTTGAAGAAAAACTGCTGCACTGTATGACTGCATCAGTCTCATATTCCTACAGAAATTAAACATACTTTCATTTATATCAGAGTCATGTAGTCTAAAAAATTCTAATTAGTTTTCTAACATGTTTTTATCCTTTCTGAGAAAACCAAATGATTCTTGGAGAAACAATACTTTTGCTTCTCCTTTGTTGTTCCACAGAGTAACAAGAAATGTGTTCTGCCAACAATAATGTCCCAATCAATAAATGTGGTTAAGTAATGAAGTGAAATAACAGTAGACTCTGGTAAAGAATTATGCTAATATCTAATAAAGTCAAATAAAGTAAATTACCACAAATGAAACTTTAGTGGGTAAAATTTTGAACACAACAGCATAATATTGCACTATCAATCTCTTGGTCATTTCTACATTGGCATTATACTATAGTATCGGTATCAATCTCTGCCAGACTAACTTGTTATAATCAAAGTTTATAGATATAACAAATAGCTGTTCTGTTGTAACAAGAACAGATTGAAATACAAAGTTCAATTCCTTAAGTATCATTAGAAATACCGATTATTTAGGACCAGCAGTGTTGTGAAGCATCTTATTTACATTTGAGTTACTAAGTGTGCCTACTCGAAGTTTCTGTAGGAGATCCACACGATCCACGTGAGGCCCTCAACTTCAGCTGCACACTTGAATTACAGGTCCTCAGAACCGAACTTCCCTAGGGAGCATCCTCCATTACCGGCCTGAGATCAATAATGAGGCAAGGACAGATCAACTGAGCTGATGTTTCTTGTTCTATAATAGTGAAACAAGAGTATCCACGCACACTGGTTAGTGTGCATGTCATACTGGGCTATATGAGAATTTATGGCAAAGGTAGAATGGAGGCTGATGAAGAGAGAAGAATTCAGCAGATTCATACAGAAAAAGAGAGCTGAAAGCACCCTAGAGACTCCGTGACCTGTGTCTTGGGTCTTGGATTTGCCATTCTTGGTTCCATTTCACATGAAATTTTATAGTATTTCAATAACTGTTCCTCTGCATCTTTGCAATGAACTACCCTTTGCTTTGACCTGAGAAACTTTCAATAGGCTTTTATTCCTTTCTCTAACCAAAAGCTTTGGCTATAATGTTCCTTTGGGTTAAATATAAAAGTGAACAAAAATATAAAATGAGTAAAGTAATATCAATGAAAGTGAGTACAGCTACATGAGAGGGAAAAAAATGAAGTAAATTTTAATCTAATCCTCTTGTCTCAGGAAACTTTTCTAGAGTGATATCATTTAGCATTGTAAATTCAACACAGGCAGATTGATGATTGATAGATTAGATAGATAGATATAGATAGAGAAATAGATAGATATTATTTCTAATTCTAGTCTTCAACCCAGATTGCTATCCTAAAACACCAGATTCCCTCTTGGGTCTATCTACCTAATTTCTAATGACACTTATACTAAATTATAAGTAAGGTTGATTATTCCACCTTCATCACTCATGCTCCAATTTTTTCTGTCTTGGGTGAGCTCATTGTCTTATCCAATATGAAATCTAAAAATCACCCTTGACCTCTTTTACTCCCTTGGTTTTATCTACTATTTTCCCAAAATCTTCCCACTAACCTCAACATTTTCCTGCCATGCACTCTCTTCTCCAAGCGTTATGTCTTTAGATCATCATCTCATCTTTTGATGCCAACAAAGTAGGAATGAATATGCTCACTTACCTACCTTTTAGTGTACATTAGATTAGAAAACCAGCTACTAGTTACTAGAAATTGACGAGTGAAAACTGGAGGTAGCATAAGTGTTATTTACTAGTTTCTTGCAAATGTTCCCCCTCCCTTTCTCTCTAAAATTACTTACTGTCTCCACCAAGATGAATCTCATTTCATGCCATTATTTCTTCTACCACCTCTCATTTGAGCTATCAATTCACTCTCAAATACTTCCTTTTATTTCTTGTTTTTGTTGCTTGACTTCTCTTTTTTTTTTATTTTGTGGGTACTGGGGGTTGACCTCAGCACCTCACATGCCAGCAGGCGCCCATGCCGCTGAGCCATATCACTGGCCCTTTTTTTTGGTATGTGGGTGCCAGGAGTCGAACTCGGGCCCTCGTGCTTGCCAGGCAGGTGCTTACACCGCTGAGTCATCTCACCGGCCCTGTTGCTTGACTTCTAAACTTGATACAACTTCTTTCTTATTCCTTCGTGATGTCAACTTTCTCATACAAGATAGCCCCAACACCCTGGTATTGACTTCCCTCTCCTATAGTTATTTTTTCCTCAGTCACACCTAAACATTTCATTTCCCAATAACATACTCTTTATTATATCCATTTTACTATCCCACTTTCTCATCGACTCCCTTATTTCCATTCATTCCTGCTACCGCATCAACTCTAAAAATATTTTATCAACACCGAGACTTTCATTGATCCCCATAAAATTTCATGCCTCTCACTCCCTTCCTCACTTTTCTTTTTAGCTTGAATAGTTCATATTCTATATCACTATAGATGCTTCTTCATAGGTGCCCTAAATTTTTGGCTTTTCTTTCCTACCATCTTACTGGCTTTGCAAGATCCAAATTTAGGGCCGGTGAGATGGCTCAGTGGCTTAAGCGCCTGGCCGGCAAGCGTGAGGGCCTGAGTTCAACTCCCGGAACCCACATACGAAAAGGGGGCCGGTGATATCGCTCAGTGGCACGGGCGCCTGCTGGCGCGCGAGGTCCTGAGGTCGACCCCCCGGTACCCACAAAAAAAAAAAAAAAATGATCCAAAGTCATAGAGAAATACAATTCTTTTGTTTGTTGGGCGGTGGTTAGTTGTTTGTCTCTTAAATCATAAAAAGATGATTTTTGGAAGGAAAGAAAGAAGAAAGAGAAAGAAAGAGAGAAAGAAAGAAAGAAAGAAAGAAAGAAAGAAAGAAAGAAAGAAAGAAAGAAAGAAAGAAAAGAGAGAGAGAAAGTGAGAAAGAAAATGTAGAAAGTTCAGAGAAAGAAACCAGTATGAAATACTTTTCTCTGTTCATTCTGTTTTATCTTGGAGTAGCTAAATGTAGTGTATAAAAATAATTCATCCATTCAGTTTAAATGGGCCCTGAGGACTACACAGAAAGTTATTTTTTCCTAATCCGTTCAATTTCCTATTCTTCTAGATAGCTATTTCACACTTGCTCTTGTTTCTTCAAACCTTCAATACATCCTCTCCACTTAACCATTAACTGCTCAGAAAGAAAAAATACAACCAGAAGAGCAGTTCCCTTTGCATGTCCATAAGTCCACCTACATCTGAATGTGCATATTTTGTCTTTTCTCCACCTAGAATGAAGAAAATGTCAGTGTACTGCCTAAGACTTGTGACTACTCCTGTGCACTGGAACCTGTGCCCTCTTCCTACTCAAGCAAGAGTCTTGCTTTCTCCTGCCTCATCAGCTTGATTCTCTCCTCAGGGTGATCAGCCTACTAGTATGCAGGGGCATACCGTATCTTACAAAAATGTTCTCCCATTGCCACTCATCCCTCCACAGCTCTGCTCCTGCCCCATATCCTTACTCCTCTAGACTGCAAATACTAGTCTGGTATACATTAATCAATGAATATTTATTGAATTAAATGAAGAGTTAATGAATAGACTCAAGAAAAACACAACTATTCAGATATTAGTACTTTATAAAAAATGTTGCCTATGGACTCAACAACATTTTGATGCAGTAAACAACCTCAAATTTATCTCTACAGGAAGGAAATACAGTAAAAGCTTTTACACCGTTTCTTCCCAAGTCTCGTAATACAGACCAATAGCCTAAATAAAAATAATCCAACAAGACAGTAATAAAATGGACCTGGATACATGCTTCACTGATGATATCATTTAATCCAAGTTCTAATTTCAAATTCTATGTAAACAAAATCTATTAGGATTGCAATTTATTCCAAATGAATTATAGAAAAATATTGGCCAGCTGTGAGTCTGAGGACTATAGAGGTAAAAACATAATTTATTTAGCAGCCAAAAGTAGATTTTTCTCTCTTCCTGTAAACTTAAGGATCTCTAAAATATCCAGTGTATAAATAAAAGAATTTCCAGATTTGTGTTAAGAGACTATTCATGGGCAAGGCTGAATTTCTTCAGATAACTAATGTGAATTCACCCCAACAAACATGGATTATCCAGTCTTCAAAATTCTAGATAATGATAAAATACAATTACTTTTTTTTTTTTTTTTTTTGAGCATTTCTTTTAAGGCAGGGTCTCACTGTGTAGCACAGGCTTCCCCTGAACTCACTTATGTATCCCAGGCTGGGCTCAAATTCACAACAATCCTCTTGCCTCAGCCCCCTAAGTGCTGGGATACAGGCATGCACCACTGCACCCAGCTAAAATATAATTATCTTTAATGTGAAAATTTTAAAGTAATATCAACAATGATCATTAAAAATAAAAAATGAACAAAATGTCCCTATCTTATGATGCTATATTAAAATATTTGCAAGGTGGACTTTTCTTTTAGTTGTTTGCTATCAGTAGTATCCCTTATAAAACAATTAAAAGACACAGAAGCTCCATCAAGTAGTATGAGGCAAGTTTGAGCAATTATTCCATCAGTTTTTTATTTTTTTCTTTACCAGAGTCAATGCTATAAAAATTCTTTCTGTTCAGAAAGAGCCAAGTGCCTAGGCATAGACACACCAGCAAATATAAAAAGGTAATACACAAGTAAACATTTATCTGTAGGCTAATGGCAAATACATTGATTAAAATAGGCAAAGGAAGGCATAAGTTCACTTTACTTATTATTATGGTTGTGTCTAGATGTCCACTCAAAGCCTCATGCAGTCATGGGTGTGGGCTTCTAGAGTTTGTGATTGATTTATGGTTCAATATTGAAATTAAGGTTCTGAGTACTACACCCGCTCTAGGGTAGGTAGCCTGCATATAATATAAGAGAGGAAAACAGGCTTGCTCTCCCCTCCTATCTTGTTGCTCTTGGTATCTTCCACTACCATGAAAGATTGCCTCCCTGCCATGTGCCACCCTGCCTTGGAGCCAGGTGATTATGCACTAAAACCTCTACAAACAGTGAGCTAAATAAACCTCTGTCTTTAATTTTGAGTGTCAGATATTTTGTCCCAGCAATGAGAAAATTAACTAAGACAGAATTTGGTATCAGGAGTGGTGTCATTGCTGTAACTATATCTGACCATGTGGTTCAACAGCCTTTGGCTTGTGGGAAGAAACTAGGAAGGTTTGGAGATTCTGGATGAAAAACTAGAGCTGGAATGCTTTAGGCTGTTCTGTATGACAGATTCTTGTCACAGCTCAGAAGACCAGAAGGCTGATAGAAATCTGGCAGGTAAAGACCAGGCTCAGGAGGTTTCTGCTGGGAAGAAGGACTGTATTGGTTGTTGGACTCCAGATGATGTATGTTATGGCTTGGTAGAAAGTTCGTTTGCATTTTGCTTGTGTCCACAGACTTTGCCTGAGACTGAGATTAAGGGCAGCAGACTAATTAATCTGTCAGAAGAAATTTCAAAGTAGTCTAATGTTGAGGTGGTGGCATGGCTTCTGTTGGGGACCTTGAGCCAGATTTATTTTGAAAATCAAGAAGAAAAAGGCCAGCAGAATGATTTAAAACACTGTGAGTTTGACCAGAAAGAAACCTCCAGTAAAGTTGTGTACTGCAAAGAAAGAACAGAGGAAATCTTGATTGCTGAGAAGGAATAGGAGTAGAGAAAAGAAGGTCTAAGGGAATCAAAGCAGCAGGACTCCACCCTTTGCAGCCTCAAAATTGCAAATGTGAAAGATCTCACTTTGAGAAAAAATCCACAGAGCACCATGTTCCAGAATGGTGGCATCCTAGAAAATTTCGTCCTCAGAACTTGATTCAGGGTGCTCAGTGACCCAGGCACTCAACCTCTGTGGCCGAGGGACAGGAAAGCCCAGCTACTGCTCCAGCTGGCAGCAGACCTTGGCATCATCCATGTAGCGCTGCTTTTAGGCACATGCAGAATGGAGGAGCTGTGGTTCAGGAGGGCTTCCACCCAGATTTCAGAGGGCCTGGGAGGCCAGGCAATGTTCCCCTGAGGGCGCAGTGTGTGAAGCTGTGTATGTGAAGCCAGAGGTGCAGTGGAGACCCCAGAAGTTTGGAGAAGCCAGGAACATGGATCATCCGAGGAAAACTGCAAGGAGGGAGCAAAGCAGGCCCAAGAGAGGAGCCGTGGGAGCTGCAACCACCAGCAGTGCTGTAGGGGCAGAAACACCTGGTCCCTTTGGAGCTCACGTCTTACCACAGATGGCCTAGGATGCTGCACATGGAACTACAGGACTTCATGTCTGCCCTGCTGGAGTTTGGACTTGCTTTGGTCCCATTCCTTTGTATCTCCCTGTTTGTAACTTTTGGAATGGAAATGTTTATGTTGTGCCATTGAATGCTGGAAGTGCTTAACTTTCTTTTCATTTGTACAGGGGACCACAGCTAAGAGTTTGCCTAAAACCTCAGAGGAGAGTTGGGACTTGGACTTTTCAGAAATGCTGAAGCTGTTAGGATTTTGGCAACTCTTGGAGATGGGCTAAATGCCTTTTGTATGAAGGAATGTACATGAGTCTTTGGGGGGCCAGTGATGGAATGTTATGCCTTGTGTCTAGTTATCCCCTCAAAGCCTCATGCTGTCATAGGGGTGGGCTTCTAGAGTTTGCAATTGATTTATGGTCCAATGCTGGAATTAAGGATGTGAGTGCTACACCAGCCATAGGTTGGGTAGCCTGCATGCAATATAAGACAGGGAAAAAGTCTCGCTCTCCCCTCCTCTCTTGTTGCTTTTGGTATCTTCCACTGCCATGAAAGGTTGCCCCCTGCCATGTGCCACCCTGCCTTGAAGCCAGCTGATTATAGACTAAAACCTCTACCAACTATGAGCTAAATAAATCTCTTCACCCTTTTAACTTTAGGTGTTAGGTATTTTGTCCCAGCAACAAGAAAAGTGACTAAGACACTTATCATCCTGACTTAGTAATAAATGTATACAGTAACACCTATGGAGGGTTTACTAAAGTCCTGGAACTGTGCTAAGCATATTTTAAATATTTTTTCTCTTAATATAATAAAATGATCTATTGATAGGTGAAGACACAGAGGCTCAGTGATTTTAAGTAAATAGCCCCAACAAGCAGTGTTAGTGAATGGAGGACCTGAACTCACAGTGGCAGTCTCTAAATCTGAAGCTTCTAAGCAGGGCACTGTGCCCATAGACTCCACATGGAGTTGAGCATGGATGTCCTTGTAGCAATTAAGTAAAACTACAAAGAAGCAATGGGGAACTTCCAACAGTTGTCTATATAAAATCAGGGTCCAACAAATGTGGAAATTATACGTATTGTGACCTAAACAAAGGAGAAAAATCAGGATGAAACTTCAAGGCAGAGTTAAAGGCAGAAATAATTAAATAATCCCCTCAAAGAGCAGGAGTGGTGATTACCCTATCATTTTACCAAAGAGACAGACGAGAAAACTCACTTGGAATCACAGGAGAGAAACAGTAAAGAGGTTTAGGAACAGTTTCATAGAGGAACTGAGGTTTGAAAGATCAGAATCATCTTGACACTAAGTCAAGAGAAGGAAAGGCAATTCCAGAGAAAGATAACCACCAGAGCAAATGCAGTGCTTGGTGATGAACAGCACAGCAAGTTCAGGAAACTGGCAGTGGAGATGATAGTGGGGGTAGGTGTTCTTAGGAGAAATAACGTAAGCTAGAAAGCCGGTTGAACTACCACATTTACAAATTAATCAATGTATGTAGTACCTTGCAAATCATATCCTAGATTTTAAAAAAAGGAATTACTACATTTATCCAAAGTTCCAGAGAATTCTCTAAGAAGATGCCAAGCCACTTGACCCAGCATAGATTGCAGAACTTAAAAATGATTTATTTGATTGAATTGATAGAGAGAAAAGCAAAACCAGAAAAGGGAAAAAAAGAAATTGGATAAAAGAAAAACAGGAAATGAGACTAGCAGGCTTTTTTTTTTAACGAAGGTATTCCTAAAACTTCTTTACATTTATAGCCCTTATTTTCTGAACAATTTTTTTTTTTTGCTATGATTTACTGGAAAAAATCAACTTCTTAAAGATATATATATAAATGCACACATACTAAACAATTTTTTAAGTTTCCATTTTTTTTTATTAGTACATGTTTGCAGTACAATTAAAAAAATAGGTTTCTGCACAGCAAAAGGCTTATCGCTTTTTGGCCTAAAGGAAAATAATATGATTAAAAGACAGGGTCAGTGTTAAGAAGAGTTTTTTTGTTTTTTTGTTTTTTTTTTTTTGAGCTCTGTGTAAAAACAGACAGTTCTTTCCAATGGCAATTTTTTTAAAAATCATGAATTGTGGTAAGTCTTTCTTGATCTGAAATTTCCAAGTCTTTTAAAATTCATTAATTGCTAAATATAATTCATTCAGGAATAAATTAAATATGGTTTTGACCTGGTCCTGACGTTGGGGTGCCACACACATCAGGGTAGAACCTCTGGGCCATGCTGAGAGGGAAGAGCAGTCGGGATTAAAAAGTACTTTCCAATCTAAAATTTTCTTTTATCACAAAAGGATAGCTTTATATGCCAATATCTCGCTTCATTTGTGATAATATTAATATTTAAGATTTCTATATTGCTGGGAATATAATAGTAAAAATTTTAGTTTATGCTGCTGAGGCAATACATAAACTGGACAATCATGATTTGGTTTGTAAAAGGGGAATCCCCCATCATCCTGAGAGGGCCAGCAACTGGACCTATACCTGTACCAATGTTTATAATCAAATCCAGTGATTATATCAAGAATTTTTCCTTGTCTTATTTAGAGTGACCACAAGAAATAGGTAGAATTGAGGATGCAGAAGACAGAACTTGTGAATACCAATAAAAACAGCAACATCAGTAGTTATTTCATTTTTCTTCTCTTGCTTTAAGTTCCTACTTAACTGTTTTTCAATGTCTATGGCTAGTTTCTGCCTCTAGATAGTAATCTTTCAAAAAGGAACACTGTGACTCTCGGGTTACTATATTTAAACCACAGTACCTCAACATTAATTGATATTCAAACAAAACTAATTAATTCCATAAAGCTTCTAAAGATACAAATTAAAAGAATTAAAGTGTGCTGCCAGCAAGATGACGGAACAGGAAGCCCCGACTCTTCTTTCTCCCATGGAAACAATCATACAACAAAAAACACACACATTCCTTTTGTGGAAAAAGCCAGACACCAGTAAAGAGGTGCCTGCATCCCGAGTGACCATGAAACCAGGCACACTAAAATGACAAGGAAATTTTGTGGCACTCACACACCGTAATCTCTGCCCCAGCACAGTTCCACATTATTAGGAGAAAATTCTCAGTTCCCAGATTCTTCCAGGGGAAGAAAAGGAAGATGAATAACAGGTGTGATATTTCAACTTCGGAGGAAAGGGCTACCTGGGACTGATTTCTATCTAGCCTTAGAAAAATTCTGGATACCTCAGGGCTGTTGAGAACAAACAGAAAAGCTTAGTTCTATTCTCCATTCCAGAGGATTTACAGCACAGCAAAGGTCAAAACAGTTCAGTAACCTCTGTCCCGAGAAAGAGAAGAATGTGTCTAACATTCTAGCTTTGTCAGGGGCTTCCCAAGGTGCTAGATTCTGTTCCACCTGGGTCAGAGTGTGGAAAGGGCTTGCATAATCTGGATGGTTAGAGGCTGCTAATAACAAAAAGCAAGTGAGTAGTATGCGGCTACTGCTGCTGCTGCTTTGTCAGAAGTCAAAGACAAAGAAAACTTTGAAAGCAACAAGAGAGTGACTCGTTACATACAAGCAAATTCCAATAAGACTATCAGTTGATTTCTCAGCAGAAATCTTGCAAGACTTGTGAAATGATACATTCAAAATGCTAAAAGAATAAAAGTGTCAAGTAAGAATATCATACCCAGCAAGATGGTCTTTCAAAAATACAGGAGAGGGGAAGACTTTCCCGAACTAACTAAAGTTGAGGGCACTTATCAGCACTAGATCAGCCTTATAGAAAATGCAAGATAAAACCAAAACAGTAATGAAAATTGTATGAAAGTATAAAGCTGACTGTTGGAGGTAAATATGTAAACAAATAGAGAATGCTATGAATCAGTAATAGTAGTTATAAATCAGTTTAATTTTAGTATAGAAGGTAAATGACAAAAGCATAAAATGTATCAATCACTATAAAATATGTTAATAGCTACACAATATAAAATATGGCACTGAAGGAGGTTGAGGCAGGAGAATCACAAGGTTGAGTCCTGCCTGGACAACTTAGCAAGACCTTGCCTCCAAAAACAATTTTTTTTAAGGCTAGGAATGTAACTTAGTGGTGGAGGATGCCTGGGTTCAATCCCCAGTACTACAAAAAAAAAAAAAAAAAAAAAAGACTTTGGGATATCAAATCCATAAAGGAGAAGGAGATTAAAAACATAGTTTTTATAAGTGTGGGGGCAATAACATGGGACTGAGCCCTTCACGGATGGGATCTGACCTCATTGACACATACATAGTGTAATAACTGGATTCCAGAATACCCCTCCGTGACCTCTGGAGAGTGTGGTGTCCGAATGCATTGATAGGGAGCATGGACACAATCGAAGTATGTTATATGCATGTGTGAAAATGTCACATGAAACCTATCATTTTGTACAATTAATATGCACTAATAATTAAAATTAAAAGATTTGATTTGTGTGTGAGATAAGGAAAAGCACTTTCAGTTTCTTTTCGATTTTCTATCAATTCACAATTTGGGGTAAATACATTATGTGGTTTTCTACAGCACAATAAAGAAGCAATGAAATAATCTTAAAATCATGATGTAAATGAGTGAAATGAAAATAGATTTACCATTAATATTTTTAGAACTCTAAAAAGAGAAGGTAATCTTAAAATTTTGAAACAATAAAATTAAGACAAAGAAAATAGTAACACCATGTATATGACTGAATTACATTTTGGAAGTAGTTATCAGGAAGTAAAATCAGATGGAAAATATATAAATAAGTCCAAGAAGTGTTTCAACAAATTAACAGCTAATAACCTCAGATGAAATTAATAATGTTTGCAAAACTTTCCCTCATCATCTGAAGTGAACTCCATAGAGAATAATGTGTTCTTTAAAAGGAAATCCCTATCATCTTGACCTCTGCATGGTAACTGCAAGTTCATTTAGACAAACTAGAGAGAAAATCAGGAAGAATACTCCTAATAATAACAGAGACGAAGTAAAGAAGAAAACTTTCCAGCTCTTGAAAACTTTTGTGCTCAAAAGGCTGACAACCCAGCAGGAATTAAGCCTTTGTCCCTGAAGCTAGGTCTAGTTAATATTTCATGGAGTCGCCTCTCTTCAGAAGTAACCAAATTAATTCAGTGGCTACACAGATCTGAGAGCATAGCTTCCTCACACACTTGACAGAGCCGTGGCTTCCTGGGAAAGCTGCTGGAGCCCTGTCGACACAGAGGAGTCCCCCTAGAAGACCCTGTAATGTCGTGCTACTGGTGAACAAAGTAGGGAACACACATGTAGAACAGCCCCAGGAAAATTAGTATGTCCAACATGCACCCCAGAATCCTGTGCATGGACAGCTAGATTTCATTTTCTAAAATTCTTTGTTTGTTTGCTTCCTTGTTTGCTTGTTTGTTTGTTATACCACCAGATTTCCCTTTTCAAATAAAGTTCTCTTTGGAAATCCAATGTATGAAACAAGAAAAAATAGACTGAACCTGGTTTGAAACAAGATGGGGAAGGCAAAACACTGTTTACCCGCCTTGGTTTTCCTATTCCCATAGTGGTTCCTATATTTTTGCTGAGCTCTAGGGCTATGTAAAACAGTTTGAAAAGGAAGGTATGAGAAATGTCTATGAAGCATTCAAAAATTTTTTAGATTTACAATAAAGATTATTATTTTCATATTAATGAAATTAAAGCTAGATAACATACATGATAATTTTTAAAGGAATGATATCATTCCTGACTCTCAAATAATCTGTTAGGTAGCTGTGGAATACAACAGAGAAAAACTGAATTAACTATTTAATTTTACTCACAAAATATTTAATAGTATCTATGATCCATTAGGTATGAACAAATCCTGGGGCAGGGGGATATACAGATTGCTTGAAGAGCCCAGTGTTCTTCAGTTTTTGTATACAAAATTGGGTCGCATTCATTTAACAACCCATAAATCTAAACATTTTGTGACTACCAGCTTGATTAACAGGAATCTGCTGTTTTCTGAAAGCTCCTCCCAAATATTTTTTGAGTTTCCCTGGAACGCTTTCACAGGTGTCTCCACATCTAGTCATCTCCATCACTACACTGGGAATCAGACACTGCCCATGGCTTCTGGTTGCAAAGCCGGCAACCTCAAAACTGCTGGAAATGCCGGCCCTCCAAACCTACTCCCCAACACTCAGACACCTGCTGTGCATAAGTCAAGTGCAGCATATCGTAGGATGATGCTGGAGAAGAGACACAACGTTCACTGCTGGAGTTGTCAAAGCAGGCAGAGCTACGTGATACTAATCCCTGTGTCCTTAGGGATGGGCCTCTTCTGACTGACCTTACACAGAGCTGTCTAAGTACATAGCAGTGATGGATCCAGAGGGGAAGGGGGCAAGGGAGCTCAGCCCTTATTTCCTACTCAGTCAGGAGGTTGAGCTATAACAGTGCATCCCCAGCCCACCAAGGAGCCAGGTACCTTTCGTGGAAAGGAAACTCACTGTACGGTTTACCCTCTTCCTCACATAGGCTCCGTCTGCTCCTGTACTGAACATGTGAGGAACTGCTTCATATGGCAGGGGGAAGGAGAGAAAGTACGCAAGAGAAGTAAGTGGAAAATGAATTAAAATCACTTAGAAAAATCACTAGAAAGTTTTGCAATAGTAAAACTGAGAAACATCTTAGATATAAACCTAGCAATGGATGGAATTTGGAAAAACTAAAATTTGGGTAAGACCTTGAGAAATAGCAGTTAAATCAAGAATAGTATATAGTTGATAAGCAGAATTTGCAATGTGATCACATGTTAATGAGTCATGGTTTGTAGCCAAGATGATAAATAGGGCAAGCAAATGTTTTTCAGAGATTACTGATACTGTTTTTATGAATCCTAGAAGCAGCTCCTTTCTGGAAATATTAAGATCTGTGCGATCAGTGACTTTTTTGCTATTAAACCAACTGCTGGTTTTCTTGGAGCCTGGCTACTCAAATCACAGTCTGTGGAGAAGCGTCCCCTGGGAACTTGTTATGAATGTTGACTCGGGAATCACCGCAAACCTCCTGAATTGGGCCATTTACATGCACACTGCAGTTTAAAAAGCAGAGTAGAGGGATAAGGAAGGCAGGAAAACTTGAAACCACGTGTGTTCCTTCTGGAAATATGCAAAGATGATCCCAGGCAGAAAGCTCAGATGAGTGTAACCCATGGATAAACCCAGCTCAGGAAAACTATATTATATCTAAACATAGTATAAAAGCACCTTAACTAGGCAGAGTTGAATGGCATTCAGCATTAAAGTACAATGTAAATCTTAAAAGCAAAAGATGAGAAACTGATGTGTGTGGGGAGTGGCTAAAGCTGGAAATTGATCACACGTGCTGGGGTGAGGCAAGGCCAGTCCAAAAGCAAAGAGCGCCCGAGATGGGCTACATAAACAGGCTGTTCCAGTTCAAGGTTGCTAGGCAAAGGGGTGTCACGTGACACCAACCTGCAAAAATGTATGAATCAACGCACTGTGGTGGTTGAGTAGTTCCTCTTCCTCTCAGCCGAAGAGAGGGCTCCACCTGACTTCAGCTTTCTGTATACTGTCTCTTATCTTTATTTCTCCATCCTCTCGCCATCCTTCCCCCGGGGAACTTCAGCTGTGCTGGACACGGCAGATGTGCAAAGAACTAGAGAAGTATACTCACAGAGGTAGCACTCACTTGAGCAAAATGATTTTAAGGAAACATGACTACACACATATGTAAAACACCAGCACCATCAAGGTGAAAAATAACATAGAAATGACAATCATATAAGAAAAAGAGGGCCAGAACCAGATCTTGCATCTGATCCTTGGGTCTCTAATTTCTCCTGAAAACAGCTCAGTGATCCAATTGACATCTGCATAATATATAACTCATTATAGATAGTTAAGTGAATTCATGTATCATTTACCTTTAGGAGTTCCTTTGAATTATTATTGTTTTCTTTCCAAGGGAGAACCCAATTCATCTGCAGAATCTGGCTAAGTCTCATATTTATCATTCCTGAAGCACTGTTTCTTAACCTATGATTCCTGGACAGATCACCTGCAGAACCACACGAGAGCACTTTTTAAAAACCAGTCTACTGGATTCAACTCCAGATCATGATTCATAATCCCTGGGGACCAAGCCTAATAATGTACTTAATAAAATGTAGGTGATCTTCACCTACTCACGTGCTTCACTTATTACATTACATCTGGCATTGTGAAATGAACACTGTAAATACTTAATAATTGGCTGTAGGAAACAAAACAGCCTTCCCTAGACAAAGTGATCAGGAAGGCCTCTCCGGCCTCTTTGTGGAGATGACTGGAGCAATGGGAACTCAGCCCAGATGCAGAGAAAACCCATTTCAGCAGTAGCATTTGTCCAGTCCCCAGTGTACAGATGTTGCCTTTGGGGAGCCTGAGGAGCTGGATTGATCTGTTCAGTGATTCAGAAATAACTCTGGACATTGTTAATATTAGGAGTCATCATTACAACTGTCTGGAACTGAGAAGGAGGAGATGGCAGAGTTAGATAACATCTAAAGTGACTACCCACCCAGCACACGAGACACCCAACTGGAATCCTTAGAACTATACCAGGAAGTCCTAGACACAAAGGGTCTGTAGAGAACAAAGCAAAGAATTTGACTAATGGCTCTTACTTGGTGCTTATCTTTCTGCCCCTTCCCTTCCCTCACTACCTGTCTGCTCATCCCCTCACTCAGCACATTACCTGAAGCATGAATGTCACCTGACCTACGTGCTGCAAGTGTTTTCTTAAGGATGGCATAACCTGAGAGTAGCAGTGGGTTTGGGGAATATTCCACATAAATGCCTGGGCATTAGGCTTTAGACTTATGTACAATACGTACTCCTAGGAAACAGAAATATTTTAGCACAGAATATCAGCCTGCCCTTGCTAAGCCATATGGCAGTTCTACTTGTGAGATTTTTATCTGCTGCTGCCTGACTAGAAAAGACACTCATGACAAGTTCATTAGAAACTTTCAATACCTCTTTCAGGAGATGTAGATGGTGCTTACACGATTAGTTAGTCTACACAGTCCTAGAGCTACTTGAAAAGGAGTCAAAATGTCTACCCAAACTCTGCAAGATCACACCATATTCAAAAAGCGCAGGCTTATTCAAAGTTTTCTTAATAAAATAAAAGTGTTTGTTTCTTTCACTTCATCAGTGTGTTCTTCAACAGTCATATATCTCAGAATTGAAACTTAAGAAAAATATGTCATACTGCTTAGCCCCCAAAAACTAGAAATTTCATGGAAGAAAGTGTGAATGCATTTGTTATACAGAGTGAATAACAAAAGCAAATTCACATGCATCAGTTAGTTTTATCTCCTTAATAACACAATGGAAGGAAGATGAGTCCGAAATGGATGGAGAATGTGGTTGTGCAGTAAGATGGAATCTGTCAGAAAAGACCATGAAAGAAAGAGTTCTGTAGTGATTGCAATAATTTAAAATGATTACCCAATGTCTAAAATGACTATCAGACAGGATTAGGAGGCTAAAAGTGTCATCCTAAGTAGAAAAAAGAAATTCCTGCAAAAGAGGAAGCATAGCGTTATCATGGACTGCATTAGAAACAAACAAATTCTAGGTAGCTGGCACAAGCAGTATTTAAAATGAGTACAACAGAAAAGCAAGATTTAAGTCGGCAGAGGGTATCATTGTATTCTAATCTCAAATTTTATTGTGAAGAGAAGGACAAAAGAATTCAAAAAGTGAGTGAGAAAGATCATCCTTCTTTTACTGATAGCAAAGGAAGACTATTATCACTATATTTTACTGAATATTAATTTTATCAACCTGAGAAAATCAGAAAATAATTAAAATTGTTTAATAAAATTTAAAGACAATATATCTTAAGTATAAGTTGGGCTTCCATGAAACAATAACAGCAAAGTTGTGCATTTTAGCAAGCAAATGAGCCTGTAGCTAAAAATGAAACTTCTAACTGAAAAGTGAATAACTGAAGCCTCTGTCTCTCTCTCTCTCTCTCTCTCTCTCTGTCTCTCTGTCTTGTCTCCATCTCTGTCCCTCCCTCTTTCTGTCTGTATGTGTGTGTGTGTGTGTACAGAGAGAGAAAAGGAGTTAATCTGAACAAAATTAACTTACAACTGTTGTTATTTAGAATTGCAGCTCTTTCTGTCACAGACTTATAAACATTGTCATTTTCATATATAATTAATTAATATTTCTTAAAATACTTATCAGGTTGAAATTCTTGCCTAAATAGCTACTGAAATTACACAAATTAATCAACATACAGTGAGCAAAACTCTAAATTGAACACATCAAAGTGTGATTTCATTTCTACTGAATTTTAGACTCGAGACAAAGGGTAACTATTTCCAAGAACACTATAAAAATATCTTAGGATCATTTATAGTACAATAATCATGAAGGTACAAACACATGGGTTCTACACACCCTTTTAGGCCTAGCTTAGAAAGGAGGGTGATGTGGAGCTGCTGTCCATGGAAGAAACCAAGATTTGAAACCTTCTTCTTGGCTGGGCTACAGCTTCAGTTTGATAAAATGAAACGAGCATTTCAGGGGACAGATGTGGCTTCTTCTGAGGCATTAAAGCCCCAGTTACAATTTCATTTCCTGATGTGCTGTTATCATTATACCATGAAGAAGAAGGACCTTAGCAACCAAATGCCAGCCAGAAGAAGACAAGATTTTTGTTTCAGATTCGGTTCATAGAAAAGTGACTGGTACACACTTGGTGCTCAATAAATACTTAAGTGTATAATGCAGGGATACAGAAAAAGTTCAGACCTAGGTCTGATTCAATTTAAATAATAAGTGTAAAGGTGACACTATTTGTTATCTATGAATGTAGATTTTCTTTAACTACTACCAGTATGTTTACATTTTCAGTTTGAGTCACCTCTCACACAAAAATTTCCTGTTTCAATTACTGCTTCCTTTCATTTATTCTCAATCTGTAACCTCTGAGCAACAAGATATACCTTTTGTACAATAATTTCAGGAGTGAAATAGCAGGCTAGACTATCGGTAATCAGAGTTTAATCCCATTAAAAAAAATTTCCCTGGGATGTCCTTCTGTTTCTCCACTGACTTCCTACTTTGGAGAGTAACCGGAATTACAAAATTTAACAAAATCAGAAAATTTACTTTCAAAAGCATGGGTAAACTGTAGAATGGGAATATAGGTCAGCAGTTTAAACAAAGAACTATTGCTATACATATCAATGTGGATATAAAAATATAATTTTGGAAAGTATCATAATAAAGCATTCAGAATAATACATTTACTGATGTTTGTAAACAGAAAAATTAATGGTATAGACTATATATTCATATCCAGGTAACAGTAAAGATGATTGAGTACTCTATTAAACTGAAATAGCAACTTCAAGGTAACTAACTATTGATTCTAGTTTTGTTTTGTTTTGTGGGTACCCGGGGTTGACCTCAGGACCTCGCATGCCAGCAGGCGCCCGTGCCACTCAGCGATATCACCGGCCCTTTTTCGTATGTGGGTTCCGGGAGTTGAACTCAGGACCTCACACTTGCCAGGCAGGCACTTACATCACTGAGCCATCTCACTGACCCTACCTATTGATTCTGATGAGAGAAAAATGAATTAGGAGAGAGACAAGAAAGTTCTCGTAAATAGTATTTGTCATATTTTATGTCTTTTTAAAAATCCAGTCTAATAAGAAATCAAAATGCGGCATTTGCCATGAATGTTTATAATACTGTTCTCTGTGCTTTTGACATGCATGAGACATGTTCTGACACAAAACTTTTTAAAGGAACTGTGCAGGATAATATATGAGGGTAAACATGATCATAGAACATCACAGAACATAACACAGGAAGAGTTTTCAAAGGCAGATCTAGAGTGTCAAGGGGGCCATTTGGTTGGGTAATTAAAACCTCACTAGTTCACCAGAAGTCAAATAATGTAGATGGCTAAAACTTTGGAAACAAGCATCAGATGGACAGGAGTTTTGAATTTTTATTTGGTCACTGATTAGCCACAAGGACTTGGTCAATCTTAACTTTGCTAAACTCCCATAGTTTTCATTTCTAAATGCTATTAATAATTTTTCTTACCCACAGAATTATTTTTAAGATCAAATGAAATAATGCATATAAAGAACATATTATAAATATTGGTGGCCTACTAATTTGCTTTACATCTCAGGTGAGAAAAAGTTAAATGAAATAACTTTGGACAAACAGTAAATTCAGTTCAGCTTGGACTCTTCTGTGCTTCCAAAGAATTCCCAGTGTCCTTAGGAAAACAAAAGTGTGGGAGAAAGAGCATGGAATCACAGAAAGGAGCTCTCATGTCTAGACTCCTTCAGTTAAATTACTTAATCATTCTGTTTCCTTTTCAAAAGTGGAGATAATATAACATTTTTTAAAAAATATTTTGTAAGTACCAAATGAGATAAATTATCAAAGAATGACAAAAGCAATGTCTTCCATAAAGGAGTTGCTCAAAAAATCGTCATTGCCTTTGGAGAGACAAATGTGAGACTAAGTCACCAGAAGTTATAAGGAAGGCAAAGTGGGTGGTAAAGAGTTCCAGGCAACATGAAGGTACAGCTTGTAAGGGTGTAAGATATATTACCTTTCTGATGGTAGGATTATTCCAAAGGTGTGAAACTTCTCAAGTCTATACAAAATTGCTTATTTATGGAACCTACAAAATGCTTCCGGTGTTTTTCAAAGAAGCTCTTGAATTTTTGGCTCATTATCCTTGAAATTTTTCTTCATCAGTCTTTTGAAACAGGATCCCTGCAGGCTTCCTTGTCATATCTTATCTAGTTCCCCAAACTAGTTTTATTATCATTTTCAATTCTAATTTGGAGCTTTCCAAGTATTTTTGCCTAAATTTCCATGCCTCATTTGTAAGGCAGAATACTGTTGTTATAAAAAGTCTGGGCTGCAGACTCTGAATGGGTGCTTGATTAGTCTGGAATCCTCCGAAAGAGCTGAGATAACCTCTTCTAGAGAGGCTTATCTGGCTTGTTTTTACAAATTGAAAACAAGTTGCTGAACAAGGGTTTATCTCAACCAGGAGAGCTACTTAAACAATTTAGATAACTTCCTATTTTACCAACCAACTTTCTGTTATCAGGAAATGCTACACCGAGGGACTGAAAAAGAGGTGGAGATTTTCAGCACACATTGATATTCCAGCTAGAAAGATGATGTTGTTTCAGTGATAGACAAGTGTTGAAATGCTATTAAAAGTGTACAAATTATCTGCCAGTCAACAACACCAGAGCAAGCTGTCACAGACAGGCTCCTGGATCCACAGCACTGTGACTTTTTTGTTTGTTTTTATCACAACTTGGAGTAAAAAGAAGCACTTACCTGACTGGATGCAGGACAGTTGCCATTTTCCTCTTCCATTTTAATAGATGTATTTTGGAGTCGTGTCCCTGAATGATGCTTTATTTACAGAGGTGTTTCCAGTAACCTTCCCCAAAATTCACCAGAGGTATGTTTAGACTTCTTCAAGATCAAAAGCGTCCTGCAAAATTTGTGGGGGTGGAGAGGGACAGGAATTCCAGGGCCTTCAAAAGAAAGGACAAAATGTGCTACCAGAGTGTTTTTTGTAAGTGAAACTAATTTTCAGCAGTGGAGTTGGTTGGTAAAAATAAAATTAGTCGATGCCACCCGAAAGGAAATCAGATGGCAAATGTTTCCTGCACCACACTTTGGCAAGTGGAATCTTGCACTACTAGGGAAATAGCACAAAAGAACGTGACACCAAGATAGAAATACGGAGTCAAGAAGGCTAGAGCAGAGTGGGAGGAGGCAGACGCACTTGGATGGAGCTCTGCAGGAAGCTGAAAAAGGTCGCCTCAGACCTGGCAACTTCTGAACAATAGACCTAATGCAGCGAGTAATTGAGCATTCTGCCAGTCACAGGAACAAGAAGCTGGGGGAAGTACGAAAAATCTAAATAAACAGTAACAAATCTTTTCTCTATGGCAAACTGCGGATAGGCCAACTATGCTGCTGGTGGGCTTTATGGTGGTGCTCCTTATGAAACAGAATCCTGCTTTGAAGTCAGGTGGGAGTAAATTTGAAAACAAAGATGAATCTCTTGGGTTTTTTGTTTGTGTGTTTTGGTACCAGGAATCGAACTCAGGACTTTGCACTTGCCAGGCAGGTTGTAATTGGATGTATTTCTAAAACAGGACTGACAAAATAGAGAAAAGGTTAAAGTAGTGAGTTAGAAAATGGCTGAATCATTTACTGCTAGAAAGTTTGGGAGAAAAACGTAACTTTTAAACAACTTAAATCTCTATGCTGTGAAATATCTGTGACAGGTTTTTGCCTGTGGAAAGCCATTGTAAGTCTCTTACAGGGGATAACAAATCCTCAGCTTGAGTTCACTTTCAAATTCAGGTGCAGCTCAAGCAGTGCAGACCGGAAGGAAAGATGTAACCTTAAGCAGTTTACTTCATGTCCCGAGAATCAGTTTCTTTTCTTTTTTATTTTATTGGTACATTTTAGATATACATAATGATCACATTCATCACAGGGAATTTGTACCTGTGCATGATATATCTTCTTTTTTTCCCATTCCCCTTCCCTCCTTTCAACCCCTCTTCCCCTCCTTACTTACAAAAGCTTTGTTTCCATTTTCTTCCTTCTATTCTCCCTTTTTTTCCTTGTCCCTTCCTTCCCTCCCTGCTTGGTCCCATTCCTATTTGAACATTTTCTTCCCATTTCCCAACATCTATTATACATTTTGGTCCTTATTTACACTTTTCATTTCTCACATCAGAAAAACAATGTGGTTTTTAAACATGTGTGCCTTATTTATTTCACTTAACAGTATGGTCTCAAGGTGCATCTTTTACCTAGAAATGTCTCAAGTTTATTCTTTATGACAGAGTAGTACTCCATTGTATAAAAACACCACATTTTCTTTATCCATTCATCGGTTGATGGACATTGGGCTATTTCCAAGACGTAGCTATTACGAACTGTGTGGCTGTAAACATGGATATGCATATATCATCATAGTATGATGCTTTTAATTCTACTGGTAAGATACCAACAAGGGGAATAGCTGAGTCAAACAAAACCTCTAGTTTTAGATTTTGAGGAATCTCCAAACTGATTTCCACAGTAGTTGCACCAGTCTACACTATCACCAACAGTGGAGAAGGGTTCCTTTTTCCCCACAGCCCTGCCAGCATTTGTTATTGATCAATTTCTTGAAATAGCCATTCTTTCTGGGGTGAGATGGATTCTCAGTGTTGTTTTAATTTGCATCTCTTGAATGACCAGTGATGTTGAACATTTTTTCATATATTTATTTGCTGTTTCTACTTCTTCTGTGAAGTGTCTGTTCATTTCAGATGCTCATTTTTGGATTGGGTCTTTAAATTTGGGGGTTCTGATTTTTTTAGTTCTTTATATATTCTAGATATTAGTCCTTTGAAAAACAGCTGACAAAAAATTTTTCCCACACTGTGGATTGTTTGAAACTCAGTTTCATTCTCACTTTAAAACTGGAATGATATTAATTCCCTGAAGCTGTTGAGATGATTAACCAAGAATATTTATAAGGACTATAGCAGTTCCTTTGCATATAGTAGATAGTCAATGATTCGAGTTGGTCATTATTAATATTATTATCACTTCCGTTAGTATTTTAACTAACCCTACCCAGGGCACGAGGAATTTTGCCTGAGTTCTAACGGAAGGACTTATAATTAAAATAGAGATTTCTTTTTTATTATTTCTAAAGATACTGAGCAAGGTTCAGTGTCAGTGGCATTAAGATTAATACGGCAACAGAGCACAGCGCCATACAGTGGGAGTAACATCAAATCAGGGAAAAGTTGGGTAGAATGCCACAGCGCTAAAGAGATTGCAAAAAATCTCATGACACAGCATTAAATATCATGGACTTGCTTGCTGGGAAGATTACTCCTTTTCAGTTCCTTCAGTTTCTGATTAATGTAAGAAGCAAGTGTGAGTGGGTGATAACACCCCTGCTATTTTAACACCTAACACTTACTAATCTCCCTTCCAACAAAGACAGAGCAGACCTCAGGTCCAGATTCTGTACAGGCAATCCTCTTTACCTAAAATGTAATGACATGGGTCTTTCACATAGTATTCATTTTTATGGCTGCCTTTTAATTACAACTATATATATTTTTTTTTTCAACTAAGGAAGTGAAAAAGCATTTGGTTTCGGAATACATATATGTGAGTACATGTAAAAGGAACATAAAGTACATTACCTGTTAGCCTATCATTAGTTGTACTTCTTGCTAACAATGTTTAAACTTTCTTTATTTGTGGTAGTGGGGATTGAATCCAGGCCCTCGCTTAGATGAAGCAAGTGCTCTACCATTGAGCTACATCCCCAGGCAAGTAGCTTAAACTTTCTAAATGCTACTTTCTTATCTGTAATATGGAGTTATAATTATGCTCACATCCTAAAGTTTTAAAAAGATAAACTGAATAAAGCAGATGAAGAGTTTAGTAGAATGGTTAGCGCATAGTAATATAGGCTCAGTAAATACTTTCTGTGTTTTTATTTCAAAGTCCTTGTTTCCAAGTGAAATTCTTTCACTTGCTTGTAGTTATCTATTTATAATAGAAGGCTGAAATCATTTTATTATATAAAATTTAAAATTATATTTTAATTATTTGTTTAACGGATTCTTCACCTCTCTATATTTATGATATAAACAAGCTTACAGAAAAAATAAAATCAGGAATTCAGATCTTGAAAACAGAAATTCAGGAATAATTATAGTATAAATGTGGTAACTTTGTGAGTTAACCTGTGGCTGGAGTTAGAGGTCTAACCTTCTTGACTGTCAAAGTGAATTTTAAAACTTGGTGAAATAATTAGTTAAGCCTACCAGAAAGCAAAAACTTCAAGTGCAAATTACCAATGATATTACACTACGACTGAACTTCATTGACACCAGAGGTACAAATAAACAGAATGATATCCATTCATCTTCTAATTAAATGGATTTTCATGGGGTGGGCAGGAGGTAAAGAAATGGACAAAGGTATGTAAACATGGTGTTGGGAGAAAGTCTGCCAAAGGGGCAGTTGGCCAGCATAACAATGTGGGGACTTCAGAGAATTTGTTGAAGGTCCATCTCTCCACTGACTAAACGAGAAGACTGAGCAGAGATGTGTCAAAATTTACTACCTTCCCACCTAGACCAGTCAGTCTCAGATGATCTCTGAGGATTTTTGCTTGGGGCTCAATCTCTTATATTATTTATTTACTATTATATTTTTGGAAACATGGAAAAATTCATTAGGAAGAAACATTGCGCTGCTAAGATTTCTTATGCAAAACTTCACTACAGACAATTTTAAGCGATCATTCAAGAAGACTTCCTATTCAAATTCAAGAACTACACTGTTGATTAGATCAGTTCTCCTAATTCCCCAAATGATGTGGGATGGAGAGAAGATATCATGCATACTAAGAATTACTAATGACAGGAATAAGGGAAGGTGGTTCACACATCTTACATATCAATATTTAAAGTTACAAACTGCTCGGCATGGTAGCACATAGCTGTAAATCCTGGCACCTTGAGAGGCCTGGTAGGAGGATTTTAAGCTCAGCTTGAGCAACTTAGCAATTAAGTGAGACCCTGTCTTAATAATAAATAAATAAATAAATAAAGGTAAAAAAGGCTAGGCATGTAGCTAGCTCAGTATGAAAGCCCTGGGTTCAATCTCCAGTACCATAAAAAGAAAAGGTACAAATCAAGCTAACAAACAGATAAATAAAATCTGTTTGTTTTTTGCTAACTTATTTCCCACTCACAGAATTGACTCAAACTTAGAACTCTTGGATTTTTTGAAGTCTCACACAAAAAAAACATGAAGGTACTAGTTGACCAACTCCTACTCCTGTTTCTAGCTACCTCACCTTTCCTTACCAAAGAAAGAGCCTCAGGATTTATATGTTGTTATGGAACAAATGTTTGTGTGCCTTTCAAAGTCACATGTTTAATTCTAATATCCAGTGAGGTGGTATTTGGCTAAGGAAGTAATTCATGTTAAATGAGGTTCTGAGGTTAGGAACCATATCTAACAGGCTTAGGAAAGATATCAGAAATTTCATATTCACCACCACCCCCATGCACAAAGGGAAGGCTATGTGAGGACAGATCAAGAAAGCAACTGTTGGGCCGGTGAGATAGCTCAGTGGCATAAGCGCCTGCCTGGCAAGCGTGAGGTCCCGAGTTCGACTCCCAACTACCCACATACGAAAAAAGAGCCGGTGATATCGCTCAGCGGCACGGGCGTCTGCTAGCGCATGAGGTCCTGAGTTCGACCCCAGTACCCTCAAAAAAAATAATAAGAAAGAAAGAAAGAAAGAAAGCAACTGTCTGTAAGTCAGAAGAGAGGTCACACCAACTGGCCAGATCTTGATCTTGGACTTTGACCCCCAGAACCACCTGCTCTAGTCACCCAAGCCAACTAAGACATGTGTGGACACCTCGTAGCACACATCCGAGCTCAGTGCACACTCCCCACAAACACCCCCCCAGGTATCCTTTGTACCAAGAAGTGTTCACAGTGACAGCATCAGATGCCATCAGAAGGACAGAATTGGGCCAAGAGCCATGCAGGCCCCGTGCACCAAAATGTGTTCTGGAAGGGCAGGCATAGGGTCTGGGTAGCCATGTGACCTGGACCCCAAGGAACCATTGCCCCATGGGGTGTGACTACGGGAGGTACAGTGAGGCCTCACAAAAATGTGGAGCCATGTTCCAGACCTTACATCCAGACTCCAACTCAGTAGATCTGTGATGCTTCAGGGAATTGGAAGTTTCCTGGCTGGGCCTTCTGACGCTTTTAATGGAAGCGCTCACTTGGAAAACATTGTTCTGTAGGGTAATTATTGTGTAGGAGTTAAGTGCATAACTAAATGTGCTTAAGTGCATTCTAATCCAAAATATCTGGTTTTGAGTACTGCCTCTAATGTGTACTAGCCATGTTCTCCATGCACATTTCTTAACATATGTACACCTAATCTCTTCACTTAAAATGGGATAAGTAGAAGAACCTAATTCATATGGTTGTTACGAGAATGAAACAAATGAGGATGAATAGATGATAGATACATACATACATACATACATAGGACATTTATGTCTAACAAATAGTTAAAAAAATCAAGGAAAGTTAATAAATATTCACTCTTATTTGAAATAATTGTGGCATCAGTGTGGCAGAAAAGAAAACAAGCCTATTTACCAAATCCATTAATGAATGTTGCCACTGGATAAGTAACGATATTTAAATCAGTTTCTGATGTAAAATTTTTGACACATGTGAAATTTAATATCATATATATTCTTCCTATATTCACTATATTTCTCCTTCATTAACTCTCATAATTGAAACTTGGTTTGGAATATGAAGTAAAATTGGGATGACAAAGAGTATAAAATTATTGTCTCTACGTAGTGTGAAAGCCATTTCATTTCCCTGTGTAAACTCCCATTAGTAAAGGTGCAAAGTTGGTGTACGCCTTGGAAGATTTCCCATTTCTAGGATTACCAAATCGTTCTGTGAAAGGATACACTACTGCTTATTTCCATCATACTAAATTCCTGATGATCGCCCTCTTCTACCCTATGAAAAGATATTCTTATTCTTATAGACTAAGTGAACGCTTACTGAGAACACAGAGCTCAGAAGGCCTGCAGGCTAATGAAATAATATTTCCGAGCTCACATTTCCATGTGGCAGAACAGGAATAGAAAGAAATCCTACTAAAGCTGGTACTGACATTCCCAGATGTGCAACCATTAACACATGCTAAAACAGGCTCTTTAAAAAGACTATGCATTTTTCTCCAAAGGAATATAAAGTACCATTCCCTAAAGCAGCCCCTAACGTTCAGTCCTCCTTAACTTAGGAGTTAGCAAAGCAGCAAGCAATGTTCTGGAACATTTCCACAGTCATGAATGCCACGGACAGGAAAGAAGCAAGACAATGTAAGACAGCATGGAATTTTATTCCTTTTCGGTTCTTTTGAGCCCTTACAGGATCATATGATATTGATGTATGGTAGGATTAACCTAAAGTAGTCTGCATATCACTGAAGGTCTTCATTGAAAGCCTATTTATCCATTATTGTTTACTGCTACCCAGCATAGTTTCTGGTGTTGTTAAGGGGACTCAGCCAAAAATCTAGGTGAGTGAAAGCAGTGTAAATCTACTGTCTAGCAGTACTGGTTAACTATTAAATGCAATCCCTGCCCGGACTAGGGCCACATGTCATGCTTAAAATCACTCCTGTGGGAGTCAGTGAAGAACGTGATGTCATCCAGTATTCCGAATGCATTAAAATGCACTTCAGACATTATCTTAGCAATTGACATTACCAAGAGTCAGAAGCTACTGATCATTCACAGGAGAATGAAGCCACATGTAGTAGCCCCTCCATGTTTACCACGGTATTCGTAAATGCAGGGCTGAGCGCAAGATGTGTTTTGATTTCAACCATGGCTTATCAACACTCACTGAAGATACAAAATAGTATTTTTAGAAAAGCTTCTTTCACCAGTTTTCCCATTCTGGTCATTCTTCAAGATGATATTGCATTCATAAATCAGTATGTGTATGTGAGAAAATACGGAAATTTGCCAGTAAGTTCACATGAGGCCAAAAAATAAATGCCTCACTGATCATGGCACCACAAATGCGTACTGCAGTAACTGGTCCATAGTGGGATTTTACTTAAATATTGAATTGAAATAGAGTGAACCTCCACTCAATAGTGAAAGAGAGGCCAGGAATATAGCTCAGCAGCACAAGCGCAAGGTCCTGAGTTTGATTCCTGGTACCAAGGGAGGGAAGAGGTTGACTCTTCCCACTTGTTTTATTTTTATCAAAACAATTTTACTCCCCTTCTGAGGGTATAACCCAGTAGCGGAGCACTTGCTTAGTATGCTAGAGGTCCACGGTTCAATTCCCAGTACTTCAAATTATATTATTTATAAAAATAAAATAGTTTACAAAAAGTTAAAATAGTTCAATAAAATAAAATAAGCTATTATGTTATCAGTAGATTCATCAATTGCACAGATTCCCATTTGCATAGTAATCCAACTGCACTGATGGCTCCTCGGATTTCACCTTTTGGTGTTTATATATTTTGCTGCCTAAGTTTGCAATCACTTCTATTTCTGACTCAGAACCTGGTGGCGTGACTTGCTTTAGCTAAATAAATGTTTATTATTACTGTTTATCACCAATTATTTGTGGTTGTTTGTTATGCAGCATTAGCTAACTGATGGAGGGAGCTTGTTTAGTTCTTCTACATTTTATCCATGCACTACATCTTCTGGAAGATGGATTTGACCCTTTTTTGCTTTAAATCAGGAAAAACAGAAATTTGGCACCTCCTGTACTCAAATTACTTTTCCTCTTTAGAATTCGGTATCATACCATCTCTTTTTAACCTCAAAATACCAATGCCAGTTTTTAAAAAGTACACATTAAAGCATCCTGTTATATCGTGAACATGAAGTAGGACATTGTTGTGGCCTGAATGTACCCACCCACATTCTTGCACTGAGGCATTAACCCCAGGGCAACAGTGGGAAATGAGGGCCCATGTGGAGGTAATGAGGACTCCACTCTCATGAGCGGGTTGATGTCACTCACTACACAGAGGCCTTGCTGGAGAGAGTTTGCTGTCTTCTACTCTCTGTCATGTGAGGATGCTGTTTGTCCCCTTTTCACCCAGTGAGAATAGAGCAAAAATGCTATCCCCAAAGGACAGCCTCTTGAATTTGAGGGTCGCACCCTTCAGAACTGTCAGAAATAAACTTCTGTTCTTCGCAAATCACTTGCTCTCAGATATTTTGTGGTAATGCAAACAAAAACACTTATCCTTCCCTCTCAGTCGTGGAGCAGGACAGCAAATGCTCGCTGGGAATCCCTGCAGAATTAACCGCACACAAGCTGACAAAGCAGCTATGGCTGTTCTTACAAGAGTCGGGTACCACAGCTTCTCCTTATACTGATAATAACCTCTACAAAGTCTTTTCCCCTAACCCTAGCAAAGACTGTTTGGAATTTCACCAAATAGTTCAGAAATGTCTTCTACGTAGAGCTTATGAGTATAACAGACTCTCAGTTCCTCAAAGGTGCAAGTAGATTTTTTTATCTGTTTATCCCAAGTATTGAGAGGTACTTGGTGGAATAGGTACTTAATATTCTCCAAATGAATGGCTAGAGGGATACATACATGTTCGTCTCTGGAGGTGTTCCTAAAATAGCCTGGCTAACTCTCATGGGTAGGGAAATATGAAAAGAGGCAAAGATCTGAAATCTTTTTCAGAAGATGAGGCATTTTGGGCCGGTGCGATGGCTCAGCGGCGTAAGCGCCTGCCTTGCAAGCGCGAGGGCCCGAGTTCGACCCCCGGAACCCACATACGAAAAAGGGGCCGGTGATATCGCTCAGTGGCACGGGTGCCTGTTGGCGCACGAGGTCCTGAGGTCGTCCCCCTGGTACCCACAAAAAAAAAAAAAAAAAAAAAAAAAAAAAAAATAAGTTGAGGCATTTTGCCAATGTACTTTGCTCCAGGCCTGTCAGTTTCAGCAAAAATCGGTTCAGTCACAACTTGCCCTTTTAATCTGCATTTAGACAGGTTAGTGCACTGCGATTTGCACTGCTTTCAGCTAGCTTTTACTAAGTCTAGATTTTATCAAGAGTCACAGCAGCCCCTGCCTCTATAAATCAGAACAGACCATGCCTTCCTGATCCCCTCCTTCTTCCATTTACTTATTAACACGTTGAACCCATTTGTATTCTTCACACATTCTCCAAGAATGTTCAGTCAATTGTAGTGTGAGATATTTAAACAAGTAATTTTAATTTTGAGAGTAAATGCAAGACCGGAGGGTAATGGGAATTTTTCTTTATTGTCTAACTTCTCTTCAAGTGGACTTAGGAACTCTTTACAGAGGATTTGAGATTTCTGCTACAACTGCAGGAATGATAAGGAATTAATTCACTTTTACACTGGGTAGTCCATGTATCATGGGACACGTAAATGAAGCAGTGAAAGAAAAAGATATGCTCGTTTCCCTCATGTGACTTGCCACATTGTGGAGTGACGGCCGAAACTTCAATTACAAAATATTTTGTCAAATATAAAATAATATTAGAAAATCAACAAACCTATTTAAAAAAAGATGGAGAAGATAGGAGGGATTTATGTATTCATATTCACAAACATTTTTCCTGGATCATGGTACAACTAAAATCCTACCAAATGAATAAGTGGAGGTCACAAAATCTCTACTATAAGGGGGAAATATTGATTGAATTTGTTAGTGTATTATTGGCTAATCCAAGTTTAAAAATGGCCCACTGATAGTGAACTGAAAAAATACAATTATTAGAAGACTCTTCCCTAGAGCTCAGGCATCCAGAATACAGCCTACAGGACAGTAAAATATATTATCTATGTGCCCATGGAGGTTGAATGGAAGAGGGTGTTTGAGATGATAGCAATAGTCCAACTGAAAAAGAGAAGCAACTGTAGGTATTTAAAGAAGAGAAAAATCAGTATAGGAGATTGAATACATTGATAACTGAAGAGCTACAAAGTTCTATAGGATATTGTGAGGCTGTCCAGTAGTTAGCTACAGCAGGAAGCTTCCACTTCCAAAAATTGGAGTGAACGAGGAAATTGGAGCTGCCTTTTAGAACCTGGAAACAACTCCAACATACTCAGTGAGAAATGAGACTTCGCTGGAAAGTTCTTCACACAGCGGGAGCCACAGAGGCACTGCTAGAGACAGCATCTGAAGCAGAGAGACAAAGACTCCTCTGGCTAAGTGGTGTGCTCATTACCCAGCCCTTCCTCTCAAAATAAAAATCCCTAAGTTACAGTGTTTATCAACTTCCATGGTGTAATTACTTGCATGATGGTTGGTTTCCAACTACTGAGAATTAATAATTCAGTTGAAAAATTACTGAATATTACACAATCTGTTTTCTGCAGCCATTATGAGCTGGCTCCAGCCCATGTTTCTTCTACTAGAGCTTCCTTACCAAGAGTCAGTGAATGAAACGAGAGCCTGAGAACTGAATTTACCTATGAAACAGAATAGTATGGAAAGGACCTGGGAGCAAACAAACATCAGGACGCAAGTTTTCGCAAAATGTTCAAAAATTTTATCTAATTTTCTCACACAAATGAGCCAAAGACCAATAGAACTCAACTATCTGCCAACCTCTGTTATTAAATCCAAAATAAATACAAGCCTATAAGTTGTGGAACCATGTCCTGGACACTAAAGATACAGCAATAAGTTACACAGGTACAATCTCTACCTTGAGGTTCCTGTGAGCTGTGCCTTACTCTCTGCAGGGAATTGTTTAAGAACCCTCCTCAGTGGTTACCAAAATCCACAGATGCTCAAGTTCTTTATATATAGTGCAAAATATTTGCACCAATCTAGGCACATTCTTCTATATACTTTAAATCATCTCTACATTTCTTACAATCCATAATACATTGCAAATGCTTTGTAAATAGTTATTATGCTATATGGTTAGGGAATAATAACAATTCTTAGAAGTCCATATATGTTCAATACATATTCTAGCTTTTTCCAGAATATTTTTGATCCATTGCTCTTGAATGTAAGGATGCAGAACCCAAGGATAAAGACAGCCACCTGTACTGTAATTAAAGGACAAAACTAAACCAAATAACCCACAAGATAGTAAAGTACATTCATGGCTTAATACAGCAGTAAAGGATAAAACTAGGTTTGTTTTTTTTTTTAGAATAAGAAAGTTTCTGAAAGAAGAATTTTTTGTAGTAGTAAAATTCAAAGTGAGACTTAATGGATGAAAAATTGCTGAACAGAGGTGCTGAGCTGCACTCAAGTCAGCCTGACTAAACAGAGAACTATGTTTCTCACATTTCCTTCCCTACCACCAGATCAGAACTGTGACCTGAGATTTGAAAGGCTAAATGAAGCAATAGTCATCATTCATTGAAGGTTTTCATGGACAAATGCAGAGATAGATACTGATGTGGCTGGCGTGTTTCACCTTCTCTTTGTTGTTTAATCCGTCTAGCTACCCTTCCTAACTGCTATACCTGTTGACTGGTGGTAGCCATAAGCCACCACCATGTGCTACCCATACATCCAGCCAGGCCATAGCTACACAAAAGCAACAGCTTCACATAACCCTCTATACAAGCTCCCTCTTAGTGGGACTAACTTGGCAGCTGGATATGCTTGACTTCCCAGATTGTTCGTAACTCCTTCTCTGATCTCCATTGCTTTATTCCAGATCCTAATCACCACAACACTTTCTAAATATGTCACAATTCTTACAATAAATCTCATATCCTATAACACCCAGTGGCTCTGCTACTCTCATAGAATGCTGACATCATGCCGGGTCAAGAGTACACGAACAACGATTCTAGACAGAAAGAACAATGTTCACACAGCCGCATGTAGACGATCCTGATGTATTTGAGGTACTTAAATAGGACCGGTG
Source organism: Erethizon dorsatum (assembly GCA_028451465.1). Lineage (NCBI taxonomy): Eukaryota > Metazoa > Chordata > Mammalia > Rodentia > Erethizontidae > Erethizon > Erethizon dorsatum. The sequence goes on along the minus strand of CM051828.1, from coordinate 10,279,198 downwards.
TTTTAAGACTGTCATATATGAGTGAGCGGCATGGGTAAACAGAAGATAAAATTTCTTAGGCCTTAAATCCATACTTAAGATTCTGCTTTATATCCTAAGGCCAATAAGTTTTTGAAGCAGAAGAGTGATATTCAATATCTTTTAAGTTAAAAATTACTATTCTTTGGCCAGTGAGATGGCTCAGCAGCATAAGTGCCTGCCTGGCAAGCGCGAGGTCCTGAGTTCGACTCCCAGTACCCACATATGAAAAAAGGGCCGGTGATGTAGCTCAGTGGCACGGGTGCCTGCTGGCGCACGAGGTCCTGAGTTCAACCCCCGGTACCCACAAAAAAAAAAGTACTATTCTTGATGTGGAATGGAGAATAGACTACAGCAAAGGACAAAAGGAAACAGGTGTCTACATGAGGATGTTTGTGCTACAGCAAAGGTAGAGGAGGTGGAGAAAAGTCAATAAATCATATCTGCAGGTATACTAGCCAAATTAGATAATTTAATTATTGCAGCTGTAAATGGACACCTTAATTATAAAGTTTATAGTGTTCAAGCTTACTTTCACTAAAATTATAACCTGGACAGTTTTTAAAAAGAAAAATACTTGTGATTTTTCTGTGCACATTATATACAGTAAAACAGAGCCAGCAAGTTCTATTAAATAACAATAGACAATGCTAATATTAAATTATACAGCAGATGATCTCCAAAGATAGATCCCTAAATTCCATTCTACTCTGTATGCACAGGATACTCCTCAAATCAAGAGGTGGATAATTTCTTACCTTCTCTGGTATTTAAGGTGATCTTGTTACTTGCTTTGTTAACAGCATACAGCAGAAGTGAAGCATATCCCAGAAAAGCAGCTTTTATCCTCTTGAAAGCTGCCATGTAGGAAATCTAACTACCATGAGTTCAGCATGGTGAGAGGAACCTCAAATTAGCTAAATGAGGCAGCGAAGGCAAGAGAAATCCAGACAGACACACAGACACACAGACAGAGTGAGAAATGTTCTGCTCGCCCCTAGCAATGCCTGCTGAGGCTCCAGATTTGTGAGTGACAGAGCTGTCTTGGACATTCAGTTGCAGCAGAACAACCACATTGCTGAACTCAACCCAGATTCGGGATTGTAAGAAATGATAAATAGCTGTTCTTTTGTTATGAAATTTTGTTTTATTTTTTCCATAAAATAAAAAATTTTTAAAAATTAAAAATAATTTTGAAATTCTTATGTAAACTACAATTAAAATACAAATAAGACTATACTATGGCAGGGGGGTTGTTGTTATTTTAAGTCACTAAGTTTGGTGGTAGCTCTTTATTGACAAATAAAACTAGGAAAACGTGTTAATATAACTTACTTCACATAGCAACCCTATGAACAATTACTATTATTATTCTCATTGCACATTTAAGAAAAGTGAGGCACTGGGAAGTTAAGGCAGCAAATGGCAGAGGAAGACTGTGAATCAAGGCAGCCTGGCCTCAAAGTCTTTGCTCTTCCTCTCTACATGCAACTGATTCCAATAAAACATTCATGTGATTGGCCACAGCATTCAGAGATTATTGGCCATAACAGTCTCACAATTTCCTTCTCTGAATAGAGCCAGACTGGAATGATGTTCTAGGGTGTACCTGCCATTCACACTTTATTCTCTGTGAGTGTTGTCATGGGAACTATGCAACTTTCTGTTCTGCATGTGCTCAATGCAAAAATATCTGGCTAGGGGACCCACTGAAAATATAAACATAAAAATAAAATTTCAAGAAATGCATTGAGCCGGTGAGGTAGCTCAGTGGCATAAGCACCTGCCTGGCAAGTGCAAGGTCCTGAGTTCGACTCCTGGTACCCACATATGAAAAAGGGCCGGTGATATTGCTCAGCGGCATGGGCACCTGCTGGCATGTGAGGTCCTGATTTCGACCCCTGGTACCCACGAAAAAAAAGAAAAATAAAAAGAAATGCATTGCTCTAGATTCATCTGATGTTGGCCTTTTGGCTATGTCAATAAGGTTCTGTCAGGGCTCAGAAAGAGCGGGAAGCAGGAATTTCTTTTCTGACCCATGTGGCTGCTAAAGTGAAATTCCACTTTCATCCCCTAAGGAAAACACTTAGGTTTTATGGCTTCAGGGGCTGTTTAATGGTGATACATATGATGCCCATGATTTATGCACAGGATGAAGTCTTTTCTTTTCTTTTTTTTTTTTTTTTTTTTTTTATTTTAAAGAGAAGAAAAAACAAAACAAATCAAAAGAAGAACAAATTTTTAAACAAACATAATAGGAGGGTAACAATGGTTAATACATTACGTATTACTACCTTTAAGTTAGTTATTCAGGACACCAGACATTAGCATTCAATTGTCCAAACATTATTGGCACAAACCTTACTCTTCAATGAACTAAGTAAAAATGGTAGTGTATCTATCTAACCATCTTATATATATATATATATATATACACAATTTTTTTCCCTTTCCCTTCTTTCTTTTCCCTATTCCAGTCTCTCTTTCCTTTTGACCAGTTTCTTTTTGATTCACCATGTCTATTGTACATTTTGGATCTTATTTACTCTTGCAGTTTCTCATACTAGAGAGATAATACGATGCTTACACATGTGCTTCTGGTTTATTTCACTTATGAGTATTTTCTCGAGTTGCATCCATTTACCTATAAAAGTCTCCAGTTTATCTTCTTTATGGCTGAATAGTACTCCATTGTATAAAAATACCACATCTTTCTTATCCATTCCTCAGTTGATGGGCATTTGGGTTGTTCCAAGATCTGGCTATTACAAATTGTGCTGCTATAAACACTGGTGCACATATATCGCTGTGGTACGATGTTTTTAATTCTTCTGGGAAGATGCCCAGAAGGGGAATAGCTGGGTCAAATGGGACCTCCAACCCTAGTTTTCTGAGGAATCTCCACACTGACTTCCACAGTGGCTGTACCAGTCGACACTCCCACCAACAGTGAAGAAGGGTTCCTTTTTCCCCACAGCCCCTCCAGCATTTGTTATTAGTTGATTTCTTAATAGTAGCCATTCTTTCTGGGGGTGAGATGGTATCTCAGTGTTGTTTTAATTTGCATCTCTCGAATGACTAGTGATGTTGCACATTTTTTTTGTATATTTATTTGCCATTAGTATTTCTTCATCTGAGAAATGTGTATTCATCTCAGATGCCCATTTTTGGAGTGGGTCTTTAAATTTGGGAGGTCTGATTTTTTTGAGTTCTTTATATGTTCTCGATAGTAATCCTTTGTCTGAGGAACAGCTGGCAAACATTTTTTCCCACATTGTGGGTTGTCTCTTCACTCTGTTGGTGGTTTCTCTTGCTGTGCAAAAGCTTTTTAATAAGATGAGATCCCAGTTATTGATTCTTTGGGATAGTTCCCGTGCGGTTGAGTTTTTATTCATAAAGTCTTTGCCTACACCAATGTCTCCAAGGGTTTTACCTATCCTACCTTCCAGCAGATTTAATGTTTCTGTTTTAATATTTAGATCTCTGATCCATTTTGAATTTAGTTTAGTGCATGGTGAAAGATATGGATCTAGTTTTAATCTTCGGCATGTGTAGAGCCAGTTTTTCCAGCACCATTTATTAAAGAGGCTATCTTTCTTCCAGCGAATGTGTTTGGCACCTTTGTCAAAGATAAGGTGGCTTAGTATGTCTGGGGTTGTTTCAGCATCTTCTAATCTGTTCCATTGATCTTCAGGTCTGTTTTTTTGCCAGTACCACACTGTTTTTATCACAGTAGCTTTATAGTATAATTTCAAGTCGGGGATAGTGATGCCCCCGGCCTTGCCTTTGTTGCCCAGAATTGCTTTGCTATTCTAGGTCTCTTCTGATTCCAAATGAATTTTAGGATTGTTTTCTCTAATTCTGTAAGATATGCTGTTGGAATTTTGATTGGAATTGCATTAAATCTGTATAACAATTTTGGAAGTATGGCCATTTTCACTATATTGGTTCTTCCTATCCAGGAGCAAGGGATATCTTTCCATTTTCTGATATCCTCTTCAATCTCCTTTTTCAGAGTACTGTAGTTTTCAGTATAGAGGTCTTTTACATCCTTCGTGAGGTTGATTCCTAGGTATTTCATTTTTTTGGATGTTATTGTGAAAGGTATTGTTTCCCTAATTTCTCTTTCAGTAAGTTTGTTATTTGTGTACAGGAAGGCTATTGACTTTTGAGTATTGACTTTGTATCCAGCTACACTACTGAATTTGCTTATTAAATCTAGCAGTTTTTTAGTGGAGTTTTTGGGGTCTTCTGTGTAGAGTATCATGTCATCTGCAAATAATGATAATTTAACTTCTTCCTTTCCAATCATTATTCCTTTTATTTCTTTCTCTTGTCTAATCGCTCTGGCTAAAGTTTCCAGAACTATGTTGAATAAGAGTGGGGACAGTGGACATCCTTGTCTTGTTCCTGATTTTAGAGGGAAGGCTTTCAGTTTTTGGCCATTTAGTATAATATTGGCTGTTGGTTTGTCATAGATAGCTTTTACCAGATTGAGATAAAGACCCTCTATTCCAATTTTCTGTAGGGTTTTTATCATGAAAAGGTGCTGGACTTTGTCAAAAGCTTTTTCTGCATCTATTGAGATGATCATGTGATTTTTGTCTTTGGTTCTGTTAATATGCTGTATTACATTTATTGATTTACGTATGTTGAACCATCCCTGCATCCCTGGGATGAATCCAACTTGGTCATGGTGTATAATCTTCTTGATGATTTGTTGGATTCTGTTTGCCAGTATCTTATTAAGGATTTTTGCATCTATGTTCATTAGGGAGATTGGCCTGTAGTTCTCTTTCTTAGTTGGGTCCTTCTCTGGTTTTGGTATCAGAGTAATGCTTGCTTCCAGGAATGAATTTGGGAGTATTGCTTCCCTTTCAATTTCATTGAAAAGTTTGAGAAGTAGGGGCGTTAGGTCTTCTCTAAATTTCTTGTAGAATTCGGCAGTGAATCCATCAGGGCCTGGGCTTTTCTTTGTTGGGAGGTTTTTAATTACATCTTCAATTTCATTGGCTGATATTGGTTTATTTAGGATTTTTAAATCTTCTTGATTCAGCTTTGGTAATTCATACGAATCTAGGAATCTGTCCATTTCTTCTGCATTTTCCATCTTAGTAGAATATAAATTTTCAAAATAGGTATAGATGATCTTCTGGATTTCTGCAGGGTCTGTCGTGATATCACCCTTTTCATTTTCAATTGCATGGATTTGAGTCTTTTCTTTTCTTTTTTTAATAAGGTTGGATAAGGGTTTGTCAATCTTATTTATTCTTTCAAAGAACCAACTTTTTGCTTCATTGATTCTTTGTATTGTTTTTTTATTCTCCAATACGTTAATTTCTGCTCTGATCTTTATAATTTCCTCCCTTGTACGGGCTTTTGGCTTAACCTGCTCTTCTTTTTCTAGAAGCTCGAGGTTCACCCTTAAGTTGTTTATTTGCGCTTGCTCTATTTTCCTGATATAAGTGTTTAATGCTATAAATTTCCCTCTTAGGACTGCTTTCATTGTATCCCATAAGTTCCGGTATGTTGTACTGTCATTATCATTCAGTTGTAGAAAGTGACTAATTTCTTCTTTAATTTCATCTGTGACCCATTGGTTGTTCAGGAGGATGCTGTTTAATTTCCATGTGTTTAGGGAGTTTTTGTGGGATCTTTTGCCATTGATTTCCAATTTCATTGCACTATGGTCTGATAATATGCATGGGATAATTTCAATTCCTTTGCATTTACTTAAGCAGGTTTTATGAGCTAGTATGTGGTCTATTTTGGAGAACGTCCCATGTGCAGCTGAGAAAAATGTGTATTCTGATGTTGTGGGATGGAACACTCTGTAGACATCTACTAAGTCCATTTGTTCATAAGTTTGGTTCAGTTCTACTATTTCATTATTGATTTTCTGTCCAGTTGATCTATCTTTTGTGACAGTGGAGTATTGAGATCTCCCAATATAATTGTATTAGTGCTTATTTGATTTTTCATGTCCTTTAGTACTTGTTTTATATAGCTGGGTGCATTGGTATTTGATGCATATATATTTATGATCGTTATCTCTTCCTCTTGGATTGTTCCCTTTACAAGGATGTAATGCCGTCTTTATCTCTCTGAATCCTTCTTGGCTTGAAGTTCACTTTGTCTGCAAAAAGAATAGCTACCCCTGCTTTTTTCTGGGTTCCTGTGGCATGGAGTATTGTTTTCCATCCTTTGACTTTCAGTCTATGAATTTCTTTCTGAATTAAATGTGTTTCTTGTATACAGCATATTGTTGGATCTTGCTTCTTGATCCATTTCGCCAGTCTGTGCCTTTTGATTGGTGAATTGAGACCGTTAACATTGATGGTTAAAACTGATATGTATTGACTTGTCATGATATTTTCCTGTTGTTGGTTCCCACTCTTTGTTTTTCCGCTTTCCGGCTATTTAATTATTTGCCCTGCCTGGTGGATTCCTTCTGTTGGGGTTCCTATCTCTTTCTAGAATGTCCTTCAGAACGTTTTGGAGTGCTGGTTTGGTGGTCATAAATTTTCTCAGATGTTCTTTGTCATGAAAGTATTTTATTTCTCCATCAATTTTGAAAGATAGTTTTGCAGGGTACATCAATCTGGGCTGAAAATTATTTTCCTTTAGAGCTTGCAATACATCATTCCAAGCTCTTCTTGAATTGAGGGTTTGTGCTGAAAAGTCAGCTGTGATTCTGATGGGTTTTCCTTCATAGGTGATTTGTCTCTTCTCCCTAACAGCTTTTAAGATTCTGCCCTTCTGTTGAATTTCTGGGATCTTGACTATAATATGTCTGGCTGAAGTTTTTTTTTGATCATGTCTAGTTGGTGTTCTAAAAGCTTCACTTATAGGGGTGTCAATTCCTTTTCTCTTCCAGGAAAGTTCTCCCTGATTATGTCTTTGAACAAGGTTTTTAATGTCGTTGATGCTATCTCCTGCTTTTTCATTTATTCCAATTATTCTTAAGTTGTTTATCTTTGAGTCATCTAGCAGCTGCTGAATTGATTTTTCATGGTCCCTTGCTATTTTTAAGAATTTTTCCATTTCATGATCACTAATTGCAAGCCTGTCTTCTATATCTGAGATCCTGTCCTCGCATTGGCTTATTCTGCTACAAATACTTTCAATGGAATTTTTTATCTCTTGGATATCTGCTTGAATCTGCCATATAGATTCCATTTCTTTCCTATGCTGAGCATTCATGGTTTCTATAGTTTTCTTAAGTTCATCTATTTTTTTTGTCTGTATCAGCTATAGTGTCCTTAAGCATGGTCTTCATTGTAGACATTATCTCTGCAGTTATCTGTGAGATTATTTATGTTTTAATTTTTTCAAGAACCTCATTCAGTTGCTTTGTTGTTACCACTTCAGATAGGCCAGGTGGGTGGCTTTCGGATTGTCCACCTCGTTGCTCCCTAGGTTTGCCTTTGGTGAATTGGATGTGTGTGGTTGCATCTTGTTTAGTGTCGTCTCATTTTTTCTTTCTTTAATTCCTGGGGTGATGTTTGCAAATACCTATAGTAGGTTACTTTATTGCTAGTGTTTAAGATCTTTAGAAGATGACTACTTCTCTGCAGTATCTTCCAAGTGGAGCTTGCTTTTAGGTTTTGAGCTTTCTGCCAGATCCTACCTCTTCAATTCGTTGGGTATGCGAAGTGCTACCTGTTTGGCCCAGTCCTTGATTCTTTGGTACTGTGCCACTGTATTTTCTGTGTCCCTTAGTCAATCTCAATCATGAAATATCAGGAAGGAAAGATGTTTAGAACAATTATTTCACATTTGGCTATAATGTTAACTAAAGCATCAAACACAGCCTAAAAAATGACAGACTGAGCTAACCAGTTATTTACCACTTTTAGCTGTATAGAGTTGCGGTTATATAACAAAATCTAAAACACACCAGAAAAAATTATATGCAGTATACAAGTCCTATGTATGTCAATTTGTCCTTGAGGAGTTTAAATTTAAGATGAGTTAAGGAGGAAATAGAGTATTGGGAGAAGAGGAAGGAATTAGATGTAAGGTTAGAGGACCAAGAGGGATCCCACTAAAATTGGGACACTAGTGCAGAGGACAGGTGGTAAAAAGAGAAGGAAGGGATAAAAGGAAGAACAGATCACAACCACAATCACAAAGAAGTTAGAGGCGCTGTTTACACTCATATAAAAAACCAGAGAGAATAATGAAGGAAAGAGCAAATACACATACAGAAACAAAAACAAAGATAAAAACAATAAAACAGACAGATCAAAAATAAAACCCACCAAAAAACAAAACAAAACAAAACAAAAACAAAAAAACCCTTCGCCAGAACAAAAAAACAAATCAGTGAGAAAAAAATAAAAATAAAAATAAAAAATATAAAAAGAATCATTTCCAGGTGTTGACTCTGTTGTAGGCAGGTACCTTGTGACAGAGTCCTGTTCTGTGCAGGTCCGTCCCAGTAAGCCAGGAGCGCCCTCTGGTGGGTGGTGAGCAGAGGCGCGTACTTTCAGGCAGAGACCAGTCTAGCTCGCCTCCGCTCTCGCCGCCCTTTCACGATCCCTGGGCCTGAGAGACTCAGCGTGCTGTCCCGAGCGCGGGTTCCCTGCACTGGTTCCCGCCGCTCTGGTTTTTCGCCACGCCCCCCACAATGGCGCCGGGCCAGTCGCTCTCTGGCGCGGGACAGGTGTGGCTGAGAGTCCAGTCTCGTTCGCCTGCTGACCTCAGCACACTTTCGTGGGCTCAATTGAGAGGCCCTGTGCTGCCCTGTCCGGAGCACAAGTTCCCAGAGCAGTTTCCGAGCCGCTCTGAGTTTCACCACACCCCCCACAATGGCGCCCGGCCGGTCGCTCTCTGGCGCGGGGCAGCTGTGGCTGAGAGACACTCACCGCCGGTCAGCGCCGTTCTCCACCGCTCCCCTGCCCCGCCGCTGTCTCAGGATCCTCCGTGGGGGCTCCCTGGGCGCCAGCTGCCACCGTGTGTCCGTAGAATTGAGCCTCCGCCGGCGCTCCAACTCCCGGGATATTAGAAGGTGCACGCGCGCGGTCTGCTCCTTCTTTCCTTCTTCGAAGTCTTTTCAAATTTAACTCAATCTCAAGTTATTCTTTCCACAAAAAGCATCAAGTGTATAAGACACCTTTTCACCATCACCAACTAGCAAGGAAATACACTGAGTAAGTTGAGACACAATTCATTCTATTTTCAACTTTTTTAAGGTAAAATTGTGTCCTCATTGTTGTTTATGCAGGCATTAAATATTTCTGTATTTTTCTTTAGATTTTCATGAATCTATATCATGTATATTTTACTTCCCAAAATATTTCAAAAATATGTGTCAATAGGAACCTTCCTCGTCTTCATTCATTTATTCTCGAGTACAAAGACATTTTGTCTGAAGTTAAAGTAGTAATGGATTAGGTCTTGACTAGGGTTCCTCTTCAAACCTTTAGTTGAAATCTAAAAACAAGTACTACTGTTGCTTTTGTTTTTAATAGCCATCATTTTTCCCTAACCTCTCCTGGGAAAGAATTTGAGAGGAACTGAGGTTTCCCTCCCACTTACTTTAGATCCAGTAATTTACTTCAGCACTGCTTTCACTTCTTAAAACTATCTGGGGGGTTAGTTTTATGTTATCCTAAAATGTTCACTACTGAAACAATGTATGGGTTTCTTACTTACTTACATTTTCCACATACAATGTTTAATAAATATTTATTAATATTTTCCAAAAAATTTTTTTAAATTTTGTTTTCTGTGATGATCCTTGTGAGTTTTTGTAGTAGGCAGCTATATCACTAGTATCAAGGCCTCTCTAGGAAAAGTCTGTTCTTCAGGGATGTCTTCTGCGTGTAGGTGGTTCTTAGTTTGTGTCTGTTCCAGGATCCTACCTTCCCAATTGATAGTGGGATATTGCTATCTGTTTGGCTCAGTCCCCAGTCCTTTGGTGTTAGGCTGTGGTGAGGTTATTACCCCAGAGCTCCCCAGAACTGTTACAGAAGGGAGAACAACTGATTACAACAGATATGACTTCCTAGCTTAAATAGTACAATTAGCAATAACAATAGCATCAAGCACAGTTTAGAAACTGACAAACTGTGGTAACTGCTGATTTTGTATTTTAGACCATAGGAGCAAAGTCTATAGCTATATAACAGAACCAATCATAAATTAGGACTTTGGATGCAAAGAGTTTCTCCTTGGTAGAGTGGTTTTACCCTATGGTGGGGAAATTTAGGCAGGATATTGTATAAAACAAAGATAACTGGAAAGGAGGTAGAAGCAAGGCTGGAGGACAAAGGATGATAACACAAGGTTTGGGAAACTAGAGAGGAGGGTAGAAAAGAAAGCATGAAGGAGTATTCGAGGGATTATCTGAACTTGGACTTTGGTTTTGGGGGATGGGATTAGTTTTCTGTGGCTGGAGATCTCCCCAGCCATTTAGAAAAGAGAGAAAGGGCTGGGGATGTAGCTCAGTGGCACAAGTGCCTGCCTGGCAAGCACAAGGTACTGAGTTCAAAAACCCAGTACCAAAAAAAGAAAAGAAAACAAAGAAAAAAAGTTGAGGAAAAAGAAAAGAAAAAGAGAAAAGAAAGTAAGATAAAAACAAAGATAAATCAACATAAAATAAAATTAATTTTTAAAAAAGAACCAAAGGAAAAAAAAAAAAAAAAAAAAGAGGGCCGCCCCATTCACTTGCTTCTATTCCGTGTGTCTTGGTCCCTAAGCACCACGCAGGTTCGCCTATCTTACCAGCTGTTGGTTCCTATTTCAGTCCTCTCAGCCTCGCCTGCCCACCGTGTGCGCCCTGGGCAGGGCCCTGCCGCGTCACCGGCGGCCTCCAGGGCCCCCCCGGCCCTCTGGATGGAGGCGGGGGTCGCCCAGTAGTTTCATCTTAGAGAAATCTCAGTGCATAAAAGAAAGAAGAAAAGCTAGATATACAAAGACTACAGGATTCCGAAGTTCTAGCTTGGTGAAAGCTGATTACTATGGGATCTGAATGCCCCGCGCATGCCTAACAAATACAGCATTCACAGCTCCATAACAGAGAGCAGGAGAGCTCAGCACAAAGAAACGTGAAAACGCAGAAGCCGGAAGTAGATAATGTGTTGTCATATCGGTGCATTTAGTTACTCAAAATAATCAAAACTTAGGTAAATGTTAACATTTGCTCTAGATTCTTAGGCTAATTAACAGATTAAATTTTGGGAAGAGATCTTAAAGATTTAGGTGTTGTATCTTACATTGATAACATTGTTTTTTTTGTTTTAAATACTTTTTGTTTTAAATACTATTTTTCCTACCTATTAAGTCATTATAGTTCCCAAATTGTACATCAAATGCCTAGGATGGTTCTTTGTTTGGGAGAGGTGTGTGTGTGTGCTAAAATTTGTTAGATAATGTATTTGGCAGTGTGTATTTGCTTATTCTCCCCTAGGAATTCTTCAGTTCTGAATGTTCTGATGCTAATTTTTTTCAGCAATTTTCTCTGAAACACTAAATAACTTAATTATACTTTAGTGACTTCTCTTAAAAAATCATTACATTAGTTATTTACTTGAATAAGAAAAATATCAACCTACATCATACTGTTAGCCCCAGAAATTATTCTGAGATTATTTTCAAGCAATCTGACAGATACAAACCAAATCTGTTTCTAGTCCAAATAGTTCGGATACATCCAGAACATTTAACCCTTCAGAGAAAATGAGTTCTGACTTAGTCAACTGGTAAGTGTGAAATAATTTCTTAAATGCTTCATTCCAAGAATGCCGCTTGTATACTTAAAGCAGTAGACCAATCAAGTGTATTTAATATGTTATTGAGAGTAATACATGACAAATGTAACTATCAAATAAAATTCCTTATCCATAACATTTTATTTGTATTTAAATTAGACATATTCCCATTGATGCCTATGTATTTTTTCTATTGTTTTGTTTTTACCCATAAAAGAATCACATTTGGATGCACCTTTAGTTGCTATGAAATTTAATTCTAAACATCTGTAGATATTATAGCCATCATTTAGTTAATTAAAGAAGCCTTTCTGCTATGTGCCATCTCACAAATCTCCAGTGCTAAGAATTTCCAAATAGAAGATCAAAATTCAGGTAAGATGTTTAGTTTCTTTCAGGCCAAAAATTATATTATTATTCTCATGCTATCCTACATCTCTTTTTTTAGGTAGGAACTTTTAATATCACTAATTACATATTCATAGTGGTTTCAGGTTTTCTTTTTTTTTAAAAATTTATGTGTGATCTCTTTTCAGGAACTATTCACAATGCCAAAGAGTAATTAAACTTTAGATACTTATATGAACACATAAGGTTGGAAATTATTCTCCTAGTATTCGTGGAATAGTTTCCCAGCAGGATTTCCTTATTATTCTGCAGTTAATGAAAAAGCAGTGCCATAAGATGAAGTAAAACTTAAAATGTGTATGTTGAAATAAGTTGCTGTTAGAAAAGTTCTGATAGTTCTTTGTGAAAAGCTAACTTCTAATTTGTACAGAAATCAGTAGAGTCCCAAGGCTGTGTGAAAATCCCCACAGTGCTTTCTGAGAGAAACTTAAGCATAGCAATTATTGAATTGTTTGTGGTTATGGTGTAGTTAACCTCCCCTTGATGTATCCTTAGGCATGGCTAGAAATTTGACAGAGCAAAGATTTTACTGTTTCTCGGCATTTCTTACCCAACATCTTTGCTTTGATACCTCTATGGTATGGGAACTACAGCTTTTCTTTTTTTAATAGTGGGAAAAAAGAATAATACTAAATACATCCAATAACCACTTTCATGTAAGTACCACTTAATCAGAATAGCACGAAACAAGAGTAGCAACCAATGACAAGGGATCCTTTCTATAAACGGTGGAATATCAGTCTTGGCATAGGTTCAGGGTCAGAGAGGTGTTTGGAAACTCCAAAATTTCAGTCTCAATTCAATATGTCTTTACCTGTAAGTGCATTCCTGATCAAAGTTTTAAAATCAAAGAGAACTGACGACAAGATAAGGCTTGGGGAGATCATTTTAAGGCAAAACATGTTCATTGTAGAAGAAAAAGAAACATGTTTTGTTTTTAAGGGAAAGTCACAGTTAATAATTTGTAGACGATTACCACATTTTTCTCCTATATAACAAAGTAGATAATGGTGCTTATTTATTTATTTGCTTATTCATTCCAGGATTAGAATCATAAAACAACTGATTTCTTGCTAGACATTTAATAATAAAATTTCCTATGCCAATTAATACATTCCTACAATATCATTTTAATAGACCTATAATATTCTATAATATGTTGAACATTATTGGTTCATCTTTTTACTCATTTGAACAATGTGTTTTTGTATAACTTTGCATCTAAATCCTTGTATATATTCTTAATTATTTCTTTAGAGTAAATTCCTAGAAATGAAATTATTGATTCCAGTGGGCAAGGATTTCTTTTCCTAATTAATAGATCAATCATTAAAAATATTACCTCCTCAGACCAATGCCCTCGTTTTTAGTCTTGCTAGTGATTTTTCATTACTTCCGTGTCTTAATTAGAGGTGCATAAGAATTTTTAAGATTTAGTTGCTCCTTAGAAAGAGCAACATTAAACGCCTTTTAAGTTACCCAAAATCTAGTTCGAGCAAGTCAGAAAACATCACAAATAGTTCCAGCAATTAAATATGGCACATTGATACGTAAGCAGTGGTAGGTTCACATTATGAAGAGCTTTGAAATAAATCGCAATTACACGGTGCTGTAAATGTATCCACTAAGTGTAGGAGCTCAATTAGGCATCTAATTATATGGGAAAATGCAATCATATCCTAGGTAGAAGCCTAAGCCACAAAACCTGTTCCTACTTGAGCCATTTTGCTCCACAAACCCTGGGGCTCTTCAGTGGTTTTATTGCTCTTAGGATTTTCCAGAAATTTGCCTATTTTTACTTCACACCTCTCTCCTCAATGGCAATCCATCTGATCTCCTCTGACATATTATCTTCATCAGATTCATTTTATAGATGTTCTTTACTTCTTTTAGACCACATGTGCACATGAGTTACTTATTCAATTTGTATTAATCAAACCCTGCCAAAAACATCATTTGAAGTTTTACGCCTATGAGAGGAGCGGCGGCGAATTCCTGATATCAAGGAATTCATCCTTCAAATGGTCACAACGCAACCATATTTCCTCTGCTTAACTTGTAACCGCAGAATCTAAACTCTAACAGCTTTGTGCAAGTATAAAAGACATAGAAAACATAGGAACATATGTTTGCCACTTTATTTGTAACCAAGGTGGAAAGCTATAAAATGGGAGACATTGTGTTTTAATTTGGGGAGGAGATATAGAAGCATCATGCTCACAGGCAGACAGCGTATGTAGAGGTGTAATACTTATGATCACATAATTCCAAGCTATCTACAGCAGTCGCATAACCTGCTGAAGCCCATGCAATTTTTTTGTTTACTGTTGTTGGAAAGAGAGTGATGGAAAGAGGACTAAGATCATTTACACATAAAATCTATCTACTGTATTCCTCCTCTTTTTTCATTGTGATATCAGAAGGGCACAGCCAGTATCAAAGACTCAACCCAGGCATGTCCCCCTCAAAATCTGGAAACACATGACAAACTCTTTCAGCCACCCAAACTCATTGTTGTCCATTTAATTTTTATCAAAGTGCAAAAGTGAAGTTACAGAAGAACGTTACTTTCTACATGACAATAAAACTTTTGAAGCATCCAGGCAGTGTGATTTTTTAATTCTAGTATTGTTTGATGGTCTTTCCAATAAAATTGGAATATCCATTTCTTCAGACTAAGGGTGGAAGCCAAATAAAAGCGCTCCAAAAATCAAACTGATGTTGGTACATAAGACTTCCAAAATGGCTCTGAAAAGCTATTACACTATCATAGTCTAATATAAAGTGTTTTTGATATATAAGAACCAGAGATGAGAGAGGTTTTAAATTTCAATTAAGTTTGGTTTAGAAAACATAGTTTTTCTATAAAGTATAGTGGAAAGAGGATCAGAAAATAATTTAGGAGTAATTTATGCCAAAGAGAAAGGAAAAAAATCTTTTCCTACATTTTTTTTTTCCTTTTTGGAAAGCTACAGAGGAAAAAAAGATATTGAGCTGTAGGAGTAGGTCTCAGAAATAGAAGCCAATTGAAGAAAAACTGTGATGGGTTCAGAATTACAAAAGAAAATGCCAGTAGCCATCACCTAAGTAGTTTGAGAATACAAGGATAATGGGGCATTTTGCTCTATTTTTCAGTAGAACATTGGGAAGAAATAGAAACTAGTAGCAGAGAGCTGAGTTCAAATAACCAGACTCTGGAGAGAGAGTAATGGCAAGGGAACCAAAACTCTGTGTTCCACATAGGCACAGAAGGTTTAGGGTCAGTGAAAACTGAAGGGAGGAAGGAGCCTGCTGTGACAACCGCCTAGGCTTAATTGTGACAAGGGATCAACCCAGCCATAGATAGTTCAACAGCAGAGGCAGCTGGGAAAGAGGCCCCTACAGACCCAGCCAACTAATACCTCAAAGAGAGCTCACTGGCAGCTAGGGAGGCAGCCAACATCTTATCCTCAAAAGAATTTGTGTTTAAAAGCTGTTTGTATTCTTGCTCATTTTTAAATTGTCATCTATAATTTTCTTTCTTAGGTTTATTTTAAAAATTCAATATGTATAGTGCACTAGAAATTACACATTTTCTTTTAAAAGTATCCAGTGAAATCTAAATACCATATAGATTTGCCATCATACATCTTTTTAAAAAATATATGAACTAGGTAGTTCTTCTTCTATCAGACAAAAATGTTAGAGTAGAACATTCTTGAAACTACATTTTTATTTAATTTCACTATAGAATTTAATGTGGTATAATGAAATGATGCTTGAAAAAGTATCCTATTAACTTATATACTTCACTGTAACCAAAATATAAATATAAATTTCACTTTACTTTGGACTTATTGAAATCATAAATCTCCAAGTTTAAAAAAATAGAAAAAATGTTATCAATAGAAATTTAGTTGAATTAGTATATAACCATATAATAGAATATTAATTAGCTCAGTACACTATCTCTATACACTAAAATACTATCCTTAGATAAGTGAAAAACAAGATATAGAGTAATACTTTAAAAAGGAGCATAAAATAAAAATTTGCATATGTATTTGATTGCAAAAGCAGAAAAATAAAATAATTAACTCTAAAATATTATTAAATAAATACGGATAATAATCAAGTCTGGAGTTAGAGTTATATACTAGAAAAATGTGGTCAGAATGGGAGAAGAATGTCCACTAAATAATAATTTATATATCATGATTTTTGAACAATGTATTTTAATATGTGTGCACAAAATTACTACTAATACACCATGATAAAACACTGTAAATATTATAAATTTTCATAAATAATTAAAGAACTTAAGAGTCTATTTCAATAAAAACGCATCATTTAATGAGATGAATGGGGGTGATTTTTTTTCTCTGTTTGAATAAAATGTTGATTATCACTAGGATGTAGCAGAAATAATTCCATCTCTGCTTTATTGTTAGTTTATTTGCTGAGAAACTTCTATGAAATATGAATATATGGGAAAGGAAAGAGTTTTGCATGGCAATTTCATATAGTTTTTAAGTTTTGTCTCTTTTCAAGTTTTATATCAAAATCTATGACTATATCTTTATAAGATGATACCTAAATTATCTCTTCCTTACAATTAGATACAGATAGGTAGATAGATGATAAATGATATAGATAGATAGATAGATAGATAGACAGACAGACAGACAGACAGACAGACAGAGATGGACGAGGCAGACAGCCTGGCCAGGAGTTTTTAATCTACATGACTCACAAGGGAGCGAGTATCTCTTACCAAAGTTCAGTGTGTGCAGCTTTTACTAAATTTCCATACAGAAGCAACACATTCTTTGACAGTAGTCAAGGACTGGACTAGCTGGAGCTTTGAATCAATAAAAAATCATCACTCCCACTGCCGCACCATGGGCTTTCTTAATTCAGAGCTTCCTGTTACAGATCAAAGTACTTTGCTTCTTCTGTCACTCTTCATCCATACACACATCTAAGAGAAAATCTAGGAAACTGCCACAGGTAAGGTTGCTTTGGGTAAAGGAAGTTTCATGGACCTCAGGCAAACTATCCACTTGAATCAGGCCCTGTACATCCACACATAACACCAAAGTAATATTCCACATGATGTGGCTTAGCTTTGTAGAGCAGGAGAAAGAGCAGCTGTGAAAGGAGAGGCAGGATACCAACTGCAGTACAATCCTCAGGTGGCTTTCAGAAAAAAAAATACGGCAGATGAATCCCTAGAAATGGATTCTTTTGAAACTTCCCCTTAAAGCCTTCCTTTTGCACATTCTTCAAGTGCCGTGAATGGCGCATACTTGGGGACACATCCTCAGTTTACTGTCCACTGCCCCAGAGAACAGCCGGAGACCCTGAGAGACTGGAAACTTCTTTGCCTTGCAGAGAAAGGGAAGGAAGAGGAGGTAAACACCTGAGTACCTATTCAAAGTCCGCTAATCTGCTCTATAATGAACAACATCAAGTTTTGCTTTTCTGGCAGTAGAGGTGGATTGTGGACACATGAGCAGCATGAGTCAGGCTTTATTTCTTTACATTCAAGTCATAGGGATTAATAAAAAATCATCACCATTGTGGTACATGCCAAAAATGGACATGGGGAAGAATTTTACTCAGGAAAATGAGTCCCAGAAGACAGAGATCTCCAAGGTGATTCTACTATGTATAATCTATGAAACAGAGTAGAGGAAGCAGTATTTCAATGATTTAAATGGCAGTTTCTTTAGATTTCAACTATTTAAATGGCAGTTTCTTTTCTTTTAATTTTCCAAAGAAAATACGGCACCATCCTTTCCCAAAAATTTCCATAAAAAAAAAGAGAGGTTATTACCGACCCATGAGTTCAGTGTCTGTATCTTCACCTATCTGACCTCCTTACCCTTAGCTCTGCCTCTGGGCCTCTCTCATGGAGTCTTTGGGGTCCATGGGGCACAATTTGTAAAACATCAGGCTACACTGATTTTGTTACAGACTGTGAGTGCAGTGACAGCACCACTGAGAACACAGCTGAAACCTCACACACACAAAAAATTTTTTTTTGATGGTACTAGGGATTGAACTTAGGGAACCTGCACTAAGCTTCATTCCCAGTCTTTTTTATACTTTTTTTTTAGACAGATTCTCGCTAAATTGCTAAGTTGTCCAGGCTGGTCTCACACTCACAGTTCTGCTGCCTCAGCCTCCAGGAGTGCAGGGATTATAGGCTTGCAACACCACTCCCAGCTAAAATAACTAAGTTTTCTGATGAAACCAACTCAACACTAAAAGAGCTAGTGAATCAGGTAGTCTGGGTTGGGTATTTATGAGTTATATAAAAAACTTCAATAATAAAAAAAAAGTAGATCGTTACTAAATCTCCCAGGATCTCAAGCTCTGATGGTCATAATTAGTAGCACAGTTGTGGACTTATGGTAGATATTTGGTGAATATTCCTTGATTGATTGTTATATATATGCATTACACTTGGGTAAACATGAATTCATTTACATTTGAACTCAATAACTTAAAAATTAACCCACTCTCACATTTAATATCTGTATTTACTCAACTCTGGGCTGCAAACAACTAATTAGAGACGATATGGTTGTGCTTGAGTTTTGGCAAACACTAATCTATGAATTCTCATACAACTGACTGCCTAATTCATCTACATCGAAACTACATGTTGGCAAAGCATATGCAAATTAAGTAATATAATTTGGTTGAAGAAAATCAGAAAAATGGACCTTCCCAATTATTACTTATGGAGTCAAAATTTAGCTTAGAGAAATGGTTTTATTGATGCTTTCATTTATACTGAGCTTTGTTTATATTATAAATACTAAAGAAACAGTGTTTTCCCCCAGGGGTATTCACAGGTATAGCATTAGCCAAGAAAACATGTCACTACTTGTGGTAATGTGTTCGATGTTTTTCAAAGTAATACAGGCAAAAACATTTCTGTTAAAAATAAATTTGAATTCTGATGTCCATGCAAATACCATTTTGCATTCATAAATTATTTACTGACAATATTCTCTGTGAAGTGATTTATAAGAATTCAGATTGTGTTTCAAAAGAAATATAATCCATAGATGTTTAATAAATTAAATTTTTCACTTTTCATCTCTATGCACTAGAATTAAAATTAGGTTGTATCATTATATTCTCTAATCTTAATAAAATGGGATTAGATGTAATAATACATTTCATCATATTGAGTTATGTATAATTTACAAAATAATGGAATAAAGATTTGGTTTGGGGAGGTCTGTTTTATTTTTCTTTTTTTGCTTTTTTAAAAAATAGATCACATGTAATAAATGTAATCAAATCTATACAAGTCATCCCTCAAAATCCTGTCTGTAGCAAACCGTATTCTAGTGTAAAATTATAAAAACTAAATAGATGGAGTGGGATGTAGTGGTGCATGCCTATAATATAATGCCTGTAACTTTGGGAGGCTGAGGCAGGAGGATCACAAGGTGGAGCCCAGCCTGGGCAACTAAGCAATTTAACTACACCCGATCTCAAAATTAAAAAAAAAAAAAATTATTTTAAAGGACAGGGATGTAGCTCAGTAAAAATGTCCTGGAATTATTCTTAGTACTGAAAAAAAAATAGATGATACAGGTGATAGACCTATAGATAGTCTATCAGGAAGATTATAGATATAAAACAGGTGGTTGGGTAGAAGAGTTAAATTGATAGAGGCACAGCGTCAGAAGTTACTTGTTAACTATTTATAATAATCCACTTCCTCATATCCTCCCCTCAAACTCCACATCCCTAAAATTGTTTTATTCATCTGAAAACATTGGGAGACAATAAAAAATAAGGGATACAAATACAGGTTTGAACTATGTAGATTTCCTTCTGAACAAAATTGCCCCAGGAAAATCAGCTTAGATTATTTTAAAGGGCAGGAAATAGAAGTGAAATTCATAGAGCATCAGAAAAACAAAAACCAGAACTTACTTTTGATAAGCTAGAATGGGTGATTTGATAAAGCAGCAGGCATTGTTTATTATCATTCCAATATTGAGTCTACATTTATTTACTTGATTCTGTTCATCTCGATAACCCCATTAACAATAAAAACTAAATGGTACGTCCTCTTTGAATCTAGGAAAGTTCAAGTCCTGATCCCTGAGATGGTGGTGAGAGAGGATAGGTAAGCAGAGAGGAGCACCTAGAAAGGGGACAGAGCAAAGGCAGACACTCAACTAAGATGTCCCTTTGCCTGCGATCTCATTGTTCCTTCCATCTTGAATGAAGTGGGAGAGTAGATGCTGGGACACAGCAGCCATTTTGTCAACACAAAGTCATGAGCACAAAGATGAAGGCCACATGATAAGACTGGCTAATGCCTATTAAAAACCAGTATTAAAAAAATCACATCTGTTTATAAGAAAAGAGAAATCTACTAAGAAATTACTCAAGGATTATATGTGTACTCTCCCTCCACTGCTCAAAATGATAACAGCTCAGAGAAACTTCTTCGAGAGACTAAGAGTGAACACATTTTAGGCTAAATCCCATGTGAAATGCAGTATGATCTGAGATCACAGAGTCAAAAAGATTTCGCCAGAAATAACTTATTTTCTCTGGAACTGAAAATTTTAATTGTGTAGGTAAGTTTGGTTACAGAAAACATAATCCACTTTTGCTTATTTGAGTAACAAAAAGCTTTATTACAGCATTAAACAGCTTAGAGAATTGTTAGGATGGCTAAAGAAAGAGAATTTAAATTGAGCTTTCAGGATAGACTTCAGAACTCCCTCACAAATGCGAACCTCTTAGAGAGTCATTGTTTCTTCAATGATCAGGAAGCTGCAGACCCAAAACCTCAATGTCACTGTCATGGTCAACAGTCATTCATGGTCAGAAAGATGTCATTGTTGCTGCCAGCTTCAGAAAAGAGCCAGGGCTAACACGACCTCTAGCAAGATGCATGGACCGCACTATGTCAGTAGAGGAAGTCACAGGTAGAAAAACACACTGAGCAGGAACAAGGGCCAGTCTGCCATGTCCACTGGAGCAAAGCTCCAGTGACCACGGCAGCTAGAACCGGGGGTCCCCAACACCAGTACCGGTCAGTGGCCTGTCGGGAAAAGGACTGCACCACAGGAGGTGAGCAGCAGAATGACCGAAGCTTCATCTGGATCTGCAGCCATCCCCATCGTCCACGTTACCACCTGAACTCTCCTTCCTGGTAGGTTGGTCGTGCATGAGAGGCAGCAGATTCTCAGAGGAGCTCAAAACCTACTGGGAACCGCTCATGCGAGGGATCTGGGTAGGGCATTCCCTACACAAATCTAATGTAATAATAATAGAAATAAAGTGCACAATGTAATAATAATAAAAGTAAAGTACACAGTAAATGTAATGTGCTTGAAAAATCCCAGATCTTCCCCACCGCAACACTTTTCTAAGTGTTCAACTGTGTTTGCTACTGTGTGATGTGTTTTTGAGGGGAAAGTGTTGACTCTAAGCAAGTCTCATTGAAGGAGGGAGGGCTGTGTGTAGCTCAAGGTACTGATGACTTGTGTGGCATCCCCTCAGCCTCAAATTTCAAGTGCGGCTGCTAGGGGTGAGTTCGTGTGGGCTCAGGCTCCCTGGACCTGTAAGCTTCCCGCCTCAGGTAGGTGCTGCCCCACTCGAACCCAGGACCTTCTCCAAAGCCACAGGAGCCCATGGAGCTGCCTTATGTGGGAGCAGCCAATCATCCCAGGGCAAATCCTCTACTGAGAAGGGGAAGGAGCTAGTGGAGAACCAGCTGGGGCTCCTCAAATCATCTGTGATAGAGAGCCAGTTTCCTTCCTCCCTATATTCTTTCTTTCCCCTCAAGTTTCTATCCACAAGAGACCGATACGTTCACTTTTGTAAAATCACATATGGAAGGCTTGCAGCAATGTCAAATTGCTCTACAGGATTCTACAGGCTGCCCTGGCTTTCTGAATTTGAGATTCTTCATCATGGACTGGTAACAGACATTCCAGGAACGGACACCAGTCTGCAGCCTGTACAGCGAGAAGCACTGCTTTGGCCTTCATCCTTCGGGATGGCAGCTCTAGAAGTCATTCCCAGCACTCCTGCAGCTACTCTGGCTGAGTCACACTCTGCTCCCATTCCAGGGACCTTCATAATCCACTTTTTATGTTGGATTTTCATCATTACCTTCGTATTCTTCCCTCCTGTTTCTTCTGTCACCTCCCAAATCAATGGCCTGTTCAAAGCCCTCACCTCACACTCCACTTCCTTTGAACCCAAATAAAGAAAAGACGGCTACTTCTAGGATTAGGAGACTAGTGATGGGCAAAAGACCATGTCTTAGAGAAGACCAAGTCTTTTCCTTTTGTTGTTTCTTTTTCTTCTCTATTTTCATATGAAGCAGTGTGAGTAAAAATCTGGTTAGATGCATGTACTATAGGGACATGAATAATCTTATTTAAATGTGTGAATCCTGTTAGGAATATTATACATTACTAACCTCTCTATGTATGTCTTAATTTTCTCATCTACAAAGTGAATCTAAGAGTATACTTGATATATCTTGCTAGATTAAAATAGAATCTAAGTAGTAAAGCGTCTGTTAAACTGCCCAGCAAAAATTAGATGTTACATAATTAGGAGTTTATTTATCATCATTTTCCCTTTCATTCATTACACTCGTCATACTGGGCTCCTCTGTTTCCCCAGTGCACTGAGTTCTGTTCTCATCCTGTAAGCCTGAAACATTCTGTACCTCCTAACACTCCGTGTCCTCCATTAATTCTATGTTAACGTATACTTATCCTAAAATGAGAATATTTGTGACATATTGACAACTGAATCTAGGTCCACCTAATGAATTCTAATTCTTCCTTCTACTTTTTATAGCACTACTGGAATTGCAATTTAATTTCAGTCGTATTTGCTAATTGTCAGCCTTGTTCCCCATCATGGCTAGAAGGGCTTGTTCAGTACTTCCTTCTGCTTAACATAATGCCATACAACAGATATACATAGCTATGCATAATACAAACGATGTTACCATAACATTCTCTATATATTTGATGCCACCTAATGCCTACAACAAAATATCAAGGTTTGCAGTAAGTTTACCTCAGTGTGATTTGTTATCAAAACAAAGAGGGATGTTTGACCCATACACATCAGCCATATTAAAAGCCTAAACAAAATATTGGAAGAAAGTAAGGCACAAGAAAGAGTTCTTCCTTCCACATTAAGCCTTGGAGAAGAGCTTGAAGGACCACTGACATGACTGATAAGTGCAAGCCTACTGTTTGCAGCACACGAGGGAAATCAAACTGCGAGGGGCTGTGGCTATCAAACTGGGCCGCAGGGAGAGTGAGGACAATCGCAACAGATTGTTTCTTGCAGGTCACAAGCAGGCCTACAAAAAGGTATCCAGAATGGAATTGCTTTTCCAGTCCCAGAGGACTTTCAGGGATGGCGATGTGACCCTAGCAAACAAGGTAGACCCCCTATGCATATGGCACGGTGCCCAATGAGTGGAGAGGAGTAATCCATATTGCAAAAAGTTTGAGTGAGCCTTCGAGAAGGGAATGTAGGCAGAAGTAATGATTTACGAGAGAATGAATCAAGTGAAAATCCTCCCATCTCTCACATCTCCTTCCTACTCTTGGCCACTTCTAGACTGGGAAAAACAAAACAAAAAAACAAACAGTGGCAGCCTAGTGGAGAGAGGGTGGAAGAGGAAAGACAAAAAGCTAAAATAGACCAAAAATAAAATCTCTTTCCAAAACACTACAGGTTCCATGCTGAAGCAGAACATAGCTAAGGAAACATTAATATCCTATTAAGCTCAGAGATATAATTTTACATGAGATTAAAAAGAATAGTTTCACAAGACTTTTTGTGACTGCAAATGGCAGGAGAATTCTTAGTATGTGAAAATGACTAGAACAGTCACAGATTCTTTGTAAAATTTCCTTCAAGGCATGAGAAAGTATAAACCCAAAAGAGGGGAACAGTCAAGGAGATGGAAGGAAAGTTATTTTCTATGAAGTTGCAATCTATAGAGACATAGTCTTTCCAAATAATGTTCACTTTTGAATGAATGAATGAACATAAATAGCCTATTTTCAATATTCACTTTAACAATTTATTGTTGAATAGAGGTAATGCACAGGATTTTAAACAGCAATTGGCTTTCCCTTTGTGCTTTACAATTATGTATAAAAATTAACTAAATGGATTATTTTTCCTATGTCATAAAAATAAAATAGACCTTTATATTTTGCTACATTAACAACACTGAAAATTTGCAAGGCATTAAAACGTATGCTTGTAAGCAAATTAACAACTTGGCTATCTAACTTTTGTCTAGTTTATTATCCATGGATACATTATATAGACCTAGAAAACTATTCCAGCCTTCATTAAAGTTTTAAACAATTATGAAATAGCAATAACCACCACACAGCTTAAATATTTTATGCAACATCTTTAATCACCTCTTTATAATTTACGGTATTGATTGTAAAATCATTACAGATGTCCATTAATAATTAACATATAATATTATCTTATTATAAATATATATTATAAATGCATTTAAATTCTTCGCTTGCAATGTGAATAATAGATTTTATTTTATGACTGCTGCACACATTACAATTTTATTGTAAACTTGTGTTTCATGCTTAGCTTTCCAGGCCAGATTATTGCTACCTCAATGATTTAAGATTGTGATAACTACCCTCCCAATCATAAGATAACTTATCTTTGGTATTTGTTAAGACTAATTTGCACATATCCTAGTTTCCCTTTCAGATATGTGCATGGCAGTGTTTCATTTTCCTGTTAAGCATAAGAGTAAGCAAAGTGATGTGACTTGCTTTGGCCAAAGAAACATGAGTGAAATTGAAATATAACATCTAAGTAAAAATTCTACAAGTCCCCTGCCGTTGGAGGCGTGTGTCAAGGTGCACCCTAACCCTAACAGCATAGCCATCCACATATGCCACGCACGATCAGTGAGAAGTAAATGTCCCTGTGTTCAGACACAGCAGCTGGGACATTGTTGATGCCTGCAGTGTAGCCTAGATCAGGAAGGGGCAAATATTTCATGTGAAGGGCCAGATAACAAGTATTTTTGGCTACATAGGTCAAAAGATCTCAGTAGAAATTACTCAAACTTGCCACTATATGTGAAAGCAGATATGGGGTGGAAGGGAGTACAGGAATAGACAGGACTATGTTCCAATAAAACTTCATTTACAAAACTGTCTGTGTTGATAAAATAGGTATTGTGTGTGAGGCCTTGGTTTATCAATTCCTGGTCTGGCCTATCTTGACTGATAGAGTCCCACAATGGAGTAGTAGAAAATACAGGAGGTGAAAATCAGATCCTATGTCTTGATTGAATACACTGATGTTATATATTTTAGAATTTAAACTAATCCTTTCAAAGCACAGTTGAGATTCTTTTTTTTTTTTTTGTGGGTACCGGGGGGTCGACCTCAGGACCTCATGTGCCAGCAGGTGCCCGTGCCTCTGAGCGATATCACTGGCCCCTTTTTCATATGTGGGTTCCAGGAGTCGAACTCGGGCCCTCGCGCTTGCCAGGCAGGCGCTTAAGCTGCTGAGCCATCTCACCGGCCCAACATTTGAGATTCTTTGTGGCTTTCATTTTCCATGTATTTTCTAAATAGTATTATGACTATGTTTAAATGAAATAAAAAGTAAAACATGTTTCTACCATCTTGTGATGAAATACTCAAATATGTTTCCTTTCTCCTGGGTAAGGTCTAGGCAGCAGTGTTTTATATTCAACTATACAATTAAAGAAAAGTGACCTATTGCAACATGTCAGTCATTAAATATGATTGGATAGAGTGACAAATACTAATTTGCTTAAGCAGAATTAGCAAAATACGTTCTCAGTTTAACAGGAAATCTTTTCTTTAATACTCAGTTGGCCGGGCATATGGCTCAGCAGCACGGCGCCTGTCTGGTAAGTGTGAGGTCCTGAGTTAGATTCCCGGTTCCCCCCACAAAAAAACAGTGGTGTTACATAAATGAAGAAATGGCTAAAGATGTCAAGGATATGTTCATCATATTTATTTACATACCACTGAGTCCTATAAAAATAAGAAATTTTTCTCCAGATGAAGATTTCTTTACATATCAGCTGCCAAATTAAATTTGGAGGTCAATGCAATGTTAGGATCCCTACAGATGCGATTTGTATGCATTAATGCTTGAACACGTAAGCACACACATATTCAACCCATGTATGATATTCACACCCATATATGATACTCGCATCCATATATGTTGTTCACATACAAGTGCAGGTATTTAGAGTGAAACTTTAAAAGAAAGTTTAAAAGAAAAAATACTTCTAAAAGCATAATTTCTCTCCAAGGGAACTACTACATATCCTCTAAGTGATTTCACTCAATAAATAAAACCTAGAATTTTTGTCACTTACAATGATTTTTATCTTAATAAAATGTATTTATATCCGTAATTCTTTTTTCTGAATAACCTATCAATGGACATTTACAATAAATGAAGTAAAAAGTTTAAAATGTATATGAAGTACTACAGTGCTAATGTAATATGTATCTTCCTATTTCAATGGACATACTACTTTTTGGCTGTTAGCTATTACACCTATAAAGATATAATTATGTTTCATTCTACACAGTTCCATGATTGGATTTTTGATGAGAAACTATACAAATTTTTTTGGAATTATTTTTTTTTTATCTAAAACCCTTCTAGCCTTGGGATTATTAGCATAGAAAATTTTCATTCTTCTTACAGTGTTGATTAATTGTCTGGCCTATAAGAATACTCACTTAATTACAATTTTTCATTCATGTATTATTTTTTCAATTAGGTCAATTTATAGACTAAATGTTTCTCAAAGTTCTTAATTTTTGTCCTTGTAGGTGTGAGTAGTGGATAACAAAAGCAACTTAAAACATTAGGCTTCGGGGCCGGTGAGATGGCTCAGCGGCTTAAGCGCCTGCCGGGCAAGCGCGAGGGCCCGAGTTCGACTCCCGGATCCCACATACGAAAAAGGGGCCGGTGATATCGCTCAGCGGCACGGGCGCCTGCTAGCGCGTGAGGTCCTGAGGGCGACCCCCCGGTACCCACAAAAAAAAAAAAAAAAAAAAAAAAAAAAAAACATTAGGCTTCGATCCTTGGGAGTGTATGTGTGTGTGTGTGTGTGTGTGTGTGTGTGTGTGTGTATGTACACTTGTGCACTCATATGCACATAAATGTAAACCCTCTGAGCATGTAAAATATGCATTTTGTTTGATTGTTTACATTTGCCCTGAAAGAAATATTTGGATTTTAGCATTAAATCCATCAACATTGTGGGTTTTAATAGAAACGTTGCCCAGTCTTTCATGTGCAGTACTCCCCTAAATAAAGATGCCAAAATTCTTGGGTTTTACCATGTAGATACATTTATTCCATTCATTAGCAGAACATCATATAGCCCAAATTAACAAAATGCAAAAAATGTCATCCCAGCAGGAGCCCTGGAACATGAAACGGATTTCTATCGCGGGCGTTTTTTTGTGAGTGCTCGTTTGGCTTTTCCTCATACGCTGCAGTAGTTATAATTACGTGCCTAACTCTCTGGCCTAATCTTATGGTTTTCCTATATAGCAGGATAAAAAGACAAAAAATAAAGCTCTAGTGTGGATGGCTCTTGTTTAACTTTCTTTCGACATTTTCCCTATGGGCTTGATTTATTATTAAAATAAAGCTACCTATGGGGAGATCTTGAAATGCTACCTCTTCCTACATTTTAGAAAAATTTTGTTTCTGAAGAGGTGAAAAGTCCTCATTATTTTGATTTAGATAGCCATATATTTATTATAAGAGCTATTCTTTTTAAACAAAGCCTTATAGGTAGCAGAGCATATAAAACTATGTTATTAATATTAATATAGTATTATATAAATATAAAATATTAATTATAAATCACAAGTTCAAAGCCATAAAGTTTCTGTTAGACTTCTGCCGTACAAATAAGATGGTATCATGTACTTTCTCTTATTCTCCTTCCTAAAAGCTTCTCTTTATATTGTGTTATAAGGTATATTATAATGTGTTTACGCATATATAAGTGAAAGCTTAGGGCCTCCTTTTACTTCAGTAATGACAATTTAATAATGCTATTGTAGTAAATTTTTAGTTAATAGTTCAATGAATTCAATCAACTCTACCAGTTCAATCTCTATGGCTTCTCCTTCCTGGATTCTTTCATTCATCCATTGGCTGAAGGATTGTATTGTCAGTTCTTTTTAAAAAAGATACATGGAGGCTTTCTAATTCCTACACTTGAAATCATTTGTCTTTTGCTCTTTATGCCTGGGTGCAAAAAAAAATTGGAAAATTATTTGGTAAAACTTTTTTCCTCCCCTAAAAAAGTTATATAGGTTATTCTGATATCTTGTGCTATTGAGTACTGAACATTTGGATGACTTCTAAGTTTTTCCTATTGAGCTATTCTGGGTTTTTTTCCATATAATTCTTTCTTCTTTACTAAAATTAAATAACTTTACCACACTGTGTCCTGGCTTCCTTCATTCAGCAGATTCAACTACTCCTTCATTTCAAGAATATTTTCTCTAAGACGTTTTCTTTGTTATCTGTTCTATTTGTTCCATAGTCTTTTTTTAACCGATTATAGTTTCTAATTTATTTGCCATCTCAGTACCATCTTTATCATTATTTTTCTACCCTTTTAAATGTTTTTTTATGTGAATTTTCTTGCTAATCTGTAGTTGTGTTCATTTTACTACATCAAACAGTATTTTCTTTCTGCATTGGTTAGTGTTTCCTTTCTATTTCCTTCTTAAATTCTGCCACTAACTTTTCTTTGCATTTTAAAAAATATTTTTATTGTAGTTCCTTCACACTTGAACTCTTGCATCTCCTTGATCTGTTAAATTTAAAGTAAATTTCATCATCTACAATTTATTTGAGAACATGAAGTATTCTTTACAAGACTATATCTTCTGTTTCCTTGAATAAATCCTTTCATAGGATATATTCTTATTCCTTACGTGCCTCTTCTACCTTTTCCCTTATGTTCTTTGCTTCCTTTATTTTATTGCTTTGCAGTTGGGTAACATGCGGTACGTACTTCAATGTACACACTTCAAACAGCAGATAACAATGTACGCCTATTAGAAGGGCAAAGGGAAGAATGACCAAGTGCAGCAGTGCTGCACGGAGACTCACAACCACAGCAAGCCACCCCACCCACGGGACTGGAGAAGCAAAGAGAACACAGGGTCACATGGAGCCCAAAAATGTGCCTACCACTGAGACTGCTGGAGCAGGAGTTCTGCCACTTCTGAGAATGGAGGTCCCACCGCCCCTGCCAATAGAGCTACTACAAACACCTTTGTTGCATGAGTATCGGTTACCTGCAAAGTGACACTTGCCAGAACAAAAATAATATGAGGGAAATAACTTCTTTCCTCTTGCTTTTTAGCTCCTATCAGTATCTACTATTGGAAGATCCTAATGGAAACCCAACAGACAAGTGAGTCTGTGAAATGTAATTTATGGGTTTTCAGTCCTGGGAAATACAAGAGAGTGTGGAAGGGCCAAGTATGGTTGAGATCCAAAAGACCAAAATAGCAAATGCATAATCCTCATGCTTGTTGCCTTATGATTAATGCATATGTTTGAGCATAATGTGGCGAGAAGGCACAAGCGTGAGTTACAACTCTGATCCAAGATCTCGCAATTTTGTTTGAAAATCTTTTCACCAAGACTACTGTTTCTTTCTCTCCTCTTTTGCTTCTTTTTTCACTGAAGAGGTCAGTGTATCTCAATTGGAACCACTTAAGTCACAAACACTTTTTGTTGAAATTTGATGGTAACTTCCTCTCTCCCTCAATTCTCCATTTCCTTCTGCTAAAAGAATGTCAACGGGCAGGAAAAACTATTGCTCACCAAATATCTGTAACCCCCATTGTCCTTTCAGTGAGGGTGGAAGCTCTGCGGCTGTTACGGAGACCGGATCGTGAGCAGGAGTGCGATGCGTCACTTTCCCCAGGGGACTCACTCCAGACGGAAAAAATGGAACTGAAAAGAAGTTCTCTGAAGTGTATCAAACTTTAAACAAGGCAAATAAAAAGCTAATTCACTCATAATTCTGGGTTTTCCAGTGTTAATTGCCTGGACTATTCAGAAACTACAAAAATGACATGCCAGGTCCATGCATGTAACCTCTTCCAGGACCACTATTTTTCTATTTTGAGTTCCAACTGGGTTTTTGTTTTTTGTTTTTTTTTGTGGGTACCGGGGGGTCGACCTCAGGACTTTGCACGTCAGCAGGCGCCAGTGCCGCTGAGCGATATCACCGGCCCCTTTTTCGTATGTGGGTTCTGGGAGTCGAACTCAGGCCCTCGCACCTGCGGGGCAGGCGCTTACCTGGCTGAGCCATCTCACCGGCCCCCAACTGGGTTTTACAGGAATACTTTTCATGTATCTTTCAGGTCACTCATATTCTTAGATTTTATTTTTCTAATACATAGAGCCTTATGTAGATTTTTAAAGATAATCTTAGGAAAATAGTTTTCTTGTTGTAGGTTCAAGAAAAAAACCCTGTCCATTCCTAGAATCTCCCTTTACTCACATTCAAATTTAATGATACAGCGTTACCAACTACGCTCTTCATGCTGGGTTTTGGGATTTGAGCTACCTCCACGTGTTACTGAAGTTACCATTTTCTCCATTTTTGTCTTGTTTATTTTTAGAAAGATTTTTTAGTGAGTATAAAAGACAGTTTTCCCCCCACCATTTATAACTCTCTTCTGTAATTCAGTACTAAACGTGTATGATGCATAATGGGGCATATCTGCCTACACACCTTTCCTTGCTCTTTTCCTTCTACCCATCCCTGAAATAAATCCATACCCAAAATAGACCAAATAAACATGCAAATATCACTCAACCAAAAATCCTGGTGAAATCACGCATAAAAGAGGAGTTGGAAGTTATTTGAGCAAACGAATAAACAAAATACATTTAAGAAATTGGGTAAAATATGTTTTTGATATTTTTAAAATTTTTCCAATCTTAATGGCATTCAAATACATTAGGTTTCAAAAACTTTTTTGATATGATCACTGTTCAGAGGTCAGGACTCTTTTTCTTCCTTTTTTTTTTTTTTTCTTTTAATGTGAGTTCCAGCAGTCGAACTCGGGCCCTCGTGCTTGCCAGGCAGGCGCTTATGCCGCTGAGCTATCTCACCGGCCCCTCGAGTCACTTTCTTGCATGAACATTCATCCCACATCCTTTCAAAAATGTACAGAGAGAGAAGGAGAGGGTTCAGGTAAGAGTTGTTTGAACTACATTCTCCTCGAGATAAAGTGGGTCTATTTAATTGTGAAATTGCAAAAAAAAAAAAAAAAAATTACTGAAATGACAGCACATAAACTATGAACCAGATGATGAGAAAATAATCATTGAGAAAAGTAGAGAAATTCGCACACTGCCATCTCTGCAGGGGTGGGTAGAGCTGTCATGGGAAGCAGTTCATCCCTGATCACCGCAGTAAAGTAGCAATCTAGCCATACGCAAAGCACGAGATTGGAGACATGACTTGAGCCATCCTTGTAAGGTGCAGGCTATTGTTTTTAATACCTGAGATGTTTGTTTGGGAGTCAAATTCAGAGTTTCCCTCCAAAGCTTACATTATTTTTGTAGAGAATGAAAGAATTGTGGTTTTAGAACACGCTAAAATGCATATTCTCAAACGTGCATTTCCTAACAAAAGCATACTACTATTTGCTGAAGTAATTACTAGTTCAAGTTGGGTGGTCTCAAGCTTTTTATGTAAAAGTTCCAAGCAACTCTGATTCTGTACATCAAATAACATTTGGTGTGGGTATATACACACATATATGGATAACTAATTAACATTATATATGAAGCCACAATGGTGCACATTCCTTTATAATGAAAGGCACAATTCACTGTTTTAAAAAGGAACAAAAATAAACAAACGTAATAAAGACATTTATCCCCAAGTTTAACTTCTTTGTATAATTTGACTAAAGTCCAAGACTGCTTTTGTTTTGTCCCTAAATGCCCGTGGGCTTCTTGAATAAAGTTAATAATAGTTTTTGAAAATGTGGTTAAGTTCCTTTATGATAATAAGTAATGCAAGAAAGTATCAAATTGAGCTTGTGCCCTTATATTCATGAACAGATAAAGAAAGTATTTCTAAGTCTTCGGTGGTTTAATAAATTAGCTTCTAAAAATAACTAAGATGCATTCTAAATTAAATATATTAGCTTGATTGGGAAGAAGACTAGACAAGGGATGGTAAAATGAGTCATTTCCAAATATGTTATGAGACAATTTTCCTTCACATTCTTGTCTTTCAGATACTCCCTATTCAAACATCTGGAAGACAGTCCAGAAAATTCAACCCTAAGGTATTTCAACTTCTATCAATAGAATGTCTTTCTTGATTAGTTTTTGAATTGATTTCTACAACCCTAGAATTTATGAAAGCAGCAATATATAAAGCAAATCATTGAAATTTTGGATATATAAAAAATATATTTCCTGGGCCAGTTAGTTTTTCTCTGACCTGTTAACATCTGACACTATTCCACAAATACATAGACCATGCCTCTGTACAATGAACTGGTCTCCACTTACTGATTTACTTATTTAATGGAAGCCTATTGTCTTTCCTAGCAAATGTAATACAGTACATCAGAAAAATATTTGTTGAGTCTAGCAAAGCACTGACCCTCTCTAGACTTTGGCTACTTTGCAATAATGCATGCAATAGGGGAAAATGGATAGAATCACATACTTGTACCATTAGTGTTGAAAGGAAACTTAGAAATTTTGGGTTCAACCCATTCATTTTATATAAAAGGAAACTGAAACCTTAAAAAAAAAAAAAAAAGTGGCTTGCCAAAGTTTGCACTAGTACTTACAAACTGGACCAGGACCAGAGCTCAAGTTTTGGACTCCACATCCAATAATCCTTCTTCCAGCTGGTGAACATAGCAAGAAAAGGAATACAGTCACTTTTACAACCTTTGTTTTTATATAGTCACACAAAGATAGGTTTATAGCCTCTTCAGCATTTTAGAGAACAAACTTCCAAGATCAGAATTAATACTAGAGAGAGAAAAAAAAAAAAAAGACGTTATTTTTCAGTTTTGAAGACATCATTAATATCAATAAAGAATATATTTCCATCTAGTTACAATTCAGATTTCTGTATAACTCTTATTTAATCCTCAGACTCTTCAACTCATCGTGGCTTCCAAGGTTACAAATCGCAACAGAAATAAACAAAGTGCAACTGTTTAAATGTTTTTAAACTCTTTCATATGTATATAGACATGATACATTTCCATTTTTTGGCTTGAGCAACAGAGATATTATATATAGTTTATCAACTTCACTACGTTCACAAGGTATTCAGATGAATTGAGAATGTGGCATATATTCTATTAATATAAAAAATAAGGTTTCAACTTCGCAGTCTGTTGCTACATGTGTGGGGGCACAGCGGGCTTCACAGAGAATGGTAGTCTAATATTTACGACTATGATCTATATGTTCTACTTCCTCAACTTTGAATACAAAGTAAGGTCTTATTCCATGTAATATTTTATTTAAAAGGGCTGAAACACCATTCTCAATACTTGCTGATTCTTCCTATTGTTATCATTCCTGTGATGCTGCCAGCGGTCACCAGCAGATACTTATTGAATCCTGTCACTATGTAAAACAAAACAAAACAAAACAAAACAAAAAAGACCATCTGACCTATTCACCAGAGGTGCCCACATAGTACTCATGTTGATGTTGCTACCGCATGGCATTGCTGCTGCCATGGAGGGCTGTAGTAGTCTTCACGTCCTTGCCTACAGTCTGGGCACAATTATACAATAATTGCTGTTGCCATCTTTATCACCTCCTGGA
This sequence comes from Erethizon dorsatum, assembly GCA_028451465.1. NCBI lineage: Eukaryota > Metazoa > Chordata > Mammalia > Rodentia > Erethizontidae > Erethizon > Erethizon dorsatum. The sequence continues at coordinate 10,245,113 of CM051828.1, read as the reverse complement.
AGATGTAATGTCACCTGAACCTAATTCATCACCAAAACTAATAGCACTGTAAAGTTTTCTTCTAACGAAAAATAAAAGCCAAAACCACAAATTCATTGAGTGACTGAGGAACATGCCATGAAATTTCTCAGTGAGCATTCTTCAACAGAAATTTCTCAGTGAGCACTCTTTTTAGGTACAGGTGGCGGAGCTTCTTGTCCCAGAGCTAGATTCTTCCTAGAGTTGGATTCTTCCCCCAACTTGTAGACCAAAGCTGCTGATATAAGGGTCTTTTCTGTTTCCCTAAGACCTCTTCAAAGGTCAGCGTGCCTGGAGAATGTGGGCCCGGATTCCAAGCTCGTGACGTTCCTGCATGTAGCATTTCCTCGCAAAAGTTTGCCTTAGGATGAAATGCTCACCATCAGCCAGGGGCCTCCTTCCTCCCTCCCACACACACTTTTTTTTGTGTGTGTGTGTGGGTACTGGGGTTGACCTCAGTACCTCGCATGCCAGCAGGCACCTGTGCCTCTGAGCGATATCACCGACCCTTTTTTCATATGTGGGTACCGGGAGTCGAACTCAGGATCTCGTGCTTGCCAGGCAGGCGCTTATGCCACTGAGCCATCTCACCGGGCCTCCCACACACACTTATTCCTTATTCTTTCTTCCCTCTAGCCGACTCAAAGATGCTATTCCGTGCTTCCCCTTTTCCCCTTCTACCACATTTTCTCTCTTTTTTTCCTACTGGGTCATTCACAACAGTATGTAAATACCATATTTCAATTAATTTTTCATCTCTCTACCCTATTTCCTCCACCATTTATATATCAATTTGCCTGTTCTTCATGGCAAAAGTGTTGTGGATTCAAGAACTTTCCAAGCAAGTCTTCTCTATGGTGCTTTAAGTTCTACATTGTTCCGGAGTTATGTGTGGTTTCCATACTTAAAAGCAATTTTTGCTTTTTTTGAAAAAAAAGGAAAATATACGTCACCTAATGTATCAGGTTCTGGGCTATACAAACAACAAAAAATACTTCATCAGATAACTTATCCCATATGGACCTATAAAATTCATTTTTTGATAAACAGCAAGAGTTCACAAGTATGCTTAATGAGCTTATCTCTGGTGCATCCTTGGACATAAAGTGGGCAAAAGATGTTGGCATACCTGTCCTTACCACTACCCCATCAACCCCAAGCTGTGTTCTTTACTTTCTTTATTCATTGACACATTTTTATTGAGAACCCACTATGTGCTTGACTTTACAATGTCCCCTGAGAGTACAAAGATAGAGATAGCCCCAATCCTGAAAGATCTCATAGCCTAGACAAAAATAGACATGTAAATATGCATCACCAGTTACATACAAAGCATTCCACAAGTAAGGAGATGATATTTGCTAGATGGTGGGTTTCGACCAGTAGAAGTAGTAGAGAAGACAGCAGCATTGGCAAACACAAAGTAAATGTTGATCTGGACACAAAGCATGTAAGTTATTGTTTACTCTACTTGAAGTATAAAGCCTGGAAAAGGAACAACCAAATAAATTTGAAAAGAAAAATATGAACCATATCTTCACAGCTTTCTATACTATGCAAGTTTGAGTCTCATTCCATAGACCACTTATTCATAACTGAGTAAAGACTCTAGGGAGAAAAATAGGAGAATCACATAGTAACCCTTTTCCAAATACACATGGTTACCATATGTGTTTTGAAAAATGTCTCAGATGATTGATACAGCACCTCTTCCTTTCCAACTGATTTGAAAAATCACTGCTGTGGATTACTAGCAGCCATTGAAGAATTTTGAGCAAGGAAATGAATAAAGAGATTTGCCCAATATCCAGATGTATATGGTTTCCATGGACACAGAGGACCATTCCTTACCCACTGCCTGCCTTGTAACCGTGATTCCCACTTTGGCCAATCCCCAGGATAGACCCAATCCCACCATATACTAAACCAAAAAAAATCAAGCATTTTGTGGAATATTTCGTAGGGAAGTACAGAAAATAATTTTCTTCTTGCAATAGAAACTTCATAAACATTTCACCTTTGTTATCTCTATTCCTTTGCATGGCTATTTTCTCATATTTCCAATTATTACCCTCATTTCAAAAAATAAACTCCTCTATCTTCCTGAGCTATTTAATTTTTTAGATCTAACTGACACGCAGTCCTTAGAAAAGCAAAATACCAGCAACCAGAATATATTTTTCTTCAACCTGCTCCCTTACTACATTTCACTTCCCTGTTCAAGTCATTTACCCGCTTACTCAAACCTCTTAAAATGAGCTCGAATTGGCAGAATTTTTCTTTATTTGGCATAATTACTCCTTTATTCATTTTATAAATACAGCTTGGATTCCTACCTTAACTCACAGCTGCTAATCTAATCGTCTTCCTGTCACTCTCTAAGTCATAAAAGTGTCTCCATAACAGTGAAAGATAATCATAAAAATGCACAATTAACATTTTTCAATTATGAAAGCACTACACTGTGAGCTTCTGGAAAAGCTTTTTCCAAAGAATAATCTTGGCTCTTACATATATGTTTCTTAATGAAAATGTTGAGACTTCTCATCTCTAATGACTCCTCTACCTTCCAGCCTAGAGATAGGAAATGAAGTGGATATCATTTTTGCCCTATAATTCTGTCACACAAATAACAGACTTCCCCTCTAATTATATTCAGGCTTACTGTCACTTAAAAAATTAACTCCTTTCTACATGTAGGAGAATTTATCAAATTAAAGAAGCAAATTTCATTTTCATAATTCTTATAATTAGTCTACATCCCCAAAGCATAATAACTTTGTAAACGTTACAAAGTGAAAGTATCTCTAGCTGTGTCTTCCTTTTACCACGGTTGAAATTCTCTTCATGTCTCGTTTCAAATGTTGCCTGCCAGTTTTTGAAACCAATTTGGTTTCAAGCCTCAGAGTCAGACATAGAGAAAAATTGCATTTACTCCGAACTGTTTCCTGGTGAAATTGTTTAGCCCTCCAATGATAAGAAATTACAGGAGGACATTGAATTACTCCCTACTCAAAGCTGAAGTTCCAGTTGGGAATGTTTTCCTGAGAAATGTATCAATCTGAAGAATTCCACATTAATATATTTTACTTATTTAAGTCACAGGGTTAAATAATAGACCAAACCTATCCTTAAGACAAAGCATACTTTTTAAAAAATTCCCTCAGAGACAGAATATTTCAATGGAGTTGTATGTTTTGTTTGTGTTATCCAATTCTGTTTGACGATAGCGGCTTTGAGTAATAGCAAATAGTTCAGAAAACTAGATTATTCAAAAGTAAATTTGTTTATGCTAGTTATTTTGTTATTGTTACTGCTGTTAAAATACTATAGAAAGTGAAACAATTTTAAAGCATAACTTTTGCAATAAGCAAAGAAAGTCATTAAAAAGAGAAACTAAAAATTTTCACTAAAACAACTTAGAATCAGTTGTGGACTTATTCTCCCTTGTTCGGTGTGTAAATATGAATGGTGAGAGCTGAGAGAGGTTATTTAAAATTCACTGTAAAGCAAAAACCTGATGGGGCATGTAAATTGCTTTATTAAGCACTATAAACTTTTATCTGTGAAATATACACATAATATACTTATGATTTCCAGATTTAGAAAATAAAAGCATAGGAAACCAGTTAAATTTTAATTTCGGAAAAGCAACATAGGATTTGTAATGTAAGTACACGCCGTGAAACATTTGGGGCAGACTCATACTAAAAAATAATTTGTTATCACCTGTATTTTATCTGGCAAGTCTAAGAACATGCCAGCCAGGAGAATAAAGCATTCTAGAGAAAAATAATTGGAAAAATGAAAACCTTATGCTACTTTGATGTTTCCTGAGTCCCTTATAAATTAAGAAGCCCTTCTGCTCAGATCCTTTCCTAAGGTGTTTGTGATTAATTTTAAAAGTTTGGACCTGGAAATCCAACCGTTTTCATGGTTCATGGATCTTCAGCAACTGGGACACAACAGGCTTTTGTACCTGTTTTAAACTCAAAACGCTAACATGGAAAATCTGGTAGATCTAATCCCCTGGTCTTCGCTCCCTGTTATGGTTGTTCATAGCCAGATATGTCTTTGAGTGCTACTGGGGACAATTCAATAGTGGTGTTCAATTAATTTTCAAAGCACACTTCCACTTTACCCATTGTCCCTTATGCATCAGACCATTCTTTGTTCTGTCCTAAGTGCAGCCCATTTTGTTTCTCTCCCTGTGTTATCTCCACTTGCCAGGATAATAAGTCACACAGCTGAGTTAAGAATCACTCATTCCATCAAGCCTCTCTCAATTATCCCTGTTAACAGTGATTTTCTCTTTTTAGTGTTTCTAGCACTTTATCACACAATCAAATAAAGATTACAGACTTGCAAAGACACAAATACACCGACTGGGATGCACACACAAACAGGAACACACTGCTACAGATGGTTTAGTATCTCTCTTCTTTCTTTGCCAATTGGGTGGTTTGCAGTGAGAGTACTTATGAAATATCTATGAACTTTGACAAAATCAAGAAGGAAGGAAGAGGGGCAGTGGCAAAGTGTTAGAGTGGTTTCCTGTTAAGGTTCTTTGTGGAATATATATAAATAATTTGCATTCCTTCTTGGCCATGGGGAGTAAGTTGGGTTTTTTTTAATTACTGTAACACTCTAAGATTATACCAAATAGGTGCCCAAACAGAAACCAAATGGTGTATTAATGACACAGTTCAGTAAAATAAAGCTGAAAAAATGATAAAGGATTTCATATGCATGTGTAAAGGATCTTGAGTCATATCATGGGTGAAATGGGGAGCATAATACATCATTATTCAAAAGTAAATCCAAATTTGTTTAAAGAACAAACTCCTAAGTCTGAGAGTTAAAGCTTTGAAGGAACTGACTCAGAATGACCTTTAAAACTGTACCTTCAGGTACCTCTGAAATATTCTTCTCCAAATTCATTAGTCTACTCATTATTCAAAAAATATATGCTCCTTCCTCTATATTTTGCCATCATTTTGATATGCTAAGCATGCACAGATGCACTCCTGCACACACACACAGTCACACACAGGGTTTCTTCATTCAAGCTCAACTTAAATCCCTCCTCCACAAAAATGAGAAGTAGCCCATTAAAGCAAGGTTTCAACAACTAATACCAGGACTCCTCTTAGGAAAGGACTTATTTAAGAAAATACTTGGACTAGCTGCTTAGTAATGGAAGATAAAATTCAGACATCATGGATTAAGAAAACAGCAAAAGATAAAAACTTACTTGCTCCATAGAAACATTCCTTTGAGAAGCTTCTCCTCTCCCTAATCTTATGTATTCCTCCCATGTGCTCTGGAGTTTGCTAGGCTGCTTTTAGCATAACATCCATCAACAGTGTCACAAGGGCTGGTTGGCTGAGCCACCACTGTCCCCACTAGATAGCAGGACAGGCACTCTGGGGCAGGACTCTGGGATGGTTTGTAGTGCTCCTGTAGGACCTAGGGCATAGTGGGTGCTTAAAGGACACTCGACGCAACAATGAACAAAGAAACCCACTGAGAGAGTGTATAGTTTTCATGATTGTCCTTCCTAGAACACAGAAGGAGCACTAATTCTTGGCAAACAAAACAGTAACTTGAAAACAATAGAGCCTAGAAAGCTACCTAATACACGTCTTTAGATAGTTCATGTGTCAAATGGATGTCTTATTACCAACACAAATCTTGTCACAAAAGAGAGTTAATGACCTCAGCTGGCATAAATAGGTCATGAAGATAAATTAACTTTGAATCACTAAGGTTGTTAATAATTGGACCGGGGCCTCTATGAAATTGTACCTGGGGCTACAGGATGTGAAAGATGCCACCACATTGGCCTTTAGGTAACAGAGGGATAATCAGATGTAGACTGTGCTCTGAACTTTAAGTGACACTGGAGACCCACAGAGATCAGTGACAGTCAGAGAGAAAGTCAAGAGTTCTGAGATGAATATTCCCTCATCTCTTCAAGATTTTCATCAAAGCAGCCAGAGTCCCAGTCCTGCTAGGTGAATACGATAATCATTTCTAATGGTCTGTAAATAATAAAGCCAGTCAATGTTAAGCACTTTTTAAAAATTTCAGTCCTTCTGTTCATCCTTTATGGAATTTAGATTTTTTTCTCTCATTTGTGAAATCATTCATTCATTTCAGCAATGGTTATTGACTAACTACTATGCTTTAAGCACTGAGTGCTGGAAATATGATGCTGAGCAATACACACTGGATTTTTTCCCTCATTATGCCTCCAGTCCAACAAGAAAGACAGACACTGGACAAGTAGTTGAAAATGTGATGAAAAATTATGAAAGGACAGTGAAGAAGATGTGGGGAGCTTAAAGGACTGTGATCTAAACTTACATCTAATTTTAATTTTAGAGGAAGGAAGTAGGATGAATAGCAGTGGGAAACTCGGGTAGCCCACCTCTGATAAGTGGAGTAGAAGCTGTGCTAAACAGGCGCTTCATTCCTGTCCTAGAGTTTAAAGGTTTAAAAATAAGATGAGGACTTGCGACCTCCATATGGGGTAACGTAGCCTCAGAATGTTCAGAAGCAAAGGAACAACTAGGTCAAGCATTAGAACCCCAAATCCTTATTTTAAAAAAATATTAAGACTCAATAAATTTACAGGATGAGCATGAGGATTGCATAGGTCATAAACGGCAAAGCTAGGACTCAAATCCAATGTTAAGACCTCTCAAAGAATCCTCCCTGTATGCCTCTAACTTCTACTATACAACTGACAGGAAAGGCAAGAAATCTTTCCCATACTACCTTGATTTTTATCTCACTGAACTTTTTATTGTTTTTGTAGGGAGGTGTCATGATTGTAAGTTTGCAGAGTCTTGCAAATGGAAATGAGGCTATAGAAACCCCATTCAAGGAACTTTGAAATGAAGGAAGGGAACCCAGTGTATGAAAGCAGGCTGGTGAAAAGAAATATTCCTACCGAAGGCAGAGACCCAGGAATTCAGCTCCTCACTCCTTCTCCAGCCTCCGTGAGCAGTGGTGCACAGAGAGGTGACACAGAGAAGAAATGGAAGCTGTGAAGTTCCCTCATTCCTATCAAAACTTTTTGACATTCTTTGATATAGAAACCCAGTCTTTGTGGCTCAAAACCATTTTCCAAGGCAAATTCTCTGGTGCCATTCCCTCCATGCCATGGTTTCCTTTTCTGCTTGGGAACTCTAGGCACGTGAGCCTGACCCAGGAGTGAGAGCCGATTCTCTGGATGACTGGTGTCATCATTCACCAACAAGCGTGGACCAGTGCAGCCCTTCACTGGCCTCTCAGTCCCTGGCTGCTTAACTCTTCACCCTGGGTGACCTCCATTTGCGACCCAGGCTCTGCTTCCCAACATCCAAAGGAAACAAAGGTTCACCAGTTAAAGAGGCGATTTTCTTTGCCTCTTTTCATATCGGAGGCGATGTCCAGTCTTTGTGCAGTGGGGAAAGGGAGGTATCTTTTGTTTCTTGGTTTAATGTTTAACCTTTCCTTAATATCGCTTCCTTAACTGAGTGTTAAAATTTCTCCTTTGATCTTTTTGCTTCCTTTTCTAAGAGGAGCCCAGCCTCTGCCCATCCAGTTCCCATCATTTTTTCAGTGGTGTTAAGCTGTTTGTTGGCCTTAACAGCGACTCCTTACAATATTGGCACCTCTTCAGCAATGTGCCCCTGAGAGTGTCACCATTACGCTTGTCACCTTTCTGATTAACACCTCCAGCATTCGTTCCCAGTTTTAAGTACTCGTGAGAGCTTTGTTCCAGGGAAAGAGTTATGCTTTTGTAAAATTTCTCCCTAAAGTGTACTTTACTGGCCATCTTTCACCACATTTCATTTAACAGCAAAAGTTATTGATCCAATAGAAATTCAGATGAGAAAATCATATGAAACCTTCACATTGGGCATTTTGAGGAACTAACTAAATTATTTCAAACCATAAAGCATTACCCATTACACTGAAGCAAAACTGTATAAAAACTGGACATTCATTGACTGCTACTTGTTTTTTCACAAAGTGTTTTCACAGACATTATTTTATAACCCTGTGAGGCAGACAGGCTAGAAAAGAGGAGAAAACTAAGACTGAAAACAGTTGAGTGACTTACCCTGTCCAAGACTGAAATCCCCATGTCAGTTATGAAACAACTGAAAAACGATGCCAACTGGTAAACGGGTGCTGCCTTTAGAATCCTAATTACTGTCCTTTTCTGCCCTGGCCCTGCCCCTGGGAGACCCCAGTCCTTCCACAAAGCCTGGTGCAGTGGGGTGGGCGCATGGTGTTTTATCCAACAGTTTGTTCTGATTGTCAACATGCAGTATGGATTTGCCATTAAATGTCCAATACCAATCCAGGACTACCTGAAGCTATATTTTTACCTTCTTTGGGGGTTAGATAAGTGCAAGTTAGACACATGGTGTAAATTCGAGCTGAAAAGGTAAATTTAAAGTTAGGAATTTTCAAGAGGGTTCTTTTTCCCTGTTTTCACCAAGATGCAAGATTGAGAAGGACAATCATGCAGAAACTCTCTGCAGAGTCTGAAGATTTTTGTCCCTTAGACAAGTGTTACTCTTTGGTGGCTAAATTTTATGCAAGATCTGCCTTGTTATTTTCTACATGATTTGGCTTCTTTATATTATGACTCCTCCTAATGTATTATTACTACAACTTGTGGTCTAAAAAGTCACTGTTGGTGTTACCCTGAAGCACGTGCCAGATCTAGCACTTCCTTACACATCTGGACTTGGACATTTCTGGCCCCTGATCATTTCCTTCCCTTCACTACTGAAGCCATGCTTTTCATAAAATTTAATATTTAATCCAGAATTTTTTTAGGTGTTTGCTATTGAAAGGGGCTTCCGTGAATATTTAGTCTTCTGTAACGCCAGAAACAGAAGCCTTTGACCCATGATTTGTTGTTTCATTCTTTATTGGCTGCCAGACACGCCATACCCAGCTCCCAAGGAAGAATGAACTTGCAAACTTGGCATAGAAAAGTGCAGTTACATTTCACGGTAGAGCATAGAAGTGGTTCCTGGAGGAGCAGAGAGGTGCGGGGAATGAAGTCGCTGAAATTGTCATCCGGAAAAGATGATGTGACCCTAAGGCAGACAATGGGTCTAAGCAAAAAGCAAATTTACACACTTATGAACTAAGATTATTCTTTAGAAGAAGAGAGATTTTTAAAAAGGTTAGAACAGCAGCTGCCATGGGAATTCTAGTAAAATACATTGCAGCGAGTTTCAGGGAGGGAGTGATTGGTGGGCTTGAAGCCAAAAATGATTGCGAACGAAGAGTATAGAGGGAAAGTGTACTCATTTCATTTAGGAAAATAGGGACAGTTTGATTTTTCCCCTTTGTGCCAGGGAATACATGCTCCCTTCGGAGCCAAAACAAAGCCATTCCCTTACCTTTCAGACAGATTTATTGTCAGCCAAAGGGAAGGACCCAGCTCCAGCTGCAAGGTAGTCTACTTGCCTGCCTGTGAGGAGGTTTGTGTATTAAGCCAGAATTTCATGTTCTTTACGAGTGGGAAAATTCTCTAAAGAACAGAGTAAGGCAATATTCTGAGGAAACCATGGCAGACAATGGAAAGATATGAGATACATGGGAAAAGACAAATAAATACTAAGGAACAACAGAGAGACAACCGCACCCAGAAAATCCAGTGTAGCACAAATACTCCTCGGTACTGCTTCATGCTGGAGTCCTCCCAATCATAAAGAAAAAAGACTTCATGGCATAGCCAGCACGGTATTATAGGAAGAACTCTCTTGCATCAGGAGATATAAACTCACAGCAATTCATTCATCCAAAAATATTTATTGAGCTCCTACAATAGACCAGGCTATGTTCTAGCAAGTTCTTCAGTGAACAAAAGACAAATTATATAAGATGCTAAGTAGTACGCTTTAGTACACACATCTTTGATGATTTCTATTTATTTTTCTCCCCTTATACTTTACCATTTTCCCTTCTGGGATTTCCCAGGGCTTCTGCCCTTCTCTGTCCTGGATATACATAGGCCCTTGTGGATCCTGCAGCCAAAAATAGTTTTGACAGGATCCCTCATCCTACATGTGGCTGCATGGAAAAGAAAGGCCTCTCTCCCTGCTCACACCGACAGGCCCCTGTGCTTGTACGCTTACATTCTTCCCAAAAAGATGATTCAGGATAATGATTCTGGCACATTATCTCATTAAGCCTCCTGATACTAAATGAAGAAGGCAGTTGAAAAATAACTCTCCATTTCACAGGAGAGAAATCTGGGGCATGCAGAGGTTAAATAACTTCTCTAAATCAAACAGCCAGCAATTGGGCCTGATACAAGGACAGAGATCTTTAAAATTCACATCACATTCTCCATCCCTTACATCGCACTGACTTTAGACTAAGTTTAAAGAATTCTGACAAAAACCAAGGATATACGAAGAGGAAAATATAAACATTAAACAGGATTGCAATTTTAGAAGATTGCTACATTTCAGATGTTGTCAACTCTAATCCATAATTCCAGAGAGTTCATCTTTCATTTAGAAATAAATGTTTTTTTGTAACATTAATTCTTTTTTTCTTTGATTAGATAAAGCTGTAAGATTATATTTTAAAATGTTTACATTCTGGATACTTCTTTTTGTCCCAATACTCATGATACAGCAGCATAAAACTCCCAGAAATATTATGTTGCTATCTGAGGTTTTAAAACCCAAAGTTGGAAAATAAAATGCATAAAGGAAAAAGCAGAGGGAAACACATTTGTAAATAACCTGGAAACATGAAGCAAAGAGATCAAGCTGAAACTGAATATCCAGCTGTGTAAACACATTTAGATACTTTCAAAAAATCTCAAATTGACGGTATTCATAGGGCCTGGCCACTGCCAAAATCATACACTTCACATTAATTCTTCTGCAATTCCACATCCTTTCCACACTGCATCAGTCTAAACTATCTGGTTCAGATGGAACCACTCAAATTCCATCAATGGTTTTGTTTAATCAAGTGAACACTGTAAACTGTTGTTCTTTGTCATACATTCTTCTCTTAAATAAAAATAAGGTTTTTGAAGATGAAAGATCGAGGTGCAGGTGCTAAATATTTGCAAATACTCCCAGACATCTGAATTATGAGTGGAGAGGTGGGGGCTTCATTCAGTTCAGTTCGTGAAACACTGCTAAATTCTACCACTTGAAGAAGAAATGATTTTATATCAAAAAATAAAATAAAATGACTAGAAAAGTCCCAGAGGAGTCTTTTTAATACAATAAAAGTAGATAACAGTTCTAGCCACATGTTGAAATACCCTTTCCAACTAAATAAAATTAGTGACAGGCAGAACCCACTCAGTGCCTGCCGTTATAGTAGGGGTTAATTTAAACCTTTATTACAAACTTCGTAATGATGATGGAAACACCGACTTTGATGAAATTGAACGCAAAGCAAGCTAACGTCTGAGTGTTAACAGATGTAACAGCTCTAACGAATCCACACCTCGCTCACCCAGTGTCGATGTTTGTCAACAAGGAAGTGCCAAATAGATACTAACCCATCAAATCCAGGGATGTCATGTTTGAAACTGCAAAAACTCAATGTTAGACATCAATTAGTTGGCTTAGACCTCCACTATTGATGCTAAATATAATTGATGACACAGTACTGATTTACCATAACACTTTATTTTGCCTGTTTCAGATGGAAAACTTCCTAATGTGTGATCCTGTCATATTAAAAAGCGTACTGCATAAAAATGATCATTCCCTTGATTCCATAGATTTAGGACTGTGACATTTAACAAACAAAAATGTATGATGCCTAGTTAAATTTTTAGGGCCCGTCCTAAATATATGTTTGTTGAAAATTCAAGTGTAAGTATATGTACTGTATTTTATCTGCAAATCCAGATCAAATATATCGCAACAAGCAATATTTATAGCTATAGAAGATGAGAAACATTGGGATGAATTCATTCATTTTAAAACTGTACTTTCTTATGTTGATCAAAACTCAACTCCTTTCTTTGTCATTTCAGATCTGTGATCAAAGTACAGTACTGGATGATTAGGGGAATGAATTTTGGTTGAGTACAGTGAGTACCTTTTATAATGTAATTTTAAAATCAAACAAAAAAGGTTCCTTCTAAACTGTTAAGCTTTTAAAAATTCTGCTTTATGGCTAATTGTAAGACTATCATCTTACAAAAGAAGAGTATTAAGGAAATATATCCTTCTTCTGAAAGACATAAACTATTACAAGTTTTAAGAAAAATGAGAAAAAGATCTTTGCAATAATCAGTGGTACTGAGGAAATAAAAGTGAGAAACTTCATGCCAGGTCCAGGAGGCAGATGGTTACTGAAAGTAAGATTAATTGCATTTATTTATCTACACAGAATATTTTGACATATATGTTTAGATACACAAGAATCAAAATTTCTCCCACATACTAGGATTTGGAATGCCCATTTAAATAGGTAGATAGGTAGGTAGACTGATAGATAATTTAATGTATATGTGTATATACCAAGGACAACAATAGAAATTGTTAAATGAAACAGGCAATCAAAATGTCAACAAATAGAAAATGTATCTAACATAAGTGCTAGTAAAAGAAATGTGCTATCTCTACAGTCCACACCAGGTTCTGGTTCCTTATCCCATCATGGAACCTTCGCTGGCATTCATGAAATACACGTCAGCACTGTGCCCTTGGATAAGGGGAGCAGGCAGCAGTCACCGAGCGTCCTCTCATCCTCCAGTAGTCAGGAGTGATTGCACGGCCATTAACTCCACTGCACATGCGCGTTGCTGAGCCATGTGTCTGCGCTGGTTTTAAAATCAAGTGTGAGCTTCTAGATAGTTATGGACATAAATTTCAAATTGAAATATTTTTGTACAGTAATGAGTTAGAATGAGTAGAGGATTATTTAAAGACTTTGTCAATTATTATTCTATAGTGATTGCAAAAATAGTGGCCTTCATCATGGGAATAAAGAAAAATTTAATGAAGTGTTTTTCCCATTTAAAAACATGAGAAAATAAACTCAACAAATTCGAACTCCCCTTTCTAAAACTGGAAATAAAGAGGCTGAAATTACTTGAAGTAGAAAATATGCTTTCAAATCCACAAAAATTATAGTTATAATACAGCGTAGCAATTTTAAACTTCTGCAACTTTCTTATATTTCAGAATACATATTAGCATGTAGATAAGAGCTTGCACTGTAAAGATGATGTTTTAACTCTGAGGTTAATGATTAACTAATGTCTGTCTGAATTTATAGGATGTCTGTGGTTATCAGTGGAATGAGAGAAAACATAGGGTCAGGTAGAGATACGGGATGAGCATCTCTAGTCTAGAAAACTTTGTGAACACTGTTAAGGATGCTACTTGCAGAAAATTCCACACCTGTCCTCCTGTGATATTGTCAAAATGATATTTGTCATATTGTCAAAATGCAGGAGCATTAAAAATACTGCATAAACTCACGTTCAGCCACAAGTGTAAAATGTATGGGAAACATAAATCATCTCATGTTTAGACTCAAGTCCTATCCTCAAGATATTTCATGTATATTCCACAATCCGAAAAAATTTTGAAATCTGAAAGCACTTTGGTCTCAAGCAATTCACATAAGGCTACTCAAACTGTGAGAACTTTTCTAATGAAAATAATGATATTTATCACTAACCTCAATAACATCGTTGTATAAATAAGGTCAGCAATATGGAGTACTTACAACCTGCCAAGCATTGTAGAATATGCAGTTGCTCCTTCCAACAACCGAATATAGAACGTTTGTGTGTATTTTCCATATGAGGACATGGACATTAAGAGATGTACAGGGCACTCTTTTTTGCACCATTCCAAATCCTCCTCAATCTCTCCTTTCCACTCTGCTACCCATTGGCCTCCCAATTTACCCTACAACTCCTGCAGTGACCAGTTCCAGAGAGGCTTTGACCAGCTTCATACAGCATCTTTTTCATGCTTCTAACCTCTGAGCTCCTTCGGGAGTCACAGGAATCAACTGGTGTTCACGTCAGGGCAACCCACATGCGTGGGGAATTAATGTCCATACGGTCATTTTGATCTCTGGAGAAGAGAGTTCCTGGGTGAATGCAGCGAATGGTTTTGACAACCTTTTCATAAGGCTCCAGCAAGGGTCCCGTTGGATTAAGCATTATCTGGTGGCTCCCTGGATGACATATATCTGAACTGACTTGAATGACATTCATGTTTCACCCCTCTTACTCTTTACTTCTTCACTGTAAGAGCAAACTTCCAAATAGACCACCTGCGCATAAGCCTTTGTCTCAAGTCCACTTTGGGGCTGACGAGAGGTGAAGACAGGACGCTAAGTAACATTGCCAAGGACACTGAGCAGCCTATAGCTGAACCTGCACCAGAACGGATTCCAAAAGCCTGAACGAATAAACTTAAAAAACATGTTTTCTGGTTCCTTAACAATAGTATCGTGATTTCTACAACTTCCTGCATTAATTTTCGGTGAATTCTCATAAGAGATGAACACATTTTATCTTTTATAATAATAATACAAGGGCTGGGATATAGCTCAGTGGCACAAGCACCTGCCTGGCAAGCACGAAGTCCTGAGTTCAATTCCTGGTACCAAAAAAAAAAAAAAAAAGAAAGAATAACAATAATAATAATAATACGTAATGTTATATGATGCTACACACACCAACCCCAACATCTCTCGCACATGAGACACAAGACTTCACGTCTTTTCAGCTAAATAAGATAACCTTTCCCACCAACCCATCTCCATCTCGTACTTCTAGTGTCAAGTAATTTTTTGCATGTCGATGACAGTGAGCAACTTATGAATTCTGCATTTTGGGGTTTCAGAATTTAGCTCAAGCATATGCATAATTTTCCTCGTCCTATATTCATGTCTTCCTTCCCCAATTATTTTCTTAGTAATGGGTTGTTTCACATAACAATATGCACACCTCGCAGAGGAGAGATGTCCCTGTTAAACAACATCCCCAACACTTCAGGAAACAGAATAGGACAGAAAGCAAAATAGATAACCAGGACTTCAGGCAGCTGAGTTGTAGCCCTATTTCTGCCTCTCACTACAAAGTTGACTTTTGATAAGCAAATGGAACTCAATTTGCTGGGACTTGTTCAATCCCATAATGCTTTTCTTGAAGAAACAATAGTGTTTTCATCTTTTCAAAGTTTTCTTTAGAAATTGACAAGAAAATTAGTAGATCCAATTTCTCACTGATTTATTCTCCCTCACGTGAAATTTATATTAGCAATGAAGAGAAGATCATATGAAAAAATTGAACTTGTGTAATTTTTTTCGATAATATGATTCAAATTTAAAAATACAAGTATGGTGAAAATGATAATATAATTGCAAATTTTCTCTAAGGTTTGAAAACATTTATCAATTTATATTTGTAATGACTTCTAGTTTGCTAATATACAAAAGCAATTTCGTTTGCAAACTACTAGATACAACCTTGTCAAGTGAAGGAAAAAATCTCAAGGGCAATTAAAATACAGTGAAATTAATGTTTATGTCTAGTGTATTATTGAGTTCAGATGTAATTGGTTTTAAAACTACAAAATAAATTGCTACAGTCACTTTTAAGCTCAAATTTTCGTGCTCTTTCATTGTATTTAAGTTTGGCTAATTTCTTAAAATCACTGACTCTGGGCCGGTGAGATGGCTCAGTGGCTTAAGCGTCTGCCCGGTAAGCACGAGGGCCCGAGTTCGACTCCCGGAACCCACATACGAAAAAGGGGCCGGTGATATCGCTCAGCGGCACGAGCGCCTGCTGGCACGCGAGGTCCTGAGGTCGACCCCCGGTACCCACAAAAAAAAAAACACTGACTCAAAGTATTTTTAAATTCGAACATTTTAACACTCATACTTCTTAAAATATTCTCTGTGGCACAAACTCCCAAATTAATTCACACTCCTTTCATTACTTTAACAAAAGGATCATTATTTCATATTGCACTGCACGTGTGATAGAAATATAGTCACAAATAAGGTACAGTGCCTGAATTCAAGGAATTTACTATTTAGTAGGCAAATTTGAAAAATAACCAAACAAATAAAAAAAAACATACGACTACAACTTTAATTTACTTAATGAGGATTTACTGAACACTCAGAATTTGCGAGCCACCATTTCAAGTGCTATAGAGAAAGTGGTCAAAAAGACAACTCTCTGCCTCATGGAGGGAGAAAATCAACAATGACAGAAGCAAAATACTAAAATATACTTTATGTCAACTGCTAATAAATGCCTTAGAGGTAAACAAAGCATAAAAGGAGGGAACGGGCTGGAGGTATCAAGAAGAGCATTGTGTCACTCTGTGCTGGCAAGGGCCATGGCCCTGTGGCAAAGTGTCGCTGGCTAATGACAGGGCTGATGTGTCTGAAGTGGGATGAGCAAAAGAGGAGATAGCAACAGATGAAGCCACTGAAGCTCTGGAGGATAATATCGAGGGTGCCTCCTTGGTGATAGTAAGTATATCAGTTACCTACTGCTATGTAACAAATGATCCCCAACTAGCAGCTTAACCCAATAGATATGCTCAGCTCACAAAGATTGTATGTGTTAGAACTCTAGGCGTCATTTAATGGGCACTTTATCTCAGATTCTCAGGATGTTATAGACAGACGTCAGCTGGGGCTGTAGGACTCTGGCTTCAGTGTGGATGGAGGGTCCATTTCCAGGTGATCTCATTGAGCAGCTGGCAATGTATGGTCGAAGAGGACTCTGTTTCATGGATTCCACTTCTTTTCTATGTTGGGCGTTCATGATTTTCATCATTTTCCTAAGCACCTCTGTTCTATTATCTGTGTCTACTCTAGATTTATTGAGCAAGTCCTTCAGTTTCCTGGTCCTTTCTTTTTTTACCTGAGAGATTATTTTCTCTATAGCCTCATTCATTTGCTTTTTTCACTTCTGCTGCTATCATTTTAGAAAATTCAGGTGGATGGCTTCTGATTTCCTCTACCTGTCCCCTGTACTTGTCTTGGGTGGGCTGGAGGTCTGGGGTTGTATTTTGCTTCTGCATCTTAGCATTTTCTATTTTTTTTTATTTTATTTCATTTTCTGTGTTCATGCTTATAAATTTCTTATAGTAGAGAGCTTTATCACTAGTATCGAGGCTTCCCTAGGAAATGTCTGTTCTTCAGAGATGTCTTCTAGGTGTAGGTGGTTCTTCATTTTTGTGTCTGTCCCAAGGTCCTAATGGAGCACTACTCTGCCATAAAGAGGGATAAACTTGAGACATTTATAGCGAAATGGGTGGACCTTGAGACCACACTCTAAAGTGAAATAAATTGGACACACATGTGTAAGTATCGCATTGTCTCTCTGGTGTGAGAAACTGGAAGTGTGAATAAGAGCCAAAATGTATAATAGACATGGTGAAATAGGAAGAAATGGTTCAAAAGGAAAGGGGAGGGGAGGGGGAGGAGTAAAGGAAGGGAAAAGAAAAAATGAGAAAAGAAGGATAAAATGTAACAAAGCTTTATAAATAAGGAGGGGAAAGGGGGTTGAAGGGAGGGGTGGGGAATGGGAAATAAAAGAGGACTCAAGATATATCATGTACAGGTACAACTTCCCTATGATGAATGTGATCATTATGTATATCGAAACGGGCCAATAAACTTAGTAAAAAAGAATAAGAGTACTCAGTTCCCCACCACATGGACCTCTCCAACAGGGTGCTTGAGTTTCCTCACAGCATGGCGGCTGACTTTGCCAGGGAGAAAGAGTGAGCTAAGAATGCATGCAGCAGGAGCCGTCAGGTATTTTACAACCCAGTCTCTGAAGCTGCACAGCACAGCGTCCTTTCCACAATGCCCTATTGCTCACGTAGGTCAGCCCTGCTCCATGTGGGAAGAAAGATCGCAAGGGCAAACACACCATGATCCAAAAATTATTGGGGTCCTATTGTATGTCACTTCTCCAGTAAGAAATTAGGATTTATTCTGGAAGAGCTGGTAAGTTATATGAGGGTTTTGAGCATAGGATTTGCATAACTCCAGTTTTAAAAGGATTTCTGTGGTTGCTAGGTTGAGATTGGACAGAGGCAGGGCGAAGGTGAACCAAGGAGACCAGTTAGAGGTTATTACAATAATACCACCAGGAAGGCAGGCTACATGGGGACAGGAATTAGGAGAGGGGAAGTAAGATATGATCAGACTGGAAATCTGGAAAAGTTTGAAGACAAATCTGGTATGAATTATTGGTAAATTTTATGTGGGCTGTAAAAAAATTGGACCCAAAGATGAACCAAAAATTTTTTAGCTGAGCAACTGGAATTATGTTTATTATACAGAAAGAAGTATTGGCTGTTAAAGAAGAAAGAGAAGTACTGGTAGCAAAAGAACAGCATGACTAGTGATAGAGAATACCAGCCAGCACAAAGAAACAAAGTGATCCTATGTTTCTGAGGTGACAATTACAAGGGTATTTGATGGGAAATGCTGATGTGAAATACGTACCTTTTCTACTTGCTCAATTAAAATATTTTATTTTTTAAGCACCTGCATTGTACCATGCACTCTACTAGCAATGAAAGATACAATGATGAACAGAGATGTTATTTCTGAAGAGTTTGACTGCAGACAGGAGAGGATTAGATCTAACCAAAATACATATACTGGGCAGGGGTAATATATACATGGGCAGGGCAGTACCAGGATTTCTTGTGTTTAAAAATAGCAACGTGGATAGAGAGAGCTTGTATTGAAAACATTCTTGCCTAACCAGACGACCTTCTGTACTTTGCAGATATCCTGCCATGGGTGTGTGACTTAGAGAGGGAGGACTGACATTGGTGGGCTAAATGACCAGGAAGCCATTATAGAGCCACCATTGGATGACTTGTGGCATTCACAACTGGGAGATCTTGATGTCGTTCATTGAGGTGGTACACTTTGGATGAAGTCTAGATTTGGATTAGTGGGACACATGAGTTAGGTTTGGCATAGAGGAAAGCTGAATATACAGCCTTTTAATCATTTGTAAATAGTTTCTAGTTAAAAAGAACCTGTAATTCTTTAGACGCTGATAAAATAAACAAAATAGTTGGTGAAATAATACTAAATGTTGCCACTATTCTGGTAAATGTGTTCTTATTCATACAGGGAATAAAAGCTTTAAGGATGTGTTATATGTTATATGTCTTGTCCATGTTTAAATCTAATTCTACTGATCTACTTTCACTAAAGCATATGTTTCTAATCTATCCAGCAAGAGTTGTGGATTTATATTAACACACTCACAGTTTCTCCTAGCCATTGCTGGGCATGTTAGGAGAAGTGATATTCCAGATAAAATCTAGGGTCATGGCCAGAACATGATTAGTTAGCCTAGGTGTTGTTAAAATTTTTAATTGTTCATTTTCTTTTCTCCTACCACTTACTACTCTTGTCCTGGACCCTCAGCGCCCTTAAGAATTAACATCTGTAATGAATAGCATATAAAATCCAGTTAATTAAAGCAAAACAAACAAACAAACATAGCACAGAGTAATACAATTTTGGAAGAAACACATTAATGTTTGTGATCAAAAGGATTACATTGCTGTTTTCTTCTAACTGATTAGGAAGGTAGTGGTTAAATCCTATAGAACATTTCATTCTCTGATTTTTCCCAGTATTAAGTGATAGGAGCAGGATTACCAGATAAGCATAGCCAATGAAATTAAGCTGTTTTATGTAAGGAAAAAGAGAGAATGAAAAAGTGCCAGGAAATTTTTAAAGGCCATGAATGCAAAGATGAGGCCAAAGCCAAAGTTTGGAAGAAAAATAGATTGGAAGAGAATTTTGGAATGAAATGCTGGGTGCTAGGTGGTAGAGTTGCAGACATTTCTACAAATTTTTTGGTAACAGCTTCAACTCTTGTGACTTATGCAGTCAAAACATTTTGGGGGAATAAATTCTTCGGTCCTATTCCAAGCAAATCATTTATGGACAAGAACAGCCCTGAGGCTGCCCTTGGGTTCAGCCCGTATCCAGTTCATTTCTGTACTTTCCACAGAAGGTCTTTCCTTACTTTTCCATATGTCTGCTTAGAAATTGGATTCTTTCTACATTTTATTTTGCTGTACTGAGACTTGAACTCAGGGCCTTTGTGCTGAGCTACATCCCAGCTCCCCCCTCCCCTTTTTGAGACAGGTTCTTCCTAAGTTGGTCAGGCTGGGTTTGAACTTGAAATCCTTCTGCCTCAGCACCCCATTATGCTGTAACTATAGAAATATACCACCAGGCCAGCCTTTGTCCTGAGTTCTTGATCCCAAATAACCTTCTACCTCTGTTACTCCCCTGTACATCTCCTGATTGCAGAGAGGTAAGACCTTTTGCTCTCTTCATGTAACTATTGGATATTCCCAGTCCCTGCTCCTAAAATATCTCCTCCAGTCTCATCCATACCTTATCCTAATAAGGCTGCTTGCAATTTGTTAATTCACTATAGCTTACTGGATCTTTTTGTCAGCAAGTCTCTATCCTAGAGGCAGACTGGGCCAAAGGAACTTAGAAGATACAGATTAATAAAGTGAATTTTTTTACAGAAATCACTATAATTTTATATATATAATCACTATATACTATTACCTTACATTACTATAGATAGCATTTTTGGAGCTCTGTGCTAAATAATGTACAAACATTCTATCACTTAATTCATAAAAATAATTCTAGATTAGTATTATTAGTACCCTCTATGCATGAAGAAATCAAAGCCCAGTGCAGGAACTTACCTACAGTTACAAAGCAGATGTTCTATTTTGGCCCAGGCATGTCGATGCCCAATTACAATTAAAGTACTACCACCTACTAATACAAATTTAGATATCTTTAGGATACAAAATTTTAATAAATCATGCTATTTTCATGGTGATAAAAAGTACTCCAAAATATTTACATTACATTTATGGTTTAACAAGGTATAAGAGAAATCATATAAAGAGGATTGCAGAGGCTTGGGTTCTCATAAAAGAACTCAGTAAATTGAAAAATAAGCTTACATTTTGTTTTCGTGAGAAAAATCCAAAAAGCTAAAGCTGAACCACATGGGTAAAATGTAAAAAGGTACAAACAGACATTCATAGTTCAAGTTGCAAACTTTCAAAAATTTCTTCTTAGACTGGGTATTGCAAAGTATACCATGATATCTTCCAAGAATATAAAAGAGTTTTGATGACCAGGAAATAAAAGTGGAATAAATCTGGGTGTAGCCAGCACAATGAGGAAAACTAAGATCAGAAAAAAAAGAACGGAGGAGGAGGAATTCAGAAGGTTTTAGGTTCAGGAAAGCCTGAGGAAAGTAGCTGCAGAAACGATATTAATCATGACAAATTGACATCACTGATTATGAAATTAATAGAAGTAGGATGAGCCTATCTCTGAGCTTTTATCCAAAGATTTCAAATATTTTAAAAGAGTCCCATGACCATGGGACTTCTTTCCAAAAAGACTTAAAAATTGAACATAATAGAAGTACAGATCAAGATCCCGTCAGCCCACTTTCTGGGATCATTACGTTTCCCTGAAGGATGGCCTCTGTACCACGGCAGAAGCCCGAAAGCTGACAACCACAAAATATTATGCTGCCTCTAAAGATCCCAAGGATGACGCAGCCCATTGTCCAACCTACCTTCCCAGTGATTTCCTGTGCAAAGAGAAATTTAGCCTGTCAATAAGTAACCTAATTGTCCATGGTCACGGAGGATCATTTGACAACCAAGTGAGTAGAGGTGATTTTAAAACTAGAGGAAAAATGACTCTTCGCTATGAAAGGACTGATAAATGGATGCACACGCTGGACCCAGGCAACCGTTTGAAATGGAGGAGCAGCATGGACCCATCAGTGCTGGTTGGACATAACCTCCCAAACATCTGCAGTGCTGGACCCTGAAAAACCCATGAAGCACAGCAAAGGCAAAGGTAAAGAAGAATCTGTGTAGCACAGGTAGATGGCATTAACTGGGCACAGTTTATACATCGAGATGATAGAGTTTCCCTTTGTTTTTCAATCTGGCCAAAATTACTTGGTGAAATTTCAAAGAGGCTACTTTCTTTAGGTCAAGTTAAATCTCCGCTCCACATGATAATGGAAGCAGCGTGAAACTGCAAATCCCACTGTTGTCCTCCATTAGATCTAATCTGGACACACAGTCCTTTGCACACCCAGCAGGGGAAATAGGTGGCTTGACAAACGGTGGCTATGGGAGACTCTTTTGTGGAAGGAGACAACCCAGTTTAGATGGCCGGACTATGACTATTATGTTGAACCACCCAATATTTTAAATTAAAAGCCAGTTTAGTAAAATCCCAATTGAACCTTCATTTTTGGAGCCTGATAGAACCTAATAGGTTTTATGCATATCCTCAATGATTCCAGTGCCTGAGCACAATCCATTATCGGCCACCAATGGATTCACCTTGACTGGAACTCTAGGAAAGTACCTGAAATATGTGCTCTGACATGGACGAGAAATAAACTACTAAGCAGTATTTAGGTAACCACATACTCCCTAACGCTTTCGAGGAATCTCTATGCTCAAATGAGATAGGAAATAAGAGTGTGCATTTATTGATTTACTTACTTATTTTTATTTGAAAAGGTAAAAGTGAAGAATGAGGGAGAAACTGGCTCTGCAGAGCGAGCTTGGGCTACATAAAAGAAGGAAAAGCAAGATAACAGTACAACCTGGAGGAAGCAGGACAGGCTGTTATGAGGAAAGCCACGATACCTAAGGGTGTGCACTTAATTATGGGAAATAACAACTCTCACTACAGGGAAGAATTTTGTAATGTGGCACTGATGGATAATAATAATAATATTATAATTTTCAAGAAAGATAGTAAGAAACATTACAAATAATGCAAACCAAGAAATAGAAGATTGTTTAAAATTCTGGCAACTCCCCACAGGCACGTTAACGTTATATATTGTCAACATATACTGAAAAGAAAAAGTTCTCCTCCCACCCACTTGCACACACCAATCAACATCTGAACCTATTACTCGAGGTAAGTGGAAAGCAAAAATCTGAGCCTTCAGGCAAAGGGAACAGGAGGAAAATGTTAAAGCAAGAAAAGAGGTGTGACTTTTACCAATACCGTTGAGATGATACATTGGAATAGACTTCCTGGAGAGCAGTTGGGTGGTATTATTTTCAAAAAAATAATTTAATAAAGAATAAAGCGTAAAGATTTATTTTGGTTTATTTTACCAATCGTGGCCCCAGCATTTTCTTGGTTCTAGTAAAAGACCTGTGCTGCCTCAGTTTATAGTGGAAGGGTAAGCGGCTATATGTGGAAGAGGTAAAGTAGAAAGCAGCCTGGCTTTGTAACAAGCCACTCCCTCAGTGGCTAAGCTACAGCTAATGTGCAAGCAGTGCGTTCATTTCTTTGAATGATCTAATTACCTCTTAAATACTAAAAATTTTAGAGATGCTTCTTCCTTGACCCAATAATTAATTCTACTTCCAGGACTCTAATCTGGAGAAATATTTCCAAGTGTTCATAAAGGTCCAGACAACATTCATTTTTTGTTTGTTTGTTTTTTTCTCACTAAATCCGTACATTCTAGTTTTTACAAACTATACCACAGAGAAAAGATTGAAGAAGTGGTTTTAAAGACTAAGTGCTAAGGTGGGGCTTCAGGCTGTGGCATACCTAGCTGCTCTCCGATAACGTGAGCTTTCTTCAAGAAGAATCGTAATTCTTCATGACTTCTTTTGAAAATGGGCTTTTCCTCACTCCTCATATGCAAAGAAGAACATTAATTGCATGTAAAACACAATACAAGTACTTGGAAAAAAGTTTCTTCCTTTGCTTTCTTAAAATTGAGATTTTAGGGCCAGTGAGATGGCTCAGCAGCGTAAGTGCCTGCCCGGCAAGCACGAGGGCCCGAGTTCGACTCCCGGAGCCCACATACGAAAAAAGGGCCGGTGATATCGCTCAGCGGCACGGGCGCCTGCTGGCGCACGAGGTCCTGAGGTCGACCCCCGGTACCCACACAAAGAAAAAAAAATTGAGTTTTTAAAAACTCCATTTTTTGCAGATATTAGAGGGGAAAAGCAACAGATTACCCTAGTCATTAAATCTTGCCTGTTGAATGTGTTTAAATTTTATGAATTTCCATCTTGCTAACCTGTGGGAACTTGGTCTTTCGTTATTTTGGGGTCTCTACTTTCCTCAGGCTGCTAAGACTTTAGGCTTTTACCTGGTGCCAAACATGTGGCTGGGAGAGCTCTCAAGCCCATCGGACTGCAGATCATTTGCCCTAAATGCACCCAAGTAATCCTTCGCCTTTCAGCACGGCTAGTGCGTGGAAATCCGTGGAGGGGGCCACAGGGCCTTTGCTCGTTCATCCTTCATGCTGCAGCCTTTCTGAGGTGCCCGCCCTGCCCTGGCTCTGCAGGGCTCCCCAGTACAAAGTTTCTCCCTCCAGATTCTTCTGATGTTTTGCTTCTCAACACCTCTGCTCCATCTCTCTTCTATCTAGGGCAGAAAAATTCATCCCTTTTCTTCTTTCAAAGACATCAAGCAAAATCACCTTAATGGATCAACATTTTTGGTAACCTAAAGCCCAGAAAACAGTACTTTTTTCTATTTTCTAACATGTTACTTTCTTCTTCACTATCTGTATGAAGGGAATGAAATGAAAAAGGAGAGGAACAGGGTGGAAAAAAACCTCATATTTCAAAAACTGTGCTTACTTTTTGTCTAGAAGGTGAATCTGCCAAGTGATTTTTTCACATAATTTGGATTGATAAAATACTTTTCAGTGCTGGTTCAGCAGTCATATATTGCTTATACAAATTGTTAACTCTTCTTTTAATTCAAGAAATGTAATATTTTTGTTATATCCCTTCTGCTTGGACTCATGTCCATTTGAACCTCATTATTTATTGTACGTATTTAATAAATATTTATTGAGTTGGAATGTAAAAATCAATTTCATGAACCCTAAAAACCAAAATTAGAGGGGAAAAAAACGCTATATGTAGGGCTGGAAAATCCAGATGTGATAACAGATGGATGTGTTATGTAAAATTCATACTTAATTCTCAATTATTTAGTGAGTAACTGCTTATATTATTCAAATGGGAATTCGAATGGTCGGGAGAAGGATGTACTTTCCATATTGATGTGTTTCAGTCAGAAAATATATAAACATGTGCCTGTGAGACTTAGAAAAGATGGATAACCAATTCCTGAACTAATTCTGTTCTGAGATAGTAGATGTGTATAGAAATAAGAATTCTATGTGAAATAAGTTGGAGAACTATAATACATCATACTTTGGAAATTTAAAGTGCACATTAGCATATCTAAAGCCTCTGAGGAATTGTTCTGCAAAGAAAACTGTTTAACTTGCTTAATTTGGTATTTTTAAGATTTATCTGAGCATGTAATACATACATAGCTACATATAAAGGATTAGATGATAGAAATATGAATAACAGTGCTATTATATATCTGTATCTACCCATACATTGATATATATATATTCCATTAGATGATATTTCATGTATATGTTGTTTATCCAGGCTTGTGTCTCACCACCTTTTTCATTTTTTCCTCCTTTTCTCTCAGTGTACTTAGAATTAGTGTACCTTTTCTTATTTCTTGGCGGTTTTGTTTTATTTTGACACAAAAGCAAAGGAAATGCTCTCATACTATACTTTTTGAATACTTTGACATCGTCAAATCATTTTTAGACATTTGGAGCAAGCTCTGGAACAGACTACTAGAAGTAGCCCTGTTTTTGTTTGTTTTGTAGAAGAAAGAAAAAGGAAGGAAAAAGGGAGAAAGAAAGAAAGAAAGAAAGAAAGAAAGAAAGAAAGAAAGAAAGAAAGAAAGAAAGAAAGAAAGGAAGGAAGGAAGGAAGGAAGGAAGGAAGGAAGGAAGGAAGGAAGGAAGGAAAGAAGAAGAAAGAAAGAGCAAAGAGAAAAGGAAAACCAAAGATCACGCATCTTTGTTGAATGCTAGTGAAAGTGGCCGGAAAGCTCCATCTACTTACAGTGGGGCTGACCCCCCACCCCCAGGGCATTGACCTCCTTGCTTGGGTTTATCTTAGGATCAGATAAACAGCCAGTTTCTTCCCATTAAGTGATTTCCTCTTCTCCTCAGCTTTCTTTTGGCCCTTAGGAAGGAATTCCTTCCCTCTCTCCCTCCCTCAGGGGAAGAGAGGTCCTCTAGTTGCTTAACCTGATTCCCACTGAGCCAAGTCCCTGGATGGATGGCTTTTCCTCAGGCACAGGAAACAGGATTGGTTTCTGTCTCAGGGACGACATGCAGCCTGTATTTCCATCCCCCATGTGTAGACTAGTGTTCCTCAAACTTCGCTATGCACCGAATCTTTTGGAAGACTTGGTGAAACAGATTAATTCCCAGAATCTCTGATTCAGCAGTTAAGGAATGGAGTCTACAAATTTGCATTTCTAAGAGATTTCCAAAATGGCGTTGATGCTTTGGTCCCTGCAATATATTTCGAGAACCAGCCCTAGACAAAAACAGGAACAGCCCTTTTTTCTCTGACTTTCAAGGTCTCTACCGTCTTTGCTGTAACATTAACTCCCCTGGTTGGACATTAATTCAGGTAAGCGCTTATTTGTACAAGTGACTTTTAACTTGAAGGGAAATGATAACTCCATTTCTTCCTTAGCCTAAATCATTACCCTCCACTTAGGGTAGGCAGGAAACTGTGCATTTTGGGTTGATGCTTATCAACATTTAACTCATTCTGTACCTTTTCTTTAATTGGTTAAACTCATAGGGGAAGTACAGCATGTGATTACAGTATCTTTGAGATCTGCTCTTGGTCCCATTTCTGTGGAATCCCTCCTTAAGCATAGATAATCTGCCCACCTACAGGGTTATATCTTTTTTGTTGTTTTTTTTTATGCATCTGATGTTTCCTAGAAATTAATTTTTTGCTACTAGAGGGTCCTTTTATCAATGTAAGATTTTCCAGTGTCTGTCTTCCTACACAAAGAGCTTTGTAGAGCCTTTTTACACATGAAAAACTGGCAGATGTTTTCATATCCATCCATCATTTACAGTTCACTGCCATACATCCATGACACCAGAATGCACAGCAATCACGGATTTAACATAAAGAGAAGTTTTTGAAAGTTTCCTGGTCTCCACACACAGTAACCATAGTTTTCCCTACAGAGTCAAAAAGCAATAATGGTAATTTAACAAATAAAGGTTAAAGCAAAGCCTATTACCTCCTGAAAAGAAAATGCTTTTCATGAACATTGTGATCATGCCAATTAAATCTGTTGTCATTTTCTAATATGGACAATTTAACTGGGATATTGTTAGACTTCACTCACAAAATGATGTAGTGAAATTGTATATATGCAAATGCTTATGACACTGTGGTTTATAGAGGTAAAAAACAGCAATGCCAATTTTCAATAACTGGCCATTAGATAAATCAGTGATGGTGCATATAGCTACATCATCAAAGAATATCGGTCACCAGAATCAGCCTCTCCGATAATACCAAAGGATGAGCAATGGTCACCGTTGCAATGGTCTCAATGGAAATCAGGCGATTCTCCTGGGCTTCAAGCTTACTCTGGGATTATTTAATGTTTCAACTCTCCAGCCCAGATGTCTCTAGGTATTCTACATTAGAAAAGTTCCCACCTCTCTAAAGTGAGATCTCGATGATACAGGAATGAATTGGATGAGAAGTAATGTGAAAATGTGTCTAAAATCTGAATCCTTTCACTATTCATAGACAGCTGCTGGGAATTCCGGTAATGCCAAGACCTCAGAGCTGCAGGTTGCACAGGAAAGCAGACTTAGGCCTTGTTTTCAGATCAGTGGTGCCCATAGTGGAGCCCAAGGCAAAATAAAACATCAGTAATACTGATGTACTCATTAAAGCTTTTATATTTTGTCTATCATGTTTCAGCCTTATTTTGATTTTTGAAAATATTGCTTTGAAATATCATTAATCTCAATTACTGAGACACTGGTGGTCCCTTAAATCTGCACTGAACTGAATGTTCCACTCTGGTCCCTGCAGATGAGGTGCAGATGTGGTACAGATGTGGCTTTCTTGGTCCTAAGAGGGGAATGGGTAAGGAACACAATGGTCACTTTGCTGCGAAGCTCCTCCCCCCGACTTTTTATAAAGTATAACAATTTCTTACAAACAGTTTCAACATTCAGAAAAGCTGAAATTATAGCACAATGAGCTTCCTATCCTCATCACTGACTTGCAACCACTGTTAGCAATTTGTTGCATATACTTTATTTATCCCCAACTAGGTTTTTTTTAATGGACCATTTCAAAACATAAGGTAAATATTTAGGACACATTTTCTGAAAGTACATTCTCTTATGTAACCATGATGCAACCATCCTATCTAAGACAACGTAATTCCTTAATTTGACTGTGTCCAAACTGTATGCCAAGGTACCAAGGGTGCCGGAGCAAATTTCCAGCGCCGTGAGAAATTATAACGTTGCTAGGGAAACACAGCAATATGGGACACTTATCAGATACCACTTATCAGAACTACTAGCTCTACATGGTTTACAAATTCAGTTTTATATTCCTTTTGATGGTCTCGGATCAGAACTGGGATTTGGATGGTTGCTTTAATAAAAAGTAGGCGCCCTGCAAAATCGGTTTAGAACAAGAAATAAGCGTGTCGATGTCCAATCTGATTTCCAGATGTGAGAAGTCCTGCGTTGCTTAACAGATACACGTGGATCATTAGTAAGTAGCTATACTTATTTAAGGGTGAAATAAAAATATTTTGTCAAATTATTAATTTTTGAAATGATACTAATTTTTAAGACATAAGACATAAATATGCATTAAGTTGTTTGGAGAGTAATTTAATAAGTCCAACTGTTGTATTTTTGTCTGACAGTGAGACAAAATAAGCTGGTTCTTGAGGTGGAAGCAAGAGGATCACACGTTCAAAGCCAGCCTGGGAAATTTAGTGAGATCCTGTCTCAAACCAAAATTTACTGGGGAGACAGTTTTAGGTGCACAGAAAATTTCCTCAGATGTTACATAGCTTTCTCACCATTCCTTTGCCCACAAATACACAAGCGTCTCCCACTGTGAAGTCTCCCACCAGTGTAATGCATTTATTACAATTCATGCATCTACAATGACCCGTCATTATTACCCAAAGTCCATGGTTTACATTAGGGTTTATTCTTGGTATTACGTATCATGCAGAGTAGTTTCACTGCCCTAAAATATCCTCCGTGATCCATCAATCCCCCAAACCTGGCAACCACTGATTTTTTTTTTTTAACTGTCTCTGTAGTTTTGCCTTTTGCAAATATCATACAGTTAGAATCATACAGTACCTACCCTTTGTGGACTGGCTTTTTCATTTATTAAAAAGTAATTAAGATTGCTCCATGTATTTTCAAATCTAGGTCGCTCATTTTCAGCAGTATTATTATTTTAGCAACAATATTCCATTGTCTGACGGTATCACACTCTATCCATTCACCTAATGAGGAACATCTTGATTCTTTCCAAATTTTGGTGATTATGAAGAAAGCTTCTAGAAAGAGTCATTTTAAGAGTTTTTTTCATGTGGAAGTTTCTGAGGGAAACTATGAGCTCCTTGAGGAAAGTATCATGCCCTAGGTACCTCTGTATTAATGGTGCTTAGCACAGGCCTAGATCATAAGATTTCTTGATGTTCACTCTCTATGTTTAATGGACGATCAATTATTTAGTATAATTTAAATTTATAAAGTTCCCAAATATTCATCATTAGTCTTACCACCTCCAGAGAAATTCTCTGTGGTAGTTATTAAAACCTTAAGTGAGCACATACATGCAGTGCATTTAACATCAAATCTTCCACAAAGGTACAACCACTTCTGCTTTGCTCCCTACCATATCTGCAGAACTTAGAACAGCGACTATATTTAAGAAATTCTTAAAAATACTTGTTGACTGTACAAATGAACATATAAATGACTATTCTTTTCCATGAGGGAATTACAATCAAAGGATTTTTGAAAACGTATCATATTTGAGGGAAGTAAACCACAGTATTAGCCAATCCCTTACTTCTCCTTCTCCTTTCAGATTAGCTGGCTTCAGGAGAGTTGGTGTTCCAAAGTCATTTAGTTTCGACATGAAATTGGAAGCATCTCATTTCACACATCATGCTTCTGCTCCTCAGTTGGATAATACTGTAATAATAACTTACTACATCCCCTGTTCTGACTCACTTGTCTAAAATAATAGTTATATGAGATAGTTATTGTGGCAACCATTACACCCTTGCTGTTGAATATTTTTGGTTGGTTTTTCTCTGGGTACAAGAGAAGAGCACACTTCTGTGCCTCGGAGTCTTATCCGGCCAGTGACGTGTGAGCGCGAGTGACGCACATCTCATTTGCTGCGGAGAGAGCTTCCTGAGCCTTTTCTCCTCTGGCATGGTGGCCCTCAATTTTCCAGATATAAACCATTGTTTCTGTGTTCGCACTGAGTGAGACTGTCGACGTGAGCCCCCAGCTGACCTGAGATGAGACTGTAGTGTTACCCTGGAATATTCTCTGCTGCTTTGTAAAATTAACCCAGGAGGGTTGTTGGACAGTCACAATCCAGGTCAGCAGGAGATCAAATTATCATCTCCATTTAGAGATGAAGAAACTGAGGTAGAGTGGACAACCGAACCCACTGTCACCCCACCAGTAAAAATTAGAAGCTGGATTCCAATCAGGCAGTCTGTCCAGAACCTGTACTTTGCGTCTCTGCTGCTCTGATCTACCCTGACATTAGCCATCTTGTGGTGAGGACACTTTCCTTACACACACAGAGAAACACACAGCTGCACACATTCAAAATGAGAAGTGGTTAATGATATAAAGAACCTGTTTAATAGGGCCAAACCTCAGAGAACCATTTTTCTCTCCTGATTGAGTACTGTGTCATTTTAATGGGACAATCACAGTTTCACAAATCATTTAGTTAAGAGAATTTCAGGGATAATTACCTTGTCAGTTAAATTTTAAAATATTGAAATTAAGGTTGAAGTTTGAAAATTATTCACAGCTTTTGGTTTCCCCTTATTTCATCAAACCGCCCATAAGGTACAGAAATACATGCGTACTGATACTGTAAACCTGAGATGAAATGAAGTGTAATCAATTTTTCACAGTGGTTTCAAAGGTCCATGGAGAACAGCATGCTTCAGCTGAGTACAGAGGCAGGGACTTGTGATTGTAATATAGAGTGGCTTTAGTATATTTGCCAAAGTAAATTATTTAAGAAATTAAAAAAAAAACTGATCTATTTCTAAATAACATTTTTGGGTGCTTATAACGTTAATTTTCATAAATATGTGTTTATGATTAAGTTCTCAGTGTTTTACCACAGAAATAAAGGACAAGAAAGGATATTAAGGTGCTGATGTGCTTGTTTTCCCAGTGGTAGAGATATATAACTTTCAAATCCTTTCCGGAAGAGTCTAAGGCACTATCTGGTACTCCAGCCATTAGTCACATGGCTTGTTTAATTTAAATAACAGAAAAGAACCATTAATCTCTCAGGCTGGCCACATTTCAAGTGTGACTCTCAAGGCGGGAGGCAGGTTATTTCCAAATGTTACGAGTGGAAAGACAGGCATGGGCCTGGAAGTCCAGAAGAGGGAAATTTTCAGCTCATTGTTCAGGGAAGTTGTGCTGAGATCGTTTTTGATCTGAGTCTTGATAGTTCAGTAATGAGAAAGATAGGCAAATAAATGTGAGAAGGGCACTGAAATCAGAGGAAATGAGCATGTGATGATATCAACTTGAAATGTATTTGAAATTAAAATCAGTTTAGTTTTACCAGGGAAGTAAAAGCTGTCAAGGTGTATGGAATCAAACCCTGAAGGCTTTACTATACAAAAGCACTTGGATTTTATGCTGTAAACTAAGCAGAAGCCATGAAGGTCTTAATGTAGTTGAGTGACAAGCTCATATTTGCATTTTATAGCATTCACCTGGCAGCTGTTGGAAGCTTTATTCAAGTAGCAAAAGACAGTCAAATACTTGAAGAAAGATGTCAAACAGAGGGATGCAAGAAGTAGGTGGCTGATTAGATAACCACTCAGCAAGTTAAATGAGCAGGGATTGTTCAAAGACTGGACAATGGAATAAGAAAAATGGAGACAGCTAGGCTGGCAGCCAGATTTTTATTATGGTGGTGTTATCGATTGACAGTTTGTTGCAAGAGAAGATACAGAGTTCCCTTAATATCGATGATCAGTATTCCCTTTGATTGATGATCAAAAACCAGAATCAACTTTGGATGAAAGAAGTAGGAAAGTGATACTAAAAAAGGTAACAAATAGCAAATTTTTAGGAAGAATAATGATGGAAAGTTATCCAAACATTGTATTTTCTTCAGTCCTTATTTACACTGCAGAGGAACTTCAGAGGAATCCTTTGTTTAAAAATTCCTATCGTTTGAGCTAGTAGAGGCACACTACAGGACTTTACTAGTAGCTAACCAGTAAAGCTCGTGTTTCAATCTATCTGTGCTACTATAACAAAATACTCTCAACTGGGTAGCTTTGAAACAACAAATTTTATAGTTCTGTAGGCTGGAAAATCTAAAATCAAGGCACTGGTAGACACAGTGTCCTCATGAGGGTCCATTTGCTGGCTTACAGACACTGTCTTATCCTTTCCTTCCTCACATGGTGTAGAGGGGAAGGGGTCTGTCTCAGATCTCTTTTCTGAGTTCACTATGCCCATTCCTGAGGGCTTTACCTATGCTTTGGCCATAATCATCTTCTAAAAACTCCACCTTCTAATGTTTAGGGATTAGGATATCAACATATGAATTTCAGAGAATTTTCAGACCATAGCAGTGACAAATAAGTAAGTAGTGCACACACTTGCACTTAGCAGTTTCTCATGTGCATATTTTAGTAATGTAGATTTTTCCACCTGCATTCCTGTTCCATGGGTATGTACCTGCAAATGTTTGGCCTTTCATGATTGATTAAATAAATATTTACACAATGGCTAATATGTTTAAAAAAGTTTCACTGGACACTAACGTTTAAAAACAGAAAGCAATTCCAAAAAATGTTATTCCCCAAATAATTCTGAAATGCTAGTTTCTTTTCATCTTTGTTAAAATCTCTTTCCCTAGTAAACATTTTCAAATGCATTAACAAACGAGTCCACTGAATCTAAAAAAGATTTACTGACTGCCATTACTAGACATGATCTTAGAAATTAGGAACAAAGAATAAATGAGTTTTTGTCCTTAGTGATCTTATGCAATAAACTCGTTCTCCTATACTTTTACCACCTTTTCTTTTCCCTTTCCTCTTCTGGGATACATGAAAATGTTTCCTGAAATAGTCTGAAGGCATGCAGTTGGAGAAGAAATGCCTGAGCAATTAGCATCTGTATTACCAGTCCTTTGCATTTTGTTTTGGGAGCTATTTTTGTTATTTTGTTTTGATCTCCTAAAGAGAAATATAGCAAATATCTCCTGCCCATAGGAAAATTTTAGATAGATTTCTCGATGCTTTATAGTGACTCATAAAATCTTCAGGGAGAGTAGAAAACTTCTGTCTGAATTTTAGTCTTCTGTGGCACTTCCGTGAGACGTCCCTCACTTTGAAATGTAAAAAAGACATGTTTTCTCATAAATGTACTTTGAGTGATCTGGTTTTTCTCTCACTATGGTATTTCTTGTAACTGAGTATAAGCTAAAAGTAGGGATCTTTCTAGAGTATGGTATTTATATTGTGGGGAATTTGATTTCAATTGCAAGTCTGGAAAATAAAATTCACTCATTGTGTTATTCAAGAAAGTACATTTTGTTTTATACAACTGTGCTTCATAATACTAACTGACAGACGGTAGTAATTCTCATTTGGAGAAAGCGTATACTATAGAAAGATACAATGGTTTAAACACTTTCAGATGCGTCTATACTTTGTGAAGAATAAATAACCAAATTTGGAAATGAGGCAAAGATGATGGTTGTTTGACTTTTCACCGTCATGCTAAGCATGACCTAAAAGGCATTTCATTTTAAGGGTCATTCCAATGTCCTGGAGAATATAGTAAATATTTATCATTACTATTTACATCTATGAAGTTACTTTGCAGAAAACTGGTCAGACACAAATCACAAATCTTTTTTTTTTCCAGAAGATGCATAAATGTTTTCTATCCAGTAATGAAGATAATCCAAAAAGTTAATGATTATTGCCCAGCGAAATATGACCTATGTTGCATACAACTGAAGTCCAATTTTGGCTTGTTTTCTTTCCTTCTCTCCTTTCGTCCCTTCCTCCCTTCCCTTATCTCTGTCTCTGTCTTTCTTTCTGTCCCAGGGATTGAACTCAGGACCTCATGTATGTGACAGACACGTGCTGTACCACTGCCCTACACCCTCAACCCCACACATTTACTCTTTTAGCCTTCCATATCCTTTTTCGAACCAGTTCTGCCATATTGTTTTCTCCTTAATAATGCCGTTTTTGTATGTTCTCCCTTTCCTTATGAAAATTAGGTGCTGTGTTAATATGAGAATTATGTTTTATGTTTTGAGAGTTTCGACACCTAAAAATTAAATAATGATCTAGTTATTGTATTTGCCACCCATTATGATAGTATACCATACGTAAAGATCCCTATGTAAAGATGTTTTCTATGACCAACAGAATTTCCAGAAATATTTATGGATAAGGCCAAGTTGATGCAGTCATCTTGGGAAACAGAAGATTCGTATGGGTCCAGAAGGCTCTGAGCTCAATCCTGCGTGTGGAAGTCTGAATAGGATCTCTGAGAAAATAAGCCTGGTCGTCTTCAGCTTGAGGTGAGGAGTGCAGACTGCCTTGGTTGCCTGCTTTTATAGACTGCATATTTGGTAGGATGGCTGTATGCAAACTGACTTGCCAAAATGCAAATTCACTATTTATTTCTATTAATATACATGACCCATACACAAAGGTTTTTAGTAAGAAATTGTAGTTTTAAAAAGGAAAATAAAGATCTTTTGATAGCTAATTGGATTCCAAATGTCCATTATTATAAAGTTTCAGAATTTATATATATGTGTGTGTGTGTGTGTATGTATATATATATATATATATATATATATATATATATATATATATATATAGCATGTTTATAAAACTCCCAAGAACTCCTTGAAAACTGTTTTCAAAATAGAAGTTATTATGTTAAGACAACTTACAAAATTGTGGCCTCTTTTTGTTTTTGTTATCTTCTCCTTGACCAAAGAAATTTAAAACATAATCCAATATATTAATACTTATAAAATGTCGATTTATATTTACTTAGCCTGTCTTAAAATGACTCGTTTTCTAACAGTATGGACAATGATGGACACCAGTAGTCAACAGTCTTTTCCCTGGGTGTTTACAGCATTAAGAAATATTAAAAATATATGTAAAATAACATTCTCAAATGTTAAATTAGATAGCTTTAGATTGCTACACACTGGATATTTGTCTTGAAGAGCACAGCTCTTAATTATAAAGCATTTGCGTTTGCTTTGGGGGTTAAGTTGGTTGGAGCAGGAGTGTGAAAGGGGAGGAGGAGCTTTCTCTTTTCAGTGGATTCCCCACCTGAGCATTTGTGAGCAGTCCTGGAAGCAGAGGTAAGGAGCAGGCCTGGCTAGAACTTTGTGTTTCTTTTTCAACTTATTTACTTAGATGATTATGAGGGTGTTAAAGCCTCTGATTTGAATTAAGGGACGCACTCATGGAAATTGTACGTGTACCAAACTTTAATGAAATAATGTTTAAAATGCCCAAGAAGTCCTTCACCAAGAGTCCAGGTCTTCAAAAGCAAAAGACAATCCATTTCTGTTTGAACAGTAAGATTTTACTAAGGTAACAGTGTTTGGAAATGAATGAAATTGCCCAGGGCAGGAAGGTGTCATGTGAGAAATGCTTCTCTGTACTTTCGTTGTGGATAAATTTACCCAAAGTTAAAGCTGAAACGCAGTCTTTAAATATGAGACTGTCAAGGAAGTCAGGATCAGCTGGCACCAATTCAGAAACAAAAATTAAAAAATAAAAATATTTTCCACTGCATTTGAGCATTCTGCAGTCTTAGCTGCCATCATAGGTCAGTCATGTGAAAATCCCAAGCAAACCAGTCCAATTATGCTTTTCAATTTAACAGTTGTCATTGATTGTGAGGTGACTTCTCTTAATTTAATGTTTGTATGTGTATAGGAAGTATGATTTCTATGTCATAATTTAAGGAGCAATGCATGGCTGGAAAAAGTAAAGCAATTTCATGCTCAAAAACTTCTGGAGTCCTTGAGGTCTGCCTGACTCAGGCTTTTGACTTTTCCTTTATTAGTAACCTAGGGAAAGAAATGTTCCTTTCTGAGAGTCGCTGCAATTGTTATCAAATACCAAAGACTTCCTAATACAGATTATCTCATACTTAAAAGCCACAGTGCGCAAAAATAGAAACATTTCTTGGCCAAAATTTTAATAAAGTTGTGTCAAGGTAATTGTAAAATTTTTTGTCAAGAAGGATAAACTTGATATATTTATAGCTAAATGGATGGTCCTTGAGACCATACTTTTAAGTAAAATAAATTGGACGCACATGTAAATATTGCATTCTCTCTCAGGTGTGAGTAACTGAAAGTGTAAATAAGAACCAAAATGTATAATAGATATTGTAAAACAGGAAGAAATGGTTAAAAAAGAAAGGGGAACTAGGGAGGGGGGAGAGGTAAAGGAAGGAAGGGAAAAGAAAAAAAAATGAGAAAAGAAGGAAAAAATGGAAGCAAAATTTTATAAATGAGGGAAAGAGGGGTTGAAGAGAGGGGAGTGGAATGGGAAAAAAAGAGGACTAAAGATATATCATGTACAGGTAGAAATTCCCTATGACGAATGTGATCACGACGTGTATCTATAAACCTCATAAAAAAAAAAAACTTTAGGTGAAGGAAAAAAGTACCGAAATGCATATTGATATTAAATGTAATAACTGAAGCTCCAAAAAGCCCACAAATAAAAAAAAAAAGCTTTATAACAAAGGAGCCTTATAATTTAATTGCACATCTATGGACGCATCAAAAATAGGCAAAATTTAACTGGCTTCTGCTGCCCTTTCAAAGTTCTGAGACCAGATCAATAGTCAACAAACATAAATTATCTCACTCAGAAATCAACCACAGTCACAAGAAAAAATAGTAGAAATCTGAATTTCTAGGGGTGCATCTTCAGGAATTTATAAGATTGTATTTCGAGGAACTAAGAATGTATACTTCCTGGAGTGTTATTAGCATAACAGAAGTGCATGCTGTCTCTTTGAAAAAAGACGATTAAGAAAATGAGAAATAATATTCTCCATTTACTAAAATTAGCAACACATTGGGACAAATTTTACTTGAGTCTTCAATAGAAATAATTCAAACATTTTCGGTTACATATATAATAACCGTATTAGCTCAGGATTGTTTACCTGAACAAAAACTATTTCCTAATTTTGTCATTGTTGTTATTAACCAAGAAATTGGTAGGAAAAAACCAGTGGTGGCCTAATAAAATTTAAACTCTCTGTAAATATTGTAACATTTACAAAAGGTGATCTCCAGATTGCAGACATCTTGACTCTATCAGAGAAAGGTAAAATCATAAAGATTTCCCTCTATTTATTTTGTTTAAATATTTGTAAAATTATTCATTTATAGGACCAAATATAACAAAGTCATTTCTTCCCCACTGACTGACAGCCTTTGCTTTTCTACTCGTTTTTTTCACCCTAAAATATGACATGGAGGGAGATATAAGGGAATTGAGCATTATTTGGCAATATCTTTAGCAACACACACACACACACACACACACAACACACAAATATATGTAGGGTCCGAATGATAAGAGAACAAAAGTAGAAAGTAATTTGCAGCATGCTTAAAGACACAGAACACTTCTCGTTTGCTCAAATGTTTTCAGTCTCAGGTAAACCTGACTCTAACGGGATCCGGCTGGTGATGCAACCCCGGCTCTCTGGGTCTCCTGGTAGAGCTGAAGATGTGTTTGGCCTGGAAACAAAACCCAAGAGGAACCCCACCAAACCCCAGAACTTTGCTCAGTTTCCTTTCTGTCACTAACCAGATTGTTCATGCTCCAAGAGTCCACTGTGGCAAACCAGTGGCGGAATTTATTCTGAACAAGTGTTTTGTTTGGTTCGATATAGTTTAAAAAAAAAAAAAAAGTCAGCTACTGACATTTAAAAAGATTTCACATAAAATTTCCTTTGTCTTATTTTTCTTGAAAACTGAAAATCTTGGAACACATGTTAGCACTCTCTCTTGGAGATACTGCTGGAAGGGAGCAAAGTCCACCCTCACAGAGGGAGATGGGCTGGAGAACTCTCCAGCTGCCGGTCTCCACCTGGCAGGCTCTGTCCAGGGGCCTCCTCACCTGACCTATCTACCTTCCCTGAGGTGGGGGACCGTAAGGTGAGGGAGGGTGTCTGCTGACCAGCCCTATTCTCTCTGTTCAAGAAATGCTAAATAGCCCATGGCCACATTTTTCTCCATTCCTGGGATTCTGACAGTCTTGGGTGAAAACACAGTGTATTCCACTTTATCTGAAAAGAAATCTCTAATGGAAGATACAAATTCTATATAAAGAAAAAAAAACGTAGTAAGTGTAATTACTACACTCTTATCTACACAATGTTGCCTCTGGCTGTGGAACTAACTTGGTCCATTAGGAAAGCCCCTCCAAGGGTCTCCAATTACCTATTTTCAAAACGTGTGAAAGAATGAGGAAGAAGAAAAAAACACATCAAAGGATTTGTTCACCAATTTCGGTTCACCAGAATAATAAATGAAGACTGTGCAAGGAGGGTGGGTACTATTTTGAAACTTTTCAATAAACAGCTAATGATGCATTCAATTATTTACATACTTTTATGTCCTGTCCTTTTGGTGATTTTGGTTTTTTTTTTTTTTTTTTTCTAATGTGGGTACTGGGAGTCAAACTCAGGACCCTGCGCTTGCCAGCAGGCAGTTGTGCCACTGAGCAATATCACCGGCCCTTTTTTCCTTTATGTGGGTACCGGCAGTAGAACTTGGGACCTTGTGCTTGCCAGGCAGGCGCTTATGCCACTGAGCCATATCACCAGCCCAATTTTGCTTCCTGTTAAAAACACTTAAATGAGTATTCCAATGTTCTTTCTCTATTTGGATTTTACCTGCTTGTCCTTTCAAAACCATCCTTCATGATGCCTTGCTCTGATTAATTACATTTTAATCCAACAAAGTATTTAATATATTAATTTATATTATTTGAGATGATTTATCACAATCTTTGTATCATATCCGTGTGGGTATACTGAATGGAATCAAAGTTAAGTTTCATAAGCAGGAGATTTACATACCATAGTCACTACCCAGTACTCAAAAGTCAATATCTGATACTCAATATTTTTGTAATAAACACAATTTTTATTGTTAATCTTCCTAAAGAAATGAGTATAATTTTTTTTTACACAAAATCTATCAATAAGAGATTGGTTGGTTAAAAAAAAAAAAAAGCAAAGCAAAACAAAACAAGTTGAGAGAATCCAGGCGTTATCAGTCTTAGTAATATTTTTTAAAAAGTGATTTGATCTCACCATTTTAATTCATCAAAACCTGTCTGTATGTTACATTGGTTTGTATTTACTATTGCTACATGAATGCAAGTGAATCCGTATAAACCATACCAACGCCATTGTGTATAACTGGTGGTAAAACTTTATTATTCAAGTTTAGATGTAACAGACATCTTTGCTGCCTGAAGATTGTTTGCATAAGAAATACACAAAGAACATGTTTGTGAGTAGAAATGAACATGCACTATGAAAACAAAATAAAATAAAACAAAAAAATTCCATGTGTTGTAAGAACAGAACTATTATAGCCAACATTCTAATGTTCAAATCAGGACTACAAATTCAAATTCTTTTTCTTAGCAACATGAAATCATCCTATATGAAAGACATTTTCTGCTGGTGAATATTGCTGTAAGTTAATTGTACATTGGCATTTGGAGACATTTCCCACCCCCTGTCCCTCCCGCCAGATTACCAATGTTGTTGTCAAATAGTACACCCTGAAGGATTTGGTATTTGTTATTGTGATATTTGCCTTGTTGGTAGCCATTAATAAACTATGGTTTTATCAGCCTTGTAATAGTTTTGCCTTTCCATAGTCAACACTATAGGCTTTCTAGTTATAATATTTACAGCTCATCTTTAACAAAAATGACCCCAACCCTTTTTTGGCCCTTGGGAACTAAATTTAAATAACCCCCTTGGCCACATAATACTTGACACTCCTATGGTGCCTTTTAACCAAGGATCTCAAAGTGCTTTACAAACAAGTACTACATTACCATTATTATTATTAATAGTATTATTATTAATATATTTTTCCACTTTATAGTTGAGGAACCTGAGGCACAAAAAGAAAAAGTGATTTGCTGCAGTTCATGTATTGAAGAAATAACCAGGGGTAAAAACCAGGATCCAGTTAGGGACTTACAGGTCTTGAAGGACCATTTTCTCTAAGGACGGTTAAGCGCTGTGTCCACGGTGAAAGTTACTCTTGCTTTTTCTGGTGTAGGACAGAATAAGCTCAGAGCTCTCCTTTTCCTTTCACGAGAACACAGGAACATACACTGTCCAGTTCCCACACGTGGATTACTTTTCCGTTTCACACTTTCTTCATCCCTGACTCAAAACACTTCTGCCCTGGTAGCTTCCAAAGTTCTAATTACTGCAAATAATGAGATGCTTTCTAAACAACTGCCCTGCTACTGGGAACATGTGAATTCACTCCGTACCAGAAATGGACAGCCCATGGAGGTACAGTGGAAAAACGCCATGCCTCTGTCCTCTGCCAACTCTTTCCTTGGAAAAAACAACACTGCCCTCCAAGACCAGATGCCTGTCTTTCTGTCCTCTTCTCATTTATAACCAGTTGTCTGCTAATAGCATCCACCTAACCGTACCTACCTTTGGTTAGTACATTTAGTTTCAGATTCAGATTGTACTTCAATTCCTCAAGTTTTCTCCTGTGTCTTGCTTACCAAAGATGCCTTGAGTTGTTTGCTTGTTTGTTTTTTAAGTTTTATTTTATTTTATTTTTTTTGCTATGACCTTCAACCCAAAGACAGGTAGCTGTGAACGCATCCCAACTTTAGCCAAAAGACTTGCACACAGCACAGAGGCAGTGTGGCCAGCAGCTTCTGTACTTCACATTCCCAACACAGGACAGCAGCTATTTCCCCCTATAGTAATGTATTCATATTCACTGGCTAAATAGGCAGGCAGTGAGCAGTTCCAAGACAGGTCACTCTGTGATGTTTTGCAGCCACACAGCAGGAGGCTAATAATTATTTTAATAGCAGTAATAATATTCTTCAATTTATTAATTAAACCATATTTCCTCAGGCATTTTAAAATATATATACATTTAATATTTTGGAGCTGTATTTGCATTGGATCGTAACATATGTGCACATGTGCAATCATAAACATAATGTGCTACCCACAGGCTTCAACAAAGACCTCTTTAGATAACCGCGTTTTTCTCTTCTTCTCATTAATATTACCTTAGAAAAGAATCCCCACGCTTGTTGCCTAAAATCTATCTTTCCTAAAACAGAACGGTTTAGAACAGAACAGAACATCGCTATCTCTAAAGTGGAGTTTCAAAAGAGTATGTCATGTAGAGAGAATCGGGCTCACTCTTCGCCTTTTGGACTGCGGAGAGCTCCGCCCTTCTCTCATCTGCTTAGCGCCCTGTAGTGTCTCTCTCAATCCCCCATCTCCCGAGGTGCGAGGTGCGCTGGCCCTTTATGGTTTTTCTATCCCAAACTACTGTATGTAGATCAGGGTGAGCGATGATGAGAAAAGAGCAAGAAAAAGAAGAGGAAGAATGCATGAACTGGTCCTGGCCTTAATTTTGAGCCAAAGCTCAATTTAGAAGATAGACAAGTAATTTTAAAAGACCTACAGCTTTTATGTGGCATACAGTTTTAGCTGGCTTGTAATATTCATCATAGGACAAAGGGAAGCCTTTTCCAAGAGGGGAACATTTCTAAATCATCTCGAAAGTTCTTAAGAAAAAGGTTAAGTACCTAAATAGCTCATTTAAAATCATTCACAATTTAAGACAAAATGATTCTGAAATCTTAAAAAAATAGACAACATTTGTATAATATATTTTGCAAGATGGAACAAAGGCTTTAACTTCACCAAAAAATAAGGAGTATTTTAGTGTTATGATAAACTTCCATCCTTTTTAAAAAGCCTGACTTCTTTTCCACCAGAATATGTATACTAATGAAAGCAAAAATGAAAATAAAATAATTAATAATAAAGGAGTATAGAATAAGATCTATCATGCTGATGCTATCAACGAATATTCTACTGAAAGTAGACTGAACATAAATATTCCCAAAAAAGTGATATGTATTTTCCAATGCTCGTTACTACTATGCCTGTTTGAGGAAGAAAGAAAAAAAAAAAAAAGAATGAAAAACAAAGGCATACATGCCAACAATGAACAACCTATTTATGTCTGACACACTGGGGAAACTGCTGAAGGAGTAGTTTTGCCCAAAAAGTAATACCTGTAATATTGCCCAAGTTAAACAAACTTCTGGTGTTACCGGCCACTTAGTCTCATGTGCTCAGGTTCGTCTGCTTGCCACTGATTGAAGCATTCTACATATCATGTTGCTTGAGGATTGCTACGTTGCATCTTTATATTCTTTTTAAATAAGGAAACCAATTATTGTTGTTCGGGAAATCTCTCCATAAAAGATCTGTTTGTTTACTTTGAGATGCATCCATCAAAATTCCTAAGAAAGATATATTCTGTCAAATCATTTGGCTGTCAAAGCTCCTCCTCCCGCCTCTTTATTTCAGTTTATGTGACTATTAGAGCTACGTGAGCGACAGGTGAGATCAGAATAGGCCCTTTAACAACAAAACTAAAGCAGAGGACTTAGTCCTGATTTCTTTCTCTCATTCTTTTTTTTTTCTTTTTTTTTTTTGTTCATGAAAAATGAAAATGCAAGAATGGAAATGACAACACAACATCGGAAAGATATTTTTAACTTCATTCGCTACAACAGTCAGGAAGGGAATGAACTCTACCTGCCATCCAACTTTAAAGAAACAAAGACCCGGCACTGTGAGAAAGAAACAAAACCCAAACAACGCGAAACAATACAAAGCAACTGCAAATTAACGTAAAAATGGAGTGCAAATGCGACTACAGAATGCGATAAAAACGTCAGTGCTGCGAATTCCAGCAACACTCATCAAAATAATTTCTGAAATGTTTCCTCTGAAACATAGACAAAGCAATAAAAAGAGGATATATGTTTATCATCTTAAGCATAACAATGTGAGTTAAGAGCTTAAAAATTAAAAAAAAGTACTTGGAATGAATAGTGCTACCCTTTTTTTTCCTAAGTAGGCATAAAAATATTTTCATTTCTTTCTTGTTTTCCATACCATTATATCAAGAACTTTCATGTTACCGTTTACAACTTTAATGCACACACACACACAAAAAAAGATATCTACTGCAATAGAAATAGTTGCTTCATTACCTTGTTTGCTACATTTGCAAATGTAAACAGCTAGGCAGAGCCAGAACTGACTCTAATGCATGATGGAATATCTTTGTT
Source organism: Erethizon dorsatum (assembly GCA_028451465.1). Lineage (NCBI taxonomy): Eukaryota > Metazoa > Chordata > Mammalia > Rodentia > Erethizontidae > Erethizon > Erethizon dorsatum. Next base: position 10,201,347 of record CM051828.1, on the reverse strand, counting down.
GCATACGTACACTGTAGAAAATATTTATTCAATATGTCAGGCACCATTATTTGAAATGTAATACATTAATATTTACTAGAAAAATAGTTTTTTTTTTCCTATTTGTTCTCCCAACTTCTTTAATGAAATAAGTTAATCTGACAGTGCATCCAGTAGCTTGTAATATCTTCTACATCTCCGTGGCAAAAAATAAACTACTGGTTGGGACAATATAATGCAAATTATTAAAGTCAGTCCTTGTACATACATCCTTGTAGCAAGCATTGAGGCTCGACTAACAGCACCTTTAACCAATTATTTAATGTTCAGTTATGTAGCCCTATTTCCCTGAGCAGTTATGCTGAGGAGCTTTCCCTTCATGGATAGTTTTTACAAAGCCTTAAGTATTAAAAGTACTATGAAGACATACTTCTAAGAATCCTATTTAATGCTACTTAACTAAACCTGCATAATCTAATGAAGGGATTGATTGGTACATATACTGTCAGTCTGTGGTAATGTAACCTTAGACGCTGCCTGACCACAAAGTTTGGAAATTATATTTAACCAAAAGAAAATAAATAAATACAGCAGGTTACCTTGTGGAGAAATACCATGTATTCTAAGCAAATTAAACCCTTGGTGTGACATTTGCATCCACCTATTCTTTTGAACTGAGGGGATTTCGTTACTCATAATGTGCTAAGTGAGATTAGTGACCAACAGGAGACAAAAAAAAAAAATTCCAAACTTGTTCATCATAAACAAGAAAGAAGTATCTGGCTAAAATAAAATTACTACGTAAGCGTCGAGGACATTATTTTTTTAAAAATAGGAATATATTTGGACAAAATGAACCTAAACTGCAAACGAAAGGACTAGTGACTATTTGAACATCTAAAGGACAATAGTATCAAAGAGGGCCAAAATTATCCTGCCACCCATCTGTCAGTTTCTTGCTGCTCTCTCACCAAGCCTAACCAGAGTTCCACATTTCTAGGTCCAAATCTGAAACATGGTCAATGAGTGGAGACTGACTGGAGAGGGTGCCATTTTCCTTTCCTCACCCTCAAGATTCAATTTTTTCATTTGTGTAAGATTTCATGCTACTTCTAAATTTAGGACACAATATGTGAGTTTTTGAACAAATGGGCCAATGGCCAACCCAATACTGCTTTTGCATTGTACTATGTAAACCCTTTCAAATTCTAGACAGTTTTTATTCCTTTTACAGAAGCATAGTTATAATACGGTGGGACTTTGTATGGATTATTTTCCCCAGGACATATCGGCCAAGATAGCTCTGATCCACTAAGTTTTAAAAATGATTGTTTACCACCTTCCGTTCTTTCTCACTGACCACCTGTCTCTTTTTTAAATCTTGGTAACCTACTCATCAAAAGAAAGAAGAGTAAAAGAAGGGAATTTCATGTTGGATAAGGCAGGCTCTATGAAGTATTTTTTTTAATAGGTCTTCATAAGACATTACAAGCTAGTGAATTCCCATCAAGAAACCCTATTTCTATTTAATTGTGCTAAGTGCTAAGGTTTTACTCTTTAGGTTTTCCATTTTTTTCCGCTTGTGCATTGTTCCTATGCAGGCCCCTCTGGATGTGCGTTGTGAAGTCATATTTGTCCGTGCAAAGATGCTGGCATATGCTGCACTGGAAAGGTCCACTGTCACCATGGCAACTCATATGCAAAGCATACATCACTTCATCCAGAAAGACAATGCCGCAGTGCACACATTTTGTCGAAAGCTCATCTTGAGTACTTCTGTCAACTTTCTCTGTTTTTACTACATTCAAAGGACCTTCATTTTTTACATTTGGTGGTGCCTTTGTTTTCTCCTTGGAGGCACCATTTGCAGTTGGCCCAGGTCTGGAATGCTTGATCGCCAAATCTAGAGGAATGTCATTGTCTGATCCAACAGCTGAAAAATGAGGAGGCAGATTGAAGGTGGGATAAGGCACGTAGTTTTGGCAAGGATTTGGTAGGCCAGGCACATGACTCAAGTAGTGCGGATTCCCAGGAACGGAGAGCTTATATTTACTCCAGAACCGCAGCCAATCAGCTTCACTCTGGAAGTCATTATGTACAAAGGGAAGTCCAAAAAGTGGGTACTGGTACTTTTCAATAGGGCTGCCTGGTGGTGAATAATTTGGGTGTTTTGCAGGTCTCATATACTTTTCTATGGGACTGCCTCTCTCAGAGCTTCCTTTCCCTTCAGATACAGAGGAACTATTTCCTGGATCTCCAGTACTTTCCTGAGGACTTTTAATCTGAATGTGCAAAGGTTGCATCCTTTTGTGAATATCCAGAGTTTGGCTGACCAGGACTGGCTGCTGAGCAGAATGGCTTTTAGTCAATGAACCCTGGGCTTCGTATTTACTTAGGCTTGGGAGTGGAATTTCTCTCGGATGGCTCTCAGTTAAATGCTCTTCTGACCTCCTCTCTAACGGGCTTCCATTGACCTGCTCCTCACTGCTACCCCTCTGCTGTTTGCTGAGCTGCTCGGCCTGAAGTGCCTCTGGGTTAAGGCGCTTTCTGGTTCTTCTCCTAATAATCTGCTCACCGTTGTTTTGTTTAATGATGTTTAAAGGCCTGGGAGTCTGCAGAGAACACACACAATATATAAAAGGAAAACATTAAAAAATACATTAAAATGCATTAAAAATTCCTCACAAATATAAACCATGCTGCAGTTCAAAGCAAGAATAGGGTTTATGCTGCAGATTTACTAAATCTCCTCCCTTTGCCCTAAGCAGCAGGAGAGGAAGTAACCAAAGTGCACTACTTTCGCCTAATTAAATTATGTCCATCTTTGCAGGGGGGACAGAAAACGTTAATGTGCTTGAAAGCAGCTTTTCCAGATTCATCAGATTTTGTGGTTGCACCATAGAAAATTACTTGGAAAACTATGATTTTACTAAAATAGTTTTGAATTTCGACTTATGCACTAAAATGATGGCAAATCAAAAGGGGAGACAGGTACACATCCTGGTGGAGTAAAGGTCAGAGAGGTGGAGCCCCAGTCCAGCAGGACTGTGGCCTTTTAAGATGAAAAGAGAGATCGCTCTCTCCACCCACCAAGAAGGTAGCTATCGAAGCCAGGAAGAAGCCTCTAGCAGAATCCAGCCATCTGGCACCTGGGGCTTCCGGCTTCCAGAACCGTGGGAAGATACTTTCTGTTGTTTTGAGACACTCAGTCTATGGTTTTGTTAGGGCAGTTTAAACTGACTAATGCGTGCATCTCTTTAAGGAACTGCAAATGTGAACATAAAATATTCATATCAGAGCACAAATAATCAAAGACAAACTGACAGAATTGTAAGGAAACGTATCAGATAATCAAAGCCACATCAGAAGGAAATTTTTCCCCTTCTATTTCTCTTCCTTTAGTGATATTTACATAGTCGCTATGGAGGATTTTACTTGTTAATGGATGAGGCATTAGTTTTGTGGTGAAAATCTAAATTCATTTGTAGCCTGGTTCAAATATCCAATCTGTCATTCTATGCTACTTAAAATAAATGCTGAGTTTAATTTAGCTTAAGTATTTTATTTAGCTTAGACATTACATGATTGGTATTTACGCACATGTTCAACAGGTGTTTATATTACATGTCTAAAATCCAGGGATAAGACTATAATAAAAACTTTACTTGCAGGGAGAGCTTTTACTTTGATTCATAAAATCAAAAGAATAATTTTCATAAATTAATGCATATTTAAACATTAAAAGTTTAGGAGAATCTTCAAGTGTGCTAAAGTCTTATTTCTCTAAAAGAGTACTGAAATCAGGAAATAATTTCTAAAAAATAAATATAGATAACATGTGATTTGTGAATTATTCCGAAGAAGAAATACACAAAGGAGTATATTTATATATTAAACAAAATGCAGATGTAAATCTCTTTTGGAATATTTCTGCTGTGACAAGTTATTTTGAAGAAAAGATAACACGCTGATTTTACAATTAAATTACTGGTTTCAGAATGGAAAATGACACATGGCTTGGATATGCCACGTGTATTCATTTTTTCCAGAATGTTCCGGTTTATAAAGAGTTTGTATTAGGATTATAAGGATATGTAGTATTTAACCCATACAATAAATAAACCTGAAATATGCATTAATTCCTTTTTTAAACTTTCATAACTTTTGCTGCAATTCTGTGTGAACACAGCCTTTATGTATTTCAATTTATGGTCTGTAAAGACTCAAAAACTGCAAACATTTTGCCTCTGGAGAGATGAATATTAAAACAAGTTTTAGAAAATAGTTTATATCACAGTGGTTAAATTATCATAACTTGGCACAGTGGTAATTTAATTAATTCTTGGCCTATGATTGGCCAGAATTCAATTAAAATAATTAATATTAGTACTCATTAAATGGAAGCTGTGTGTAAATGTATGTAAATGGTGAAGGTTAACAGAAAGTGTATGTGGTGGTGGGGGTAGGGATCTTTCTCCTAGCTACATTCTAATAACTGCGTTTTTTAGTGTTTACTCCCAATTAGTATTGTTGGCAGCATGCATTTTGTAAAGAGCGCTTCCAATGGTCCATTTACGAGGGCGTTTTGTCTAAAGTTGTATTCCCTGTGGCTGTAATCTATTCACTGGCTTATGCTAAGAGCAATGGTAAAATGCCAAACAAAATGAAAAAGGCACAGGCAAATAGATTTCTGCTTCCTAAATGGGGCATTCCTATTTTAAAGTCAGTTCATGTCAGCGATAAACTTTCTAAACTATAAAGAATCCTTCCGGAAGTCAAATGAATATGCCGATCGGGGATTTGCCAGTTTAAATTTTATTACAGAACTCTAACTAAAAGTTGGAAAACAAGTAATTTGGTGGATCCCCATGAGCCCCAAACAGCTGGCATTTAAAAACACAACACACCTTGCAGCTTAGCCTACCCTGGTGTTCGTGCTATTAAAGACTGCAGACTCCTCACCAAATCCCCGCTGCAAGCCCTGCCTATTCTAGCAATCTCTGGCCTAGTCCTGAACTGTGCTTCTGAGAGTGCCTGGCCTCCAGCTGCCAAGCAGCCAAGACAGCACTTGCAAATCCAAAGGTGAACTGGAAAATAAATATTCATTCCCCATCTTATATTTTTATATCACCTCTGGAGGCTCCTTTTATTTATTTTTTAAAAAATTTTGGTATATTTGTGAAACTTTTAAGAAGGTTTCTCCCTTCTACCTAAATTCACTGCACCAAATTCCGGTAACCATTAGGTCAATGATCTCCTAGGTGAAGTTCCCCAAAATCATTTTCCTCTTTTACATCAAAAGAGGCATAATGCATTACTAATGATCTCAAATGTATCTCCCCATAACATCTAAGGCCCTTTTACCATAAATCACATGGACATTCAAAGTGACTGTATTGAACTACACTGCGGGAGCAGGCGACCCAAGCCAGCAGTGGAACTTACCGCACCACCTAGCAGGCCAGCTCAGCTTTCTAAAGCTTTTCCTGAAACAGTGGGACAAATTCTTACCGAATGCAGCTTCTGGTACAGGCCACACGCGTTGCATACATATCCGCCATTTGCATTCTTTCTCCAGAGAGAGGTCTTCGTGGTCAGGCAATTGGCACAAAAAACACCAGAGCCTCTACGCCTCTGAAATGGGGGGGGGAACCAAGGTCAGAGGTGAGTCACATGACTGGTGAAGTTAGACCAAATCAACCCAGGAGTTTTGTCATTAGACTTGCAACAATGACAGTATAAAACCACACTGCCCATAATGAGGTCAGGTTCAATTGTGTTTAATAGGCACCACTGATTTTCATTATAATTAACCCCACAGTGATGGATGAGGTGTGTGGAACACCAAAGGCTTTTCACAGGAGCAGCTTTAACTTTTTGAACTTTGGGTTTTGTGCCTTTAATGATGGCTCCGAAATGCTGAACTTTAAAATATACCTTTTAAAAGTGTCAAAACGAGAGTAAAAAAGGCAGAATGTGGCAATGTGTTTAACACACTTTGGGACATGCTACCTGAGTTTTAAAATGTGGTCAAACTTGGAACCAAAAAACCCCCAAAAGATGGAACAGCAACAACAACAACAAAAAAAAACTATTTAACAGTAAACCCAATTTGTGTCTTTTTGTGTGTCACTCATGTAACCTAAGTATTAAGAGACCATCACACACTCGGTTCTGGGCTTTCCTCCGCAACTGCTAAGATGTGAAAGAGAAACACCTTCTTTTCCCCAAAGCTGGGCGGACCAGGGGAACTTCTGCCAGGAGGAATACAGTATTAGTAATGAGAGCACATACGGGTGCTTTCAGAGCTACACAACTCTGTCCCATCAGTGCTACTTATTTATTTAACTTGACTCAAACTTGGAAATCTCAAGCATATAGATTGCTTTTAGTAGCCTGAATTCGGTAATCATCGGATTAAAAAGTAAGAATATTTGAAAGTAGATAATTAGTATCACCGGTTACATTGTTGCTATTAAGTAATGATTCCAGTAAACTTCTTATTTAAACAAAAGTTGGGCTGTGTTTGTAGGCACAAATGCAAACAGGCAGGAAATGGAATTCTCTCCCTGCAAAAAAAAAAAAAAAAAGGCAGCCTGGATTGTACCTCAGCTCTCCTTTTTCTAGGAAGCAAAGCCTTTAATGATAAAATATGCACGTTAGATAAGGAGTGGAAAAAGTCTTGCTGGAACCTAATTTTATTATAAATTAAATATTACAAATGCTATAAGTCAAAATTTCAGGGATACATAAAATTTAGGCAATTTATTTAACTGGAGTCCATACTGTAGTGAAGTGGTACGCCTGCCAAGAAAATACAATGGTTATAATTGTACTCTGATACATTTCAAATGGAAAGCTTTCTGCAGACATAATTTTGGCTTCAAGACTGGAACACTTTCTTGGCATTGAAAGGGCATTTGATTCATCGGGTGTTTCACAATGTATCACTAAAAAGACCTGGTGAGCAGCCAGTTCCCTATAGGGTAATTTTTCCATCCAGATGCAAGTGCTATCAGAGGCCCTCGTCAGCTAAACTAATTATGATCTTGCAATTGCTGATGCCTGCTCACTCTAACATTCGACATCCTCCATTAATCATCAATACAAGGAAAATGAATGAAACGAAAAGAAATGAGGGCTGGTAAACTGCACAGCTATAAAAATCTGAAATGAGAGCAATAACTTAACAAGATTGGGGGAATGTTTTTAGTGAGCGCAAAGTCAGGCTAACAATTGCCCTTTTAAACCAAGAACACGATTTCATTAGTGTAGCAGGTTGTGCCACTTTAGGTGATGTAATAAAAGCTAGATTTTCCCCAAAGATAATCCCAGGCACCCCTTTTCTTCCCTCCTCCCCCGAGTCAGGACTAGGAACACACAGCAAGTTTTTTCTCACTTGAACGTCAAACTCTGTCAGAGGTCCAAAGGTCCCAGTTGAGACTCGCTGTAGAAGTAGAGGACGCTGCTTTCCCCTGACCCAGTGGGCTGTCAGAGGTTGGGTTTATCGTGCATTCTGGGGCCCCTTTTATCCAAATTAAGCCAGGGAGCCCAGTTAGGTTAGAACTGTCATTTCCTAAATCTAAGTAACACGCTGGGCAAATCAACACCAACTGGATCCACAGAAAGACAGCGTAAATGTCCATTTGCAAACTAACGCACATATATGGCCGAGGTTCAGATTTGAATGTGGAGCAGTCACTCCAGCCTGCCTGACTTTCCTTATTCCCTGGGTGCTTGACACAGCAGGCCAAAGTGGGTGTAATGCTGATTTCAGTGAGCGTTTCAACCCTTGCACAACTAGGTGCTTAATTCTCTTGCAGAAAAAATGCCCTTCATTAGTTAGAAGGAAAACCCTGAAATGAACAGCACCAGTTTCCACAGGTATATCTTGCTTTATGTAGTTCATGGCCTCACAATAAAAGTCGCTGCATTTCAGGTAAACCCTATCTTATTTTAAATACAGTACACATCAAGGGTACTGAATTCACTTAGAGGCAGAATAGGTTGGAAGTTAATAACGAGATGTAGGAATCAGACTACTTGTATTCAAAACCTGTCTCTGCCATTTGCTAGGCGCAATGTTGGGCAAATTACTTAACTCTCAGGTCTGAAATATTCCCCACCTTTACAGCATGAGCTGCCGATTATTATGTGGATTAATAGATCCAATTAAGACAGCACCAGACAGGAAGGAAATGCTCAGTAAGTCAGCTATGCATCAGAGGATTCAAGTATGATTTCTTCTGTACGAGAAACATACTTTGTTAGTTTTGCTTTCATCTCAAGTCTCATTATTAAACATTCAAGATTTGTTTCAACCATATAGGTGGATATTATCAAATCTTCTCAAACATGAGAATGGAAAGTTGAGTCAGAGTGAAATATCAAGGTGTTCACACCTCAAATTCAACAGGAGCCTGCTGCACCGCGGTGGAGAGTAGGAGGTGAGAAGTATTTTACACATAAGATGCTACCTGCCATTTCCACAAATTTAGCACTTTGGTAAGCTAATAGAACTTAACAGAACTGTACTTTTGGTGCACTGAAATTTCTGGAAAAAATTTGACCACACAACCGTCTCTCTCTATACCATGGCACAGGTAGGGGAGTTCCTGGACTTGGTCACACTGTGTAACAGTGTCAACTGGATGGACGCGGAAGGCACTTCCTTGAAGTTATCCATACCCAGAGCCCAATCAAGAGCAGAGAAACAGTGCCGGGCATGGTGGCTCACGCCTGTAATCCCAACACTGGGGAGGCTGAGGCAGGAGGACCACTGTGAGTTCGAGGCCAGCCTGGTCTTCAAAGTGAGTTCAGGGTCAGCCTGAACTGCATAGTGAAACCCTGTTTCAAAATGACGGAAAAAAAAAAAAAAAAAAAAAAAAAAAAACCAGAGAAACCGTCAGCTATGAACGAACAGTCTGCTAAGGCTGCCAAGTGGGCGCCTCCCCTTTGTACTTTATAAAAACAACCTCTCCTTAACTTAAAGAAAAGGAAAAGCACTAAAGCCCTTATTTTGTTCATGGCTTATGTTGCATGGCAGAGTTTTAACTTAATTTTGTTCTTCTACTTTATACTAAGCTTGTTAAAGACAGAAATCATGTTTCCTAACAGGTGTGAGTATTCTATGTTAACAAACACTGAGAACATGCTCTGTCATGGATGGCTAAATACTAACAAAGTCTGAAAATAATCTTACCTGCTATTCTTTTTGTCCTTAGTGTTTACTCCTATTTTCGGAAAAAAAGTTTTATTTTGTTTTATTTTTTAAAATCCCTTTCAAACCTATTCCACTCAGGTTGACAAATTTATCTAGAGTTGGGCAGAGATAGTCAATAAAGTCATAGAAAATAAAATCAAGAAAATGCATCATCCGATGCTGCCTTCCACACGTATTTCTGAAAAACAGTCGTGACTAGGTTCTCGCTAGGTCAGGCAGGGACAAAGCTCTGTTACCTGCACCCTTTTGGTCATTCGCAATGGCTGATGGTCCTATATGTGCATGTGTAGGTTTAAAATCTTTCTGTTTTACTACAAGCTGTTTTTAAGAGGCAATAATAATCTGCACCCCTGTGACTTTGTGCAAGAGAGTAGAAGATTAGGATTCCTACGGATAATATTATTGGTGGGCGAGAAAATGGTAGGAATAGGTAACTAGGGATGACACCAATTGGCATTACCGAGGGACCTCGTTACAGTGGACAACTTGCACTTTTAAAGTCATATACACCTTGCATTCTCTGTCCCTCAGCTTCTCTAAGTGCACCTTCTATTTCTATGGGGGGACAGGTGGTACTAGAATAAAGGAAAGTTACCCCAAAACCTGAACCAACCTGAAAGTAAGCTCAACTGCAAATTTCTACAGAAAAAAAAAAAATTCTACTATCAGCAATTGAAGGAAATGGTTGTTGTTAAATTTAACATTTAGCGTTAATAGTTTGACTAGTAACGTTAAGGTTGCATTTGTGTGTTACCTCCATGCTATTTGTGTTTTTTGGTAACTTTCTGTGCGGAAAAAGAAGGATAATGGATGGAACCACAAACTGCAAGAGTTTTTAAGCCAGTGTGAATGGTCTAGCAACTTCTTTTCAATAATTGCTGAGATATTTTCAGACAACTTTTCTGAATTTCAAATGTATTATAACCACAATAGTGATTTTTTACAACAGAAATGTAGGTATGCTTTGCATAATTGTGCATGCCAGGATTTGAAATAGAAAATGATACACCTATTTTTCTAATATAACTACATTCTAAGTCTAACATAACTGCCCCCCACCTTACATTGGAGTATATCAAGAAATATAAAATACTTTAAAACAAAACAGCTTTAGTCTTTAGGTTTACAGTGAAACACTATGTAAGTATCACTATAGTTAATTTTCTTCCTAAGTATCTGATTCAAGTTTTGCTTTGGGGGGCTTAATTCCTCAGTTACTTATATATCATTCTGGGCTCAATCTTGGCACATATGTTAGTAAATCGAGATATGACTTAAGGGAAGAAAATGAAAAAAATAGTTTTAAATTGATTCAGCTGTTTTTATTGCTTATTTTATTTTATTATTTGAAGATCAGCCAAAAACATAGATTTTAAGGTTTTCAAATTTCATTATTAACAAAGAGCTGATTTCATCTGATTAATAAAAAGTAAATTTGATTGAATTATTCACTCAAGTGGCTTAGCATTTAGAGACATGGATATTCATCTCTAAGATATTAAAAGTCTCCACTGGTGAAGGAATTTGTGCAGAAACGATCTTTTATGATAGTTTTCTATGAATAAGAACCATACTGAGACCATGTAATTACATAACGACCCTTGATAGGCAGAGTATTTACTCACATTTTTTATGGTTTTATATCTTAGCCATTTTAAATTGAATCAATCTGAAATTTGATAGACATGCTGTTAGTCTGGATGTACCTCAAATGTTTTTAACTCTTTAAATATTTTCTGTTTATTTGATTATATCAAGAATTCTTTGCAAATTTCATTTTAGGGAAATGCAGAGATGGCTATGATAGAACCTTCTGGTACAACTTTGCAGTCACAAAATTTCAGTGGTAGACTTGATTCAATTCAGATATGGGAATAATTATTGAGTATCCACCCCGTGCCTGGCACTGTGCTACAAGCACAGCAGTGCAGTGTCCTGCAGAGTTTCCAGTGGCGAAAACACGGAGTGAAAGTGATGCGAACTAAGACGGTCCATGAACACTGACAATCTGAGTCATGTAAATTATATGGAAACTTCTCTGAAGAAAACGATGTATTTTCCACAAATCTCATTTAAAGGCTGAAAGTCATCTAATCATGAGAAGATCCACTAGTCTAATTTTTTAAAAATAAGTTAACACTTGTTTTTTTCTGTCCCATTAGTAGTAATGTCCTATCAACGACATTGCCCTATCATTATCAAGAGTTGACATCGACTTGAGTTAATAATGTGTTCATGACTACCAGATATGTACTCCATATCAATAACTGTTGAATAAATGATCAACAATATTTTAATCCTTATCACTATTATTCATCACTGGGAGAAAGACTTTCTCATCTCATCTGTGCCCCTTTTCCTCTAAAACAGAACGAACAAGCTACTGACTACATACCGCTCTACACAATATAAAGTATGCTGCAGCTAGAACAACTTAAACATAGATGGTGGCTTGCAATGAATGGCCTTAGATAACAGGCAGAATTTTACCAGAAGCACAAGTAGGCCAATAGTTTAGCAAGAGTAGGGGAAATGCTCTGCCAACAGAAAGCAATAGTTACCAATATCCTGGCTGACTTTTGTTCCAAATAAAATCATGAAGAATCAGCTGAAATGAGCTGTACGACAAGTCCATGCCTGCTTTAAAACAGCCAGCCCTCTTTGCCTTCAGATTTCTTGCCAGAAAATGGAAGGGACTCTGCAAGGTTCAGCCAAGCACCCATCTTATAATCACCTATCTCAGAGCTTGGAAACAAAACTTGTTCACCCTGCTTATTCAATGCACTTCCTCAACACATCCACACTGATAATGGAGACCAGTGCAAGCTGACAACCCCTGGCTAGATGCAGTGGAACAACTCTTGCTCCAGGAAGTGAGGAAATACACAGTCCAGTAATGGTACACTGTGCCCAGGTATGGATGTACCTGAGGTTTATCCCACACCTTACCACGTAGGGACCACAGGTTATGCTGAACTGCTAAACACATTAGCTCCATCTCTTCTGGTGGGCAACTGGCGATTCTTGGAGTGCGACAGCAGAAATCAAGATTTCCCAATATATATACCACACTTTATACATACAGAGTCTTGAAATGGGAAGGCTTTAGTAATTTATTACACAGATATTTAAAACCTAGTGCACAAATCTGAGGACCCCCTTCCCTTCTTTGACTACTATACTCGGTGAATGAGGCAACCAAATATCCAGTGTCGCAAACAAATTACATAACAGGATCGGGACTGCAAAAAGCCAGATCTAGGGAGTTCTAACACATGCTGTTTCTGTAATAATGTGCTGTCTTACAGCAAGTATGCATTTGGACAGCTAAAAATATGGTTGAAAATTTATGTCTGCACTGTCTTTTTTCATTCCACGTGAAAGTCATTATTGTCAAAAGAACTACTCAAGTCTCTCACTGCTTCTATTTCTGCCACCATGTATCTGTTTTCACCTTTCCTTCAGCTACAACAATGGCTGGAAAGTTGCTCTACAGGGATTTTTTCTTCTATGCCAGTGCCAAAATCTGACACTGAAAGAGGAAAAAAATATAATAAAAAGATTTTTTTGGAGGCACTGTTAAATAATTTTAGTGCCTCCTAAGCAAACTTCAACTTGAGAATAAAATAACTGATTCTTTCATACATTTATTGCATAGTATACTTAATAAATACATTATGGGATACTTCACACTATAAAAATAAAAATCTCAACAATAGAGACCAAGTGTAGAAAAAGCGTAAAGTGCAATGTTCTCAGCTAGTTAAGTATTTAACTGGAGAGACAAAAATAGTTATTTTGTGTATTATCTGTGTAGAACTGCCTTGGTAATATACAATGATGATGATTTTGAAAGTGCAAAGAAAAAGAAAATCCAGAACTTTTTTCTATTTATTGACAATAACTGGCCCAAGAAGCATTATTGTCCTCTAGGCAATTACGTATATATCAGCAGTTCCTCCAACATTATTGCGAGCCATACATTCTTTTGGAAATTTTATGATGCTTTCCCTCCCCCCCAAAATGTGTAAAATACTTTACAAATAATTTCAGGATGTTCAAAAGAAGGTCCCTCACAAATAAATTCAAAGATCTCCTTTGGGTCTGAATCTCCTAGATCCCAGGTTAAAATCTCCTGGTATATATTATCCTGGTTTAAATTTAAAGTAAATAATTAGATATTATGATTCTGTTTGTATTTAGATAAAGCCCTGGGAGTAGTTCTTTACCTATCTAGCATCAAAAACCTGATTTAAACACTACACAATGTACACACAGATCAAACATTACATGGTACCCCATTAATACATACAACTTTTATGTTTTAGTATATCAGTTAAAAATAAAAAAAGAAAACAAAGTTAACTAAAAACTTGGTCTCTATTAAAAAAAATTAACTAAAAGCTTGGTCTCTATGTTTAGACAAAAAGACAGGATCATATTTTATGAAGCATTTATAAATCAATTATCTGATACAATCTTCTTGTTCGACACCTTTTATGCCTTCTATAATAATCACCATAGTACATCAAATCTCATATCTTTAAAACGATCCTAAGAGACCAGTGTTGTTATTACTCCCTCCACTTTCAGGATGAGAAACCCCAGACTTAGAAATATTTTTCAGTTGCCAAATATTAGGCTAAGATACAAACCTAGGTGTCCCTCTTTTCAGAGTCACAGTTCTTAACCATGTTTCAGGTCTTATTACTGAGGAAGAGACTGGGGAAATTTTATTAAAATTATTTCCTCATCACCTGGCTTTGAAGAATCCTTATCTCTTCAAGCCACCCTACAACAGCTGATTGAAATTATGTAAGTTTTGAGGTAGCAGAAAGAAATGACTCATCCTTGATCAGATATGGCAAGGAGCTGCTGTGGGGTTGACAGTCATAGCTAGAGGAACAACATTTGGCTGATGGAGAGGCAGTGGTGAGGAGGGGGTGGGGGCAGCACGCGCCTTTTGATGTTGCTGTGTCAAAAAAAAAAAAAAAAATCTCTGTGAACGAAGCCTATGCTTACAAGCAGAATTTGTCAGGGACTCACAGGTCCTCATCCTGCCTGTGACATGGGGGGGGCACTGTGAACCTGGGTTTCTGTTTGCTTTCGCATCCAATTTGGCTAGAGATGGGACAAGGGAGAAAAACAGTGCTGGATTCTGCTATGTTCCATAAACACAAGTGTTCAGGTAACAATTTCTAGGTTGACTTTATATGTTTGAATAGTCCTGGGCAAAGACCTTTTGCAGCATTTGGTATCATCATTTCTCAAGATAAAGCATGCTAAGTTTGAAAGAGTTTATTTTTCCAAAGTTCTCAAGATTCCAATAACATGAAAATATTGCTATTTCTCTGAAACACCTCCCCCATTATTAAATAAAAGTTCACGTTCTTCATCTACCTATGGAATGTACCATTTTACAGGTGAGATGCCTTCCATCCTGCCACAGAACAGTGAACATAAACGTGCTCTTAACTCTAAACACTTTTTATAAATTCCCAAATTAAGGTGATACAGTGCAAACCAGACATTGAAACACTGTTCTGCGTGGCAAAAAGATGGTAACTACTGATTATTTCCATTAAAAAGCAACAAAAGCTTATGGAATTATAAGAGTTAAATATAAGAGATTCAAAATAATTATAGGTGATATTAAAAATGTGTCCACGTGTCAATAAAGACACCAGTACCAGATACCCAATTGGGACTAAATACTTGGCTGACTATACTGGGAATAATTCGTGAACTACTTCATTCTATATGATTTTTAAATACTCAAGTAGGGAGGGGGAACAGCTAGGAAAAATGAATCTGCATTTCACTTAGTTTTTGAATCTACAAATTATTTTTAAATGCTATTGCATCTTTATTTAAATTTTGACATTCCTCAGGATGCATAATATTACAGGTATTTAAAATCACGTTTCCAATGGTTGAAACAAGTGCCTAGTACGTTGTGTCGTACAAATGGAAACTTGTGTTTTTAATAAGAGCTCTGTAACTGCTGTAAGTAAAACAGAACAGAACATGGGGAGATAATTTCATTAGTCAGGTACAGCTCAGACAGGGAAATCGAAGCTGATTTTTAAGGTTTTAATAAGATGATTTTTATAAGACTACTTGGAATTTCCTTAACAATAATGATGTCATTTTGTAATAACAGAAATCTTTCATGGGAAAACTGCTTTTTCAATAACTCACCCAGTCAATTACACAGGAAAGTCCTGTAATAAGTTGTCCCCCCCTCCCCCGTCAAATAGCTCACGTACACGACTTCCTTTTCAATTACCAACTTGTCTGCAGTACCATCTGTAAAAACGAACACATACCTTATGCTGCCAGTTTCTGCTTTTGTACGTCCATTAGTGGGACTGGCTGCAGCTGCTCCAGAAGAAAGCAATGACTGTCTATATACATATATATATATATGTATATATATATTCCTCCTTCAGTCCCACTATATTAGCTCCAAGTAGTATGCTGTCCTAGAGAGGAAAGTTCGCTCTCTAGTCTCACTTGCACCCGATCTTTCTGTGATCTGGAGTTTGTTAATCACACTGTATCACATACCAAAGCAAGAACTACCTCATTGCATCCAGCACTCTCAAGGCACCCCCCGGTCATCCAAAAGGAACAGTTAAAATCATCTTGTACTTTGACTTTTTGTGCATGGAGCAGAGGATCAGGAAACCAATACTGAGACCTGGCAGAACAAATGGAGACACAAAACTCCTGCTGAGTGAGATTTTATTTCAGGAGAGGGGCTCTGAAAATAGAATGCAGTAACCTCTCAAACACTTTATTTCCCCCTGCCTCATGCTTTTACCTTTTTTCTGTTGGCATTATTTTTTCCCCAAACATTATATTAAACTGTTCAGTCTCAGTTGAAGATGTTAAAAAAAAAGCAAGAAGTTACCTACAATTAATTTTTAAAGTGATCTCTAAAGAAACAATATTTCTATTGTGAAATAAAAGGGATTTAAAAAGAAAAGGGAAAGAAAAAAGTTACCAAGCTCTTAAAAGAATGATGGGAAAAAAGATGCACAGAGAGGCTGAAATGTAAACACATCATAGAAACAAAAATTAAACAAAAAGAGCTTAGTTATGATTCATCCTGCACTATTCCACACATTTACAAATTCATCCCAAATATATCAAAGTTATTCTTCATCATAAGAGGTACTTTGTTTGTGGGGGGGAGAGTTGGCTTTTGGAATATCAACATGTCAATTTTGCCTTAGCTTTTCACATATTAAATTTTTTTAAACCACCAAATAGCTCCACTTTCTCGGCATTTAGGAGTAAGAGACAGTGCTGGATTCTAATTATTTGTATATGTGAATTACGCTCAGGAGACTGGGGGGCTTCGAAGGAAGGACCTATTTTTCTTTTAATCTTTGTATTAGCAGTGTATTGCACATGGTAGGCATTTAATTAATGACAGTTTAACTGAACTGACTGCTATCAGAAGAGATACTACTGACTTTAATAAACAGCCACTCCTTTAAAATATACATGTGTGTGTACACATACAAACATGCTGTAAAGAAAGATTATACTTTAAGTGCAGCTTTATTCATGATACATAAAAAGGCTGTCATCGTTACAGAAAGTAGAATTTAAATTGAAAACAGTTTCACTTTTGTGAGATGCAAAAAAAAAAAAAATTCTGGACCATACACAGGGTATATATTTTATGAGAAGAGAAAAAGAGCAGGCCTTGTTAGCTTGAGCTTCTGAACAATGTACAGAACTTGTAGAATGGCATATGCTGAGGTAGGTGTTTGTACATGTATGTACAAGTATGTGCAACAGACATAGATAGACACACATATACTCATGCGAATTCAGTGAAACATTTTAGCACGGCTCTGCAGTGAGACGCCTATAGTGATTTTTTTCATTAAAGCGATAACATTTTATGTAAGTGGGGTAAAACACTAACGATGTCCTTAAGAAATTCCATGCATTTCCTGCAGAGTTGAAAATAAATATAATTACCTTCAAAGATTTTAATGATTAACTACATCACAAAATTTTATATGAAAGACTGAAAAAAAGTGACAAAGTAGCTAGGAATGTGTCTTCTATATCAGCCTAATAGTGATTTAATAGATAGAAAATAACCTATCAATACACTGTGATTCATTTTTTTTTTTTTAATTTGGGTACCGGGAGTCGACCTCAGGACCTCGCGCTTGCCAGGCAGGCACTTATGCCGCTGAGCTATCTCACTGGCCCTGTGATTCATTTTTATTACCAATTTATTTTTATTATGATGTTAGGATTCTCTCAATTCACCTACATACATAGTTAACATAAATATAATTACATATGAGAGACTAATGTCACACTTGACATGTATCAATGAGCACTAAATTCTTTTTTTAATTTCAGAAGATATTAAGTATTTTCATAGATATTAGATTTTAGAAGACATTGAATTGAAAAATCTTTTGATGTGCATATACTGTACTATACACCCACGCATATATATTATATAGTTTAGTCTCCATAGCTACGTTTATGCCCACATGCAAAAAAATTATAGCAAAGGCTTCAAATTTACTTATTTTTACCACATGTAAAAATGTATGGATAGTGATTCTAAGACTCATTCACATAAGAGACAATTTTATCATATCAATTATGCACTTAAAAGTATTATAAATACCTATCTCTTTTCTCTCCCTCTCCCCATTCTGAGTGTTTTGCAATCGATCTCTAAGGATTTCAGTGCATAAATCTTATTTTGCTGACTGACTCACTTACATGAGATTCATGAGTCTACATATTTCTCATCTAATAGCTAAGTGGAAATTTGGGGAAGGAATCCTTGTTTGAAATTTTCTAGAACACAAAAGGATGCTTTGTAGGTCATATCCTTTTATGCATATCGCACTACTCATTTCTAGCTGCAGACAGATTTCTTTTTTCACCCAATGTAGTCACGTAGTTATACACAGAAATACGTCAGTGAATACTGAATTTATAGATTACATGTAAAGTGGATTCCCTTTGATTTTTATAGACCTAGACCTAGGAAACTTTGCAAAAAAATCAACTTGGGATTCTAGCTACAAATTTTATTCCACTTGGAATCTGAAAGTCTATTTTGTACTTAAATACATTTAAGTATTTTATAACCAAAATATATTTAAATGCACCTACACACACAAACATACATTTAAAATATGTATATATATACACATTTCCTTTTTACAAACCATGGCTTCAAGGTCTTTGAATTTAATACACCTAAAAAATTCAGGGTTGATAGTCTTATACTTTAAAATATCAACTTAAGGCTGGGGATACAGCTCAGCGGCATAAGCGCCTGCCTGGCAAGCACAAGGTCCTGAGTTTGAGTCCCGGTACCAAAAAAAAAAAAGATCAACTTAAAATGTGGTTATACTTCTTACAAAATTAAGGGGCTATATCTGATTTAGAAGATATCTCTTTGATAAAAAAGCAGATGAAAAATGTGATTGTAGAATTAGTGAAGCAATGAAATTTAAGAAACCAACACGAAGTTTTAATGTATGAATGATTAAAAAATATTTGTGGATACTACATGCTCAAAACAGTTGCACACTCTGTGAAGAAAAAGTTAAGTGGCTAGAACTGTGTTGCATCACCCTCTTTCCATGTATTATGTAAAATTTTATTTAATTTTAAATTTTAATTAAAATTTTATTTAATTTTAAATTAAATTGTATATATATATGCATACATGTATTGTCTGTTCTGAATATTTTACTTAATTAAGTCATACGCACACACACACACACAGTGTGATTTAGTGTTTCCATGTGTATATTTCTTTGGAAAAAATGAAGGAAAAAACTATCTTCCTTTAATCCAGCCCAAATGAGGTAGTGATTTAAAAATAAATAAACTGATGGGTACCAGACTAAAATTCAAGCAATTCACCTTTAAAAAACAGGTACAGAAAAGTATTCCTTAAACATAAAAAATTATAACTTTCGTGAAGAAGAAAATTACCATTAGCAAAAGTTTAGCTAATTAGCTGATCTAATGCAGAGCTTTTATGTGTGGTAGTTTACGAATTTCAGAAAATGACCAGATTATTCCACTTATATCATTAACTTGACCCCTTCCAAGTTCTGACCTTCGTAATAGATTTATTTTATAAGATATGACATCGTGCACAGCTGTGCTATTCTTTCTTGAACTTGACTTTTTTTTAAGGATGAAAATAGACTGGATTTACTATAGCGTGTGTACTCGCTGGTAACAGTGGGGGAAGGGAGAGATCAGAAATGGAAAAGAGCACGAGCTCCCATCTAAGCAAATCATTTGGAAACTCGGGGAAGACACAAGTATTTCGAACATTGTTGCCAGTTAAAGAAATTACGTAGAAAGAATCTGAAAATATCACTACAAATTGAGTTCATTAATATAAAGACCTGTGATGATTATCTTTTGAAATCAGAATGTTCTGATCTTCAAACTCCCAAAGCTCTAGATGGATGCTCTTACATGCCCACTGCAAACTGCTGGTGTTTTCAGTCTGGTTAGAGAGGCCCTCTCCAGGATTTCACTTTGGAAAATTAAATAGAAATCAAGATTAAACTAGAAAATTTCAAGGAAAAAATATTCGAAGTTTCTTGTAGGACACAGTAACTTGTAGGCCTGCTGGGAATTTTAATATATGCCAAAAAATACCTTGTAATAGACAATAGATAATGTAGCATCTAAATAATAGTCTTCTGGTTTTACTTAGAGCTCTCTTTCTGGTAAAAACCAGCACTGGATTTATAGATGGAGTACGAAGGAAGGAAACAAATGTTTAATAGTCATGATTTCTACCTCTATTCAATTCAGCATCAAGTTTAATCTTGTAGAGGTAGTTATGTTTAAGTATTATTTTTCTACGTTGGCTTCCACAAGGCATCTTGAGTTATAATTCAAGAAAATACTTCGACAAGTAATAAATTGCACCACAGAACTAAAAGCATGTCTGAAAGCTATTCTTCATTTCAATTACACTTTTCATACATTAATTATCTGTTTATCTGATAACTGCTTCTGATAGACCTCCCATTGTCCAACACCCCAAGCACACTGTTCTTTTCACAGGAGGTGAAAGCATTTGGGGGGGGGAAAAAATTCAGACAACTGTTTCCAGAGTCTCAGGGATAATTGTTACCTTCCTCCTTTTCAACTTTAAAAGAAAGCAGTGTCTGTTTTGCTCAGGGCAGCCATTTAAAGCTCCTGCTGTCAGAATCTTTTCAACCGGAGTAGATTTAGAATTCTTTTAAAATGATTATTGTATCCTAAGCATTCCGTCACGGTTACCGTCCACACAGCGATCATTAACGCAGTGGACAAGTGTATGAATACACACAAATGCATCTTTTACCTGGGTGATTCTAAATGGTTTATTTTGACTTAAGAAAAAGGTTGGACAAATGTTTTATGGAGAATGTAATCTGGACAGCCTGAGGTAAAATAACAATTATTAAAATATTTGGCCTTATTGATGTGACATTCGTACTTTTGAGAGAAACTTTGCAAAAATAAATCATTTTGACTTCTGGAAGCAGATCTATTCTTTTACTTTAGTTTGTTATGCAATAGGCTATTGTAATACAGTCCCTAAATATTAGCAGAGAGTTTGTGTTTTAATAGTCTGAAAAAACCATTTATTACCAAACTATGGTAACATGGGCAATATCAATGTTCTGTAAAAAAAAGTGTCTTTTTCACATAAGTAAGGTCCTTAACATTAACTAAAACCAATATTCTGAAAATATATTCTTCAGTTCAGAGTTTCAGTGATTAGACTTGCCTCTCTTTTTAGATAAAACTGCAATTTTTAACTTGGCAATATTGGTGCAATTTTCCATTAGAACTACAAATAAAATACATTTTGGTCCTAGCCATAAACATTGGTTTCCTTTTTCCTGCCTTCTAAGTTGATTTAGATTTTCCTTAGCAACCAATGCATAGCTCTCTTTGAATGTTTATTACCTGTTGAAATCTTCTTGGCTCATGGAAATAGAAGACAAGAAAAGAATAAACTTACACCCTGACTGCCTGATATTTAATCAATAAGCAAAGGATTTTCTCCTTTCAGAATTCACTGCCCTATAAATGCTTCTTTTTAATTTTCTCGGAAAAACGCAAAGACTGCTTCCCACAAAATCAAAATCTTCAAGTCACTACAACACACTGAAGAGCATAAGAAACATGCTCTTATTTATCGTTTTATCATATTATTAGTCTAGTATTTTGAATATGATTGCTTCTCAGCTTCTATTACTGAAAAGGCTCCTGGATTTAAACTCATATTCCTATTTGCAAAGCTTCTCAGAAGTAAAGATTCAAAATATTAATTACATTGGTTCCCTCAGTGATATAGAATACTACTTTCCTGGAGAGCCAATCTCATTTCTAGAGAGCAGCAAAATTCATTTCAAGTGAAGTTGACGAATAAGGTGAGAGAACTCTGCCGGTAGTAGCCAAGGGTGGTATTAACATACACGCTCGCCACTACAGCATGGGCTGACCACACCTGGAACCCACAATGGCTGCAGCATAGGACCAGGATTCTAGAGAACTCTCATCAGGTCAGATGCTACCCCTTCGTTACTAAATGGCGGAAGTTGTGCCGGAGTCCTCAGGAAGGAGCAGGGCTACTTGGGGTTTCTAGGACCTTTAGGAGACTCAAGCGGGGAAGCCAGTCAGTAGGAGCTGGACTGCTCTGAATGGGTTGAATATTATTCCCAAGAGTGTCACTTTTAATAAAAATCAGCTGGAACAAAGCACTGGTGTTACCTCAGGACTCTAAAACTGGTGCTGATCCTTATTCTAAAGAGCTACAACAGTGTTCTCTCCAAAGTCAGCAAAACCCGAATAAATTGGCAGCTTCCTCAGGTGGTGGTTTTGAAAGTCTACCCTCATTTGGTGTAAATTTTGGTGTGTTTATTTATAAACATCTTATTACTTTAAATTATCGCCTCATGTAAGAGAAGTCCAGTGTCTTTGAAGTGTTTATAATTTTGAGGGGAGGTAGCATAAATATACATGAAGCAATTAAGAGAATGATGCAAGAAAGCAGACATGTCTTGATCCTAAGATTTTTGATTCTTATGTTTCTAAATGCTGTAATAAATGAGAAATGGGAAAACACACTCACAGATCAGCTGAAGGAGGTCTGGTAAGGAGGTGGTGAGACTTGAATAAACAATTAACGATTATTCATCAATGTGCCTTTCAGTGTTTTTTTTTGGGGGGGTTACCTGTGGTAGAAAATGCAACCCAAACTGAGTTACTACGAAGGAAATCTTTTGACTCATGCAACTGAAAATCTGAGGAAAAAGGTGACTTTAAGCACTGGGATTCAAATAATATCCTGAGATCACAGTTTCCGTCTCTCTGGAATAGTCTTCCTGTTTGGAGAATCCATCCTTAGACCCTGGGACAGCAGAATGGTTGTGAACATCCAGCGCCATCTACAGTATTGTACGAGTTGGGGGATGTGTTCTGGGTCACTTTCCTGAACCCATTAGGGACTTCTGTGGCCAAACCTGGGCCTAGATTGACTTGGAGCTATAGCAGTTTCACAGATTTTAAAGTATATCACAAGGTATCTGATGATCTTATCAAAATGAGAACTTCTATTTAATAGGTCAGGGATAAGATCTGAGGGTCAGCATTTCTAGTAAGTTCCCAGTTTGTGTAATTTTGAGGATATGAGGCGCACATTTTGACCCTGAATCTAGGGCAAAATCAGCTTCACTTAAAATAGAGGAATAAAAGTAAAGATAGTATGAACTCTCTAGAGAAATTAAAGACTATTATCAGAAGTAAAACTAAAAAAATAAACAATATCTGTATATACACTCTCATAGATATGTATACACAAAGGTGTGTATATATATGTATTTTTTTTTCTGCATGTTTTCCATCCCAAAGAGCATTCTCTTAAAAGGTAGGACATCTGATATTGCTGCTGATCAATCTGAGTAGCCCATCCAAGCCAGCCCTACCATATGGTATTTTTTTTCAGTTTGCATAATCCTTAAAAGAGTCCATCATTATCTACACTTCTCATGTAACTGTTTTGACAAAATCCATCCATGCCATTTTCTCTTTCCTACAAAAGCCACTCGGGGTGAAGAAATGATATAATGGTCACTATCCTGCTGAAAAGTCTGTTCAGAAGAACTTGGCAAAATCCTACTAGCACAAAAAAGCAGGGATACCCCAGGACAGGTGCCATGGTCAGCTCTTTGAGATTCAATCAGTGCCATTTCCTTAGTTCTCAATGAACACACAGGATCCCTTTGGAAGGCTCACAGTAAAATCCCTGTGGCCAGCCGACATGAGAACTCTCCTGAAGGTTTATCTGCACTTGAAACTCTGAGAGCTTTTCAGTGGTCACAATGATGACAAAGGGAACATCAATTTATTTTTATCTGAATGAGTGTATTTACTATCCTGAGTCAAATATCAAAAAGTATTTAATTGGCCAATAATGGTTCCCACTGGAACATTTGTTACAAAAATAATTGACAAAATATCCTTGTCTTTTAGACTGAATATTTACATGAAAAAAAGAAGGTTTGATTTCTTTCTATGAGGTATCAAAATAGGACAGGGGGAAATATGTACCTTTTCCAGCACTATGTCTAGCCCTAGCTGATATTTATACTGTAAACTTTAGATGAGCTCTAGCAATTTCAACTTCGTATCCTTAAGGAGTTGGTATGCTCTTTTGTTTGAACTCTGCATCTCTGAGCATCTGTCTAGTTTGTCTGGTTACAGGTCAGGGTTAAAGAAATCACATGACCACCTTCTGTGTTCTCTCTAAGGCAAAGAAAAGCTATGAGTTCCATTTTCCTCTATGAGCTAAAAGCATCTTTTAATTCGGCAAGTGGATTTTGTAAGTGCTTTGTGAGTTTATTAATGCTAACATAACAAGACATGGTATTTTTTTCTACATCTAAATGAGAAAAAGCCAGTATCATTTTGAAGAAGCACGAGAGTCAAATAAACAGACTGGAAACAGTACAAGGTTCATTTACTCCCCAAAGAATATCAATCTGGTGCCATAATATCTTCTATGCACAGGACTGCTTAAGCATCAAGACCATACACATTCAATGTGATACCGATCTGCAGTTCACGAGTTCATTTATTCATTTTAATATCCATCTCTTAGTATTTGCTCTGTTCCAGGTGCCATGCTGGATACCGCAAGTGTTAAAGACAACACTGTAAAAGATGTGATATAAACGCTCAAGCCACGCCGTAATTATAAGGAAGTCATATAAGCAAAGACCTGATAGACGTTCCTAAGAAGCCATTCATTTACTAGTTTCTACTACAGACAAAATCAGAAAGAAAAAAAAAAGGAAAGAAAGAAAAGCAAATGGCCAATCATCTGAAAGAGTCCCCTGTATAATGCAAACAGCATCTTTCAACTATGCCAGTCACACAGTAGGTGTTCAATAACTCAGTTTCCTCCTTCTGTCCTTATTTATTTATATAAGGTGGGAAGGGAACAGAGAAGATAAACAACTCTAGACCTCTAAGGTCTCTTCCACCTCTAAGATTCCACAAATAGTTCTTCCTTCTTTTTTTCTAGCTCATCTGGCGTAACCTCATTGACTCTGAGCCTCACATTTTCTCCCCTACCCCCCACTCTTGCCTCCCTGCTTTTTCCCTTTCTTTTTCCATCCCTCTTTTCCTCCTTGTTTCACTGCCTTTTATCATTTCTAAACAATCCAAATTCTAGTCACGAGTCACTGGGAATTCTAAAGAAAACTGTACATAAACTCACAATAAAGCAGCCACTCCAATACTCTCTTCATTTGCAGTTACTGAAACATGATCCAAATGTACGACCAGTGACCGATCCAGCTGAATGTTTCTGGTGAGGGGATGGGGTGAATTAATGACAATTTCACTCTTTCAACAGATATATTTGGAGCATACAGTAAAATGCACATCCTTCTTCCTGGGTTGTCTTTTGTTGTTTGAGATAACCAAATTACTTCTATTACATGTGCAGACAGCGTTAGATCTGCTCCTTTTGCTAGATTTCACAGTTGACAAAGCCCCAGAGTTGCAGTGGAGATGAAGAGTACCCTGTTGGCTTCTGCCATGCTTTTCCTATAAACCAGGCATGGGGCTGCTCACCTGTTCTATCCCCGAGACACAGGAGGGGGGCGTGATTTCTGCAGAACCTCTGTGATGTTGTGATTCTCATTTCCTGGAGTGACAGAATGGTATGTGCAGGACACTGGGGGCTAAGACACTGTATGAAGGCACAGTTAATTCCTTCTTCTATTTGTTACTTATACACTCTTTAGAACAGGGAGGCCACGATGTCTGGACCGCCCTTCACACGGTGATGCTAACAGGACACACAAATTAGAATGTATGAAATAGTCTTGAAAGTAAAAATCATATTACAAAGTCAAGAGATTTCAAAGAGGATGAGATGATCAGAAACCAAACTAGTTACCACGGCAAAGACGAATCCAGCCCTGTTGGGATGGAGTCATTAGCTTTTCAATCAGCCTCGAAGTCGTTTTCTGTACTTTAGGATAAATCTGGTTAACTATAAAATGGTCTTCAGGTTTTCTCCAAAGTTTGTTTTTAAAATAAATCATGGGTAAAGCTGAGCTTTGTTTTAATAGTGAAAAAGTTGCGCGTAGAGTGCAGTTTTTCCTCATTAGCCACGGGGGTACATTCTGTGCCCTGTTTACGTTATTATTAGCGCTTTGCAGCTCACAAGCAAACGTTTAAACACTGCTCGGCAACAGCTGTAAAACTAGACGCCCAGCCCCAGCCGTGTGTCCCTTCTGCAGAATGTCCAGAAATGCAGTGTTATGACATGCAAGAACATCACCCTCACTTCCTTTAAACCAAGAAAGCTCGGACGGCAGAGGAGCGGATCCACACGGGTCTTCCCCTAGTGTACACAGCATCCCAGTCTGATTAGAGCCCCGCCGAGCGCTGGCACACACTGCAACAGCTGTTTTCTGTCTTTTCATTCCCTGCTCCTATTAATGTTATTTCAATTGTGTTATGGGCTGCACTTTAGATCTCAAAAGAAACATTTAGTTTTATTTGAATGTTTAAATGATTAATGACGCTCGAGTGCAGTTGTCTTCTCATAATTGCCAAGCTAAGCTTCAATTTACTTTAAAATCCAGACCTTTGTATACGATGGAGAGCTTGGGTATTGGCAAGTACACTGAGAATTTTCTTTTTTCAAATGCATACATTTTCTGATTCCTCACCGGGCAGTTGTTTAAAATTTTTACACACATCAAATCAAGTAAGAGTTTAACATCATGTATTCTGGAAGGATCGAGGTGCGGGCACACTGTTCAGTGGTGCAGGGGTCGGTGTGTGCCTGAGAAGCCAAAGAGGCGAAAAGAGGGGGCTGCCTACTGCAGAAAGACTGGCTGGATGGGGTGAGGCTCCAAAGTCTTCAAAAGGAGCTGTTACACTTCATCCGAAAGCAGCACACAGCTGTGCAGCGAGGGGAAGGAAGTAGTTATGTGCGCCTATCATGTAATCAGGAAAAGGTGCCTGTGAGTTGTAACGGGACCATGTGAGGCTCACATTCTTCTATTTTACACAGCTAAACTCCTCATCTCCCAGGGAGAGTCGGAACGGCAGCCTACCTAAAACACACGACTCCTAAAAATATAGATGTTTACATTTGTATAATGGAAAAAGACACGGTGCTTTGCATTCCAAGGTTTCAGCAATAAGTCTTATAATAAACTTGTATTGCTCTTTCTGCGGGAGCAAATACATTAAAGAAAGTTGCTAAGACGTTCCTGTATCTATGGTAAGACACATGAAGGAACGGGTAATGGGATAAAAACAGATTATCAAACCACAGTGCCTGAGTGTTAGCGAGATAGCATTGTCAGTCTCTTCTGCTTTTCTTTGTAAGTCTTCTGGCTAAAATGTTTTCTGACTCGTCTTGGCCAATTTTGGGCCACACTGAATGTTAAATAAACTATTATTTAATCAAATACAGGCATATTAGTCTCACTCCTGCTGACAACTTCAATTAGAATATTTTTGCTTTGTTAAAAAAAAGAAAAGAAAAAAACCTCAGGATCTTTAAACTGTGAAGGTCTCTGAACAACATCTGGGAACAATTTTTGATATATCCAACCATCAAACTTCTATCTCCATGAAGTGGTTTATCCAAGATTTGTTTTAATTAGGCTGCCTTTCTAACTTCACATGGCTTTCAAAAGGCAGACTCGCTCAGATGTTTTAAGCTGTAAAATTACTGAAAGGTTCGGAGCTGTAATCAGAGCCTCACCAAGGTAAACTCTGTCTATTTATTATCTAGATAGTGAGGTTAATTCGGTTACCTCTTAAACAAGGACAATAAATGTATTTCTAATTTTAGCACATGGGTTTTTAATTTTATAAATGCTCAGAGTTGCCTTTTAACACCTTACTCCTCTAGCTGGTGTGCCTACCAGTAGCAGTTTGGGTTCAGCCTTTCCATGGGAGCCCATGTCCAAAAAGCGTATTTTTGGACTTGGCCAATCCCAGTTCAGTTCCGTAAGTTTCCCATTTGTATTAATTTCTAGTGAAAGAAGCCTACCACTGGGCAGACAAGATGAGGCAGAGCAGCATATATTTGAACAGTGACTATAAAAATAAATGTACTTGTAGGTTCCTTTTAATACAGTGTTTTCCTTTCATCAACCCTTGCATTCTATGAGATGCTGCCCCCTGAGAAACTGTGCTTACCTCGGGTGTTCGTCCGTTAATATAGTTCCCTCTACGTAAAGCTTTGGGAGTCTAAAAACCTCCATTCGTTTATTCACATCACAGGCACAGATTAAAGGCAAAAAGTAATGTGGAAACTTAAACTATTTATTTTATGAGGTAACTATTTTAAAATCCACTGGGAAAATAATGAAAAATGGCCTCATTATCCCGTTTTTGGGTGAACCAGGCTTTATTCTACCAAGATAGGTCTCGCAACCAAGTGTGAGCGTGTGTGTGTGTGTGTGTGTGCGTGTGTGTTTATGTGTGTTTGAGGTGGACGGTGGCCGATGGCTTTTCTCCAGTTTTTGATGTTACTTCCCTTTGAAGCACTAGCCTGACTTCATAGCCCTTTATAATTATAAAACTTCTTCACACACATAGAGGTTCACAAAACTTAAGAATGAACCCATAGGACAATTAATATTTTAACTTCTCTGGGTAAAAATGATTGTAGTGGGCTTCATTATTTAGTCTACATGACGCAGTGCATGTGGATATTTGGAAACACTTGGAGGGCTGACTTCAAATATCATATTTAGATCCACTGATGTTATACAATCAATCAAATCCTATGAATAGATGTCACAGTGTAGGTGGTAACAAAGGTTTTTGTCCATTGACTTTCGGAAGGAGAAAGATACATCTTTCTATTGTTGCTGTAGAAATGTAAGAGTAAAGTAAGTACAAATTTTCACCTAAAATCTGAAATTGTATTAAGATTTACACTACATCAGAAAATTTCCTAATTTTGTTTAGGGTAATAAGTAGGGGACACCACTAATATACGTGCAGTGTATGCAAGAAACTTTTTCTTACTGTAAATCAGAATGTTTACCTTCCTGGTAAACATAGGGCTACGTTAAGTTGCAGGTGTGAGTGTGTGTGTGTGTGTGTGTGTGTGTGTGTTTGGTGGCAGAGGGACTACAAAATATATTACAAAAGAAAACCTAAATTATTTGTCAACATGTGAAAATTAGGTGATCTCTATAGAAATCTATGCTTTTACTAGGTTTTATTGATCAGTGTGACATCTAGTATTAATAGGTTCATTTTATCCTATGGCAAGATTGCCCCTTTGAGAACTTGTATTTGCCAATTCCCAGACCTCTTCACCTTGCCATTTACATAGCCTGCTTGCCTTCCATGGGCACTGGATTTTGTCCTGATAACTTTTGAACGCTTTGATATTAATCATCCTGGACATTTTCTAGGTGTAGTGCCTTGCTGATCTAGAGGTACCAGAGCCCACCTGCCTGGGTTCAAACCCTTCTCCGAAACTAGCTCTGTGACCTTGGCCAAGTTGCTTATACTGCCATCAATACCATTTCTCCACCTAAAAGTGTATAATAAATATGATGGCACCTACGTGACAGGTTGGAGTGGGAACTAAGGGAGTTACTTGCTTGGATAGTGCTAAATACTCGATAAATATGAGTTACTGTAGTTCCAAGTTCAGTCTTTTTCTCAGACTTGGGCTCAGCATGACCTCACCCTCCCATGCCTGGCTGACGCTACCACAGGGATGGTGATCCGAGCAGCATTTCCGTGTCCGCTGTATCTGTAAATAAACATTTACACGTGGATGTCTTATCTTTCTAAAATATCGATTTAAAATGGCTTCGACATGGATTTCAAGTATTGGGCTGCCACCTCCCCAGGTATTTACAGTTCCCCATTACTTACAAGATGATATGAGCCACTGCTCTTAGTTCTTCCCAGTTTGGTCTAGTTTGTCACGACATCTTATCTACTGAGTTCCTCTATTCTCACTCCTGCGCTCCATCCCAGGGGGACAAAAGCCATTGAAAAAGATGCTAACTTTATGTTCTCTCACGGGGAAGTTGACTTCCTAGCACCATGTCCAGGGCCCAGCATGCTACATGCAATAGGGCAGGTACTCAGTACATTTTTACTGAATGTGTGGATGAGAATAATAAAGCCAACTTATTTAATGTCTTGTCATGGATTTTCTAGGCCCATCTCAAATCATTTCCTCCACCTCCCCTTCTATAACATCTTTCTCTCTTATAGCCCTCCTTTCTTTTTTCTTTTTTTGGCAGTTCTACCATTTTCACAGTACACCCTTTTCTACAGTGTTTGTGACATGCATAAATCTCCCGCTAAATTACGGGCTCCCAGATACCAGACAATACACATTTGCTTGTTTGCTTTCGTCATTTTTCAAAATGCTTTGCAAACCACCAGGGTTCAATCACACTCAATCGAGTGATGCTTTATTATCTCAAAACTCAATGGTTGGTTAAAGAAAATCATCTTCTATCTATCACTGGTTTCTGTCCTTTCTCATTATTCAGTGTGAGTCCGCTGTCCTGAAACTGGCATCCACTCTGATGAATTCCTTCACCATCTCCATTCAGCTGCGAAGTCCTGTGGATTGTTCCCAGAATCAAGGTTTTCTTTCCACTAGGGAGAGCTCCCTGCATTTGTATCTTTGTGTAACAATCATCCAAGCACTCCATTTCTAGGTTAAATTTCCAAAAAGAATTTTACTGGTATCACTTCCATGTCCATAGATTTTATCTTTTTATAGCCCAGTGAATAAATTTCAAAATCTTTTGTCTCATGTTCACAAGGCTCTTCACAATCTCTAGCCCCTAAGTCATGTTCATAATCCTCCCTGAACCTTCCAAACTAGTTTACTCCTATTTCCCTCAAACAGATATTGCACTCACTCCCAGCTCATGCATTTCATATCCTGTTCTCTCCTCTCTTCTCAACAACTGGAGTCCCATGTATCCTTGCGAGTCCAGCTCGAGATTAAAGAAACTATGAAGCTTTGAAAGCTGAACTTTGGTTTCCGGGGCTTCCTCTGAGGAAGCACTAGATAACTTAACCTACCATGCTGTCCAAGCCTGTCTCATCAGTTTAATAAACACTTTATTCTCCTATTTTCTCTTCCTACTTAACCCTTTCTGTGACATCCCCAAAACCTGCTTTCAGCAAGTCCTGCTGAAATAGTTCCCTATTTTTTTTAATTCTGGCTGGCTTTTGAACTCACTGTGTAATCCAGGCTGGCCTCGAACTCACAGCGATCCTCCTGCCTCAGCCTCCCAATAGTTTCCTACTCTTGTCATACACCTTTAGTTCTGAGTCCATTTCTTTAGTCTCTCCCTTGTGGTCTAAGTTCAAATATAAATCTCAATGCATAAGGGTTTTTAACATAAAATACAACCTCTCATTAGCTACAATTTCATGCATGGTACATTATAAAATGACAGATATAATTAATATATGTTTCATAAAGCTTCTATTAAGGGTCTGGTTATCTAGCTTAGTGGCACAGCACCTGCCTGGCAAGCATGAGGTCCTGAGTTCGATTCCCAGCACCGCCCACAAAAGCTTCTGTTTAGCAAATACAATTCTTCCCTGCAGAAATTTTAGTTTTCTTCTTTCCAACATTGATCACTTTTAAATTCTGAGTTTGGATAAAGCACTGTGGAATGTACTATTTCGGCATGCAAAGGGTTTGTACCAGCTGTAGTTTGTCTTGACTTCGAAAAGTGCTCATCACACTCAGAATGTAAGGATGGGCTTAAAACACTCTGATAACTGTTTTCAAGCTATATTCGAAGCCCCAGGTAGGTAAAAAGGAATGTGCTGTGTATAATTACTTGTCTGTGTTTATCACTCTGCTTCAGACATAAGAAAGTATTTTCATTCTTAACAGACAAAAAATGGTTGTTTCCCCTTCATCTCACACTTTTCATCTGCACCGCCTGCTTCCAACGACCTGTGTCCACCTGCAGGACCTCGTCTAGAGCTACAGAGATTGGGTCCTGTTGCAAAAACAACGGAAAGTGATCTAGGCCTGAGGCGGAAGGCTGCTTCAGTGGGGAGCAGGAATCGTGCATCAATTTACTTTCTTGCTTGTTATTCTTCTAAAATCCTTGGTCCCCCACTCTTGGCCTGGCTTCTGATCACTCAAATTTTTCAATCTTGATGTTTGCGTCTTCCCCATTTCAGCCCTACCATGCACGCTCTCTATATCCAGGGCTGTTCTAGAATCCATGCATTTCTGAACTGCAGAATTTATGCAAGGTAAACACAAGTCCAGAAAAGTTACAAAGATTACAAACTCTCATTTTGGCAACACTTACACATCTGGTTGCATTCGGTTGCCATTTTTAGGTGAATTTTATCAGTTCAGACCAATGGAATCCAGTTTCTGAAGTCACCAGCTCAGACTTCCTTCCTGCTCTATGCTGCTGCCTCTCCACGCTTCAAGTTTGGCCTCCCTGCCTATTTTCCATGCTTACCTTGCTCTGGTACCACGATACCAGGTCTGGCAAACTTTTTAACCTACAAAGTGCTTCTCAAAGTGTGATCCATGTACCACCCTCATCAGAACCACCCAGGAGTATTGGTTTAAAAATGTACTTTCTTTTCACCCCATCCAATCCCTACTGGATTGGAATCACTCGATTTGATTTCTAGGAATCTATTTTTTTATCATAGTTCCCTATAGCTAGGCTTAGACACACTCAGGATTGAAAGTCACTTCTAATTTTTTAGTTCCAGTTGAGCTACGACACTCTGGATTCTGCTACAAGTTCTTTACCAAGTCTGACTACACCTTGCCCCATTCCTGCTCCCAAGAATTTTCATCCTGTGATGGAAACATGAGACAAAATAGAAGTTCTCTGACTTGCTACCAAACACACTTGAAACTAATGGAATTTCCTATGAAAGAACACCATTTAGTGATTTAGACAGATTTTCTGCCTGTATGTTGGTTTTAGTTTAGTTGACTATTTTCATTAATCTACAGAAAAAACCCCAAGTGCCTCCTTTATGCCTTTTAGAAGCTCACAGCCTAATAAACTCCTGAAAAGGAGACAAAAAATGAAAATCGTAATGTATGCAAGAAAGCAATAAAACATTATGTCCAAGTGTAAATGTGAGCACAAACAGTTCAGTTGTCATTTAACACACTTGGGGTTCCTGTTGGAATAAATTTACCTAGTTCAGCCTTTATTTTAATCTTAAATGATTCTAGATTTCCTTTTATGAGATACAATTACAATTATACTTGGAAATAGTTTGATGTTCTTAAAAGTCATTATATATATTATACATGACATATATGTCATACATACATCATATAGCATATATACATTAGAAATGTTAGTGAACCATTAAAAATAATTCAAGTTTAAAAAAAATACATGTCTTTTCACTGTTAAATTTTGTTCAACGTCACCAACGATGAAATCACTGTATAGAGATCTGAGTCTATTCGTTTCCTTTCATAATTGTTGTCAATGTTAAAATGTACCAAACTTTTGAAAACAGAAACGAAAATGTCTCAACTTTCTAAATCACATGAAAGAGAATACATTTTATGCTCGCTTTGCAGGCCTCTGATGTCTTTCCCTTTCAAGTACGCTATATTACCGACTTGCCACCATGACTGACATAAAAGGCCCACGCCAAACATCGTTCCCTTCGCAAAGAAGATATGCAGACTCGTTACAACCAAGCGCAGTTAATTTTCATTTATGTAAACTGAACGGCAGCGATACTGGAAAGAACCACCTTAACCACACGCCAAACAGGAAGAGTCTGAACAGAAAGATCGTTCCCAGGATTTCATTGGAATATTTTATTCTTTTCTACCAGCCACGTGGCTCATATTGCTTCAGACGTTCTCATTATTCTTGTGATGCTTGAGAAATGACAAAATTAGAGAAGAGGAATCTGATAAAGATACAGCATGGCACAAAAGCTGTATGGATAATTGCCTCTGAGAACACACTCCAGCCCCATCTCTCCTAATTAGCCTCATTACCATACTTTAAGACAGACCAGCAGTCACTCAGGGCCCTGCTCTTTTCCTTCGGAACGAGTGCTGACAGCCAAATGGACAACATATGGGAAAGGACCCTCTTTCCAGCAATTCCTCCCTGTTCTAGGCCTTTTGCTGAAAACGCGGGCCGGAGAAAGTCCCCTGAACACCAAGCTGAGTTAGGTGTCCCTAAATCAGAGCTGGAGAGATGCCCTTCTACTGCTTCTCTCACTGCCCACCTCAGCACAACCTCAAGACTTTAGGTCACGCATTTCAAGTGTTCCCTATAGCAATTATGACCATTCTGAAAGAACTGTAGAAGTATAATAAGCTCATTACTTCTGCTAGACAATTTTTTGTACCTCTTCACCATTAAACAACTACAGTATAATGAAACTCTTAACAGTTGATCACGCCATGTTATTAATTTGCTCATTTATTAATTTGATGTCTCCTGAAATTCCTTCTTGGAGAACAAATGTAAGGATTTTATTGATCACCCTTTCAAGTTAAATTTTAAATACTAATTTAAACACCTACCAAGTAATCCTTGATTACAGCAGAACTGTCAACATAGACTCATTTGCTGTAGGAAAAAACATAATGGAAAATATAAAACAAAGAAAGCAGCTGGAGTCTGGACCGAGATTCTTTCATTTCTAGAAGCCTCACAACATATCCTCTTTCTGATTACTTTTTAAAAATAAA
Organism: Erethizon dorsatum; assembly: GCA_028451465.1. NCBI lineage: Eukaryota > Metazoa > Chordata > Mammalia > Rodentia > Erethizontidae > Erethizon > Erethizon dorsatum. Next base: position 10,166,839 of record CM051828.1, on the reverse strand, counting down.
TTGGATGCAATATAAAAGATACATTCAACTTATACTGGACAATGGAGTTATTTGATTATATTAGTCATAAATATGATATGATTAATTTTCCTCATTTCTAAGCATAGCAAAAATGTTTCAGTTACTTCATTTTAAATGATGTAGCTATTAAGTGCTTCTCTAGGTCCTTTCTAGGCCCGTTTGTTTATACAATCACAGGTATCTTTCTTTTTCCTGATCACTTTTCCAGTCCTCTAAAAAAGTATCTTTGCTAGATGTTATTTTGCTTTTTGTACTGCAAAACCTATGATGCAATCTCACTGGCAACAAAATCAGGGAAATGGATTTTCTTCACTTTGCAGTTTGGGGAAACTAACAGTCCATTCAGTGTGACTGCAAAATACCCCGAAGGCCAATATTTACTAAGCATGGCACACACACAGGAGCCTTGTTAAAAATCCACAACAAATCTCTCATTGCAAGCAAATCCGAAGGCTTCGGAGCTTCTGCCACTGTGGATTCTGACAGCAGAAAGCTGCTTTCTTACTAATCCAGCAGCCAGCTAGAGGTCTGCTGGCCCCACACCAAGATTTCATGATTTCTCCTTCGGATTCTTTGCCACATATTCCTGTTGTAACAATCTGCCAGAGAGGAAAAAGCATCATATTAAGCTGAGGTTTTCTTATCAGCCTGTTTAAACACCAACTAGCTGTTTAACTTGATCAGTGCAATAAAGGCATACATAATTAATGCTGGATTCCCATCAGACTCTTGGAAGAAAAATAATAATGGTCAGCGGCATTCCCAAATTGCAGGAAATACTTTGAGCTTCACACATAACACTTTAAAATGCATGCTGCCTTTTTTCAGAGATGCCAAAGCAATACGTGATTTAAAGAAAACAGACACACACACATTCACACTCACCCACTCACCCCTATTTGGAAAAGTAAAAAAATGAGGGCATTCTTTGCACGGAAAAAAAAAATTGAGAGTAAGGAGGAGTGTGATGTAACCATACACAGGCATGTCCTGGGCAGAACCAGAAGGCTATGTGCAATGGAGAATTCTGAGCAGTACAATTCCGAAGTTTTCCTACAAAGATCTGATCGTAAGTGTAGTGAATAGATTTCTGAAATCTATTTCTTGCACCCACCTATGCAGCCTAGGAAACATCTGCTCTGATCACGTGACGCCAGCGAGTGCATTCCAAGCCCAATGAGATTAGGTGATCAGTATTCCGAATCCCTCTGTGTCCATGGGAGCTGCTCTGGATGGCAGCGCCGGCCTCACCAACCGTCTTCAGTGCTTTGAACACGCTTTTCATTCTTCACGCTATTTAACTTTCAAATGCCTTACATTCCATCTCCAAAAATTAGATAATACAATTAAGCACCAATGATTTTGCAAGGATCATTTAAACAAAGTCACTAGCTAATGGTGTGACTCCTTTAAAAAAACAACTTTTAACCCTGAACTGGAAGGAACAGTGCAAATGTTTTTCTTTTTCTACCTCCCATTTTAACAAAAGTTCAGAATCTCGTGGCCAGAGAAGATTGGTTGTCAGGGGCTCTCTCTGCTCCAGAGTTATGAACTGTGACTCACGAGTCAACCGTGCATCTCCGAACACCCAACGTACATGAAAACACGGAGCAGTGAAAAGTGCCGCGCACACATGTGCCTCATTCTTGCCCTCGCCTCAGTAAAAACAAATTAACAGCAGAGCCTTGGGACAGCTCTTTAGTGTTCACACCTTACAAAAATTTCATAGATCCGTAACACATCCTTTTGGGAATGTAACAGTTATATATGTGGGAGACCATTATGAAAACCCACAAAACAACAAAGAGAGCAATCAGA